>CM069608.1:13924518-15297018 GCA_035771175.1 Paratinospora sagittata
TCACCACTCAATGATGATCCAGCCAGTTATATTTGATTCGCTTTCGGCTCCTTCACCAGTTCGTCATGTGTTACCAATTCAACCTATATCTACACATGAACCGGATGAAGATCCTCCGCTCCATTCTTTCCAACCTGATGGTTCCCTGCTATATCACTCTCATGTCGATGGACATTTTATCTGGGATTGTGATCCTTCTATGTGTGCACCTGGTTGTACATGTCAAGATGATTATGACGACGACACTTGGATGGACAAATATGATCCTTCATATGATTCTCCTGATGTTTATAATGGCTATGACACTGATGATCCGTTTTACAATGATATGACTGTTTATGACGGATATAATACTGATGATGCCATGGAATTTTATCAATATGAAGAATCTTATATACAAGCACAGAAGAAGAAGAATCACAAGATTCCTAATACTTCTTGCCGTCCTCCTCTTCCGTATAATCACGACCCTCCTGCGCCTCCCGCAGCTCCTCTGGTTTCTCCTTGTTATCCTATTGGTTCTTATGATCAGGATTTCCCTCCTCTCCAAAGAGTGACAGATCCTACTCATCAAACTACGGCTAAACCATTTGTGCCTCTCAATGAGATTCGCTCCGATGGTACTCCTAAGCCGTTATCATCTGCTGAAGAAGTCTTAAATTGGCAAACAAAAAATGCTATTGTTCAGAATAGTTATCTTCAACAGATTGATCAGCATCTAACTAATCTCACTACTACAACGACCAGTCTTGTCCAAAATACAGATATCCAAGCTGCTATCAGTCAAAAATATTATACTGAACTTCAGACGAAGATTCAAGAGTTGGATACTCTTCTTCGATATTATATCCAGAATAATATCGCTGGTCCTAGTTTTGATGCTGCTGAACAAGAGATCAGACATCTTAAAGAACAATTATCATATGTCATGAATGATCTCCACAGATTACAACCACCAACACCACCAGTGTTTCCTGAGGCTTATCCTATGTCTCTTAGTAGATCAACATTCCCTTCACAACCTCCTCAGTCTACCTATTCATTCTTACCACCCCCAGTTTCAAAGAATGATCGTAATTCTGTCTTATTAAACACCCTCATTTTGGCCAGCAAATCCCCAGTTCCGAAACCACCTGTCATACCTTTTGCCTCACCACCTGTTGTTCCATATTCGCAACCTACCCAAACACCGACTCCTCTTCGACCTAGTCATCCAAGACCAATTTTTAGTGATAAAGGCAAAGCTCCTATGCCTTCTTCACCCTTCATACCTTCTCCAACTTATACCTCTGTCGTTCAAACCACACCAATATTGCCTCCCCAGACTCAACCTCCTCCGAGTCATCCTATTATACCCTATGATGATCTCAATTACGTTGCTCCTCTTACTGATCTTGATCACTTTGATTCCCTCACTTTGGGATCTACTGATGCAGACTCCGATATTCCTACAGAAGATACTTTGGATTCAACAAAGTCTGATATATCTGAATCCTATCTGATGGATATCTCTGCTCTCAATCAGATTCATATGGCTGATGATCCTTCTTCCTCTCAAACTCAACCGCAAGCTTATGATGAAGAAATGGATATGAATGATCCAGCTAATCAACCTCCAGCACAAGATCAAACTCCTAATGCTCAGCAATTTTTTAGTCGCAATGGCAATGGTCCTTGGTTTTCTCTTGATGAAGTCCCTTATGAACAGTGGCGCTCTAAACTAATATCTTGGGCTGCTTGGATGTCAAACCAAATGATTGCTGATCGTACATCAAATGCAGTCATTTCCGACTTTATCACCAGAAGTACTGGTTTTGTTCGTGATTGGTTTTCTTCTCTTGGCGAATATAGAATGCTTCAACTCACTCAGATCTCTATTCCAGATTTTTATAATGTTCTTATTCGAGAATTTATTGGTGATGCAACTATTCTGGAGAAAAAATACAAACAAGAATATTTCACTATGAAGTGTTGTTCTCTCCGCAAGAAAGATCTTTATCGTCACTATTCTCGCATGCTTCAACGCTATCATCTCCTCGGCGGATATGATAAGACAGATCTGAAACATACTTTTATTGCTTCACTTCCAAAGGAAACTCATCCTGAGTTAAATCGTCTCCTTAAGGCTCTTGGTCGACCTTTGGATCAGTTATCTCTTGCTGAGATTTTCCAGCAACTTCTTGAAGCAATTGAAAGAAATTGTGAGTTACGCCACCTTATTTCTGATGCTCAGACGTCTACTTTTTCTACATCAAATGTCTGTGATAAGAAATATCTTGAGATTGGCTGCAAATCCAATTGTCACTGCTCTCCTCACACACAGAAGAAGAAGAAATCTCCCAAATTATGGAAATTCCATAAAAAGAATCCTCAAAAGTTTTCCAAGTTTGCTAAACGAAAGAAATGGAAGAACAAACGTCATCTTCGCTACTTCAAGCGTCGTACTAATCCTTCTTCCACTACTCGGTGTTATCTATGCAAAAAGCCTGGTCATTTTGCTAAACAATGTCCTGACAAGAATAAGAAAGGACAACATCTTATTCAACAGATTCAACATTCATATTCTCTTCATGATGATCAAGATATTGAGTCTGTTTTCTCAGAACAAGATTCTCCTAATGATGACACTCTTTTTGTCTATCATGAAGATTTTTCTGACGCTGATTCTATTTCTTCTCCTGATGCTGATGATTATATTGGTATGATCAAACCATACCATCCACCTACTCTGGCAGTATCGCATGTTATGCCTTATGCTGAAATTTCCGTATTACCTACCAAATATGATACTCCTATCAAGGTAATTGGGTATTTCGACACTGGCGCCTTCAAAAGTATGATGAATCCTCGAATCCTTCCAGATCATTTTTGGAAACCTCATACTGAATCATTCAAAGCTGCAAATAATGAGATTTTTCAGTCCCAACTGATTACTGCACGAAAGATTGGTCTTAAGTTCTTTCCTAATCTCATTATCTGGACGCACATACTTGGTTGTGCTCTGCCTGATAAAGATATCTTATTTGGAATGGACCTTTACTCTAAATCCAAGTTACGAATTCTACCACATGGAATTTCTTATCAAAATCAAACTTTACATTATACAACTATTCCTAAGTTGTATACCATTCAAGATATTCCGCAGGATGTTCCTAATTATCAGGATAAGCTCAAGTCATGCTTCAGTGAATCTCACAAGACTTTTGCCCATCCTAGTCCTCTATGGAAGAATTCTACTTTCTATGTCCACCTCCCATTCAAACTGAATGAAGATATCAATCCTACAAAGGCTATCCATCCTGGCATGCTTCCTGATGAACTTGCCTTAGCAAGGCAAGAATGTGATGATTTACTATCTCAAGGTTTGATAGAAAATACTACTTCTGATTGGGCTTGTCAAGCCTTCTACGTCAATAAACGAGCTGAACTAACACGAGGAAAGAAACGTTTTGTGATCAATTACAAACCGTTAAATGTCTTTCTCAAGGATGATAAATTCCCTCTTCCGAAGATCTCCTCCCAGCTTACCTTACTTTCAGGATCCACTATTTATAGCAAATTTGATCTGAAAGCCGGATTTTGGCAACTGGGTGTTCATCCAGATGATCGATCCAAGACAGCTTTCTGCATACCTAATGGACACTACCAATGGACTGTTATGCCATTTGGTCTTAAAGTCGCCCCTTCGTTATTTCAGAAAGCAATGACTCGCATCTATGCTCCTCTCTTATCAACAGCTCTCATCTATATTGACGACATCTTACTCTTCTCAAAGACTGAAGCTGCTCATCACCAGCTTATCTCTCAGTTCTTAGATATCACTCGTCAGCATGGTATCATGCTCTCCGAAAAGAAGAGTATATTGTGTACATCCGAAATTGATTTCCTTGGAATGAAGTTCTTTAATGGTGTCTATCAGCCTGGTTCTCATATTGCTGTGGAATTACTCCAATTCCCTGACAATCATCTCACAGTTAAACAACTTCAGCAGTTTCTCGGCATTATCAATTATCTAAGGATGTTTATACCTCATATCACTCGGTACACATCAGTTTTATCTTCTTTATTGAAGAAACAGCCACCTCCCTGGCAAGATCTCCATACTGATGCTGTCCAAAAGCTTAAGACGATTTGCCAGAATCCTCCCCCATTGGTTATCCCAAGTACAGGCTCACTTATTCTACAGACTGATGCGTCTGATCATTATTGGGGTGCTGTTCTCCTTGAACACAAGGATTCCACTGACTCTATCTGTGGATATCACAGTGGCAAATTTTCTGATTCAGAACTCCATTACCATATCACCATCAAAGAGGTCCTTGCTGTGAAGTATGGTATCATGAAGTTCTCCTTTTTCTTACGGCCTGCTCAATTTGAAATTCAAATGGATAATTCCTCATTTCCCAAAATGTTGGAATTCCGAAACAAGATGGTCCCCTCTGCTCAACTTCTTCGTCTCCAGGAATGGTTTACTCAGTTCCAATTTACCGTTAACCATATTCCAGGAACCAAGAATGTATTAGCTGATTTTCTCTCTAGACCTATTCAGAAACCTACTGCTCAACAGGTTTCCCTGTTCCAGAATGGTCTTACCTTTCCCCTGTTACTCCAGCCCAATACTATTCCCAAAACAAGGCCTCTCCAATTAATTCATGCCCATGGTATTTTCCCTTTAATTGGAGCAATTTATCCTCCTGATTTACCTAGGCCCATAACTGCTCAGTCCGTCCATACTTTTGCTAAACAACACTTGTTTACATATGCCCACAACTATTTTATGGACTATCCAGCCCATCTTTACCAACAACCACAGGCTTTTAATCAGACTAAGCCCTACTTATTTCTCTTCCATCTTAGGTCTGATATATCTAATAATTTTTACTGGTATTTATGGAGTATTTCATGTTTGTACAAAATAGCCTTAATATTTGTACCCTCTGAGTTACAACAATACTTCCAGTTACATACTACAACCACAACTCGTCTTGACTGGTGCCTGGATCTATTTGCTCCACGTCACACATGGCTACGTCACATTACTGAAATCTGCCAGCTACAGCCTCCTCGCCTTCATGCTATATATATTGGCTACCAGCCCTTCTCAGATTCATCTCAAGGAATTATTGCCGAACATTTCCTCCAAGAGTTTCAGACTTACTCTTGCCATCTTACAGAAGCAATCTTTTCAGGAGTCCGACGTTTTTTAGAAGAAATTAATGGTTCTTCTTCTCCACCTCTCATCTTCATATCGGTCCTCATGAATTCATTCCTTCTGAGTCTTTAGACGAATTAATCCAGAGTCAAGCTCCATGGCATATTGAAGCTCCTCTTCCACAATTCAGAGATCCTCCAGAAAGATCTCCCAGTCCTTCTCCTCTCAGACGACGTCTCAGTACTCTCAGTCATTCTCCACCAAAATATGAAGATCTCTATGACAACCAGCAACAACAAGACATAGAATATCATAATCCAGTCCGACCACACTACAACGATCCTCCAAGCCACCCCAGAAGATCTGTAAGTGATCCACCTCTTTCTTATGAAGAGATAGTTGAATGTCAACAAGCTCAAGACTTAGAAGATAAAGCTCTCATTCAAATAGGTCTGCTACCTTCTCCTCCTATTGACCACCATGAAGACTGGCTCGACAATTTTGATACTGGTGACCCTGATGTAGATATGGAAACCCAGTGTGATACTTCACCATGAACATTCACCGCTTCTCTCGTTATCTGACTGCTTATCTTGCCGACGACACAAATCGACACAACAGACATCGCATCCTCACTACTTTCATGGAAAACAATCCTCATACCCCATCTCCACGTCTCCAACAAGAAATTGCTCTCATACGACTTCGACGATTCCGTGATTCCAGACGAATCATCCAACGCCTCAACAACATCGACCTTTCTGAATCTTCTCCTTCAACAAGATTAACAGTGCTCCGACGAATCTACAATGCTCACCGACAAATTAACCGACAGATGGAACCTTATCTCTCCACCCGCCATGATGACATCAACATAGCACTTCATTTCAAACTTCCATTACTATTAGTGGCAGCATAAGCAAATAACATATAAATGGCATATAAACAAATATAAAACACTGAATAAAAAAAAAACTTACACCAATAAAAAAAATAAAATCAACTATAAGTCTACAAAGCATTTAAAACGAATCCACTAGTATTGGATTCATTGAGAGAATCTAATAATCCAAAAAAAAACCCAACAAAATCATTCAAGTCAAATCAACAAATAAACTAATTATAATCCAAAAATAACCTGCAAAAAGTAAACAATTAAACAATTATAAAAACAAACAAATGATTAAACTAAACAACTAAAAATAATGTATCAATTATTCAATTTAAAAAATATAAAACAACATGAAAGCGAAACAACCAAGTTTAAAATTAACTACAAAATAAAATTAACTACAATGACAAACATATAAAATGAATACAAATCTACAATTCAATAAAAAAAAAAAACTACAAAATCATTCAAATAAAATCAACAAATAAACTAATTATATATATAAAAAAAACATGTAAAAACATGTACAAACATTCAAATCAAATCAACAATTAAATTAATTATAATCTAAAAATAACCAGCAAAATCATTCAAATCAAAAAAATAACCAACAAAATCAACACAAATAAATTAGAGAGGAATACAAACTACTAAGATTAGAAAAAGAAAAGAAAATAATTATTCCTGCTAGTCCTAGTGCTGCGGTGCTGCCTGCGCAGTGTGCACGACACGAGGAGAAAAAGAAGAAGAAGAACGTTTGAGAGAGAAAGAGCGAAGAATGAAGAAGATGGCGATGGTGATGGCGAAAGAGTGAAGATCTTATTCACGACTTTAGAGTTTGTAGTTTGAGAAGGGAAGCACCGAGGAACCGAAAAAGAAGAACGAAGAAGATGGTGACTGGAGTGGAGCCTGAGAATGGAAAGTATAGGTTAGGGTTTTTGTAACACCCCGTAATTTTAATTAAATACATACGTTAAAATACACGTATATCGAGATATATAATACACGTATTTTATATGTAGGAGCCAAATATACGTGTGTATGATTAATACAGAAAGAAGATGATACCTATGGGATCATCTTATATGGGTGCTTACAAGTTAAACATTGGAGTTGATTTAAATTGCTTAATTTATGAGGTTTGTTAATTAAAAATGTGAATTGAGTGTAGAAGAAGAAAGAGTGGAATAAAGAAAGAAAAAGTACTGTTCATTTGCGGGTACTGTTCATAGAACAGTACACGTATGTAATAATAAAAAAAAACAAACGAAAGAAAAAAACAAAATGAACGAAGTTGCTGGAGAGAAATAGAAGAGGAAGAACCGAGAAGAAAGGAAGAAGAAAAAGGGGAAATGCGGGATTCGCGTCAAATTCAAACTCGCGGTAAGTGATTTTCACTCTCTTTCTTCGTGAAATTACTATCTAAGCTAGATGTCACATTTCTAGAGGAGTAATTTTTACTGTGGGAGCCGTTTTACGGCGTTTTCAAAAATTGGAGTTTTGACCCAATGTGAATGAAAATCCACTACATCCTAGTACACAGCACACCGCAACGTCTAGTACCCCCGGGATCATTTGTCCACACTATTCACTCATTTTATGAATAGTGCAGGGTCTCCCCCAGATTCGAACTCACAACCTCCTTATAAGGTTTGATTTCGCAATCTGAGTAACCACTGAGCCAATGAGTGAATAGTGTGGACAAATGATCCCGGGGGTACTAGACGCTGCGGTGTGCTGTGTACTGGGATGTGACAATATTATGTGGTATGTAACGGCTGGGGTACGCTTGGTATGAGGTACTCATCACATCTCGGGGGTACTAGACACTGTGGTGTGCTGTGTGCTGGGATGTGACAGTTTCTTACCCTTTTCTTGAACGAGAGATGAAAGAAGAGAGAAGAACCGAAAAAGAAGAACGAAGAAGATGGCGATGGCGATGGCGATGGCGGAGTGGAGCCTGAGAATGGCGATGGCGACGACAATGGCTAGGATTTCTTTACTTTCTTTTCCCTTTTCTTGAACGAGATGAGAGAGAACGAGAGATGAGAGAAGAGAGTTAAAACAAAAAAACAAAAAACAAAAAAGGAACCTAAAATTAACGAAAGGCTAAAGGGTGGGGTGCTGGGGTAAGGTGGGTCATGGGCAATTGGGTGGGTTTTTGGGGGTGAAACAGATAAGCGGGTCGGGTCGGGTGAAACCCAATATTTTTTGTCGGGACCCGCGACCCGACCTTACAAGGTCGGGTCACACCTGAATAGACCCAATCCACAGACCCTAAACTTAGACCCGACCCGACCCATAATGGTAGGGTTTGGTCGGGTCGGGTTGGGTTGCTTACACCCCTAGTGAGGGGAATAAGCTGGGGAATGGAGTAAGTAGGGACTGCTACTTTTTGGTTACCTAACCTCCATTACATGCCAAGAAAGTGGATTTCCTGGTCAAAGTTAAATGACAAAATATAAATAGAAACTACTAATGAGGAAAATAAGGAAATTCAAACTATTATTTTTCCACGTGGGTGTAATGTAGAAAATACTACTTTTTAAGTTAAAACTACACTAAGATAAATATAAATGAGTAACTTTCTTAATTGAAAAATTACTTTTATTTTTCAATTAAGAAATGATTTTGACCAAAAGCTTCAAGCTTGTCGATAAATAAATTATTTCTCAATTAAAATAACATAATAATAATAATAATAATAATAATAATGATGATAATAATAATAATAATAATAATAATAATAATAATAATAATTTAATATTTTAATTTTAAATTATTTTGATAATTATTTATTAACTTTATTAAATTAACTTGATTAAAAGTCTTGAATTACATGAATAAAAACCTTGAATTGAACAGGTTTTTACCTTGTGTTGGTGCAAGATTTGACTAACACCAGTAGACGATGAAGTGGAGGGAAGATGCTGATCTGGAACTCGTCGGAGTACTGGAGAGATCGCTGGAGGTTAATTATCTGAGAGAGGGAAAATAAGAGAGAATAGGCTATCGTAAGGAACACCAGTATGATGTTGGCCAAAGATCCTCTGATGCCTAAGTTAGTTCAGAGCTCTATAGAGTTAATAGTACTAAACTAGTTCGAGAATTGCTTACCTTTCTTTTAGGGATTATGGTATTTTTATAGAGAGGGCTGAAGGTCTTTGGCCTTGTAGTAGAGTTGTTGTAGAATCAGGAATCACTGTTGTGCTAGAAGAGCACATTTGATTCCTAGTAGAATTAGGAAGATCTAGTGCGATCCTTATGGGATTAGGATGACTTAGTAGTCTCCTAGTCGAACCAGTAGAGCTTCACTCCTTATCACAGTCAAATAAGGAGTAAATCCCGACCTTATTGCAGTGAATCACGCCTTATCCCTATCTGAACCTGCATTCAGTCGTCATCCCTTTCGGAGTCGTAGACCTATTCAGATCGGTATGCGATCTGAAGTCTTCCATTCTGTCTGCTTGTAAGCAAAGATATGGTTGGGAAAGATGTTGGTAGCTTTAGGTCGGTAGGACACATCATGTCCTACTAGGCTGATGTTATCGTTTTATAGTTGTTGATTTGTCATTCAGGTCGGTATCCGGCCCGCCAACCTAAAACTCTCTCATGATGATCTGGTCATTATGGTGAATAATATGTCGTACAAGTCGGTAGGACCGACCATGTCTCGAGCTGTGTGCATGGCTGAGTAGATCCGTATTCTTTGTTCAGAAAAAGTCGGTATATCTAATCTACCTGGTCTGTATTACATCCTACCTGGTGAAACAAGCGTGGCTGACATGTTTTATGCTCGGTATATGGTCCAACAGTTACCCCCCAAGCTACGAGCAATTTTAATTGCTTGGAGGTTAAACGAAACGTTAGATACCGAGCTATTTAATGCTCATGACAGTTGTGCTCCGAAAACTACGCCGACGTGCGCCGCCTGACAGGCCGACCACTCTTGCACGTCCTTTGAATACTCGTTGTTGATTTTACCTTGAGATTCGTACTCATCATTACGCCCTGTAAGTTGTTTACCTATAAATAGAGAACTTGTCACTTGCTCTTCATTCATCCATTGCGCTCCAAAGAGATCGACAGTCGTTTGCTCGACATTTTTTGGTCTTCCATACTTGCACTGTAACTTCTTACTTTTAGCTTTTCCTTTTATTTTTCTGCTGGGCAACCCTTCAGTATAATCCTCAGTATAATCCTTAGGTTATTTAGATGGCTTCTTTTAGCGTAGATCCACCCACCGACCAGAACGTTTCTTTTCCTTTTTCCTCTATAGATGTTTCCTATGAGTACTTATTTCATGAAGGAGAAGAGGAAATTAGGGCTGACCCTCGGGTTGGAGGGGATGCTGTAGTTCTGTCCTCAGAGGAAGAAGGTTCCGAGGAGGACTCTGAGGCTACCCAACAGGATGAGGAGGTGCTTGAAGTGTCGGCCCTCTTAGTAGATAGGTCACAGAGTGTACTTGGAAGTACCGAGCCTAGTACCTCGGGTCCAGTGTAGGTGAGGTATTTTACTCGGTCAACCGTGTTCCCTCCAAGATAAAAGAGCACCATTTTGCTCAATTGAGGAAGGAGGTCAGCATACCTAACTATGTTGGGTTGAGAACACCAGCTCCGGGTGACCGTCCTAGCAACCCTAGGAAATGGGAGGTCGCTTTGTACACCAGTCTCTTTCAAGGATGGGTTGATCCTGCCCATCAAATTGTCACTTTGTCGCCTGCTCAGCCGCAACCGAGTAGCTCCTACTCAGCTTAACCCGAATGTTTGGAGGGCAATTCTGAGTTGTCTTGTGCTCAGGAAGGAGAAAGGGTGGCCGAAGTTCAATTTTGACGACTTCGACCTAGTATATCGACTATAGTCCCACCCGAGATGTACTGGGTGGTACTATGCATCAGCCCCTCAGGGTACTGAGGAAGGCTAACCTTTGATTACCGAGAACCCCACTTCTAACGAGTCGTGGAAAGACAAGTGGTTTTTCGCCTCTGGGAGTGGGTGGAGAAAGCTGGAGTCCCGACCACATTGGGGAAATAAGGTACCGAGTTTTCCTCCATCCCTTATCTTTATTTCTAATCTTATTCTTGCTCGGTGGAGACTCATGTTTTTCACCTTACTTGACAGGTACTTGGGACAAATCGAGCAGGGAGGAAGGGTTTGACATCTCTCGGGTAGACAAAATCTACCAGCTCCCTTTTGCAGACAGGCAATACAATGTCATTCTGACACCCGATAGACAATACAAGGCGGGCGTTATTACCAAGAAGAAAGTCTTCTCAGGCCGTAAGTTTTTCATGGAATGTTTGATTTTCTTATACCGACCTGTGTGAAATTCTGAGCTGATGTTGTGCTGTGGTGTAGGTTTTGCTGCTCCTGGTTCTACCGACCAAAGGAAAATAGGAAGAAGAAGGGTAAGCCAGAGGAAATGACACCCAAGCAAGTTGCTACCGGGAAGTATGCTGCCAACTTGGCCAAACTGAAGAACATTGCTGCTGAACGGGTAGTTGCCGCCCAGGGGTCGATATTAAGATCTTTGAGTAGCGCCCCGAAGAAGACTTTCACTTCCAAAGGAAAATCTCCTGCAGCTTCCTCAAAGCAGGCGGGCTAATATGCCAGGGAAGCTAAGTCGGTTGGGGGCAAGTCGAAGTCCCCTGCTTCTACCGAGTAGAGACCTAGCAAGAAGGCAAGGTTTGGGGAAGCCTAGTGCCTCACAAACAAGATTGGGGACATCGGCTTGAACCTCGATTCCTATAAGGTCGGTATCTGTTACATGCAAACCCACAAGCGTATGGTGTCAAGTCATAATATAGTCTGATAAAATATCGGGTATTATCCTCAGGGATTATTACTACACTAGCTATCACGTTTTAACCATAATTTTATCTAGACAATCAAAATCGAATGATTGAGTAATTAAATCAGTAATTAAAACAACTAAGTATTAAATTAACAATGCAATAAAAATCAAATAGGAAAATCAATGATAGAACGGTTTAGAGGTTTGATGTCACCTCACTGTCAACTATGCCTTTATATCTATTTTTATCATTAAATCAGTTCTTCTTTTATAAGTCGAAAATCCTAATATTTCTAATTCTCTCTTTTGAAGCAAAACTAGAGCATGCTATTGTAGCCTTGGCTTAACTCTTTCGTTGAAAACGAAAGACGACAACAACTCATTAAGTTCTATGATTTCCAACTAACGACTTCAAAGGTTCATGATCTCCTTGTGAGTCTCACGATTGCCTAGGTTTTATTTCTCAAATTCTAACCCAAGGTACCCTCTTGAGAAGCATCTACCTCAAGTCTATGATCATCTAATCCATGATCAAGGGATCAAAAGCATTACACCCAAAGAAATATAAATAAACTATAGAAACTTTATTAACAATAATTAAACCATAAAACTAGATATAGTATCAAGCTTGGATCAATCTACACCTCTCAAAAGAGGCTTTGGTTCATGACTAAAGACATAAAAACATTAAACAATGGTTTGAACATGAATGAAAACCAAGTGAAACAAACTAGAATGTTGTAGAGATTGTGAATAGTTTTCAATGTAGATCTTCCTTTCCACTTCGCTCCAGCTGTAATCCTCTTCTTCTCCACTCTATGATGATTTAGAAACCCTAAAGAATGGTATATGTAGAGCCACAAGTCCATAGGAAGTCGTCCAAGAGAAGTCCAAGTCGAATTAGGAAAGTTTGCAAGAAAATTAGAAAGTTTATATTTTGAATCTCACATCCACTTTCTTACTCGCCATTTTTCTCCTTATTTCCCACTCCAAATAAACCTCAAAACCCTTCCATTTTGTATTATTTCAAGTAAGTAATCCATAGAAACAAACCACGTCCAATTTGGAGTTAAATTGAGAAAGTTATGGCTAAAACAAAAACGTCGCGCAAAACTGCATCTTTCCATTCGCGCAAGCGCTGCGGCGGCCAGAGAGCTAATTTTTGCGTTCTTTTACTGGGTTGTAGCGCTGCAGGGCCACTATTGAGCGTTGCAGCGCCCAGAGAGCTACTTTTGCAAGTTTTCTTCCATTTTTGCCTATCTTGTGCACCTTTCCGCACATGTATCTTCATTCCAACTACTTGTGTCTTGTTCCCATCATCCAAATCCATGTTCAACACATCTAAACACCTACAAAACAAACCAAAACAAATGAGTAACACACTTAAATCTATCAACTTATTGAATTAAAAACCGAAATAAAGCATAGTATACTAAAATGTGACTAAACTAACAAATAGATCAAAACTAAGACAAACTAACCAAACTAATGCATAAATTATATTAAAATTCATCTAAAACATGCTCTAAACATATCTAAATATTCAACTTATCAAATACCTCCAAGCTTAGGACTTTGATCGTCCCGAGCAAAGGGAAAACAAAACTAAAACTAAAATCAATCAATCATCTACCATCTTAATCTCAAACAAATTAAGAATTTCATTCGAAATATCAAGCAAGATCATCATTATGGCCTCTAAGATCACATTGAAAGATAATAACTCCTTGGATAATTTTTAAGAGTGTTAGAGATGCCTAGAAATTCAATCCAACTCCTCACCTAACCTCATTTTCCATTCTCAAACACACCATCATATAGTAAATCTCATAAAACCATTCATGAAATTCATAGACAAGTGTAAGCAAGTATGAAGTGTAAGTGATCTCAAATAACTATATATAAAGTGACTATAGGCAAATCTTTCATACCACTCTCTACTAATGTAGATCACATGCCATTTAGAATCAATAGGTCTTTCTTAGGTTGTAATGTATGGCCAAGGTTCAAAGGTAGGGAAAATTGAAAAAAATTATGCTCAAAACACCCTAAACACTTTGATCTTTTGCAAACATCCACAACATTACATTTAGAACCAAAAACCAAATTTCAGCACATATATCCTCTCTTTAAATATTCAATCTTTTCATTTCATTCCCCATTCTTTTGTTTGCTTGTTTTCTTATTTTCAAAGAATAACTACACCCCCAAACTTATTTCTTTTCATAATCATGGGCATAGCATCATTTTCTTCTCTTTTTCATTTTCATTTTCTTTTTCAATAAAACTCATAAGTAAACTTCTCATTTTTTTTTCCTTCTTTGTCACCCTTTTTCTTCACTTTTCTTTCCCATTGTTCTTTCATCCAAATAATAACACTCCAACATGATCAAAGTGTATAAGGTACATAGGTTGAAAAATAGGGAAATTAAACATGATAAGCTCAAACTTCCTAATGTATAAGTAACAAAGAAAAGGATATTCAGCTCAAAATGGGAATTATGGATACAGTAAAAAGTAAGGTAGGCTATTTGGCTCAAACTTATTCAAACATGGCCTAAATCATTTTCCTTGTAGCATGCTCTCTAGGATTTCTAGAGATCTAATATATATAACTTTACTTGTACATATCCAATCTAAACAAGTCATGATTCCACAAAACCACCACACTAGACATGTAGAGAGTTTCCAACAAAACAAAGTTCAAAATTGAATCAAGCACACAGACTGAAAAATAAAAATAATAGAACCAAATCAGAATTTCTAAAATCATAGGACATCTTGAACAAGTCTTTACCATGACAAGTCAAAAATCAGAATTCTCTCCCTAAACTTAAAACAAGCACTGTCCTCAACGTATGAAATAAACAAATAAATACAAGGAAAAACAGAGGCATATAAGAGAGAGAGGAGTTTAGAAAACCCCCTGAACTTAAATGGGTAAAGTTTCAACATGAAGCACTCCAATCGCCTCTCCTAGTTGCTCCAAGAGGTCCCTCAAACTTACTTTAGAACCTAAAAAGGAAAAAAACAAAAACTTGTCAATGGTATGAAACTCAAATCTATACTACAATGACTGAAAACAGAAAACACATAAAATAAAAAAAATTTCAAACCTGATGGGTTGCCTCCCAACAAGCACTTAGTTTAAAGTCCTCAGCCCGACTTCTTCTTTGTTTCTCTAAGGTGGATCATCAAGAAGCAAGGCCTTTTCATTCCTTTTATCTTGACCCTTAAAGTTTCTTAACCGTTTCTTCTTGACTTGAGAAAGAGATCCATCTTTTCGCTTATGCTCAATCATAGTACTCAACAACTTTTCTTCTTCAACATTAGGCATCAAATACAGGTCTTTCCACACCAAGGGGGGAGGGTCATCAAAATTCTCAATTTTGTCCACATAATGCTCCAATGTATCCTTCGATGTAGGCCTTTCATAAGCCTTGGTAGCACACTCATCAATTACCCTCTTGACATCAATCTGGTTACATGTATTCTTCTTATCGGGAGCTTTGGGTATATTGTAGATCTTAAACATCACCTTTTCTTTACTAACCCTCAAAGTAAGCTCACCAAGCTCCACATCTATCAATGCTCTCCCAGTAGCAAGGAATGGCCGTCCAAGTATAAGTGGAATATCACCATCTTCCTCCATGTCCAAAACTACAAAACCCACCGAGAAGATGAACTTGTCCACCTTTACTAGCACGTCCTCAATGATACCCCAAGGGTATGTAAGTGATCGATCCGCTAGTTGCAAAGATATTGTAGTTGGCTTCACCTCGCCAAGCCCCAATTTCCTGAAAAGGGACAAAGGCATTAAGTTAACGCTTGCACCTAAATCACATAAAACATTACTGAAATTTAAAGGACCAATGGTGCAAGGTATATTGAAACTCCCTGGATCCTTCAGCTTTTGTGGAAGCTTTCTCTGTATGATTGCACTACACTCTTCCGTAAGCTTCACTGTCTCAAATTCTTCTAGTTTCCTCTTTTTCAACATAACTTCCTTCGTGAACTTGATGTAGTTTGGCATTCGCTCCAGTGCATCTGCAAAAGGAATGTTAATATGAATCTTTTTGAAAATATCAAAAAACTTGGCAAATTGCTCGTCCAGCCTTTTTTTTTGGAATCTTTGAGGAAACGGAATAGGAGTTTTGAGTTTAGGGGGGTTATCCGTGAAAGTGATAGAACCAGGCCGGTAGGGTCTCTCATGTTGTTTCTGCTCCTTGGATGACTCTGTGTCCTTCTCTTTACTCAGCTCAGTCATGCTTATCTCTTTATGCTCTTTATGCTCTTCAATGGGTGGTGGTGTGCCTAGGCTAAGATGATCAGCCCCATGCACTTCCTTCCCGCTTCTCAAGAATATGGCGTGGCATTGTTCTTTTGGGTTTACCTAGTGTTGCTAGGTAGTAACCCCCGTTGTTGGGCATTCACAGTTGTGGCTAGTTGCCCCATTTGAACCTCCAAATTCTTTATAGATGCCCTAGTCTCCATAATAAACAACCCCACTATATCCTCCAAAGATGGCTTCTTTTCTTGAGCTTAATTGTAAACATCGGGTGGAGGTTGCAATGTATTCCTCGTGTTGGCATAGGAGAAGTTCTCATGATTTCTGATACTTGGGTGGTACTGATTTGGAACTCCTTGATTACTTATATAGTTGTACCCCCTATTGTTGATATATCGAACTTCCTCATGTGCTTCATTCCCCAAAGAACTCGTATGTAAAGCTGCCGCCTTTTCAATAGACGATTGTGCACTTTGAGTAGTAAGCACAACAAGTTGTTTGGCAATGCCTTACATATGTACAAAGAGAGATGTGAATGGATCAACTTCATGTAGACCGAACACCTTCTTTATTATGGATTGTGCATCCAGAACCTCATATGTATTTGAAGCCATATCCTCCAACATGTTCAATGCCTCAGTAGCCGTCTTGGTCAAAAGTGACCCACTGGCTGCCGCATCAGCTAAAGTTCTTGTGGAGAATGTCATCGCATTGTAGAACAATTGAAGCTGTAGCCAATCTTGGAATCCATGTTGAGGACATTTCTTCAAGATTTCTTTAAACATTTCCCATGCCTCATAAAGTGACTCCGCCTCTTACTGCTTGAATTGCCCAAACTCGGCTCTTAGTTGGGTGGTCTTGGCTGGTGGGAAGAACTTTTGTAAGAACTTTTGTACCATCTCATGCCATGTAGCTATACTTCCAGGTTGCAAAGATTGCAACCATGCCCTTGCTTTGTCCCTTAGAGAGAAAGGGAACAATCTCAGTCCTATGGTGTCCTCAGTAACACCATACATCTTCACCGTATCACACATCTCCAAGAAGATGGTGATGTGGATAGTAGGATCTTCAGTAGGCGACCCCCCATACTGATGTTGTTGCACCATCGAGATCAACGCATGTTTCAGCTCAAAGTTGTTCGCGTTGATAGGAACACGAACTATACTTGAATAGTTCTCATTAATGACCGGCTTGAAGTAGTCTCTTAAGGTCAACTAATTTTGCTCGTTTGTCATTGCTTCAGTTTCTGTTCTTTTCTCTTGCCTCGATCAGTCTTCCAAGAGTACGTTCAATTTTAGGATCAAACGGTAGTACCTCAAAACTTCTTGCCCTTTGCATAGGCTCTTGAAATTCTATAAAACAGTAACTAAGAAAGAAATAAGAGAATAAAAAATAAAATAAAAAATCTAAATTAAAATCAAAGTTAAAGAACACGATATTAGTGAAAACTAGTAATTATCCCCGGCAACAGCGCCAAAAACTTGTTACATGCAAACCCGCAAGAGTACGGTGTCAAGTCAGAATATAGTCCGATAAGATATCGGGTATCGTTCTCAGAGATTATTACTACACTAGCTATCACTTTTTAACCCTAATTTTATCTAGACAATCGAAATCGAATGATTGAGTAATTAAATAAGTAATTAAAACAACTAAGTATTAAATTAACAATGCAATAAAAATCAAATAGAAAATCAATGGTAGAACGACCTAGAGGTTCGATGTCACCTCACTATCAACTATGCCTTTATATCTATTTTTATCATTAAATCAGTTCTTCTTTTATAAGTCGGAAATCCTAACGTTTCTAATTCTCTCTTTTGAAGCAAAACTAGAGCTTGCTATTATCGCCTTGGCTTAACTCTTTCGATGAAAACCAAAGACGACAACAACTCATTAAGTTCTATGATTTCCACCTAATAACTTCAAAGGTTCTCGATCTCCTTGTGAGTCTCACGATTGCCTAGGTTTTATTTCTCAAATTCTAACCCAAGGTACCCTCTTGAGAAGCATCTACTTCAAGTCTATGATCATCTAATCCGTGATCAAGGGATCAAAAGCATTACACCCAAAAAAATATAAATAAACTTTATAAACTTTATTAACAATAATTGAACCATAAAATTAGACATAGTATGAAGCTTGGATCAATCTACACCTCCGGAAAGAGGCTTTAGTTCATGATTAAAGACATAAAAACATTAAACAATGGTTTGAACATGAATGAAAACCAAGTGAAACAAACTAGAATGTTGTAGAAATTATGAATAGTTTTCAATGTAGATCCTCCTCTCCACTTCGCTCCAGCCGTAATCCTCTTATTCTCCACTCTATGATGATTTAGAAACCCTAAAGAATGGTATATGTAGAGCCACAAGTCCATAGGAAGTCGTCCAAGTCGAATTAGGAAAGTTTGCAAGAAAATTAGAAAGTTTCTATTTTGAATCACACTTCCACTTTCTTACTCGCCATTTTTCTCCTTATTTCCCACTTCAAATAAACCTCAAACCCTTCCATTTTGTATTATTTCAAGTAAGTAATCCATAGAAACAAACCACGTCCAATTTAGAGTTACATTGAGAAAGTTATGGTTAAAACAAAAACGTCGTGCGCGCAAGAGCTCGGGTGGCCAAAGAGATAATTTTTGCGTTCTTTTACTAGGTTGTAGCACTGCAATGCCACTATTGAGCGTTGCAGCGCCCAGAGAGCTGCTTTTGCAAGTTTCTTCCATTTTTGCCTATCTTGTGCACCTTTCCGCACATGTATCTTCATTCCAACTACTTGTGTTTTGCTCCCATCATCCAAATCCATGTTTAACACATCTAAACACCTACAAAACAAACCAAAAAGAATGAGTAACACACTTAGATAATCAAATCTATCAACTTATAGCATTAAAAATCGAAATAAAGCATAGTATACTAAATTGTGACTAAACTAACAAATAGATCAAAACTAAGACAAACTAACCAAACTAATGCATAAATTATATTAAAACTCATCTAAAACATGCTCTAAACATATCTAAATATTCAATCTTATCTTTATTTCTAATGTTATCTTTATTTCTAATCTTATTCTTGCTCGGTGGAGACTCATGTTTTTCACCTTACTTGGCAGGTACCTGGGACAAACCGAGTAAGGAGGAAGGGTTTGAATTATCTCGGGTAGACGAAATCTACCAGCTTTCCTTCGCAGACCGAAGATACAAGGTCATTTTGACGCCCGTTAGACAATACAAGGCCAGCGTTATTACCGAGAAGAAAGTCTTCTCAGGCCATAAGTTCTTCTTGGAATGTCTTGATTTTCTTATACCGACCTGTGTGAAAATTCCGAGCTGATGTTGTGTTGTGGTGTAGGTTTTGCTGCTCCCGGTTCTACCGACCAAGGGGAAAGAGGAAGAAGAAGGATAAGCCAGAGGAAATGACACCCAAGCAAGCTGATGCGAGGAAGTATGTTGCTGACCTGGCCAAACTGAAGAACATTGCTGCTGAACGGGCAGTTTTCGCCCAGGGGTCGATATTAAGATCTTCGAGTAGCGCCTCGGAGAAGACTCTCCCTTCTAAAGGAAAAGCTCCTGCAGCTTCCTCCAAGCAGGCGGGCTCACCTGCCAGGGAAGCTAGGTCGGTTCGGGGTAAGTCGAAGTCCCCTGCTTCTACCAGGCAGAGACCTAGCAAGAAGGCAAGGTTTGGGGAGGCCAAGCTCCTCACAAATAAGATTGGGGACATCGGCTTGAACCTCGATTCCTATTAGGTCGGCATCCCCAACTGCGTCTAGCCCTTGATGAAGGACGAGAATATGTTTGAAGGCTTGGCTGATGCCTTCATGAAATCAGTAGAGGTAAGTCTGTTTACAAATTTCCTTTGTTGTTCGTGTATTCTTCCCTTGTTGTTTCTGACTTTGTTCTTTTTGGCTTTGTAGGCTGCTACTCAAACTGTCTACAATCTTCGCCACCTTCAAGGGGATTACTGTAGATTTCAGGAGGCAGTAAAAGAGGCCCAAACCAACTTGGTGATATGGGAGTCCAAGGTTGAGGATCGAGACACTGAGCTTAGCAAGGTTCAGGAGGAGCTGAAACTGAAAGAGATTGAGGTGGAATCTATCCAGGATGAGCTAACTAGGTTTCGAACACAATTCGAGGCCACTGTTGATGCCAAGGTCGAAGAAGTCTGCCAAGCCCGAGTGGAAGAGGCCTGTGTCTATTGAGCAGACTTGGAAGAATTTTTCGACGACTCGGTAGACTGGAAGGGCTTCGAAGAGTGGGTCAGGTCAGCCAATGCTGGAGAGGGGAGAACAGAGGAGGAGGTTGGGACTGATGACTCTCCTGCCGATCGAGGTACTACTTTTGCGGTTCCAGGGACTTCTTTTGATCTGTCACAGGCCATAGACTCTAAGAAGGACACGCACTGAGCAGGCGACGAGGAGGAGCCGGTCAGCCTGACTAAGATCCTGCACCATTCTATTGCTCCGGGGTTGTAGAGGATCTCTTTGGTGTTGGCTGTATTTCTTTTTCGTTATGGGCCTGCATGCTTTGATGATTTCTCCTTTTTAACTCTTTCTTGTATTCGACTCCAATATTAATGACATATCTTTTTGTTCAGATCTGTTTTTCATGCACTCCGAGCTTTTTACTTGGTGTAATTATTTACCTTTGCTATTTTCTCAGTTTTTGTGGTATCCGAGCTCTTTGCTTGGCATTTTTCAAGTGTTTGTCGAGAAATAAGGTCGGTGGGTAGTAGATACCTGTCGAACTGTTTTAGTTATTTTTTTCCAAGTATTTGTCAAGAGATGAGGTCGGTGGGTAGTAGATAGCTGTCGAGCTCATTACTTGGTTTTCTCCAAGTATTTGTCGAAATATGGGGTTGGTGAACTTGAAGGTTCTCTTCTTGGTAGATGCTTGTTTGCCGCTCCAAGGTACTTCAAGGGTAGATCTCCTCTCCTTCTTGGTGGTATCTGCCCCTCTGGGTCAGTACCCCAAGGCACTCTTGGCCGTAGTCATCTTCTTGGTTTGTACATAGCTAAAGCTCGGTACCTCCAAGGCATTCTAGGGCTCGGGCCCTTCTTCTCGGTGGCTTCCGATCTGGTCAATAGTCCCAAGGCACTTTAACTGTAGATCATAGACGTAGATTTGTAGAACTTAACTTCTTGCTTATTGTAGAAAAATCTTGAGTAAACACTTGTTGTAAATACTAGAAAATAATACTAGAGGCAACCAACACCTCTATAGATACTAGAAACTAACTACTGAGCTGCTACTGCTACTGCTATTGCCCATTTGTAGTACTTCTTGAGGTACTCTGCATTCCAGGGTTTAGGAATTCTTTTTCCTAATAGATCTCCAAGCTCGTACACGCCCGTGCGAAGTACTACAGTGATCTTGTAAGGCCCTTCCCAGTTGGGACTGAGGGCTTTTGCTCCAGGTTCACGTGTGTTCAACATGACCTTTCTTAGTAATAAGTTGCCAACTTTGAAGCTTCTATGTTTCACCTTAGCGTTGTAGTATTTAGAGACCCTCTGATGGTATGCTGCTAGTTTGAGCTGAGCTTGTTCTCTTTTTTCTTCGAGTAGATCCAAGTCGGTACGTTGAGCCTCCATATTCCTAGATTCGTCAAAGTAAGAGGTCCTCAAGGACGGTATCCCGAGTTCCACTAGTATGATGGCCTCCATCCTGAAAGCTAAAGAGAATGATGTTTCTCCTATCGCTGTTATGGAGGTGGTGCGGTATGACCAGAAGACTTGTGGCATATCTTCAGCCCACATTCCTTTCTTTTCCTCGAGCCTAGCCTTCAATGTATGCTTGATAGTTTTGTTCACGACTTTTACCTGACCATTGGCTTGAGGATGGCCTGGAGTAGAAAAGAAGTGTTGAATACCGAGGTCTTCACAAAATGACAGGAACCTAGCGTTGTCGAATTATTTGTCGTTATCAGAGATGATGGCGTACGGGACACCAAAATGGCACACAATTGACTGCCAGATGAAGCACGTGGTCTTCTGCTCAGTAATCCATGCTAAAGGTTCAGCCTTTGCCCACTTGGTAAAGTAGTTAACAACGACAATTGTGCACTTGACTTGTCCCTTACAGGTCAGTATGGGTCCTATCAGATCCACCCCTCACTGAGCAAAAGGCCATGGACTCTGGATTGGCAAGAGATTCTCTACTGGAGCCCAGATGTTTGTTCCATGTTTCTGACAACTATCGCACTTCCGAGCTATCCTTACAGTGTCTTAATGGTCGTTGGCCAGTAATACCCCTGGCGAAGAACCTTGTACGCCAGAGTCCTTCCACCATAATGGTTGCCACATACTCCTGCATGAATCTCCTCGAAGACTAGTTGTGCCTACTATTCTCGTAGGCATCTTAAGTAGGACATCGTGAAGCTGCGCCTATAGAGCTGATCATCTATTATAGAGTACCTAGCAGCTTGTCTTTGCACCTTTCTTGTTTTGACCTTGTCCACGGGTCCATCCAAGATTGATTTTGGCTGAGGATGCCGACATGTTGGTTGGTACCAGTTTTACCAATGCGGATTTCTGGTAAAAACTCCACCGGGACCTGAATCACGACCTCGGCCTCCGACGAGAAGGCCAGTTTAGAAAGAGCATCGGCCAAGGTATTTTCTGTTCTTGGCACCTGCGTCAGTTCATACTCCTCGAACCTTCCTAGAAAGGCCAGGGCTTCTTTCAAATATGCTTGCATTCTGTCATCCTTGGCCTGATATTCTGATGTAACTTGCCCCTCGACGAGCTGAGAATCGCAGTGGATGACCAGTTTACTGACCCCCCAACTGAGAACAAGTCGTAATCCAACCAAAAGTGTTTCGTACTCTGCTTCATTATTGGATGCTAGGAAACCGAAGCGAAGAACACAGAGATGTTTCTCACCTCTAGAAGAGATGAGTACTATTCCACTCCACGTCTTTGCTTACAGGAAGAGTTGTCGACGAACAACTTCCAGGCTTCCTGAGGGCCAAGGTTGGTAGGTCGATCTATGTGAGGCAACTTGGACAGAAAATCTGCCAGTGCCTGACATTTCATAGCTGTACGAGGTCGGTAACTAATGTCAAATTCACTCAACTCAATGGCCCACTCAGTCAATCATCCAAATGTCTATGGGGTCAAGAGGACCTGTCTCAACGGGTGCTTGGTAAGGACGACTATGGTGTGAGCATGAAAATAGGGTCTCAATTTTTGAGCTGAAGTGACTAATGTGTGGGCAAGTTTTTCATTTTTTGGATATCTCGTTTCTGCATCGAGTAGAAACTTGCTGATGTAGTATACAACCTTCTGGTTTCCTAGCTCTTCTCTGACCAAGGCAGAACTGACTGCTGCTTCTAAAAATGCTAGGTACAGGAAGAGCTGTTCTCCATGAAGGGGCTTTGAGAGCAAAAAAGCCTGGCCTAAGTAAGCTTTTAGCTCCTGAAAGGCCTTCTCACACTTCAGGGTCTATTCCACTGCCTTCTTCTTGATCAGCTTGAAGAACAGAAGACATCTATCTGTGGACTTAGAGATGAACCTGCTCAGTGCAGCTATGCACCCAGTGAGCCTCTGGACTTCTTTCACGATCAGGGGTGACCTCATGTCAACCAGAGCTTGGATCTTGTCGGGGTTAGCCTCGATGCCTTTTTGATTAATAAGGAATCCCAAAAATTTACCAAAGCTCACCCCAAAAGTGCATTTCGCCGGGTTGAGCTTCATGTGATACTTTTTGAGTATAGTAAACACATCTACCAGGTTAGTAAGATGAGCTGCCGCCTCCACACTTTTAACTAAGATGTCGTCGACGTAGACTTCCATGTTGATTCTAATTTTCTCTGCGAACATGCAATTGACCAGCCTCTGGTAAGTAAACTCAACATTCTTCAGGTCGAAGGGCATCACCTTGTAACAATACAAACCTCGGTTTGTTATGGAGGCTATTTTTTCTTCATCTCTACAACTCAGCACAATCTGGTTGTACCTTGAGTATGCATCCATGAAGCTCAGCAGCTCATGACCTGCTGTTGCGTCCACCAGTTGATCAATGCATGGTAATGGGAAACTGTCTTTTGGGTAGGTTTTGTTCAGATTAGTGAAGTCAACACATGTTCTCCATTTTTCCTTGGGTATTTTGACCATCACCACCAACCAGTCTGGATAGAGTACTTCCCTGATGAAGCCTGCTGTTAGCAGTTTGTCTACCTCTTCTCGTAGACCTTGAGCTCTGTCGAAACTGAGAGCCCTTCTTTTTTGTGGAACTAGTCTGGTTTTTGGGTCGACATTGAGACGATGTACCATGACGCTGGTTGGTATGTCAAGCATGTCTTCATGGGACTAGGCAAAAATATCCTTATGCTCCCGTAGGAGGCCGACCAATTGGTCGGTGATGGAGGAACTCGTACCTGTACCGACCTTGACAGTCCTCGCTGGATCTTCGCCGATCTGCACCTCAACCCATTAATCTTGGGGTTTCAGCCCCAACAACTCTTTTCTGGGGTCGAGGTCAGGGCTGGCAGGGTCTTATAACAACATTAATTGCTCTTCTATGATCTTAGGACTTTCCTCATGCCCTGTCTTTTACTTCACTCCGACACCTCGTTCTGCTGGGAACTTCAGAGCTAGGTAATAGGTTGATACCACAATCCTCAAATTATTGAGAAGTGGTATCCCAATAATGACGTTGTAGACAGTATAACACTTTACCACCAAAAACCTAGTCATGACCGTGACCTTGTGCTCTAAGCCTCCTGCTGTCACTGGTAAGGTTGTTCTTCCTTCCGGCATAATGCTATTCCCAGTGAAGCCTATCAAAGGGACATCCAACGAGTTTTTTTGATCCTTGGTCAGTCCTAATTTCTCGAACGCTGACCAATAAAGGATATTTGCCGAGCTACCGTTGTCGACCAGCATCCGACGGATTTTGTAGTTAGCCACGGTCATCATGACCATTAAGGCGTCGGCGTGTGGACATAGTATGTCTTGGGTCTCCTCTCCCGTGAAGGTAATCGCAAAATTTGATAGCTTCTGTTTCTCAGATCGGTAACCTAGGCTCGTGACTTCCGACCTAGATTATCGGACATAAGCCTTCATAACCTGGTTAGAGGTACTGATCTGGTCTGCACAAAAGATCGTTCTGATTTGGCCCATTGGCCTGACTTGGTCATTTTCTGGAGTCCTCTACCAGTTGGAATCCTTCACGCACTCCTTCGGCTGACCTTTACGAATTAAAGTCTCGATCTCCTGGTTGAGGTCGTAGCATTGGTCGGTATCGTGACTGTGGTCTCGATAATACCGACAATACTTTTTCTTATCCCTGTTTTCAATTTTTTGGGCCATCGGATGTAGTATTTGTTCTGAATCTCAAGGAGAACCTGCTCTCGTGAGGCAGTAAGAGGTGTGTAGTTGGAGTAAACATTCTGGGGTACTTTGTTACTCTTCTGCTCTCGGCCGCCCGTGTCTGATATCTTTTCGCCTCTGTTGTCCTCCTTTGAGTCATATTCCCTTTTTCGCTTCTTTCTTTCTTTGAGTTCTTCGGGGAACCATCTTCCCCTTGCTTTGCATCGTTCTGCTCATCGGCATTGATGTACTTCTCTGCTCGGTCCATGATTTCTTAGTAGGTTCGGGCTTTCTTTTTTCTAAGGGAATAGTGAAACTTTCTGGGCCTTAATCTTGCGAGGAAGACTGTTATCGTCATTTTGTCGTCACAGTCATCTACCTCGACTCATACATCATTGAAACGACCGAGGTATTCCTTAAGAGTTTTCCCTTTGTTTTGCCTGATAGCAAGCAAGCTATTCAAAGGTTTCTCACTCTTATTTTTTCTAGCAAAATGATTCATGAACTTGTGAGCTAGGTGCCCAAAAGAACATATAGAACAGGTTATGAGCTTCCGGTACCACTTCTGAGCTGGTCCGCTAAGGGTGATCTGGAAACCCTTGCACATGGTGGCGTCATCATAACCCTTAAATTCCATCCAGGACTTGTAGTTCCCGATGTGCTCTCTCGGGTCCACCTTCCCCTTTTATGTCCTGACTTCTGCGGTCTTGACGTTCTTTGGTAGCGGTGTCTGGAGTATATCTTTGATGAAGGGAGAAGGGAGTTCCTTATACTCGTGGTAGTGCTGAGGTGCAGATCTAGTAGTTTCAGAACGCTATGATCTCTACGACTTTCGTGGCACTAACCTTACAGGGCTAGGATTTCCTGCCGCAGCTCTTTTTGACGATACCAACCTGTATGAGGTAGGTTTTGTAGATCTCAGCTTTCCCGGAAGAGCCGACCTGATCAGGGAGAACACCGAGCTGTGACTTTTCTTGGCATTTAATGAATGACGCAAGTCTTTAGCCGATAAAGACTTACGATTTGGGTTCAGAGGTTGTTTCCTCGATACCGACCTTTTCCTCGAGGTTACACTTCGACACCTACTCTTATCCCCCTTCTGAGGTCGAAGGCTAAGAGCTGGTAGGTGACTATGAAGTGGCCGAAGGGGGAGTACCTCCCTTAACACTCATTGCTGCTCCAAGTCATTTTGACACATTTTCTCCAAGTTCCT
This sequence comes from Paratinospora sagittata, assembly GCA_035771175.1. Classification (NCBI taxonomy): domain Eukaryota; kingdom Viridiplantae; phylum Streptophyta; class Magnoliopsida; order Ranunculales; family Menispermaceae; genus Paratinospora; species Paratinospora sagittata. Next base: position 13,951,172 of record CM069608.1, read on the forward strand.
CTATATGGTAGTCAACCTTGATTTTTGAGCAGAGTTCTTCGACTATTTTTTTGGTGGTCTTCCCCTTTGTTTTTGGGGTGCCACCGGTGTGGCGGCGGACTCCACCTCAATTGGTATTTATGCCTGCTGACTCATGACAACAAAGCTATTTCTGACTTGCAATGTCGATCCCCATAGACGATGCCAAATGTCGGTGCAAGATTTGACCAACACTAGTAGACGATGAGGTGGAGGGAAGATGTTGATTTGGAGCTCGTCAGAGTGTTAGAGAGATCGCCTGAGGTTGATTATCTGAAAGAGGGAAAACAAGAGAGGATAGTTTATCGTAAGGAACACCGATGTGGTGTCGGCCAAAGATCCTTCGATGCCTAAGTTAGTTCAGAGCTCCGTAGAGTTAATAGTACTGAATTGGGTCGAGAAATGCTTACCTCACTTTTAGGGATTATGGTATTTTTATAGAGAGGGATGGAGGTCTTTGGCCTTATAGTAGAGTTGTTGTAGAATCATGAATCACTCTTGTGCTAGAAGAGCACATTTGATTCCTAGTAGAATTAGGAAGATCTGGTGTGATCCTTATAGGATTAGGATGACTTAGTAGTCTCCTTGTTGAACCAGTAGAGCTTCAGGCCTTATCACAGTCGAATAAGGAGTAAATCCCAACCTTATCGCAGTGAATCATGCCTTATCTCTATATGAACCTACGTTAAATCGTCATCCCTTTTGGAGTTGTAGACCTATTTAGATCGGAATGCCGATCTAGAGTCTTCCATTTTGTCTACTTGTAAGCAAAAATATGGTCGAAAAGGAGGTCAGTAACTTTAGGTCGGCAGGACACATCATGTCCTACCTGGCTAATGTTATCGTTTTATAGTTGCTGACTTGTCATCCAGGTCGGTATCCCGACTCGCCGACTTGGAGCTCTCTCATGTATATCTAGTCATTATGGCAAACAATATGTCGTACAGGTCGGTAGAACTGACCATGTCTCAAGCTGTGTGCATGGCTGAGTAGATCTGTATTTTTTGTTTATAATAGGTCGGTATATATACCTGGTTTGTATTACATCCTTCCTTGTGAAACAAGCGTGGCAGACATGTCTTATGCTCGGTATATGGTCCAACACCTTGTATTACATAAATAAAACAATTGAGGGTTTTTATTTTTAATTTTATAACAATTAAAATTAAAAAAATTATAACAATTAAAATTAGAAAATTTTATTAATTAGAATTTTCTTCTTTTTGATTTCTAATTTTATTTTGATAAAATTAGTTTTTCCTATTATCTGATTTTTTTACTTTATATTCTAATGTTTTTATGAGATAAATATTTTTCAAATTGTAAAAGTAGTACTAAATAAATGAAAAAAGAAACTTCATGAAAAAAAAATAACGAAGAAAGAAACTAAAGGAAAGTAAAAAGATGAGAAAAAAGGAACCGTGAAGCTTCTCATCAAAATTTACATTACATCCACGTGGGGCTTACACCTAAGTCACATTTTTGTTGGCATGTTGATCCTCACCCTTGCGTGTTTTGATGATTACAAACAACAATCTTTAAATACTAATCAGTTTTGTTTTGGTACCGATTTTCCGGTACCTAGAAGGTGTCTTCCTCCCCTTTGGGGCGAGACTATTCCTCTAGATTCGATGTTTGGGAACACGAAACTTGAATCAATCCAATGACATAGTATAGGGGGGCTTTCCTTTGTTAGAAATCCACAAACAACAAACATTCTGGAAATCTTGACTGGGGAGGTCAAGTAGTGGAGGTAGGCTTTGAAGAAGTCGAACCACTCTAAATCATTGTGTCCATTGCTTACTTTCCTTGCACTTTCATTATTGTTTATCTTTGCTATTAAGTGTTAAGTTAGGATTCACGAAAATCTGCTAAGTTCAATTCACCCCACCTCTTGGACTATAATCTGGGCCAATAGTTTTGTGTTTTTTTACGTGTTAATAAATCATTTCTCTATTTTTTTTTGGTTAGATTGTAGCTTGGCTCGACATTATGGCCTAACAAAGCACACTCCTAATGCATCACCTCGAAGAAGATGATCTATAGCACTTGGAGGATCTTAGAGCAGGCAGAGAGGGTTCTCAACCTGGGTCCCCATATTTGCAAGGAATTTGACACATTGATTGCCCTCACACAGAGTGTGTTGGAACATACACCCCCAATTGCAGTTTTTTAGCTCGTAGCAATCTAATAGCAGGCCATAGAGTGGAAAATCCTGTGAGGGGGCCTCTTAGAGGAGGTCAATTGCATAGAGGGAATCCAATTAAAGCATAATTTTTCTATAGCCAAGTTCCCATGCGATTTTAAGGCCCTCTTTGATACTCCAGACTTCGGCAGTGAGATTAGTAGTGCATCCCACAAAAACTATATAGCCTTTCAGCCACTCATCGGAGCAGTTTTTGAAGATTCCACTAATCCCCGCTAGACTTAGATTATCCTTACAGGCTTTATTTGTGTTAAGTTTGATCCAAGGATCATTTGGTGGGGGGGGATCCAAGATATCCATCTGGTGGTTTTGGAGTAGTAGCCAATTGACCTAGAATGGAAGGGTTGGTTTAGATTTGAAAGTATGTAGCAGGTTGTAGCATGCCAAAGCTCCTTGTCATTGCCAGATCCATGAGAGATCACAACTTTTCGAAAACTCCAAATGATGGAAATGAAAGTTAACAATACACTTTTTTTTTTTTTTGCATGGAACCAACAAGGTCATATGATATTGCTCCCAAAAACCTTAACCAGCGAAATAAAAATTCTTAGAACAAGTAACTTGAAAAATGATAGAAATACTTGCATAATGGAGTTCAATCAAGAGGTCAGAACATCAAGGAAAATAGCGATCCATGAGATGGCCTAAGTACATGAAACATGATTTTAGATGACTTAGGCAAGCTGTAAAGATTCTAACATTACTAAAAAAACTTAAAACCAATAAGACAAAAAAATTGTTATCTCAAGGAACCCTATGACGAATATATTGATGACTACAAACCACCCCACCTTGTTATCTAATGATTTTGTTTAAGTATTTCAGTCAAATCAAAAGATCAAGATCAATCAGCACTGAGATCATGGAAGACAAAGCAATGAAGATCAAGTCTCGAGAGGATTAAGTGTCTAGAATGTAAAACTCTTACTCAAACAATCCTCAACAAGTTTTAATCACCTTATGCATAATCTTTCAATATTTTTCTCACTGAGAAAATGTTTTTGATTTATTCATTTTTGAAGGTTTTTCGATTAGTTTTGTTGAGTTTTTCAATGATCAAATCGATTCTAAATTATCAAGTTTATCGTGTTTTAATCAAAGTATTGAATTTCGAGAATCAGTTTTTCAGTGTTCCATCAGGACGCTAACAGACTCATTAGGACGCTGAAGGCGTATTGGTTAGGATATGTCAGGACGCTACTCGTATAAGAATGCCCTCATAAAACAAACCTAATGAAGTATTAGGACGCTGATAGTGCGCTAGCACACTCTTGCGTTTTTGGGTTTTTACGTTTTAAAGAGTATTAGGATGCTACTCGTTGATTAGCACCCTCGTTGCCTTCTGGGTTTAATATGTTTTGTTGAGCTTCAGGACGCTGATGCACTGTCAGCGCGCTCAAAGAACAAAGTCAGCTGAACTTACGTTTTTTATACAATGTGCATCAGGACGCTCCTGTTTCATCAGAACGCTCAAGCACTACTGTCAAAAACCTGAAAAAGTATCTGACAAACCTACTAACTGACATTTCAGATACATGAATCACTTTGACCTAGACTTTCCTCATTTATGTATACTGAATTAAACCATAATGTTTTCACAAATCAAGATTACCATTTTAGTGAAATATTAGAGTCATTTTGACTAAACATTCAAATTCAAATTTCAAACCTAAGTGTGCAACGACTTTAACAAGTCTATAAGTACGTGATTCAAAATCAGTGAAACACACAGAAAAGAATCACTGTGTCAAAACTTTTGAAAGTTAGTCAAATTTTGAAAGAGTTGTTTAGTATCAAAAGTATTTTGAAATCACTTTCTACTCAAAAGATTTTCAATGTGCTTATACTCTATCAATTCTGAAAATCTGTTGAAAAGAAATCTTTGAACTGTTGTACTCAAATTTTTTAGCACGTTTAAATCTCATATTATTTATTGTTGAAAGAGGAATTTGAGTGAAGGTTCATAGGATGCAGTTGTGCTTTAATCTTGTATCTTTGTAACTGTATCAAGGTTTGTAACTGTAGTTACACCAACTGTAGAAAAACCTGTTTATTCTTGAGTTAGAATAGTGGTTTACTCCTACCCGTGAAAGTGAGTGTATAGGTTATCTTGAGCCTGTAAGTCGAGAAACTTTAGGTAGTTCTCTAGCCTGAAAGTCGAGAAGCTTAGGTAGTCTCTATCCTAAAAATTGGGAAGCTGTAAGTTCATACTTAGCCCGTAAAAGGATAGGTTTACCTTGAACCTGTAAAAGGGCATTTATAACAGTTTGGTTCTCAAAAGTAAGAGAATCAGTTAGTGAACGTAGGCATATAGCTGAACCACTATAAATATCTTGTGTTCTTTCATCTATTTTCTGCTTACTATTTGCCATTATGTTGTATTTTAATTTTTCTATTGAGTCCAATTCAGCCCCCTTCTTGGACACACTTGGGCTGACAAGTGGTATCAGAGCGAGTTGCTCATCAAGGAAATCTAACAATTTTCTTGATATCAATGGCATCAAGGTCTGGAAATCAAGTCATTGAAACAGGCCAAGTCTTAGACAGACCACCCTTGTTTAGAAGAGAATGCTTCGAAGAATGGACGAAAATGATGAAGGTTTTTCTTATGTCCCAAAATATTAGTTCATAGGAAATGGTTGTAAATGGCTACACCATACCCAACAAACCTATAGAGCTTTGGACGAATGTTGAGAGATTCAACCATAACTTAAACTCTTGAGCTGTCTATGCCCTATACTATAGCCTACCTAACGAAGAGATAGAGAGGATTAGTCATTAGAAATTGCTAAAGAGATTTGGGAAACTCTCAAGTCACTTCATGAAACGAAGTTAGTCAATTTAGATGAAAAACTTAAGGAATATTATAGGTTGTTTGATAACTTCGAAATCCATGAGGAAGAATCCTTAGACACAATTTGCAATAGGTATCAGTCCATCTTGGACGGAATGAAAGAACTTGGTAAGGAAATACCTATAGGAATAGCAATAGTATGTTTCAGTGATAAGCTTCCAATAAAATAGAATGTAAAACTTTGTATAATAGTTGAAACAATTAATCCATGGGAAATGTCCTTAGTAGAATTCTGTGATCTATTGAACACCATGGAAGGAATGGAGGAAACTAAAAATCAAGCAAAAACATTAGAAAATGCACTTATGCATTTTAGATTTTTTTGAAAAAGAAACAATTCATGATGGTTTACAAAGATTTCAACGCATATCAAATGAACTTGAAAGTTATGGAAATATTATTCCTCATTTTACTATAGTTCAATATCTTCTTAACAGTTTTTCGAAAAAATGGATTTACAAAAAAAAATTTCTGAATGAGTTTCCAAATCCAATTGAAATTAGTTTTCAAAAAATTGATTACATGTTGAGTGGATTAGAGACTTCTTCTTAAAGAGAAGATGAAATTGCTAACTTGCCGAGAGGAGATGAAAGTCAGCTTGGTGATGAGGAAGTTCAAATGATAATACAGAACGAAGAATCCTCAACAAGCAAGGCAAGAACTGATGAAAATGAAAGAACTGATGTTGAAATGGCATGGAGGAAGTCAGTTTGGAGAATCAATATCAAGAGATATTTTAGTTGCTTCAACAAAAAACAAATTGCACGAGTCACAGACTTTGTTGTACTGTGAAGAGAATCAAGGTATATCTCACTGGTCACTGTTATGTCTGCATTTCAGTAACTATTGAACTTGATAAATGTGACATTCTATGATCATGTGAAGCTTAAAATGATAAAATATCTTGTTCACATGATTGATATAAATGTTGTTATGATCTGTGTGAATTACAATGTTTTAATGAGTAATTTATGAAATTGAAATCATCACTATAGAATATTCATCCAAAATATCAAATTGAGATCAGATTCGAAAGCTTGAAATAACTGATGAAAATCAATGCATAGTTTCTATGAGAACGCTAACAGCATAGTAGGACGCTACTGTTTCGTCGAGCAAAACAGTTATTTAGTATCTGTCAGGACGCTCATCGAACGTGAGGACGCTAACATATAAGTGTTATGTTCAGTAATGCAAAACGTGTAAGGACGCTCAGCGCTGGGTAGGACACTGATCAAACCTAAAAGATATGTGTTAGGATGCTAATGGAGCGTGAGGACACTCACCCAAACGAAAAAAGAGGAAAGGTATATATAGCATTAGCACAGTCTACTTGACCATTCATTCGTGCCCTAGGACGCTATTGCAATAGGAAGGAAGAGTTGCTATCTGGAACTTCTGATAGTTCAATCCCCAATCGATTTCATCGAATCCTATTTCGAATTTCTTAGGTATAATTGTAAACCCCGTTCAATTTCGAACCTAGAGAACCCTAAAAATTAGAATTTCACCGTAAAATCACCTTGAACCCATACAATCTTCAGTTTTCTTCAATGGCACCGAAAATGAAGAAAATACCCATTCATTCTGCTCGTGAAAGAGCTTCTTCACCTTCACTTTCTCCATCAAGGAGGGTGAGACCAAAAGTTAAACCAACTCAGCCCAAACCTTCTGTTCAAATTGAGACACCCATCGCATCAACATCCTAACTCGTAATTCGAGCTGAACCTTCAGCTGATGTTCCCTAATCTTAGCCTTCAACCTCTGTACCTGCTCAGAAATCCAAAAAGAAGGATAAAGCTACTCAACTTGCCTCTAGAGCCATACTCGATGGTTGCTATGTAGACTTCAAATTCTTTGCCAAAGCACACCTTAATGTGCAACCCCTGTTTGAATACCAAGGTTGGATTAAATTTCTTACTCACTAAGGCAAATGGTATCCAAATTTGGTTAAAGAGTTTTATCAAAACCTGCAGGAAAAGCCAAAGTCAGGAATGCTTAGGAAGTCTATTGTAAAAGGAAAATCTGTATAGATCTTTCCACAGTTCTTCATAGAGACCTTCTTTCTACCTGATGTTGATGATGTTCTTGTGCTCATCTCTTCCTAAGAGAAATTCCAATTCCCTGATTACACTAGTTTGACTACTCTAAATTTTGTTTCTAGAGCAAAAAACAATTCTAGTGTTGAAAAATGACTTGCTAACACAAACTTTGAACTCATTCCTAGGATCATCCACAACGTTATCTCCCAGATCATTCAACCCAAATCAAGAAGTAAAGTAGGTGTTAATGAGCTGGTTTTATTTTTGGTATGGTGTGTTCTTCAAAGAAAGAAAATCAATATGTCATACATCCTTATCCATGTTATGGATACAGTTGTTAGTAGAGGAGAGGGATTTCCATTTGGAATGTATCTCACATTACTATTTAAGAAGAATGGTGTTGACATGAATGAAGAAGAGTTCATTAAAGCTGACAGATATGGATGCATAGGGCACACTACCGTTAAGCTCATGAAGTATGTCTATGTACCTGCTTTGAAGTGATGGTTCCACAACAAACAGTCCCTCAAGGAGTAGCTGTTGAACCATTCAAGTACAAAGAAGGAGAACAGATAGATGATGAAGATCAACTTCAAGAAGAAGAAGAAGAAGAAAGAGGAGATTCTGAGAGAACAACATTTGATCTACCATTTAGAGGGGATAGTCCTATGGAAGAAGAACCCCATGAGATCAGGGATGAAAAAAAAACACATGAAGCAACTTCTGTTGTGCCTTAGCCATAAGAAGAAGGAAGAGAATTTGGTGCACAGACACCTCAACATTTTGTTGATCTAGGTGGATACCCTTCACCACCTCACCACTTCACAAGTCAGTTTTCAATTCCAACATTTGATGAAGAGAATTTTCTAAGGAAGATCAAAGAAGCTCAAGAGGAGCAAAGATCTCAGTTAATGGATGAAGTGAAGAAATTGTTACAAGACCAAAAAACAACAGATTTTGAGGAGATAAAGAACTGCACAAGTAACCTAATACATGTATCTGAAAAATTGAATGAAGCAGCAAGCTCAATGGAACAACACCTTGCAGTTATGAGCTTACCTGTTTCATCATCAAGCTCAAGTGTTCCTGACTCCAGCTATTTCAAGGAAATTGAAGAGAATTTGAAAAGTATCAAGACTTTCATAAAGTCCTTCACAAGCTCAATATCTCAAAAGCCTTCCACACCACAACCTTAGAAGCAAGATCAATTGAAGCCAATCATTGAAGAGGTTGTTGGTTTGAAACAGATGATCCAGTCATCTTCAAGAAGTGCTGATCAAGATGATAAAAAAGATTTGAAGAAGATGTCTGAAGAAATTTTAAGTTTGAAAAAATTGTTTGCTGCATCTTCAAGCAGGACAACTAGCTCAAATGATTTTAAACTTGTGGTGGATGCAATTCAAAGTTTGCAAAATTCATTCTCCACCTGCCCGCACAAATAGTTTTGAACCTGTCTTAGAAGCCATAGAAAATCTCAAGGCTACTGTACTGTCTACTGCACCTGGTCTGATTAACATTGATGGAAGAAAGTTGGGGAATCTCCTGATATCAATTGATCAAGTCAAGGAAAAGATGACATTAATGGAAAGAAGGATTCCTTTCTTGTCTTCAACAATCTTGGATTTATCTTTCACAGTGACAAAAGCATGAGACAAAATGGACGGAGTCATATTCTTCATTGAGGAAATGTACAAAATATCCAGAAGACTTCACTCCTCAGTCTAGGTCTTTGTACAACACATGCGTAGGTTCAACATGTTGTTTTAACTTCTTAGAGAAAGAGGATTCAAAGTACCAAAACCTCCTAGAGCCCAGCTTTCACAAAGCCAAAGATGGCAAGTGAACAACCTGATTTGCCTAAAGGACTGCTTCCAGAACCTGATTAGAGTGCTCCAGAGCAACCACCAATTGCTCAAGCCACTAGGTGTATGACTCCTCTTGAAGGAGAATAAGATGTAGTTGAAATTCCACTACCTAGAGCTTCAGTGAGACCTGAGCATACTGAACATAAGTTATCTTCACCTTTTGTCACTGGTCTTGCTAAATGGTACAGGAAGTCCTTCTCAAGGCCTGGTCCTTTAAATCCTTTCGACTTTGAGGTACCCTCAAAAACCTCATTTGAGAATTTCATGCAAAATTATAGAGGGAAAGTAAAAAAGAAAAGGACAAAAGCAATGACAAAGGCAAGGAGAAATGAAGGATGTCTTAGTCCCAATCTTTTTGATGTTTTCAGAAGGGGGAGAACAAGTGTATGGACTAAGGGGGAGCCATGTATTGAAACTAAACTTGAATGTAAATGAATGTAATGAACTTTAATTATGTTTTGTATATCTGTTAATGCAAATTCTGCTATATTTTGCTATGTATGAACCTGTCATGATGTTTGCATAATATATTGACTTTGTACTCATCTTAAATGAAAACATATCTTGAAACTCCGTGTCTTTGTGCTATGCTAATGTGTTCATGATGCAAATTTTAAATATCTATATGTCACTTAGCCAAAAGGTATTATGAGTGTTTGAAATCATCAAAAAGGGGGAGATTGTTATCTCAAAGAACTCCATGAGGAATATTTTGATGATTACAAACCACTCCACCTTGTTATCTAATGATCTTGTTTAACTATTTTAGTCAAATCAAAAGATCAAGATCACTCAACACTGAGATCATGAAAGGCAAAACAATCAAGATCAAGTCTCAAGAAGATTACGTGTCTAGAATGTAAAACTTTTACTCAAACAATCTTTTGCAAGTTTTAAGCACTTTATGCATAATCTTTCAATGTTTTTCTCACTAAGAAAATGTTTTTGATTGATTCACTTTTTAAGGTTTCTCGATTAGTTTTGTTGATTTTTTCAATGATCAAATCGATTCTAAATTATCAAGTTTATCTTGTTTTAATCGAGTTTTAATCAAAGTATTGAATTTCAAGAATTAGTTTTTTAGTGTTCCATCAGGACGTTGAAGGCGTATTGGCTAGGATATGTCAGGACGCTACTCGTATAGGAGTGCCCTCATAGAACCAACCTGATGAAGTATCAGGACGCTGATAGTGAGCTAGCACGCTCATGCATTTCTGGGTTTCTACGTTTTTAAAGAGTATCAGGATGCTACTCGTTGATTACCGCCCTCATTGCCTTCTGGGTTTAATACGTTCTATTGAGCTTCAGGACGTTGATGCACTGTCAGTGCGCTTAAAGAACAAAGTCAGTTGAACTTACGTTTTTGATATAGTGTACGTCAGGACGCTCATGTTTCATCAGAACGCTCAAGCATTATTGTCAAAAACCCGAAAAAGTATATGACAAACCTGCTAGCTGACATTTTAGAAACATGAATCACTTTAACCTCGACTTTCCTCATTCATGTATACTGAATTAAACTAGAATGTTTTCATAAATCAAGATTACCATTTTAGTGAAAGATTAGAGCTGTTTTGAGTAAACATTCAAATTAAAATTTCAAACCTAAATGTGCAATGACTTTAACAAGTCTACAAGTACGTGATTCAAAATCAGTGAAACACACAGAAAAGAATCACTGTGTCAAAACTTTTGAAAGTTAGTCATATTTTGAAAGAGCTGTTCAGTATCAAAAGTATTTTGAAATAACTTTTTATTCAAAATATTTTATTGTGCTTATACTCTATCATTTCTGAAAATCTGTTGAAAAGAAATTTTTGAATTGTTTTACTCAAATTTTTCAGCACTTTTAAATCTCATATTATTTATTGCTGAAGGAGGAGTTTGAGTGAAAGTTCATAGGATGCGATTGTGCTTAAATCTTGTATCTTTGTAACTGTATCAAGCTTTTTAATTGTAGTTACATCAACTGTAGAAAAATCTGTTTATTCTTGAGTTAGAACAGTGGTTTACTACTACCCGTGAAAGTGAGTGTATAGGTTATCTTGAGCATGTAAGTCGAAAAACTTTATGTTGAACAAATTATCCTCATGTCCCTTATGAGAAAGATATTTTGATGATTATAAATCACATTCCTTATTAAGTTACATGTAGAAGCTTGGATACCAATTATTGCATGAAGGAATTATTCAAGAACGAGATATCAAGATACATGGTGAGCGAGCTATCAAGATCAACCAAGATGAAGACCATGTTTGATAAAGTTTGTCTTAGAGTGATTAGATTGTAGAATCTCGAATATCACATGATTCAACAAATCATTCATCTCATGCATGATTCATTCGATCTGATTTCCATACCAAAATGATTTTGATCGAAAGTTTAATTTTTGATGAATTTTTTTTACTTGATTTAATCGAGTTTTCAAAGTTAGAGTTATCTCAAAAATTTGTGATTTAATGAAGTATCAGGACACTGACAATCCTCTAGGTTGAAAATCACTTTTCATTGTCAGGACGTTTACTCTTTGGTAGCGCCCTCATTGAGTCAACCTAGTAATCTGTTCAGGACGCTAACTCTATGTTAGCATGCTTATTAAATGGTTTTTAAAATGAGTCAGGAAGCTAATCCTTCAAGTAGCGCCCTCATCTTTATTTGGTTTTAAACTTCAAGGAAGTCAGGACGCTTACGTTTCAGTAGCGCCCATACGTCACAGTTTAGCAGAATGCTAATATTTAAATAGCGCCCTCATGGGGATTTAAATGTTTTAAAGTAAGTCAGAATGCTTACAGTTCAGTAGCGTCCTCACTTCACAGTTCATCAGGACGCTTATAGAATATGAATGCCTTCAAGGAACAAAACGACAAAAGTTGGTATTATGCGTCAGGACGCTAATTGACAATCAGGACACTAATCTAACACTATCACAAAGTTGATAATTGCGCACTTTTCAGAAAAACTTTTTCAGAACTTTCTATGCACAAAACATTTCGAAACTTTTCAGAGTGTTTTAGAAACTTTTTCAAAACATTCTATTCTCATGTTTGCACAGATGATTCAGGTACTGCTGTTGTGATTGCATAGACTTAATCAATCCATTTTGAGAAAGAATTTATTCGTTTGATTTGAAATTACTTTGTGCACCAAAAGCATTCTGAAAATCAAGTTCAAGCGTTATTTTCATTTGAAATTACTTTGTACACATCAAACCAGAAAAATTGAGAATTCATTTTCGAAAATATCTAACAGTTTTCACTTGTGCTATCACTTTTGAAAGTTATACTTGTCTTCGTCACTGCGCAAATACCTTTGATTTGTTTTAAAATACCTCAAAGCACGTTCTTTGGAATTGCTGCACTTCATTTTATATTTGCAAAAGTTTTACAGAAACGAAAAGGAGGATTGTGAAACTTTGATTTTTTTCAGTTGCACTTCATTATCCATCATTTGATGAATACTGTGATACTTGAGGTTCAATCCAAAGTTTTGTAAGTATCTCTTTGATTCTGAGTAAAGGGAATCATATCTTAATCTTGTATTCATTGATATTAGTGACCGTTGTCACTGGAATAGAGCAAATGTTGCTCAAACTATAAAGATTGTTATCAACCTATAAAGTTGAGAAACATTTAAGGTTGTTCTCAAGCTTGCGAAGTTGAGAAACTGTAGAAGGTTTGATCTTCACCTGTGAAGAAGGTCATTTAGTGGAGTTTGGACAAAATTCTAACTAAGGAGGTTAGGTTGTGGACGTACGCGTGGCCAAACCACTATAAATCCTATGTATTATTCTTTATGGTTCATTCTTTATTGCTTTGCACACTTTGCCAAAACCTACTACATTTACTGTATTATTTATTTTAAGAGAAAGGTATAAAGCTGTTAAGTGTCTAATTCACCCCCCCTTTTAGACATATCTGGGCCAACACTTTAGGTAGTTTTTGAGCCTGAAAGTCAAGAAGCTTTGGTAGTCTCTAGCCTGTAAATTGAGAAGTTGTAGGCTCATCCTTAGCCTGTAAAAGGATAGTGTTAACTTATGTGGTTCATCACTTAGCTCATCCCTAAATATACTGTGATAAAGTATATTTTGATGATCACAAACAAAGTACTTTTCGATGCTAAATGTGCGTTTATCAAGATTTCATCAAAGCACCTAAGGAAAACAAAATGCCAAGGAACGACTCGATCAAGGAACTCAAAGATCACATCCAACGGTCAAGTTTGTCTCAACCAAAGAAGTTCAACGATCACATCATGACTTCAAGATCACTTCACTCGAACGATTCGATCAAGCTTCAAGACTACATCTCTCGATTAACGTTCCAGTCATTCAACTCCGCAAAGATCTTATTGAAGATCTTATAATGAAGAGTTGAATTTAATGATTATGAGAAAAGAGAAATACACAAAGTATTTAAGGTATATCTTTCTCAAATCGTTATTGCTCAAAATATTTTTCAAAACCATGCATAAATCATCTATATATGTTTTTCTAATCTGCATGTTTTAATTTCATATTTTTGCTGTATTTCAAATGATCTAATACTATATATTTAATTTGAAATTTACCGATTTTTTATTTGCATTTATCGTATATTTTATCACGAGCCAAAATTATTTTCAAAGAGTCTTTCAGTACACTAATGAAATAGTAGTGCTCTCCTGAACTTGATAAGTCAGGACGCTAATAGTTCATTAGGACACTGATAATGTTCAAGGTTGAATAAAACTGATTTATTAGGATGCTTACTTGTATAATAGCGGCCTTATTTATTAGTCAACCTCTGAAGTTGTCAAGAAGCTGACTCAGCATCAGCTCACTGAAAGATGTCTTAAGTTCTTCAAAGAATGGTTCTTTGAGGACGCTGATAGTTATAAGTTGAACAATTTATCAGGATGTTATTTGAATAGAAGCGCCCTCACCTTTAGGAATCAACTTATTAACTTTCAGGACGCTGATTGCCCTTCAGCGTGTTTGTGTCTTATTTAAAATGTTTTTAATTGGTAGGACGCTTACATTATTATAGCGCCCACATGATATGTTTTATGTTTTTAACTGGTAGGACGCTTACATAGTTGTAGCGTCCTCATGTTTGTTTTTATGTTTTAAACTGGCAGGACACTTACTCAGATAGTAGCGCCCTCATGTACTTAATTGTTTTAAAACACAACAGGACTCTAACTGTGCATTAGCGCCCTCAAGGTTAAGTCATTTAAGTGTCAAAGTAAGTCAGGACGCTTACGAGTAAGTAGCGCCCTCGCTTAAGTGTTCAGCAGGACGCTTATACGTAATAAGCGCCCTCAAGGAACAAAACGACATTGTTGATATTATGCGTTAGGACACTAATTACGAAATCAGGATGCTAATTCAACAACCGTCACTATTCGAATAAGTACATTACATCAGTTTACTTTTTCAGAACAAACATTTACACAGAGTCATTTTCAGACTTATTAGAGATCTTCTCTGATACATGAAATAAGTTTTTCTAAAATGATCCATAATGTTAGTTAAAATTGCAGTCGCCATTTTCATATAACATCCTAGCCGTTGTGTGTAAAAGTTCATATTATTTGAACTTTAAATGTCTAACAGCTATGTCCCACTAAGTCTATAAATACCAACACTTAAGACCAAACAACTTGCCAATCACTTTGTGTTGTGCTAATACTTTTTGAAAGATAGTCTGTGTCAAAATGAATTTTATTTTTCTAATCTTTCAAAGTATTTTTCACTGATACCTTTACGTACTCAAATGATTTTCACACTGAGTTTATTTTCATTCTATCTTTGAAAATCAATTTGATCTGGTATCAACTCAAATTCTCAACACTGATTTATTTTTGGTATCATTCTTGCGGGAGATAGAATTTGAGAAATAGTTCAAGATGTACAATTGTACTTAATTTCATATCTTAAGTACTGTATTGAACTATATCAGTAGTTGGTTAACTACTGATCAGAAAACCAAAAATTTTCATACTTATATTTTATATCTATTTTAAAAACTGTCTCTGTCTTTGATTTACACCGGTCCTTCGTGTTTTAAGTCAATCTTTATTCGGTATATTTTATTTTTGAAGAAGCACTGATTTTCATATCATATCACTCATGCTTTTCGAAACTGCACTTGAACAATACCGAACATTGAAAGGTAAATGACTGAAGGTGTATTTCTACTTAGCATTACCTATTTCATATTTTATATCTTTCTAATGCTATGTAATGTGCTTAATTGTAAAGTGTTCTACTTTGTTAGAAAATTATTTGTTGTAATGCTGGTGTGTTTCAGTGTGAAAAAACCAGGACAAGTGGATGTGGTTCACTTAAGTGATTTTAGGTTTGAAATCACAACGGTTTTTCCAGATCCCGTAAAAGGAACATGGGTTCTTCCTCAGCTCAGAAAAAAGAAATCGGTTCATCCTGATCCCTTAAGAGGATAGGTATGACCTTGACCTTAAAAAATATAGGTTATCTCTTAGCCTTTAAAAGAGAACCTGTTCATCTTGATCCTGTAAAAGGATAGGCTATCTCTTGCCCGTAAAAGAGAAACGGTTCATCCTTAGCCCGTAAAAGGAAAGGTTTGCTTTTAACCTGTAAAAGGGCAGCTGTAACGGTTTGGTTATCACTCGTAAGAGAATCCCTTAATGATAAGGTTTAAATCCTAACTAAGGTGGTTGGGTAGTGGACGTAGGCGCTACCGAACCACTATAAATCGTGCGACTCACTTTTGCAATTTAGTTTGTGTTCTATTTTGCATCCAATTCCAATACACTCATGTAAATCACTAAGTTATTGGAAGATAATTTTAAAATTGACCATTACACCCAATTCACCCCCCTTTTGGGTGGGACCAACAGATAAGTTTTTCTTGAACCTGTAAAAGGGCATTTGTAACGGATTGACTCTCACCCATAAGAGAATCAGTTAGTGGATGTAGGCATATAGCTGAACTGTTGAACCAATTATCCTCACATCCCTTACGAGAATATTTCCTTAATATGAAAGATATTTTGATGATTACAAACCACATTCTGTTTATGATATTACTGCACATATGACATATCTAATCTTACTTGAAGGTTTCAAAGAATCAATGATGCATGGTGAACGTACTAAAAATCTTCTTGAAGACCATGATCAT
Source organism: Paratinospora sagittata (assembly GCA_035771175.1). Taxonomy (NCBI): domain Eukaryota; kingdom Viridiplantae; phylum Streptophyta; class Magnoliopsida; order Ranunculales; family Menispermaceae; genus Paratinospora; species Paratinospora sagittata. The sequence goes on from CM069608.1 coordinate 13,967,299, forward strand.
TTGAAGATGTTCGGTTGTATGATTAGATTATGATAGGTTGTAGGACCTTCTATGTCATATGGTTAAGCGATATGTATGCTTGCATGTTTTAATTGATCGTTTGCATATTTGATTTAATCTGGTTATATTATGTTTTATCGTAATCGAGAAATAAAAAATAGCCTTTATAAAGTCTTTCAGGACACTAATGTTTTAGCAGCACCCTCCTGGACTTGATGAGTCAGGACACTGATAAAATATTAGGACGCTCATGGTTGAATTGTACTGATTCATAAGGACGCTTACTTGTAAGTAGTGACCTTCCTTTTGTCAACCTTTGAGAATGTCAGGACACTGACTTAGTATCAGCTTGTTGGATGTTCTTTTCATTTTTAAATGATTTCTATCTTTAAGGATGCTAATAGTTATAAGTTGAATAAATTATTAGGACGCTACTTGTGTAGGAGTGCCCTCATCTTTAGAATCAACTTAATAACCTTAAGGACGCTTACTGTCCTTCAGCGTACTCAACATTGTTTTAAAACTACTTTTAAATATCAGGATGCTTACTCTTGAGTAGCGCCCTCGTGTGTTTAATGTTTTAAAACAAAGCAGGACACTAATTGTCAAAGTAGTGCCGTCATGATTTAAGTCATTTGAATTGTCAAAGTAAGTCAGGACGCTTACTATTTAGTAGCGCCCTCACTTCATTGTTCAGTAAGACGCTAATGGTTTATGAGGGCCCTCAAAGGAACAAAACGACAGAAATGATATTTTTGTTCTAATATTACTGCTATTTCTGTTAACTTTTTTAGAATCGTATGAATATTTTTCAGAACTCTTCAGAATCGTACAACAACTTTTGGAACATTCTAAAAAGCATGTTAGAACATTCCTTTTTCATGAAAGGATTAGATGATTCAGGTGCTATCGCCGTAATATGCATTGAGCTGAATCGATCCATTTCAGGAAAAATGTTAATGTTATATTTGAAATAACCTAGAGCGCCAAAATCATTTAGTCCATTGTGCCTTTGTTATTCCTATATATACATGCTGCCGTAGAGCAGAAAAACAACTAAGGAGATACAAAAACTGATATTCATTCAATACGTATTAACAATTTTCACTTGTGCCAAAACACTTTTCGAAAGTTAGTCGTCTTTCACTTGTGCTTGATCTTACGATCTTTTGAAAGAAAAATTTCAAGCATTCCGGATTGATTGATTTTCATCTTCATTATTTTGACAATCCATTGAAGAAGACAAATGCTCTTTGAACCTATTTTTAACATAATTCATCATACATATTTAGCTGAATCTGTAATCACAGAAGGTTCAATCCAAAGCTTTGTAAGTATCACTTTGATTCTAAGTAAAGGGAATCATATCACATATTGTATTAAATTTGCAGTGACTTGTTAGTCACTGAGTAAGAGCAAGTGTTGCTCAAAGTTGTAACGTTCATCTCACTCCCAGAAGTTGAGAAACGGTCTTCTCACACCTGCAAGTTGAGAAACGGTAGTTCTCACACCCGTAAGTTGAGAAAGTGTACCAGTTTGATCTTCACCCGTAAGAAGGTCCATAGTAGAGTTTGAACAAATCCTAACTGAGGAGGTTAGGCGGTGGATGTAGGTGCGGCCAAACCACTATAAATCTTGCTTGTATTGTCTCATTTACATTTGTTGTATTTGATCAACTTTCATTATTCCACACAATTTAAGAAAGGTTAAAATCTGCTAAGTGTCCAATTCACCGCCCTCTTGAATATATCTGGGCCAACAATTGGTATCAGAGTAGGTTAACCGTCAAAGTATTTAACCATCTTTGATTGAGTATGGCTGGAAAAAAAGATAGAAGTACTTCTATCTCAGGTGAAGGAAACTCCACCAACCGACCACCATTGTTCAAGGGAGAAAACTATTCACACTGGAAAACTAAGATTAGGTACTTCCTAAAAGCCCAAGATCTAGAGATGTGGGATGTTGTGACATACGACTGTCCAATACCTACTAAAATAGTTGACGGTGCTACTGTCCCGAAGGAAATAGACGAATGGAGTACCAAGGAAATGAAAAGAGAACTATTGAATAACCAAGCTGTAAACATTTTGTTTTGCAGTTTATCAGTCGAAGAGTTCAATAGAGTTAGTGCGTGTGAAACCGCAAAGGAAATCTGGAACAAGTTAGAGGTCACCCACGAAGGAACTTTGCAAGTTAAAAAGGCAATGCCCAACTGTTAGTTGAAAAATATGAGACCTATAGGATGAAGGAAACTGACTCGATAGCTGAGGCAATTGCTCGGTTTACAACAAACATCAATGAGATGAAGAACCTAGGAAAAATCTATGACTAACAAGAAACTGTTAGAAATTTTCTAAGAGGCTTACCCAGAGCATGCGAACCCAAGGCCACAGTCATTGAAGAAGCCAAGAATCTGGCTGAATACACTTTTGATGAACTATGCAGTTCATTAATGGTTCATGAAATGAAGTTAAAAGATAAGATGAGCCCCGTCAAGGTTGAGGAAAAAGAAAAGAAGTTTATTTCCCTCAACGCTAAAACTGATTCTGAAAATGATTCAGACTCAAAAGATGACATGGCTATGTTGTCTAGAAAGTTTAACAAGTTACTTAGGAGAAAGAGTAAGAATAACTCTTACTCAAGGTTTCACAAAGGAAAGAAACCCAAGTCTAAACTTGTAAAGTTAATATGTTACGGTTGTAACAAACCAGGTCATGTAAAGAGCGAATGTCCCTCTAAATATAAGAAGAACTCAAGCTCATATAAAAAGGACAAGAAAATTCTCAAAGCTACATGGGATGATTCAAGCTCAAGTGAAGATGAAGCGAATTCAGATCACACTGCTGCACTGTGCTTAATGGCAAGCACCGAGGTAAAATCTAAACCCATTGACAAAATTAATGAGCTTTATGCTCATATTCAGGAACTTAAGACAAAACTTAATAAAGAGACCAAGAAAAATGAAAAGCTCAAGCATAGTCTTGAAGAAGCTCTTGAGGAAAAAAAATTCCAATAAGAAGAGCTAGACGAAATGTCTCTAGACAATGAACAACTTAAGAAAGTTGTAGGGAAACTAAAATTTAAAAATGAAACTTTTAGAAAGGAAAATGAAGACCTGAACTGCACCATGACTAAATTCACAAATGGTCAAAAGTTTTTTGACATGATGCCAGGATCACAAAGATGTGCATTTGACAAAGCTGGCTTAGGCTATACTCATGGGTTGAAACAAAAGGAATACAATACCTTACTGACTAAATGACCAACATGCCAAAAATGTCATAAGGAAGGTCATACCATACTTAGATGTAATGTCTTAAGTAGAAAGAAGAGGAAATATGCATGGATTGAAAAATATGTTCTTACTGAAGCTAACATGCATGAACCCAAACTTGCATGGGTACCAAAGTCAAAAGTATTTTATGTTGTGTAGATATACAAAAATGAAGATATATGGTATCTAGACAGTGGCTGCTCAAAGCATATGACTGGAGATAAATCTAAATTTTTGAGCCTTGAAAAGAAGAAAAGAGGAAAGGTCATTTTCGGAGATGATAACAAAAGTGACATTGAAGGCATCGGAACTACTGGTAATGATTTTCTATCCATATCTGATGTACTTTATGTTAAAGGGATGAAGCATAATCTCTTGAGTATAAGTCAATTACGTGACAAGGGTTATGACATTTCATTTGAAGCAAATAGGTGCACTGTCAAGCATGCTGATAAAACTGTTGCATTCATGGCATCTAGAATTAAGAATGTGTATTGCACAAACTTTAATGACATGAAGAAACAAAATGTAACATGTTTAAGTGCTATCTCTTGTAATGATGCATGGCTATGGCATAGGAGATTAGCTCATGTTAATATGGATAACATATCTAGAATTGTCAAACATGATCTTGCGAAGGGTATTCCGAAAGGAACTTACTCAAATGACAAGGTATGTGAACCATGTCAACTTGGTTAGCATACCCGATCATCATTTAAGAGCAAGAGCCATCAATCAACCTCTAGAGCTCTCGAACTGATTCACATGGATCTTTTCAGACCAACCAAAAGCCAAAGGTTAGGTGGTAAATCATATGTCTTTGTGATTGTTGATGAATTTACTCAATTCACATGGGTATTTCTATTAGCTCATAAATCTGATGCATGTGAAACATTTATAAAATTCTGTAAGAGAGTCGAAAATGAAAAGGGTTACAAAATCAACATAATTAGGAGTGATAGAGGTGGTGAACTTGTCAATAAAAATCTTGAAGAATTTTGTGACAATCAAGGTTACACTCACCATCTATCAGCCCCTAGGACACCACAACAAAATGGTGTAGTTGAGAGAAATACTAGAACTCTGCAGGAGATGTGTAGAGCAATGCTTAATGTGTATAACATTGCAAATCATTTTTGGGGACAAGCTATAAACACTGCCTGTTATGTGATGAACCGAGCTCTAATCAGAAGAGATTTGAATAAAACTCCATATGAACTATGGAAGGGTAGAGCACCCTACATTAGTTACTTCCGAGTATTCGGATGCAAATGTTTTATTCTAAATGATAAAGATAATCTAGATAAGTTTGAACCTAAGTTTAACATAGGAATATTCTTCTCACAGTAGAGCCTACAAAGTGTTCAACAAATCTAATCAAATTGTAGAAGAATCAATTCACGTAAATTTTGATAAAAATGAAAATAAGAAAAGTCTTGAGGAGGAATTTAAACAATTGAATTTTTATGATGATGAACCCAAGACAACTAAGATTATAGATCTTGAACCTAAACCATCTTTAGAATCTTCTAAAAACTCTAGACTACTTCAAGGTTTTTCCCATGAACAAATTTTAGAAGATCCATGAAAGGGTGTATCCACTAGAGTTTCAATTCAAAAAGATCAAGAGCTTGTTGCTTTTGTATCACAATTTGAACCAATTAAAGTGGAAGAGGCACTAAAAGATGAAAATTGGATTCTTGCTATGCAAAAAGAACTAGGACACTTTGTGCGAAACAAAGTATGGGAATTAGTTCCTAGACCTTTTCATCAATCCGTTATAGGAACCAAATGGATCTTTAGAAATAAAAAGAATGAACAAGGTATCATTGTCCTCAATAAGGCTAGATTGGTTGCACAAGGGTAGAACCAAAAATAAGGCATAGACTTCGAAGAAGCCTTTGCCCCAGTAACAAGATTAGAGGCAATAAGAATGTTACTTGCCTATGCTTGTTACAAGGATTTTCCCTTATACCAAATGGATGTATAGAGTGCTTTTCTAAAATGGATACATCAACTAAGAGGTATATGTGAAACAACCTCCAGGGTTTGAAGATGCTCAAGACCCGGAATATGTATTCAAACTCCACAAAGCCTTATATGGATTAAGACAAGCTGCAATAGCTTGGTATGATCGATTGAGTTTATTTCTTTTAGATAATAAGTTTCACAAAGGAAAACTTGATCCAACTTTGTTTATCAAACATCACAATGAAAATATGCTTATTGTTCAAATATATGTGGATGATATCATTTTTGGTGCATCAAACAAAGAACTATGTGATGAGTTTTCTAAATTAATGCAGAAGGAATTTGAAATGAGTATGATGGGAGAACTTACATACTTTCTCGGCTTACAAATTAAGCAAATGCCGAAAGGCACCTTCATAAGCCAATCAAAGTATGCTAAGGAAATGGTTAAAAAGTTTCAAATGCACAATTTGAAATCAATTAAATCTCCCTGTACCTCTGCAATCAAATTAGATAAGGATGAAAAAGGTAAATCAATTGATTCAAAACTTTATAGAAGCATGATTGGAAGTCTTTTGTACTTAACACAAGTCGACCTGACATCATGTTCAATGTCTGTCTTTGTGCAAGATTTCAATCTGAACTTAGAGAATCTCATTTAAAATGTGTCAAATATTCAGATACATAAATGTGACAACACACTTAGGAATTTGGTATTCCAAAGGTACTACTTTTGATCTCAGAAGTTATGTAGACTCCGACTATGCCGGTAGTCTAACTGATAGGAAAAGTACCTTCGGATTTTGTCACTTTCTTGAAAATTCTTTGATTTCTTGGTTTTGCAAGAAACAACATTCCGTGGCACTATCCACAGCTGAAGCATAATATGTTGTAGCTGGAAGTTGTTGTTCTCAGGTTCTTTACATGAAACAACAACTTCAGGATTATCAAATATTTATTCCATGTGTTGAGATTTTGTGTGATAATACTAGTGCTATTAACATTTCTAAAAATCATGTATTGTACTCCCGAACTAAGCATATTCAAATAAGACATCACTTTTTACAGGATCATGTGCAAAATAGAGAAGTCATATTACCTCACATTGGAACCAAAGAACAACTGGTTGATATATTTACTACAGTCTTACCAAAAGACAAGTTTGTTCATATTCGCAGAGAGCTAGGGATGTTCTCTGAGACCGATCTGTGATATTTTAATGTTTACCTTTATATGAGGGAGACATATTGCATGATATTTTCCTCTTTTTGTTATTTCAAAAGGAGGAGAAGTACTATCATTGAAGCATCATAAACTTAGGGGGAGTTTAACACTAAGGGGGAATCTTAGTGATGTTTTATGTACATTCCTTAGTAATACACTCATATCATATGAAATAAGGAACATTAGTACTGCATATCATGCATACACACATCATTTTATCAGCTTACTTCAAAGCCTATAGTAATGTGTTTGAAATCATCAAAAAGGGGGAGATTGTTGAACCAATTATCCCCACGTCCCTTATGAGAATATGTCCCTAATATGAAAGATATTTTGATGATTACAAACCACATTCTGTCTATGATATTATTGCACATATGGCATATCTAATCTTATTTGAAGGTTTCAAAGAATCAATGATGCATGGCGAACGTATTAAAGATCTTCTTGAAGACCATGATCATTTGAAGATGTTTGGTTGTATGATTAGATTATGATAGGTTGTAGGACCTTCTATGTCATATGGTTAAGCCATATGTATGCCTGCATGTTTTAATTGATCATTTGCAAATTTGATTTAATCTGGTTACATTATGTTTTATAGAGCTTTTATCGAGAAATCAAAAACCGCCTTTATAAAGTCTTTCAGGACACTAATATTTTAGCAGCGCCCTCCTAGAATTTATGAGTCAGGACGCTGATAAAATATTTGGACGCTCAAGGTTGAATTGAACTGATTCATAATGACACGTACTTGTAAGTGGTGACATTCCTTTTGTCAACCTTTGAGAATGTCAGGACGTTGATTTAGTATCAACTCGCTAGAAGTTCTTTTCGTTTTTAAATGATTTCTATCTTTAAGGACACTGATAGTTATAAGTTGAATAAATTATCAGGACGTTACTTGTGTAGGAACACTCTCATCTTTAGAATCAACTTAATAACCTTAAGGACACTTACTGTCCTTCAACATACTCAACATTATTTTCAAACTGCTTTTAAATATCAAGACCCTTACTCTTGAGTAGCGCCCTCGTGTGTTTAATGTTTTAAAACAAAGCAGGACGCTAATTGTCGAAGTAGCGCCCTCACTTCATTGTTTAGTAAGATGCTAATGTTCTATGAGAGCCCTCAATGGACCAAAACGACAGAAATTATACTTTTGCTGTTATGATATTACTGCTATTTCTGTTAACTTTTTCAGAACTGTACGAATACTTTTCAAAACTTTTCATAGTCGTACAACAACTTTTTCAGAACTTTTTGAACGTGCTAAAAACATGTTAGAACATTCCTTTTCATGAAAGGATCAGATGATTCAGGTGCTATCGCCGTAATATGCATTGAGCTGAATCGATCCATTTCAGAAAAGAATGTTAACGTTATATTTGAAATAACCTAGAGCACCAAAATCATTAAGTCCATTGCGCCTCTGTTATTCCAATATATACGTGCTACTGTAGAGCAAAAAAAGAACTAAGGAGATACGAAAACTGATATTCATTCAAAACGTATTAACAGTTTTCACTTGCGCCAAAAAACTTTTCGAAAGTTAGTCGTCTTTCACTTGTGCTTGATCTTACGATCTTTTGAAAGAAAAACTTCAAGCATTCTGGATTAATTGATCTTCATCTTTATTATTTTGACAATCCATTGAAGAAGACAAATTCTCTTTGAACCTGTTTTCAGCAAAACTTCATCATACATATTTAGCTGAATCTGTAATCACAGAAGGTTCAATCCAAAGCTTTGTAAGTATCACTTTGATTCTAAGTAAAGAGAATCATATCTCATCTTGTATTAAATTTGTAGTGACTTGTTAGTCACTGAGCAACTGCAAGTGTTACTCAAAGTTGTAACGTTCATCTCACACTCGCAAGCTGAGAAACGGTCTTCTCACACCCGGAAGCTGAGAAACAGTCTTCTCACACCTGTAAGTTGAGAAAGTGTACCGGTTTGATCTTCACCCGTAAGAAGGTCCATAGTTGAGTTTGAACAAATCCTAACTGATGAGGTTAGGCAGTGGATGTAGGCACGACTGAATCACCATAAATCTTGCTTGTATTGTCTCATTTACATTTGTTGTATTTGATTGCTATACTTTGTTTAATCTGCTTTCATTATTCCGTACAATTTTAAGAAAGGTTAAAATCTGCTAAGTGTCCAATTCACCCCCCCTCTTGGACATATCTAGGCCAACATGAACCAATATAAATTGCTTGTGTTCTTTCATCTATTTTTTTCTTACTATTTTCCATTGTGTTATATTTTAATTTGCCTATTGAGTCCAATTCACCCCCTTCTTGGACGCACCTCAGCCAACAAAAACTTGATAAATAATTAAGTAGATCGACATTCAAGTGATAAGCGTCTCGAACTTTCACTTCGACACGCTCATCAGTGGCTTACTTTTACACCCAAAATTGAACTAACTTCGAGTCATAAACAAAGTTATGCCGAAATCGGGAACAACGCCTTGACCAAGGCCAAAACAAATCTAGCCTTGGCCACGGTCGAGGCACCATAGTCGTGGCAACACAAGCCTCGGCCACCACCGAGGCACCACATACCTCGGCCGTGATTGAGGCACTCTCGGCCATGGCTTAGGGCTCACTTCTAGTCGTGGTCGGGATTCATTTACGCACGACGTCAGTCGCACGCTAACCTAAAATATATTCAATCATGATAGCACACATATTGAGACACATGTAAGTATATTCCCGATAAGGAAAGAGCATAAATGCCTCCCAATAATAAATGTCTGCCATAAATGTATGGGATCCACCCTCTACTATAGAAAAGACCCTCATTCCACCGAAAAAGGTATGCTTTAGAGCTCCAACTCTCTACACATATATTTTTCTCTCTTCTAGAGACTAACTTAGGCATCAGAGTGTCTCCGGTGGCACCCCCCGGTGCCACCGTTGTTTTGTAGGCTGCTCATGCCCCTTGAGTGGACGCTTCAACCTACCTATCCACGGTGGTTCTTATTGTAAGTAGAGATTAGACATAAAGCGGCCGTTCTAACCCCTTGACAAGGATGTCCGTCTCACCTTGAGCAGAGACCGTCAAAATTGCTTGTCTTGACCCATTGTTTGTCGAACGCCTTGGTCGTGGACAATCTCTTTGATATCTTTTAGCTGACTTCATCACCCGCTTGTCTAAGGTGTATTTTTAGTTGAAACAAAAAGGTTGAGATTCTTTTTGTGTCTAGAATTAGGATGTAGCTTTCCTTGGTTCTAGTTTGCTCAATCACTCTCTTAAATTCATACATGCATTCATTTTTATTTAAAAATAATTTTCAAGTGTTCAAATATATTTGGTTTATGTTCGTAAAATATTTCAAACTTGTTTGAATCATATTTGCATCTATTTTAATCAAAATCACATATTTACGAAGTTTCCAAAAACTTATTGGTTTAAGCTTTTCATTTTAACTTGTTTTTTAACACAAATTGATTCTCTTTCTTTCAAATGTTTTCAAACTGTTTTAATCATCAGACTGGCTCAGACCAGTGGACTGGATTGAAACCAGTAGACTTGATTCTCTGGCAGCGTGCTCCTGCCTAGGTTTTCTGGGTTTGGGCTCTTTGTCACCTAGTAGCGCGCTGCTGCACCAGCATGCAGGTGACTATCTAGACACGATTCCAACGGTCGAAAACTTGATTTTTGAGACCCTAACGACTATATTCTTAAGTCTAACGGGTAGTGCCCACTTCTAAACTCTGCATATATGAACTTAGGCCATTTTAAACACTAGAGAGACACAAATGTGAGTCTATTGTGTGATTCCAAAATCAAACCCTTTCTCACATTTTCAAAACCCCAAAATGGAAAAGAGTTGATTAAATGCATTGATTAGCAATTTTTTGAGCATGTTTTAAAGCTTCTTCAAAATCATTCTCTTGAGAAAATATGGTTGCAAGGAAAGTATAATACTGTTATAAGGTCTTTCCTCTCACGAACTTAAATTTTCATATCTTGTAATTGGTGTTTATGTATTTTTGAGCTTCATTTATAATTGTTTTATTTACTTAGAACAAACATTTTAATCATTGTAATTGGTCTTTTCGGTTTATTTCTAGTTGAATTAAACCAAGTAAAATGATTTACTATCACTTGTGATTCCAAGGTTAGAATCAAGGCTAGTTTTACCCTTTTTCTTGAAAAGGGTCAAGTGGTTCTTCCTTATCCCGTTGAAAGGAATCTGAGTTTTCCTTTGCCCTAGAAAAAGGATCAAGTGGTTTGTCTTCAGCCCCATGAAAATGATAGGTTTGTCGTGAACCTTCAAAAAGAAATGATAAAGGTTTGGTTCACACCCTCGAAGTGAACCCAAGTATAGTGGAATCCTAGAGACGATTTCTCTAGGTGTGGATGAAAGAAAAGGTTTTTTGAACCACGTAAAAATCTTTGTGCCTTCTTTTATTTATTTTCACACTTTACATTCATGCACATTGGTTTTTGAGCATTAACTTGACTTAATCAAAGTATTCCTTAAAACTCACTCCTCCCTCGCCAAAGTGTGCTCTTTCGTCAAATCTAGCTTTCCAACTGTTGAACCAATTATCCTCATGTCCCTTACGAGAATCTGTCCCTATTATGAAAGATTTTGATGATTACAAAGCTACATTTTGTTTATGATATTACTACACATATGGCATATCTAATCTCACTTGAAGGTTTCAAAGATTCAATGATGCATGGCGAACGTATTAAAAGATCTTCTTGAAGACCATGATCGTTTGAAGATGTTTAGTTGTATGATGAGATTATGATAGGTTGTAAGACCTTCTTTGTCATGTGATTCAGCAATATGCATGCCTGCATGTTTTAATCGATCGGTTGCATATTCGATTTAATCCAACTACATTGTGTGTTATCGAGCTTTAATCGAGAAATCAAAAACTATTTTTATAAAGTCTTTTAGGACACTAATGTTTTAGCAACGCTCTCCTGGACTTGATGAGTCAGGACGCTGATAAAATATTAGGAAGCTCAAGGTTGAATTGAACTGATTAATAAGGACACTTACTTGTTAGTAGTGACGTTTCTTTTTATCAACCTTTGAGAATGTCAGGACGCAGACTTAGTTTCAGCTCGCTGAAAGTTATTTTTGTCTTTAAGTGATTTCTATCTTTCAGGACACTGGTAAGTTATAAGTTGAATAAATTTTCAAGATGCTACTTGTGCAGGAGCGCCCTCATCTTTAGAATCAACTTAAATAACTTTCAGGACGCTTACCGTTGGTCAACGCACTTAACATTGTTTTAAAACTATTTTTAATAGTTCAGGACGCTTCCTCTTGAGTAGCGCCCTCGTGTATCAAATGTTTTAAAACAAAGCAGGACGCTTACTGTGAAGTAGCGCCCTCACGATCTGAGTCGTTCAATTGTAAAAGTAAGTCAGGACACTTACTATTCAGTAGCGCCCCCACTTCATTGTTCAGTAGGACGCTGATGTTCTATGAGCACCCTCAAAGGAACAAAATGACATAAAATATATTTTTGTTGTTTTGACATTACTATTATTTTTGTTAACTTTTTCAGAAACGTAAGAATATTTTTCAGAACTTTTCAGAATCGTACAACTACTTTTTCAGAACTTTTTAAACGTTCTAAAACTTCGTCAGAACATTCCTCTTTCATGAAAGGATTAGATGATTCAGGTGCTATCGCCGTAATATGGATTGAGCTGAATCAATCCATTTCGAGAAAGAATGTTAACGTTATATTTGAAATAACATAAAACGCCAAAATCATCAAGTTCATTGTGCTTTTGTTATTATTATATATACGTGCTGCCTTAGAGCAGAAATACCACTAATGAAATACGAAAGTGATATTCATTAAAAACATATTAACAATTTCGTTTGTGCTACACACTTTTTGAAAGTTAGTCTTTTTTCACTTGCACTTGATCTTACGATCTTTTGAAAGAAAAACTTAAAGTTATTTCGAAAACCCACTGAAGAAGACAAAAGTTATTTGAACCTGCTTTCAGCATAAACTTCATCATACATATTTTGCTGAATCTATGATCACAGAAGGTTCAATCCAAAGCTTTGTAAGTATAACTTTGATTCCGAGTAAAGGGAATCATATCTCCTCCTGTATTCAGTTTGTGGTGACTGGAAAGTCACTGAGTTAGAGCAAGTGTTGCTCAAAGTTGTAACCAGTCTTCTCACACCCGTAAGTTGAGAAACTGTAGTTCTCACAATCGTAAGTTGAGAAAGTGTACGTTTGATCTTCACCCGTAAGAAGGTCCATAGTGGAGTTTGAACAAATCTTAACTGAGGAGGTTAGGTAGTGGATGTAGGCGCGACCGAACCACTATAAATCTTGCTTACATTGTCTCATTTACATTTGTTGTATTTGATTGTTATACTTTGTTTAATCTGCTTTCATTATTCCACACAATTTTAAGAAAGGTTAAAATTTGCTAAGTGTCCAATTCACACCCCTCCCCCCTCTTGGATATATCTGAGCCAATACCAACCATTCAACTCGCGATTTTTCGGCTTCTTAGACAATCTCTCTCATTTCAAATCTCATTTCTCCTTTTTGTTTTCATTTTTATGCCCTAGTTTTCTACCTGGTCTACCAAAACCCTAGTTTTTAATCATTTCACAATGCCTCTATGCCCTTAGAATATATCCACACACTTGACGCGTAAAAAGGTTGCTCCTTTCTCACCGGAATGAGAATGAAAAATCAAAGCCCACCATGACCGTCCTTCCTATTGCAACCCATGTCCGGGTGATGTCACGACAGACATAGAACCCCAGATAATTGTTATCTCAAGAGGAGCCCCATAAAAGAATGTTTTGATGGTTCCAAATCACTCAATCTTATGATCTAATGATGTTGTCGAAGAGTTTTAGTAAATTAGTTTGAAGAAAGTCAAGTTTCAATCAGTCAAGTTCATGCTATATCAAGATATCAAGATCAAGGTAAAAAAGAGTTAAATATTAGAGTGTAGAACCTTACTCGAAACCCTTTTCTCAGTAAGTATATATATACAAGTCCTTTTCAAAAGTCTTTTCAATTTTGAAGAAAATTGATTTCTACCAATTTCACTCAGAGGCTTTTCAATTGGTTTTATAACCTTTTGAACAATTTTCTGAATGTTTGATTTGATAAAAAAAGCTTAAGTATTGAATTGATTAATCGTGTTTTTGGTAAATCAAATTTCACTGAAAAATTGTTTTCAATGTCTTTCAGGACGCTGATGGTCAATCAGGATGCTAATGCGGTGTCTAGTCACTTAATATTGAGCCAACACTGTAGGACGGTGATAGACCATCAGGGCGCTGATGGTTTCTGGGTTCAAAAGTTTATCATTCAGGTCAGGATGCTAATCGAGTATGAAATTCTTGTTGGCCCAGGAATGTCTAAGAGGGAGGTGAATTAGACACTTAGATAATTAAAAATAATTCAATGAAAAATAATAAAATGTGAAAAAGTAAATCAATTGACACAATCGATTTATAATGGTTTGGCTACTTGCCTACCTTCACTACCTAACCTCCTTAGTTAGTATTTTCAAACCTCTTTACTAAGGGATTCTCTTACGGGTGAGAACCAAACCATTACAACTTTTTCTCAATTTTCGAGTGTGAGAACCACCATTTCACTGCTCAACTTTTAGGCTTGAGACCAACTTACACCTCTCGACTTACAGGCTAGAGAACTACCTGTCTCAACTTTCGGGTGTGAAAATAACCTAAAACCTTCTCAACTTACAGGCTTGAGAATGACCACTTTGTTGAACAAACAAAGATAAGTATTCAACAGTTTTGTATAACTTCTGTTACAACCCGATACAACATAAAAGATATGGAATGAAGTACAACTGTATCCTATGAACTATCTCTCAAATTTCTCCTTCAGCAAGAATGATGTGAGATTAAAATCGTGCCAAAAATTTGAGTAAAAACAGTTTAATAAACTTCAAACAGATTTTCAATGAAAGATGTAAGGTAAGCTCAATATGAAAATCCTTTGAATAAAAATGTTACCTCACAACAACTAGAATCATTTAAGAAGATGGCAAAAACCATTTTAATGAACATTTTAATTCTTTTCAGGTTGCATGAGAAAGGAAAGTCTCAAAGGACGTGATTCATGCATCAAAAGAAATCTCTGACAAGTCTGAAAAGGGTTCTGTGAATAAAAAGTTCTGAAAAGATAAACTGAAAAAGTGCACAGACGCTACTTTATGACAGTGTTGGGTTAGCGTCCTGATTTGACAATCAGTGTCCTGACGCATAGAACCAACTTTGTCGTTTTATTCCTTGAGGGCGTTTATGGACTACAAGGGTCCTGCTGAATTGTGAAGTAATGGCGCGCTACTGAAGTGATTTGAATGTGGGGGTCCTATTTGAAGATAAGCACTTGTTTTTGAAACACTTAAAATCACAAGGGCACTACTAATGGCGTAAACATCCTAACATTCAAAGCACGAAAACATAAGGGCGCTACTAAAGACATAAACATCCTAATGTTTAAAATGATTAGCAAGCTAATGTTCAATCAGCGTCTTGATAAGATCCTTGGTTGATTCAATGAGGGCACTACTGACTAGGGGTGTTCATCAACCCGATCAACTCGATCAACCCGATCGAACCAAACCTTTTGCATTGGTTTGGGTTGGATTAGATTGGTTATTTGGGTCGGGTTGGGTTTTAAAATGTCCAACCCGATCAATTTGGGTTGGGTCATGGGTTGAGCCCATAAAAAATCGAATAATCCGACCCAAACCGAACGTAAAACCCTAGACCTTTTTCGAAAGATATAATAGTTTATATTGCTCAACTATTATGAATTGATCATTTATTATTTGCATGCTTCCCAAACTGGTTGATTGTGTGTTAAAAATCTTGAAGTATTGTTAAATTATTATGATTATCCCTTTGCTTTTTTGTGTTAAAATTCTTGAAGAATTCTTGTTTTCTAATTGATTTTCTTATTGATTAATATTCTGTAAATTTGCTTTCTTGGTATAGGATTTGCTTAAACTTTTTCTTTTTCTTTTGTGTTGATGAAGTGTCTCAAAAACTTTTGGTTTTTGGTTTTTGGTTTTTTTTTTTTTTTGCTAAACAAGCTGTATTTTTTTTGTTAGCAAATAAGAATTTTGGCTATGTCCAACCTGATGAACCGACCTAACCCAAACCGAACCCGCACTGTTTGCGTTGGGTTAGATTTGGCCCTAACCCAACCCAACCCATGTACACCCCTACTACTGACAAAGTAAGCGTTCTGATAGATACTGACTTTTCAACCTTGAACAATATCAGCTTCCTAACTTACCAAGTCCAGGAGGGCGCTGCTGAGACATTAGCATCCTGATCGAATACTTAAAGACTAATTTTGTAAAATAATTGTCTTTCAAGACTTAGTCAAATCAGCTGGAAATTCGATCAAATTAAATACTAAAATGATTAAGATATTGAATCTTTTAAGAAAGCTTCTCAAACACATCGATCAAAACATGCAAATATGTTAAACTTGTTGAAAGTTATTTGATCGAAAGTTTTGTTTGTCCACCCAAGAGGGAGGTGAATTGGTTGAGATGATCAATTTTAAATTTCTTTTCTAATAACTTAGTGATATACATGAGTGTATTGGAATTGAACGCATAAATACAACTTAGACTAAAATGCAAACGTGAGACACACAAGATTTATAGTGGTTCGGCCAAGCCTACGTCCACTACCTAATCTCCCAATTTGAATTTTCTCAATCCACTAACTGATTCTCTTACGGGCGAGAACCAAACCGTTACAACTACCTTTTTATAGGTTAAGGGCAAACCTATCCTTTCATGGGCTAAGGATGAATCGTTTTCCTTTTTTCGGGATTAGGAAAAACCCATGTTTCTTTTACGAGATAAGGAAGAACCGTTTCTCTTTTATAGGTTAAGAGATAACCTATCCTTTTATAGGTTAAGGACGCACCTATCCTTTTACGAGATTAGGGTGAACCGGTTTCCTACTTACAGGAGAGGATGAACCTTTTTCTCTTTTACAGGTTTAGAGATAACCTTAACATGATTTCAATCCTGAAATCATTAAGTGAACTACATTCACTTGTCCTGGTTGTTTCAATCCAGAAACACAACGGCATTACAACACAATAATGTTGGTTCTAACAAAGTAGAATGCTTTACAATGAAGCTCAGCACATAGCATTACAAAGATATGAAATATGAATACGTAATGCTAAGAGAAAATATACTTACAGTCATTTACCTTTCAATATTCGGTATTGCTCAAGTGCAGTTTCAAAAAACATGAATGATGTGATATGAAAATCAGTGCTTCTTTGAAAATAATATAATACCAATAAAACATTGACCTATAAAATGAAGGACTAGTGTAAATCATGGACACGAGCAATTTTCAAAAAGATATAGAATATAAGTTAGAAAACTTCTAGTTCAGTATTCAATAGTTGACTCAACTACAGATATAGTTCGATACAATACTTAAGATATGAAATCAAGTACAACTATATATCTCGAACTATTTCTCAAATTCTTTCCTCTGCAAGATTGATATCAAGTATAGATCAATGCTGAGAATATGAGTAGATACCAGATCAAATAGATTTTCAAAGATGAAATATAATTGAAGCTCAATATGAAAATCTTTTGAATACGTAAAGGTAGCAGTGAAAAATACTTTGAAAGTTTAGATATTTGAAAAACATTTTGACACAGACTAACTTTCAAAAAATGTTGGCACAATAAAAATTATCGGCGAGTTGTTTGGTCCTAAGTGTTAGTATTTATAGACTTAGTAGGACAACTGTTAGACATTTGAAGTTCAAATAATATGAACGTTTACACACAATGGCTAGAATGTTATATGAAAATAGCAACTGTAATTTGCACTAACATCCTGGTTCTTTTCAGATTACATGAAAAGGAAAGTTTTAGAAAAACTTAATTCATGCATCAAAGAAAATCTATGATAAATCTTAAAAGGACTTTGTGCAAAGATCCATTTTGAAAAAGTAGACTTATATAGTGTACTTATTAGAACAGTGACGGTTATTGAATTAGCATCCTAATTCCACAATCAGTGTCCTGCGCATAATATCAACTTTGTCATTTTGTTCCTTGAGGGTGCTCATTACGTATAAGCGTCCTGCTGAACAATGAAGTGGGGGCGCTATTGAAATGTGAGTGTCTTAATGTTCTTTGACACTTAAACGACTTAACCCTGAGGACACTAATGCATAGTTAGCGTCCCGCTTTGTTTTAAAACAGTTAAGTGCATGAGGGCGCTACTTTCCAAGTAAGCGTCCTACCAGTTAAAACATAAAACACAATACGAGGGCGCTACAACACTATAAGCGTCCTACCACATATTTAAAAATATTTGAACAAAAATACAAAGTGCGCTGAAGGACAATCAACGTCCTAAAAGTTATTAAGTTGATTCCCAAACGTGAGGACCCTCCTATCCAGGTAGCGCCCTGATAGATTGTTCAACTTATAACTATCAGCATCCTTAAAGATAAATTCTTTGAATAACTTTAGAAATCTCTCAGTAAGCTGATGCTGAGTCAGCGTTCTGACAACTTCAGAGGTTGAGTAAAGGAGACAGCTACTTACAAGTAAGCGTCCTGATTCATTAGTTTAATTCAACCTTGAATGTTATCAGCGTCTTGACTTAACAAGTTCAGGAGAGCGCTACTGAGACATTAGCGTCCTGAAAGACTCTTGAAAAACTGTTTTGACTTGCAATTAAAAATATGATAAAAGCGAATAAAAACTTGGTAAATTTCAAATTAAATAAAAAAAATTAAATCATTTGAAATACCGTAAAACGTATGATCAAAACACGCAAGTATGCAAGTGGTTTGTGCATGGTTTTGGAAAACATTTGAGCAATGTCGATTAGAAAAAGATATACCTTAAATACAATGTATTTTCCATTTTCTCATAATCTTTAAATCCAACTCTTTATTATGAGATCTTCAATGTTGACAACTCGCTAGAGTTGAATGTCTTGAACGTTGATCGAAAGATGAAGACTTGAAGCTTGATCGAATCGTTCATGAAGTGTGATCTTGAAATCATGATATGATCGTTGAGGTCCTTTTGATTGAAATGATCTTGAACGTCTGATATGACCTTTGAGTTCCTTGATCGAATCGTTCCTTGACTTTTTGCTTTTCTTGAGGTGCTGGAATGAGATCTTGATTAAGGCTCATTAGCACCAAAAGTACTTTGTTTGTGATTATCAAAATATACTTCATCACAGTATATTTAGGGATGTGCTAATTGATGAACCACTTGGATTAACAAGTTTTACATCCTAAGTACTTGAAAACTCGAGACTTTGATTTTTTGATGTTCAATAGACTTGTAAGCTTTGTTCTTTGATCTTGGTTCTTGATAGATCTAAAACACTTAACAAGATCATTAGATACATAAACATGAGTAGTTTGGAATCATCAAAACATTCTCATCATGGGTTTCCCTGAGATAACGCGCCCTCATTGAATGAACTTAAAAACTAGAAATTGCATGTCAGGACGCTAATAGTGCATTAGTTGTTAAACACCCAAGAGGGGGGTAAATTGGGTGTGATAACCATTTTTTATCTTTTCTAATTTCTTATGAGATTCCTTGACTTAATTGGGTTCAATACATAAATAAATCTAATGAGCATAAAGTAAAATACACTAGCATTTATAGTGGTTCGGCCGCGCCTACATCCACTACCTAATCTCCCGATTAGGATTTCCAAACTTCACTAATGAATCCTCTTACGGGTGGGGACCAAACCATTACAAATGCTCTTTTACAGGTTCAAGGCAAACCTATCCTTTTCGGAGCTATGGATAAATCGCATATCCTTTTCACAGGCTAAGGAAGAATTATATATCTTTTTTTCTGGCTAGGGAAGAACCCATGTTCCTTTTGGGGGATAAGGAAGAACTACATGATCCTTTTCAAGAGAAAGGATGAAACTAGCCTTGATTCCAACATTGGAATCATAAGTGATATTAAACCACTTTACTTGGTTTGTTTCAAATGATGAAACAATCCAAAAGACTAAAAACAATGAATATGATGTTTGTTCTAAGGGATTAAAACAATTACAATGAAGCTCATAAATTCAAATACAAGATATGAAAATTTTAGCTCAAGGTGAAAACAGACCTTACAATGATTTATAACTTTCTTGCAACCATATTTTCTCAAGAGAATGATTTTGAAGATGCTTTGAATGATGCACAATGAAAAAGCTTGAAATCCAATCTTTAAATCAACTTATCTAAGTTCTAGGTTTTTGAAATGAGAAAAATGATTTGATCTTGAAAAACACTCCATAGATTCACATGGTTGTCTCTCTTGTGTTTAGAATGGCCTAACTACATGTATTTATAGATTAGAAATAAGTTATAGCTGTTAGACACAAGAATATAGCCTTCGGGGATGAAAAAATCAAGTTTTGGACTGTTGGAATACGCCTAGAAAAAATTGCAGATAGTTTGCATTAGCTTGCTGATGCTCTACGCAGGTTAGCTTGCTGATGCACTGCCTAGAAATTTTCAAATTGCATTAGCTCCCTCACACTGAATTAGTGTCTTGCTTGATTGTGCATTTTTAAAACTTTTCCTTTTTTGAAAGATTATGAAATGAAAACCAAATATAGGCATATAATAGCTTAAACTTTATGGAAAGAACATTCTGGATCTATTGGAAACATTTCCAAAGCCATTTGAGAAAGATATCAAACACTTTTAAAAGGGTTAAAGTTTATTTGTGCATACTTTGTATGTGAAAACTTGGATTAACATGATTTTTCAAAATTCTAAACACATGGGCTTATTTGGGCATCAAAGTATGATTGAAATTTATTTAGTTTGATGATTAAAATACTTTGAAATCAACAATTAAACAATCAAACAAGATTTTGATGAAAATCAAAACAATTTTGATTATTCTGAAAAACTTTGTAGAAATGTCATTTTAACTAAAACTAATGCAAATATAATTCAAAATAGTTTAAGAACATAAATCAAACATTTTTGAATACTTGAAAATCATTTTTAAAGAAAACTTAATGAATGAGTGAATTTTAACAAAACTATGCAAATGTGAAGTATGAATGCATGATTTTAGGAAAGATTGAGCAATAGGAAATGCAAGACAGTTACATCCTAATTCTACACACATAAAGACTTTCAACCTTTTTGTCTTCATTCTTTCAAGTTGTCCAAGCTTTATGTATGATTGTTCCTTTGCTTGAGAGACTTCTTGAACTTAAAGACTTAGATTTTGTATTGACTCATCTTTGATTTAGGTGTTGAAATATACTAGATAGAAACATTAGCACCATTTGTTATATTGTTTGTTAGCATCAAAACACCTAGGAGAAAACTAAGTGCAAAACCACTTAGGCCAACATTAGCGCACTCATCTGAAAAACTAAAGTTTCTGGTATTAAGCTCGTCAGGATGCTAACAAAGCATTAGCGCCCTCCCAGAGCATGTCAGTGAAAATCAAATTTTTAGAACAATTTATTTCAGGATGCTGACGCTCTATCAGGACACTAATGGAACACTGTCAAAAAAATGAAAGAGAAATTGTCACCTGACCACTGACATTTCAGTTACATGATCAGTGGATTTCTGACTATTTCTATTCTTATGCAAACTTAATTCAACATGAACACTTTCGCAAAAATTGATTTACCATTTTTATGAAAGATTAAAACCGTTTTGACTCAACGTTTCAAATTCGAAGGAAAGAACTTTTGATATGAGGAAAAACATTTTGAATGTTAGTCGATCTTTCAATTTCAAATTCTGTTAGTTTGTAAAATTTAATTTTCTTTAACATTTTTTTTTCATCGAGTGCTTATCTTATACATCTTATCTTTGAAAAACTTAGTGAAAGAAAAAAAAAATTTTTACTCGACCTTTTCAGATGATTCAAACTTATATTTTTCACTGCTGAAAGAAGTGTTTATCGATTAAAAGGTTCATAGGTGTCATGACCCACGATCTGTGGCGTCATGACCGGCATGGAACCCCGGGTACTCAACATCCCGTCAGCCTTCTAACAACACACCATAATCCCAATATACAACATCAAACACATGGACATAAATATATCATCAATATAAATTACATTCCCAAAATGACAACCATCAAATTTTTTCCAAGTCCACAAAATATACAAAAATCATACTTAACCATAAAATACAACCCATCTGTGTGTTAAGTATAAACATTATGTGTTATATAGTACAATTTATCAAAATGCAGAATAGTACTAAGACACCTACATCAGAGAAATACAGGGAAATGCTCCGTAGCTAAGCCTTTCCCTTCCCCTTCCTATGCAAACTTGAAATGATAAAAATGAGGAGTGAGCTACAACAAGCTTAGTGAATGTTTTCTACAAGTGGCAACATATATATGCATTTAGGTAAAACATTACAAGATCATTAAAAACAATTTAAACAACATGGATATAAACAAGATTACATACATGCCAAATATAATACATCATGTCATAAACAAGACAATGCATATTGCTTTCTAAACATGCACATGCAATCATAAACACCTTCTGAGCAAGGGCGATCAAAGGCCTGGGTTCGCGATACTCAACGCCCTATCCGACCAAACAATACTCGTATTCTAATAGGATTCCTGGGGTTGTGTAGCTAATAGGATCATCCCATCAAGACAAATACCATGTCTAGGCGATCCTATCTACACAAGCCCTAAAATCCTCTGCAAGGTCCACAACTAGGGATCACCGCTAGACTTATGAGATTTTTCGAAGAAAATCCCAACTAGAGATCCAACCCAAATTGCTAACCCGACTGAATTATGCTCAAATACATTTTATGAATCGTTAAATCATGCATACTACAATAGATAAGCATTTCAAACATTTTATACTACAATGGCACATATAGTAATCATAAGTAAAGAAACACTCACAACTCGATTGGCTAGACTTAGCCAATCCAAATCCAACCAAAGAAAGTACAAGGATGCTACAAATCACTCCTATGCACCTCAACTTCCAATTGGCTTATTTGGGTCACTTAGATCATTCAAAATGCCTGCATATGACATGATTTATACATCACTAAAAGTCAGTCCAAAAGTGTGCCAAACAACCATGTTTAAACCCAATTCCATAGCCAATTAAGATTCTAAAATGGTTGTACTCATGAGCTAATCCATATTGCTCAATTCAACTATTTAATATCTAATTAAACTATATTTAACCCAATTGAATGAAATAGGTTGATCCTCATGATCTAACCATCATAATACAAGACATTCAATCATAATTAGGGTTAATTAGACTATATCCCATGCCAATTTCATCCATTGACTTAGTCTAGGTCAAAATCCCCAAATTTGGGCAAATCCCCAAATTCATGGCAAATTCTCAAATTTCATGGCCTAGACTAAAATTACACTACACTTAGGTTTTCTACCATTCAAAATCAGTAAATTGGACTACTAAACATCCACATTTACCCATCTAGTCAACATAGATTTCATGCAACTTGAATGGAAAACCCGAAGTCAAAAATCTAGGTTTAGGTCAAATATACATAATCCCTCTAATTTCTTGTTAGGAATTGGGGGTTTCACCATTAATGGGTTCCCAACACCCTCTAGATACACATATCTAGCATGCAAGACCTAATTCCAAAATGTGTTCTTTCACCACCCCCTTAAAATCAGGGATTCATGAGTGGTAAACACACCTTAGGTGTTATTCTAGGTTAGGGAAGGCCATTAACATCATAAACAAGCTTATAAAGGCATAAACATGCAAACCCTAGGTTAAGAACCCTACAAATCCAGGATTCATAGCAAACCCTAGGTCAAAAGAAAGCTTGAATGCACAAATGAAAGAGATAGAAGGAAGAAAATGAGAAAGAATGAGATACCTTGGAGGATTTTTGGGCAAGAGTGCATCGAAACCCTAGTCTTCCCTTTCTTTTCTCCTCTCCTCGTATTTTCCTCTTCTTCAAGTTCTCTTCCCTCTTTTGAAAGTGAAAAATGAGCAAAAACTCGTCCTAATGGCTTTTATAGAAGGTAAGTTGCAGAATTTGGGCCCACACTTAAAAAAAACACTTAAATAAAAGGACAAGTTTTTCTACTGCAATTAGTTGCATTAGATAATAAATTCCTTGCAAACTACTCAGAAATATAACATCTTAACCATTAATAATATTATGGTAAACGTTACCAATCTTTTGGTAAAATTTCATCTCAATCCAACGGTGGGATTAGGAGATCCAATCGTTTGATCAAAACTGCGCAAGAAAATCTGCAAATCTGAGAAACAATGTTTGGAGTCTTATACCTCACAGTAGACAACTATGATCAAGATCTTCACCGTTCATAATGAAGATCTTTCAGAGAAGAATAGGTTGACAAAATTTTAGCTCAATCGGACCACAGATCAAGGAGATCAACCCATTGATGTAATCTCTGGACAGAAATTTCTTCCTCCATGGAGCGAGCTCCACTGATCCAAAACACCATTTTCGACATGTTTCGACGCCGAACGGGTCTCCAATCATTTCAAAGCTTTACGCACACATTAAACAACTTAAAAGCATGCAAAGTCACTCGAACCAACACACGCCGAACATCAAATACGTATGCACATACGTATATAGGTACTCTATGGGTCAAAATGACGTCATCTTAAGGTACGAGTGTTACAATAGGATTCAGTGAACTTAATTGTATATCATTTATCTGAATCAAGTTGTAATTGCAATTGTGAAAGTTGCAGAATATTATCCTTATAAGTTAGGAAGCTAGTGGTTTTCTCACACTTGTGAAGTTGAGAGTATAGGTCGTCTTGCATCTGTGAAGCCAAGAGTGTAGGTAGTCTCACACCTGTGAAGTTAAGAGTATAGGTAGTCTTGTACCTATGAAGTCAAGAGTGTAGGTAGATCTCAAGCCTATAAGTTGAGTGTAATGGTGGTTCTCATGCCCTTGAAATTGAGAAAGTGTAACGATTTGGTCTTCATCCGTAAGAAGATCCATTAGTGAGGTTAAAAATCCTGACTGAGAAGGTTAGGTAGTGGATGTAGGCATATCGCTGAACCACTATAAATCATTTGTGTAATCTGTTTATTTTTCGCACTGTCTATTTGCCATTTCACTGCAAGCTTTTCATAAAGTTTTTAACTAACTATAGCGTCCAATTCACCCCCTTCTTGGACATTCCTAAGCCAACAATAATGCCACACCAGGACAAAACCTGAGGCCTTGTTCAGCCTCTACCTAATACACAACAATACCTAAACAAATACAATCATCATGTATATGACAAAGTATAATATAACCATGAAATTTACTCCAAAATCCAACTATATAGATCAAGTCATCCTATACATCCACACATGGTTCAACACATATATAATCACATGTGTAAACAAGTATCTAATATCTAAATACAAGTCATATACCTGTACCATATACACAACTCATCTATGTGATATGTATATACAATATTACAGTAGAATAGTTATTTACATAACCAAATTGAAGAAAATAATCAAAATAACCCAAGTCCCATATGCTCACATGTAGCCAAAAAGAGAAACGCTGTAGTCAATGATTTAGGCCTTGCCCTTCTCTTTCGGATTTGAACCTGAGAAAATAGGGGAAAGGGATGAGCTTCAACTAGCTCAGTGAAATATTCTCATAATTATAACTATAGATGCCTTTATAAAATTAAGAATGCCATATAAGAACCATTTACAAATACAAGTGCATCAATTAAAGTTAACATACATGAATCAAACTAAATCATGTAAATCATAATTAAGTTTTTCCATAAAACATGCAAACACCTCAATTGAGGTCAAATCCAGATATTTCTGCCTCTACTTTCCTCTATTTCACGCTATAGGGAATGACCGTAACAAAATATCTATTACCAATCTGTATCTCAATGTCTTGAAATAAACATAATTCATACATCTTGATCAAACTCAAGTCTACACACACATATATATATATAACCCAATTAAAATCCCAAACTTCTTTCATCCAATTCTCAACTCACATTCCCATTAATAGAACTCCAAACACCTCAAAACCACCAAGAAATGGATTAAAAGAAATAAATACACTTCCAATAGTCTAGGGTAAATAAAAACCCACATGCATGTTCAATTCTCAAATTACAACATTACTTCTTATATTTCCATGGAATTCATCATCAAAACATGTAAAACTACTCCCAATCATGGAAATCCAACTCAAAATCACATGGTTAGGGTTTCCAAATATCAATACTCTAACTCAAAACCCCAATTTCAACACATGCATGACACCCAAAATACATTCTCAAGCTAAAATTTACCAAGAGAAGCAAAAAGATGAAGAATTTGGGCAATAATCCATATCGAGGAAGTAAAATGCACAAACCAAAGCCAAAACCCCCAAATTCCTCTTTTCTTATTCTCTCTCTTTCTCAACTGAATTTGGCGCAAATGAATGAGAAATGAGGTGAGTTTCCTTTTATACCTTTGCAGGGCCCACCATTTTGTGTTTTAAAAAAAACTGCCCAGACATAAGAAGTTTGCTTCTTGAGGGAGCGCACTTTTCTCCCTTTCTTGAGAAAACACACTCTCGGTCTGTACTTAGAGGAACACGCTGCTCACTGCAGAAGCACACTTCTCTGAGCCCTGTTGAAAATCTTGCTTTCGGCTAAAGCAAAGAGCGCGCTTCTCCATTCAAGGAACGCGCTTCTCCTAGAATTTTAATACTTTAACATTTCTTACTTCAACCCATACACTTTTACAACATATTAAACAAGGAAATACACTCATATATGAATAGAATACGTATAAAATACACATCAAATACATACACAAACATCTAGAGTCGGGTAATTTACGTCATCATGACGTCATGTGAGAATTTGGGTTGTTACATTCTCCCCATCTTAGGAAATTTTGTCCTCAAAATTTAAGTTAAAGGTAAATCTTACCTCAAATCCAGAAACATCTCCCGCATATGGTTTTCCCGCTCTTAGGTTTCCTCTTTATTATCATGGAACTGTCATTTGACTCGAACTAAAGGAATTTCCTTTTTCCCGAGCTTTTGAACTTTTCGAGCCAAAATCTGAATTGGTTGTTCCTCATGAGTAACATCCTCCCCAACTTGCAATTGTGATCAAGCAAGTGTGTGGAGTCTGGATAATACTTCCTCAGCATCGATACGTGGAATATGTCATGAACGTGTCACACCTCGTTCTGTCACCAACTTGCAATTGTTCATCAAGTTTTTTTCTTCTGAAAGCGTTGAGGGAATGGTAAAGTGGATTTAAGAATAGGAGGGTTATCCCTAAAGGTGATAAAACTCGGCTGGTATGGCCTCTCTTTTGGCTCGTCTTTCTTTAGCTCCTCTTGACTCGGCTCTTGCTCTTGAACACTTGGTGATGATGATGTTGTTGGCCCAGGTGTGTCCAAAAGGGGGGTGAATTGGACACTTTACATAAATTTAAAATCTGCAAACAATAAAGACAATGACACAACATATTTATAGTGGTTCGGCTTTTTGCCTACCTCCACTACCCAACCTCCTCAGTCAAGATTTCAAACACTTCACTAAATGATCTTCTTCACAGGTGAAGACCAAACCTTTTACACCTCTCGACTTACAGGCTAGAGACTACCTATGGTTCTTAACTTACGGGCTTGAGAGCAACTTATGCTTTTCAACTTACGGGCGTGAGAACAACCTATGTTTCTCAACTTACGGGCTTAAGAACAACCTATGCGCTTAGCTTGACTGGTATGAGAAAACCACTATCCAGAATACAAAGACAACGGATTCAACAATTTATATAACTACTGGTACAACTCTTGATACAGTCAAAAGAAATATAACTTGAAGTACAAATGTATCCTATGAACAATCAGTCAAATTTCTCTTTCTGCAAAATGATGATATGAAGTTTGAATGCATTGAAGAATTTGAGTAAAAATTCGTTCACTTCGTTTTTAAAAGATTTTCCCAAATGATATAAAAATGAACTCGAGAAGAAAATCTTTTGATTGAAAACTATTTCAGAAAGATAAAAATGAACTTAATTGCTTTTGAAAAATGAAGTAAAAAACTCTTAGTGTATTTTTCAAAAGATGCAATTAACTCGCAACAAGTTTGATTCAGTTCAAAAATTCAAAGATGTGTTTTTATTTGTGGAACTGGCATATATATAGACTTAGTAGAGATATAGTTGTTGAGCATTTGAATTTGAATTTCAAAAAGAACGTTAGCTTATAACAGCTAGAATCTTTCATGAAAATGGTAAAAGCTATCTTCATGAATATGTTCTGATTTACTTCAAATAGTATGAATAAGGAAAGTCTTGATAAACATGATTCATGCACCAAAAAGAAATTTCTGAGAAATTTGAAAAGTTCTGAGCATAGAAAGTTCTGAAAACGTTTTTTTGAAAAGGTGTGCAATTATCATCTTTATGACAGTGTTGGATTAGCATCTTGATAGTCAATTAGCGTCCTGACGCATAATATCAACTTTTGTCATTTTGTTTCTTGAAGGCGCTCATATTCTATAACTGTCCTGCTGAATTGTGAAGTGAGGGCGCTACGGAAACGTAAGCGTCCCGACTTACTTTAAAAAATTTTAAAATGAAACTCGTGAGGGCACTACTTAGAGATTAGCGTCCTGCTAAACTGTGAAGTAAGGGTGCTATTGAAACGTAAGAGTCCTAACTTACTTGAAGTTTAAAACCAAAGAAAGATAAAGGCACAACTCGATCGATTAGTGTCCTGACTCATTTTAAAAATCATTTAATGAGCTCGCTAACACCCAGTTAGCGCCCTGAACAGATTACTAGGTTGACTCAATGAGGACGCTAC
This sequence comes from Paratinospora sagittata, assembly GCA_035771175.1. Lineage (NCBI taxonomy): Eukaryota > Viridiplantae > Streptophyta > Magnoliopsida > Ranunculales > Menispermaceae > Paratinospora > Paratinospora sagittata. Next base: position 13,995,684 of record CM069608.1, read on the forward strand.
TAAAGAGTAAGCGTCATAACAATGAAAAACAATTTTCAACCCAGAGGACTGTCAGCGTCGTGATACTTGATTAAATCGTAAGTTTTTGAGATAAGTCTGACTTTGAAAACTCAATTAAATCAAGTAAAAAGAATTCATCAAAAATTAAACTTTTGATTAAAATTATTTTGGTTTGCGAATCAGATCAAATGAATCAAGCATGAGATGAATGATATGCTAAAGATTATTTGAGTAATGGTTATTACAAAAATCTAGACATTTAAACCTTGACGTATTGATCATGATTGCTCAATTTTCCTTGTATGCTCAGCTTGTTGAATGCTCTTTGATCTTAAATCTAATATTACTGAAATGCTCAAACAAGATCATTAAATAGAACAGGTGAACAGTTTGGCACCATCAAAACATTCACATTATGGGGTTCCTTGAGATAACAAATGCAGGGGTGGCCTTCTTGTTTTTGCTTTGTATATCAACCCCTTCAACTTTTTTGCCACTCCTTAGAGTAATCGCAATACACTGCTATTTAGGATTAACCTGAGTATTGCTAGGGAATGAGCCTTGTTGTTGGGCGCTAATAGCTGTAGCAAGTTGCCCAATTTGAACATAAATATTCTTCACCGAAGTCTCCAAAGTATCCATTCTTGATTCGGTCTTGTCAATCTTTGCTTTAGAGTCCGCTATAAAAATACTTAAAAGGTCCTCCAAAGAAGGTTTATTTTCTTGTGCTTGCATATGTATGCTCGGTGGAGGTTGCAAAGTATTTCTTGTATTGGAGTAGGAATAGTTTTCATGATTACTATCACACCCCGTTCTGTTACCGAGAAACAATATGCAACGAATCATAGAACCGGAGTGCGAACAAATATGGAAATCAACATAGATCTTTTATTCATCCTCCATTAATTAAGGAGGGCACAAGTACAAATGGTACATTATGTTACATACACGAGTACGCAGAGGAAATACATCGACAAACACCCAAACACCTAGATCTACGTCGACGTCCCATTCTCTATGCCCCTCATTCGCACGTAGCTCCGACAGTTCTTGCCCTAGCATGCAACGTCTAAAAGCCTGAGGAAAATATCAACGGGGTGAGCTTAACAGCTCAGTGGTTCAAGCAAAGTAAACGCAACGTTTACAGAAATAGTACATAGAATAATGCATTTCAAACCACATCAAGCAATACAATTATGAAATGCAGCAACATCCCCAGTACCAACGTACACGTGCCGTATAAAGTCATCTAGCAACTATGGAGTGCACTGAGGGTCGAGTGCTTAATATCATCATGTGATGGTTCCCCTTTGAAATCACGGGACCAGGTGCAAAGCAGCTACAGGTTTTGCAAGCAAAGGCTCTCAATCGTATATCACGAGGGCTCTAATGGTCCGTCACAAAGACAATGAACCACCCTCATCAATAGTATGCTATATGCATGAAGTAATGTAGCATGGTATCATGTATATAAACGAAGCAATGCCATGCTTATCATAAAGTAAAAGAATACGCAAACCTATGCCTCAATCCCCACTTCGAGAATCTTGTCGTCGCTTTGCCAGAACGTACGATGTCCATTTATGTAGCCATTCGATGAGCATTGCGCCCATGGCTTTCCTCTACCTTGAATTGGACAACATTTCGGCACATCGTTGGATCTTGCAGTCCGTGGACCAGATCTTGGTGCATCTTGGGTCTCCAGGTGTTGTATACAACATCTCGGTGCATCGTTAGACTCTAGGTGGTGCAGACAGCGTCTCGGTGCTCCAAACATCTCTGCGCCTATTTGGACTCCCAAGAGCCATGAACAATATCAGCACAATGCAAGGCTCCAAGCACTGTGGATGGCGTTTCGACGCTCCAAACATCACGAGGGAGGCGTAAGCTTGACCCTCTCCCCTCAAAATGGTGCCCCCTCTCCAATTTATTGAAAATAATGAGGGAAGTTATCTGAGCACATCCCTGGATACTTGGGCACATTTTCAAGCATTTTTTGGCAATTTTCTTGCACTTCATTGGGCATTTCATTGGGCTTAATTTGAGGAACCTCCATCCTCAGTTCTCGTTTCATGCTAAGTATAGCGTTTATGTGAACATTGTTGTTTTATGTCATTTATGATGTATTATCTAGTTGTTTCAATTTCTAGGGTGTTATAGAACGCCTGTGAGCTGAGGTGGTAGAGCAAGCCTGTACACCAAGGGACCAATCCTCTCAAGGATCTAAAATGGTCCAATAAATCGAGTAGCTAACTTTCCTCTAACACTGAATCTCATCGGCCTCTTTTGTGGAGAAACCTTCAGAAGCACTTGGTCTCCCATAGCAAATTCCAATGGCTTGTGACGTTTGTCGAAGTAGCTCTTTTGCCTATTTGAGTTATCTTCAACTTCTTCCTGATCTGCTGTATTTTCTCCGTCTGTGCCACAATTGTCTCTGGCTCCAAAATCTGTGACTCTCCAACTTCAAACCAACAAGTAAGAGATCTACAAGGCCTTCCATAAAGAGCCTCAAATGGTGTCATTCCAATGCTAGCCTGATAGTTATTATTATAGACAAATTTACACAGATGAAGATATTCATTCCAACTCCTACCAAATTCCAAAATGCATGACCTAAGCATATTCTCAAGGATCTGAACAACCCTCTCAAACTGTTTGTCCATCTGAGTGTGAAATGCAGTACTGAGACGGAGCTGAGTTCTCATACGATTCTGCATCACACGCCAAAATCTCGAAGTAAATCATGGATTTCTGTCCAACACAATCAAAGCAAGAACTCCATGTAGTCTCACAATCTCCCATAAATATAATCTACTCAACCGGTCCACAAAATCTCTAGTGTTCATCGGAAGGAAATGCGTAAACTTTGTAAGACTGTAAAGAATTACCCAGATGGCATCGTATTTACCCAAAGACCTAGGAAATCCGACAATGAAATCCATTGTAATGTGTTCCAAGTTCCATTCTAGAATGGACAATAGTTGCATTTGTCTTCCAGGCCTTCGTTGCTCAACTTTTACTTGCTGAAACACTCCACACTTGCTAACATATTCAACTATGTCCTTCTTTATCCCATGCCACCAAATTGTACGCTTCATGTCATGGTACATCTTGGTCGTTCTGGGTAAATGGTGTATAGTGATTTATGTGCCTCTCGAAGTAATTCATCTCTCAACTCTGGATCATACGGAATCCACAGTCTCTCCCCTAAAACCTCAGAATGCCATCTGCATCTTTCTGTCAATCAACTCGATTAGTACCGTCAGCCCGAGCATCATACATCCCAAAATCTAGACTATGTTGTTGCAGATAGCTAATCCTCTGAATATGAGTGTCTAACAACTGTGCTTGCATCTGAGCACATATATCTAAAGATGGCTTAACGGAGCATATACTCATTATCGAAATCCTTTCCAATAGTCGCCACTCATTGGCCATCTGATAAGCAATAATGTTCGTTTCAACTGTGTCCTACCCAATGCATTAGCAACAACATTAGCTTTCCCAGGATGATACTTCAGGGCGAAGTCATAATCCTTAAGGAATTCAAGAGATCTATATTATCTCATATTCAACTCCTTCTAATCAAACAAGTACTTCAGACTCATATGATCATAACATAATGTGAACCTCTCGCCATATAAGTAATGTCTCCACAACTTTAGAGCAAATACTACTGCCGCTAACTCCAAATCATGAATTGGGTAGTTCTTCTCCTGCACTTTCAACCATCTGGATGCATACTCAACAACTTTGTCGTCCTCCATCAGAACACAACCCAATCCTGCATGAAATGCATCGGTATAAATCACCAACTCTTTCCCACGTTCTAGAAGTATTAATAATGGTGCGGTAGTTTTCTTTTTCTTCAACTCTGTAAAAGTTTCTTCACAGGCTTCAGTCCACAAAAAAAGAACATTCTTTTGGTTAGTTTTGTAAGTGGGGCAGCTAACTTCGAAAAGCCTTGTACAAGCTTCCTCTAGTCCCTTGCCAAACTGAGAAAACTCCTAATCTCCATCACTGTGGTCAGTCTTGGCCAATTGATAACTGCCTCAACCTTTGCAGAATCCACAAAAATACCATTTGTACTAACCACATGACCCAAAAACTTCACTTCAGAGATCCAAAGCTCACACTTGCTGAGCATGGGATATAGCCTGTGCTCCTTTAGTGTCTGCAAGGTGATCATGAGGTGCTGCTCATGCTCCTATCTAGTTTTGGAATATATCAAAATATCATCAATGAAGACTATGATGAAATGGTCAAGATACGGTCTGAACACCCTCTGCATTAAATCCATGGACATCGCAAGTGCGTTCGTCAACCCAAATGACATGACTAGAAACTCATAATTATCATATATGATCCTAAAAGCAGTCTTCGTAACACCTTCCTTTTGAATCCTCAACTAATGGTAGCTCGATCTCAAATCAATCTTGGAGAAGAACTTGATACCATTCAATTGATCAAATAGATCATTAATGTGAGGTAGAGGATATTTGTTCTTCACTGTCACCTTGTTTAGCTTACGATAATCTATAAACAATCTGAGACTCTCATCCTTCTTCTTCACAAACAGAACTGGTGCTCCCCAAGGTGATTGATTAGTTGGATATTTAGATATGTTTTGAGGAGGTTTTAGATGAGTTTTAGGATGATTTATTCATTTATTAGGTTGGTTTATCTTAGTTTTGGTTTAGTTGTTAGTTTAGTTAATTTTCGATATTTGATGCTTTATTTCGGTGTTTAATTTTATAAGTTAGTTGATTTGATCTTATAAGTATTCTAATCATTGGTTTTGTAGGTGTTTAAATGTGTTTAAAGTCAACTTGGATGATGGAAACATGATACAAAAAGTTGCAATGAAGATACAAAAAGAATGCAAGCCAAGAATGCAACTTGGCTAAGTCCATAAGAAAAGAAGACCGCGCACCACTGCGTTCAGGATGGGCGCCACGACGCCCAGATGTGAAGCTTGGAGTGGTGAAAACTGAAACTGGGCGTCGCAGCATCCACTGTGGGCACCGCGACACTGAGAGTGATAGAGACATTGGAAAGTTTCTATTTTTGCGAGATTTCCTTATTCGACTTGGGACTTTCAATACAAATTCCTATGGGCTTGTAACTATATATATTTCATTGTATAGGGTTTCAAAGACATCATAAAAGGGAGAAAAAATCAAGACGACTAGAAACGAAGCGGAGAAGAAGATCTTGAAGTTGGAGACAAGCTAGGGAGAAATATTCGATTCCAAGGCGTTGATAGTTTGATTTCTATGTTCAAGTTCAATTTTATGACCATGTTTTGTATTTCTATTGTTCAAGTTATGAACTAAATTAGTATCTAAAAGGATAGATGGATTTGATACTTGATTCTAGTGTTAAGATTAGATTTATGTTTATTATTAATTGATTCTTCATAGTTATTTATACTTTTATGGGTTTAATGCTTTTAATCTCTTGATCACGGATTGAATGATCATAGACTTTGGGGGTAGGACTCGAAAGAGGATTCCTTGGGTTGGATTAAGAAAAATATAACCTAAGATTATCATAGAATCGAGACTTCGAGAGGTTTATGATATCTTTTGAAGTTGTAGTAAAAAATCACAAAGTGTAATGAGTTACTAGGGTTTTGCTTTTTATCGAGAGATCAAAATCGTTTCCTTGGTGATATGTTCTAATTCGACACTCGAGAAAGAGAATTAGAGACTCTAAGATTTTTGACTTATAAAAGTGAAGAACGTATTGATGATAAACATACCTAATCTACATAGTTGACGGTTAGATGAAGTTGAACCTCTAGATCTTCCTGTTGATGTAACAACTCTCACCCGATTTTGTTTTGATGATTACAAAAAACATTCCTTATGATCACTAATGTCTTTGACTTAGTTATTTGAGTGCTAACTAGCTATATCAGATGGATTCAACTATCTCGTCAAAGCGTGTGGATGGAACAATAAAACACGAAGATTCAAGAACTTCAAGTCTATAATCTTGTCTAGAATCATAGTGCTATAGAGTCATCTTTACTTGTTCCAACCACAACATACTTTGTATCTTTTCTAAATCATGCATACATTATTATTTCTCATACATATAGGTTATTAGATATTCATGCATGTATACTATTATCATATTGATCATGCACGCATATATATTATCATGTTTATCATGCAATCATATAGTTCAGGTTGATTTTCATGCATATCTATATCATTGTTAATCATGCACTCTTGTTACCAACTTTGCATGGATTTCATCGGTTTACGTGTGTTGTATCGTATGTCTCAATAAACTTTGCATGGATTTCATCGATTGTTTTACACGTGTTTATCTTCGCTCATTATGTTTTAATCTAATTTAAAATGTTTTCAAAGTTGGTTTATGTGTTTGAATATGCTTTAAACTTGTTTTGATCGAAAAATCAAGGTTTTGTCACTTTGGACTCCAAGGAACGCACTCTTGTGTTTTTGTCCCGAAACCCAGATTTTTCTGATCAGGGTTTGAGGAACGCGCCCTGCAAAAAAGGACAAAAGAGGAATTTCCATAGAAACTATGTTTCTAATTGAAGAACCTCACTCCTATATCCAATAGAAAAATAGAGGAAAACACTCCTTCAATAAGGAAAATGCTTCCGCATTGGAGGAACTTTTTAAATTTCAAAGCAACAATGCGCTCCTCATCTAAGGAACGCATTCCTATGCCTCGGGCAGGTATCTTTCTATAAATACTATACTTTGCTCATTTGAGAGCAACTTTTGCAAAACATATGAACTTGTGCCTATATTCTTGTATTCGTATTTCCAAGTCTTAAACAAGTTCTTGAGCTAGTCTAAACATTTTTTGATTGCAAAAGTTCACTGCATTTGAATATTTGATTCAACCTTTTGAAAAGTTCTCCTATTTGTGTCAAAATCTTTAAGAAACTTGGAAGGTTTTCTTGAGTGTTTGATCAAGCCGTTCTTGAGTGTTTCCAACACATACTTGTTGAGTAATCTACAAGCTTCATCATACCTAAGTTGGGGAACATCTATTTTACGATTCATGTGTTGTGTTTGAGTTGAAATGGTTTTGTTGTTTGGTTTACAATCTTATTAAAGCCGTTTTTCTCTATTGTGTGAAACTATATATGAGCTTTCAACTTATATCATCTTGGATAGTGGTTTCATTTGATTTGTTTGATGCCTAACTTATATTGTTTGAATCAATTATTTTAATCATAACTTGTGCATATTGATTCACATACTTAAATACTTATATCTCTGAATCAATAAGTTTTGATTATTACTTGCATATTGATTCTTGTGCTTCATTCATCATATTCAGAATCAACATTTGATAATAGATGTACACACACGATTCTTGAACTTGCATAAACATCTTTTGAATCGTTTGCATGTATTTGTGAACAACTATTTCAACATTGCACTTCACTTAATATATTATGGTTGGAATAGTAGAGAGTTTTTATTTCAAGGTTGTATGCTAGAATTTTAAGAGAGTTCCTCAAACTTCTCTAAATATCATTTGTAACTTTAATGTATTTTTGACTTATTAGTCAACCAGGATTATACCTTTGTTTGTACGACTTCTAACCACGCCCGTAAGTTGGTTAGTGTACGGCTTCGAGCCACGCCCCCTAGTTGGTTAGGTTCACGGCTTCTAGTTACGCCCAAAAGTTAACTAGATTGTACAACTTCTAGTCACGCACGTAAGTTGACTAGACTTGATGGATTTGGGAAATCCTGATCGTCTGTGGTCAGGTAGTGGAGTAGGTTATGGGGGAACCGAACCACTATAAATCGTTGTGTCCATTTGTTTACATTTCCTGCACTTTATTGCTTTGCTTGTTATCTATAGTACGCACATATATTGTTTGATTATTTAACTGAAAGGGAATGCAAAAATCTGCCACGTCCAATTCACGCCCCCTCCCCCTCTTGGACGGTAATACTGGCCAACACTTCCTTTCTTGATATTACTTCATTATTTGATTGCTTTTCTATTTACTTTTCTTTAGTTATTTAATTTACTTGAATCCTATATTTTGATCGTTTAGATAAAGTTAATAATTGGTGAAAACCATATTTAGTAAAGAGTGTATGATCTATGAGGACAATAACCCGATTCTGATCGATATTTTATAACTTGACACCGTACGCTTGCGGTTTATCACGTACAAGTTTTTGACACCGTTGTCGGGGATTGTTTCACTCTATTTTTGCTAATATCATTAGTAATTGATTTAGATTTTAATCTAGACTTTTTTCTGGAATTTTTTTAATTTTTTTCTTTATTTCTATTTTCTAGGTTAATTGAAGTTTATGTAGCGAGCTAGGAGTTTTAAAGTAGTACCATTAGATCCTGGGATTGAATGTACTTTCAGACGTCTAAGAAGAGAGAAAAGAGCACAATAAGAAGCAATGGACGCTAAAAATAACCAATTACTCCTTCGGGATTACTTCAGGCCAGTAATTCAAGACAATTACTCTGGAATAGTGAGAACGCCTATCAATGCAAATAATTTCGAGTTGAAGCTGGCGTTGATAACAATGGTTCAACAACACCAATATGGGGGTTCTCCAATAGAAGATCCAATGATCCACTTACAATAATTCTTAGAGAAATGCGACACTGTTAAAATTAATGGTGTAAGTGAGGAAACTATCTCATTGAGGTTGTTCCCATTCTCTTTGAGGGACAAGGCTAAGGCTTGGTTGCAAGGGTTGCAACCCGAAAGTGTTGCTACATGGGAAAAATTAGTTCAATTTTTTTTTTTTGAAAGTTCTGTCCATTGACGAAGATGGCCCAATTGTGTGCTGAAATTAGTCAATTTAAACATTGGAGACCGAGTCACTGTATGAGTCATGGGAACAATTTAATGAGTTGCCGAAGAAGTATCCACAACATGGTTTTCAAGTGTGGATACAAATTCAAATGTTTTACAATGGGATGATCGTTCCTACATGGACTTTAGTAGATGTTGTAGCTGGTGGTACTTTGTTGAGAAAAACGATAGAGGAAGCTATCCATTTATTGGAAGAAATGGCTTCCAACACTTATGAGATTCCTAGTGAGAGGTCTTTGGTGAAGAAAGTGGCTGGTTTGTTTGAGGTTGATCCCATTACAGCATTGGCGACACAAATGTCGACGTTATCTCATCAGATTGCTTCAATACACAAAGCACAACCATCCATTGAAAATGTGGGAACAACAAGTATGGGGTATTCGGGAGTAGACGCCAATGAAGAACAAGCAAATTACGTGAATAACCGAGGGTACAATTATAGGAGTAATGCTCCAGTCCCAAATTAGTACCATCCGAGGATTCAAAACTGTAACAACCTAGAAAATTGAAACAAATAGATAATACATCATAACATGACATAAAACAATAGTGTTCGCATGAACACTGTACTCAACATGGAATAAGAATTGAGGATTTAGGTTCGTTGATTTAAGCCCAATGAAGTACCCAGCGAAGTGCCTGAAAACCCCGAAAAAGTGCCCAAGTACCTAGGTATGTGCCCAGGACGTGCTTGGGCAAGTTTCGTGACCTTTTCATAAATAGGAGGGGGGATTCTCCCTCCTCCAAACCATTATCTACGCTTCTCAAACCCTCAGAAACGCTGAGACTCTCCCTGAGATGTTTGGAACGTCGAGATTGTTAACCTATATGGTTCATCACTTAGCTCATCCCTAAATATACTGTGATAAAGTATATTTTGATGATCACAAACAAAGTACTTTTCAGTGCTAAACGTGCGTTTATCAAGAACTTATCACAGCACCTAAGGAAAAGCAAAAGGCCAAGGAACGACTCAATCAAGGAACTCAAGATTACATCCAACGGTCAAGTTTGTATCAATCAAAAGGACTTCAACGATCACATCCTGATTTCAAGATCACTTCACTCGAACGCTTCGATCAAGCTTCATGTCTACATCTCTCGATCAACGTTCAAGACATTCAACTCAACAATGCTTTTATTGAAGATCTCATAATGAAGAGTTCGATTTAACGGTTATGAGAAATGAGAAATATAAAAAGTATTTAAGGTATATCTTTCTCTAATCGTTATTGCTCAAAATGTTTTTCAAAACCATGCATAAATCATCTACATATGTTTTGCTAATCTGCATGTTTTGATTTCATGTTTTTTAGGGTATTTCAAAAGATCTAATACTATATATTTATTTTGAAATCTACCGATTTTTTATTCGCATTTTATCGTATATATTATCGCGAGTCAAAATTGTTTTCAAAGAGTCTTTCAGGACGCTAATGAAATAGCAGCGCTCTCCTGAACTTGATAAGTCAGGACGTTGACAGTTCATTAGGACGCTAATAACGTTCAAGGTTGAATTGAACTAATTTATTAGTATGCTTACTTGTATAGTAGCGACCTCTTTTATTAGTCAACCTCTGAAGTTATCAGGAAGCTGACTCAGCATCAGCTCACTGAAAGATTTCTTAAGTTATTCAAAGAATGTTTCTTTGAGGACGCTGATAGTTATAAGTTGAACAATCTATCAGGACGCTTTCTGGATAGAAACACCTTCACCTTTGGGAATGAACTTATTAACTTTCAGGACATTGATTGTCCTTCAGCGTGTTTGTGTCTTATTTAAAATATTTTTAATCGGTAGGACACTTACATTATTGTAGCGCCCTCATGATATGTTTTATGTTTTTAACTGGTAGGACGCTTACGTAATGTAGCACCCTCATGTTTTGTTTTATGTTTTAAAGGCAGAACGCTTAATGGGATAGTAGCGCGCCCTCATGCGTTTCATTGTTTTAAAACATAGCAGGAAGCTAACTGTGCATTAGCGCCCTCAAGTTTAAGTTGTCTAAGTGACAAAGTAAGTTAGGACGCTTACTAGTTAATAGTGCCCTCACTTAAGTGTTTAGCAAGACGCTTATACGTAATAAGCACCCTCAAGGAACAAAACGACATTGTTGATATTATGCGTTAGGACACTGATTACGAAATTAGGGCGCTAATTCAACAATCGTCATTGTTCGAATAAGTACACTACATCAATTTACTTTTTCAGAACATACCTTTGCACAGAGTCCTTTTTAGACTTATCAGAGACCTTCTTTGATACATGAAATAAGTTTTTCTAAAACTTTCTTCTTTGATGAAATCTGAAAAGAACCAGAATGTTAGTAAAAATTGTAGTTGCCATTTCCATATAACATTCTAGCCATTGTTTATAAATGTTCATATTATTTGAACTTGAAATGTCTAACGGCTATGTCCCATTAAGTCTATAAATACCAGCACTTAGGACCAAACAACTTGCCAATCATTTTGTGTTGTACCAATACTTTTTGAAAGTTAGTTTGTGTCAAAATAAATTTCATTATCTAATCTTTCAAAGTATTTTTCACTAATACCTTTAAGATTACAATAGATTTTCATATTGAACTTCAATTATTTTATATCTTTGAAAATCTGTTTCTATTGGTATCAACTCAAAGTCTCAGCATTGATTCATATTTGGTATCATTCTTGCTGATAATAGAATTTGAGAAATAGTTCAAAATATACAGTTGTACTTAATTTCATATCTGAAGTATTGTATTTAACTATATTATTAGTTGCGTTAACTACTAATCACTGAACCAGAAGTTTTCATACTTATATTCTATATCTATTTTGAAAATTGTCTGTGTCTTTGATTTACACTAGTCCTTCGTTTTATACGTCAATGTTTATTTGGTATATATTATTTTCGAAGAAGCACTGATTTACATATCATATGATTCTTGCTTTTCGAAACTACACTTGTGCAATACCGAACATTGAAAAGTAAAAGACTGTAGGTGCATTTCATCTTAGCATTACGTATTCACAATTTCATATCTTTGTAATGCTATGTACGAGCTTAATTATAAAGTGTTATACTTTATTAGATCCAACATTATTGTATTGTAATGCTGGTGTGTTTCTGGATTAAAACAACCAGGACAAGTGAAGGTAATTCACTTAATGATTTCGGGGTTGAAATTTCCATCATATTCCAATACACTTATGTAAATCACCAAGTTATTGGAAGAAGTTTTTAAAATTGACCATTGCACGCAATTCACCCCCCTCTTGGGTGGACCAACAAAGATGTCGTCCGCTACACTTAAAACCCAGCATTACGCCGAAATGTTGTCTGCGCCTCTTGAGAGTCGAACGAGGTGCCAAGATGAATGATGCTCCGAAATGATATCCGCAACGCTTAGAGTGTAATAATGCACTGAGATGCAGTCTGCGGCGCCTAGGAGACCTACGATGCATCGAGATGTTGTCCACGGACTGCAAGATCCAACGATGTGCCGAAATACTCTCTGATTCAAGGTAGAGGAAAGCCATGGGCACAATGCTCGTCCAATGGCTCCATAAATGGACACCGTACATTCTCGCGTAGCGGCGACAAGATTCTCGAGGTGCGGATGAAGGCTTAGGTTTACGTACCTTTTACTTATTGATAATCATAACAATGCATTCATTATGTTCATGACACCATGCTACTTTACTCAATGCATTGGCATACTGAATAAATACATATATTTTAAGGGGGTGTCGCCATGCGTCTTTTTAAGGCTAGTGGAACCCCTTGTAACAAAAGGTTAGCCCATTGCTTGTGGACTTGTAGCTACCTCGCACTCAATTCGTGATTTCAAGGGAACCGTCACTTTGTGATACAAGGTTGAGCTCTTTGCTTGCAGGACCTGTAGCAGCATTGCGCTCGGTCTCGTGATATCAAAGGGGAACCATCACATGATGATACTAAGTACACAGCCCGCAGTGTACTTCATTGTTACTTATAAACCTACATTACACGATTATATTATATTGTTGTGGATTGATATGCATTAATCTTTGTACTGTTGTTGTTATCTTTCTGTAAATGATGCGTTTAACTTGCTAAATCCACTGAGCTGTTGAGCTCACCTCGTTGATATTTTCCCTAGGCTCTTAGAACGAAACGCGTAGAGGGCAGGACATCGACGTAGATCTAGGTGTATAGGTGTTTGTAGATGTATTTTTGCTGCGTATTCATGTATGTAAATAATGTACCCTTGTACTTGTGCCCTCTTTAATTAATGGAGGATGAATAAAAGATCTATGTTGATGTCCATAATTGTTCGCACTACGGTTCTATGACTCGTTGCATATTATTTCTTGGTAACAGAACGGGGTGTGACAATTAAATGGTATCAGTGCATGATCTTGTGACCAATGCCATGCGTGCGTCAATCCCTCAGTACGAGTGTTGGTCAATTTAGTACGACACTGTATCAGACCCTTTCGATACGTGTGTTTACCACCTTGGTACAACTTTAGTGCCTTGGTGTGCGTGTCGATCCCTTGGTAAGCGCGTTCGTCATTCACCAACATGCGCCTAGTGTAGTGTCCTCGAAATTAGACCTAGTGTAACACCCCGTAGTTTTAATTACATACATATGTTGACTTTGTTATCTCAATGAACCCCATGTCATGAATGTTTTGATGATTCCAAATATCTCTAATATGTGTATCTAATGATATTGTCATGTGTTTCAGATTTATCAAGAATCAAGACCAAAAAACTGAGCTCACAAGCCTATTGAACATCACAAGTAAAGTTCCGAGTCTTTCAGTACTTAGAATGTAAAGTCTATCGATCAATTTTCTTTCAGCAAGATTTAATTATTTTCGTATTTTGATCATACGCTTTACGGTATTTCAAATGATTTAATTTTCTATGTTTAATTTAAAATTTATCGATTTTTTATTCGCATTCATCGTATTTTTAATCGCGAGTCAAAACAACTTTTCAAAAGTCTTTCATGACGCTAATGATTTAGCAGCGCTCTCTTGAACTTGATAAGTCACGACACTGATGATTGATTAGGACGTTAATAACTTTTAAGGTTGAATTGAACTGATTCATCAGAACGCTAGCTACCTCCCTTAAGTCAACCTTTGAAGTTGTCAGGACGCTGACTCAGCTTCAGCTTATTGAAAGATTTCTAAGTTCTTCAAAGATTATATCTTTGAGGAGGCTAATAGTTATAAGTTGGATAAACTATCAGGACGCTACCTGGATATGAGCGCCCTCATATTTGGGAACCAACTTAATAACTTTCAGGACGCTGATTATTCTTCAGCGCACTTGGTTGTATTTTATGTTTTAAAAAATATGACGCTTACTTAGAAAGTAGCGCCCTTGTGCATTTAAGTGTTTTAAAACAAAATAGGACGCTAACTGTCGAGTAGCACCCTCATGATTTAAGTCGTTTAATCGTCAAAGTAAGTCAGGACGCTTACGACTTAGTAGCGCCCTCACTTCAATTTTTAGCAGGACGCTTATGCTCTATGATCGCCCTCAAAGGAGCAAAATGACAAAAATAATATTTTTGTTGTTCTAACACGTACATCATTTTTAGCCACTTTTTCAGAACAACTTTTCGTACAAAAATCAACTTTTTGTATTTGTATGAGATATTCTTAGATTCATGAACCACGTCTCTTAAACTTTCCTTATTTGTGTATCTGGAGAATATCTGAATGTTCATGAAATGTGCAGTTGCCTTTTTCGTGATACATTCTAGTTGTTGTGAGTGAACGTTCATATTTGAAATTCAAATTCAAATGAACAACAACTTCATCTCTACAAGTCCATATGTACCGGCACTTAACAATCTGTTAAGATGATCGAAAATTCTCTGAGCCAAAACACTTTTGAACGTTAGTCGAATTTTCATCTAGTTGAAAAAATTCAAGTTATTTTGTTTTCAAAGAGTTTTCTTTGAAACTTTACGTATTTAAATGATTTTCATACTGAGCTAAATTTATATCTTTATCAGAAAATCCATTTGAGAATTTGAACTATTTTCATTAAAAATTTTCAGCACTACTTTAACTTATATCATTCTTACTGAAAGACAAATTTGAGAGATAGTTCATAGGATACAATTGTACCTTAATTTCATATATTGTATACTGTATCAAGGTTGTAACAATAGTTAGATAAACTGCTGAGTTGATATTCTTATATTCAAAAAGTGTAGGTCCTCTCACACCCGTAAGTTGAGAAACGATCCTCTCACACCTGTAAGTTGAGAAACGGTAGTTCTCACACCCATAAGTTGAGAAAGCTTAGGTTTGTCTCACACCCATAAGTTGGGATATGTGGTCTCAAGCCTGTAAGTTGAGCAGTGTAAAAATTGTTCTCACACCTGCAAGTTGAGAAAATGTGTAACGGTTTGATTCTCACCCGTAAGAGAATCCCTTAGTGATAAGGTTTAAAATCCTAATTGAGGAGGTTAGGTAGTGGACGTAGGCAAGTAGCTGAACCACTATAAATTAACTGTGCATATTTATTTATATTCCGCACTTTAATTTTTCCATTGTAATTAATCTTAAATTGTCTAAGTGTCCAATTCACCGCCCTTTTGGACATATCTGGGCAAACATACTTATGTGTATATCGAAGTATATAATATAAGTATACATACGTAAGAGTTAAATGTATATACGTATGAGAATAAATGCTACATACATAAATTGAATGGCATAAATTAAATATATGAGTTGTTATATAAATATGTGAATTGAATTAAGTGAGTTAAATATGTGAATTAAAGTTAGATAAGGGTATGATTAAATTAAATTAAATAAAGAGGGTGAAGGAGATGGTATTATTAATTGGTGTAAATAAAAGGAAACAAAATATATTAAATCTAAGGGAGGAGGTTGGTTAATTAGGTGGCTTTTGATGCTTGGAATCATGCTAATTGGTGCTTAAAAATTAACAATGGAGTTGGTTAGCTAAATGGCTCTAAGAAGCATGGAATCATAAAAAAATCATGCTCATCTTATTCTCTCACTTTCTAACGTTTTGGTTTAAAAAAAAAGGAAAGAAAGAAGACGTACGAGCTGAGGAGAAAGAAAAATGGCGTCGGGGGAGAACGTCGTGTTTTGCAACCAATTCGTCTCGTGGATAAGTCATTTTCGCTCTTTTTCGTCACAAAATCTATCTTTAAGCTACATGTGACGTTTCTATCGGTATACTTTTTGTTATAAAATGTGTTTTACAGTGTTTCCAAAAATGGGGTTTGGACCCACTTTGAGTGGAAACACATAAAAATGATATATTATGACTCCTATAGATGAGTAGATACTAGATATGTGGTTTGTTTGTGTCCATGTGTAATATCGGTGTCGATACAGCTATCGGAAGCCAAATTTGACACTGGGGGCTTTCAGAACAATGTCAAACTCCAGTGAAATTCTGATTTGAAACCATAGAATTATAGAAAATTGAATTCCGGACATTTTGATACCAAAATTATGATTTTTGGGTATCGGTTCATATTTTTAATATATGCCTGAATGAATTCAGTAAATACGACAAACTTGGACATTAGTGGAAATGTGGTTGAAAAATCTATTTTTATTGTCCATTGCCATATGCCTTAAATATAATCATGAGGGCCGTGTAAAATATTTGGTACGCCTCACGTGATTTTTAGACCGGAATGAAATTATGAGAATTAATTGTATGAATTGGAGAGTTAGAATAAAATGACTAAGTGATAAAAAAATAAATTATAATAATTTGATAATTGATTATGGATTATCTGAGAATGAAAATATGATAGGATTATATTGTTGATTTGATACGGATAGTAGAGTGGTCGTAGAGAGTAGGTCTACGCGGTACCACTGTGAGTATTTCTTTACTTTGGTTATTCTATATATGGCATTATAGATATAAAATGCTTTTAATTTGATAGGCATGATATGATTATTGTGCATGAGTTGAATTCATGAAATGATTTTAAAATGAAGCATGTGTTAGATTTGCAAGAGCAGACTAACCGCATGAGGTTGATTCTTGGGTAAGCCTCAGGAACTAGTCCCATGTGAGTAACTAGATTTGTACTCACGTACTAGAGAATTGTCCTGGTTGGATTAATAACCCCGAATTGATGATTGTATGAAAATGAGTAATGAGAGAACATTGGCTACTCTTGTTGCTGCTAAATGAGAGGTTAGACCCACTCTATTACTTAGAAGGAGGGAGATTGATATAAATGTTTTAATCCATTATTAAATCGCTTGTAATGAAAATTATGATGATCATGTATGTATTTCTTTCCATGTTTCATGTTATTTATAAATGGAATTGCTTAGCATGCATGTTTTATTTATTAATGTATATATAGTGTCATTGTTATAAATATTCACTGAGCTTGTTGTAGCTCACCCCATTTTCCTCAAATATTCCAGGTAGAGATAAAGGGAAAGGCAAGGCAAGAGAAGAGTAGCTGACTCTTCGGTTTCTTTTTCCTATATATGTATGGTTTGAGGATTGAGAACATGTTATTTTGGGTTATGTATATTTAACATCATATGTATATATATTTTCACTAGATGAGTGGAGTGATGACATATATGATGGTTTGTGGTATGATGTGAGGAATTTGGTATTTATGTGAATGAATAAATGTGAATAATGTTTTGATTGTGATAATTAGGTTTCTGATAGTCAATATTTAAGGGGAGATTATGCCAAAATTTTTATGAAAATGGAGGTTTAAGAAGGCTTAAATAGTATTGTATACGTCGATGTGACATATATAATATTATGTATCGGTCGTGACGTCGCTAGTATAGAGTAGGTTGCGAAAACATTGGTATAACTTAAGGAATTTCGTCATCGAAATTTAAAAGTAAGGTGAAATATACTTGAAGTGGTGAAAAGATCAGGAAATGTCTCCCGCATCTGGTCCTCACGCTCCCAGGTCTACTCCTCATTATCATGAAATTTTCATTTGACTCTGATCAAAGGAACTTCCTTATTCCTCAATTTTTGAACCCTCTTGTCAAGAATTTGAATGGGCTACTCTTCATAAGTAGCATCCTCCCCAACTTACAAATGTGTTACATCTAAAATATGTGTCTGGTCTGGATACTTTGTCGGGTCTGTATGATATTTTCTCAACATAGAAACATGAAATACATTGTGAACACCGACCAACTGAGGGCGTAGAGCAATCTTGTACGCTAGCGGACCAATCCGCTCTAAGACCTTGAACAACTCAATAAAATGCGGAGCTAATTTTCCTTTTACCCCACATCGCATCTGAGCTTTCATTGGAGAGACCCTCAACAATATCAGGTCTCCCACTCCAAACTCTAAAGGCCGATGTCTATTGTCATAATAACTTTTATGACGATCCTGGGCTATTTTCAATCTTTTCTTGATCTACTTGATCTTTTCTGTGTGATTCACAACAATTTTCGGCCCCAATAACTGTGACTCTCCAACTTCATACCAGTAAGCTAGAGATCTACATGCCTGTCGTACAAAGCCTCGAACGGTGCCCTGCCAATACTGGCCTAATAGATGTTGTTATAAGCAAACTCACACAGTGACAAATACTCACTCCAAGTTCCACCAAACTCCAGTATACAAGACCTGAGCATGTCCTCAAGCATCTGTATCACCCTTTTAGTCTGTCCATCAGTCTGTGGGTGAAATGTCGTATTGAGACGAAGATGGATACCAAATCGAGTTTGCATACTCTGCCAGAACCTCGAAATAAACTGTGGATCTCTATCCGACACAATAGAAACAGGCACCTCATGCAATCTCACAATCTCACATACATACAGTCTGCTCAGTCTGTCAATTGAGTCTTTCGGTGTTTATTGGAAGAAAGTGCATAAATTTCGTCAATTGGTCAACTATCACCTAGATGGCGTCATATCTACCCTGAGATATGGGAAAACCTGTAATGAAATCCATAGTAATATGCTCCCATTTCCATTCAGGAATGGATAATGGTTGCATCTGACCTCTGGGCCTCTTGTGTTCAACCTTTACTTGCTGACACACCCCACATTCTTGCACATACTCAGCTACATCTTTCTTCATTCCATGCTACCAAATTGTTCTTTTCATGTCATGATACATCTTGGTAGACCCTGGGTGAATAGTATACTGAGATCTATGTGCTTTCTAAAGTAACTCAGCCCTCAAGTCTCTATTTACAGGAATCTATAATCTCCCCTAAAAACACAGAATACCATCCATACCTCTATGCCAATCAACTTTGTTTGCTCTATCAACCCACGAATCATGCATACCAAAATCAAGATCATGCTCCTACAGATTCTTAATCCTCTGAATATGCATCTAAGCACAGATATCCACGTGTGGTGCCATAGAGAGGACACTCATCATAGTCACTCTCTCCAAAAGTCGCCACTCATGAGCCAGCTGACAACCCACCACACTGGTCTCAATCCGTTTCCTGCTCAATGCATCAGCTACAACGTTGGCCTTCCCATGATGATACTCCAATGTGAAGTCATAATCCTTCAGGAATTTGAGACATTTACACTGCCTCATATTCATATCTTTCTGGTCAAATAAATATTTTAGACTCTTATGGTCTAGATACAATGTGAACTTTTCACCATACGGGTAATGCCTCAACAATTTCAAAGCAAACATAACAGCTGCCAGCTCCAAATCATGCACAGGGTAGTTCTTCTCATGCACCTTTAACTGTCTAGATGCATAAACAACCACTCTACCCTCTTGCATCAGTACACATCCCAGATCAGAATGTGATGCATCAGTGTAAATTACTAACTCCTTTCCCGGCTCTGGAAGTACAAGAACTGGTGTTGTGGTCAACTTCTTTTTCAGCTTAGTGAAAGCATTTCCATAACCATTAGTCCACACAAAAGACACATTTTTCTGGCTTCAACCTTGTAAGTGGAGTAGCTAATCTGAAAATCCCTTCCACAAACTTTCTGTAATAACCTGCCAAACCCAGAAAACTACGAATCTTTGTCATAGTAGTCGGTCTTGTCCAATCAATAATCGCCTCAACCTTAGCAGGATCAACAGAGATACCACCTGTACTAACCACTTGACCTAAGAATTTTACTTTATTTATCCAAAACTCACATTTATTGAATTTAGCAAACAACCTATGCTTCCACAGTGTTTGCAATGTGATTCTGAGGTGCTACTCATGCTCCTCTTTGGTTTTGGAATAAATGAGAATATCATCAATAAATATAATAATAAATTGGTCCAGATATGACTTAAATACCCTTTGCATCAAATCCATGAACATGGCAGGTGCATTTGTTAGTCCAAAGGGCATCACTAAAAATTCATAATGGCCATATCTTGTTCTGAACGCAGTTTTAGACACATCCTCTTCCCGTATCCTCAACTAATGGTACCCAGATCGCAAATCGATTCTAGAAAAGAACTTGGCACCATTCAGGTGATCAAATAAATCATCTATACGTGGTAGAGGATATTTATTCTTTACAGTCACCATGTTCAACTGACGGTAATCTATACAAAGTCTAAGACTACCATCTTTCTTTTTCACAAATAACATAGGTGCACCCCAGGGTGACATACTTGGCGTAATAAACCCTTTTTCCATTAACTCATTTAATTTCACCTTGAGTTCCTGTAACTTTTTCGGTGTCATTCTATATGATGGAATGGAGATAGGCTTAGTATCAGGCATCAGCTCTATAATAAAGTCAATCTCCTGTGGCGGCTGTAACCCTGACAAATCATCTGGGAACACATCAGAATACTCACATACCACAGGGATATTTGACAGCTGAATACCCTTATCTTTTTCCTCCATTGGCGGAACACTTGCTAACCTAGTAGTCTTCTCATCGGTAGCTAATTTGCCTCGGGTAGCAGGGGTCGAGGTATTCAGACCTCTATACACAAAGGATGGTTGTTCAGGTATCTGAAACACTACTCGTTTGGAAAAACAATCCACATGAGCATGATATGCGGCCAGCCAATCCATACCTAATAAGGCATCAAACTCTAGGAACTCTAAAACCCTAAGATTCATAGACATTTCATGTCCCTAAAATTTTACCACAGTTTTTACAAATCATATTGGGGTATATTCTTTCTCCTGCTGTTGTACTCAATATCAAAGGTGTACTAGCTCTAACATGAGTCAAGTGTAATCTATCCACCATACTACCAGATATAAAGGACAAAGTAAAACCAGCATCAATCAAAACATACATATAAATATCACATATGTTGATCATACCTTCTATTAGAGGCTTATTGGCCGTTGGGTTCGTCTTTGTAACTGCTTGGGCCAGCTCCCTCATGCCAGCTGGTGTTGTGCTAGATGGGCCTGCAGGTAGCGGTACTGGCTGGAAAATGCATTGTTTCACCTTGTGCCCCTTGAGTCCACATCTAAAACACACTATTGGTGGTCGGGGTGCAGATGAAGCAGCTTGGGACACTAAGCCCATAATGGGTAACCAACTGCTAATGCTACCAGGTTTACCAGGCCACTGTTGCCTGATAGAAGAATCTTGACTAGGTTGCGGTCTTACTGAAGGAAATGCTCTTCTATCTACCGGTGGTATTACAGGTGTCATGCCCTGATAGGGAACTGTGGGCATCACAAAAATCTCTGTCCCAATGGGTGCCTCTGCTAGTTTCTTTTCTGTTCAGTCCACCATTTTCAACCCCTCCTACTCCTTTTCTTTCCAGAAGGAGGAGCTTGTTATTGTTGTTGCTGCTCAGTCGGTGCTGGTTGTGCCAGTGGTAACATATATACCGGTGGTACAATCGGCCTGCCTACAGTATCAACAATCTCATAATCCATCACTTGCCGCATAGCCTGATCATAACTCTGAAATCCAGCTAAAGCCAATCCGGTCTGATGAGATCTCTGAACCCTTCTCTGAGCTGCTTTAGTCTCACCTCATTTGTCTGAACCAATTCAAGTGCAAACATAGATAGTCTATTGAATTCATGCTCATATTGTCTGACTGTCATGTTTCCCTGTCGGAGGTCCATGAAGTCTCTCCGGTGTTTCTCACAGTCAACCCTAGGATAATATGACTCATGGTACAGGGATTTAAATCTATCCCAAGTAGTAATGGGTCCATGTGCCCTATCCATGGTTTTCTACCACATCTGAGCATCATCAGCCAATTTAAATATTGTAAGTCTCACTCTATCAATATTAGATATCTGCATATCCTCAAATATCGTTTCCATACGGAGGAACTAGTTTTCTGCCATTGTGACAGACAAACCACCAACAAAAGTGGGAGGTCCACACCTTTGAAAGGCTTTCATAACATCTTCATACCTTTTCTTCTCTTTTGGGGTCACCCCTGATATCTTGCACTGGTATCTCAAACTCAGTGATGACCCTCTCAACTTGTGGTCTGTTAGCAAATATGCCTGCACTGCTTGCTACCACATCAGGTACTACGAGTGCCTCAGGCCTCTGCCTGTCCTCCTGTAGTTTTGTAACAAGTTCCAGTTATTGGGCATTCTGCTGTTGTTGAGCAGCTACAATTTCTTCTAATCTTTTGATCCTGTCTTCCTGAGGATCCATAACTTTATCTTATTTTTCTCTTCAAATTTGTAATTAACAGAGAGAGAAAACATTAGCCAAATATTCAATTATTCAAACATAATTTAGCTACCAATACAATATACCCATAAAAACAAACAAAATATCATAAAACTTTTATTTCTTTTTAAGGATTTTAAACCTATGCTCTGATACCAATGTTGTCGCGACCCACTCTATATTAGTGACGTCACGACCGACATATAATACCCTATACGCCACACCGACGTATACAATACTATTTCAGCCTTCTAATACCTCTATTTTCATAAAAATTTTGGCATAATCTCCCCTTAAATATTGACTATCACAAACCTAATTATCACAATCAAAACATTATTCACATTTATTCATTCACATAAATACCAAATTCCTCACATCATACCACAAACGATCTTATATGTCATCACTCCACTCATTTAGTGATAATATATATATACATATGATGTTAAATATACATAACCCAAAATAACATGTTCTCAATCCTCAAACCATACATACATAGGAAAAAGAAATCGAAGAGTCAACTACTCTTCTCTTGCCTTGCCTTTCCCTTTATCTCTACCTGAAATATTTGAGGAAAATGGGGTGAGCTACAACAAGCTCAGTGAATATTTCTAACAATGGCACTATATATACATTAATAAATAAAACATGCATGCTGAGCAATTCCATTTATAAATCAACAATATAACCCAGTCCTATTTTCATTCCTAGATAATCCATAATCAATTATCAAATCATTATAATTTATTTGTTTATCACATAGTCATTTAATTCTAACTCTCCAATTCATACAATTAATTCTCATAGTTCCATTCCGGTCTAAAATTCACGTGAGGCGTACCAAATATTTTACACAGCCCTCATGATTATTTTAAGGCAATGGACAATAAAAATAGGTTTTTCAACCACATTCCACTAATGTCCAAGTTTGTCGTATTTACTGAATTCATTCAGGCATATATTAAAAATATCAATCGATATCCAAAAATCATAATTTTCGTATCAAAACGTCCGAAATTTAGTTCTCTATAATTCTATGGTTTCAAATAAGAATTGCACCGGAGTTTGACATGGTTGCAAAGGCCCCCAGTGTCAAATTTGGCTTTTCGACAGCTGTACCGGCACCAATATTACCTGTGAACATAAACAAACCACATATCTAGTATCTACACATCTATAGGAGTCATAATATATGTTTCTATGTGTTTCCACTTAAAGTGGGTCCAACCCCCATTTTTGAAAACACGGTTAAACATCTCCTATAACAAAAATTATACAAATAGAAACGTCACAAGTAGCTTAAAGATCAATTTTGTGACGAAAAAGAGCAAAAAATGACTTACCCAAGAGACGAATCGGCTGCGAAACACATCGTTCTCCCCCGGACGCCCTTTTTCTTTCTCCTTTGCTCGTACGTCTTCTTTCTTTCCTCATTTTTTTTTCTTAAAACCAAAACGCTAGAAAGTGAGGGAATAAGATGAGCATGGTTTTTTATGATTCCATGCTTCTTAGAGCCATTTAGCTAACCAACTCCATTGTTAATTTTTAAGCACCGATTAACATGATTCCATGCATCAAAAGCCACCTAATTAACCAACCTCCTCCCTTAGATTTAATATATTTTGTTTCCTTTTATTTACACCAATTAATAATACCATCTCCTTCACCCTCTTTATTTAATTTAATTTAATCATACATTATCTAACTTCAATTCACATATTTAACTCACTTAATTCAATTCACATATTTATATGACAACTCACATATTTAATTTATACCATTCAATTTATAAATGTAGCATTTATTCTCATACGTACATACATTTGACTCTTACGTATGTATACACATATTATACACCTCGATATACACGTAAGTCAACATATGTATTTAATTAAAACTACGGGGTGTTACACTTAGGGCAAATAAGTACCATGAGGAAGGTTTCATAAGAAAAGTCCCATTAGAAGATTTCAAACATGGGCATACACGTGGCACCCTTCGCCACGTGGTGTCTAGAAATGTGATATTTTTGTTGGTTGGCATGGAGCTGGTGCAATTATATCTTGAAAATAAATGCTAGGGTGTTTCCATTTGGAAGGATTAAATGGACCTTATTTGGAGATGTTGTAATTTGATGTTTTTGAGTGAAGTGTAGATCTAGCTAGACATTAATTAGGATTCAATATCTTTCTCTCTAGTGAACTTATGGGATGATAATTGTGCCAGCAAGATTATTGGAAGAATAGTGAGGTATTTTATAGGATGAAGGTTCGATAAGTAGGTTTAAACACGTTAGATCTTTAATTGAAGAGTTAATGATTATATGAGAATCATAAAGTCCAAGAAGAAAAATCTAGATAAATTTATGTACTTATTGGGAGTTAAGATTTGAGGATCTTTTGATTATGACAAATGATTTGTGTTGACTTTAAGGTCTTTGGGGCTTTTCAAGCTCATGATCTTGTATGTGCAATATATGATTTGTGAGGATTATTTTAATGCATATTGCCATGGGCATCAAAGTGAGTGCATAATATTTTGCTAGTCTTTCCATGTAGAGTGTATGACTAGATCAGGATGGATTTGTAAATTTTGATGTGTCAGAATTATTTGATCTTGATATTTCATATGATGAGTGTTTGTGTCAAAGGAAGTGTAGTCATAGATTGGTATTAGCATACCCGATTTTTGTTTAATATTAAATTGATCACTTTTGGTATGTTGATTTTGCGTATTGGTATAATCAAATTGGATTAGATGATCATAATGAGAGAAGCTGGGAGGTTGTGCACATTGACATGAGTTCAGTGTGTTTCTCAACCGATGATTGTGGATTAATTATACAGGATCTTAGGTTATGGAATTAACCTAGAATAAGAGAAGTAATGAAGTATAAGATAAGGTCACTTAATAGAATTGGTGCATGACTGTGAAGATTGGATGATCCAATTAGCTAGAAAACCTTTCTAGATATATAAGGTTGAATTGGTGAGAAATGAGAGTCTAGTCTCTATGAACAAATCAATACGAATTTTAGGTAGATATTTATTTATCAAGAAATCAACTTCAAGACTATGCAAGGATGATATTTATTTTAGAGAAAGACTTATGAATTGTAATCAAGATTAAGTCAAAATACTGGTGAGAAAATTTTAAGTTTAATACGTGATTATTCAATCTTGGAAGAAAACATAAACCTTAAGGAGAATAGGACTTAAGGAAAGTGGCATGAATATGCCTGCTTTGAATAATGGGTCTTGAAGGTAGACCATTAAATGACATTAGGAATGACTAGATCTAATGATCTGACCAAGGATTTGATTGGAATAAGATCCATAACCTAAAGTGTTGAACTAATGGCTGCCACAACAAGTCTTAGATGCTTGCAAGCACAAGAAAGGATACAAAACCTTGGAGCTTAAGGGCCATCAAAACTGGGCCATCATCTAATAGTCAAGGTTCGAGAAGCCAAGTCCGAGAGAATATCATAGCAGCCTTCGGTTGAAGAGCCTTATGCAGAATGAGAACATGAGCTTAGGGAACTCAACTGCTAACGATCGTCACCTCATTCCATAGGGGGTGGACTGTTAAGTTGACTTCCACTAGAAGGATTGTTATTCCTTGGGAGAAATGTGTTTCAAGCATATTATTGGGTATCGTTCATGCAAGTAGACAATTGTCACGACCCATAATACGTGACGTCATGACTGGCACGGAACCCCCGGGTATACCCTCCATCGGTACACTCGGCGTCCCGTCAGCCTAATATAAATTAAAAATCCAAATAAAACACAAACCTAATTAACATCCATCTAAACATGATCAAGGATTTAATAAACATATTACATCTCCAAATTTACCAAAAATAAAATTCCATAAGTTCACAAAATAATACAACCCAACACATCCCATCTGTGTGTTAAATATACAAATACTAGGTGTTATCATGTACATAGTATCAAATACAAAAATAAATGTACAACACCTATATCAATCCAAATCAAGCGACGCTCCACAGTCAAGCCTTCCCTTTACCCTTCTTATCAGATCCTGAAAGAAAAGGGTGAGGTGTGAGCTACAACAAGCTCAGTGAATGTCATTTACAAGTGGCATATACTTGCATTTATAAAAACATGACAAGATCATGATGATGAAATAGATTACATACATGCTAACATAAATGCATCATGTCATAAATAAGACAATGCATATCATTTGTAATCATGCACATGCAATCCTAACACCTCCTGAGTACGGGGGTTTCAAGGCCTGGTGCGCGACACACAGCGCCCGAACACATACACAATACTCGTATTCTAATAGGGTTTCTAGAGTCGTGTAGCATGCAGGATTAGTCTAAACTAACCTACCTATACACAAGCCAGAAAACCCTCTGCAGGGTACACAACTGGGATCACCGCTAAACTTACAAGAATTCCTAATAAGAGAATTCCAACTAGGAGCCTCAACTAGAATTGTCATCCCAATTTTACACTAGGCCACCATGTTCAGCCATGAATTTTACTGATATTGCAACATGGAATCATCCACAATGGCCACAAGGTCAACATAGTTGACATGCAAAGATTTTGAAAATGTCTAAGGTCATGAACTAAGTATAGGTCATTTGAACTAAACCCCTCCAATTTAGTGTACTCCAAATACTCTCTAATCACACATATGTGACATGCAAGACTCAACTCCAACTTTGGTTTTCCACCCATCCAAGGTTCATCACAATTCATGCATCAAAATGAAACCATCATGCTCAAAATGAAGCTATCATGCAACTAAAAGAGAGATTCAAGGAAGAAATGAAGGAAAAATGCAAACCTTAGGTATTCTTGAGCAAGAAACCACCAAACCCTAATTTTTCCTCTCCTTTATCTCCTCCAGCACTTCTCTCCTCTTTCTCAAGTGCAAAATGTGCAAATGAGCTGAAAAAATCGTGTTAATAGCTTATATAGAAGTGTTTGGGCCCACAACTAAAAGTTGCCAAAAACTGTTAAAAATCAGTTTTCCTGTTGCAATACTTTCACTTAGATAGTCAACTTCTTGCAAACTACTCACCAAATTAACATCTTAACCGTTTCAAAGTTTTATGATTTAGGTACCAACAATCTGGTAAAATTGTAGCTCAATCCAAGGTGGGATTGCGAGATCAAATAGTTTGATCAAAACTGCGTAAGTAGATCCGAAAATCCGTGAAACAGTGTTTGGAGCCTTATAACTCACAGTAGATAACTCCGATTAAGATCTTCACCATACATAATAAAGATCTACCAGAGAAGAATAATCTGACAAAATTTCAGCTCAATCAGACCACGGTTCTAGGAGATCAATTCATTGATGTAATTGGTAACAGAAATCTCTTCCTTCATAGAACGAGCTCTACTGGATCCAAAACACCGTTTTCGACATGTTTTGACGTCGAACGGGTCTCCGATGGTTCCGAAACTTCATGCGCACTCTCTAAGACCTAAAATCATTCAAAGACACTCGAACATCAAAATACATATACACATACATATATGTTTACGTATACGGGTACACTACGGGTCAAAGTGACGTCATCCTAAGGTGCGGGCGTTACAACAACATAACCACCTAGGGACGTAAGTTGTTTGTGGCCTCTGGATTGAGTTTTGGCACAACTGAGTCACCCATGATGCATAAATGCCCACCTAATTGAGTCAACCTTAGGTGGTGCACCTCTACCATAAACTTCGTTGTGTCAGCCAAAAAGAGATGCACGGACGAGGTTGAACCTTATTATTAAAATGTGATCATTTTGTGTTATGTAATTTTTCTCCTGGAGATGGATGTACAATGTGAAACTAGGATAGTGATTGGCCACAAAACCTTACGAGTGATAGACACCCAAGAGGGGGGGTGTTGGCAGATTTTTCAGGATCTTTCTCAAGCAATTAATATACGTCAACAAGAAATAACGCGGAATGTAAATAAAGCAATAAAGTAAACAATGCGCAGCGATATATAATGGTTCGGCTTCCCAATAAGCCTACCTCCACTACCTATTCTCCCTGACTAGGATTTCCAAAACCTTTCACTAAATTGATCCTACTTCAAAGGTGAGGATCAAACCGAATTTCTTAGCCACTTTAATACTAAAATAATCTTCCCAACTATCACACTTGTTAGATTTCAGTGATACAACAATTAATCAACAGGAAATTTGCTCAACAAAGGAACAAACTCTAAGAAAAGAACGAAGTACAACTTTAGATAATCTCTTATAGAATTTCTCAGCCACTTTAATACTAAAAGCATGCACGACAAAAAATTGAACAATCAAAATGATATTACCTAGAAACGAACTAGAAACGAGATATGTAATAGAGCTCAAGATGATGAAAATATTAGAATCTCAGTGCATCAGCATGTGTATTCAAATCATCAATGGCGGCTGCCTTTAGTTGCAGGGAAAAAATAGTTTTAGAAATGATATTAAAAGTTCTTAGTCGTTAGAATAGGGTTTAATAATTGTTTAACTAGAACACTATGGTTCAAAACCCTAAACCTATCATGAGTGGCCAGGATTAAAAGATTTAATCATGTATTAGTGAAATCAATGGCCCACCATGGTTGCTCAAGTCTAAAACCTGGAAATGAGCAAAAATGGAAAAATAGGTTGGAGTGCGTTTCATGAAGCCCGAGAGAAAACAACACAATTTCACACACCAGCTTGAACGCATTTCAGAAGCCTGAAACGCATTTTACGAGGCCCGAGACAAAAATGCATATTTTTTGTCAACCCAGCTGGAACGCGTTTCATAAGACTAAAACGCTCTTCAAAGAGTCTGAGGCAAAAACACATTAAAATGGGTTTTGTACAGCTAGAACGCATTTCACAAGACCCGAGAGTTATACGCAGTCTTTGCCTTGTGCCTGAAATGTGTTTCTCTTTGTTGGAGTGCATTTCAGCTTGATAGAGGCAAATAAGATGTGTTTTCGCTACAGGAGTGCATTCCACAGAGTAGGAATGCATTCCACGGGTTCTTGGGAATTGTATACATATTCAGAATAACGCTTAAGTTCTATGAGCGATAAAACGATAGAAACCAAATTAAATCACGGTTCAATCTTCAAGTAAGATCAAAGGGTTAAAAACTTTGAGAGGTAGAATTAAATTCGGTTAAATAAGCGATAAAGATAAGTGGCTGATCAATTACTGATAGAAACTTACAACCTAGAAAGATATAAAGTAGTTACAATGTTTTGAGACGTTCCATTCTTGTGCTTTGATCTTTGGTTGACTTTAGTGGAGCTTTATCTTGACTTCAGTTGACTTGCTTTGTTTACATGTCACACCCCACGGATGTGATGGGTACCTCATCGAGCGTACCCCAACCACTATGATCCCATAATATTGTCCCATTCCAGTACACAGCCCACTCAACAGTGTCTAGTACCCCCAGGATCATTTGTCCATATTGTTCACACATGAACAGTGTAGGACCTCCCCCGGATTCGAACCTCAAACCTCATATAGGTTGATTTCGCAATCCGAGTAGCCACTGAACCAATGGTTTGGAGTCTTATAACTCATAGTAGGTAACTCTGATCAAGATCTTAACCGTCATAATAAAGATCTATCATATAAGAATGAGCTGAAAAAATTTCAGCTCAATCGGACCACGGATTTAGGAGATCAAACCATTGAGGTAATTTGTGACAGAAATTTCTTCCTCCATGAAGCGAGCTCCACTAGATCCAAAACACCGTTTTTGACATGTTTTGAGGTCGAATAGGTCTCTGATGGTTCCGAAACTTCATGCGCACTCTTTATGACCTAAAATCATGCAAAGACACTCAAACTTACGTGTTTCGAGCATCAAAATACATATACACATACGTATATGAATACGTATACGGGTACTCTGCGGGTACACTATGGGTCAAAATGACGTCACCTAAAGGCATGGGTGCTACAACTCTCCCCAACTTAGGAATATTTTTGTCCTCAAAAAAAAAAATGCAAGAGAACTAACCTCAGTTGGTAAAGAGGTCGGGGAACTGCTCCCTTATCTGGTCCTCGCGCTCCCAGGTTTGCTCTTCATTATCGTGGAATTGCCATCTGACTCGCACAAGCGGGATTTCCTTATTTCTCAATTTCTGAAACCTACGAGCCAGAATCTGAATAGACAATTCCTAATAAGTCGTATCCTCCTTAACTTGCAGATGACTCACATCAAGCACATGAGCTGGATCGAGATAAGACTCCTTCAATGGATCCTCATTAAACTTCCTCAGCATCGATACGTGGAATACATCATGAACACCCTCGAGCTGAGAAGGTAGAGCCAACCTGTATGCTACTGGTCCAATCCTCTCAACAATACGGAATGGCCCAATAAACCTAGGGGCCAGTTTTCCACTGACACCGAACCTCATCTGATCTTTGAGTGGCGAGACCTTAAGCAAAACTTGATCTCCCACTGCAAACTCTAACGGCCGATGCCGGTTATCATAATAACTTTTTTGCCTGTCCTGAGCTGACTTCAACCTCTGCCGAATCAGCTTGACTTTCTCAGTCTGCTTAACAACTGCATCAGGGCCCCATAGCTGCGTATCACCCACCTTGTACCAAAAAGCTGGAGATCTACAGGGTCTTCCATACAAAGCCTCATACGGTGCCATACCGATGCTAGCCTGATAACTGTTGTTGTAAGCAAATTCACACAAGGGCAAATGCTCACCCCAACCACCACCAAAATCTAAAATGCAAGACCTGACCATATCCTCCAGCATCTGAATCACTCTCTCGGACTAACTGTCCGTCTGAGGATGAAATGTTGTACTGAGTCGGAGGCGGGTCCCAAATCGAGCCTGCAAGGCCTTTTTGTCACACCTGGGTTGCACACAATGCCCCCTACCCAGGGTGGTGAGTGCCCCCGCAGGGCATACTCTAGCCATAGCACCACATAATATTGTCCCATCCCAGTACACAGCCCACTCAACAGTGTCTAGTACCCCCAGGATCATTTGTCCATACTATTCATCATGAATAGTATAGGGCCTCCCAACGACTCAGTGGTTACTCGGATTGCGAAATCAACCTATATGAGGTTTGAAGTTCAAATCCAAGGGAGGCCCTGCACTATTCATGATGAATAGTATGGACAAATGATCCCGGGGGTACTAGACACTCTTGAGTGGGCTGTGTACTGGGATGAGATAATATTATGTGGTGCTATGGCTGGAGTATGCCTTGCGGGGTACTCATCACCCTGGGTAGGGGGCACTATATGCAACCGAGGTATGACATTACACGTTAGAGTTCCTTAGAATTTGTGCTTCAGGTCTTGCTTTTGGAACTTCTACGCTTGATGATTGTACTGTTTCTGTTTCTGACTTTAAGACTTATAACACATTAAACTGAAACATACTCAACACACAAGTTAGATAACATAAAATATCGTTTGGAATCATCAAAATTGCAAAAGGTGAGGATCATTATGCCAAGAACGAGATGACGTGTAATGAATGTTTAAATTTGTTGTTGATTAGGTAAGTGTTTGACGGGAAAATTCATGACCATTGATATCCATTTTATCGTTGTATTCAGGGTGAAATGGGACGCAACGAATACAAAGAATAAGTGAAATATTTTAGATCTATGGAGGAACTATGGCCATGTTTGGTGAATCCTTCTAGAACCTGGGATATACCTGCTATCACCAAGTTTGCTTGGAATGAGATGGACAAACTTGGAGGATACCAGTTATAATTTAGGTATCTAGATGGTTTGCAGTAAAAACTTGTTTGTTGCATATAAGGCATCATGTAAGATAATACATGAGGTAAATAAGTGAGAATAAACACAACGGTATTCTGGTAAATTTTTCAAATTTTTGAAGACCAATCCAAAATTGGGAAAAAAAGTTCAAAAGAATTTCGAACTGAAACCCTGATTAAGACAACCTGCCAAATTGTTTTCAAATTAGCCAACCTAATGATTCGTTTTTTATTTTTGGATTGGAATGTCATAATCGAGTCAGGAACCATGATGTACCTAAAGTCACAACTCCTACCCCTCACCCTAGAAAAGCTAGGAATGTGACTTACAACCACCAAAACAGAACACCACGACATAGAAATCGAAACTTAGGCTTCCACTTAAGGTAAAACGTAAATGCATTTAGAAGAGGAGGTTTAGCTTAAAACCTTACCTTGGTATTTGTGCTTTAGGTCTTGCTTTTAGAACTTCTACACTTGATAAGTGTACTGTTTCTATTTCTGACTTTTAGACTTATAACAAATTAAACTGAAACATACTCAACACACAAGGTAGATAACATAAAATATCTTTTGGAATCATCAAAAGTGCAAAGGGTGAGGGTCATTAAGCCAACAATCTCCCAATTTTTGATGATTTCAAACATCTTACTCTAGGCCTGATTGAAGCAACTGAAGCTTGATAAAAAGATAATACTTATAGATGGAACAATCACATAAATGTATATAACAGTTGTATGTCAAAAAGATAAGCATACCAAAACATGTATCAGAGTATAACATTACAACCATCCAAGTACTAGAGTTCAAAGAGAGAGTTCAAAATAAGACAAAAGAATATAAAAATTCCCCCTTGATCCTACATACTCCTCTAACTCCCCCTGAGTCTGTGCTCAGCATAATCCACAAAATTTTCGCCCTTTTGAATCATAAAAAAGGGTGAAACTATTCCGTCGGTGGATCAGACGAACTAGCCTATCGCTCCAAATCTCGAAAGATATCATCTTGAGAGATGGCCAAGTTATGCGACAGATCGAATGTGCAGGGAGGTGGAGGTGCATAAATAGAAAAAAAATCATGCTTCGACGGCCGAGAAAGATGAAGGATTTGTTGCTCAAGCGAGTCGAAATGACTCTGAAGACGCTGGAACTTTGAGTTAAAGGATGCCTCCACTAAAAGGTCATCTCGATATCCAAGAAAGTAGGAGACACGATCATGCCGGTCAGCTAGATCGGTCATGGCAATGTGAATGGCTATGAGATCAGATCGCATGGAAGCCAAGGAAGTAGTCTAAGTGGTGTGGATCTCACGCAACTACTGCTCAAGACTGCTAAAGTCAAAACCAGAATATGGTACAGGTGGAGGTGGCTGGGTAAGTCCAGCCTCAGCACGTTGAGCGTCATCATCAGAGGGCGACTCGGAAGAAGAGCTAAAAGTCATATAAGCATTGTCATCTGAAGGGTCCTCCTGAAAGTGTTCCTCCATCTCATCAGAAGAGGGATCACTCGGGTGAGGAGACTCAAAATTACCATATGTCTAACCCGTTGGTACCTGTCTAGGAGTTAGCCATCGTCACAACCTGCGCACATAGTAGAATCCCATGCTATGTAGAGCACTTTCATCAATGATGTCTCTCGGCTGAACATGACTAACCAACTGGTCAAATAACAGAGATATCAATACCGACCTACTTGAAGAAAGGAGTAAGCTGCATCACATAAGGAAGAGCACGTGATCTCTTCATTGTAATGGCAATATGATGACAAATAATGTGGGAAAGATTGACTTTAGTCCCAGATGTAATTGCCCAGATAAGAAATAGATCAATGGGAGTGATGTTGCTACGACTACTCCTTCGCGGAAGAATGACGCGAGAGATGACATTGTGAATAAGATGAGGCATGAATGAGAAAGTGGTGTTTGAAACTTTCTTAGGATAGGTGGGATGCACTATTCTTTTGGAGAAGTTATTAAGAACTTTCAACCTGTCAAAGCTTAGAAAGTTGACGTTCCCTTCGACGTCCAAAGCATAAGGACCACCCCGTGGTATCTCAAATTTATCTTCAATGAGCCTTGGAGAGATGACAATGCAATGACCCATTACATGGGAGTGATACTGGTAAGTGTTATGAACACGATCATCTACATCCTGAGTAAGTCCTCTATAAGAGTCTCGTACCAAGGTGCGGTGAAACGACGGAATGAAGTCCACCAAAGTTCATCAAATAGAGGTCGGAGAGGTACGTAAGCACGATCAAAGAATGCAAAGTTCACGTACATGCCCAGAGAAATCGAATGCCTAAACACTTGTTGCGAGATTTGTTCAAGCATAAGAGGTGGTGACCGACAGCGAGGCCTAGCTGGTCGGTCCTCCCTTTCTTTTCTCCCCTCCTTTGGTCCGGATGATAAATTGGACGAACTATTGCCTCACGGAATGACCACATTGTGAGTATTTCTTGTAGGATTCCTTCTAGGCATTTTGTCAAACACTTGATATGCAAGTTACCAAACAAAGTAGTTTCAGCATGAACTTAACAATAGCGCAATAAAAAATGAAGAAAAAGATAGTAGAAGTGTCGGAGGATGTCCCTCAAGCTTACCAACTCCTTTTTTCTCCAAGAAAATGGTCTTCGTACGCTAGAGAGAGATGGAATGCAAGTTGGGGCAAGGGAAGGAGGTGGAACACGTTGGAGTGCAAATGAAGTGCGTTTCACCTATATCATGGGTTATAAACCCACCTCGGCCTAGCTGGAATGTGTTTCAGCTGATTGAAATGCATTTCAGCACCTCTTTTTCACAACGCTAGGGGCTCAGCCTTGGTGAAATGTGTTTCACAAGGCTCAAATTGGTTTCACCCAATTTTCGTCATTTCTAGACTTTTCAGATTATTTCTTCGATTATTAGAGGGAAATTGGATATGGCACACATTTTGATAACGCTAGTATCACTTATGATCATTATTAATTTTAATTACGCTATTGAAACCTTCATGATCATAATTAATTACTCAAGTTGAGCGAGAACAATGCCAATGCTTTCATAAGTCCGTTTCCATGAACATGCCTAATTCGCGCCAGATAAAGATAAACTGATATTTAGGCAGTGGTTTCACGAGTATATCGACTAATTGATCTTTAGTACCTATGTGTATGAGCTTGACATATCCTTTTTGCACATGATCTCGAAGAAAGTGATGTCGAATCTCAATGTGCTTGGTTCTTAAGTGCAACACTGGATTTTTGGAAATATCAATTGCACTGGTGTTGTCACAAAAGATATCCGCACATTCAACATGAATTTGGTAATTGGATAGTTGTTTTTTCATGTATAAAACTTGAGCGCAACAACTTCCAGCTACCGCGTATTTCGCTTCAGCAGTAGATAAGGCTACAAAGTTTTGTTTCTTGCTAAACTAGGAAATCAACGAACTTCCTAATTAGTGGCAAAAACTAGATGTACTTTTTCGATCAACTAGACTGCCTGCATAGTCAGAATCAACAAAGCTACGAAGATCAAACAATGTACTATTATTATACCAAATTCCCATGTCTAGTGTCTCGCTTATGTATCTAAATATTCTTTTTGCGCATTTAAGGTGGGATTTTTTGGATCAGACTGAAATCGAGCACACAAACATACGCTAAACATGATGTCCAGTCAACTTATTGTTAGATACAACAAACTACCAATCATCCCTCGATACATCTTTGCATCTACCGATTTTTAAGTCACATCTTTATCCATTTTGATGGATGAGTTGGAAGGAGTGTCACTTGATTTCAAGTTTTCATACTTGAATTTCTTTATCATATCTCTTGAATACTTTGACTGGCTTAAGAATATCCCATTATTCATTTGTTTGATTTGTAAGCAAAGGAAGTAATTCAACTCTCTCATCGTATTCATCTCAAACTCACCTGTCATAATTGAAGAAAATTCCTAACAAAGTGATTTGTTCGAGGCACCAAAGATGATGTCATCAACATAAATCTACACCAATAGCATATCCTCACCTTTGCTTTTAATAAACAAGGTCAAATCTAGCTTTCTTTTCTTAAAGTCATGCTCTAACAAGAAAGAACTTAGTCTGCCATACCATGCTCTGGGTGTTTTCCTTAATCCATATAAGGCTTTGTGAAACCGATAAACCTGATTTGGTCTTGGAGAGTCCTCAAAGCCGGGCAGTTGCTCCACGTATACCTCTTCTTTTATGAAGTCGTTTAAAAGCGTGCTTTTGATGTCCATTTGGTATAGAGGGAAATCCTTATAGCAAGCATAAGCTAGTAACATTCGAATTGCTTCTATTCTTGCTACAGGTGCAAATGCCTCTTCATAGTCTATTCCTTCCTCTTGATTGTACCCTTGTGCAACAATCTTGCCTTATTTCTAACGATCTCTCATTGTTCATTTTTCTTGTTCCTGAAGACCTATTTTATTTCAATGACTGTGTGGTGACTAGGTCTAGGAACAAGTTCCCACACTTTGTTTCTTACAAAGTGTCATAATTCCTCTTACATGGCCAAAATCCAAAACTCATCACCTAAGGCTTCCTCAACCTTGGTTGGTTCTATTTGGGAGACAAAGGCTACATGCCCTTAATCTCGACTAACAGATGCTCTAGTAGTTACTCCTCTGGTTGGATCACCTATGACCTGATCTGTGGGATGACCTATGAGTAATCTAGAATTCTTAGGAGGTTCTATGGTGGATTTATTTCTATCTTCCTCACTTGTCTCTCGATTCTCATGTTCTTTTAATGGAATGAGGTCCTCATCGTCGTCAAGATCAATTTTCTCTAATTCCTTTTCTAATAGCACTCTTCATCGAATTTTATGTGGATTGATTCCTCAATTGTCTTTGATGATTTGTTGAATACCCTGTATGCCTTGCTATGAGAGGAATATCCTAAAAATATGCCTACATCAGATTTTGGATCAAAATTATCTAAGTTGTCTTTATCATTTAAGATGTAGCATTTACATCCAAACACTCAAAAATGGCATATGCTAGGTTTTCTATCCTTCCACAATTCATAAGGAGTTTTATTTAACTTCTTTCTAATCATAGTCCTATTCAGCACATATCATTCAGTGTTTATGGCTTCAGCCCAAAAGTATTTTGCCACGTTGTATTCACACAACATGGTCCAACACATTCCTGAAGGGTTCGGTTCTTCCTTTCAACAACTCCATTTTGTTGTTGAGTTCTGGGAGATGAAAGATGATGGGTGTATCACTGTTTGTTATAGAAATCTTGAAGACTTTTATTAACAAACTCTTCACCCCTATCACTTCTAATAATAGTGATCTTATAGCCCTTCTCATTTTCAACATGAGAACAAAATTTTACAAACACATCAAACACCTCATGCTTATGAGCTAAAAAATAAACCCACTCGTCCACAATTACAAAGCAATATGATTTTCCACCTAAACTAAGTGTAAGTGTTGGTTCGAACAGATCCATTTGAATAAGTTCTAATGCTCTAGATATGGAGTTCTTGTTTTTGCTCTTAAAAGAGGATTTTGTGTGTTTGCCTAGTTGATAAGGTTCACATACTCCATCCTTCAAATACACCCCTTTGGGGATGCCTCGAGCAAGATCAAATTTGGCAAGTCTAAAGATGTTGTCCATGCCAATATGAGCTAATCTTCTATGCCACAACCATGCATCATTATGATGAATCACACTCAAATAGGAAACATTTTGATTACCAATATCACAAAAATTTATAACATACGCATTTTTATCTCTAGAAGCAATAAAAGCAATACTATCATCATCATGCTTTACAACACATCTTGTTGCTTCAAACGAAATGGCATACCCCTTGTCACACAATTGGCTAATTCTCAAGAGGTTATGCTTTAGGCCATCAAAAAAAGAACATCAAATATGGTTAGAGAGTTGTTACCTACTTTGCCGACACCAGTGATCTTTTCATTGTTGTTGTCTCCAAATGTGGCAACTCTTCCATCTTTATGAGTAAGACTCAGGAATTTTGATCTATCACCGGTCATATGCCTAGAACACCCGTTATCCAGATACTATGATTCATGCTTGGAGCCATCCTACATCACATGAAAAATCTTTGATTTTGGTAGCCAAAATCCTTTGGGTCCTTGAGGGTTAGCATCACTTAAGATGGATTTTTCTATCCATGCTAATTTTTCCTTATGTTTGTGTATGATAGGGCATCTTACTACTGTGTGTCCTTGCCTATTGCAATGGTGGCAAATAGGCTTTTTGGTCAGTACATGGTCATAGGTTCTTTTTTTATGTCCTACACTATATTCTCAATCAGCTTTGTTGAATGACATCTCTATGAACTCAACATCATGTCAAACATCTTCTGTCCATTAGTGAACTTGGTCACTATAGACGTTAGATCTTCCACACTTTTTCTAAGTGTGTTTCTTTCCTCACTAACCTTTTCAAGATTCACCTCTAGAGAACCATTGCTCTCAAGATGCGACTCTATTTCTTCTAAGGCTGTGATCAAAGCCTTTTTCAGCTTTTTGTTCTTTCTAATTTCCTTGTCTAATTGACTTTTTACAAGACTAAAATCATTATCATCTACTAAATCATAAAAGTCATCAAAATTTTCAGGGTCAGAAAGTTTGCCCTTGGTGTTTGCCATCAAACACAATATTGCCTACTCATCATTAGATTCTGACTCATGCTCGCTAGATGATGTGTCATCCCATGTTGCCTTGAGAACCTTCTTTTCTTTTCTTCTATCATTGAAGGTGTTCTTCTTCTTGTTTGTACACTCACTTTTCACATGCCCTGACTTATTGCATCCGAAACATATTAACTCGTTCAATTTTGCACCAAACTTCTTGTTCTTATGAAATTTTGAGCTTGGTCCACCTTTTCCTCTTTTTCTTACTATACGGCCAAGTCTTTTGGAGAGCATAACCACTTTATCATCAGTGTCATTTTCTGAGGACATCTCTTCTATATTGTTCTATTTCGCATTTAGAGCTAGATCTTTCTTCATTTTGCTATCTTCTTTTTGCACAACTTTTTTCCTTTCCTTCATCTTCATTTGATGTACCATCAGTGATCCACATAGCTCGTCGAAAATATATGTTCCAAGGTTCTTTGCCTCTTCTATGGTAGTGACCTTTGGATCCCATTCTTTAGGTAATCCTCGTAAGAACTTACCAATTGTTTTTGCTTGAGGATAGGTCTCACCGAGATTTTTTATGTCATTCATAATCTTGGTAAACGTTGTTATACCCTCAAATATTTCTTCACCTTTTTTCACCTTAAAGAGTTCATATGCTTCTTCAAGGATGCGCAACTTTGTTTCCTTGACTTGCTTGGTACTTTTATGAGTAACCTCAAATTTATCCCAAATTTCTTTG
This sequence comes from Paratinospora sagittata, assembly GCA_035771175.1. Classification (NCBI taxonomy): domain Eukaryota; kingdom Viridiplantae; phylum Streptophyta; class Magnoliopsida; order Ranunculales; family Menispermaceae; genus Paratinospora; species Paratinospora sagittata. The sequence continues at coordinate 14,035,277 of CM069608.1, forward strand.
GTTGTTGTACCAGCACTCACTCGGTTAAACTCATTTATTGACAGGTTGCAAAACAGGATATTAATGGCTTGGTCATTTAGTTGTTCCAGTTTCTTTTCATAAGGCTACCAATCATGCCTTGCTTTCATGAAAATTTCACCATCTTCAATCTTTGTAGGTGGCTGGAACCCATTTGTCACTATGTCCCACATTTCCACATCTTGCACTCTGATGTAGAAACTCATCTGAGTTTTCCAGCAGAGATAATTATCTCCTTCAAATAGTGGTAGCCGGTGGGATGATGATCCTTCTTTGAAGATACTCCTAACAATGTCACTTCCTGCCATAATCTCAAAAGAATTGTTTGACACTTTTTGAGTGAAAAACCCGCTCTGATACCACTTGATAAACATCGAAAAGGGGGGTGAAATAGGTGTTGGCAGATTTTTCAAGATCTTTCTCAAACAATTAATATACGTGAACAAGCAATAATGTAAGAATGTAAATAAAATAGTAAAGCGGACAATGCCCAACGATATATAGTGGTTCGGCTTCCCAATAAGCCTACCTCCACTACCTATTTTCACCGACTAGGATTTTCAAAACCTTTCACTAAACTGATCCTACTTCATGGGTGAGGATCAAACCAAATTTCTCAGCCACTTTAATACTAAAAGAATCTTCCCAAATAGCACACTTGCTAGATTTCAATGATACAACAATTAATCAACAGGAAATTTGTTCAACAAGGGAACAAACTCAAAGAAAAGAACGAAGTACAAATTTAGATAATCTTTTACAGAATTTCTTCGCTACTTTAAAACCCAAAAATGAGCAGAAATGGAAAAAATAGGCTGGAAGGCATTTCAGGGAAGTGGAGTGCGTTTCATGAAGCCTGAGAGAAAACAACACAATTTCACACACCAACTGGAACGTGTATTAGAAGGCTGAAATGCGTTTCACGTGACCCGAGACAAAAATGCATATTTTTTGTCAACCCAGCTGGAACGCATTTCATAAGGCTGAAACGAGTTTCACAAAGCTCGAGGCAAAAATACATTAAAATGGGTTTTGTATAGCTGGTACGTGTTTCACTAAGCTGAAACATGTTTCACAAGACCTGAGAGTTATCCATACTCTTTTCCTTGTGCTTGAAACGTGTTTCTCCTTGCTGGAGTGCATTTCAGCTTGACAGAGGCAAATGAGATGTCCACTTAAGTTGATTAATTTATTACATGTTTATCCTTCCACTTTCTCTTGAATATTTTATTCCTTGTACTCATCTCTTTATCGTCAGCACGTTCGATCATGTCACTCATGCATTTAATGCAAACCCTGTTTCGATGTCCTTAGAATATCTCATACACCTCCTTCTTACTTCACTTCCTATATTGTGCGACTTAAATGTTTCATCTTCATCTTCCTCGTTTCTTTTCGTTTTTCAAAAACCCTAATGGCCTCTAGAATTCCAGTCTCCCAGAAATGACCAAGGGAAGAATCATCTTCTTCCTTAAGTGTTTTCACCTTATCGTCTTCGTCCAATGATTCAGTTGAAGAAATCAAATGTTTTGTGTCTCCAAGAACTAACTCTACATCTCCTCCAAGTCGTTGCAGAGCATCCTCACCACCTCCCATAGATCCAGTGCCACCACATTTGGAGCTTTGCCTTTTTAACTTGCAAAGTCCCTTCATGGGTCACTTCTAATTTCTCCCAAATCTTTTTGGTTGTTTCACATGCACTAACCCTATTAAATTTGTCAATAGATAAGCTACAAAAGAGTATGTTTACAACTTGATTATTGAGCAACTCTTTTTTTTTTCTTTTGTTGTCAAATTTTCTAGTTCCTTAGGAACAATTACACCATTACCTATTTTTGTAGGTGTTGGACAACTGTTTATCACAACATCCCACATTTCTAGGTCTTGGGCTCTGAGGCAGAATCTAATCCTAGTTTTTTAATGTAGGTAATTATCTCCTTTGAATAGAGGTGGTCTGTTGGTGGAGTTTCCTTCACCAGGGATTAAAATGTTCTGAAGACTTTGTCCTGCCATAATTAATCAAAGATGGTTAGATACTTTGATGGGTAACCTGCTCTGATACCAATTGTTGACCCAGAGGTGTCCAAGAGGAGGGGTGGGTGGGGGGGGATGACATGGACAACTAAGCAGATTATACCTTTCAAAACAAATAGTTTACTGATTTGAACAAGAACAATAAATAATAGTGACTATCAGAAAAATGAACAAAGTACACATATATTTAGAGTGGTTCGGCCCTTGCCTACATCCACTACCTAATCTCCTTGATGAGGATTTTGTCCAAACTCCACTATCAAATCCTCTTACGAGTAAGGATTAAACCGTTACACCTTTTCTCAATTTCACGGGCTTGAGAACAACCATTACACACCTTGAGCAACACTTGCTATAACAACCCAAAAATTTGAAACAAATAGATAATACATCATAAAATGACATAAAACAATAATGTTCGCATGAACACTGTACTCAACATGAAACCAGAATTGAGGATTTAGGTTCCTCGATTTAACCCCAATGAAGTACCCAACAAAGTGCTCGGAAACCCCAAAAACGTGCCTAGGCAAGTGCTTGGGCAAGTTCCAAGACTTTTTCTATAAATAGAAGAGTGGTTCTTCCTTCTCCAAACCATTCTCCACGCCCCTCAAACCTTCAAAAATGCTGAGAATTTCCCCTCCGATGTTTAGAGCGTCGAGATGCCGCCCATGACACTTGAAACCCAGCGTTACACTAAAACGCTATCCGCGCATCTTGTGAGTCCAACGAGGCGCCGAGATATTTGATGCACTGAAACGTTGGCCGCAACGCTTAGAGTCTATTATTGTGCTGAGATGTTGTTCGCAGCGCCTAAAGACCCACGATTCACCGAGATTCGGTCCACAGACAGCAAGATCCAGCGATGTGCTGAAGTATTGTCCAATTTAGGACAAAGGAAAACTATGGGCACAATGCTCGTAGAATGGCTATAGAGATGGACGTCGTACATTCTCGCAAAGCAGCGAGAAAATTCGTGAGGTGGGGATGAAGGCATAGGTTTGCATAATCTTTTACTTTATGAAAAGCATGGCATTGCATTCTTATATACATGATACCATGCTACATTACTTCATGCATATGGCATACATTTGATGAGGGTGGTTCGTTGTCTTTAAGACAAACCATAGGAGCCTCGTGATGCGGTTGAGCACCTTTGCTTGCGAGACCTGGAGCTGCATTGCGCTCGGTTCCATGATTTCAAAGGGGAACCATCACATGATGATACTAGGCACAACGACCCGTGGTGCACTTTGTAATTGCTATTTTATTTATAAAGTACACGTACATTGGTACGGAGGAAGCTACTGCATTTCATGATTGTATTGCTTGATGTGGATTGAAATGTTTTATTCTATGTACTATTGTATTTATCTTCTGTAAATGTTACCTTTACTTTGCTAGATCCACTGAGCTGTTGAGCTCACCCCGTTGATATTTTCCTCAGGCTCTTCGACGTTGCATGCTAGAGCAAGAGTCGTTGGTGCTAGGTGCGAAAGAGGCGCATAGAGAGCGGGACGTCTTCGTAAATCTAGGTGTGTAGGTGTTTGTAGATGTATTTCTGTTGTGTACTCGTGTCTGTATATTAATGTACCTTTGTACCTGTGTTCTCTTTAATTAAAGGAGGATGAATAAAATATCTATGTTGATATCCATAATTGTTCGCACTCCGGTTCTACGATTCGTTGCATATTGTTTTGGATAACAGAACAGGCTGTGACAATTAAATGGTATCAGAGAATGATCTTGTGACCAATGCCATACGTCCGTCGGTCCGTCGGTACGCTCGTCGGCAATGTCAATACGGTACGCGTCTCGACTTCCTTCGATATGTGTGTCAAGCACCTCGATACATTTTTGGCACCTCAGTGCGTCTGTCGACCCTTCAATACACATGCCAACCACCATAGTAAAATTTTGTTACCTCAGTGTGTGCATTGACCCTTAGTACGCACAAATGGTCTCATCGATACGCATGTCAGTCCCTCGGTACGCGTGTCAGTTATGTTAGTACAACACGTGTATTGGCCCCTTTCGATACTGTTGAACCAATTATCCTCATGTCCCTCACGAGAATCTGTCCCTAATATGAAAGATATTTTGATGATTACAAACACATTTTGTTTATGATATTATTGCATACATAACATATCTAATCTTACTTGAAGGTTTCAAAAGAATCAATGATGCGTGGCGGGCGTATTAGAGATCTACTTGAAGGCCATGATCATTTGAAGATGTTTGGTAGTATGATTAGATTATGATAGGTTGTAGAACTTTTTTTGCCATTTGATTCAGCAATATGCATGACTACACGTTTTAATCGAATTGATTTTCAATCGTTTGCATATTTGATTTAATCCAAAAATATCATGCCTTATCGAGCTTTAATAGAGAAATAAAAAATCGCTTTTATTGTCTTTTAGGACGCTAATGTTTTTAGCAGCGCTCTCCTGGCCTTGATGAGTCAAGGCGCTGATAAAATATTAGGACATTTAAGGTTGATTTGAACTGATTCATTTGGACACTTACTTGTAAGAAGCGGCCTTCCTTTTTGTCAACCTTTGAAAGTGTCAAGACGTTGACTTAGTATCCGCTCGTTGGAAGTTCTCTTAGTTTTTAATTGATTTCTATCTTTAAGGACGCTGATAGTTACAAGTTGAATAAACTGTTAGTCCACCCAAGAGGGGGGTGAATTGGGTGTGATGGTCAATTTTAAATATCTCTTCCAATAACTTAGTGATATACATGAGTATATTGAAATTGGATGCAAAACTAGAACACAGACTAAATTGTAAACGTGAGACACACAAATTTATAGTGGTTCGGCCGAGCCTTCGTCTACTACCTAATCTCCTGATTAGGATTTTCTCAATCCACTAATTGATTCTCTTACGGGTGAGAACCAAACAGTTACAACTGCCCTTTTATAGGTTAAAAGCAAACCTATCCTTTCCGTGCTAAGGATGAACCAAATTTCCTTTTATCGGGATGAGGAGAACCCATGTTTCTTTTACGAGATAAGGAAGAACCAATTTCATTTTAATAGATAAGGAAGAACCGTGATCCTTTTACAGGATAAGGAACAACCGTGATCCTTTTACGGGATGAGGAACAACCGTGATCCTTTTACGGAATGAGGAACAACCGTTTCTCTTTTACATGTTAAGAGATAACCTATCCTTTTACAGGTTAAGAACGCACCTATCCTTTTACGGGATTAGGATGAACCAATTTTCTACTTGCAGGTGAGGACGAACCTTTTTCTCTTTTACAGGTTCAGAGATAACCTTACATGATTTCAATCCTGAAATCATTAAGTGAACTACATTCACTTGTCCTGGTTGTTTCAGTCCAGAAACACACCAGCATTATAACACAATAATGTTGGTTCTAACTGAGTAGAACACTTTACAATTTAGTTCAGTACATAGCATTATAAAGATATGAAATAGGTAATGCTAAGTTGAAATACACTTACAATCTTTTACCTTTTAATGTTTGATATTGTTCAAGAGTAGTTTGGAAAAGCATGAATGATGTGATATGAAAATCAATGCTTTTTCAAAAATAATATGATATCAAATAAACATGGATTTGAAAATTGAAGGACTAGTGTAAATCAAAAACACAGAAAGTTTTCAAAATAGATAATAAATATAAGTATGAAAACTTCTGGTTCAGTGATCAGTATTTAACGCAACTACTGATATAGTTTAATACAATACTTAAGATATAAAATCAAGTGCAACTGTATCTCTCATGAACTATATCTCAAATTCTATCTTTAGCAAGAATAATACCAAGTATGAATCAGTGTTGAGAATTTGAGTTGATACCAGTAAAAATAGATTTTCAAAGATAAACTATAATTGAAGGTCAATATGGAAATCTTTTGAATACATATAGGTATCAGTGAAAAATACTTTGAAAGTTTAGATGTTTGAAAAACATTTAGACACAGACTAACTTTCAAAAAGTATTGGCACAATACAAGTAGATTGGCAAGTTGTTTGATCCTAAGTGCTAATATTTATAGACTTAGTGGGACATAGCCGTTAGACATTTGAAGTTCAAATAATATGAACGTTTACACACAACGGCTAGAATGTTATATGAAAATGGCAACTACAATTTTCACTAACATTCTGATTCTTTTCAGATTTCATGAAAAATGAAAGTTTTAGAAAAACTTATTTCATGTATCGGAGACGATCTCTGATAGGTCTGAAAAGGACTTTGTGCAAAGGTTCGTTCTGAAAAAGTAAACTGATGAAGTGTACTTATTCGAACAGTGACGGTTGTTGAATTAGCATCCTGATTCCGTAATCAGTGTCATAACGCATAATATTAGCAATGTCATTTTGTTCCTTGAGGGTGCTTATTACGTATAAGCATCCTGTTGAACAATTAAGTGAGGGCGCTACTAACTCGTAAGCGTCTTGACTTACTTTGACACTTAAACGACTTATACCTAAGGGCGCTAATACACAGTTAGCATCCTGCTATGTTTTAAAACAATTCAATGTATGAGGGAGCTACCATCCAAGTAAGCGTCATGCCTTTAAAACATAAAACAAAACATGAGGGTGCTACAACAATGTAAGCGTCCTACCAATTAAAAACATTTTAAATAAAGACACGAGCACGCTGAAGGACAATCAACATCCTGAAAGTTACTAAGTTGATTCCTATAGGTGAGGGCGCTCCTATCCCGATAGCGTCCTGATATATTGTTCAACTTGTAACTATCAACGTCCTCAAATATACATTCTTTGATGAACTTAAGACATCTTTCAGTGAGCTGAGCTGAGTCTACTTCCTGATAACTTCAGAGGTTGACTAATAAAAGAGGCCGCTACTATACAATTAAGTGTCCTAATCAATTAGTTCAATTCAACCTAGAACGTTATCAATGTCCTAATGAGTTATCAGCGTCCTGACTTAACAAGTTCAGGAGAGCGCTGCTAAATCATTAGCATCCTAAAATATTTTTTAAAAATAGTTTTGACTCGCGATTAAATATTCGATAAATGCAAATAAAAACTCTGTATATTTCAAATTAAGTATATAAAATGAAATCATTTGAAATACCGTAAAATGTATGATCAAAACATGCAGATTTGAAAAACATATGCAGATGATTTATGCATGGTTTTGAAGAACATTTTGAGCAATAACGATTAGAGAAAGATATACCTTAAATACTTTGTGTATTTCTCATTTCTCATAATCGTTAAATCCAACTCTTCATTATGAGATCTTCAATAAGAGCTTTGCGTAGAGTTGAATGACTTGAACGTTGATCAAGAGATGTAGACTAAAAGCTTGATCGAATCGTTCGAGTGAAGTGATCTTCAAATCATGATGTGATCGTTGAAGTCCTTTTGTTTGAAATGAACTTGACCGTTGAATGTGATCTTTGAGTTTCTTGATCGAGTCATTCCTTGGCTTTTTGCTTTCCTTAGGTGCTTTGGTGAAATCTTGATACACGCACGTTTAACACTGAAAAGTACTTTGTTTGTGATCATCAAAATATACTTTATCACAGTATATTTAGGGACGAGCTAAGTGATGAACTGTATAGGTTAACATAAACTATCAGGATACTACTTGTATGAGAGCGCCCGCATCTTTAGAATCAACTTAATAACTTTCATGACGGTTACTGTCCTTCAGCGCACTTAAGAAAAATACAACAAAAAACGTAATAATAGGAAAATTGTAACACCCCAATTTTCAAAACTTAAATTTCAAGTAAAATAATGAATATTTTAATTTTATCGAGAAAGATCACTGAAAATCGAGATGGATCGTATCCATCTATCTTAATACATAACCATTATATAGATAGTAAAATTTGCAAAAATATGAATTTGCATTCTTCTAACCAACTTACTAGTTAAGATAAACGAATACTCTTTCATTTTCATGCCAAGGACCACATAATTCCACTATACAATTTTTCATATTGAATTGTGAGGGTACTTACCCTTATTCATCCATTATGGACACAACATTTAAATATATTCATCAAGTAGAATTAATAAATTCAAGTCCAAGGCATTCACACGTGAAATAAACCACAGGGTCTTTACTAACCGTAATAATGTTCATTAAATTTTGATGGTCAATACAACCCGTTTAAATAATAAACTTTGAAAAATCAAATAAAAATATTCAGCCCTGTCACCACAATACTAACAAAGTAATTAACCCACCCCTACTACTCTGAACTACGTCACGAACTCGTGATTCTATTCTCTTAAGTACCTGCATATGAAAAATAGGGGTAAGCTTGAAAGCTCAGTGGGTCATTTAAACAATTCACAACACTTTATCATGATATATATACAATAACATTACAAACAAGTTTCACACATTAATCGTTGCAACATTTGATTGTTTGAGTGGGAAATTTTATCACGTACCTTTAAGAAATCAAACCCAGGGTGGCACTACCCAAAATTAAGATTTAGTTGGCGATATTTATAATGAATAACTGCCTCATAATAATCATTGACGATATTCATCAGAATAACTGCCCCAAAATAGTCATTGGCGATATTCCTTAGAATAACTGCTTCATATGTGTTATTCTTATCTTAATCATGTTCTTTAATGAAGTCATAGTATCACACATGCAACATAAGTACGATACATAACTTGTATTCACATGATATATTCAAACCCCACAACGCTTGGTATCATATCACAATGCCAAATATATTAGCATTCACATATAAATTTTATTATAATAATTATACTAATACTATCATGTCATATATCACGTCATCAAACTTTTAAAGTACACATGAATTACACACATCTAACATCAACTCGGGACAACAAATCATACACGTACATTATTATCATGACCAACAATCACAATATACATAATTATGTAAGATAAGCATACATGAACAATCTAATAATACTATAAATCTAATTAATTTAATGTTCTTATCTACATATCGAAATAAAATATTGTAAAGGTATAGAATCTTCCTCACATCAATCGCTTAATCCTAATTTTTCAAGTTCCAAGACACGTGTCAGTCTCAACCTGCACACACATTTTTTTTTGCATATAAATTAATTAATCGTATAATATCATTATATTATATTTATATGTATATATGGTGTAACATAACATATAATATACAATATATATTACGTATATGGTGTAGTGGTGGGATGCTTAACATATATATATAACATATAATATACATACGTATGAATCCTCAATAGTTGTGGTGATTATAACCTATAATACATATATTATATCAATATTTAACGGTGGTGGTGGTGGTTGTTTCTTTACACGGTGGCGGTTACTCTATTTAAAAAAAAAAAACAAAAACAAAACAAAAGCCTGAGTTGCAGAGAAACTGGTTTAAATGGCGGAAAGAAATAAAACAGGGGAGAGAGAGAAGAAGGGGAAGGAAAAGAAGATGAGGAAAAGGAGAAAAAGAAGAAGAGAGTGGAAAGAGAGGAAAGAAGAAGACCTTCCCTCATGGGCAGCAACAGCCACGATCATGGATTTCGCAGCCTCATGGCTGAAAGCATAGCACATGTACTCTCTATACAAAATCCGGCGATTATTTTGTCATTTTCGGATAGAGTGATTCGTGGGGGAAAGTGGACTGATAAAGGAATGGAGTTAGGGAGAAGGTATAGTAATAAGAAGGGATGGAAAGAGTGTTGTAGGTGGTTCTTTCATAAAGTGCAAAACAGAGCATCGTGCAATGAAACGAAAGGGGAAAGAGAAGACGATGCTCACCTTTGATTCTTTAGCGCCCCCCGCTATTCTCTGGCGTCGTCACGTGCTTCCGTTGCTGGCACAAGGGAGGGCGAGAGAGATGAAAGTGGTGATGGGTGTGGCGTTTGGAAGAGCTTTTGTATTTATGTACTAGGGGTTTTGTGGTGGTGATTTGGTTTCCAAATTTTATCTTGTATGCAAGGAAGATTAATAGTATTGGAAACTTGCCATAATTTTGTATTGAAAAACTTGTCAAAATTTCTTTGGTGTGATTTGTAATTGATTCCTTAAAGGAATGCGAGAATAATGTTGAAATTGGAAAGTAGATATCCTCAAAATTTTTCAGGGGATTACAAAAAGAAATTATTCCTCATATATTATTCACAACTATCACCTGTACATATATATATATATATATATATATACAAGACTATAACTACCTAGCTAGTTGTCATAACAAACAGCTCACAACTGTTATAACAGTTTAACTCACTATGCTCTGTTATTTACAACAGCATGTTCACACTAAGCTTTGTCATTATATATTAATTAGATTTGTAAATAAAATTAGCTAATTAATCTAGTATCTTTACATCCCCCCTCAAGTTGGAGCTTGATGAAAATCAATCAAGCCCAACTTGGACAACAAATTACACAAACAAGAAGAAGACAAAGACAGTGAATAAATCTGTGAGTTGGAACTTAGAGGAAATATGCCTAGAGTATAAACCCTTGCTTGTACTTGTCTCGAACCAAGTGACAATAAATCTCAAAATGTTTTGTTCTCTCATGGAAGACGGGATTGGCAGCAAGATGTATAGCAGCCTAATTATCACACCAAAGTGATATAGGTAGAGAGGAAGGAAAATTAAAATCTTGTAGAAGATAAGTGATCCATTGTAATTCGCTAACTGTAGCTGCCATGCCCCTATACTTTGCCTCAGCTGAAGATCTAGACAAAGTGGTTTGCTTCTTAGTCTTCCAAGATACTAGAGCAGGTCCAATGAAAATACAAAAGCCAGTAAGAGACCTACGAGTATCAGTACATGCAGCCCAATCTGCATCACAATATGCCTCCAACTGTAAAAAAGAAGTAGATGGATAGAAAAATCCTTTAGAAGGACACCCCTTCAAATATCTGAGAACATGAATGGCAGCGTCCCAATGAGCTTGACAAGGAGCATGCATAAACTGACTTAAGTGTTGTACAACATGACTCAAATCTAGTCTTGTGAAACCCAAATACAGCAATCTCCCAATCAATCTCCTATACTTATCAGAATCTGAAAACAAATGACAAATATCATGGGAATTTTTCTGACTTTGATGTAAAGGTGTAGAAATAGGTTTTTCACCCAAAAGACCAACATCTTGAATAATATCCAGTCCATACTTTCTCTGATTCACATATGTGCCTTCAGAAGACCTAGCAATCTATAGCCCAAGGAAGTATTTGGCATAGCCCAAATCTTTGATAGTAAATTTGGAATGGAGAAAATCCTTGACAGCTAGTATATCTGTCATGCCCTGGGTTGCACGGCGTGCCCCCTACCCAGGTGTGGGCGCACCCCCTCAGGGCGAACGCCTAAGCCATTATGGATCCATAATATTGTCCTATCGCCATGTAGCAACCCAACCGCAGCTGGTCTACATCGAAACGATTATTTGTCTGCCACTATTCATGAATAGTGCAGGGCCTCCCTAGGAATCGAACTCGAGACCTCCCCTAAGGAGTCTAATTTCGCATTCCTAGTAGCCACTGAACCATTGGCTCAGTGGTTACTGTGGCGACCCCCGCGCCCCGGACCATCAACCCCACAAGGAATGGCGTGCGGAATGCCGGGGCGGGACGCCCAGCGTAGGCATCTCCGACCACTCCTCAACTCCCGTGAGGTGGTTGAGACCCTACGAGCCTTATCTCAACAACGACATAATATCAAAAGGTATTAAACAAAACTACCCACCGTATTAATCATCCAAGACAATAGATAATCCATAAAAATTGAACCATAAATAAAATCATAATCCCTACAGTCCATTAAAATTGACATACACATAAAGTCCAAAATTGTGGGTACAAATAAAAATCGTCATATGCCCACATGGTCTATCTTACAAATCCCAACTCACCCATACTACAATGTGGTAAGTATTATAATTACATAATCCAAAATATAATACTTCATAATTTAAAACACAGTTCAATCAAAATGCCTCTCAACTCACATCGAGGCTTTGGATTCTCTCGCAGGCAAGGCCCTCAAGATATAACTACTCTTTTGCCCTTATTCAGGACAGAAGGACCTGAAAGAGGAAAATGAGGGTGAGCCAACGATGCCCAGTGAATAGAATTCAAATATGCTATCAATACTCATCAATAAATATCATGTATGCATGTCAATGTGTAGCATGATTAAAAGCTCATAACATATAGATATCAAACATTTATAATAAATTCGATGTAAGTAAAAGCTTATCAATTTGGATCCACATTCCACATGCATTGGGTTACTAGTGCACGTCTATTTCACCGTACCGTTGATCCCAATCATGTTTATTTTGGGTTACTAGTGCACGTCTATTTCACCGTACCGTTGACCCCAATCTCTTCCTTTCCTGAAACCCTCCTATGACAAGGTTAAGTCCCCATATTAGCCAGATAGATGGGCCCAACCAAAGTCATAAGGTTTTCTCAAATCAATGCATCATTCAAAACATTAGAACACATTCATGCTTTCAACATACAATATATAAGTGATATGATGACATAAAAGATATAATCATAAATGAAGTCTACTCACTACCAAGCCTCGCGAGAGTATTTAACCACAAACGACCACCAAACCGAATCAACCCAATCAAGATCCTGAAACATACATCAATATCCTACCATACATCAATTTCTATGCTCAATCACATAGACATTACGCATCAACCCTAAATCAGCCCACATATAAACAATAGGCCTAAATCCCATCTAATCCCATCATTCAACTCAAATCACATGACTTAGGCCTCTAATGCATAGTTTTCATACATAAACCATTCTATTAATCAAAAATACTGATTTTCAATTCCTTTAGGCATAAACATGCCCAAATTGGGTCACTTGATCTCAAGTAGGCCTAACCCATGATATGGTCACAACCACCAAATCATTAGCATAATCAACCCTAATCATGCTTAATTAAACATAAGTTGCATCAATTCAATGATTCTAGGCCAAAAGCATCAAAAGCCTTAAAATATGAAATTTTCCATACTTAGGCCATATTGTCGATTTACACTAGGTCACCATGTTCAACCATGTATATTACTGATTTTGCATCATGGGTTCATCAACAATGGCAACTAGGTCAACATAGTTGACATGCAAGCTATTTGGAAAGGTCTAAGTTCATATTCTAAATTTAGGTCTAATACAAGCAACCCTACCAATTCGTCATTTACTATTATGTTCAGATGTATCAATATACCAACAGAAATATGTAATCACAAAATCAACCGTACAGATTGAAGTGTGTGAAGAAACAAACCTTCTGTCTAAATATCAGCCCAATCCAACGGTGCACCGAAAAGATAAGTATATTTGATGAACAAGTCTCTAATCAGACAATTTCTCCTTTCCAGCTGCAAATACTCAAACTCATATGACTATATCATACAAAATCCTCAATACATAAACATCTCTACTGTTCAGAATGCATAAATATCAGTTATAAACTACATACCCAAATTTGATATCCATCCAACGGTAGATTGAGGAGATCTACAAGTTTGAGCGAAACGGTACGAGAAATCCAGACTTTACGACCAGCTTTGTTTCAGAGGTTAGATCTCTCAGAAAAAACCCACTAATCAAGATCTTCACCTTTCTGAATGCAGAAATATCAGTTGTACACTACGTACCCAAATTTTATATCCATCCAACGGTAGATTAAGGAGATCTAAAAGGTTGAGCGAAACGGTATGAGAAATCTAGACTTTCCGACCAGCCTTGTTTGAGAGGTTAGATCTCTTAGACGAAACCTCTGATCAAGATCTCCACCGACCAGAATGAATAACCATAAGCTACGAACTTGCTGACAAATGTTGAGCTCAATCTGACCATATATGCCAAAGATCCAGCTCTTTGATGAAAATGTCGCAGAAATCTTCCTCCTGCAACTCCCTCATTCTTTCTCTTCTTCTTTCCTTTCTCTTCTTTTCTTTCTCTTCTTTTTTTCCTTTCTCTCCACTCACCTCTTTCTAGCACTTCCTTGATTCCCTCCTCCACTCACCTCATTTTCTAGCACATTCTTGGATTCTCTCCTCCACTCACCTCACTTTCTAGCACATTCTTGGATTCTCTCCTCCACTCACCTCACTTTCTAGCACATTCTTGGATTAGAGAAGTGGGCATGGGACACTTGTCCACTTTCATGCACCAACCTTCACATGTGTTGGTCTCGTACTACCCATACCAACCACATGTACTTTAACCAATCTCATGCTTCCATGTATATTAAATGTTCAATCCATTTAATACACCATATTTTCATTCTCATTTATCGTTTTATTCAATCAATCCTAACCCATATCAATTCATGGTTTAATGGTCCCATGCATAAATAATAACATATGCATTATACTTTAATTTAACATGACTCATATACAATTTATGATACACATATTTATATACATTATCAAGCATCAACTATACAAACATTAAACAACCATCAAACAAACACCAAACATATCAAGGCAACACATAGAGTTTGCGCAAAATGCAATTGGGTTATGGGCTAGATGAATTAATTTTCGGGGCGTCACAATATCTTTCTCATTTGCACCAGTAAGCAAAACATCGTCCACATAAACAAGTAGAACCAAACGAGCACCATTGGATTGCTTAACAAAAAGAAAGTGATCATGAGCAGATTGATGAAAACCAAAAAGATTCAATTGTGTAGTGAATCCTTGATTCCATTTCCTAGAAGCTAGTTTTAGTCCATATAAGGATCTTTTAAGTTTGCACACTTCTCCTGACTTAGCTTTGGTGTATCCTTGCGGAGGAACCATATAAACTTCTTCATTCAAAAAACCATGCAAAAAAGCATTATTTATATCCAATTGGTGAATAGACCAAGCCTGAGCTGAAGTTATAGCTAAAAAGAGTCTCACAGTAACTACTTTTGCAACAGGACAAAAACTATCAAAGTAAACTTCACCTTCCACTTGGTTATTTCCCTTTGCTACAAGTCTTGCCTTAAATCTGTCTACAGTGCTATCTGGATGTAATTTCACTTTGTAAACCCATTTAGACCCAATAGCCTTCTTTCCATTAGGTAAAAGAGTTAATTACCACGTATTATTTTTTTCCAATGCAACAAGTTCCTTATTCATGGCATCTATCCAATCAAGATGTGTACAAGCTTGTTTGTATGAAGTAGGTTCTTTGATAGAGGATAAATTGGCTAAAAATGTCATATAGGTTGAAGAAAAATCAGGAGAAGTAATAAAAGGAAAAGTGGTTGGTGTGTGTGGAGAAGAAGTAGTAGAAAAATCAGATGTAAGATGGACTGAAGAAGTTGGCAATGTAGAAAGTGAAAGTTGATGAACAATATTGGATACAAAATCAATTAACCAAGCTGGTTGTCTTTTCTCTTTAGGACTTTGTCTAAGAGGTATAAAAGGACTTATAGATGGAGAACTTGAAGAAGGAACAATGGAGCATTAAAGAGGGCTAAAAGAAGAAAGTGAATTAGTGGAAGAAGAAGAAGAATTTGTTGATATACGAGGTAATGTTGGTGGTGTAGATGAAGTGGGTTGATCATTGACATCATCAATAGATGGAAGAGAAAGCAAAGGAATTGTAGTAGGTTGTGTAGGTAGTAATCAAAATGGAAATTCAGATTCATGACAAAAATATCTCAAGATATATAAATTTGATGAGTGGCAGGACCATAGGTTTTATAAGCCTTTTTGACCAGGACTATATACAATGAAGACACATTTAAAAGCTCTAAGGGCAAATTTATCTTTATCTGGTTGTGTATTAGTAACATAACACAAACACCCAAAACACTTGAGAGAGTAATAATCAAGTGGTTTTCCATGGAGTAATTCATAGGGAGTTTTCCATTGAAGAAGGGAAGTAGGTAATCTATTTATGATGTAAGTAGCTGTCAATATAGAATCAGCCCAGAATTTTTTGGTAAGTGGGATTGAAACATGAGGGCCCTGGCAACTTGGAGAAGATGTTTGTGTTTTCTTTCAACAACTCCATTTGTTGGGGAGTGTAAGGACAAGTTTTTTGATGAAGAAAACCCAAATGAGAGAACAAAGTTTGACATTTATCATTGACAAATTCGGCCCCATTATCAGTTCTAATGATTTTGACATGTGTATGAAATTGTGTTTGAATCATTTTGAAAAAAGTACTAAGAATATGAATTGTTTGATCCTTGGAATGAAGTAAAAAGGTCCAAGTAGCTCTACTAAAATCATCAACAACAGTAAGTAGGTAATGAGCTCCAGAAATTGAGGGATGTTTATATGGTCCCCAAAGATCTAAGTGTAATAGCTCAAAAATATGAGAAGTATGTATATGACTCTTAACAAAAGGAAGTCTTTGTTGTTTAGCAAGAGGACAAACATCACAAGACATATGCATATTGGGTAAAGAAGAATCAATGAAATTTAGATGTTTCAAAGCATCATACGAAGCATGACCAAGTCTAGTATGTGACGCCCCGAAAATTATTTCATCTAGCCCATAACCCAATTGCACTTTGCCCAAACTCTATGCGTTGCCTTGATATATTTGGTGTTTGTTTGATAGTTGTTTAATGTTTGTATAGTTGATGCTTGATAATGTATATAAATATGTGTATCATAAATTGTATATGGGTCATGTTAAATTAAAGTATAATGCATATGTTATTATTTATGCATGGGCCCATTAAACCATGAATTGATATGGGTTAGGATTGATTGAATAAAAGGATAAATGAGAATGAAAATTTGGTGTATTAAATGGATTGGAAATTTAAAATACATGGAAGCATGATATTGGTTAAAGTACATGTGGTTGGTATGGGTAGTATGAGACCAACACATGTGAAGGTTGGTGCATGAAAGTGGACAAGTGTCTCATGCCCACTTCTCTTCTTCAAGGAAGTGCTAGAATGAGTGGAGGGAATCACGGAGAGAATCAAGGAGAGAATCAACGAGGGAATCAAGGAAGTGCTAGAAAGAGGTGAGTGGAGAGAAAGGAAAAAAAAATAAAAGAAAAGAAGAGAAAGGAAAGAAGAAGAGAAAGAAAGAGGGAGTCGCAGGAGGAAGATCTTTGCGACATTTTCATCAAAGTGCTAGATCTTTGGGATATATGGTCAGATTGAGCTCAAAATTTGTCAGCACGTTCGTAGCTTATGGTTATTCATTCTGAACGGTGGAGATCTTGATTAGAGGTTTCTTCTGAGAGATCTAACCTCTCAAACAAAGCTGGTCGGAAAGTCTGAATTTCTCGTGTCGTTTCGCTCAAACTTGTAGATCTCCTCAATCTACCGTTGGATGGATATCAAATTTGGGTATGTATTTTATAACTGATATTTCTGTATTCTGAACGGTGGAGATGTTTATTCGTATAGTATTTTGTGTGATATAGTCATCTGAGTTTGAGTATTTGCAGCTGGAAAGGAGAAATTGTCTGATTAGAGACTTGTTCATCAAATATACTTATCTTTTCGGTCCACCGTTGGATTGGGCTGATATTTGGACAGAAGGTTTGTTTCTTCACATACTTCAATCTGTAAGGTTGATTTTGTGACTACATATTTCTGTTAGTAGATTGATACATCTGAACAGAATATTAAATGAAGAATTGGTAGGGTTGCTTGTATTAGACCTAAATTTAGAATATGAACTTAGACCTTTCCAAATAGCTTGTATGTCAACTATGTTGACCTAGTTGCCATTATTGATGAACCCATTATGCAAAATCAGTGATATACATGGCTGAACATGGTGACCTAGTGTAAATCGGCAATATGGCCTAAGTATGAAAAATTTCATATTTTGGGGCTTTTGATGCTTTTGGCTTAGAATCATTGAATTGATGCAACTTATGTTTAATTAAGCATGATTAGGGTTGATTATAGTACTGATTTGGTGGTTGTGACCATATCATGGGTTAGGCCTACTTGTGATCAAGTGACCCAATTTGAGCATGTTTATGCCTAAAGAATTGAAAATCAGTATTCTTGATTAATAGAATGGTTTATGAATGAGAACTATGCATTAGAGGCCTAAGTCATGTGATTTGAGTTGAATGATGGGATTAGATGGGATTTAGGCCTATTGTTTATATGTGGGCTGATTTAGGGTTGATGTGTAATGTCTGTATGATTGAGCATAGAAATTGATGTATGGTAGGATATTGATGTATGTTTCAGGATCTTGATTGGGTTGATTCGGTTTGGTGGTCAGGGGTGCGGGGTCGCCACATAGTATGCCACAAAAAATTAGAAGATAGTGTCACTTTATTTGAGAAAGAAAAGGTATTACATGTAGAAGGTATAGAAGACTTATCTTCATTTCTTATTTGCTCAGGTTGTGCCAAGAAAGCGTTACAAGAGTGAGAAGAACCATTTGAAAAACATGTTTTGTCCAAGATGTATAGACTTTCTACTAATCTACCAATTGCCATTACTTCTTCAGTTTGCAGGTCTTGTATAAGACAATGTGTTGGAAGAAAAATGAATTTAAAAAGAGTTGTTTTAGCAAGTTTGTTAACAGACAAAAGATTGAACTTGAAACTAGGTACATGTAACGTGTGTGTAAGAACTAATTTAGGATGAAGGGTAATCTTTCCAGTATGACGTACTAATGTGGTAGAGCCATCAGGTAAGAATATAGATGTGGATGGAGATACTAAGGTAGGTTGTTCAAACAAGTTGAAATTGGAACACATATGATTTGATGCCCCTGTATCAATAATCCATGTTCCAGGTTTTAATAAATCTGAAGCATTCAAGGCAAGAATAAGATCATTACCTGAAAATTCTCCCATTTGTGCAAGATTTGTGTAACTTGCATCTACAATTGACTTTCCTTTCACCATCTTAGCCACCTCTTGCTACACCATGCTTGCTATAGTAGATCTCCAATCTTTTACTGTATTATCTTGATCAAAACCAACATCCAAAACGTACCCACCATATTGGCCATATTCTTGATGTTTGATTTGCCTTTTTGATTTTGAAGTTCTTTGCACCAATCCAGATATTCATGTAACTTGAAACAGTTGTCCTTAACATGCCCGGTAGTTTTGCAATGTTCACAATATCCATCATTCTTCTTCCCACTGTCCTTTTTCTTATCATTGCCTTTGTTTCCCCCCATCTTTCTTGAAATTCTGAGTTTGGACCATCATAGCAATATTACCAACTGCTTCAACATATGTTACTTGCACCTCTCTCTGTTTTTCAACTCTCAAAACCAAAAAATATGTTGTATTTACGCTTGGCAAAGGATCAGTAACTAGTATTTGATTCTGATATTGTCAAAAACATCGTTCAATCCCATTAAAAACTGCATTAGCCGATTAAAAGAAGTAACATCAGCTACTGTCTTTGCAGCTCCACAAACACATTGAGGAATCGACATTAGGCATGCTAATTCATCCCATAATTTCTTTAATTTTTTATAATATTGGGCTACTGATGGGTGCAAACCGCAAGCGTTTGGTTGCCAAGTTATAATATAAACCGATGAGAATCGGGTATCGTCCTCAGAGATTGAATTACTACACTAATTATATCGTACCTAGCCTTAATTTTATCTAGAAAGCCAAATTGTGATGATCAATGAACTAAAATAATAATTAAACTAAAGCACTAATTAAAATCGCAATTTATCATAATTTTGTGAAGAAAAATCAATATTAAAAACATCTAGAGATTAGATTTCACCTAATTATCAATTATGCAATATTAGACATGAATGTTATCAAATCCTTATTCAAGTTAATAAGTCAAAATCCTATTATTTCTAGCACCCTCTATCGAGTGCAGCGTTAGAATCTATTACCAAAGCACTAGTTTCGATCTATCGATAAAAACCAATATATTAGCAATGCATTATGCCTTGCGATTTTCCTACAACTTCATAAGATATCGCATATCTATCGATACTACAATCATCTCATGTCATATTTCTCATGTTCAAACCTAGAGAACCCTCTATCGAGTTCCACCCCCCCCAAGTCTATGATCATTCGATCCGTGGCCAAGAGCTCAAAAGCATTAAGCATGGAGAAATATAAATAAACTATGAATAATTCATTGATAATAAATAAAAGCTAATGTTATTCCATAATCTCTAATATAGGATCCATCTCCTCTCTAGACTAACAAATTAGTTCATAACTTGGAATAACAAAACCCAAAACATGTAGAGAAACAAGAAAATAAACATCAAAACCCAAACTAGTTGCTATTAAACTTATAAAATCCTCCTTGTCTCCAAGTCGTCTTCTTCGCGTTCCTTTGCTCCTAGCCATCATTCTCTTTTCTCAAGTGTATACTTCTCAAAAAACCCTAAATTTTGATATATAATATGGCCCAAAGTCGTGTGGAATTGGAATTGGAAAGTGTGAAAAAAACTTGCTAAAATCGCAAGTTTTTCCCTTTCAGCGCCACGACGCTTAGAATCGCAACTTCTTCTTTTTTCTGTTTCACCACCCCATCGCCGTGGCGCTCAAAGCGTCACACTTCGCCTAATTTTTGTGGACTTAGCCAATTTTTGCCTATTTTCGACTTGGGTTCTTCGTGCTTCTCCTTTGCACTTTCTTGTACATATTTTCATCATCCAAAATCATGACTAACACATCTAAATACCTACAAAATAAAACAAATCAAATCAATAACACACTGAAATATGAAATGGATCAAATCATAAACTAATAAACCAAATTAATGCATAAAAACCCAAATTATCCTAAAATAACAATTGCATCAAAACTAGCATAAACACGTGAACAAATGCATAAAATGTCCTAAAACACACCTAAAACATTCTCTAAAACCTATCTAAATATGCAACTATCAGCTACCGACATGTTGCCCTAAGAAATTGAACTAATTTCTCGTTGCAACTGATAAAGCAATGGTCCGTTCGATTCACCAAATCTTTCAACCAATTCATCCCATAATTCTTTTGCTATAGTTGTGTAAAGAAAAGCCTCAACAATTTCTTTAGAAATTGAGTTCAAAATCCAACATATCACCATACAATCAACACATTTCCATTGTTCATACTCTGATGAACTTACATCTGGCATCTTGCATTTAGCATTAATAAACCCTAATTTCACTTTTGCTCCTATGGCTATTTGCATAGATCGACTCCAAGAAAGGAAATTATTACCTGTCAATGGTGTCGAAACCAAGATCATTCCCGGATGATCGGAGTTCTGGAGATGCAGAGGATCACCATTACTGAAAGAACGAACCATCATCTCGTTCACGATTTCATTCCTCTCAAATCCAGAGCTTGAAACCCCAGCCATCTTGAGTATTAATTCTCTGTTAAATCGATCTCCAAATATCGATTACCACCTCAAAACCAGATTGCTCTGATACCATGAACAGAACAAAGTTTTGTAAACAAGATCTAAATCTTGTTACTATAACAAACGAAAAAATACAGCAGAAAACGTAAAAAGAGGAAAAGAAATCAGTCCTCGTATATTATTCACAGCTATCACCTGTACATATATATATATATATATACAAGACTATGACTACCTAGCTAGTTGTCATAACAAACAGCTCACAACTGTTATAACAGTTTAACTCACTATGCTCTGTTATTTACAACAGCACATTCACACTAAGCTTTGTCATTAGTAATTAATTAGCTTTGTAAATACAATTAGCTAATTAATCTAGTATCTTTACGTCCAACCTCTTATTTTAGTTTTGTTTCAGAGATAAAACGTTTCTTATTTAAAATCTCAACTTCTTACTATAAAAATAGTTGGTTTATTTTATCTAAATATATTTATTTTTTTATTTGGGTGTTACTTATATATATAAGATTAATAATTAAATTCAAGTTAAAATGATCATTTAATGTATAATAATTATATTTGTTGGAGCAAGATTTGACCAACACTAGAAAGTGATGATGTTGAGGAAACGTACTAAGCTGGAACCACCTAGTTGTCCTTTCACGAGCTAGGTACTTCGAACCTATAAGGGAAAAAGAAGGAAAATGTCACACCCCGCACGGACGCGCCTAAACTGGCGGGACACTAGCGAACGGGGTGCGAATGCATTATAACGATAATAGCAGAGTTAGCGGAAGCAAAATTTAGTACATGAATTTCAGAATATTTTTGTACATGAAATGGTTAAAAGAACATTCTCCCAAAGTCCCCAATAAATAATAAAAGGGTACAAAATGCGAGCCCAGAAACCTGCATCGAGTCCACCCTAATCTCCTGTGAAAAATTGGATAACAACGGGGTGAGCTACGCACTCAGTGGGTAAGATAGTTCGTGAATATAACAATTAATAAAGCAAACTTCATAAGACCTGAACGTTCGGGCGGGTGCCCGAATGAATTTTTTTTTTTGTGCAAAACCTAGGGTATTACACTATACAAAAGGCCTTTTTGTCACACCCTGCGGATGTGATGGGTACCTCATACTAGAACATACCACATCCATAGCACCACATAATATTGTCCCATCCCGGTGTACAGCCCGCCACACAAGGACATCTCGTACCTCCGGGATCATTTGTCCATACTATTCATGAATAGTGCAGGGCCTCCCCCGGATTCGAACCTCAAACCTCATATAGGTTGATTTCGCAATCCGAGTAGCCATTGAAACAACCTATATGAGGTTTGAGGTTCGAATCCGGGGGAGGCCCTGCACTATTCATGAATAGTATGAACAAATGATCCCGGGGGTACGAGACGTCCTTGTGTGGCGGGTTGTACACCGTGATGGGACAATATTATGTGGTGTTATGGTTGGGGTACGCTCGAGTAGGAGGTACCCATCACATCTGCGGGGTGTAACAGAAAATAGGTTATCGTAAGGAACATCGGTTTAGTGCAGGCTAAAGACCCTCTGATACCTAAGTCAGTTTTGTGTTCTCTTGGGAATTAAGAGTGCATTAACTGGAGTAATTAATGACTTACCTCATTTAAGGGGGATTAATGGTGTATTTATAGAGGTGGGGTCATTGGCCAGGTTGGCGGCGACACGTTGCTCCATGTTATAAGCTTAAAATCTTAAGGCCCTGCACTATTTATGAAAAGTATGGACAAATGATCCCGGGGGTACGAGACGTCCTTGTGTGGCGGGTTGTACACCGTGATGGGACAATATTATGTGGTGTTATGGTTGGGGTACGCTCAAGTAGGAGGTACCCATCACATCTGCGGGGTGTAACAGAAAATAGGTTATCGTAAGGAACATCGGTTTAGTGCAGGCTAAAGACCCTCTGATACCTAAGTCAGTTTTGTGTTCTCTTGGGAATTAAGAGTGCATTAACTGGAGTAATTAATGACTTACCTCATTTAAGGGGGATTAATGGTGTATTTATAGAGGTGGGGTCATTGGCCAGGTTGGCGGCGACACGTTGCTCCATGTTATAAGCTTAAAATCTTAAATTTGGTATGGGTCCTTATTCAATTGTTATTATTGTCGAGTCGAGTTAGCTCGATACGCCGAGCTGACGTCAGCATTGTTCCTGAGCTCATCGGGCAGTTGAAATTGGCCGATAGCCTGTGATATAGTGCTCAATATGCTTAGCTATTGTCTTTTCCAAATCTAGGGGCAACTTGTGTCACGACCCCTCTCCGGGTGACGTCACGACCGGCACAGTACCCCAGATAATACCACAACACGACAAAACCTGAGACACTGATAAGTTTCTATGCCGAAAGTACCTAATAAACTCAAATACATAATTTGTATATGATCAAGATAATTGAACCAAAAAAAAAGAAATAATACATCATCATCCAAACACATGATGCCATCTATCCAAATAATTATCATAAGGTTCAATTATCCTCAAATATTAACATGGAACTCAAAATAATAGTCCATCATTCCTTTGTTCATCATATACAGTCCAAACAACCACTACTATCTATGTTTTATATACAATAGTACCCGTGATAGTTATATACAAAAACAAAAGAACAAAACAATTAGAACTAGTCACAAGTCCCCAAAATATACAAACCAAAACCTACGTTCAAAAAGAAGAAAAAAGAAGGTCACACTGACTCTAAGCCTTGCCCTTTCCTTTCTGATCTGAACCTAAAAAAGTAGGGAAAAATGGGGTGAGCTCAACTAGCTCAGTGAATATTTTTCACAATAATCTCCACGTACGCATTTAGATAAAACATGTATGATACTCGAAATCTCATTCATAAACCAAATGCACCAAAGAAAAATCATAATATACATGATTCCAAACTAAACATATGATTTATGCATCTTTTTCATAAAATTATGCCAATGCCTCCATGAGGTCACAACAGAATAACACTGCCTACACTTCCCCCATTGCGCTATGGGTTCAGACCAGCATATTATCCAACACTAATCCTTTTACCCTTACATTCCTCAGTGATTCGGAAAGTCCTTTCCACGGAGTACCAATCCAAGTATTCCGGCGGCACATTTTCCCGAAGAACAAGTAAGTAGAAAGACAACAATGTCAATGCATAAATTTCATGCTCATGTTCTTAAACACAATGCACATATATATAATAGGATGCATATCATTCAACAATTCAATTTCATATAAATACAATGCTATAAATGGAGAAGTAAGGTGAGAAATACTCACAAACAATCCAATAGCCAATTAAACAAGTCAATTACATTCCAATTGGCCAATCAACTCACATAAACCTGAAACAAATCATATAGATACACCAAATGATCAATTTCAAGTCAATTATGTCTAAATACATAATTACTAACTCAATTCATATCTAATTCACACCAATTTGGATTAGAAACACCCAATTCAATTCAATTGACCAATTCCAATTCAAATGCCTCAAAAGCCCCAATTTTGATAAATCTCTACATGGTCAATTTGAACTAAACACCATGCTACACCATGGAATTCATTAAATTGGTTCCATACTTTAATAAAGTATGCCAAGAACATCAACATAGCTCACATGCACATCATTTGCACACCTAAATCATAATAAATTCCATCAAAGTCTACAAACATGCTAAGTTTCAATTATTCAAGCTAAACTCGTCAATATAATGGAAACTCACCATTAAAGCATGTATAAACACTTCAATTAATGGAATCTAAGCTCAAAATTGGTAGGTTAAAGTTTGAAATTTCGAAACCCTAACTTAACCCCAAATTTCAACTCATGCATGTGATCAAAACATCCAACCAAAGCTAGAAATCAACCCAATAAGCTAAATCATGGAAGAAATCTTACCTTGGGAGACAAAATCACAAACCCTATTAAAAAAAACCCCAAACTTCTCCTTCACTCTCATTTCTCCTCTTTTTTAGCTGGAAATGTTGCAAATGAGGAAGAAAAAATGAGTGAATTGCTTATATACAACCTTGGGCCCACCTGCAAAATGTTGAAAAAAAAAATTGCCCAAACGTTAGAAGCGCGCTTCTCCCCCAAGGGAGCGCGCTTCTTAGTTCAAAAGTGAGAAAAACATGTCTCAGCCATTTCAGAGAAGCACGCTTTTCCCTTTAAGGAGCGCACTTCTGCTACCCAAAAATTGAAAATTAACATTTCTAAGTGTATTTTCACTTACACATTTATACCAACAACATAGTAAACATAAAAATTTACAAAAATACTTCGTATACACACAAAATATAAATATTATACACATTAAATACATACACAAGACCTAGAGTCGGGCATTCTACGTCATTGTGACATCATATGAGAAAAGTGGGTCGTTACAGCTTGTGTAGCCATCCAGGTGTCTGATAGATCGGAGCATCAAAAAATGGGTCCAACATCTACCCCTAGACTCTGATTAACTCTCAGCTGGTCGATTTTCCTTGAGAAGTGTAATGTAGCGAGTCGTACACTATGTCGATTTGCTTCTTTACTCTTTTTGTCGTTTGATTTTACCTTGAGATATGCATTGCATTAAATGTCGCACATGTGGGCCTCCCTATAAATAGTTGGATCCATCATTTGTGCTGAACAAACTGGCGAACTTCCACCAAGCAAAATCAAGTTTCTTTACAATGGAGAAACACTTGAATAGGAATTTCATATAAGAATAAAAGAAGGCTTTTGAACTCTGAATTGATGGAGATTTGTTGTCTATATTATCAAGAACCTGAGCATAAGTTTTTGGATGTTTACGCATCTGAACAAGAGAAAAGGGGAAAAGTGACAAACAACAATTTCTCAAACTCTATTAATTTTCCTTTTCAATCTTCTTAATTTCCTTCTCTCCATTTCTTTATTTTTTAAAATTTTGCTTTATCTTTTGTTTTTCATTTATAGTTGTTTGTTTGGAACCTTTTTTTTTGTCAAGTTTTTATTTGCCATAACCTTTTTTCTATCTTACTTATTTTTATGTTCAAAATTTTGCATCATCTATCTCAATTCATCTACATATAATACTATTTCTATTTCTAATTTTTAATTTATCTTTCTTTTTGAATATTTTTTTTTCCACATTTACATAGTTTTATTTTTATTTTTGCCTACTTACTTCATTAGTTATTAAGTTAAACATACAAATTCAATAACGTCTTATGAACCTACGTGCATCCGTGGTTCGTAAAGCTTTGTGACCCGACCACCCACTCAGCCTAATCAAACACGATCATGAATCTGGGTCGGGTTGGGTGGAAAAAAAAGAAGGCCCAATAAGGTCGAGTTGGGTTTCGAGTTTAAGCAAAACCCAACTTGATAACCCCACCTGACTTGATCATTTAATGTTAAAAATATTTTTTTAAGTAGTGTTAAGTTTTTTCAATACAAATTAAATATTTTATTCTAGTTTTATTGTAATTTGAAAGTTAGGCTAACTTTTAGAGGACTGCTAGTTGAACCCCACATGTCCCCTATCATCACCCCACTAAACCAAAAATATTGAATTTCTAAACTACCTTTCTGTCAAATGGCGTAAATGACCTTATTTTAAATTGTATTCCCAGCTCTCCCACTCGCCCATTAAGCCTACCCACCATATTATTCA
Source organism: Paratinospora sagittata (assembly GCA_035771175.1). Classification (NCBI taxonomy): domain Eukaryota; kingdom Viridiplantae; phylum Streptophyta; class Magnoliopsida; order Ranunculales; family Menispermaceae; genus Paratinospora; species Paratinospora sagittata. Next base: position 14,062,327 of record CM069608.1, read on the forward strand.
TCTTCTTCTTTCTTCAATTCCTTCTACAAATCACTTCTCTAATCTACACATTTTTTTGCTTGTAAGTACAAATTCAAAGTCTTTTTGGTTTCTTTTAAAAAGTTTAAACCATTTTGAGAAGATTTTAAAGTGATTTTGGTTTCTTTTGAAAGATTAGGGCATTCAAAAACTTCTATCATAAACACATATTGGTAGCACTATGGCACAAGAAGCAAGCTTTTGTGACGACGTACATCAAGGAAAGGTAAGTTTTTGGTGTATTCGAATGGTTCGTTGTTTTTTTTTTTTTTTGCAAAAAATCGCACTCTGGTTCGGCCTTTCATGGCCTAACCTTATACAGCAGATTCAGCCCTGTGTAGGTTCGACCACATAAGGCTGAACCTTATGAAGTAGGTTCGACCCTAGGTGGCCTTACCGAAGCTTACTGTTCGGTCATATATGGCCGAACCTAAGCTTATGGTTTGTCTATATATGGCTAAACCATATATTTCCAATTTTTTTTAAAACAATTATGCATTCAATTCTTATGTTATGTATTTAGGTTTATTTGATGTGGTTTATGATCTTATTTGGTTATTGTTTGTCTAATTATAATATTTTTGATAATTTCAATGTGAAGAACCATGTCTAGAGATGGTTGTTGACTATACGGAACAGTTCACCCCCAACATTTCGTTCAATACCAAGGAGGAATTTATTTCATGGGTTCAAGATGTTAGGATGAGGAATAGGTTAGTGATTATAATTCGAAATTCAGATGCGGGGGGGAATAGTAGGCGAGCAAGAATCAAGTTTTCTTGTGAAAGATATGGTCACTATAAATTCATTGCTCAGAAATGTTCAACTAGTAAGAAGGGGAAGATAAGTGAAACTGGCATGAAGAAGTGCAGATGCCCTTTTTTGTTAAACGTTAAGAACCCTCGAGATGGTGAATGGATATTGAAAGTTGCACGCGACACCCATAATCACCCAGCTGCAAAGCACTTTGAAGGGTACTCATATGCTGAAAGGTTAAACGATGAAGAGGTAGAAGTCATGACTAAGATGTCAAAGAGTAATGTTTGACCGTTGGAATATGGAGGCAAATGTCAGATGCAACAATTGTTGCACAAGTTAGAAGAAGAAAAGTACATCGAGTGGCACAGGTGCGAAAAAGGAACTGATGTTGTTCAAGATATATTTTGGGCTCATCCTATTTGTGTAAATCTTCTGAGGTGTTTTCCTTATGAGTTGTTGATGGATTGTACATACAAGACCAACAAGTACAGATTTTCATTACTACAAATTGTTGGAGATAAGCAATAGGGACCCGCGTTCTAGTCTTGTCACAGAACAATGTGCAACCAAGCAGAAATAATATAAATGCCCTCATCGTGCACTCCACTAGGGGGTAGGGATTGTCATCATCCTTCACAGTACCAAAGCGCTCTTTTAGCCAGTGCTTACTGACAAATTGCCTTTTCGCAGATTTGATCTCATTCACTACATCAGGCTTTGAAACTCCCAACCCTTGCATTAGTAATTCAGCTGCATCTTCGTTGTCTATTGGTATGGCTGAGACAGTTCTGCCTATGACAGGAATGTCGAGAAGTATCTCAACATCGTCAAGGGTAATTGTCATTTTACCAAAATGAAGGTGAAATGTGTTCGTCTTTAGTTGCCATCACTCCACGAACGCAAATATCAATGTCTTGTTGGCGAAGGAGCACGAACAACCAATGAGGAGACTCAACCCAGATCTTTGTATGATTTCTTGGAGTCTTTGTTGATCGGGGTGGCATTTTAGATCCCAATCACCCACTTTTGCTCCATGATTTATACACTTAAGTGGGGATCGACGCTATGAACAAAAAAAAACAAATATGAATAGTCATTATTAATAAGAAAGAACCGTCAACAACAAGAGTATTATAAAAAGGGATGAATACTTACTTTATTTACCCATATAGCTGCATCGACATGGTTCTTAAAACTAGTTAGTACGGCGGGATCAGTAGGGCCTCCCGGAAATGAGACAGAGGCATTCTCATCTTTTTTAGTGTTTATGCTACCTTGAATAGTGTGTTGCCTATTTGTCTCGTTTACTTGTTCTTCTTCTTTTACATTGTCCGCAATGGAAGGTAAATTGGATTCCATACGTTGTCATCTCCTTTTGATGTTGTAAGCCGAGTGTGTGAGCCACTTTGCTCACTAGAAGTGATATTGTGTGTCCTTAGCATATTTGTATAAAATAAAATAGTTAATTAGTCATTACAAAAAAAAATGAAAATTTAGGGAGGGAAGAGGTTTGGCCCTTCGTGGTTGAACCTCTTCCCACAGTTCGGCTACTCAGGGTCGAATTGTAACAGTTGGTTTGTTTGATTCCGGCCGAATTGGTTCGGCCTTGCATGGCCAAATCGACGAAGAAGCTCACCACAATGGCGAGCTTCTGGAGGGTTTTTTCACACAAAAAAACACACATACATGCTCAATTTCATGAATAAAAGTGCATGAAAAAAAAAGAATAAAAAACATGCATTTCTTACCGAATGAATGGATCTAGCGACGAAATCTTTTGAAGAAGAACGAGTGGCGTTTTGCTTGCATTTCACTTTCTTGGAGGAAGGAAGATATCGTCGTGGACAAGAAAATGATGGAAATGAATGAGAGGGAGAAGAGAATGGTGGAAAATAATGACTTTTTGGAGTTAGGGGCTAGGGTTTTGGGGATGAGAAAATGAAGGGAGGAAAGTGACAGTGGGGTTGAGATGAGAATGGGGAGGGTAGTTTAGGATTGTTTTATTTTGAGTTGGGGTAAGAATAATAATATTTTGGATGAGGTACTCTAAGTAATTGCGGTGATGATAGAAGAGATTTGGGGTTCAAATAGCAACCTTCAAATTTTAAGACCCTATAATAGTTTTTATTTTATTTTTATGTATGCTGGTTGTGAAGTTTTTTTTTATTTTTTTATTTTTTTTAAAGAAAATGCAATTTGAGCCTAATTTTTAGCCTGTAAAGATGTAGCCTAAATAACCAGCTTAACTTACCCGACCCTACCTTTGGTCGATGAGGTTGGACCTTTAAAGTGTTGGCCCAGTATTATAGTCCAAGATGGGGGGTGAATTGGACTTAGCGGATTTTCACGTTACCTTTCGGTTAATTAATTTAAACAAAATATATGCGTAGTAGGTAACAAGCCAAATAATCAAGTGCAGGAAAAAGATAAATGGACACAGCGATTTATAGTAGTTCGGTTCCTCTTGAACCTACGTCCACTACCTGACCGCACACGATCAGGATTTCTCAATCCACTATTGGCTAGTCAACTTACGGGCGTAACTAGAAACTGTACACATTAGTCAACATAAAGACTTGACTATAAGTCGTACACACTAACCAAGATAAGGGTTTGGCTAGAGAGCCGCACATACTAACCAACACAAGGGCCTGGTTAGAAAGTCGCACTGTAACCAACTTACGAGCGTAGTTATAAGTTGTACAACAATATGATATAGTTCTGGTTGACTAAAAAGTCAACAATACATTAAGATTACAAATGATAGAGAGAGATGTTCTAAAATACTCTCAATAATATTAAGCGTACAATCTTGAATGAATAATCACTACGATTCCAACCATAATATTTTAAATGATGTGTAGTCTTGAAATAGATGAAATCAAATACATGCAATCGATTCAAATAATAATAATGTGAGATCAAGAATCGAGTATGCACATGTATTCAAATATTGATTCTAACAATGATATGTATAAAGCACATGAATCAATATGCACAAATGATCAATACTTGTTGATTCTAAATACATAAATGGTTAAGATCAAGAATCAACCCTCAAGTAATAATCAATGAAATCAGTTCAAAATAATGTAAGTTTAGCACATGAATCGCTACCACATGAGATGTATGAAACCACTAATCAAGATAATGTGATATGAAGATCAAGTATGGTTTCACAAGCAATACTCAAATCAAAACGGTTTTCAAGATATCAAATCAAGCACAAAATCGATTTACTCAAACAAAATCACAATAATCTTAATGAAGAGATTTTACCCAACTTAGGTAAAGATGAAGCTCAGAGATTCTTCAAGTGTGATGATGGTTGAGAGATTCCTCATTCAATGGTGATCAAGAATCAACAAGATGTGAAGAACTCACTCAAAAACGTCTTGATCAATTGCTCAAGACAAACTCACAAGTTTCTCAAAGAGTTTTGAAAGAATAGGCGAACTATTCGGAAGTATGAATCAAAGATTCAAATGTAGGTGAACTTTTGCTTTGAAAATATGTTTAAATCACTAAAGAACTTATTTTGGACTTGTAAAAATAAAAGTATGAAAATCGGCACAAGTTCAAGATTTTTGCAAAAGTTATTCTTCAAATGAGCAAGTGTGGTATTTCTGCCTCAATGAAGGAGCACGCTTCTGCTTTGAAATCTGAAAAGTTTCAGATTTTCTTCCAATCAAGGAGCGGGTTCCTTAATATGTATGTTGGGCATAGGAGCGAAGTTCTTCATCAAGAACCACTGACTCTATTAACATTCATATTTTGTCCTTGACTACAAGAGCACGTTTCTGTTAAGAGGAGCGCGTTCCTTATTCCCTGATCAAAAAAATCTGAGTCTCGGGAAAAACTATAGGAGCGTGTTCCTTAATATGTCTGTTGGGCATAAGAACGAGGTTCTTTATCAAGAACCACTGACTCTACAAACATTCTTATTTTGTCCTTGACTACAACAACGTGTTCCAGTTAAGAGAAGCGCGTTCCTTATTCCCTAATCAAAAAAGTCTGAGTCTCGGGAAAAACTATAGAAGCGTGTTCCTTAAACTTTGATCAGAAAAATCTGATTCTCAGGAAAAAAGCTCAGGAGCACATTTCTTTAATGATGAGTGCGTTCATTCACGTTGAAGTGATAGAAACTCGATTTTTCGATCAAAATGAGTTTAAGACATTGTTAAACACATAAACCAACTTTGAAAACATTTTTTACAAGATTGAAACACAATTTGTGAAGATAAACATGTGTAAAACAATCGATTAAAACAAATGATCAAAACGTTCGATATTATACACGTAAAACGATAAAAGTCATGCAAAGTTGGTAATATTAGTGTATGATAATCAATGATATATATTTGTGCATGATAAACAATGATATATATTTGTGCATGATAAACAATCTTAACTATATGATTGCATAATAATCATGCTTGTGTGTGTGCATGCATGATCAATATAGTAACAGTGTACGTGCATTATTATGATAACCTACATGCATGATTTTCAAAAGATGCAAATCATATTGTGGTTGGAACGAGTAAAGATTACTTTACAACACTAAAATTCTAAACTAAGGATTTTATGAAGCTCTTGAATCTTTGTGCATTATTGTTCCATCCACATGTTTTGACAGTATAGTTGAATCCATCTGATATAGCTAGTTAGCACTAAACAACTACGTAAAAGATATTAGTGATCACAAGTATGTTGTTTGTAATCATCAAAACAAAATAGGGTAAGAGTCGTTACATCAACAATCTCCCCCTTTTTTATGATTTCAAACAAATTCACTATTAGCCTAATTGAAGCAAGAAACATGATTTCTCGAGTGAATGAATGAGTAAAAAGAATAGTAATATCATGCTACATTTAAGAATATACCACTTAAAAAAAATAGCATTTGAACTTTAATCAATCAGATACCAATATAAGCATACTCAAAAAGATATAATCATGTAAGCACGGATAACTGAATATACTCAAGCACGTGTGAACAATAGTATCAAAATGTACATGTATATCAATATAACCAGTAAAACATATACATGTAATCCCACAAAAGTAACTGAGAGAATACACAGAAAATCTCCAAAATATATATCCAACATCCTAAACTCCCCCTGAGTATATGAACTCTCTCCCTAAGTGTGTGCACATAAATGATCCAATCAATCAGACCAATCATATTACTCTCTCCCCATTTTGAAATATCAAAAAGAGGGCATGCCTAAAATGGAGGTGACAATCTAGGATCAAGAGATCCAAGCCTAATGAATATATCATCAGCGGGTGAAGCTGGGGGATCGTCCTCCGCGGGGGTGGTACCAGCATCTGCATCGGGTATGACAATGGTAGCAACAGATGAGGCAGGACTGGTGGAGCCAGAGTGGATGATCAAATCACGAGTCGGAGATGGTGGAGAAATACGTGGCAGTGAGAGCATCAAATCCAGAGAAAAATCTCCCATAGCTAGTGATGGTTGCAGTCAGGAATAAGGAATCCTAGGAGCTACAACTGATAAAGGGATCAGTGCTAAGGCAGTGGATACTAGATGAGAATTGGAAGAAGGACCTAAAGTTGAATGAATAGGCGAAATAGGCTGTTGAAAAGTCGGTGATGGTGCAGGTTGCACATATTAGCCGAAAACGTCTTCCTAGCTAAAACTGAACTCATGGTGGTCGTCAACTAGTAAGCGATCAAAAATAATCTGGAGCATAACTCCATAAGCTCGCACATCTGAGACCAAATCCTCATGCTTCTTCTCCAAGGAGAAGAGAGAAGAGATAATAGTCTATTGTCGGTCTCCCAGCTCCATCAGTAATTGAAGAATTGAATCAGAATGAGCTAGATCAAATATGGAAGGCTCGCGAAGTGGACGAGAGGCACAGGGTCACATCGTGGATAGTGGAGTGGGTGTGTGGGACTCTCCAACCTCTACACGTTTCCATGTAGGCCTGGGTGCCGGTGTGGAAAACTCACTAATCTCCAATTGACGCTTAAAAGTCGTTGTTTTCTTAGGAGGCATTTTATCGAACATTTGATATGCAAACAACGTGAACCTAAGGGTTTTAGGTGAAAAACCAATGAAAACAGGGGCAAAATGGATCAAAACAATGGTGGGAAGTCAAGTTCGATATGGACACGAGAAAAACAAGCTATAAAACTTGTATTTTTGTGAGAAATTATGGGAAAAACAAGAAAATGAAAAATGATGGAGATAGTTAAAAAAAATGGCGTTTTTGAGTGAATATGGACGGATTAAAAGATGTTTTTGAGCATAAAAATGGATTTGATGATTTGAATGATAGGGAAGGTGTTTGGAATAATCAAAACGAAGAGATTTGGTGTTTGAGTGATCAGGTGAGAGAGAAAGAAGAAAAATGGCACTCGGGTTGCCTATTTCAGTTTTGTCATCAGACAAAAGAGCGCGTTTGTAACAACCCACATTCCCATATGATGTCATGGTGACGTAGAATGCCCAACTCTAGATATTTGTGTACGTATTCGATGTGTATTATACTCGTATTTTGTTCAAATACAGTATAATTTTATGTTGATTCAATTATAACTTTATGAGGGGTGTCTCAAACGGACTTGGGGATATTAAAAATGAGTCTGGAATGCATTTTTACATAGAAATTGACCTATTATACGCGAAATTTTGATTTGTATTGAGCGCATAGCGGAAAAGTTTAGATTGAGTATTCTGGGCAAGAGAGAAGCGCGCTCCTACTGAGAGAAGCGTGCTCTTTGCACAGACAGAGAGCAGAATTCACTCAGAAAAAGAAGAAGTGCGCTCTTGGGATTGAGAAGCGCGCTTCTCACGAATTGAGCAATTTTTGAGTGAAGAGGAGAAAGGAGGAAAACTTGGGTTTCAAAGGGGAATCTTCATCATCTAAACCCAAAGTTTGTATTTTTCTCCATTTCTTTCCATAAAAACACTATTGAAGGTGAGAGCAAGCTTTTTAATGGTATAATTTTCTCTATAGCTCACGGATTTGGGTAAACCCAAGTTAGGGTTTCGTGTGTATGTGCCCAAAATGGCTAGGTAATAGCACGAATGAGTGTTTTTGACCCTTAGCTATGCACAATGTGTGTTTTCTAAGCACTGGACCACGTTTTTTATGTTGCATAATGCATGGTATGGAAATGGATTCCTAGTATGGATTTGAGCTCAATGAAAGCTTTTCCCCCAATTTCCATGGTGAAATTGATGAAGTTCCATATATAGTGACCTAGCCCCAGATTTTGACTTAGGATTGTGCTATGGGAGTGCATGTGACCTATGTCAGTTATTTTGGCATGCTTAAATGAATTTTGATATTAATTTGGGTTTCCCCATGGTGCGGCATGTTGTCTAGTATAATTGGCCAAATTGGCAATTGTAGAGATTTTTTCAAAATTGGGGCATATGCTATGTATTGGCTTAAATTGGGGATTATTAATTATGGTATGAATGGGTTCATTTGGAAATGTTAAATTGTAGAGATTGGAAGGAAGAATTGGTGAATTCTTGGATTGGTGATGCACGCAATTGAGGTGCTTGTACTAATGGAATTGTGATAGCCAAGAGCTTGGAAAATTGGCTAAGTATTGAGAGCGTGGACTTAGTCAAAATCTTGTATCTTTGTGAGTATTTCTATTTTGGTTTTATGTATGACATTGTAGTATATCAACCTTGTTTTTATGAATTGTGGCATGTATGATTGCTTTGCTTGCATTATTTCTTGAATACATTAAAACTTTGATTTCAATATCGAATATACTTAGACTTACCTGATGTAAAAAAAGTATATGATCAATTCCATTGAGGAAAGTTTGAAGACTAGACCTCGAAATGATCGAGATGATGGTTTGATAAGTCGGGTTCTCCCTATGAATGCATAATAGGGATATATACTCACTTACATACCTGAGGGTGAAAATTTGTCATTTATGCATTGTATGATATGTATAGAGTGACGCAAATGTATTTAAATCATGTATCGATATTTACATGTGAATTGCATATAGGGTTTATAATGTTGTTTAAATGTCATGTTTTCTTATGAATGCATATCTAATGCTATTACTAGATTACTCACTGACCTTGTTGTAGCTTACCCCATTCCCTTTTTATTACAGGTGTTGATTACAAAGGCAAAGGTAAGGCTTTAGAAAAGTGATCTGAGCCTGTTTGTTTGCTAATGTAAGTATGTGTGTGCAGGGAGATGGGTATATGATCTTTTATTTTGAATATGTATTTGTATATAACACTACTAACATGTATAATTATAGTGGGGACTATATATGTATAAATGGATATGAGACTTTATGAAAGAGCGCGCTTCTGCTTTGAAATCTGAAACCTTTCAGATTTCCCTCCAAGCAAGGAGCACGTTTCTTATAAGAGGAGCGCATTCCTTAATATGTCCATTGGACACAGGAGCGAGGTTCTTCATCAAGAACCACTGATTCTATAAACATTCTTATTTTTTCCTTGACTACAGGACGCGTTCTTTATTGCCTGATCAGAAAAGTTTGAGTCTCAAGAAAACCCACAGAAGTACATTCTTTAAACTCTAATTAGAAAAATCTGATTTTCAGGAAAAAAGCTCAGGAGCATTTTCTTTTAATGAGGAGCGCGTTTCTTCACGTTGAAGTGATAGAAACCCGATTTTTCCAATTAAAATGAGTTTAAGACATTGTCAAACACATAAACCAACTTTGAAAATATTTTTGACAAGATTGAAACACAATTTGTGAAGATAAACACGTGTAAAACAATCGATCAAAACAGATGATCAAAACAAATGATATGATGCACGTAAAACGATAAAAGCCATGCAAAGTTGGTAATAAGAGTGCATTATAAACAATTTTAACTATATGTTCGCATAATAATCATGATTGTGTGTGTGCATACATGATCAATATAGTAATAGTATACGTGCATGAATATGATAACCTGCATGCATGATTTTTAAAAGATGCAAATCATATTGTGATTGGAATGAGTAAGGATTACTTTACAACACTAAGATTCTAAACTAAGGATTACAAACATGAAATTCTTGAATCTTCATGCATTATTGTTCCATCCATATGCTTTGACGGTATAGTTGAATTCATCTGATATAGCTAGTTAGCACTAAAACAACTACGTCAAAGAGATTAGTGATCACAAGTATGTTGTTTGTAATAATCAAAACAAAATCGGATGAGAGTCGTTACATCAACACAGAGTAGGTCAGGCGTGGCATCATCCCATTAGGTCAATCCGATGTCACTTGACCATTGCGGACGGGGTACTAGGTATTGACCCGCTTACACCCCTTTATGACTACTTCATTAAAGAAAGAGGGATTTTTGATAAATTTAGGCATGATTTTTTTATTAAATCCAAAAATAGGCAACAAAAAATAATATATTCATATTTAGGCAAGTTTTGGACACGTTGGTGCCACGTCATCACCAATCTTTCCAAAACTAGCCTATAGGTTTTTTTTTATATATAACCATTCGCTTTTTTTTTTTTAACTTTCCAGATTTTGTGTTTTTTTATTTAACAATGGATGGATCCTTTTCCACTATAAAACAATAAAAAAAAACCTGGAACAAAGTAGATGACGCCTTTTCAAGAAAAATGAAAAAATTGCACAAGGATAAAAACTCTTGTGCGATTTCTAAAATAAATAAATAGGACACCAAAGAGAGAGATGACACCGGGGAGACGAAAGTTTTTTTTTTCTAGAGTTGTAAAATTTTTATACTTCGAAGAAATCGAACAAGGTCAATTTTTTATACAATTTTGTTGGTTTAATTTTTTTTTTCAGTAGATGGCGCCACTTCAAGAGGCGTCATCTTCTTTGTTTTATATTTTTTTAATAGTCGTTCGCTTTTTTGAAACAAATAAAGAAAAAATATGAAACAAAGAATATGACATCTCTTGAAGTAGGGCACATCTACTGGAAAAAATAAACAAAAAAAAAATTGCACAAGGTGCGATTAGTGAAATAAAATGAATGGGACGCTAAAGAGAAAGAGGATGTAAGAAATGATACCGGAGAGACGGAGGATTTTTTTTTCTGGCGCTATAAATTTTTACACTTCAAAAAAATCGCACAAAGTTAATTTTTTGTACGAATTTGTTGGTTTAAATTTTTTTAAAGTGGATGACGTTACTTCAGGAGGTGTCATCTAAGTGAATGAGACGCCAAAGAAAGAGAGGATGTAAGAGATGATACCGGAGAGACGGATAATTTTATTTTTCTAGAGCTATAAATTTTTTATACTTCAAAAAAATTACACAAGGTTAATTTTTTGTACGAATTTGTTAGTTTAAATTTTTTTTAAAGTGGATGACATCACTTCAAGAGACATCATATACTTTGTTCAATATTTTTTTTTAATAGTTGTTTGCTTTGTTTGTTTGTTTTTTTTTTTTTACTTTATTCCAGATTTTTTTAATTTAACAATGGTTTTCAAATTTTTTTATTTAAAAAATTAAAAAGATTTAAAATTTAAAATTTAAAATAAAAATGTTAAAAATTAAAAATTAAAAAAATGCATGCCCCCATTCAATGAGTGGTGCTTTTCATTTCTTAATGAGTCGAAGAGGCACCACTCATGCAATTTTTTTGAAAAAAACCTGTCAATGCGAACCTGTCCAAAACTTATCCAAATATGAATATATTATTTTTTAAAGCCTATTTTTAAATTTAATAAAAATAAATCATACCTAAATTTATCAAAAATCCAAGAAAGAGAGAGAATGGGGCAGCGGCACTGGGGTTTTGACATGATTACCCCTAAAAAAAAATTTCACAAATGCCATCGAAATACAAATAATGACCCATTTGCCATAGTTTACTGTTCATTGCACAGTCACCGCGCCAAACAAGCGCCACGTCGGCGCCCAGGTGGCATTTTAAGGAAGGCGTCTTTTGAAAAGACGCCTTCCCTTCATAATTATTTTTTTAATGAATGAAAAATCAAAGTTAAATTCAAAGTTATTATTAAACTGTTCAACCTCACCGAATCCAAACCACTTGGTTTTTTTTAACCAGACCACTTTCACCACGTCCCACTATCCTCCCCCGATCCCCCGGAGTCGACGGAATCTCATTCCCATCCCCGGTTTCATTTTTGGACCCTCATCCCGAATTCAAGTTTAAATGAAAAATCATAGCTATTACTAAACTGTTTGGCCTTACCGAATCCAAACCACGTGGTTTTTTTTCAACCCGACCACTTTCACCACGTCCCACTATCCTCCCCCGATCCCCCGGTGTCGACGGAAACCCATTCCCATCCCAGGTTTCATTTTTGGACCCCCATCCCGAATTCAAGTTTAAATGAAAAATCAAAGCTATTACTAAATTGTTCGGCCTCACCGAATCCAAACCACGTGGTTTTTTTCAACCCGACCACTTTCACCATGTCCCACTATCCTCCCCCGATCCCCCAGAGTCGACGGAAACCCATTCCCATCCCCGGTTTCATTTTTGGACCCTCATCCCGAATTCAAGTTTAAATGAAAAATCATAGCTATTACTAAACATATACAAGGTAATTTTGTTAAAAAAAATTTATTGAATTGAAATAGCAAGTATACATACATGTTGAGTACAACATTATCAAAACATATACAAGTTTATATGAGAAACAAGTTGTCAATCTGTGCCACATATTGGCCACTTACGTCGTTTATTGCGCCGTAAGTGGTCTCTTGTAAACTGCTGCAAAGGCACCTGAACAACTTGCTCGACCGATGGTGCTGGATCATCGTCAACGGGCATAGCTGATATGTGGTCATCCTCACGATCATCATGCGCCTCAATAGCCGTATCTGCTATAAATGCACGTCCTCGCCTTGGCATTCTTTGTCGTCTACCTATCCAATGTCCTTCTTCACCCAAGGTTGGATTGTCCTCGAATGAAGTAGCTGTCGGGTCGATATGAACATCTGGTATTGCATCACCAAAGGGGGATGGATCGTGACGCAATGGTGAGGTGTGAACATCTGTGAATGTATCAGCACGACCGGAAGGAGTGATGGGACTCTGATGATATGCTGAAGATTGTCCCTCTGTTGTGTCCCTCCTAATCATGTAATCAGCATGCACTGTTTGTAGCGTAGTCATTGATATCCTCTTAATGTCCCTCGCTACAATCATATCATTTACCTCACTGCGCAAATGCATTTGAGCCACGTTGCAAACCTAAATAAATTAAATGTGTCAAACATTAGCAAAAATAACTACAACTTAGCTTAGTAATAAGTGAAAACGTGAATTGCATAATGTACTTTCTTACCAAGAAATCGATTGTTGCACCGCTTTCAGTCATATACCTCCGAGTTATTGATTGAAACCAAACCATATATGGGTCATTGTACTCCATACGTGATGAATCATCATTTTCACCAACTGCCAAGTTATCAACACGACGCTACCATTCATCAACATAATATCTGTGCTTTTCAATCCAATTATTGTCACATTGGCTTCTCATATCACACTTGTGAAGCTCAATACTTGTGTCGCATGGCTCCGGAATCGTTTGTCTCATGCCAAATTGACGTAGCACTCGATCTGGTCGATGTAACTCAACTATGGCGAAACAAATGAGTGGAGAAACAGTGTGCCAAAGGTGTCGCCCATGCTTGCAATACTCTGGCAAGGCATCAATCAAATCATCAGTGTATGGAGTCCAACTGACCTGTACATGGACCCCTAACGTCAAAATTGGAAAACATAGCAAAAATATAAGGAATACATTTATGTAAATTGTTTGGAATATTGTACCTCTTCAAAACCTTTAGTGTCCAACGTCTCTCTATATTTATTCAATACATGCGTTGAGACTTCTTTCTTTATTAAGGCGTGTCTCCACCTGCAAATAGTTAGGACAAATTAATAAATGCTAACAGTAAATGTTGAAAAGGAAGATCAGTGTGGACTTAAGTAAAAAATTACTCATTTACCTATATGCCAATGGTGGTGGTGGCAACAGATGTGCATTTGGACCGGCATGATCCTCGCGTTGAATGTTGCATCTTCGTGGAGCCAAAAATGGAAATCTATCCCATGCCCATAGTTGTATTAGTACCAGTGCTCCTAAAACACCTCGTTTGTTATAATCAACCGCACGACACATTTGACGATATAACCATGCTAGCACTGCACTGCCCCACGCGTATGTACCGGCAACATTGAAGTCCGCAAGAAGAGGCAGAACACATAGGTGTACAAGGTTGTTTGACTGGTATGACAACAACCCACCTCCAATCAATTGCAAAATATATGCTCGTGCATACTGTTGTATTTCAATTTCTGTTGCTTCTTCGGGTAAGTTTGGAACTCTTTCTCCAAGGGTGACTAGACTCAATCGTCCCCCACGTTTTTCTTTTCCAACTGGAATGAACCCGAGCAACTCAGCACATAAATCTTCGTAAAGAAGGTTGGTCGATCCCGTCACTGGTAGACCATCGACACGCAAGCCCAATTGCACCTCCACATCTTTGAGTGTAATAGTCGCCTCTCCGCATGTAAGGTGGAAGGTATGGGTCTCTTGGCGTCAACGCTCAATGAAGGCCGTAATTAAGTGCCAGTCTAACTGAATGTAACCAACACGTGCTACCCCATAAAAACCAGCTCGCTGCAAGTATGGAATAATTCGTGGGTCAAGCGGAAGTGTGCGATGGACCACGGCTTCTCTGCGAAGGCAATGCAACTCTGGCACTGGCTGAAAAAGTAAATTATTATATTGTCAATCAAAGATTTAATTCAAAAGCGATTAAATATCAAAATAATACGTAAGTACCTCTCCATCCCATATGGGACCAGATTGATGACGGGCCTGCAACGATAGTACTGATGGATCTAAAGGTCCTGGATCCATCTAACTTAGATGAACTAACATTACATTTAATTACCACATATTAGGATCAAACGTAGATAAAGAAATATTAAAATAAGATAAAAATGAGAGAATAATTATCAGACAATAGCTCGAACATGACAAAGTTTATCCCAAAGTGTCATATTACATTGCAAATGATACAGGAGAGTGAAAAAGTAGAAAACATGAAATATATGTGGGCAAACAATAGCTTATGCAGCCCCATCACGAAGGGTTGGACACTTCCGCCTGTTGTGGCCTTCTTATCCACATTGCCCACATCTAATCTTAGACGAGGGTTCCCTTATATCCATCTCATTTCTTAAGCGCGACGACCTAGGTCGACCAGATTTGCGAACATGACCAGAATCAGGTATCACCGTATACGGAATAATACATTGTGGCTAATAAGATTCGTGCGGAATGGGATGGAACTGAGCTTCGTAACACTTAGAGTAATGCTGGAGAAGGTACCAATGATCAATGTATTGGTCACAATTGATCGAAGCATAACGGTACGCTGCTTGGACGTGTGAACAAGGAATCCCATAACATTGCCATTTGTCGCAGCTGCAGAAACGATCTTTTAGTCGCACGACCTGCTTGTTTCCCCCTTTGTTCATGCGGACATCTTGTATACCGGTAACAACCTCAAATGTCTGAAGCTGTCTATTGATCATTGTAACAATGTGGTTCCCTGCCTTTAGCCCCCAATTTTTCATTTTCTCAACCGCATACTTTGTAAAAACTTCTCCATTACTAATTGTTTCATCTATTTCTTGTCGTCTAACGATAAACCACCCAACACATCTATAAAACGTCAGCTGAACCAATGCTGTGACCGGATAAAATCGAGCCCCCTTCAATACTCCATTGAAACACTTTAAAGAAAAAAAAATAGGAAACAAATCATACGGTAATTGACAATAAAAAAATAGCTCAGAGAATTCAAATAAGTAAATGCATAAACTAACCAGCGACATTCGTAGTCATCCAACCATACCGCACCCCACCATCGTAAGCCATTGTCCACCTCTCTCTAGGAAGGGTCATGGGATTAAACCATCTTGTGCAACCCTCTTTCTGGTGCTCTAGTTCTTTCATTAGTGCCTCAAACTTACGTGGTTGGTGTTGTGACCCTGCTGCCTTCGCCAAATCTCTCAACTTCTCGTTACGGTACTTATCATTGAAATTACTACCCACATGCCTCAAACAGAACCTATGATATGCCTCCGGCTCGGTCCAACCATTCTCTACTCTTTTAACTGCATTCAATATGCCAGGGTGACGATCACTGACAAGGCAAATGCCTTCTCTGTTAGTCACGCTATAACGAAGCTTCCATAGAAACCATGCCCAGTTGTCAGTATTTTCTTGATGAACAATAGCAAATGCGAGAGGGAATATATGACTGGCTGCATCGATTGCCGTGGCGATGAGCAACTTACTGCGGTATTTTCCATATAAGTGTGTCCCATCTATTTGTATGATAGGCCTACAATGCTTAAAACCCTCAATTGAGGGACCAAAAGCCCAAAAAGAACGATGAAATGTGGCTATCCCATTGTTGTCAGGTTCGTAGTGATTTACAAATGCGTGCGAACCTGGATTACTAGCATTCAATGCATCCATCCATTTTGGGAGTAGGTTATACGATCCCTCCCAATCACCAAATATCTTTTCCATCACCTTTTTTTTTTGCACGCCATACTTTTCTGTAATGCACATCGTATTTGTAATTATTTTTAATTACTTGATGTAGCGCGGACACAGAAGTTGAAGGATCTCGCTTTACAATATCAAAAATTTCGCGATATATTAGCTTTAAATCCAATTGTCTATGATCTTGTGACATTTGGGCATAAATACATGTGTGTGGAAATGGGCATTTTGTGATCTCAAACAATCCCGATTTCTTGCGTTTCGAAGCCCGTAGCCTCCACTGACAACCATCTTTCCATTTCTTACACCTAATTGACCAAAATTTCGGTTCTGAATCGACCACGACATATTCTTGTTGCTTAGCTATACAACATCGTTTTACTCTATGTTGCAAGTCTTCCTTTGAGGGAAATATGAGTCATTCGCAAAAATCTTGTGACTCGTTCCACCCCATCGATATGTTATCATGATTGTCTGATAATGGGGTCATAGCTTCATGATTAAGTTCCATGAAATTCGGTGATGGAGCCTCAAAACTTGCCATGGTAGGTTGTGGTGTACCACCCATACTATGCAACTCAGTGTCTTGTAACTCTGTTTCTTCAATGCTTACGCCATTGCCACCTTCTCGTAGTGGCGATGCATACATAGACCCATCATTTTCAATTACTCTGAAGAAAGTACCACGCATATCAACAAAATTATCCATCTCATGTTCATCATCCTCATCACTGTTTTCATCACTGTCTTCGTCGAGGTGGGCATTGTCGTCGTCTTCAAAATTGAATTCATCATCAGACAAATGTACATTTGAAGGGCTGGCATCTTCAGAATCATTGGTCATGTGATCGATTGTAGCATCAATAGGTGAAGCTGTGCTCGGACCAATGTGCTTCATTGATCTCCGTGCACTATGACCGCCAAAATTCATGTGGCTTCGGCGATGACCCGTTTGACGACCTTGGGTAGGATTTCCACCAACAACTTCTACATACACCTCCATATTAGTAGGAGGTTGGACCTCTTGCAACATGGAAAAAATATCCCTTAGCCCTTGCTCAGTGCTAATCGGAAGCACCGTATAATTGAAATCCTTTTCGCCAAAACACAAAGGATATCTATAGGTCATATTGATCGTTGCACACGTTGAAATCCTTAGTGCACCTCAAATAACACCTTCAAATTCTTCAAGACCAATGCCTAATCGGACTCTTACAAGCTCGACTGGCAATTTATCGTATGATGCACCTCGTGAACCATGTACTACAGAACCACCACTGTAGCATATTATAGAAACAAACCTATTTGTCATCTGGACATAATAAGCAAAATACAATCGTCATTCTTTCAAACAAAATAAGAAATTCTGAAGCTTAAAATCTGATGCTTCCATATGTTCTATTTTACTGATAACACGCATTAGAGATGACTTATAGCCATTATATAACCATGTCAATCACATAAAGTTATGAATAGGAAGTATTTAACATCTCAGTTACATATTTATAGCCAGGTAAAAGTGGTATAGAAATTAAACATCTTTTTTTTTTTTGAGAAGAAATAATTGGAATTGAAGAATCGCATGATGTGCATTTTCAGCATCCACCTAGTAATCATTTAGGATCACAGTTTCATAATGTTCCCACTCCAAGGTCCAAGGTTATCAGATCTATACCTTCAAAAAATCTAGCTCCTTTGAGGCTTCCCTCTTCCTGAATCATCCTCATATGTTTGTAGAGGGATGCTGCAAGTTCTTCTCCTTAACTTGCTAAAGTATATCTAGGATTTCTTTTATAGCTATTTTAAACAAGGGGGGCCTACGGTTGTCAAGTTGCTTCTATCAACAACTTTTGTTCCACTTCATCACCTAATATGAAGTAGAGATCAAGTGTGACAATTTTCATAGCATAAAAATTGAAGAACTTGAACAAAGTTTCTCTAGTTTTCTTTTCATCTTATCCAAGATTATGTACCAAAAATGCTATGAATGTAGATGAAGGAGCCAACGGGACCTATAGAAAACATTGAGGCACTAAGACCTCAATCCAAAGCCAATCTTTCTCCTAGTAGTCACAAGCAACTCCAATCTCAAAACCTGCCATCCTCCATTCAATTGATGACTGTAACTGAAAGTTACAGCTTGGTCATAAGACCTTTAAGGCTCCAACCATCATTGACATTATAGCCAACTCAACTAGTTAAGGGAAAAAATTAGAAAGAAAATCCATATACAAGCAAAGCATAGAACAAAAATGGTGAATTGGCGCAAAATGACAAAATGATAAAATGATAAAAAATAAATAAAAATCCACCTGGGGCATATCATGGTGTTACTGAATCATTTCTATAATACACACAAAATATAGAATAAAATAAAATAAAAAATAGCGCGACAAAATAATCTATATAAATATGAGCCGCTACAACTGTGTTTATGGTATGCAACTTAACAATATGAAATAGTTTTTTTTTTTTTTTTTTTTTTCTGAGAAATCAGCTAAGCCATTATGTACAAAATGAGTAATTTGGGCAAGTGGATAATCAATGAAATGCCTACTGGATTGCTTCAACAACAAATTCACAGAAAAAAGAAAAAAGAAAAAAGAAAAAAAAAACAAAGATGACACTGGTGTTTGTTGCAAATGGGTACACCGCAAACAACCCAGTAATAATCTGAACATCTTTCAAAATAACTAATTAACAAATGGTTCAGGACATTCATCAAACATGTGCAATGCATGAAACCTAACATTGAAAAAAATGATCCAAATATCATATAAATTATGAGAAATCTTGGTGGGTATGTTAGATTCTACGAAATTCACCCAAAATATCAAATGACTGTTGAAACTTTTATCAGTTTAGATGCAAATAAAAGAAAAAGAAAAAAAAAATTAGAATGAATGCGCGTCGAAGTTGGAGAAGAACCTGTTGTTATTGGAGAACGACCCCAATCGAGAGGAAGAGAGGGAACGGAAGAGAGTTCGAACCAAATGCTCCCGACTTCAGAGAGGAGTGGTGTGACGACTGTGGGAATGGGTGGGATATAAGTAGGTTTAAGTGAAGGGGATGCGTCTTTTGAAAAGACGCATTCCCTTCACTTAAAAAAAAAAAGATGAAGGGAATGCGTCTTTTGAAAAGACGCCTTCCCTTGCACTTAAAAAAAAAAATTGGTGAAGGGAAGGCGTCTTTTGAAAAGACGCCTTCCCTTCACTTAAATAAAACACGATAAAGGGAAGGCGTCTTTTCAGGAGTCTTTTGAAAAGACGCCTTCCCTTGCACTTTTAAAAAAAAATTTATGAAGGGAAGGCGTTTTTTGAAAAGACGCCTTCCCTTCACTTAAAAAAAATATATGAATGGAAAAGACGCATTCCTTAAAATGTCACCTGGGCGCCGACGTGGAGCTTGTTTGGCGCGGTGACTATGCAATAAACAGTAAACTATGACAAATAGGTCATTATTTATATTTCGATGACATTTGTAAATTTTTTATTTTCGAGGTAATCATGTCAAAACCCCTAGCGGCACTAACATAAAATAACTACCCGAGTGAATTCGCTTATGGTTTGTTTCCCTACGTGTGTGTTTGGTGCGTGTGGCTTATCCATGACAATTTCCACGCTAACAACTATACCGCTGAAAGGCCCTGCTGCTCTCTCTTCCACTCTTTTCACCCTCTTTATACTTTGAAGCTTTTTTTTATTATTTTTCTTGCAAGATGGACAGCTTCACTCTCACAACCTGCTGTAGCATCATCCATCATCGATTCAATCTTCCTACAACAACAACAAGAAATGCCAACTCTTCTTTCTCTCCAAAACCCACTACCACTACTTTTCGTTGCTGTGCTTCCAAAGACCAACAACCTCCCAATCTCGACCAATGGGACCAAATGGAGCTCAAATTCGGCCGTTTGCTTGGTGAAGATCCTAAATTAACCTTGGCCAAGGTAATCCTTTTTCCATGAAACCTTTAATCCAATTTCTTTCACACCCAGTTTATGAAATTTGATTTAATTTAACTTAGGTTTTTGTTTTTTTTTTGTTTTTTGTTTTTTTTTAATGATGGGTACCCGTTTATGATTTCATGTGTTTATCCTGCTGTAGTGTAACTATCTTATCGAATTGTTTATGTATGTTTAGATAATGGGTCGAAAATCAAACCCGGAAGTATCATATCTAGAAATTGAGAAATCTTTTGGGAAGAAAAAGGGCGGTGAATCAGATGATGAGATTATTTACTTTTCGAAAGATGATGGGCAATCTTCTTCTTCTTATGATTTATTGAATTTGGCACGCCCAGCTCCAAAGAAGGGTGCAAAGTCAATTGTTTCGGAAAAGAAGGAGAAGAAGAGGTCAGTGAAGACAAACAAGTCCAGTTCATCATCCTTGGCGGGGAATGTAACTGATGCTCATGCGAAATGTGGTAATATACCTAAAATCATCTTGAGAAAGCCTTCTTCTGCCTTTCCTGAAGATGATGTTGAAAAAGAGGAGAAAAGATCCAGGTTGAGAATTAAACCGAATTTGTTGTTAAAAATGAGCAAGGAAGGAAATAAGGAGCATTTTAGTGACATCACATTGTTAAAGAAGCCTGAAGCGATGTTGCCCACTGTTGATTCTGATCAAGATAATATGAGTTCAAACACTGAATTGGTGCAGGACAGTGAAGTGGAAGCATCTAGGAGTGTGGCCATGAATAATTTTGATGAACCAACGGAATTTAGCAATGATTTGTCTTCAAAAGTATCTGAGATGGAAGGGGAAGCCAAGATAGGTAATGAATTTAGTTGGATTTAACAATTTTCTTGTTTGGAGTTTCAAAAAGAAATTAATATTCCAGTTGAATTTTCAAGGATTGCAGCCATTTGAGCAGAGTGAAATGGGATCTAGTGGACAGGAAGCAGAAATAACTGAGCCTTTGTATTTAGCAAAATTGCAAGGAAAACCACAAAGGTGCTTTGAGTTGCCTCCTTCCGTCCTTTGTCCATTTTGAGCTTAGAATCTGCTGCCCCTTATTTAGATGATGTACTTGGTGCTTAAGAGGTAATTGTGTTGTAGGTTAGACCAGTGTTTGGGAGAAATATCTCGCCCTGGTAGACTGGAGGCAGTCGATGCAAGTAACAATAATGATATTGATGATTCTGAAGATGAGAATCTCATCTCAACAGAACCCCTACAGGTGAAAGTTCATTTTATTATAGATTCATTTCTGTGCTTTATATTTGATCTGCAAGTATTTGAAACCTTATCTTCTTCCACAATCTTCCTGCGTTATTAATAAGCAAATGTCCTTAAATAATGTTTAGCAGTTTAGGTTTATCTCATTATGTAATGAATTTAACTAGTACTAGCACATGTGGACTTTCTTAGGAACACGAAGACGCTGACTGGGCAAGGGCAGAGGAATTGGTTAGGACGGGAAACAGGGAAGAAGCGGAGTTGATCAGCTGCAGCACCAGAGGTTTCGTAGTATGTGCTCCTTTTCTGTTACTATCCCGGCTTAAGGTTAATTGTTGACTTTTGACCTTTAACATTTGTTTTCCATGCATCTTATTGGAGATTTTTTTGGGTGTCTTTCCAGGCATCTTTTGGGTCTTTGATTGGATTCTTGCCATACCGAAATCTTGGTGCCAAGTGGAAGTTCTTAGCATTTGAATCATGGGTTAGAGAGAAAGGTTTGGATCCATCAGTGTACAAACAAAATTTAGGCGTTATTGATGGCTATGAGCTTCAAAAGAGACGTCCTTCGATGAATGAAAATGTAAATCCTACAAAAGAGGAGGCAGAATTGTCAGCAGATACGAAATTGCAAGATCTTCTTACAATGTATGATCAAGAGAAGCTGAAATTCTTGTCGTCCTTTGTTGGCCAGGTTTGAATAACTTGATCTTATTTTAGAATTAATATTTTTGACTGGAAAGTCTCTCATTATTAACCTTTTTATTTATATTGCAGAGAGTAAAAGTGAATGTGGTATTAGCAGATAGAAATTCCAGAAGGCTAATGTTCTCTGGAAGGCCTAGAGAAAAAGAAGAATTGGTTGAGAAAAAGAGAAGTCTAATGGTAAACAGAAGTATTCACGTTTTTGGAGTCTCACATGTTGATCTTTTTGGTCTAATTTGGCTTTTAAACTACTCTATTTATGATCAACTTTTTTATTTTCATAGAGGTCCTAGGCTTTCTTGTGCCAAATAAACTAGGTTTCAAGGTTTAGAAAAAAAAAAAAACCAGCAGAAGAATACTTGGGGTGATGGAGTTAAAAAAGAATGCGGAACTGATATCACCATCACCTATGTATATCATTCCCAATATGAGAAATTAGCATTTTTCAATCTAGACCATAAAATGGGGCAAAAAAGATGATGAAAGAAATGTTTAATCAGAGCTTGATGTTATGAACTAAAGATTCTAATCTGGTATCACACCTTTTTGATCTTGTCAGAGGAAATGTCCATTAGTACCCATGAAAATCTCAATCTACTCCAAGATCTACCAGCTCCATAATATGTCCATAAATTTGATTATTATATTATGTGATCAATGCTGTTACTTCTACACAAAGAAATGAGATTACTCTTTTTGGAATTGAAATCACTTTTTATCTTAAAATTTGCAATAGCTCAAAAGCTATATGGAGTCTATTGACAATCTTTACGTCCTCAACATGAACGTGTTTTAGTAGTATCCTTAATCTTTTAAGTATCTTATTATAATGCTGCTTGCTAGTTATTAACACTATAAAAGTATGTGGTTTTAACTTGTTAATACAGGCCAGGCTTAGTGTAGGGGATGTTGTGAAAGGTTGCGTCAAGAAAATAACATACTTTGGTGTATTTGTGGAGGTAAGTCAATTGTTATAACCATTTCCGTTTCTGTTTATGCTGGTCTTTTATCAATATTTTTCATATTTTTTACTCAAAATATGTTGATTAAGGTTGAAGGAGTTCCTGCTTTGATTCACCAATCAGAAGTGTCATGGGATGCTACTTTGGATCCCTTATCCTTCTTTAAAATTGGTCAGGTATTTAACTTACATCCTTTGATATCTGCTCTAAGTTCATTTTTGTCAGATTTAGACATACGTGACTTATTCAATTAATGAAGAATGCACATTCGGTAAATGTAGGAGGGATGAATGCTAAAGTGGTGCTAGATTTTTTTTTTTTTTTTTTTTTTTTTTTATAACTTGTACTATATCCTGCCTTCACGTTTGCTCCATGTAGCCCAATTAATTACATAATGAGCAGATCTGAGTTGCAAAATGTACATGCTGGTTCTGCTTTGTGACTAATGGTTGTTTCATGGATTGTATCTGTTAAATACTAATAAAAGACACAAAGATGTAACGTGGTTCGGCTCCAAGGCCTACGTCCACGGGAGAAGAGAGAAAATATTTTCTTATTCTTGATAATGTCTTAATGGAGGGACACCATATATATAGACATGCAGGGCTATGCACACATATAGCTATAATTACAATTTTAGTAACTACTAAATAAAACGACTACTAAAATTATCATCTTTCCTTAAAGGAAATAAATCCTTAAAGGAAGTAAACCTTAAAGGAAATAAATCCTTAAAGGAAATAAACCTTAAAGGAAATAAACCCTTAAAGGAAATAAATCTCACAGATTTTGCTCTTCTCCACAACACTCCCCCTCAAGCTGGTGAATAAAGGTTTACCATTTCCAGCTTGGACACATTTGCTTGAAATGCAGTATGGTTTAACCCTTTAGTGAGCACATCGGCGAGCTGATTATTGGTAGACACATATGGAGTACAGATCAACCCACTATCAAGCTTCTCTTTAATAAAGTGTCTATCAATCTCTATATGCTTGGTTCGATCATGTTGAACTGGGTTATGGGCAATGCTAATTGCAGATTTATTGTCACAATAGAGTCTCATAGGGCCATCCCAGTGTATCTTCAAATCTGTCAAAATTATCTGCAACCATAATAGCTCACAAACCCTTGTGCCATTGCTCGGAATTCTGTTTCAGCACTAGATCTGGCCACTACATTCTGCTTTTTACTTTGCCATGTCACCAAATTCCCACCAAGAAACGTACAATATCCAGTAGTTGATCTTCTGTCAACTACTGAACCAGCATAGTCTGAATCAGTATATGCTTCAAGAACTCCTGTGTGTCGTTTAAATAAGATGCCCTGTCCTGGAGTCCCTTTAAGATACTGCAAAACGCGATTTGCTACTTGCAAATGAATATCTTTAGGGCTGTGCATGAACTGACTTATTACACTTACTGCATATGCAATATCAGGTCTTGTGTGAGAGAGATAGATGAGTCTTCCTACTAGTCTTTGATACATCTCCTTATTAATAGTCAACGCTTCTTCAGCTTCTCCAAGCTTGTGATTAATTTCAATAGGAGTATTCATTGGTTTGCATGCTAACTTCCCTGTTTCTTTAAGAAGGTCTGTAATGTACTTCTGGTGAGAAATAAAGATTCCCTGTTTAGAGCGTGCCACTTCAATCCCTAGGAAGTATTTCAATCTCCCTAGTTCCTTGATCTCAAATTCCTTGGTCAAACACTGCTTCAAATTTTGTCTCTCGTTCTCATTGTTTCCTGTCATGATGATGTCATCAACATACACTAATAGAGCTGTAACTCCCCCTGAATTCGAGTGCTTAATAAACAGAGTGTGATCTCTTTGGCTTTGTCTATATCCCATATTTGTCATTACTTTGGCAAACCGACCAAACCATGCCCTCGGAGATTGTTTAAGTCCATATAGGGCCTTTTTCAATTTACACACTTTATCAGTGGTGCCAAATCCTGGAGGCACTTCCATATAGATTTCTTCTTCTAAATCCCCATGTAAAAATGCATTCTTTACATCAAATTGTTGCAGATCCCAGTCATAATTAGCTGCCAATGACAAAAGAAGTCTCACAATATTCATTTTTGCAGCCGGAGCAAATGTATCTTGATAGTCCACACCATATGTCTGAGTATATCCTTTGGCTACTAATCTTGCCTTGTAGCGCTCTAGGGACCCATCTGCTTTGTATTTTACTGTATAAACCCATGAGTTGTATGTATGAAATATATTGGGAGAATTGGTCATGTGATCAGTAGCACTAGAATCTATAACCCAAGAGTTAGCAAAAGACTTGTCCGAGACGTTAAATCCAATAGAAATAAGAAAGTTACCTAAATGGGCCAATGAACAGGTACCTGAGGGTTTGTCCAGTGTGCAAAGCAAAGATTTCAATCTTTCAATGTCGTCTTGGCTGAATTCGTCTGGCACCGGGGAGTCTGCAACTATTTGTTCGGTAGACAGATGTGCTTGTCCACTGGTCTTCTGCTGTCCTCCTTTGTAGCCCCATTCTTTACTGGAAGTTGAAGGCTTTCCATGAAGTTTCCAACACTTCTCCCTAGTATGTCTAGTCTTCTGACAATAAGTACACCATAAATTGTCCCTATTGTCTCGATTTGGGACCTTTGCCGATTCAGCACGCGGAGTGTGTATCTTCTGATCATTTCCCCGATTGGCAACCATAGCTGAGCCTTCCATCTTCTGAGGTGTGAGCATAACACTTCTTCTGTTTTCTTCAGTCTGCATCGTTTCGGAAGTAACTGACATTTTTCTTTTTCCCAGGAGCTGCAGATGGCGATGGAGATTAGAGAGATGTAGTGATGCAGTGATGCGCAAAAGAGATATGTGAGAGAGATGCGTGAGAGACGACGAAGATCAGTAGCAACGTCAAAGATCAGCAATGGTGGGTTCGAGCAGCAACGACTGAAACACGGTAGCAATGGAGACGAAGGCGTCGACGACAATTAAGATATCGACAGTGCCGATGAGGAAGACGCAGTAGTCGATGGTGATATAGTAGCAGTGATGAAGACGTACGCACCAATCAGCAACACGAATAATGGCGATAAAGGCCAACGAGGAAGGTTCCAGCAATGAAGGCCAAAATAAAATAATTTCGACGATGAAGGTCGGAAGAAAAGAAAAATTTTCCAGTTGTACGAGCTTAAAGCTCTGATACCATGTTAAATACTAATAAAAGACACAAAGATGTAACGCGGTTCGGCTCCAAGGCGTACGTCCACTGGAGAAGAGAAGAAATATTTTCTTATTCTTGATAATGTCTTAATGGAGGGACACCATATATATAGACATACAGGGCTATGCACACATATAGCTATAATTACAATTTTAGTAACTGCTAAATAAAATGACTACTAAAATTATCATCTTTCCTTAAAGGAAATAAATCCTTAAAGGAAATAAATCCCACAGATTTTGCTCTTCTCCACAACAGTATCACATCATAATTAAACATTCTTCTTGGCTCATTGAACTATTCTATAGGCATAACTTAATAGAGGATTATAGACACATAGTATACTAGCTAATTGTGCTGCCTCATTAGTCATCATTGCAAGGTACATCTTACATTTATCCTCCTGTTCACTATAGTATTCACTATGCTGTACTTGTCTTGACTTGATAATTGTTTTGATTTAAGATTGTGGAAGCTAAAGTTCATCAATTGGATTTTACACAAGAGCGCATCACATTGTCGGTGAAGGAAGTTACGGTAGTAATCCATGTTTAAACCCACCTTTGTCCTCTGCCCTGTTTCCTTCTTGTTGTAAGAATAATTTTAATTTCAATTCTTAAAAATTGGATTTTTCTCTAACAGCCTGATCCATTGATTGAGGCCTTGGAATCTGTAATTGGAGATGGCAACTCTTTGGATGGTAGCATCGACAAAGCGAAAGAAGATATTGAGGTTCTTGATTCCATCCTTTTAGTTTGCTTGTGTTTATTTTTAAATCTCTTTTTGTTAGTGCCGTGCATTAGATGGAACTCTTTTTTTTTTTCTTTTTTCTCTGCATGTTCTTTTATTCAGTTTTTTGAGATCAAAGGTAGAGAGATGCACTGGTATGAAAACTCATATTTTCTTCTAGTGAATGCAAAACAAATACATTATAAAATGTTAAGTTGCTCACTCAAAAAATATAAAGTTGTAAAATTTGAGAGAAAAATCTGTTCTTCTCATTAAATCATGTAGGCTTACAACAATTTATAGATGTACAAGATAAGAAACAAAAGAATCTAAAATTCAAAATCTACAAGATCAAAACTGTACAGCTAGTATAATCCCATATTTCTAGGAACAACAAATCTCCTATTAAAACTAAAATTATCTGATCTGATAAGGACAGATTTGGTGGAATTCAATTCGGATTTCCAACAAAATCTGGATTTCCAACACTCCCCCTCAAGCTGGGCTAAAGATATCGTGCATGGACAACTTGTCGACTAACTTATCAAATTGCTTCTTGGCCAACCCCTTAGTATATCAGCCACTTGTTCTCCCGTAGGAAGATAAGGCATGCAAATCGTTCCACGGTCTAATTTCTCGTTTATGAAATGTTTGTCAACTTCCACATGTTTGGTCCTATCATGAAGAACAGGATTATGAGCAATAGCGATAGCTGATTTATTATCACAATAAACCTTCATAGGCAGGGAACTGGTAACCTTTAATTCTTCTAGTAGACGCTTTATCCAGATCCCTTCACACACTCCATGAGCAACTGCTCTATACTCAGATTCTGCACTACTCCTAGCAACCACACTTTACTTTTTACTCCGCCAAGTGACTAGATTACCTCCAACAAAGGTGCAATAACCGAATGTGGATCTTCTAGCAGTAACACTCCCAGCCCAATCAACATCCGTGTAGATTTCCACTTGTAAATGCCCATTTTTCTCGAACAAAAGCCCTTTACCAGGAGTCCCCTTGAGATACTTCAAAATTCTGTACACAGCATTGAGATGATCTTGGCTTGGTGAGTGCATGAATTGACTCACTAGGCTATCAACAAAGGCTATGTCCGGCCGTGTGTGTGACAAGTATATTAACCTCCCAACTAACCGCGGGTACCTCTCTCTATCCACTATCTCCTCAGCTCTTGCAGGCTGTAACTTTGTGTTTGGTTCCACAGGAGTCTCCACAGCTTTACTCCCAAGTAGTCTAGTCTCCTCCAATAGGTCAAGGACATGTTTCCTTTGGGACATAAAAATTCCTTTCTTGGATCTTGCAAATTCCATTCCAAGAAAATATTTTAGTTTCCCTAGGTCTTTTACTTCAAATTCTTGCGCTAGAACTTTCTTCAACCTCTCAAGCTCCGTATGGTCGTCACCTGTCAAAATTATATCATCTGCATAGACTATTAAAATGACAAGTTTCTTATCCTTTGAGTGTTTAAAGAAAAGTGTGTGGTCTGCTTGGCTTTGAGAATTACCTTGATTTTTTACGGCTCTTTCAAACCTCCCAAACCAGGTTCTAGGGGACTGTTTGAGTCCATAGAGAGACTTTTTAAGTTTGCACACCTTGCCTCTCCCTAAATCTTCTTCAAATCCAGGTGGTAATTGCATAAAGACTTCCTCCTCCAAGTCTCCATTTAGGAAAGCGTTCTTAATGTCTAGCTGGTACATTTGTCAATCCAAATGTACAGCAAGTGAGATTAAAACCCGAATAGAGTTAATCTTGGCCACAGGAGCAAAGGTCTCTTGATAGTCAATCCCCAAAGTTTGTGTAAAACCTTGGCAACTAACCTCGCCTTATACCTTTCCACACTTCCATCGGCCTTACATTTAATGGTAAAAACCCATTTACATCCGACAACCTTCTTTTCTCTCAGAAGTTCAACAAGGTCCCATGTACCACTCTTCTTGAGAGCATGCATTTCCTCCAACACTGCTGATTTCCAATCCGGGTTCTTAATTGCTTCCTGAATGGTTCTCGGAATAAAAGTTTTAGAGAGATTTAGGGTAAAAGCTCTATGTTTCTCAGAAAGTTTAGTGTAAGACAGATATTTTGCAATAGGATGTGTAGTGCAGGTTCTAACACCTTTCCTAATGGCTATGGGAACATCAAGATCTGAAATAGGAATAGGATTAGTGTTTGAGACAATACCAGGATTTTGAGCCATCAGGAGAGATGATTGATCTTGTTGACCATTAGATAGATGATCTCCACCATTTGAATGAAATTTCCTTCTTGTATAAAGACATAGTTCAGGTTGATGTTGCTCTTGTACTTTTTCTCCCCCTGTTTTTGATTCATTAGAGTCCGACAATGATAAACTAGTGTTCCCTTTGTTTCCATTATTTTAAATTTCTGTTTCAAAGAACATACTTGCGGTAGGATTATTTTGAGTTTGTCAAAACTGATCTTCATTAATTCTTTCCCCCTGAAGAGAAGTTTTGTCAAAAAATGGTTGGTTTTCGAAGAAATTGACACCCATACTAACATATGTTTTGTGTGTAGCTGGATTATAACATTTGTAGCCTTGTTTATTGGACGCATACCCTAGAAAAACACATTTTTCAGCTCTTGGTTCAAGTTTAGATCGAAGGTGACTGGGAACATGAACAAAAACAGTACTTCCAAAAACTTTTAGGGGTAAATCAGATGCTATTCGATTTCCTGGAAAAGTTGTGGTGAGACTTTCTAAAGAAGTCTTATAATTTAAAACTTTTGAAGGCATGCGATTAATAAGATAGCATGCAGTAAGAAATGCATCCCCCCACACAAATATTTTGGGACATTCATTGAAAACATTAGTGCACGAGCAACCTCAAGCAAGTATCTATTTTTTCTCTCGGCAATACCAATTTGTTGAGGGGTTTCTCGGCAAGTAGATTGATGGATAATTCCTTTTTCAGTTAGAAAACTCCCTAGGCATTCATTATAAAAATCCATTCCATTATCACTTCTTAAGATTCCAATGTTTGTCTGAAATTGATTGGCAATCATTTGATAAAAAAATTTGAATTAAGTGTCCCACTTCAGCTTTAGAGTTCATTAAATATAGCCAACAAAGGCGGGTATGATCATCAATGAAAGTAACAAACCATCGTTTTTCAGAAATAGTTGAAATTCTAGATGGGCCCCAAACATAACTATGAATAAGATAAAAAGGTTTGGAGGCTGAATATGGTTTTATTTGAAAAATAGAACGATGAGTCTTAGATAGCAAACCAAGGTTCGAAACTTCAATTTCGCCCGACACTTCGACCTTTAAAAATCAGAATTAATTCGGGAAAGTTTGAGAAGTCTTGGAGAATTATTGTAAAAATTCGCCAACTTAGAGAAGTTTAAAAAATTTCTATATAGATGTTAAAATATGCATAATTACTATTAGAAATGATGAAAACAAACATAAATAGATACTTTTCACATATAAAAGTATAAATATAATCGGTTGAAACATGTGTTTTTATATTAACATTGTTTAACGCACATCCAAGGATCGAAAATTCGATTTCAACTTGACTTCGGTCACTTGAAAATTGGAATTAATTTGGAGAAGTTTAATTTAACATGGAGAATTTTTTTAAAAATTTCTTAATTAGAGAAGTTCAGAGAATTTTTTTATATATGCTTAAATATATAGATTTATTGTAGTATAAGCTAAAAAACTAATATAAATAAACACTTTTAATTCATAAAAATACCAATAAGTGACCTAACAAATCAATCTTATTAATTGGGTTGATGAATTTGAAATAGTGGCTTTTGGTCTTAATTTATTTTCTTTGTTTTGATATTTAGTTTTTTGGTGGCTTGCTTCTCAACCACATACTTTGCTAGTTTGAATCCCACCATGCTTAATTTATTAGTTTATTATTTAAATGTATTGTTTTTTAATCTTGTTTCATAAGAGTTAACTAAAAGAAGATGGCTTTGGAAACTTTTTTAATTTATTTTTAAGTTTTTTTCTTATTTCAACTTTATTTATTTATTTTTTTGCTTCTTTTCTTCTCTTTTTGGTAAAGCATATCCCATAAACTACATAATTTGTTAGCTTATTAAATTATTTTTTAAAATCTATATTGTTATGTTGGTTGATGAAGTTGAAAATAATACATAATTATTGATATTTTTTTTGTTTTTATTAATGAAATAACATTTTTTTACTTCTTTGTCAAATTTCATCGAACTTTGTTGAATTTTATCAAATTTTGTCGAATTTTTTCAAATTTCTTGTCGAATTTTTGCATTTTTGAATTGAAAAATAGAAATTTTATTGAAGTTCATCGAATTTTGTCGAATTTTATCGAACTATTTGGGCGAATTTTTGTATTTTTTATTTTACATCCACTTCGCACTTCGATGGTAAAAAAAGAGAAATAATTTGTAGAAATTTGTCGAATTTCGGAGAATTTTCAAACCATGTAGCAAACAAGTTTCACAAATAAGAGAAGTATAATCCACCCATTTAAACAAACTAGGAAACAATCGCTTTAAATAAGGGAAACTAGGGTGCCCTAGTCTAAGATGCCAGAGCATTATTTGATCATGAACAGAGATTGAACCCAAAGTACCAGTCAAGCCATCAGCTTGTTTATTTTCGGAAGGACTTCCATTGAATAATAGAGACCGTCCACTAGTTCAACACTGCCAATCATCCTCCTCGATGTTAGGTCCTGAAATTCACAATGGGATTCAAAAAATAGGACAACAACAATTAGAATCACGGGCTAATTTACTGACTGACAAGAGGTTACATACTAGGTTTGGTACATGTAAAACAAATTTTAATGTAATGGATGAAGAGAGGATAACAGAACTTGTACTAGCTATAGAGGAGTGACTACCATCAGCAATCCTAACTTTCTTATGACCAGAACGAGGTGAATAGGTCGTAAATAAATGAGAAGTACTAGTCATATGATCTGATGCACCAGAATCTATGATCCAAGGTGCAGAAATAAACCTAGAGTAACCTAGATAAGGACTACCTGTTTGAGCAAGAGAACCAACAGGTGTGCTGGTTGTTGGATTGGATTTCAACAATTGAAGGATTTGATCCATTTGCTCCTTAGTGAAAGTAGTGGCCTGGGATACATTGTGTGCAGCAAGTGACCGAGTATTGGAGTTGGAAGACTCCCCAAGTTTAGTAGTCCTTCTCTCGAAAGGTTTTCAATCAGCCGGTTTTCCATGGAGTTTCCAACAAGTCTCCTTGGTATGACGCGGTTTGTTACAATGTTCACACCAAACTCTCGGCTTGTCCTCTAGGCGGCGTGGATTACTAGGATTTCGACTAGTAGCAGCTGCAACAGACAAGGCAAAATTTTCAACATTTCCGCCAATAGACTTCTTTCCGAGCATCACCCCCCTGTGACTCTCCTCAAGACGCACCTCGGAAAAAACTTTGCCAAGGGATGAAAGGGGTTGACGACCAATGATTTGCCCACGAACCTCATCAAACTCGACATTGAGGCCAACAAGGAACTTGAATATGTTGTCGCTTTCAACCATTTTCTTGTGATGATTAGCATCCTCTGGACATTTCCATTCATAATTGTTGGAAAGGTCCAGGTCTTGCCAAAGACCTTTGAGAAGGTTAAAGTACTTAGAGACTGAATTGTCTCCTTGACGAACATCGCCAAGTTTCAGCTGAATTTCAAAGATTTGAGACTAATTACCCAAGTCGGAATACATTTGGGTAACATTGTCCCACAATTCTTTTGCAGTGGAATAGCACATATAATTCACACTTATCTCCTCCTCCATAGAGTTAACGAGCCATGCCATCACCATAGAATTTTCGGCATCCCAAGTCGAATAGGTCTAATCAGTCTTTGCTGGATTTGGTTTCTCACCGGTCAAATAGCCTATCTTTCCCCTGCCCCGAATGTACATGCGGACAGATTGAGACCAACGAAGGAAGTTAGTCCCATTATGGCGGATGGTGGTAATCTAAACTGAATGTGAGTGTTCAGATTGATGAAGCTTTGATGAGGCAGAGTAAGAGGAAACAATAGAGGTAGTCTCGGACTGGTTGTCAGACATGTTGACTGAGCAAAGAGAATTGAAAATGAGCTAAGATGCCGGAGAGGAAAAACAGAGGAGGTTGTAAAGAAGCTCCTAGGTCTTGGATTAGGGTGCCTTTTAGGCTCTGATACCATGTAAAATTTGAGAGACGTTCTTCTCATTAAATCATGTAGGCTTACAACAATTTATAGATGTACAAGATAAGAAACAAAAGAATCTAAAATTCGAAATCTACAAGATCAAAACTGTACAGCTAGTATAATCCTATATTTCTAGGAACAACAAATCTCCTATTCAAACTAAAATTATCTGATCTGATAAGGACAGATTTGGTGGAACTCAATCTGGATTTCCATCAAAAGTAAATATTATGAGTTTGCAGTTTAATGTGACGCATGATGATATGTTGTTTACTTGGTTGGGCATCCCTTTTGTATTGCATAATGATAGGGGAGTAAATTGGTTCGGTTGCTTACTTGCTTTTCTGTAGGAATGCAGATTCAAAATCACTAAATTATAGTTCATGATTCAGTTCAATCGAAAATATTTGAATATGCTACAGAGTATTTTTGCTATTTTTTTATTATTATTCTTTAATAGGACCTATGGGGGGTAGTTTTGTCTTTTTGTTTCACTCATATTTGAATATGTGGCATCTAGGCCCAATTATTATATATTTCCACAGTGATCTACTAATTCTGTTGGCATCGTTAAGCCTCCTATGATATGCTTTGCTTTTTCTTCTTATTCTCTTTCATGCTTTTTAGGAGTTCTTGGACATAGGATAATTTTATTGATCTTCTTTAGATGATCCATGAATGATAAAAATATGTTTTCTTTTGCAAGTTTTACCACTGATGATTTTGTGCGTATGTTGTAAAATATATTACTAATATCAAGTTGGATGAAAAAATTATTATCACGCAAACCAACCATTTATCATTTTCTTCAGGGTTGGAAAAGTTAAGGTATATACTTGATTGTCCTTATAATAGGGAAAAACAAGTATACTTAATGTTTTTAGAAGATTGGCTAGCTAAGAACTAGCCAAGAATTCTACCACGGTATGCTTGTGGAATAGCGTGGAACCTTGAGTGTGATTGCTGATGTTCATTGTTTAGATATACAAATAAAATTTAGGTTTTTTAAAGATGTATTTGTTGGAATTAGAAATAATCTAGATTATATTTTGTTAGAGTTTGTGTCTAATTAGGAATTTGAGATGTGTCGAATTAGAAGGTTGAAAAATTAGAAAGTAGAGTTTGTGTTAGGTTGAGAAATTAGAAGTTACTTATTGTAAGAGTTTAGGAATTAGATTTGGGTGCTTATAAATACACCTGTAGGTTGTAACACAAGTTTAAGAGTGAATAAAGCTAGAAATTTGTTTTGCTCTAACAATGGTATCAGGGTATTGTTGATCGTGGGTTGAGTAAGTTACAGTTGCCCCGCGAATTAGAAGGTTGAGAAATTAGAAGTTACTTATTGTAAGAGTTTAGGAATTAGATTTGGGTGCTTATAAATACACCTGTAGGTTGTAACACAAGTTTAAGAGTGAATAAAGTTAGAAATTTGTTTTGCTCTAACAATGGTATCAGGGTATTGTTGATCGTGGGTTGAGTAAGTTACAGTTGCCCCGCGAATTAGAAGGTTGAGAAATTAGAAGTTACTTATTGTAAGAGTTTAGGAATTAGATTTGGGTGCTTATAAATACACCTGTAGGTTGTAACACAAGTTTAAGTGTGAATAAAGTTAGAAATTTGTTTTGCTCTAACAATGGTATCAGGGTATTGTTGATCGTGGGTTGAGTAAGTTACAGTTGCCCCGCGAATTAGAAGGTTGAGAAATTAGAAGTTACTTAATGTAAGAGTTTAGGAATTAGATTTGGGTGCTTATAAATACACCAGTAGGTTGTAACACAAGTTTAAGAGTGAATAAAGTTAGAAATTTGTTTTGCTCTAACAATGGTATCAGAGTATTGTTGATCGTGGGTTGAGTAAGTTACAGTTGCCCCATGTATTGCTCTGTGTTGCCGGCACATTGAAGATCGTTGTTGTGGCTTTATCAGTGTCGTGGGTAGGAGAAGCGCACTGTGGGTTGCTCTAGGAAGTGCTATTGTCTGCGATTTCTTGGAGCGGTGAAAACGAAGAAGAATATATCAAAACCAAATCAGAGATTTGGTTCGTAAGTGAGGGAGTGGTAAATTGGTGTTGTGGATTGGTGTAACTTAGTTAGTTATCCAACGCTTTTGTTTTTGTTTTTGTTTTTTTATCTACGTGAGTTCAGATGAGTTCAATGGCTCCTTCTAATGGACTGAATCAACCTTCACTACATACTTTCACCAGGAAGAAATATGATCAATGGAATAAGCAGATGAAGCCCTTTCTTGCATATCAGGAATTATTGGAAGTTATTCAGAATGGATGTGAAGAATCTCGAAAACATGTTCAACGTCCAAGAAGAAGAAGGAGAAAGAGTTGATGGAAAATTGTAGAAGATTGAGTCGATGTCGAATCTAAATTATGGAACACACGATTGTTTTGCTCCTTCCACAGAAGCAAACCACCTTCCAGTGTTCTCTCCATGAAGCTTGAACTGTTCATGAAAGGGAATATGCTTATATTGTCTTCCCCGGTATCGACGTCACTCATAACTGGGAAGTGATAACACCATCTACTCCACACTTCCATGGCAAAAGGGCAACGCGAACTCAAATGTCCTACTGCCTCCAGATCTTGTCTGCACAGATGACACCAATATGGGGATAAACACATATACGGAAACCTTTTTTGCACCATGTCACTCCTACTCATCTTCCCATGGGAAGCAACCCACCCCAAGAATTTTACCTTTGATGGCACTGGTGCAATTTTTGCCTCATTTTAACTTTCTTTTTTTTATTTCTTTATTTGGGCTTCTTCTTCTTCTTCTTCTTCTTCTTTTTCTCTTTTTTATTACATAAGGTATATTCTGTAAAACTACATGATTTGTTAATTTGTTAGATTAGTTTTTATTTGTATTGCTATGTTAGTTGATGAATTTGAAAATAATGCATTATTATTGGTATATTTTATTTTTTTTATTGATAAAATATCACTTCTTTACTTTTCTATTGAATTTCATTAAATTTTGTCGAATTTCATCGATTTTTTGTTGAGTTTTTTGCATTTTCTTAATGAAAAATTAAACTTTTATCAAGTTTTTTTAGCAAATTTTTGCATTTTCGCACTTCGATGGTTCAAAAGACCAAAAACAATTGCCGAAATTGGTGAACTTTTTTCGATTTTCGAACCATGAGAGAAGTAAATGCCTTGTTGGCAATTTTCCTAGACCCTTTCACCATGTTGTGCAGCTTTGATAAGGAATGTGCCTGGTGACCACAGTAATTTAAACAAATTCAGAAGGTAGGGTTACCTTACTCTTACATTCTAACATGCCTATTTTACTGGGAAGTATCCATTTGCGATATATGAACGAATGTTTGAGTTCAGTTCAGTTTGAGGCAACCTT
The DNA here is from genome assembly GCA_035771175.1 of Paratinospora sagittata. Classification (NCBI taxonomy): domain Eukaryota; kingdom Viridiplantae; phylum Streptophyta; class Magnoliopsida; order Ranunculales; family Menispermaceae; genus Paratinospora; species Paratinospora sagittata. The sequence continues at coordinate 14,098,998 of CM069608.1, forward strand.
CTCAGTCCTTGTTATTTAACTGTTAAGTGAATTGAATTTCTTGGTTCTAGATCCTAATGTTCCCTTCTAATTATTGAAGCAACATTTTGTTGTTGAAGAACGCTAGCGTTACCTAATTCTTTGACAAAAGGCTTCTTGAGAACTCCCGGAGGATCACATTTTTCTATCCAAATGTTAGTGTTTTGTTTATTGCTAAGCTGGTTAACCATAGGTTTTATTGCTAGTTTTTTTTATTTTTTATTTTTATCATCTTGTGATCTGGATCATATAATAACAAATGCATTACTATGAAGTTTGACTGAGTTTGTGTCAATACAAAAGAAAAAGAATACTTGGTCTGGCAAAATCTAACAACGAACTCATCTTATCAAGATATTATTAGATTTGCAATTATGTTCTTGATTATTACATAATTGCTTGTACCCCTCATCCCATTGCTCCCATATGGATGTCATGTGATGTTCACATATATGAGCATCATAATCTAAATACCACTTTAATGATAGACATAGTTCAAGGGATAATCTATCTAAAGTGTAAAACTTTTATGTGTATGATTAGTACTGAACACATTTTTCTAACATGTTTCCTTGATGTACCATTTAGGGGTGGCAAAAAAGTGGATACAAGCATAAACGGGTAGGGACAATACTTGATATTAACAAACTAACCACATGTCTGTAGCCGACCCATTTTTAAAACGGGCAAAATTTTCTTGTCTGTACCACAATTTGTTTTAGAAGCGGGTAGCCCGCTTTTGTTCAAATTTTATAATTTTAATTTTTTATTTATTTTTTAAATATGTTTTAAAAAGTTTAGGTTAGCATAAATATGTGATATTACATAAAATATATAATTTTGAAATTAAATCAACTAATAAAACTCATTTTAACCATATTTAAAGGTATATTTGGAAATATGTTTAATGATGTTATATGATAATATTTAATTAGTGTAAATTGTATACATTTTTAATACATAATATTAAGCTACAATAAATAATAATAAGTGTATTTAAATGTGTTTTTTACACATTTGAAGTAACATTAACAATATCAATAAAATTAAAAGAAATTTCTTATTAATAAATAGTAAAAAAGTTACATGCAATCCACACGACACATTGCACATACACACTGTATATATTCTTAACGAATCTTTTATGAATAGAAATAAACTTTTAGATTTGTCATCATACAAGTATTAAACTAATTGACAAAATCGATTGTATTTTTACTAGTAATATACAACCGGGTACCCGTTTGTTCATTTGTCTATGTTTGGACCCAGCCCACTTTGAAAATGAACCTAAAAATTTAGTCCATACTCGGCCCGCTTTGTAACTCATTACATCCATAACCGTTTTAAAATGGGCTGGACAGAAGTGGACAAACAGGTCCGGAAGACGTTTTGCCACCCCTAGTACCATTATTACTCCAAGTTTGTGGTTTTGTTTGTTGCATTGGTTGAAATGTTAGTTCTTTCAAGTTTTAATACTCTTTTACCTCGGAATTTTCTGATTGCTTTATAACTGTTAATGTTATTTGGTTGCTAGCAAGTTGGAACTGCAATCTAGAGCCACAAGATGAAGGATCTTATAATTTAACACATGAAGGATCATATGATTTAACACTTGGAATGTTTAATCTATTTCTGTTAGGTAGTTCATGTTAAATTCAGGCTAGTATCTATGAACTTCTTATATTTCTTTAACCACTAACGGATTGGCTGTTCAAATTAAAATTTTGCAGTGGACTGATGTAGAATCACTTATTAAAGAACTACGGCAGATTGAAGGTGTCCAATCTGTTTCAAAAGGCCGGTTTCTCTTGAGTCCAGGTCTGGCCCCTACCTTTCAGGTGCGTGCAATTTACAACTTAATTATGAAATTCATGAAAAACTAGATTTGAGGTGTTTCAATGGTGTTCAACCCCAAGCTGACACTGATGTCATTGAAACATCTTGTTTCTCTGTCTCTAGGCTCACTGTTTAATCATAGAATTTTTATGGAATCAACTTGACTGTCTCTACTATTGGCATGACAATTTAGAAGCTTTGCCTAAAATAGAAGGTTTACATCAAAGTGGGTGTGCACCTCAAGGGGTTGGTGTGATGATTAGACACAGACCTCAGGAAGTAAAATTACTATACTATCCTTTCTTAACAACTAATGCAATACAATTACTTTAATGTAGCATTAGCTAATTTCTTTGAGTCTCATCTTCATGTCAGCATCTTCACCACAAAATTAAGCTGATTTTGATGTCATCTGAATGCCATTAATTTGCTTGTCATTTGATATGGTTTAGATTTTTTGAGATGGACCATGGTTTTTTTATTATTATTTTATAAGAAACTTTGTGAATTTATTGCTTGAAGAAAAAGGTACAGACAGGAGGACCAGGAGTTCTCCAACAGGGTTATGGATCCATGGGTTATCATTTGTGAAAACCAGTAAATAGTTCATTTCTATATTGATGCTAATGCAATAGCCTCGAGAAGTATGGATCAAATTTCACAAGTTCGTAGATTATTGATACTAGCCATTATTTGTGTGCAGGGTACCATATTCGTAAGTCGTAACCTCTTTTGAAGTCTGTTCCATTAATTTTTTTCTGGAGCTAAGACATTTTTGTGGTTTATTTTCTTGGTTGCAGGTTTACATGGGCTCCATGTTTGAAAATCAATATAAGTTACTTGCCCGTTCTGGAAACAAAGTACAGGAGGTACGGAATTCCAAGAGCCTAACCTGAGTAGCAGATAATTGAGAAATTATTATCTTTTATCTTAAATATCGTTAACATAAATTTGCAGGCTGGTACTTATATTTGGTTTAGGCTGGTTGTGACCTGCTGAAATATACTTCTTTGCCTTTAGCAAGTTTATGTTCCGGTAGCAAAATGTTTCCCTGCAAGCCAAATTTTGCAAAAAAGAAAATGTTAAAGTGACATCAATTGATACACAATTTGAGACTTCAACTATTGCTCTCTGCAGCTCATGTTAATGGCGTTAGATATGTACATGATCCCATTTTGCTCAAATTTAGTGATATATCTACTTGTGCATAGGCTTTGAGATACAGGATGTAGCTGTAGACCATAATGAGGATTATTGGTTTATCTTTGAGGAGTAATCATAAAAGACCTCTATATATTTTTAAAGAAAAGCAACTCTAATCTTAAGTTTGTTCCTACAGTTTTGTCCCAAAATTCTAACTGCTGCAAGTTGGCCATACTGAAATCGAGTGATTGAATGATTATAATTTTTTGTTGCTTTTGGATTTCATTTCACCAACTTAAGTTTCTCCTGTGACTTTTCCCTTACGAACATACTTCCAAAAAGTGGGTGCATATAATGAATTCCATCACAATATGTCGATGGTAATTTATCTTTGTTGAAAATGTCCTCATGAAAAATAGAAAGAAAACAGTGAATATCAAATTACTGAAACTGGGCTATAAGGGCAAGTTTTATGATCTTAACACCAGCAGATTTTAGTCTTTCATAACAAAAATTATGATCTCAAAGGTGGCTACTTTTTTATTCATTTTCCATAGTTTGTACCAATTATATTGAGCCTACACAACATGGTGCTTCATAAAACTATAAAGTTATTTGATTCTTTTTGTTCCAATGCATGATTATATTGTCATCTTGTGTAGGTAATAGTCCAAGCAGCGCTGGATAAAGAAGCATTGAAAGCCGCAATTCTAGCATGCACAAATAAGGTGGAATAAATCGCTTCACTCTGTTACTGTAAATTCCATTCGCTGAAGAATATAGTTATGCTGGTTAGTTCTTCCTCCCTGGATCTCAAGGCTTACCAATATCATCCAAAATTACAGTAGCTTTTGCTCTGGTCTCAGAATTACTAGCTTGATTTTTTTTTCCTTTATGCCTGTATTTTCACAGTTTACATGCATCTTGAAATCATTCTTTTTCTGCTCTATTTAGCAGTTTATCTGATGAATTTATTTTTCCATGGTGAAATGAAGCGAAATTTCCTTCTTTTTGCTTAACTAGCTGAAGCAATGATTTACTTTGTTATGTTTTGTGAGCATGCACTTGTAATTCTCCTTGCTCTCACCTCTCCAAACTACAATACAACTCTTGATTTACTGCTCTAAAACTTCAACAGCTTTAATGGCTTCTAAGAGTGTTGGCAATGTGTTTTTAAGTCCTCAACATTATTTAGGCATTTTTTCTGTCATTTTTAATGTATTCTACAATAAAAATTACAAATGGTTTAGACTTGCTATTTCAAAAAATGTCTTAGGACTAAAATAGATATAAATTTTATAAAATAAAAACTGTAAACAATGAAAATGCTTTCTGATATATGTTCCAATCTAATTTATTTTCAATCTGAATTATTCTAAATCACGATTCCTACATGAGTATATAGGGCAAAGTATATGATCTACACACAAATCACAAGTATTTAAATATTATAACATATAGTTTCAGTACTATACTAGAATGCCCTCATGTCCAAGGTAGTAATATATATAAACATTGACATAGAATAAGGCAGGAATATTATCTCTATGTTTTTCCATGCTATTTTCTTTAATCCCTTCCTTTCTCTTACCTCTTTTTTCCTCCAGTTTCTTTGAGGTGTAGCAAGCAGGAAACCAAAAGGGTGGATAACCAAGGGGAGCAACATGGCTTCACCTTTCTGTTTAGTTAATGGCTAAAAATTTTTAAGTTTATAATGAATAAAAATTGTCTAGTTATTTATTGTTTATAACCTTCATAAAGGAAAACCTTAAATCTCAACCACTAGGGAGAAAGAGCCAATAAACCCCCTAGATTTGCACCCGTTTGAGGACCAAATTAATGTATTATTATGTGATTAGTGTATAATGTCATCGTTGTAAATTTTTAATTAAAATTCTTACATTACATGAAAAATTTTATCAACTTTACCATAAGGGATCGTTTGGTGCGCGGGAGAGGATAAGATTATTTTAATAGGATTGAATTTGATATGATAGAATAGTATAGGATTAAACAATTAAAAAAAAATTTAAAAAAAAATACAAAACCCATTACAATGGGATAAATATAATTCTTTCCCTTTTGGTTATCACTATTTTATCTCATTACAATGGGATAAAAATAAAGATGAGATTATTTTTTATCCCATTTTGGTCGGCAACCAAACACGGGCTTGAGACTAAAAAAAATTTTATCTCATCTAATTCCGCACACCAAACGAATCCTAACGTTTCTATAAGTTAGGGGAAGGACTTCATACCGGGAAGAGAGCTCTTTAAGAGATGAGAAGAGTGTTTATTGTTGGGCTTCAATTCAAAGTAATGCATGTTGGTGGGAATGGATTGAGAGCTTTTAAAGGATAATTCAGCCAAGTGTCATTGAGGGGTATTTATTATTGATGATCTTTTAGATCAAAGTTAAGCATGTTGGTGTGTATGGATCTGGACCAGTATTCATATATTTCCCTCTTAACCACCTCTGGCCTAAAGTATAGAGTGATCCGGTAAAATGCCTAATTACTAATATAAGGGAAGATCCAACTTAAACCTCATTTGATGAGTTTTTTGATATCTGATGTTAGAGAGAGACTATTATTTTAAGCCCAATATTATCAATAGAGTACTATTGTTCCAATTAAGATGTTTGATTGCCAAATTTAACAATTTAGATGTGTGCGTTACTTGTGTGTGTGTGCGTCCGTACGTGCATGCGTGCGTGTGTGTATGTATGTTTACATAAATGCATGACTCAGAATAAAATTTCGAACATTAAACATTAAAGCATGTGGTTATTTATATGTCTAAGATTGTTTTGTGTGGGCACTTCAATATTTCTAGATCCAAAAATCTTTGGTAAAGCAGCTAACTAACCTTCACTTTGGGATCACTAATCTCCATGGAAGAGAAGCCAAGATGCTTGAAAGATATATAGAGTCTCCAATTTAAAGTCTCCAAAGTTGGCATTTTTCTAAGTTATTAATCTCTTTATCGTTCACTTAAGTTCCACAAGTTTAGTGATAGGTTCATAAACTAATGAATCAAATCATGAACATAAAAATGCACATATCATATAAAGAATCACAGTAACAATGTGAACATGAATGAAGGTACAAGAAATGCATTAGTTGGCCCACGCTGAGAGCCAAATGCAACCGGTGGGTGATAGTTGGCCCAAACCAAATGCAACCAAAAAACGTATACCTTGTGGAAATATCATGAGAAAAAGCTGAAAATTTCATTATTATCATTGTGACCATACTGTTGCATTGATTATTTTGCTTGTAATACTGTGATGAATAGTTAATTATATGTACTAACATTTTGTATAAAGTGAGAACATTAGGAAGACCCACTAGACTTTTAGCTCACTTTTCCTACTATATCTCAAAAGACTAGTTCACGGGCAATGCAAACGTGTCGAAATAAAGAAAGGAGGAATGAGTTGGTGTTGCAGGATACTGTGTTGCATGCGGTGACAAAGATTGCGGGAAGTGATCGAATTACGTAGTTATATATATATAATCAAGCAATCTGATTGTGTGTGTGTGCACGAGAGTGGGCGCACGTGTATGTGTGTGTGCGCGTGTGCGCACGCCGTGTGTGTGTGCAAAATGACTATTATTATAATAAAAGGTGTGAGGGGGTTGTACAATAAATTGGCTCCCACAACCATCTACATATTGTATATATATATATATGCGTGATATTTAATAAAAGCAAAGTTGAGAAATTTAGTTCATTTGTGCACCCAATTTGTGTATGTGTTGACATAATTTTGACATTACAACTTCTTACATTTAGATCAAAAGAGAACAAATGGGAAAAGAAAAAAGAATGAAATACAAATTGGGGCGTTACAATCCTCACATTTCCTATTCATGGATCATAGTCAATCCTATTTCCATAGGACGACTTCTCATGCCAGTGACCTACTGAATAGATCCAAGGACATGCTCCATTTCTAAAATCATTTCATGCATTTAAAAACACAATGCGAGTACAATATCATGCTTACATTTCACAAATCAAATTAATACATATAATTTCATACATAAAACCAAAGCTAAGGAATACTCACTATACATGATCTCCAACCTAAATCTTATCACCACAGCTGCTAATTCAGCTCAACTCCTATTGTTTCCAACCTGCAATAATCATTCCATACATGCCATATATCAAATTTCACATACTTATATTCATCTCACACAGTATTATAAATTTACCAGCTCAATTATCTACTTTCTAGCTCAATTTGGTCTAACAAATTAGGTGAGGATTCTCCAATTTCATTTCTACAGTCAAACTAAGTATTCCCAAGGTGAAGAACAGTGAAAATAGGCTTTCCAACCACATTCCTACCAGTTCCCTAGTCTATTTTTCCTACCGGGAACCTATGTCTAGTTACTAAAAATATCAATCCATTTCCTAAAATTCTTCTTTCCAAATCAGCGTGTGTAACAATAGTCCTACTATCATTCTATAACCAAAAACAAGTCTTTCATCGAGAATTAACATGTTCTCGGAGGTTCCCAATGTCCAATTGCACTACCGGTAGTTGTACAGGTTCCAATTTGACAAAGTAACTCAAACTAACCATAGTTTCGGTCTTTCTACAGCTAAGGGAATAGTATTCACCATTCCCAACTAGTTCCCAATCAAAACCCCATTTCCGAAAATGCTAAAAACAACTCTCATAACAAAAATTACTCTGAGGGAAAGGTCATACATGACTCCAATAACAATTTCATGAAGAAATACTATGAAAAAACACTTACCGGAGTGTCCATTTGGGCAAAAAATTGTGTTTCCCCTCTTTCTCCCTCTTTCTTTCTTCGTTCTAGAGCAGAAGAGCTGTTAAAATGACGAAAAATCAAAAAAAAAATTTAATTAAAATGTGCTGCCACAGCCTCACCAACCTAGGCTGGCCCATCACATCAAAATTACATATATTATATATCGATTTCTTTGTAAAAACACATTTTAGACTCATTTTTTAACACTTCCAACTCCATTTGGCACACCAAACACTCTGGTTTGTAAGATAACCAACACATACGTACGTATACTCGTACACATATACGTCACCAATCATCTCCCATACAAGTATACATGACTTATACATATGTATACGATATTATACGCTCGAAACACTATAAGTCAACGTAAAACTTTAATTCAAAAGTACGGGGTGTTACACTTATGTAGACTTATAGGTTCTCCATATCGAGATACTATATAAAATAATCTGAAAACTATTAATATATTATTAATTGTTATCAACTTTTTCAGTGGAACATGTAATCTAATGAATTATAATTACTTCAATGTCTTACTAAGTCATTTATAATTTATCCATTTACTCATCTTGATGAACTAAATACCCAAAAATCTAAAACCCCAAGAAAACACTTTTTAGTAATATTAAATAGTATATTTTAATTATAAAGTTTTAATTATTTTAATAACGTTTTTTTAAATATAATCAAAACTTTTAAATATTTAATGACATTTTTTTGTAATGTATATATATAACAACACATGCATTTAAACATACACATAATATTAAATAATTTGTTTCTTGATTCAATATGCTAACAAGTAACAATAACCATCTATATTTTTCTTATAGGCATATCATTGTCAACAAAACCCTACAATTCATTTCTAATTAATCCAACATCCCCGAAGTCGCATCACTACGAGATTGGTATATTATCAAATTTTACATAATATAAAACATATAATTTCTTATATATTTTTTCATGTATTGATATTATACTTCACAGGTGTTATGCAAATCGAGTCAAACTAAATCAAATGATGACAAATAAAATATATCTTGTTGTTGCTTCTAACTTGGCTCCACTGCCACCCGATAACATGACAAATATTAGTGTTGTCAAAAACATATTCAATCATGTCAGTTATTAAATAATTAAATATTTATTTTTATGTATAATAACATATTATTTTTTTACTAACACCTATTTAATGTAGCAATCTGTATTTTGGGTGAAAACAAAAAAATTTGTTAAAAATATGAGTCATAAGTAATGGTACATGTCCTACAATAATTGTAATAAATTTACAAGTGTTGAATATGAAGATATATTTCCATGCATACAATGTAGAAATCAAAAATCAATAGCTATAAGGAAACTTAATTTACCTCTACTCATATTTTCTCCTCCATATATTAATTTTATATAATTACCATTTAATATTTTTCCTTTTATATATTCATTTTATATAATAACTAATTGATCAAAAATATATTTTAATGAAGATGTCAAATGAAAGTAGAATTGGAAGACAATACAGATTCAATAATAACTATTGTGGGCAGTATACACGTCGAACCCTTATTATCATAGACTGCACAACAACTAATAGAGCATAGTTCAAAGGTAAACATGTAATATACTTCTCACTTTCCTTATATATATCTTCAAATTTATCGCAATTAAAAATATCTTCTTTCTTTATTTCCCAGGCAGGAACTTTAGACATTGACCCAACAAAAATCAATTTTGCAGCAATGAACCATTTATTTTGTACATCAAAGCTACTAATCTAGATAGAACAACCCCGATCCACACAGGTTTCGTCAACTCCATCTAATATCTACTCCTATATTAGAACACCATCTTGCCAATACTTCGAAGATACCTCATATACTAATGAAAAACTTACGTATAAAAAATATGCACAAAGAGTTCTTTTTTCCTTCTTGTAAAAAAAACAAGCTTTTCTTGTTGACATTATGTACAAAAGTCTTAAGTAGCGTTTGGAAACTCTAATTCTAACCTTTAATTTTTTCAAACTCTAAATAAAATAGAAGTTAAAAAAAATTAGAGCGTTTCGTAATAATTTGTCAACCTCTAAATAAAATAGAGGTTGACAAATAATAGACGTTAAACCTCTAAAATAAAAAGCAAAAAAAGTTTGTTTTTTCTTGTAGAAGTTTATCCTCTACTTGTAGAAAAAAAATGTTCCAACTATATTAAGAATAATTCGTAGCATACCAAATTTACATTAATCATTATATAGAATAATTTGTCATACATGAATAATTTGTCACAACTCAAATTTAGTAAGTGATAATTAATACACAATAATTTTTAATATAACCAAATATGGCATATGATTACAATATAATAATATATATTTTTTTAATTTTTTAAAATAAGAGGTTAGAGTATTTTTGTTGCCAAACAATACTTTTAAAATAAGCTCTAATAAAAGAAGAGCAAAAAAAGTAGAGCTAATTTTTTTAGAACTAAAAATTATAGAGCTAAAAATAAGTAGAGTTACCGAACACCTTAAACTTATGCAAAGACTTCAAGTATGCAAAGTTTTATTTTCTCTACTTTATGTACAAAAATACAAAACTATAAATAAATTTCCTTACATTTTTTTTTCCATATATACCTCTTTAATTCATATTCACTTAATTTACTTTACAAACCAAGTTTAGAAACGAATTAATGCCAACATTTCTTACTTTATCTTCCCTAAGTACATATTACAAATACAAAATTTATATATCTATTTAATAAATTACTCACCCATTTACTTTACAAGCAAAAATTAAATTTATTTAACACCATGCATAAATAGTCTACCAATACAAAAATATACAATCTATAATCATCAGTTTCTTCTATTTACTTACCTTACTAAAATATATTCATTTCCTTGCAGATCACAAATTGAATTTGCAAAAAGATTAATGGATTCGACAATAATATATATATACCGTTGTATACATGGTATGTACAATATATAATACGTTATGTCGGTCATGACGTCACCCTATGTAAGGGACGTCGTGACATTAAAAGGCTCCTTCATCCCCGAAACAGGCTTCCTTCCAAGCTTAGCATGTAATAGGTCCCCAGAAGCAAAATACTTAGCTTTGAAGCAAGAGCTGACAAAGAATTTGGGCTGGAAATCATTCACCAATATTGAACATTTCCAAATTTTTGAAGCCCAAACCACCAAACTTCTTGTCTAGAGACAGCTTCTGCCAATTTCACCGATGGATGCTAGTTTTGTCTCTATGAGAGCCCCACTAGAATTTTGCCAACTTCTTAGAGAAAGCTTGAACCTCTTATTTAGGAATTTTAAAACAGGACATAGTATAAGAAGGGATGGCTAAGCCAATAGCCTTAATGAGTATTTCTCTTCCACCCTAAGAAAGAAGGTGTTTTTCCCAACCAAGAATTCTTGAATTTAATTTCTAATGAAGATCGTAGAAAGCATTTCTTTTGAATCTGCTAAAGTCCACCACCAAGCCCAAGTACTTTCTCAAATAATCCTTCGAGCCTATGTTGAGAAGGTCTTCTAATTCCCTTCGACGATCTTGGCGAACTTTATGGCTGAACAATATATTGCTTTTTTGAATATTAATAGCCTGGCCGGAAGCTTTAGAGTATTGTTGTAAGACATATAACACCCCTTGGAAGTCAACCTTTTTTGCCCTGCAGAATAACAAAACATCATCTGCAAAAAAGAGATGAGATATAATCGGGGCCCATTAGGAAATTGGAAACCATGAATTAGGCCAAGCTCCACAACTTGATTAAATAGGTATGAGAAACCTTCAGCACATATTATAAGCAATAGTGGGGAGAGATGATCCCCTCGGCGAATACCTCTGAATGGGTGATAAGTTTTAAAAAGTTCTCCATTTATTTTGATTTAATAAGTCATAGTGGAAATACAACACCAGATCCAACTCCTCCATTTTCTAGAAAAGCCAAACTTCATTAGCATGAAATCAACAAATTTCCATTCCAATCTATCATAGGCTTTTGACATATCTAATTTTATAATTGCCTCATGCACCCTTCTTTTCTTTTTCATAATGGAATGGATAATCCCATGGGCCAAAAGGAAGTTATCAGTGATTAGCCTCCCTTGAATGAAAGCATTTTGAGTGGAGCCTATGATTTTTTTAAGCACCAATTTGAGTCTATTTACTAGGATTTTAGAGATAATTTTATAAGCAACATTGCAGAGCCCTATACGACTTAAATCATTTAGAGACCTTGGTGCCTTGTTTTTAAGAATGAGAGTGATAATTGTGTGATTGAGAGAGGGATCCAAGGTGTTGTTTTCAAAAAAAAATTTAACAATATCAAACAAATGAGGGGACGCAATATTCTAATAATTTTGATAAAAGATCATTGTTAACCCATCAGGCCCTGGAACCTTATTTGGGTTCATTTCAAACAATGCACATCTCATCTCATCAAAGTCTACTGGTCTATCCAACCACCTAATATCCTCTTCATCAAGCTTCATCTGGAGGTTACAAAAACAATCAAGATTGTCCAAATTAAAGTGGCTTGAAAATATTTTTTGGAAAAACTGACCTCCATAATCAAATATTTGATTTGACTCTTCAAGCTAGGCACCTTCATCATTTTCGATGGCCTTCTCTCCTTCGTGAGTTGACTTTAGCATGAAAAAATTTTGAATTCTTGTCTCTGGAACGAAGCCAATCTATTCGGGCTTTTGCTCTCCAATAATCTTCCTCCCTAACATGAGCAACCTTCAGATCTGATTTGGTTTTCCTCATTGCATTAATATCACCTGATTGGCTTTTATATAGCATAGAAGGATCATTTTCTAGCTGTTTGATTAATCTTGCAAAATTTGCAGATGGGCATTGCTTTCTCCAAGCCCAAATACTTTTTCTAGTGTCTACAATCAACTGAGAAAGGTTCTTTTGCCTCTGATTACTTGGAGGAACAACCTAAACATTTTGAATAATGGCCCGACAATCTTCAACCCCAATCCATATGTAATTAAAAATGAATTGTGTTTTGAATCTCTTCATTGGATCCTCAGTTGAAAGCAAAAGAACAAGGTGTTCAGAACCCAAAGCAGGAATGTAACCCCCCGAATTTTTCTTCCATCTAGCCCGTATACCAAATACATAAGTGCTCAACTTTATGTGCTAGTATTTAGTGAAATGTAAGTTATGTGTGTATTATTTGTTATTATTGATTATGTGATAACTTTATGATTGGTTTGTCAAATGTACTTAGGGATACTAAAAATGAGTCTGTAATGCGTCTTTACATAGAAGTCGATATTTTATACACGTAATTCCAATGTGTATTGAGTGTGTAGTGGAATAAGACATCATGTAGGTAATGAATAGTGATGAACAATAACATGAACAGTGCCTGAGGAATAGTAAGGCGGTGGAATTGTTTCTTAAATGATATATTTTCAGTTATATATATATATATATATATATATATATATATATATATATATTGTCGTTCATTTCAAAGGAAAACGACAAAGAAGAATGAAGAAGAAAGGGGAAAGAGGGGAAAACCAAATCTTGGCTAAATCAACACCTCGGTAAGTGTTTTTCACTCTATTTCTTCATGAAATTGATAAATAAACTAAGTGTAAGCTTTTCCTCAGAGTAATTTTGCTATGGGAGCCATTTTTCGATGTTTAAAAAAAAAAAAAGGGTTTCAACCCAACTTAAATGGAAGTTAGATGGGAAGGTTGAAAAACATTTTCTAGGCTATAGAAACCTTGAATCTATGGTTAGTTTGGGTTGATTTGTTATATTGGAATTTATAAAGCTATTAGAATTAAATTTGATATTGGAGATCTGCGAAACCCCATTAATTTCTAGTAAAACATGGGTTTGAAACTGTTGAATGATAGTATGACTAATTCTGGACATATTGGTGTCGATCTCATGATTTTAGGAGGTAAGTTCTGGCAATTCAAAAAGGCCATCCACCTGCTCAGCCAACTCATATTGATAGGCCTTCCTTGTCGTTGCCTTATAGTCCACCAACTCGGCAACTGACAAGGCCTACCTGATAGTTGGCCTCAACCCCAGAGTAGACCTCATAATCCTTTCTGCAGTAGTCTTCACCAGGCTAAGAGCATATGCTGAAAAATCTGTGAACTATAGCTCGAACTCCTGCACTGTCATACTGCCCTGCTTGAGGTTTAGGAACTCAAGATGTTTTTTTATCCTCTCTGTTTCAGGCACATAAGCCTCCAAGAATAACTGCCTAAAGGTGTCCCAACTCGTAATCGTCCCCTCTGTATTTATCAAAAAGAGTCACCAATCCCCCGCGCGGCCCTCCAATCCTTACGCGAAGCAACGAACTAGAGACTTCTTATCAAGTGACAGAGCTTGACCAATCTTCTTCATGTGCTTAAGCCATTCCTCGAATTTCCTCAATTCAACCCCACCCACAAATTCTTTGGGCTTCATTTTAAGAAATTTCTCCATCAGCTTAACCTGACGGGTAGTGGGGTCCTCAATTATGGAGTAATTTCTGCCTCTAACACGAATTTGTGGGAACCCATAATCGTCCCCTAAACCTCAAAGCACCATCAGGTGACAACTGCCAATTCACATGATTGTTATCTTCCGCACAAAACTTATGCATCACAAAATCAGCTTCTAAACACTGGTAATTAATAATCTCTTGAATCTGTGTTGACTGAACCCTCATCTGAGCACATATCACTATTTCATCGGAAGGGGTAGTATATACACTCATCACAGTAGTCGCCTCAAGTAATCTCCACTTTTGTGTCATCTGGAGAACTACAAGTACAGTCTCCACCTGCGTCCTATTCAAGGCATCAACTACCATACTGGCTTTCCTGAGATGGTATTCCAATGTGAAATCATAGTCTTTCAAGAGCTCTAACCACCTTTTTTGCCTGGGATGGTATTCCAATGTGAAATCACAATGTCATGGATTTGATGCAGAGAGTTTTTAGGCAGTATCTGGATAAGTTCATCATTATCTTCATAGATGACATCTTAGTGTATTCCAAGACTCAGGTAGAGGATGAGAAGCATCTTAGAGTGATCTTACAGACTCTGAGGGAGCATAGGTTGTACACTAAACTGAGTAAATGCAAGTTTTGGATCACCAAGGTCACGTTTTTGGGTCATGTGGTGTGTTCAGAAGGAATTTCAGTTGATCAATCCAAGGTTGAAGTCATTATCAGTTGGCCTAGACCGACCACAGTAACTGAGATCAGAAGCCTTTTGGGATTAGTAGGCTATTACAGGAGATTTGTGCAGGTATTCTCTAAGCTTGCACCACTTACTAGGCTGACCCAGAAAGATGTGCCCTTTGTGTGAGAGGATAAGTGTGAGAATGCCTTCTTAGAGTTGAAAAAGATATTGACATCTGCGCTAGTGTTGGTCTTGCTAGAGCCTGGTCAGGAGTTGGTCATTTACAATGATGCCTCTCGTAACGGCTTAGGGTGTGTATAGATGCAGAAGGATAGGGTTATTGCTTATGCATCGAAGCAGTTGTGTCACGACGCCCCTGACGTAGGCTGACGTCATGACCGGCACAGTGTACTATACACTGTACATACCCATATACAGTATATAATACACTATCAGCCTTCACGTAGTTTCACAATCCTTCTCAACATTTATAGAAATTTTTTTCTTAATATACCACAAATCAAATCCAATATAGATCTCTATAATCATTCCATTCATTCACACATCACATTTTCATTTCATCATCCAATATATTAAGCTATATATATGCCCACACATCCCATCTAGATGATATTACATATATATATATATATATATAATGTGTGATAAGTATACATATCAAACTAACAATATAAGCTATTTCCTCCAAGCGTACATACACATACCAGACGAAGGCTCACGTGATTATCACTCACGTAGTTTCTTTTTCCCTTCGACTCAATACCTGAAATATTGGAGGAAATGGAGTGAGCAAACAACAGCTCAGTGAATATAGTTCTTGATATGACAATTATATACATTTAGAGAAATATGACATTTAAAATCATTTCAAACACTTATTCAACACATGCAGCATTCAACGAATATATTATACATGTCAACAACATAAATTTCATGAGTTTTCCATAACACAATGCACAATCTCCCTCCTCCGCAAGGCAAGAGAGCGAGTCTAACCCTTGTATGGCCGTTACAAGGTAGCCACAGTATCTTATTACCCAATTCACAGTCATTTCAATGATCGCAACCCTTGTTAGGACAGACCTACTGACAATGAGGACTCGCAAAACCTCATCTGGGTCTAATTCCGAACGAAATGACATCATTACAAACTCCAATTTCTAAAATCAGTTTGCATGATCCATAAAACTCAATGCATTATATATAACTATCACATGCATACAATCAAACATTTTATATGCGTACAATGTCATACAAGAACCAAATCAAGAAAACTATACTCACAGTACAACACGTTCAACTTAAACTCAATCATCGTCGCTTTCGAGTCCAACTCCAAGTTAAATCCAACTAATTTAACCTGTCACAATCACTCCATAATTCAATTTCATGTATTCATATCTATTTACATCTTTAATTTCTCAACTCACTTCAAATCACGAATAATAAATCCATTTAGGACTCATAAGCAGTTGAAGAAACTACTATATCGTTTCTGTGGTCAATCTAGATATTTCCACAAGAAAGAACAGTGAAAATAGATTTTCAAATTCTATTTTCACGACACCATATACTTAGTTACTAAAACTATCAAATCATATCCAAAAATCACAATCTTAGCATCGAAACATCCGGAATTCAGTTCTCTACGATTCTATGATTTCAAATCACTGTTCACTATTACATCATTGTTCAACGTCACTGTTTACTATTTACATCACTGTTCACTATTCACTTTACTGTTCACTATTCACTTCACTGTTCATAGTACTATTTGTCATTATTCATTCGAAACATGTAAATTGTATTAAAATTGTCAAACGGCCTCCAAAACTCATGAAATAACATCTAACCACATATTCGGGGTCCCTACCGTCTAAGGAGTTTTTTCTACCTTTCTAGCGGATTTTCATTCACATTGGGTCAAAACCCCAATTTGTCAAAATGCTGTAAAACGGCTCCCACAGTAAAAATTACTCCGCTAGAAAGTTTACATCTAGCTTAGATAGTAATTTCACGAAGAAATAGAGTGAAAATCACTTACCGCGGGTCCGAATTTGACGCGAATCTCGCGTTTCCCCTTTTTCTTCTTCTCCTTCTTCTCGGTTCTGGACGTTCTGCAACTTCGTTCGATTTTTCGTTTTTTTTTCTTTTTGTTTATTACATACGAGTACTGTTCACGGTATTATTCGGTGAACAGTACCCGCAAATGAACAGTATTTTATTTTATTTTATTTTTTATTCATTTTCTATACACTCAATTCAAATATTTAATTAACCAACCCCATAAATTAATCAATTTAAATCAACTCCAATGTTTAACTTGTAAGCACCCATATAAGATGATCCCATAGGTATCATCTTCTTTCTTTACTAATCATACACACATATATTTTACACACGTATATTTGGCTCTTACGTGTAAAATATGTGTATTTTATATCTCGATATACGTGTATTTCAACGTATGTATTTAATGCTTTATGATATTATGATTGTTTGTAGGGGTATACATATGGGTAGTCCTATTATGTTGAGCTTAATCCAATATGTTATCTTGACTGAGCATCACTTGTGTCGGTGAATTCCAGATTTGGAAATGAATAGTCAAGAGTAACAATGAAAAGTACTGATCAAGAAAGAATCAGAAGGCTGGAAGGAAAAGAACTGGATGTAATCCAGTGATAATAAATTATATAGCTTATATATATGGCTAGGAACTACCCAACAACAACGAAATGCACAGCTTATGAGCTTGGGGCAAAGTTGTAATGTGAGAAAGACAGAGACTTGAACCATTGATAGCTCCATATGTGGATGCCAATGGTGTGAGTACCTCTAGAACAACATATATAGTTAAGACTCTCAATGATAAGCCAGATGAAAAGAAAAGATATGTGAAAGTTATGGAAACCTTCGGGAGAAGAGATTTTCCTATCTTAACTGGCAGTCTGATAGTAGACATAGTAAAGAATTTGCTACTCTGAGTGGAGACCATCTTAGAGAATGATTAAGTCTCTGCAAATGATAAAGCACGTTAGCGTTTAAGCTAACTGATGATAAGAGATTATAGAAAGTTGGGTTAAGAACTCCTGAGATGATTAAGGCATGAGATTAATGAAAGAAGCTATTTTATAAGGGCTTCTATCATCATGTTGACATTGATTTAAGGCATGAAAAAGTTTATCTTGTTCAAATGTAGTGCCATGCCTAACCATAAATACAAACATGAATTAAATAGACTGGTATAGTTTATTTTTGGAATGATCACTATGAATACTCAGCGAATGATAAGGATCTAGAATAACTTTTGGGATCCTATACGGCAGGTTTGATCATTGTTGGGTTATATAGGCGCAAGTTGTGAGGCAGCCTATAACTTTCAGGTTAGCCAAAGCTGTGGTGAAATTGTTAACACCAACAATAGTGAGATAGCTTGCACTGCCGTTTGAAACCGAGTTATCAACACCAGTGTTAGGTAAAAGAGAAATAAGTAATGTAAGGATATGTTTGGGGCAATAATATGAACTTCAAGATAAGCGAAACATTGAGTAAGGTTGAAATTATGGCTGTATTCGTGACTCTAATCTTGTTAGTACCTGACCCAATAATAATGGGAAAAAGGGAAGTGATGTTAACGAATTATGAAAACCAAAAGTGGTTCCCATTGCCTGAGCAAGAGTCACAGACTGAGTAAATTGTATCTCGACCAATAATTACCTATTATCAATCTATAAAAAAATGACACGGGATGTGTTAATGTCCAGTTAGTCGATATGGAATGCCCCAATAATTTTTATCAATGTGACTCCACCAGATTTGAGAGAATAAATTAAAGTAAATACAAGACCAGATCCAAAGAGTAGTAAGACGTTGATAACATGTATGATCAACATTTTGTTATTGTGTATATTTTGATTGTATTGTTGGATCTACCTGGTCCTTTATCTCTGGTGATATGGTAGGCAGATTGTATTATCTTTTGTTATAATACTGCATCATTGATTGTGAGTATGCTATGCCTACAGGAGAAAGAATCTACCTTGATATGGTTAGCAAATAATGTGTGGAATAAATATGAGGGTCATCAAGTAATTATGGACTTTAGAATATGACATTGTTGGAAGTGGATGCTTTGTGGGTATGATTGGCTGGTCACCTCTCATGTCAGGTGGAGCGTCTCTCCGAAAAGAAGTACTATTCAGAATAAGTGGAAAATTCTCATTTTGAATCTCGAGAAATTTATACCCTCAAAGTCTTCTATCTAAGATAAGATAGTCATTGATGAGGACATAGAGAATATGGCTAGTACAAAGCCATTTAGAGTAACGTAATAAGGCATGCAGTTGATTAAAATTCCTGTGGTGAGCTGGTATATTGGAGTATTCTCTGATGAAGTATTAAAATTGCTACCTGGACAGGAGATTTATAGCATATCAAACTGATGCCAAGCACCTGAGAAATTGTGAGGATTTAAGGTGTATGTAAATGTGTTAAGGAGCAAAAGATTTATTGTCCTTGATATGCCACCTTGGAGAGCATTTGTGATAAGATGGAAAGAAGGTATAGTGAAATATGTTTAAGTATGAATTACGGTTAATTGAGCAAGGTACCAATAAATAATGAATATCCTTTACCATGGACAGATGGTCGAATTCGATTAACTATGGAGCCAAATCTTTAAGATCATTTTGAGATCTAGGCACCATCAGTTAAGAATTCGAGAAAAGGATGTAATGCAAACTATTTTAAGACAAGATATGGATATTATGACATTTTGGTAACCTTGATTAATGTGTCAATCACGTTTATAGGATTAATGCAGTGGGTATATGAATCATATCTTGATTATCACGTAGTCTTCGATGATGATATATGAAATTGTCCCAAGAAAATGAGAAGAGCATGAATAGCACCTCAGAATTAATTTGTAGTCACTAAGAGAGCACCGATTGAGTGCCAAGCTTGGTGAATATAAGTTTTGAATATAATTAAGATGAGAATTTTTGGATCACGTGACTAGCTTAAATAGTATCTTTAAGGATGCTGGGCAGGTCAAAGTGATCATAGTACTGTTAAAACTGATTTTAATGATGGAAATTAGAAGTTTCTGGTATTAGTTGTATGTTATAGAAAGTGGGTGGAAAGATCCTTGAAGCTATCTGTTCCACTCACGAAACTACACCAGACGAATGTTATATACTGTGTGGACCGTTGTGCATGGGGAAACTCTCACAGTAGTAAATGTTGTTACAAGTTTCAGAATCTGGAAGTAATTGTGATTGATGAATATCACGTCCAGATCTGGATTTTGCATTGATACAAAAGGATAGGTTAATTACTTGTGCCTTCAGATATTTGGTAGTGCACGAGAATAACTATCGTGAGAGTGAATAGAAATTTGTTGGTTGTTATTTGACATAATGAGAGCATTGCCTCTATAATAAAAATGTCACATTCTCTTCAGATTTTAAGAGTCTGAAGTAATTATTTGAACGGAAAGAAACTGAATATGAGGTAATAAATGTGGCAAGAATTCCAGAAGGATTTGATTTTACATTGAATTATTATCCTGGGAAAGGCCAATATGTTGTTGAGGCATTGAGCAGGAAACAGGCTGAAACTGGAGTAGTATCTATCAGTTAGCCATAAATGGAGATTGTTGTGAGTGAGAGGTACAGTTATGAGTGTACTCTCTGTTACTCCATGTGTTGATATTTGTGCTCGGATGCATGTTCAGCTGATTGATACTCATATTCAGAGAGTAAGATTTATGATGAGACGAGTATGATATCAGTATGAAAGATTATGAAATTGGTAATATAGATTGTGTTAAATGAAGATGGGATTCAAATGGTATTTTATGGGTTATGGGTAGATATGATACCATCTGGATGACCATTAGTGGACTGATAAGTCTATGTATTCTTCTAATGAACACCAGAATTCTATTGATAGACTGAGCAGATTGTATATGTGTGAGATAGGGAGATTTGATAGGAGTACTCAGATATTTGTCATGTCGGATTAAGATCCGAAGATTTTGTCGAGATCTGATATATGATGCAGACTCGATTTGGTACTCATCTCCTTCTTAATGTGATATTGTATTCTCAGACTAGCTGACAAACTGAAAGAGTGACTTTGATGCTTGCGAGCATGCTCGGGTCTGGCATACTTGAATTTTGGTGGAAGTTGGAAAGAATATGTTATGTGTGTAAACTTATGTAAACTTATGTGTATAAACAACTATTATAAGAACATAATGATGGCACTCTAACGGTTTTATAATAAGCCTTATAGATCTCCAACTTGTTGACTTGAAAGTATAGAGTTATTGTTATTGGTGCCACAGGATATTATTACATACACAAGGTTGGTATATAGGCCTTGAAATTTATTATGGCTGACCCAGTTTTGCTAAGGGTCTTACCACAAAAAGGCCAAATGAGGTTTGGAATAAAAGGAAAGCTCGCACCGCGATTTGTTGGACCATTAGAGATCCTTGATAAGATAGGTCCATTGGCTTATCGATTTGCTCTACTGTCACGGTTGATAGGTGTCCGTAATATTTTCTATATTGATGTTGAGGAAATGTCATTCGGATTCCATATATATTATGGATATAACTCAACTCTAAGTTGGGAAGGATACCACGTATCAAGAAGAGCAAACATGGGAGCGGACATATAAAATGCGGGAGCAGTTTTCTGGGATTGAGTATCACTTGAGGAATAGTCCTCGATTCTAAATTTCGAGGACGAAATTCCTTAAGTTGGGGAGATTGTAACACCCCGTAATTTTAATTAAATACATACGTTGAAATACACGTATATCGAGATATAAAATACACATATTTTATACGTAGGAGCCAAATATACGTGTGTAAAATATACGTGTGTATGATTAGTAAAGAAAGAAGATGATACCTATGAGATCATCTTATATGGGTACTTACAAGTTAAACATTGGAGTTGATTTAAATTGATTAATTTATGGGGTTGGTTAATTAAATATGTGAATTGAGTGTATAGAAGAGGAATAAAAAATAAAATAAAATAAAATATTGTTCATTTGCGGGTCCTGTTCACCGAATAGTACCGTGAACAGTACTTGTATGTAATAAACAAAAAAGAAAAAAAAACGAAAAATCGAACGAAGTTGCAGAACGTCCAGAACCGAGAAGAAGGAGAAGAAGAAAAAGGAGAAACGCGGGATTCGCGTCATATTCAGACCCGCGGTAAGTGACTTCCACTCTATTTCTTCGTGAAATTACTATTTAAGTTAGATGTAAACTTTCTAGCGGAGTAATTTTTACTATGGGAGCCGTTTTACGGCGTTTTGACAAGTTGGAGTTTTGACCCAATGTGAATGAAAATCCGCTAGAAAGGTAGAAAAACACTCCTTAGACGGTAGGGACCCCGAATATGTGGTTAGATTCCATTTCATGAGTTTTGGAGACCGTTTGACAATTTTAATACAATTTACATGTTTCGAATGAATAGTGACAAATAGCACTATGAACAGTAATATGAATAGTGAACAGTGGTGTAAATAGTGACAGTGATGTGAATAATACTGTGAACGGTGATTTGAAATCATAGAATCGTAGAGAACTGAATTCCGAACGTTTCGATGCTAAGATTGTGATTTTTGGATATGATTTGATAGTTTTAGTAACTAAGTATATGGTGTCGTGAAAATAGGATTTGGAAATCTATTTTCACTGTTCTTTCTTGTGGAAATATCTAGATTGACCACAGAAACGATATAGTATTTTCTTCAACTGCTTATGAGTCCTAAATGGATTTATTATTCGTGATTTGAAGTGAGTTGAGAAATTAAAGATGTAAATAGATATGAATACATGAAATTGAATTATGGAGTAATTGTGACAGGTTAAATTAGTTGGATTTAACTTGGAGCTGGACTCGAAAGCGACGGTGATTGAGTTTAAGTTGAACGTGTTGTACTGTGAGTATAGTTTTCTTGATTTGATTCTTGTATGACATTGTACGCATATAAAATGTTTGATTGTATGCATGTGATAGTTATATATAATGCATTGAGTTTTATGGATCATACAAACTGATTTTAGAAATTGAAGTTTGTAATGATGTCATTTCGTTAGGAATTAGACTCGGATGACGTTTTGCGAGTCTTCATTGTCAGTATGTCTGTCCTAATAAGGGTTGCGATCCTTGAAATGACTGTGAATTGGGTAATAAGATGTTGTGGCTACCTTGTAACGGCCATACAAGGGTTAGACTCGCTTTCTTGCCTTGCGGAGGAGGGAGATTGTGCATTGTGTTATGGAAAACTCATGAAATTTATGTTGTTGACATTTATAATATATTCGTTGAATGTTGCATGTGTTGAATAAGTGTTTGAAATGATTTTAAATGTCATATTTCTCTAAATGTATATAATTGTCATCTCAAGAACTATATTCACTGAGCTGTTGTTTGCTCACTCCATTTCCTCCAATATTTCAGGTATTGAGTCGAAGGGAAAAGGAAACTCCGTGAGTGATAATCACGTGAGCCTTCGTCTGGTATGTGTATGTACGCTTGGAGGAAATAGCTTATATTGTTAGTTTGATATGTATACTTATCACACATTATATATATATGTAATATCATCTAGATGGGATGTGTGGGCATATATATAGCTTAATATATTGGATGATGAAATGAAATGTGATGTGTGAATGAATGGAATGATTATAGAGATCTATATTGGATTTGATTTATGGTATATTAGGAAAAAAATTTCTATAAATGTTGGGAAGGATTGTGATACGTGAAGGCTGAGAGTGTATTATATACTGTATATGGGTATGTACAGCGTCTAGTACACTGTGCCGGTCATGACGTCAGCCTACGTCAGGGGCGTCGTGACACAACTGTTTCGATGCATAAGCAATAACCCTATCCTTCTGCATCTATACACACCCTAAGCCGGTACGAGAGGCATCATTGTAAATGACCAACTCCTGACCAGGCTCTAGCAAGACCAACACTAGCGCAGATGTCAATATCTTTTTCAACTCTAAGAAGGCATTCTCACACTTATCCTCCCACACAAAGGGCACATCTTTCTAGGTCAGTTTTGCAAGTGGTGCAAGCTTAGATAATCCCTGCACAAATCTCCTGTAATAGCCTACTAATCCCAAAAAGCTTCTTATCTCGGTTACTGTGGTAGGTCTAGGCCAACTGATAATGACTTCAACCTTGGATTGATCAACTGAAATTCCTTCTGAACACACCACATGACCCAAAAACTTGACCTTGGTGATCCAAAACTTGCATTTACTCAGTTTAGTGTACAACCTATGCTTCCTCAGAGTCTGTAAGATCACTCTAAGATGCTTCTCATCCTCTACCTGAGTCTTGGAATACACTAAGATGTCATCTATGAAG
The DNA here is from genome assembly GCA_035771175.1 of Paratinospora sagittata. Taxonomy (NCBI): domain Eukaryota; kingdom Viridiplantae; phylum Streptophyta; class Magnoliopsida; order Ranunculales; family Menispermaceae; genus Paratinospora; species Paratinospora sagittata. Next base: position 14,123,411 of record CM069608.1, read on the forward strand.
ATAATGATGAACTTATCCAGATACTGCCTAAAAACTCTCGGCATCAAATCCATGACATTGTCGGTGCATTAGTCACACCAAATGGCATTATAAGAAACTCGTAGTGTCCATAACGGGTCCTGAATGCGGTTTTAGGCACGTCCTCATCCCTAGCCCTCAACTGATGGTAACCTGAGTGCAGATCAATCTTCAAAAAGAATTTTGTTCCCCTCAGTTGATCAAACAAATCATCAATCCTTGGAAGAGGGTACTTGTTCTTGATGGTCACCCTATTCAACTGGCGGTAGTCAAAACATAACCGCAAGCTCCCATTTTTCTTTTTCACAAAAAAGCATTGAAGCTCCCCAGGGTGACACGCCTGGGCAAATAAAGCCCTTAGCCAACAACTCTTCAAGATGTTTTTGCAACTATTTTAACTCAGCAGGTGCCATCTTATATGATGTCATAGAGATAGGCTTCGTGCCAGGAACCAGCTCAATAATAAAGTTGATTTCCCATTTTGGTGGCAATCCGGAAAGATCTATAGGGAACATACATCTGGAAAATCCCTAATAATGTAGATGCCCTCAAGTCTCACCTCGCTAGTCTCATCCTCCCCTAGCACTTACCCAGCCAATATCTCTTTATCCTTATCAGTCACTAATCTACCTCTAGTGGCTGGTTGGTCTGATGTTCTCCCCTGTAGTGCAAACATTGGGTATCCAGGGATGTGAAAGATGACTCTCTTTGCAAAACAATCAATGACTGTGTGGTACGCTACAAGCCAATCCATCCCAAAGATAGCATCAAACACTAAAAACTCTATGACTCTAAGGTCTACAGGCATCTCATAATCACCAATCCTCACTACACAATGATCACAGACCATATTTGGGTAAATCCTCCCCGGCTACAATACTCACTACCAACCACGTACTAGTCCTAATGGGAGTCAGATGCAATTTATCTACCATGCGTCCAAATATGAATGACAATGTAGATCCAACATCAAATAACACATGCATCAAAGTATCACAGATAATAAGAATACATTCCACCAAAGTCTTCGATGCTGTTGTATCTGGCTTAGTGGTAGCCTTGGAAATCTCTCTGCCACTAGACTGAGGTGTTGTAATCGGAGGATTCAGACACTCAAATCTCTTATGCCCTAACTGCCTGCACTGATAACATACATACAACACTCAGGGTCCGGTGGATCCTGACTGAGATCCTGCTGCGGGGCTTCCTCTACCTCTACATCTGCCTCTACCTGCCGACGGTGGAAATGGTGGCCAAGGTGCACTCTGTGTCGGTGGGGCCACTGGAACGAAAGGTATAACTTCCCTCAAAGTAATTTTGCTATGGGAGCCATTTTTTGGTGTTTAAAAAAAAAAGGGTTTTGACCAAACTTCAATGGAAGTTAGATGGGAAGGTTGAAAAATACTTCCTAGGTTGTAGAAACCTTGGATCTATGGTTAGTTTGGGTTGATTTGTTAGATTGGAATTTATATAGCTATTAGAATTAAATTTGATATTGGAGATCTCCGAAACCCCGTTAATTTCTAGTGAAACATGAGTTTGAAATTGTAGAATGATAATATGACTAATTCTGGACATATTGGTGTCAATCTCATGATTTTAGGAGGTTGGTTGATATTTTAACTAATTGGACATAGTGACTGATGGGAGAAATAAAATAATGAAAAATATGGGAAGTTAGGAAATGGATGTGAAATGAAAGAAAATAATATTAATACGAACTAAATGATGTGTGCAAGCATTTGTAGGAAGGTGTGACATACGTGTTAGAGTGTGGGATTATCTTTTGGCGGTTGGTTGTGAGTAGAATTCTTTTTGTTTAATCTTTTATGCCATCATATCATATATGTTAAAAGTGTTGAAGCATGAATAATGTTTGTATTATTGCATGGTGTGTAAAACCTTATGGATATAATTATGAATAGCCTAAATTGGAAGGAGTGATGTCTAGGATTTGGACACGTGTTGGGGAAGGCTAAACCCCTCAGACATAGCTAGACTTTGCATACCAATAGGATACATAATTATACCATAGGGGGGTTTAGGCTGTGGATGAGGCAGAACGTGAGTAAAAGGCCTCGTGTCCCTTGAGACACCGGCTGAGACTTCGTTGATATACTAAGTCCCTAATCATGGCACTATGTGTTAGATCTTATGACAACCACTTGGACCACAAAGTCTTGGATCATAAAATCTCACGGTGGGTCTAGACTAGAATAAGTAAGGCAAATGAGGAAATGATTTGATTTCATTATGGTATATGGGATGTTTGCTATGCATATTTATATATATATATATTATCATCTCATGTGTCACACCCCGATTTTCAAAACTTAAATTTAAAGTAATAAAAATAAATATTTGCTCTTATCAAGAAATAACAAAAAAAAAATCGAGGCATAAATTGTATCCATCTACCTTAACCCCAAAATCTTAACACAAGTAAAAACAAATTTAATAATATCATTTGTATTCAAAATAAGGTTACAAGTAAAGATAGAAGGATACTCTTTCATTTTCATGCCAAGGACCACACATTCCACTATACAAATTTTCATATTGAATTGTGAGGGTACTTGCTCTTATCCATCCATTATGGACACGACATTTTAAATATATTCATCAAGTAGGATTAATAAATTCAAGTCCAAGGCATTCACACGTGAAATAAACCACAAGGTCTTTACTAACCGTAATAATGTTCACTAAATTTTGATTGTCAATACAACCCATTTAAATAATAAACTTTTAAAAATCAAATAAAAGTATTCAGCCCTGCCACCACAATACTAGCAAAATAATTAACCCACCCCTACTACTTTGAACTACGTCACGAACTCGCAATTTTATTATCTTAAGTACCTGCATATAAGAAATAGGGGTGAGCTTGAAAGCCCGGTGGGTCATCTAAACAATTCACAACATTTTATCATGATATATACACAAGAACATTACAAACAAGTTTCACACGTTAATCGCTGCAACATTTGATTGTTTGAGTCGAGAATTCTATCACGTTCTAAATTACGTCCCTTTAGGAAATCAAACCCAGGGTGGCACTACCCAAAATTAAGATTTAGTTGGCGCTATTCATAATGAATAACTGCCACATAATAATCATTGGCGATATTCATCAGAATAACTGCCCCAAAACAATCATTGGCGATATTCCTTAGAATAACTGGCCCATATGTGTTATTCTTATCTTAATCATGTTCTTTAATGAAGTCACAGTATCACACATGCAACATAAGTACGATACATAACTTGTATTCACATGATATGTTCAAACCCCACAACACATGGTATCATATCACAATATCAAATATATTAGCATTCACATATAAATTTTATTATAATAATTGTGCTAATACTATCATGTCATATATCACGTCATCAAACTTTTAAAGTATACATGAATTACACACATCTAACATCAACTCGGGACAACAAATCATACACGTACATTATTATCATGGCCAACAATCACAATATATATAATCATGTAGGATAAGCATGCACGAACAATCTAATAATACTATAAATTTAATTAATTTAATGTTCCTATCTACATATCGAAATAAAATATTGTAAAGGCATAAAATCTTCCCCACCTGTAACGCACGCAGTTCGTTGTTGTCCGAATTCCTTGGTGCGTAACGTATGTCCTCAACCTATACATACATGTTACATTTGAATTAGCTGCGTATACCTACCCAAGTGTATATATATATATATATACACACATTTGTAATTGTAGCAACCCAGGAGAGTTGCATGTATAACATTTACTTATTTAAATGTATGTGTAGTATATAGTATATTTGTGGATAATATATTGTAATATAATGTGTTATATAGTTGAGATGTAGGTAGCATACATATAACCATATAGATATAAAACTTATACACCAACGCACATATGCACCAGCATCATCTCCTTTATATATAACATTATAATATCAAAAGAAGTGGTTGGGAGGCGGTGGTGGTGCTTGTTGAACTTCGGTGCAGAGAAACGAGGAGCAGAGGAAGAGGACGGAAAAGAGAAGAGATAAGAGATAAGAGAGAAAGAAGAGAACGGCGGCAGCGGCAACGTCACTGCTGCTTGTTCTTTTGCATTGGTTTGGAGAGGGAGACAGAGAGGGAAAAGAAGGAAGGAAACAAGGCGTGTGGTCGCCCTACTGCGATTTCATGGCAACCAAAGGGGTGGAAACAGAGCATCGCCTTGTTCTATTTCCATCTCTTCTTTCCGGCGATTTGGACAATAGTCACCGGTGGTGAGCAATTGTTAAGTCTTGTGAGTGTTCAATCACCGGTGTACAGCTACTGTCACCATCTTGTTCATGGTGATTTTTTAAATTAGAGAAACAGAGCATCATATGCTCTGTTTTCTTGATCACTACCAGCGGCTTTCACCGGCTGTTTCTTGCAGGATTTCATCTGGAATCCATGGAGGTATGTTGCACAAGAAGAAGGGAAGAAAAGGAAATGGAAGGGAAAGGAAGAGGAACAGGGTTGCTGCAACGCCCTTTCTTTGTTGCTGTCACTAGATCCTAAATATAGGGGTCGCTCAGAAAAGAGAAGAAGAATCAGTGAAAGCAAAGAAGAAAGACAAAGGGAGAAGTCTCACCGTGGTTGCTTTGTTGGTTCTCCGGCACCGTTTCCACGTTTCTTGGTTACTGGTTCGAGAGAAGAGGAGTATGAAAGAGACGACTGAGGTGCATAAGTGTTATACATAGTATTATTAATTCTAGGGTTTAATGATGAGCATGTTCCATGATAGGAAGGTTAATAGTATTGGAAACTTGCCATAATTTTGTATTGAAAAACTTGCCAAGATTTCTTTGGTGTGATTAGTAATTGATTCCTTAAAGGAATGCGAGAATAATGTTGAAATTGGAAAGTAGATATCCTCAAAATTTTCAGGGTATTACATCATGACACTTTCATGCATACATGGATTTTTTTAGTGAGTAATTGATGGCATAACAAGATTTTATTCACTAGGCATCGTTGGCTCACCCTCATTTTTTTCCAGGTCCTACTGTGCAAGATAAACGGAAAGGAATAGCACTTGACTGAGGACCTAGCCACACGGTGTACTAGGAACGATGTGAGTGCCGAGAGTTTTGGTGATTTTGGTTATGATTATACTTATGACGTAATTTTTATTTTTGTACCTATGTATATAACATGTAAACACATAAATGGTGAGATTGACATATGTGTGGGTTACATGTTATGGTGGATAGTTACGTGTGGATGCATAAATTGTGGCTATAGATATTATTATTGGACTTTAGCACTACCTATTGAATGTGATGGTACCTTGTTTCGTGTTGGAGGAAGTTAATCATTTATGTTGTGGTATTGTGAATATTGGAACTGTTACAAATACCTACAGGTTGATATTATGTTTAAGGTGATGGAATGAGGCTTGTAGGGTCTCAACCATTCCTAATATGATGTGGGATAGTTGATGATGCTTACATTGGACGTCCCGCCCCGGCATTCTGCACGATGTCCCGCGAGATATGGTGGTCCGGGGTGTGGGGTCGTCATAGTTAGTATCAAAGAAGTAGGTTGCTCTAAGTGGTAAACTTAGATGGCTTTGACCTTGGTTGAAGACGATTGAGTTGAGAGTTAGAGAATTAAAAGCTCGAAAGATAATTAAAAGCCTTACTATCCTACTTTATGTGTTTATTATATGTATGGGTAATTATGAGGCTTTGGGGAAATATTATTGGATGTTCCTCTGTGTGTGACAGTTACTTATGTTTTACTTCTTAGTGGCGTGAATTGAAAGGAGAGAAATACGCAACCACACATGGAATCATTCGAGGCTGACAGAGTAAAGAGATTGGAGGAGATTGTTGAGGCACAGGCCTGTTTGCTAACAGCCAAGGCGACCCGAATGGAGCAGTTTATAGGTAGAGTGGAAGCCGTCATGCTGCCACCATCATAGATAGTGCCTCCAGATGTGGGTACCAGTGGGGCTGAGGCTAATATTAGTGGAGTTGGGGTTGCACCAGAGCCTCCTACAACTGCACCTCAGCCCACACTTACACTTACTCCAGCCATTTCTAATATAATGTGGGATGGTTGATGATGCCTACGCCGGGCGTCCCTCCCGGCATTCTGCACATGACGACCGTGGGAAATGGTGGTCCGGAGTGTAGGGTCGTCACAAGAAATGTGGTGGAGATGGGAGTGACTGTACCAAGATAGCCAATCAGGGTGAACTAAACACCTATCCAGGTGCTCAAGAATTAAAGAACTGCGTCGTCTTCTGTTTTCCCACGTGAACCTTGGACCCAAAAATTCCAAGTCATGTCAGTTATTACTACACACAAAACTCTGGAAGGCTTCCCCTTCATTAAAGTTCAACTGATCACCAATGGATCGGGGATAACATTGAAATCCCCGATGAGCGCAAATGGTTGGCTACATGCTGAAAGCCTTCTAGAGATAACTTTCCATTGATCCAATCTAATATTAAAATTTAAGTTGCAATACATACCAAATAATCGCCAGCAGTAATTCTTTTGTTGATCTTTAATCAATAGTTCAACAAAAAAATTTGAGTAGAGAGCTACCTCTCCCAGGTTGGCATCATACCAGAATACACAATCCCCCTGACAGACCAACTGGAGACACTGGTGGGCAACATTTAAAACCAAGCTTCAATCTCAGTTGAGAAAGTTTGGCATCTCGATTTTTCGTTTCCAATAAAACCAAAATATCCGGGGAATGAAGCTTAACAAGCTTCTTGAGAGACTGAATTGTCAAGGGGTTCCCCATACCCTGACAATTCCAACACACTATTCTCATTTGGCCTATTAGGGCCTGTTAGGGTCGGCCTCCTCCACCCCTTCAAATAAATCGTTTTCAACTTTTTGGCGTTTAGCCACCGACGAATTCGCAACTGCTGTAATACTCAAAGGGTCCGAGATAATTTTTTGGTCAGTTCCGGTTGTACTAATATTGTTAACTGCTTTTTTATGGTCTTTTTCCATGGCTCTCATCTTTCTTTTTTTCGGCTTATGAGCCGAAAAGCTTTGGAGGGCCTGCTGGAAGTTGAACGGATCCAATGAAGAGGAAGGTTGGGACTTGGCATTTTCTAAAGGTGTGGGGGGACATTGGGATAGAGGAAAAACATGCCTGGGGGAAGAATTGATTTTCATGGGAGAGGTTGGTTCGTTTTGATCATCACAGTTGAAAAGGGTTATTTGTTTGTTAGCTTCATCTTTGTTGAGGGAGAAAAGGATTTTGGGTGGTGGGATGTGATTTTTCAGGAGAAAAGAAAGTGGGGAGGGTGAATGGGTTTTTAATAAGTAATGGGTTGGAGGCATAAGGGATAGAATTAGAATCAGGGTGAAAATTAAACATACGTGGATCAGGCCCATACCAATTAAAGGGATAAGGGGTAGGAAATATGGGTCTTAGACTTGGATCAGTGAATGGTAAAGAGAGGCTCTGATTTGGGCCAATGCAAAGCCAATCACTGTTGCCAACGTTAAGACGAACACCTTGTGGGCTTAAGAGTCGCAACCCAATATCCTATTTAAAGGGCTGACTATACCGGTGAAGCGCAAGCCCATACTTCATTTCCTGATAATGTGTTTCGCGGTTCTGAGGATCGACTTTTGTGAAATCCCCAGCCATCCGCTGCCAAGATTTTGCGTCGTTGAAATTTGGTGACTTCTACTTTCTTCAAGCCAACGTGGAGGTTGCACAGCCATGTTGCTAACAGAGTCAGCACCTGCCACGTCCCCTTCAGCAACTGAATTGACGAAATTGCCCCCAAACCCTGGTTCTCCAGACACCGTTGCTGGTGATACCGACCTTGGTGAAGACGAAGCTCTTGATGAACTATTTTCAGGCATTTTTCTTGTCTTCAGCCTTGAGTTTGCAGCATATGAGTTTCTTCTGTAAGAGATAGGTCCCCTAGAAGGCGAGTTTAACTGCTCCGTATTCGCCATGGTGCGTTCTCCTTCCATTGTACATTAAGGAAGGGGATGAGCATCTTGAGGTTTCATGGTCGAGACAACTGCAAACATGACATAATCTGGGCAATCTTTCGTACCTGAAGTAGATCCAATGTTTACTACCCTCGTTATTCAACATGATACCACGCAACAGTGGTTTTTCCAAGTTTATTTCAACTCTAATGCGAATGAATTTGCGTTGCTCAATGGAGTTTCTTCGACTAGCATCTTCAACTCTGATCACCTGCCTGATCTTCTGGCCTATTTTTGCAACGACTTGGTTTCCTCTACAATCTAAAGGAAGGCCATGCACTTGCACCCAAAATGAAGTGATTTGAGATCTATATAAGGTCTCCATGGAACAATAAAAAAGAGAGAGAAATTAAATAACCATGGCCCGTTTTCTAAAACAAAGTTCATGGCATGAGCATCTGAGAAGATCTGAAAGATGTTATTCGCCACTTTTGTCATTCGAACCTCTGAAGAAAGGGACCACGCACCCAATATACTCTCCTTCAAACCATTTCGGTTAAAGGATTTTATGGATTAAAGATGCCCCATAAGACTTAATCGACAAACTTCCAAATCGGGCGGCTTACATTCAGATTCTGCATTGACCCCTTCAACTTCTTCGCTGGTCAATGAGAACCTGCTCAATACACTTTGGATCTCTTCTTCCAAAGCTGGACAGAAGATGAGAACCCTACCACACCTTACAAAAGAAGCAAATCATCAAACAGACAAAAAACAAACGCAGAGACACAAACAATATCAAACCAAAAGCAATCCTCCTTCTAAAGGACAACTACCTTCAACTTTGAAGGACAACTCTCTTGTTTTGTTCCCTCTACTACCTTTTTTCGACTTGAAAATGGGGTTTAAACGGTCTCAACTCATCTCCCCGTATTTTTAATAAATTGTTCAAATTCATATTGCTGACGCTATTACCTATTCAATTCGTGGGGAGCACCAACCCACAACGAGTGATACAAAATTCATTAGTACACTTTAAATGGTAGAATGAAGCATAGATGATATTAGGGGTCTGATGAATTTTGGAATTTTTGACAATTATAGGTATAATTTTTTTATTATATCTAAAAATAGGTATTAAAAAAATAAGTTGGGGTTACCTCAACGCCAACCTGTTTGAAACATGCTCATACGTTTTTTTTTTTTTTTTTTCAATTGAATAAAAAAAAATTGAGTGCCATAAGAGGCGGCACTCATTCTCAAAAAAAAATTATTGAATATCGCTCCTTTAAGAGGCAGCAATCATCTCTCAAAGGAACAACATGCATTCATTCTTTACAAAAAAAAAATTGTAATTTTTTTTAGTTAAAAATTAGACCAAAAATAATAATTTTAAAAAAATTTCTAACTCATGAACAGTACGTCCCTATTAATGCTACTGTTTATGTCATTATTCATCCCTATTTATATTACTATTCATGTTACTATTTTCAACAAAAATATGTGTAATATATCGATTCTTATGTAAGAACATATTCTAGACTCAATAAATATATTGTTCAATTGAATGAATGTCAAAATGTATTTTTACATAGGAATCGATATATATCACATGTAGCTTCGTTGGAAATAATAGCATGAATAATATCATAAATAGGGATAAACAGTGACATAAACAATATATGCATTGTTTAACAGTATATGAACAGTAAAAAGAGTTGAAATTATTTTTTTATCTAATTTTTGACTAAAAGAAATTGTTGTAATTTTTATTTTTTATATTTTTTTTTGTAAAGAATGAATGCATGCCGCTCTTTTTTTTTTTAGAGATGAATGCAGCTCATTTAAGGGATGACATTCAATAAAATATATTTTTTTTAAGAGAATGATTGTCGCCTCTTTAGCGGTACCCAGTAATTTTTTTATTTTATAAGAATGGATGTTGCCTCTTGAAAAGGTGACATTCATTCACTTGAAAAAAAAATGTGTAGGCATGTTTCGAATGAGGTGGCACCAACGTGACCAAAACTTGCCTAAATAAGGATATAATATTTTTTAATGTCTATTTTTAGATATAATAAAAAAGCATGCCTATAATTGTCAAAAATCCTAAATTTTGACTTATTTTGGATTTTTGACAAATATAGGCATGATTTTTTTAATTTATCCAAAATAGGGACAAAAAAATTCTATATTCACATCTAGGCAAGTTTTGGACAGCTTGGCGCCACGTAGACGCCAACCAGTCCAAAACTTGCCTACAACATTTTTTTTAAACTTAATTAAATGAATGTCGCCTACACTTGAAAAAAGCAATAGTAGATGGCGCTTCTTCCAGAGGCGCCATCTCGAGGTTAAAAAATAAATCATAGAAATGAAGGATTTCAGTAGATGGTGCACCATCCACTAGTAAAAAAACACAAAGTATACAAACGAAATTGCTCAAGGGAAAACCCTTGCGTGATTTCACGAACTGCATTATAGTAGATAGCGCCTCTTCAGTGGTAAAAAAAAAAAAAAAAGCATCGCTTAAGGGTTAAACCATTGCACGATTTCGTGAAGGGTAACAAACCCTCCGTAGTAAAAAAAAAATGCAACCCCCCCGACGACTCTCCTTCCGACATTCTCTTTCTCTGGCATTCAACATTTCCGATTTGATTCTATTCAAACCCTTTTTTAGTTGAATGTAAATAATTTTTTTAGGGTTATGTTGATTTTTCTAGATCCTTATTTAATTTATGTTGATGTTGTTTTTGACTAATTTTTTTAGGTTTTCATTGATTTTAAAGATCTTGATTTAATTGTTGTTATGTTTGATTTTGGTAACGGAGTTACATTTTTTTTACTTGAAAGTAGAATATTAATATCTTAGTGATCTTTTTAAGGTTTTCGTTAATTTCAAATATCTTTATTTAATCTTTGTTATTATTGTATTTGATGGTGGTAGTTGAGCTACATATCGTGATTAATAGTATGTGCTTAAACCACAAATTTTGCACCAAAGATTTTCCACTTATTGAGATCGTCGTATTTATTAATTTGTTAATTTAGGAAATATCTTTGTTAATTTGCTATGTCTCAATTATTTTAATTGATTCTATCTTAGGTGGTGTTTAGTAACTTTATTTGCAACTTCTAAAAAAGTAGAAGTATAATTTTTTGATCGGTTCATTGTCTGGATAATTTTTTCAACCTCTAATTTAAGTTGAGGTATAACACCTCTACAAGAATAAGCAAAAAACTTTGCTTATTTTAGTAAGGTTAAACCTTTACTACAATTAGAGGTTAATTTTTAAATAGAAGTAGAGCAGAGCTATTAGGCAAGATTCTCATCCCACCAATCACTCCAATAATGAAGAGCAATTTATTGCCAACCACTAAATCACATTGATTTGTTTCCATGTATATGTTGTAACTATTATAGGCATGCCATTTAATTCTTTCATTATCTTACAAAGTGTATAAATATATGTAAAGCACAATCAATAAAATCATTCTTTTGTCCATTTAATTTCCTTGAGCCTCTTTTGTTTTATGGTATCAGAGCCTCCATTGCTCCAACGAGCCTAGTTGTTGTTAACCTATGTGGTTCATCACTTAGCTCGTCTTTAAATATATTGTGATAAAGTATATTTTGATGATCACAAACAAAGTATTTTTCGATGCTAAACATGCGTTTATCAAGATTTCATCAAAGCACCTAAGGAAAGTAAAAAGTCAATGAACGACTCGATCAAGGAACTCAAAGATCACATCCAACGGCCAAGTTCGTTTCAACCAAAGAACTTCAACGATCACATCATGATTTCAAGATCACTTCACTCGAACGATTCGATCAAGCTTCAAGATTACATCTCTCGATCAACGTTCAAGTCATTCAACTCCGCAAAGCTCTTATTGAAGATCTCATAATGAAGAGTTGGATTTAACGGTTATGAGAAAAGATAAATACACAAAGTATTTAAGGTATATCTTTCTCTAATCGTTATTGCTCAAAATATTTTTCAAAACCATGCATAAATCATTTACATATGTTTTTCTAATCTGCATGTTTTGATTTCATGTTTTTACGGTATTTCAAATGATCTAATACTATATATTAAATTTGAAATCTAACGTGTTTTTATTCGAATTTATCGTATATTTTATCGCAAGTCAAAACTGTTTTCAAAGAGTCTTTCAGGACGATAATGAAATAGCAATGCTCTTCTGAACTTGATAAGTCAGGACGCTGATAGTTTATTAGGATGTTGATAACGTTCAAGGTTGAATAGAACTGATTTATCAGGACGCTTACTTGTATAGTAGCAGCCTCATTTATTAGTTAACCTCTGAAGTTGTCAGGAAGTTGACTCAGCATCAGCTCACTGAAATATATCTTAAGTTCTTTAAAGAATGCTTATTTGAGGACACTGATAGTTATAAGTTGAACAATCTATCAGGACGCTATTTAGATAGAAGCGCCCTCACCTTTAGGAATCAACTTATTAACTTTCAGGACGCTGATTGTCCTTCAGCGTGTTTGTGTCTTATTTAAAATATTTTTAATCGGTAGGATGCTTACATTATTGTAGTGCCCTCATGATATGTTTTATGTTTTTAACTGGTAGGACACTTGCATAGTTGTAGCGCCCTCATGTTTTATTTTTATGTTTTAAACTGGCAGGACGCTTACTCGGATAGTAGCACCCTCATGTACTTAACTATTTTAAAACATAGCAGGACGCTAACTGTGCATTAGCGCCCTCAAGGTTAAGTCATTTAAGTGTCAAAGTAAGTCAGGACACTTACGAGTTAGTAGTGCCCTCACTTAAGTGTTTAGCAGGACGCTTATACGTAATAAGCGCCCTCAAGGAACAAAACGACATTGTTGATATTATACGTTAGGACATTGATTACGGAATTAGGACGCTAATTCAACAACCGTCACTGTTCGAATAAGTACACTACATCAGTTTACCTTTTCAGAACATACATTTGCACAAAGTCCTTTTCAGACTTATCAGAGACCTTCTCTGATACGTGAACTAAGTTTATCTAAAACTTTCATTTTTCATGAAATCTGAAAAGAACCAGAATGTTAGTGAAAATTAAAGTTATCATTTTCATATAACATTCTAGCCGTTGTGTGTAAACGTTCATATTATTTGAACTTCAAATGTCTAATGGCTATGTCCTACTAAGTCTATAAATACCAGCACTTAGGACCAAACAACTTGTGAATCATTTTGTGTTGTGCCAATACTTTTTGAAAGATAGTCTGTGTCAACATGAATTTTATTTTTCTAATCTTTCAAAGTATTTTTCACTGATACCTTTACGTACTCAAATGATTTTCATGCTGAGCTTATTTTCATTCTATCTTTGAAAATCTATTTGATGTAGTATTAACTCAAATTCTCAGCACTGATTCATATTTGGTATCATTCTTGCTCGAGATAGAATTTGAGAAATAGTTCAAGATATACAGTTGTACTTAATTTCATATCTTAAGTACTGTATTGAACTATATCAGTAGTTGGTTAACTACTGATTAGAGAACCATAAGTTTTCATACTTATATTTTATTTTTATTTTGAAAATTGTCTGTGTCTTTGATTTACACCAGACTTTCGTGTTTTAAGTCAATCTTTATTCGGTATATTTTATTTTCAAAGAAGCACTAATTTTCATATCATATCATTCGTGCTTTTCGAAACTGCACTCGAGCAATACCGAACATTGAAAGGTAAAGGACTGAAGGTGTATTTCCACTTAGCATTACCTATTTCATATTTTATATCTTTGTAATGCTATGTAATGTGTTTAATTGTAAAGTGATCTACTTTGTTAGAACCAACATTATTTGTTGTAATGTTGGTGTGTTTCAGTGTGAAACAACTAGGACAAGTGGACGCAGTTCACTTAAGTGATTTCAGGTTTGAAATCATAACGGTTCTTCCTAATCAGGTAAAATGAACATGGGTTTTTTCTCAGCCCGAAAGAAGGAAACCGGTTCATCCTGATCCCGTAAAAGGATAAGTGTGTCCTTAACCTTAAAAAAGATAGGTTATCTCTCAGCTTTTAAAAGAGAACCGGTTCATCCTGATCCCGTAAAAGGATAGACTATCTTTTGCCTGTAAAAGAGAAATGGTTCATCTTTAGCCTGTAAAAGGATAGGTTTGCCTTTAACTTGTAAAAAGGCAGCTATAACGGTTTGGTTCTCACCCGTAAGAGAATCCCTTAGTGATAAGGTTTAAATCCTAACTGAGGAGGCTAGGTAGTAGACGTAGGAGCTGCCGAACCACTGTAAATCGTGCGTCTCACTTTTGCAATGTAGTCTGTGTTCTATTTTGCATCCAATTCCAATACACTTATGTAAATCACTAAGTTATTGGAAGATAATTTTAAAATTAACCATCGCACCCAATTTACCCCTCTCTTGAGTGGGACCAACAGTTGTTTCTTGATCTTAAGGGCCTCCTCCTTTATTTTATTTTATTTTTTCCCTTGGCTAACAAAGTTGCAGACATTACTTCATTCATCCCAACCCAACTATCCTAAATCAACCTCATTGCAATAAATGCCTCAACCCAACTTCCCTCTTGAAACTCACTCCAACAAATTTTCCATCGTGGAAAGCCAAATTTGACTCATTGTTATTGGGATATGACTTATTTGGGTTCATTGAAACCATGTCCACCAAAAGTAATAGAAAGTAATGGTGAACTTCTTTCCAACATGGATTATGTCCTTTGGATGAGACAAGATAAATTATTATTTCATGCATTTTTTTCATCCTTGTTTGAACCAATTATTCCACTAGTAGCCTCCTCATTAACTTCTGCAAAACCATGAACTCGATTAACAAAGTTGTATGCCAACCGCTCTTGCTCTAGAGTAATAAGACTAAAAGAACAACTAACATTGCTCTCACGTGGATCAAATTCAGTTTCTAAATATCTCCAAACCATTAAAGGACTTGTAGATGAACTAGCGATAGCAGGTTCTCCCCTTTGTAATGATGACCTCATCATTCATACTCTCAATGGCATTGGCCCAGAATTTAAGGAGATTTTAGCAACAGTTCGAGCAAGAGATACTATTATTTCTTTTGAGGAACTTCATGACAAACTCATAATATGAGTCATTCCTCAAACGAGAGGAAACTCGATCCACCTCTATTCCCCTCATGGCCAACACTACTTGCCTCTTTCACTCCAAGAATGGCAATCAATCACAGCAAGGAAAGAGAAATAACAATCAAAATTCATATCATAGAACTCAAGGTTCAAGGAATCGTGGTCATGCAAATAACCATTTTGGAAAAAATTCTAATATTGTTTGTTAATTTTGTGACAAACGCAGGCATATGGCATGCCATTGTTACACAGCCAAAAAACTAATGCAACCACCTCCCATTGCCCATCACACTACCACTAGTGGCGCACCACCTTCTCATTGGTTAATGGATTCGGTAGCTTCGCATCATGTCACCTCTGATCTAAATAATCTCTCCTTGCGCCAACCATATGAAGGTCCAGATGACATTGTTATTGGTGATGGTACAGGTATTCAAATCACACAGTGGAAACTCTGCACTCTTTGCCCCTTCTCATTACTTTCCATTATCCAATGTTCTATGCGTTCCTTCTATGCAAAAAAAAATTAATTTTTGTTTCTCAATTTTGTCACTCTAACTAGGCCTCTATTGAATTTTTTTTCCCTCTTATTTTGTTGTGAAGGATCTCACTACGGGGGCACCTCTTGCTTGCGAACAGAATAAGAATAACGTGTATGAGTGGCCTAGCCTAACAGGGACTACAGTGATGTCAAAACAAGCTCATGTTGGTATTAAAACTTCCCTCAGCAATTGGCACAATCAACTCGGGCATCCATCTTCAAAAATACTCCACTATATTCTCTCTCAAAATAATTTTCCCGTTCATTCCAACCAGTCCAAATCCTTTTTTTGTGATTCATGTCTCTGTAATAAAAGTCATAGATTATCGTTCGGAGTTTCTACACTCAAAAGTCGTGGTCCTTTGGATCTCATTTATACAGATGTGTGAGAACTTTCTCCAGTTCAATCTATGGATGGTTTTTCTTATTATGTTCTTTTTTTAGATCACTTTACAAAATACTCATGGCTATTTCCAATGAAAAAAAATCCAATGTTTTTTCTATTTTCTCCAAATACAAGCTCATGGTTGAAAATTATTTTAAAAATTCAATCACTACAATTTATTCAGATGGTGGACGTGAATATAAAGGTTTAAAATCCTTTGTTGAATCACATGGCATACAACACCTTATTTCCCCTCCATACACCCCACAACATGTTGCTTCCTCCGAACGTCAACATTGACACATTGTTGACACAGGCCTTGCACTTCTCTATAAAGCTTCACTTCCATCATCATTTTGGTCACATGCATTTCAAGCTGCAGTTTATCTCATTAATAGATTGCCAACACCTATCCTTGACCTTAAATCCCCATTTGAATCATTATTTAACACCTTGCCCAACTACTCCAAATTTCTTGTCTTCGGGTGTCTTAGTTACCCTTGGCTACATCCCTACACTGCCCATAAATTAGAACCACGTTCTAAGCTATGTATTTCTCTTGGGTACTCTAGCCTTCATAATGCCTATAAATGTTTTGAGCCCAAAAAAAAACTTTGTTTTTCAAGATGCGTACAATTTATAGAGGATAACTTTATGACCTTACCCACTACTTCCAAAAATGCCCCTGTTCACCCTCCAAATTCTCTTCACTGGACAACTGCATCTCCTTCCCTCCAATCTCTCCATGAAAATATTCCTATATCTTGTCCAAATCCCCAAAATTCTCCCAATCCTCATTCATTTCCTACAACTCATCAATCAATTTCTACTCAATCTTCATCTTCAAGAACCCATCCATCAATCTCTACCCAAAATGGTAACAATTCTCATAGCGTACCTTCCTCTTCTACAGCCCATCTGTCAATTTATACCCAAAATGGCAACAATCCTCACAAACCACCTTCCTATTCTACAACCCATAAATCCAATTTTACCCATCCATCCTTTTTTTACATCCAATCAATTAATTTCTAACCAAAATGGCAATAATTCCACCACCCAACCTTCCCATCATTCAAATTCCACCCAAAATGGCAATAATTCCACCACCCCATCTTCCGTTACTCCAACCCATCTTTCCAACTCCACCCAAAATCACAATATTTCCACCACCCCACCTTCATTTTCTATAAACCAAGATGACACATCCGCTTCTTTATCAATTCCCTCTCTTGTTAATAACTTTCCTTTATCCCATGATTCTCATGCCTCTCCTCCCAATCCTTCCATATCTCATAATTCTCCTTTAACCAATGTGCCAACTGCTACAGCTCCATCAACAATGGAACTCGCCATGGATTGCTTACCTCCATGCCCATTAGCCTCTACTCTGGCGAGGGACTTTCCTTCTAGGTACGTGAGTGAACCATCTTCTCATTTAGCCCTTCCATCTTCTTCTACATCCCTTCGAACCCACCCAATGATCACCCGGTCCCAAAATAATATTTTCAGGCCAAAAAAAATACACCTCACTACAAAGCATACCCTTCTTAGGCCCTGGTGTGTCCAAAAGGGAGGTGAATTAGACTCAATAGACAAATTAAAATACAATACAATGACAAATAGTAAGCAGAAAATAGATGAAAGAACACAAGCAATTTATAGTGGTTCAACTATATGCCTACGTCCACTACCTAACCTCCTCAATTAAGATTTTTCAAAGTCTACTGACTGATTCTCTTACGAGTGAGAACCAAACTGTTACAAATACCTTTTTTTTCAGGTTCAAGGCAAACCTATTCTTTTACGAGCTAAGGATGAACCTACAACCTCTGGATTTATAGGCTTCTTGACTACCTATGCTTCTCGACTTACAGGCTCAAGATATCCTATAAACTCACTTTCACGGGTAAGAGTAAACCACTATCCTAACTCAAGAATAAATAGATTTTTCTGCAGTTGGTGTAACTACAGTTACAAAGCTTTTTACAGTTAAAAAGATACAAGATTAAAACACAACTGTATCCTATGAACTTTCACTCAAATTCCTCCTTCAACAATGAATAATATGAGATTTAAACATGCTTCAAAAGTTCAAGTAAAACAGTTCAAAATTCCTTTTCAAATAGATTTTCATAAATGACAGAGTATAAGCACAATGAAAATCTTTTAAATAGAAAGTAATTTCAAAATACTTTTGATACTGAACAATTCTTTCAAAATTCATCTAACTTTCAAAAGTTTTGACACAATGATTCTTTCTGTGTGTTTCACTGATTTGAAAATCACATATTTATAGACTTGTTGTTAAAGTCATTGCACACTTAGGTTTGAAATTTGAATTTGAACGTTTAGTCAAAACGACTCTAATCTTTCACAAAATGGTAATCTTGATTTATGAAAACATTTTGGTTTAATTCAACATACATGAATGAGAAAAGTCTAAGTTAAAGTGATTCATTTATCTAAAATGTCAGCTAGCAGGTTTGTCAGATACTTTTTTAGGTTTTTGACAATAGTGCTTGAGCGTCCTGATGGAACATGAGCGTCCTGATGCACACTGCATCAAAAACGTAAGTTCAGATGACTTTGATTCTTTGAGCACGCTGAATGTGCATTAGCGTCCTGAAGCTCAGCAGAACATATTAAACCCAGAAGGCAATAAGGGAGTTAATACACTAGTAGCATCCTGACATGCTTGACATTTTTAAAAACCCAGAAACTTGCGAGCATGCTAACGCACAGTCAGCGTCTTGATACATCATTAGGTCAGTTCTGTGAGGGCGCTCCGATTGGAATAGCGTCCTAACATAACCTAACCATACATTTTTAGCGTCCTGATGAGGCTATCAGTGTCCCGATGGAACACTGAGAAAAACTGAGTTCTTTTGAGATTTAATACCTTGATAAAAACTCTATCAAAACATGATAAAACTTTGATAGATTTGAATCAAACTGATCATTGAAAAAATTCAACCAAACGAATCGAAAAAATCCTTCAAAGATAAACCGACCGAAAACCATTTTCTTGATGAGAAAAACATTGAAGATCACGGAAATGATAATCAAAATTTGCTGAGGACTTTTGAGTAAAAGTTTTACATTTTAAATACTTAATCCTCTTGAGACTAAACCTCGATTGTTTTGTCTTTCATGATTTCAGCGTTGATTGATATTGATCTTTTGATGTTGACTGAAACACTCAAACAAGATCATTAGATGAATTAGGTGAGTAGTTTGGAATCATCAAAACACTTGCATCATGGGGTTCCTTGAGTTAACACCTACACCCCTTGAACCCACCTCCATCTCTCAAGCTTTAAAAGACTCCAATTGGAGAGTGGCCATGTGTGATGAGATTAATGCCTTGATCAAGAATGGTACTTGGGAACTTGTTCCCCGCCAATCCAGTCAGAATATTGTTGGTTACAAATGGGTATTTAGAATAAAGAGGAATCTTGATTTAAGCATCTCTCGGTACAAAGCTCGTTTGGTTGACAAAGGCTTTCATCAATGCCATGACGTTAACTATCATGACACTTTCAGTCCGGTTGTGAAGCCTACAATAATTCATCATGTTTTATATATTTGTTCTCACTTTTGGATGGAAAATTCATCAGTTAGATGTTGACAATGCATTCCTGCATGGCCATCTTTCTGAAGAAGTTTATATGTCACAACCTCCCGACTTTGTTGATCAATCTCATCCCACCCATGTGTGTTGCTTTCAAAAAGCATTTATGGCCTGAAACAAGCTCCACGTGCATGGTTCACTGAGTTGAAAATTTTTATTTTGTCTTATGGATTTGTTAACTCCAAATTTGATTCCTCCTTATTCATTTATAACACCAATTATGTTACCATTTATTTCTTGGTGTATGTAGATGATTTCCTTGTCACAGATAGCCCTAGCACTTTTATTCAAGACTTTATTAAGGCTCTATCACAACAATTTTCCATCAAAGACATGGGCTAGCTCCAGTATGTCTTGGGTGTTGAGATTCTTCTTACCAATCGAGGCCTCTTTTTATCTCAACACAAGTACATTCGTGATCTCTTAGAGCACACCAAAATGGCAGGGATAAAAGACTCCATCACCAATGTTTACTTCTACCAAGTTAGTCTTGAATGATGGTTCTCTACTTATTGATGTAACCCAATATCGCACTTTGATTGGTGGTATGCAATACCTGTCTCTCACTCATCCCGATGTTGCTTACTCTATTAACAAGTTAGCCCAATATATGCATGCGCGTACACAAACTCATTGGACAACAGCCAAACGTTTATTACGTTATTTGAAAAATACACTTCATTTTGGGCTTCACATTCGGCGTCAACAACCATTCACACTTACTGCCTACTCTGATGTTGATTAGGCAGGTGATCATGATGATTGCATCTCTATCTCCGCCTTTATTATTTATCTTGGTGGCAATCCCATCTCATGGTGTTCAAAGAAGCAATGCTCTTCCACAAAAGTTGAGCATCGAGTTATTGCTTCCACTGCTGCGGAATTGTCATGGATTAGTAATATTTTATATGAACTTGGCATTGCACTCCCTAAGCGACCACGCTTATTGTGTGATAATCTTGGAGCTACCTATTTTTGTGCCAATCCTATCTTTCACTCTCGGATGAAACATATAACAATTGATTATCATTTTGTTCGTGATAACATTTCTAATGGCTCTCTACAAGTCTCTCATGTTTCAACTCATGATCAACTTGTAGATATTCTTACCAAGTCGCTTGCGAAACAACTCTTTGCACTTCTTTGATCCAAGATTGGTGTTTTCGATGGAAGCACCATCTTGCAGGGGCATATTAGGCAAGATTCTCATCCCACCAACACTCCAATGATGAAGAGCAATCTATTGCCAACCCATAAATCACATTGATTTATTTCCATGTATATATTGTAACTATTATAGGCATGTCATTTAATTATTTCATTATCTTACAAAGTGTATAAATATATGTAAAGCACAATCAATAAAATCATTCTTCTAGCCATTTAATTTCCTTGAGCCTATTTTGCTTTAAGAGTCCCTAAACGCTACCTTAGTTGTTATTGCTAAATTTCATATTTTATGGGGGTACATTATGGATGATAGAATCGTCTCCATCATATGTTACACGAATGGAGAAATGGTACACGGACCTAACGGAGTTGATTATAGTTGTGGCCCTTGTACTGGTATTATAGTAAAAATGGGAGCAAATATTAACGAATTAGAACATGTTATACGGGAAACATTGTCAATAAACCGTAAATCGAAACGATTAAGTATAATGTATCGCTACCCAATTTTCTTAAGAAGTGGAACATGTTTTTTCAAGCTCTTACCAATTTTCAATGATCAAAGCATATAATTCATGTGGCAAGTTGTGTCTCAATTTCCACTTCCTAATACCATAGAGATGTACTTGGTTGTTCAACATATTACCGCAGATGAAGGTCCTAGTGTACAACCAGTCTTGCAGAGTGATCATAGTCAACCGACATATCACAACGAAGATGATGCGATACATAATAGGGTACGAGATGGTGATGCAACATATGAAATGGTTAGTGATGACACTATACCAGATGTTTTCACTCAATTTTCAACCATTTGAGCCTGCAACCGAGAATGATTCGAACGAACTCGGTGCAGATAATGAGAATGAAGAGGATGATGCCCTTGTAATTAACCTAATGCAGGAGGCACGTGATCCTTCTTATGATCCACCTGGTTCATTTGATGACATGATTAATGAAAATGCACTTGATATGGAACCAAGAATAGGAGTGGAAACCATGTCAGGGTATGAGGTACCAACTCCGATGTACTATAATATAGACGTCAATGCAGTTAATGTAACAACTGACTAACATTTGTTACGTAATGGGGCTTGTCAAAACTACATTGGTGAGTTGTATAAAAGACTGAGGTTTAATGGTAAAGATGACTTACAAAATACAATAAAACAATATTGTATTGAGCATAACCAAGAATTTGTAGTGATTGACTCTGATAGGAAATCTTGGGCTATGCGTTGCAAGCAAGCAAGTGATGGTTGCAAAATGGATGTTACGTGCATGCAAACGCAAGTCGCATGGTCTTTTTGAGGTTACTAAGTACCATGCAACTCGCACATGTGTTTACGAAGGATTATGACAAGATCATTCACAACTTGATTCTAACTTGATATGTGCAGAGGTCTTCAATTTGGTTCATCGAGAGCCAAACACTTTTGTAGCTACTTTGCACCAGACTATGAGAGATAAATTTGGATATGACATTCACTATAAAACAATATGACAGGCTAAGAGAAAAACTTTTGTGAAGATTTTTGGTGACTAGGAAACATCATATCAGATGTGTAATACTACAAAAATCCACAACCTTAGAATTCCACGAAGAAACAACTGAATTAGGAAATACTAGAAAAGTCTTAGGACAAAATGGTAATACACCTAATTTGTAATAATCATTACAGTCCACGGACAAAGTGATAAATTTTCTTAACTTGTAAATACTAGTAAAGTCCGAGGGCAAATTGGTAAATTTATCTACTTGTAATTATCAAAAAAGTCTAAGGGCACAATGGTCAATTTACCTAAAAGTAACTAAGGAAAACATACGAGGGCAAAATGATAAATTTGCATGTAAGGGTAAAATGGTAAATTTACACCAGAGGGCAAAATGATAAATTTGCCTACTTGTAATTATCGAAAATGATTAAGGAAAAAATGAGAACATGAATTTTTGGGCTCCTTTAAATAAGGTCTAGGGGTTAAGTTAAATTTTGTTTCTGTTTCACTCTCTGAGAAAAAGAGTTTTAGTAAAAAGACTCTAAAATAATTCTACCAGCGGGGAGACCCTAGCAAAATTAAGGTGAGAATAATTCTTTAAGTTTCTGTTCTTTATACATTTCTTTAGTTTATGTATTTTTCGTATTCTGTCATATTATGTAAGCATGAGTATTGCTTGTCAGTTGTCCCACGCTGAGAGCCAAATGCGACCGGTGGTGATGGTTGGCCCACATCAAATGCAACCAGAAAAGGTATACCTTATGTGAAAATATCCTAAGGAAAATGCTGAAAAATTCATTATTATCATTGTGACCATACTGTTGAATTGATTGTTTTGTTTGTAATACTGTGATGAATAGTTAACTACGTGTACTAACGTTTTGTATAAAGTGTGAAAACTTCAAGAAGACCCACTAGGCTTTTAGTTCACCCTCCCTACTATATTTCAGGAAACTAGTCATGTGGTACATGGAGGTTGTTGCTGGTAGAGAAGCAAAAGAAAAAATGCAAGAAGATGTGCAAGTCGGGAGCACGTTGGGATTTTATCCATCTATCTATCTATCTATCTATATATATATATAAGCTAAGTTGTTACGAATATAAATAAGCCGCAAGTAAGCATATATATAACTATATATTATATATAAAGTTTATGCATTTTGTTATATTAGAAATGGATATAAATAAATATATATATATATATATATACACACACAAATAGAATCAATAAAAGCGAGGCAGCGAGATTGTACAATAAGTGGCTCTAACAGCCATATAGCTATGTTGGGTATATATGTATGTAAACGAGATGTTTAAATAAAGAGAAGTTTTTGGAAAAATTGGTATAATTGTGCACCCAATTTATGTACGTGTTGGCATAATTTTGGCATTTTTATTGCTTACATTTGGATGAAAAGAGAACAAATGGAAAAAGAAAAAAGAAAAAAAAATGAAATACAAATTGGGGTGTTACAAGATGTTTTCTAAGTAGAAAGATGTGCTTTTACAAATGAATTCGGGTTCACAAGTAGAATTGGAGGATAGTCCACTGAAACAACAGGGATTAGTGAAGTTCAAGCGATTTGTTTGGGCATTTGGACCTTGCATTGAAGGTTTCAAATATTGTAGACTCATTAATCAAATTGATGACACCCATTTGTATAGAAAGTATGAGGCAAAGCTCTTGATAGCAATATCAGTTGATAGTAACGGATATGTCTTCCCGCTTGCATTTGCCTTTGTAGTAAATGAATCAACAAATTCATGGGGTTGGTTTATGAAAAAATTGCGGTGCGGTTATGTGTAACTGATAAAATCGGGATTTGTGTGATATTTGATCGACATCAGTGAATAAAAAGTGTAATGAAGGAAGCTTCTAATGGTTGGTGTGAGCCTCTTGGGCACCATAGGTATTGTTTGTTGGTCCCACCCAAGAGAGGGGTGAATTGGGTGCGATGGTCAATTTTAAAATTATCTTCCAATAACTTAGTGATTTACGTGAGTTTATTGGAATTGGATGCAAATTAGAACACAGACTAAAATGCAAACGTTTGACACACAGATTTATAGTGGTTCGGCCAAGCCTACGTCTACTACTTAATCTCCTGATTAGGATTTACTCAATCCACTAACTGATTCTCTTACGGGTGAAAACCAAACCATTACAGCTGTCATTTTACAGGTTAAAGACAAACATATCCTTTCACGGGCTAAGGATGAACCATTTTTTTTTTTTCGGGATTAGGAAAAACCCATGTTCTTTTTAAATGGCTAAGGAAGAACCAATTTCCTTTTTTCGGGATGAGGAAAAACCCATGTTCCTTTTGCTGGCTAAGGAAGAACCGTGATCCTTTTACGGGATAAGGAACAACCGGTTTTCTCTTTTAAGGCTGAGAGATAACCTATCTTTTTTAAGGTTCAGGACACACCTACCCTTTTATTAGATGAGGATGAACCGATTTCTCTTTTACAGGCTCAGAGAAAACCTATATCATTTCAATCCTGAAATCATCAAGTGAACTACTTTCACTTGTCCTGGTTGTTTCAATCCAGAAACACACCAACATTACAACATTAAGATGTTGGGTGGTTCTAACACAGTAGAACACTTTACATTAAGCACAATATATAGCATTACAAAGATATAAAATGTGAAATAGGTAATGCTAAGCTGAAATATACCTTTTGTCCTTTACCTTTTAATGTTCGGTATTGCTAAAGTGCAGTTTTGAAAAGCATGAATAATATGATATGAAAATCAGTGCTTTATCGAAAGATAAAATATACCAAACAAATATTGACGTTGAAAATAGAGGACTGGTGTAAATTAAAGACAGACAATTTTCAAAATAGATATAGAATATATGTATGAAAACTTCTGCTTCAACGATCAGTAGTTTAATGCAACCACTGATATAGTTCAATACAGTACTTAAGATATGAAATCAAGTACGACTATATATCTTGAACTATTTCTCAAATTCTATCATCAGCAAGAATGATACTAAATGTGAATCAGTGCTGAAAATTTGACATGATGCCAATATAAAAACAAATTTTCAAAGATAGAAATATATTTGAAACTCAAAATGAAAATCGTATAGTATCAGTGAAAAATACTTTAAAAGATTAGAAAAATAAAATTCATTTTGACACAGACTAACTTTTAAAAAGTATTGGCACAACACAAAATGATTGACAAGTTGTTTGGTCCTAAGTATTGGTATTTATAGACTTAGTGAGACATAGCCGTTAGACATTTAAAGTTCAAATAATGTGAACGTTTTCACACAACGGCTAGAATGTTATATGAAAATAGCAATTGCGATTTTCATACACATTCTGGTTATTTCTAGATAGCATGAATAAGAAGAATTTCAGGATAGCCCGATTTATGCATCAAAGAGGATCTCTGATTTATCTGAAAAGTTCTTGTGCAGAGATTGTTCTGAAAAGTAAACCGATATGGTGTACGTGTCAGAACAGTGACCATAGTTGAATTAGCGTCCTGATTCCGCAATCAGTGTCCTGATGCATAATGTCAACTTTGTCATTTTGTTCTTTGAGGGCGCTTATTCCGTATAAGCATCCTGTTGAACGGTAAGTGAGGGCGCTACCGAGTTGTGAGCGTTCTGACTTATTTTATTGTTCTAAGGGCGCTACTGCACAGTTGGCGTCCTGATTTTATTTAAGACTATACTTATGAGGGCTACTCATTGAGTGAGCGTCCTGCCTTTTTAAACAAAATAACTTATGATGAGGGCGCTACTTACGTAGTAGGTGTCCTTCTTTTTAAAACATAAAATCATAAGATGAAGGTGCTACTTACTTAGTAAGCATCCTATCTTTTAAAACATATGATATTTAAAAATAAATACGCTAAAGGACAATCAACATCCTAATCATTATAAAGTTGGTTTAAGGTGAAAACACTTCTTTTTAGAAAGCGTCCTGATAGCTTGTCCAACTTATAACCATCAGCGTCCTCAAAAAAACATTCTTTGAAGAACTTTTAAAAGATATTTTAGTGAGCTGATGTTGAGTTAACTTCCTAACAACTTCAGAGGTTGACTAATATATAAGATCGCTACTATACAAGTAAGTGTCCTGATTGATCAGTTCATTTCAACCTTGAGCGTTATCAGTGTCCTAATGACCTATTAGCGTCCTGACTTAACAAGTTCAGGAGAGCGCTGCTATTTCATTAGCGTCCTGAAAGACTATTTGAAAACAGTTTTGACTCGCAATAAAATATTCGATAAATGCGAATAAAAACTCGATATATTTCAAATTAAATATATAGTATCAAATCATTTGAAATATTGTTAAAAACATGAAATCAAAACATGCAGATTTAGAAATATATGATAATGATATATGCATGGTTTTGAAAAACATTTTGAGCAATAACGATTAGAAAAAGATATACCTTAAATACTTTGTGTATTTATCTTTTCTCATAACCGTTAGATCCAACTCTTCATTATGAGATCTTCAATGAAAGCAATTTGGAGTCGAGAGATGTAGTCTCGAAGCTTGATCGAAACATTCGAGTGAAGTGATCTTGAAATCATGATGTGATCGTTAAAGTATGTTAGTTGAAACGAGCTTGACCATTGGATGTAAGCTTTGAGTTCCTTGATCGAGTTGTTCCTTGACTTTTTGCTTTTCCTTTGGTGCTGAGATAAGTTCTTGATAAACGTTCATTAGCACCAAAAAATACTTTGTTTGTGATCATCAAAATATACTTCATCAAGTATACTTTAGGGATGTGCTAAGGATGAAACATATAGGTTAACATTGTTTGCGTCATGTGGCTAGCAATTTGAATACAAAGTTTAGTGATGTAAACAAACAAACAACACCACTCACGCAAGTTCAATGCATATTTAGATCATTTTAAAATATTGAATCCTGAAACTCATAGATGACTTTTCAAGATTGATAAGAAGAAATAGACACAAGTATACGATGAGGGCTATCGATATGATTGAATGACTACAAACCTTTTAGATATGATGTTTATACATTATTTTCATGTCTTTGTTACTTACTACAATATGAAAAATTTTAAATCTTTTTCATTTAATACAATGTAGAGGGTTTCAATGGTGAGCTCAAAAGTGTTAGAATATTACCAATATGTGCTCTAGTTCAAATAACTTGGTGTCGTTGTATTGTCTCGTGAAGATGCGCCATCTTTTCTTTTTTTTCGAGTGTGATAGCTTGACACTAACATGGTGCGAAACTATCATAAATGTGAATATATTATATTTTACTGCCTACTTTAAAAAAAAGTTGAAAAAATTATGCCTATTTTTTTTTGTCAAATTTCCCTATTTTTTCAAGGTTTGTTTTGCTTTATCCTTAGTCGAAAGCTGGTTTGTACCATAAATCCAGCACTAGGCAATAGCTTCCCCGTCAGTTTCAGCGCAAAGCGCGGCTGCGGTCTGTCCTTATCTTGGACGAGAATCCAAACAGCCCCAAATCTAGCACTTGGGTTGGTTTAGCTGTTTATTTTATTTTATTTATTTTTACTCTTGTCGTAATGAGGTCAACAGGAGCCATGTGCTTACTCAGTTACTTTGAGTGAATGGACGAAAAAGCCCTCACCAGCAAAACTTATCCTTGTAATTGTTCCTACTGGCTGTTCTTCGCTTTCTTCTTCCTGGCAGTGCAAGTGCGCCATGTCAGAAAAAAAAAAGCCTGTTCTTCTTTTCTTTTCTTTGCTTGTGTCAGAAAATCCGACATTGCTTATTCAATAGATCTCTCTGTTCTTCCCTCTATATTTCTCTCTTTCCTTTGCTTGTGTTGGCAAGCATTGAGAAGAAAGAAATGGGTATGGGAACAAGCACCTTTGTTATCAGATGGATCAACTTTCTCACCATGGTATGACCCCTTTTAATCTTATTCTTTTCTTTCTTTCTTTTATTTTTTTGATTTTTTTTAGTTCATTTTCTGTTACATTATTCCTCTAGAGCTTCTTCTATTTTCTTTGTTGCTGTGTGATTCAATTCCTTTAGTATCTCTTTAATGGGTTCTTGTGCATCTTTTGTTGGGTCCACATTCCCTTTTATTTTACCCTTTTAAGACCAAGTAAATGGCTTCCCCCTGCAATGGGCTTTTCATTCTACTGCAGCTCTTTTTGATGATATTAAGTGTTTAAAATTAGGTTTTATCTGGGGTGATCTACATGGGTCTGTTTTTGTCTGATGTTTTAAGGTGTTCCATTGCATTTACCTCCTTTGTGAATGAGGAAATATATGTAGTTATTTCTATTTTCACTGCTTTGAGCTTTCTTTGCTGAATAAGTGCTAACCATGTTTATGGATATGGTACTGATTTTGGCCTTGTGTAGGGCTAGTCTTGCTGTTACTTACTTATTACTTAGGATTTTAGGTTTTGGGCTGGATAGCAACATCAACTAGTCATAAAAACAAGGAGTTATATATGAGCTGTGAGTAGTTATTGGCAGTAGCCATACTTAATCTATTATAAATTGTGTTTGTGTTTTTGTTTGGCAGTTATTGGCCATAGCCGTGATTTGTTTTGGGGTTTGGATGAGTACTCACCATGACAGTTGTCGAAAATCCCTCACTCTTCCTGTTCTAGGCTTGGGTGTCCTCATTCTTATAGTGTAAGTTATATATTTAATTCCCAAATGAGTTTCCTTATAGCAGTTGCTGTTCTTGATTTTGTTATTTTTTCCTTATCTTTCTTCTATGTTGCTAACAACTAACAAGCTATACGAATTTTCCTATTTTTTTTGTGCACAGATCTTTAATAGGGCTTATTGGGGCCTGCAAGAACATTTCAGCATTGTTATGGATTGTATCCTTCTCATTTAGTTGGTGCTACTTTTAACTGTTATTGTTGGACCGTGGAAATGGATATTCGTTATAACCTTAACTCTATGTTGAAGTATTTGGTGATGTTGGCCTTGATCTTGGTGGCAATTTTGGTTTTCACGGTGTTGGCGTAAGTATTCTCACACAAACCCCAAAAAAATGTCTTGGTAATTAGTATTTGCTCATACCTCTTAGTGAAACATTCCTAGTTAAAATTGACTGTATTTTATTGTAAAAAAGTCCTGGACATGCAAATGTCAATATGCTAGATGGTGTTTCTAAGATCTTAGATGAACATTGTCACATACCACTTTCTTTTTTGATTGCTAAGATTGTCAGAAGTTTTACTTGGTGAATTAGAGAGTCTTATGCATTTTTAATGAAGAGGATGCATGGGGTTTCTCACATATTATCGCATGAATGAAACCCCATTAAAAATGGCTCTAGGTAATTGGGACAAAGGATGCTTTGTGGAACCAAAGTCATTACTAACTATGGTTGCTCTTGTTGTTCTAGTAGTTGACACTTAGATGATCTGTGATTCTTCTTGTGGTGTGTGGAGGGGAATAATAAGGCTGGGATACTTTATGCAGTGTTATTAAGGTGATTCAATTCAAATTGCTTTGGAAGTTACAATGCATGTTGTAGGAATCCTCTACAATTTTGAAAATGTTTAGGGCTCTTCAATTATTTACAACTTAATGGGTGCAAAAAGGGCTTTCAGCTTTTAATTCTTCCATCATTTTTTGTTCTTTGATATATATGTATGTAAGTCCCCAATATGTGTACAAAGCCTATAAGCATTTATTAGTCATTAAACCCTACATAATTTGTTTTAAAGGAAATCAATATTCAAATGAGCAAAATTGCCAAACATCTTGGAGTTGGAAATTGGAAGGTACTATAGTTGATGTTACTTTAGGATAGGGCTTGAGCCTTAAGCACTTCATTGGCATTTCATTCTTCTCTTTTTAGCTTTGTCCATCAAGAATAACTCCATGATGGATTCCTTCCTAGAGAGAGAATAGGGCCACACTTAATGGTCTTGCTTTGGAAATTTGGGTCTTTGAATTGCTATGCTAAAGCTTGGTTGATTCCTCCATGATTTCAGTGCTCTCAGAGGATAGACATATGTGGATTTCATGTCAAGATGAGTCAAGTTTATTGTCATTATTCTATCAAATTGTATTGACCCATAACTTGCCTTCATCTCCTGGTTTTGTTCCTACTGAATCCCTTTGATTTACATTATATGCCATTTGGGGTGTCATGCCCCATTAACCTTTTGAGTTTCTTTCTTGATGAAATGCTTTATCCTTTGTTCAAAATCTTGACTAGATCATTTGAGATCATAAGGTTTAGTTACCCTTATGTTTTCAATCCATTGCAAAGCAGAGGAATTTCTTGGTCATTTTCTTATGGACTAGAGCTCTCCCTTTTGTTTGTTTTTGCTTTTTTTTTATGGCTTCCTATAGCATATAGCTGGAATTTCCTAGAATCATTTCTTTTTTAGATAATGTGCGTAAGTGTTGGGTTTTCCACTATTTTGTTGTCAAGGGGCTGAAAGATCTTGCAATCTGCTTACATTCAAGATATGTTGCTCTTTATGGGGGCTGAGAGTGTAGTTGACATCATCTCTTTGGGACCCTTGGGAGGATGTTATATTCTGCCTTAAACATTAAGGCCTTACTCTTTTTTGTTATAGGGTGATTTGGGAATGTACCTATCCTTCCATTGGGTCCATGGTTAGTTGGTGCATGGACTTTTTTTTTTTTTACTTTGATATTTGGTTTATTTGTGTTGTGGGCCACTTTTTGCAACTCATCGTGGCTACTTCTCCATTCCTAATGAAATCTCATATCATCCAAAAAATAGAAAAGGATTGCTAATTTAGAGGAGAGTCACTTCCAATGTGAAAATTAAATTGTTTTAAATCTTGTACGCTTGTCTACTACATAAGGTTGCCAAAATTGGGATCATATTTGTATGTAGGATCAACGAGGGAGTCTTGTGGGTCAGATCATAGGCTTGGATCCTAGATTATAGAATTTTACTCAAAATAGTTTTTAATGATATATCTAGATGTCAAAAGAAGATATGATTAACAATATCAACGCACAAATTTATCTAAAAGTGACTCCATATTTATAGTCTTAAGTTTAACTCAGTTTAATGAAATTGAATTCGTATATGCATAAGTTAATTACAAATAACAATATTTTGTGTGAACCAGATAATAAATAAAAATGAAACATATAAGCGGAAAAATCCAAGAAAGAAAGAAAGAAAGGAAAACAAAAGGCACAAATTTCGCAGCGGTACTTGTTGAAAACCAATCTAGCAGGGGAAAACAAAATAAAAGAAGTAGAGATTATAAGTAAAGAAAATAGGTGAAATTAGAGAGGAAAATAAGGAAACGTGACAAGTAACGTAACAAAAGGTGAATGGAAAAAATGAAATAAAAAAAGTATTGAAAAAATTGAAATAAAAAAGTATAGTAGCAACTGAAAAAAAAAAAAAAACCCACAAAGAGAAACAAAGAGAAAAAAAAACCTCGAAAAGAAACATGATAGAGAGAGAGAGAGACAGTCAGACATAGTGGCAAATAGCAATTGAAATTGAAATTAAAGAAAAAACTAAAATAAAAAAAAACATTGAGAAACAAAAGAGAAAGAAAAATAGTAGAAAATATGAAAGGCAGTTCTAGTCATTAGTCAACCATTGCACGTTACTTTTCCATCTTGAATTCATGTCTGCCTCCCTTTGTCAAATGGTCTCCCTCATTCGCTTTTGCATTATGCCTAAGAAATAAAGACCCTTAAAAATAAGTAAATTTGTTTCAATCAATCGTGGACTTAGTAGTGCACCTTTTTTCGCTCAAACTGTGTTACTTGGATTCTTTACTCTAGCCCGACGTGCCCGTGTTCGACAGTTCATGATTGGACATTGGTATGGGATATGTATTTGATACTTTAGATTTTGGAATAATACTATGTGGATTGTCCAATAGAAAGAAGAGAAAGCATGAAAGAAAATAATGACTAATAGGTGACAATTCACTTAAGTGAGGAAACAAAAAGGACATTAAACAAGTGAACAGAAGAAAAAAAACAAAGAAACAACATATAGTACAGGCTTCATAGTGAACATAATATTGTTCAAGTACCTAAATCCAAATTCTGAGACACTTTTTAGCCGAGTCCCCATGTCCCATAATTTGAAAATAAACAAGTCGGACCTTTAGATATGTTCTTGTATTCGACACCCATACTCGAGTCTAGGTAGCATAGCGTTGAAATGGTTTAAATATGTTAGTTTGCTTGCCCTGCTTATTATAATTGGGTCTAATTTTGCTGCCCAAGTTTTAGTTTTTAATGGATTGATAGGATCCAAGGATCGAAAATTTGATTCACCCTAAACTTCGGTCCCATGAAATTCATTAGCGAAATCCAATTCAACATGGAGAATTTTTGTAAAAACTCGACATTTTAGAAAAGTATAAAAAATACTATTTAAATGTTGTAAAGATATATTTTTCTTTTAGATATGTCGAAATAAGCATAATCATGATATATAATGGTTTAAAATAAATGTTTATAATCTATATATTACTTGGTGCATATTTTATGAGTAGCAAACTATTTTATGATTCTCATGCTTAGCATATATAGAAGATATATGGATTAGGAAAATGCTAATCTAATTACAAAAGTGCAACTACGTATTCATAACCATTGGATGGATGTGTGTTACACATCTCAAGGTGTGTAATAAATGATCTAATGCTTGTGCATGTGTAGTTGCAATTGAAGTTGGACTTTTTGTAGTTAGATTAGCATTTCCCTGTGGATTAATTCTGCGTAGTTTGTTAATTGCATGCTCATTTTTGTTTTAAATTAGAGTTTTATAAATCTTATAGCATCTTCCTTTATTAATTCTATAGCTTCTATTATTATATATGAAGTTGTACTTCAATTTTATATACTTCTATTAAATAAGACTATCTTCTAACAAAAAGTTAAAGTCAACATTGATTTCTCTTTTTGTTTTTTAACTTGTGTTTCAAAATTAAAAAGTACGATATGATTTTTAAAGTTTTACTAATTATATCAATATTTTACATAAATTCGATGAAATTTTTGTAATGATTCAATTATATTTATTTCATAATTCAATGAATAAAAATCGATAAAATTCGAGTGCAAATTAGGAGAATTTTTGTCAAAATTTCATTTTCATGTTAGGATCCTTGGATCGCGATTTGGAACAATCCCACAATTCGGGATCACAATCCTTCAGTGATCCCTCATTTAAACTACACATATGATCCAAATTTTGAGGGACCTAAGGATTGTAGGATTACACAAATACACAATACCACTAATCCAAATCAATGATCCTAACAACCATGCTTATATCCCTTTGCTAAAGAAATGCAAAGACAATTTTATGTATCAAGGTATTTTATTTTTGGCTATTACTTATATAATGGTTATGTGAAAATTTTCCTGTGTATCAATGATTTCAAGTCGTTCTTCTTTGTTTTATGCTCTTAAAATGCAATATGGATGTGAATAAACCATTTAGAAGGCTTGAGCTTGTGGTCATGCGATGCAATGTGATAAGAGTTGGAGTTTGTAGAAATCTCAAATTAGTATTTTCCTGTTTTAGGATAATTTACTAAAATTAGTAAAATATCCTAAAATAGGAAAACACTAATTTGAGATTTCTACAAACTCCAACTCTTATTACATTCATGTTTGCTTCTAACTCGCTGTACTGGTGTCATATTGCAATATGTCTTTGGAGTTAAAGTACTTATAAGTTCGTTTTTCATGTCTTGTTAATGAAATTTTCATGGCTGCTTTTTCTGATGTCAACTTTTATTTAAATAAATATGACTTTCCTAAAGAGATGAGTTGGGATTAAAGAAGATAAGTAAGTTGTGGAAGACTCCCTTACTAATAGAAGCAAAACTTACCCCCTATTTTAGTTCTTTTATTTGCATTTTCATTCTATTGAAAGTCATGGCCCATTCAATCCAAAGAATATATTATAATAAAAAACTAAAGGTCCTTTAATAGTGAGCCCTTCAACTCTTTAAGGATCTTGGACACACTAAAGTATATCAATTTATTACATCTATGTAATGATACGCGGAATTAGCCATGTGAAAGTATAGTTCGTGAGGATAAGTGTGCCTAACCTAATACATGTTCTTAGTTAAATTTTGCATTATTGATCTTTACTGATTTTCTAACTTTGTTAGGTTAATCTTGGTAATGAGACTTTCATTGATCATGTTCCTTTAATACATGTTTGATTTTGCTTTTAATTATTATTATTATTTTTGACTATGTAACTTTACCGACGAGAAGCAAATGTCTGAGATAAGAGCTAAGTAGGTCCCATTGGAACTACAACATAGTAAAATAAGCCCAATAGGAGTAAAATTGTCCAATTAATAAATAAATATAATAAAAAGCATCGAAGATCTCATGGTGTCTATGGTGGACTTTGCAACTAAGAAAAGCTTGATCAAATGTGTGGATTAATTGAAAATAAAACTTGGCCATAAGCTTTAATTTTCACTTTTTCCTTGATTCATGGCCCTCCTTGTTCTGTTGGTGAAAGATCAACCTCCATGTAATCTACTAAACCGGTGCTATAATAAGAATGCACTAACTACAACAATTCATAATTAGATGGATGAGGTAAATTGTGTTTGCCAAAGGTTCTTTCCAGTTTTTTTTCTTTATGCCTTAAGCTTTGTAATCCATTCAAAAGTTAATTATCCTTATTGTGCATGCAGGTTTATCATAACAAATAATGGGTCTGGTCATACGATCTCAGGACTTAGGTGAGGCTTCAAGGCACACTCATTTGACCAACTTGGATATTTTTGTTGTCTCTTGAGTTGAATTACTTTAACTTGAAAATTATAATTACAGCTTTTATCATCATTTCTGTGTTTGCATCCAAGATCAAGTGAATGATGATTGAATTTCACATTGCATACTTATTTTTCCCAAAGATATGATGCTTTCTAGTCTCAAGAAGACTCTCAACAACCCTAACATCTAAAATTAATGAACTCATTTGGTTCATATATGCGTAAATTTTTTTAGTTCAAGCTATGGATAGGTATGGATAAGCATGGCAAATGGATAGGTATGGATGGATACTTATTTGAATCAAGTCTATTATGCACAAAAGGGTACGATGCAAATGGTCACGGTATGGATAGGCAGGGCTTACCTCTTCTAGACTCAACCTGAATTGGAAAGGGTAAAGGGTAACTAATGAATGATGGTAGAAACTCTCTAAAGACTGGTTAGAGGAATGAAAGTTACATTCTAATATTGAATTGTACGACTCACGATTCGATTCACCCCATAGTAGTTAGAATCGCAATTCAAATCTTTGAATTGTACGACTCACGATTCGATTCACCCCAAAACGATTTGTATCAGATTCATGAATTGCTATACCTGTGAATCGTAAGTGAGTTGGTCCGAATTGGAAGTGAATAAGTAGTGAATTGCTAGTTGAATCATGTTGAATTGATCTGAATTGTGAATTTGCTAAAAAACACTAATGTTTTTATAACCTTATATATACTTAATATATATAAATATACAATTCACATATGTGTTGTGAATCTTACGATTCATTGATCCGAATCCTGATTCGATTCATCAGGCCTCAAAACGATTCACTTCCGATTCATGGTTTTGACCACCATGGCTAGGGGTGTAATCGACCCGACGCGACCCGACCCGACGTGTGACCCGACCCAACCCAACCATTCCGGGTCGGGTAGGTTGGGTTGGTATTTTATAAACCCAACCTCATCGGGTTGGGTTTCGGGTATGGTTAAAATCCAATCGGGTTTACCTGACCCGACCTGACGTGTGTGTATATATATATATTTACATGTATATATGTATATAATCCTAATATCCTACTCACTACAAATATACCAAGTATCTAATTCTAACCCATATGCTAAAATCTACTTATATACTTCTAAATGTGACAAATTTCTATCTAATTAGTAATATCACTATTTCTATCTAATAGTCTAAACTTCCTAATCTAACATAAAAAAAAATAAAATTGTTATGGGTTTCCTCATAGAGGACCCCCCTGCTCCAAAATTAGAGCTCAAGTGCAAGTGTTGCAACAATGCAACATGTTAGATGTAGAGTGAGTGAATAGAGGGATGGGGAACCCCTTTTATAGGTGGTGAGGTTGAACTCTCCTCCTTCAAAGGCAATGTAGGACTAAAAAAAGAGGGGGAGAAGTTTGATTCTATATTCTTAGAAATTACTTCAAATTTTGAATATTATATTATCAACAATATTATTACATGTCTAATATATGTTATTACTTATATATTCATAATCAAACCTTGTTTACTTTTGCCTTGTTTATTATTATATCATACTAGCATATATATATATATATATATAAGTTAGAATCTATACTCTTAGAAATTACTTCAAATTTTGAAAATTATATTATCAACAATATTATTACATGTGTCTAATTTTCTCTCCTTTTTAAAAGTTTAGGGTTTAGGGTTGGGTGGGGGAATTCCTCCCAACCTTTAGTCCCACATCGCTTGGGTGGGAAAGGTGGGGGGAAGTCCCCCCTATAAAAACCCAATATCCCCCCCTTCTTTACCCATCTCACAAGATGGCCTCTAGCAAAAACATGAGGCTTACTATGGTGGAGCCTCTGCAATATTGTATTGAGGCTCTCCAAAGAAATACTTTTTTGTTTATATAGTCATATATGAATATATATACATACATTTTAATTTCTTTTGATTTGCATTTTGATTTTTGTATTTTTTTTTGGGTCTGGCCCAATCTGACCCACCCGAACATTTGGTTGGGCGGGTTTGCTTAAATTCCTTTTGGGTTTGGTCGGGTTCGGGTGAGGGATTTCCTTCACCCGACCATGTCGAGTCAGGCCCAGATTGGGTTCAAACTCGACCTGGCCCGATCCGATTACAGCCCTAACCATGGCTACGCCAAATAAGAAGCTAAGGTAGCCACCAACCAATGCCATTTCTTTTTAATTAGATATCTTGCCACGTCTAATATATATTATCCTATTTTAATTTTTCAACAAGTCTCAAATTTTCTTCTTAGTCCTTCATTAATGGAGGCCGTTGAGACTTGTTGAAAAAATAAAATAGGTTAATATATATGAGACGTGGCAAGATATCTAATTAAAAAGAGGTGGCGTGGTTGGTGGGTCCGAGGGATAAGTCCGAGATATTCTCTAATATGAATCTTAATTTCATTCTATCTCTAAGCATCACTTCTAACGTGGTTCTGTTGGTCTTAATGAGACGTTGAATTACCTACCAAGATACTAATAAGCATATCATCAAGTGCGGTTTATGCGCGGTTCGTATGGGTGCGGTTCTACCGGTCGCCCATACAACTGTTGCATACTAATTGAAGTAAGATAATAGTGGTTCACGACAGATTGTGTAATTTAATCTATAAACAAAAAAGCCAAAAAAAAATCATACATATATTTTATTCTCACTAAACAGTTGAGTGGACTTCCAGTCAATGTTATCCATACTCCGGCTCAAGTTTGTTTTCTATGTGGTGGTTCACATTTGAGCACTGGTTGCCAAGTGGGCAACTAATTTCAAGCATCTCTTTTAGAGCAAGTTCAATATGTGCAAAACTTCAACAGGCCTCAAACCAACCAGTTTCCTGCTACTTATAATCCGACAACGACGCCAAAAATTTGTTACGAATTTAATTTCAAAATTAAAACTCCCACAAGTGTACGAGTCGCACAAGTAATAAAGTGATGAAACACATATTGTCATACAAGGATTACTGTTAATTATTGAAATTGTTTAAATCTAATTAT
Organism: Paratinospora sagittata; assembly: GCA_035771175.1. NCBI lineage: Eukaryota > Viridiplantae > Streptophyta > Magnoliopsida > Ranunculales > Menispermaceae > Paratinospora > Paratinospora sagittata. Next base: position 14,161,496 of record CM069608.1, read on the forward strand.
ATTTGAAAAATAAATGGGGCTACTTAATTAATAAAAATTAAATCTAAGATACTAAAATTAAAATCAAATGCGGTAAATGTGACAAAAAGATTAGAAAATAAGAATGGGGAATTTGGATTGAAATAAATGGAGCTAAAATTATTAGGGCAATAATTTCACATGTTAACTTGCATGAATTCCAAATTTTAGGATTAATTAGTGTATTTATCCTAAATTGAATGTTAAACGACCCTAATTCATTTAATATTCTCTCTCGAGCAATATTAAAAGTCTTACTAAATGCTAATTCCCTATCTCTCGATGAAAATTAAAACATTTAGCGAGCCATTAAACTCTATGGCTGCTGAAATAAAACCACACAAACTCTATAGGTATGTCTCTATCCTATTGCTAATTTGTGGTTTGCATTTCATCAAACATATAGAATATGTCACCTCTTGGTCCTTAGCATACTAATTTAAAATGAAATGAATGTTAATCATGCATTCATAAGCATTAGAAACCAATATGCAAATGTCAATTGTAAGAGCAAATACACTCAGTTAATTCTGTCAATTAGAAACTCATGAAGATTAAACATGCTACATCATGCCCTAGTTTAGGAAATTAATACATACTTGGAGAGGAAACAAAAGACATCAACTCAAATGGAGGATTCATTGTTCACAATTAACAACTAAAATCAAGATTAAAGGATAAGAGATGCTCCCAATTGGTTTAGATTTTCAGCCTACAAAATCAGCCCACCAAATGTCACCAATTGAAGTTCAAATTCAGCAGCTCAAAGACGCCACGTGGAGCATCCATTCCCACCAATTTGCAGCCACCATGTCCACCCTTCACCACTCTAGTTCAACCCAATAATGATGCCACCTAGCTGCCCATTAAATCAGCCCATAACCATCCACAAATCAACAAGCTAACCTCCATGTTTTAGCTCCTCAATGATGCTAAAAATCAGTCAATGTTCATACCCCTCTTGCTGCCCATTTTGCACCTCTTATCACCGCCCAACACAACCAAAAATTCAGCCACATAGTTTTTCACTTATGCTTCTCAAGCCACCAACACCAAACAGCCACCTATTTGAACCCATTCAACGCCCACAATAACTTGCCGCAATCCTTATTTGAATTTAGCTCATGGCCCTCACAAAAGTGCCACCACCTGCTTACCCCCTTCAATCCAAATATGCCCAACAAACCAGCCCCATTAATACCACCTATGTTAACCGGACCCTTTACTTTATCCCAGCGTACCCGTGTTCGACACTTCATGATACGACATGGGATGGGATATGTGTCCGACACTTAGATTTTAGAATATTACTATGTAGATTTTTCAATGAAAAGAAGATAATAACTGATAGGTGAAATTCACTTAAGTGGGACTGTGGGAGAACAAAATAAATAATAAATGAGTGAAAAGAAGAAAAAAGAAAAAAAACAACGTATAATATAGCCGAGGCCCCGTATCTCATATGAGTTAGACCTCTAGATATGTACCTGTATCTGACACTCGTACCTGAGTCTAGGTAACATAGAATACCACCCAAACAACTAGACTAACCGTCCAATTTGTGTTAAAGTGTTACCTCTAGCTTGCCATCTTTCTCTCCAAGATGATATTCAATTTTTGCTTAGATGAGAGAAGAAAACCATGGGAGTTAAGGTTTTTCCCCTTTTATCACTTAATCCAAGGGCCGTTAATTATCCTCTTTTCATCTTTCAATCTCATCCCTCCATTTCTTAATTAGAGAATCCTAATTTATGGATTATTTTGTTGTGCCATCATAACACCCAGATGTTCCAAAGTGATTTGGATGCCACCTCATCAACTTATGTGTCAAAGCATACCAATTCCCAATGTGATATATTTTTGAATGCCTCAAGCCCTAATTTATGGGTTATTTTGTTGTGTCATCATAACACCCAATTTTGATGTTCCAAAGTGATTTGGATGCCACCTCATCAACTTATGTGTCAAAGCATACCAATACCCAATGTCATATATTTTTAAATGCCTCAAGCCCTAATTTATGGGTTATTTTGTTGTGTCATCATAACACTCAATTTTGATGTTCCAAAGTGATTTGGATGCCACCTCATCAACTTATGTGTCAAAGCATACCAATACCCAATGTGATATATTTTTGAATGCCTCAAACCCATTTGAGTTCATTTTTTTGTGGGAATATGTCATTTTTTCCATTAATTTCCCCAATTTCTTACAAAATCAACAAATAATAAAAAATTGCCAAAATTATGATTAAAATGTTCATTTAGGCTTAATTAATCTAAAAAAAAATATGAAGTAAATGATTTGTAAAATGGTCACATCAGTTATTTTACCAAGGGAGTATTAAATGTCAACTTTTCTAGATAAAATAAATATTAGTCATAACTATTTTATTGTTCCTATAAGGGTCTTAGATTTTCTATGGAGTTCTTAGATTCTCTATACAAACCTTAGAATTCCTTGGGTTTTTTAGATTTCCTAGAGTTTTAATGCATGTATTTTTCAAGAATCATTAATGTTATAAGAGTCAATAAATAGGGTTGTAATCTCCTTTTTGGAGCATTGAACAAAGTTTCAAATTAGAGTTTTTCTCTTCTTTGGAATTGTGTGATACAATCTAGCTTTGACATGATGCCAAGGACTTCTAGGAGTGATTCCTTGACGTTCTAACTAATTTTGCAATTCTATACCCTTACCATTATTTGTAGAGATTCACGCAGCGGAACAAACACAAACTCGCACACACACAAATACAAAGCAAACAAGGCAAAACACACAAATTTACGTGGTTCGAGGAAAAAATCTGCCTACGTCCACCGGGGAAGAAGATTTTCACTAATTTAGGCGAATCAAGTACAACACTCTCAATGTCTTTCTAATTTTTACCTCTACCTCCCAATTTTTAATACTAGGTATATATAGAGAGCTATTAGACTTAGTTTCCAATTTAGATTAGGAAATTTCCAATACAGTCTAGAAAACTAAAAAGAGAGAAATACATGAAAATAGAAATAACACTGGGTGCACATAATCGGCCGAGCCACACCGTACATAACACTATTTTCTTTTACAACCATTTCCAATCCCAAAACTATCATATCTGCAACTATCTTTAAACTTAATCCCCGCTTTGTCGTACATCAAAAAGGCCTTCGATATCTTTCTTTTTTTCCCTTTTGACTCAATAAAAACCTTTTATATTTCTGGCAAAAAAAATAAAATGAAAACCTTTTATATGAATTATATTATTGATGCTAATCTTCATCTATTCTTTGTTATTTATATTGAAGTAATATAAGGAGGCAGATAATTTGCGTAGATAAATTTTGGTAAAAGAAAGTTCTCCAAATTCATATATGAAAAAAGAGAAAAAAATAAAATAAAGAAAATTTTGTAGTTTCTCTCAAATTTTATGCCACTAAAATTGAAGGTTGGTTCATTATTTAAATCTAACATTATAGAAGTATGGTTCACATCGCTTATTTCAACCATCAGTATCTTAGTCCTCATGTCTAATCACCTGTTCAGGTACAAGGAGTATCAGCTTCAAGATTATAGTTCTTGGTTTCTAAAACAGGTGATAGGAAGCATCTTCATCACTATGACAGTCTTGTTATTAAATAAGTTAACTAATTTCTAATCACCTTTAACTAGTTGAACAACACCAAGAACTGGGAACGCTTGAAGAGTTGCCTTGTCAAATCTGAGGACTGCAATAACCTCCCTAAGAGATACAAGGTTCCACATCTCATTTGATGTCTCCACCTTTATAATTTTATTTATTTATTTTTTTCTGTTTTGACTTTTCAGTGTTTTGTGTGCAGACTCTGAAACAGTATAAAGCAGCGAAACTTACCCCCATTGAAGCTGGTTGCTGTAGACCACCATCAGAGTAAATGCCTTCTCTTTTGATGTTTTTATTTTTTTTTCGTAAGGAACTTCAGCTTGGAAGTGAATAAAAAATCTTCTTGCTTGTCCATGACCCGAATCAACAAAAATGCTCTTTCATATCTAATGTATTGAAAGTGTGGTAAATTTGATTTTGCAAAAGCATGTCTTAGATGCTACAACTGTGATTCTTGTAATCTCTATTTTTGTAGGTGCGGGTATCCTGTCATAAATTCTTCATACTATGACCTGAGCTTTCATCCAATCAGTACTAACCATGACTGCAAGCTTTATCGGAATTCCAGGGCCATCAAATGCTACAACTGTGATTCTTGCAAGTAAAAAAAAAAACGAAAAGAAAATTGCTATCTATGATAATGCTTTCTATCTTTCTACCTACTATTTCTTTGTTAACATTTCTTCTTCTTTTAGAGCTGGAGTTGCACAATACATGAAGATTGAATGGAGAGTGGTTGCAATCTTCAATGTAATACTGTTTGTTGTTTTGGTAAGATTCTTTCTGATCGATTTACATCTAATTCCCACATAACAAGAAGATTACATGGATATGAACTAGGACAGTGTTCATCTATATCATGAGAGCTCCAACTTTGAATCTGCGATAAATTTTCGTTAATGTTTTCTTGAGATTGCTATTAATTTTTCCACTGATGGCTATTTGTCTATGGTGTCATCAAGTCAACCATATACCTCATAGCATGCTGTGCAAGAAGAAATGCCGCAAGAAGTAGTTCACGAAAAGTATGAAAAGGGCCCGTCTCAATTCAGCCTATGTGCAAGAAAAATGAATGTGAAGAATAAGAGGAGGCTTACAGAGAAGGATAGAAGCACCAATGATGCTTGGGGTGCTGGTGTTGAAGTTCATATTGGAAGTGTGACATATAGAACAAATTCTTTTCGCTTTAGAAGCCGCTTGATTGTAACTCTGTGTGATCTGAAATTATCATGTGGGATGTGTAAAACTGATTCATTAATAGAGATTCTTCATTTCTTTTTTAATATGATAATGTGCTTGATAGTTTTTTATTTTTTATTTTTAAATATTATCCAAACTTACAAGAATATTTGTTCTGTTATAATGTCAAAGTCATGTCAAGGTGGTTTTTGTCAGATTTCATGTATCCCTATGAATTGGTCAAAAAGCAGGCTTTGTGTATGCCACTTGCTTTAATTTGAATAAACATTTGTTGATGAGTAATATCGACTTCTTTTATTTGAGTATCTATTAAGTTACAAAATTCTTATTCTTTAAAAATCTTCTGTGATTTTGTTCATCCTTTGACTTAGTACTTCGTTGGATCTACTTAATCTGAAATTGTTTTTTTTTTTCTGCAGGTAGCATCTTTGATTTGAGGCTATGTAACAAAGAAGATTGACAAGCACATTTTCTTCACTTGTGCTGTTGTGCATCCATAGGGGCAAAATGTGGAATCTCGAAGACCGAGAAAGCCCAGAATCGGCTACCTTTGGCTGTAAAATTCTCATCTAGAAATATGTTTGAAGATTTCACGTCTCTGTACAATTGAATGCAAACCTTGTTTTCGCAATTCTCCTACAAGAATGATGAAGTCAGTCCTAGACCAGAATGGGGGCTTCAGGTCGTCGTTTCAATCAAAATCAAAAGAGTTTGAAAGTTTTGGAAGGCAGACCCGTAAACATTGAGGAGAAAATGAGGGATGAGTCTTACGGGATTCGCCTAGAGTGGGAGATCGCTATTTGGTTATTGAAGCAAATTAAGGTGGCCCGGAAGAAAATGCAAGATCAGACATTCAAACAATCCTTTAGGGGTAATCTTGGCATTATTTTGGTGGAGGCTATGTGATGCAAGGCGTGAATAGAAGAACCAACTCACCTTTTCTAGACTCTTTGATTCACTAGAACTGTCATACCCTGGGTTGCACAGTGTGCCCCTTACTCAGGTGTGGGCGCACCCTCTCGGGGCGAACGCCTAGCCATTATGGATTCATAATATTGTCATATCGCTATGTAGCAACTTAACCTATTGGCTCAGTGATTACTAGGAATGCGAAATCTAACTCCTTAAGGGAGGTCTCGAGTTCGATTTTTAGGGAGATCCTGTACTATTCATGAATAGTGGCAGACAAATAATCGTTTCGATGTAGACCGGCTGCGGTTGGGTTGCTACATGGTGATATGACAATATTATGGATGCATAATGGCTAGGCGTTCGCTCCGAGGGGGTGCGTCCACACCTGAGTAGGGGGCACGCTTATACATAAGGCATTTTTGTCACACCCTGGGTTGCACAGCGTGCCCCCTACCCAGGTGTGGGCGCACACCCTTGGGGCGAACGCCTAGCCATTATGGATTCATAATATTGTCTCATCCCGGTACAGCCACCGCCACACAAGGACGTCTCTTGTACACGAGATTATTTGTCCTCACTATTCATTAATGAATAGTGCAGGGCATCCCTAAGAATCGAACTCGAGACCTCCCTTAAGGAGTCTAATTTCGCATTCCTAGTAACCACTGAGTCAATGGTTCAGTGGCTACTAGGAATGCGAAATTAGACTCCTTAAGGGAGGTCTCGAGTTCGATTCCTAAGGAGGTCCTGTACTATTCATGAATAGTAGAAACAAATAATCGTTTCGATGTAGACCAGCTGCGGTTGGGTTGCTACATGGCGATAAGACAATATTATGTGGTACTATGGCTAGGCGTTCGCCACGAGGGGGTGCGCCCGCACCTGGGTAGGGGGCACGCTGTGCAACCCAGGGTGTGACAAAAAGGCCTTATACGCCTAGCCATTATGGATCCATAATATTGTCCTATCGCCATGTAGCAACCCAACCGCAGCTGGTCTACATCGAAACGATTATTTGTCCCTACTATTCCCTCATGAATAGTAAAGGGCCTCCCTAGGAACCGTAGACCAGCTGCGGTTGGGTTGCTACATGGCGATAGGACAATATTATGTGGTACTATGGCTAGGCGTTCGCCCCGAGGTGTCACACCCTGGGTTGCACAGCGTGCCTCCTACCCAGGTGTGGGCGCACCCCCTCGGGGCGAACGCCTAGCCATTATGAATCCATAATATTGTCATATCGCCATGTAGCAACCCAACCGCAGCTGGTCTACATCGAAACGATTATTTGTCTGCCACTATTCATGAATAGTGCAGGGCCTCCCTAGGAATCGAACTCGAGACCTCCCTTAAGGAGTCTAATTTCGCATTCCTAGTAGCCACTGAACCATTTATGGATTAATAATGGCTAGGCGTTCGCCCCGAGGGGGTGTGCCCATACCTGGGTAGGGGGCACGCTGTGCAACTCAGGGTGTGACAAGAACACCGAGAAAAAAGGTGAAGAAAAGAATTCGAAAGTTCAAAATCTCAATATTATTCAATATGCTAATAACTCATACAAGGACCCTTTTTATAAACAAAACACAATTCTTAAATAGACACTAATATAGAAATAACAAAAAATAGGCTTCTAAACAGACTTTAATACTAAAAATAGAAAAATTTGCTAAAAATAAAAAATATCTTAAAAACTATTTAGAAAGAAAGATATTGTGTACCAACATACAAAATTAAAATCGAACTCTCATACTGTGAGTAATACTCGAAATAAAACTTTTTTAAAATAATAAAAACACTAAATTGAAGGCTTAAATGATGGAATTGCCTAAAAAATTGAATATCAGCACGCTGACCGCTTTCTAAGTTCTAAATGTTTTTAAACATATTAGGACGTTGATTGACTATCAACTCGCTCATCTTTTTCTTATTTTTAAGTCTTTTTAACATTATGACTCTTACGTTCTAATAGTACCCTTACGGTTCTAAACGTCTTAAGTAAGTCATGACGCTTACATTCAAGTAACGCCCTCACTTCATAGTTCAGTAGGATGCTCACGTTGCTTGAGCGCCCTCAAGGAACAAAAATATAGAAGTTGTTTTTACACGTCAGGACGCTGATTGACTATCAGGATACTAATCCATCACTGTCATAAAGCTGTCAACTGTACACTTTTGCAAAACTTTTCGAACGTTTTAAAACTTTATCAAAACATTATATTCTCATGAATACTCAGAAGATTTAGGTGTTGTCGTGATTGCACAGATTGAATCAATCCTTTTTAAGAAATAATGTATCCGTTGATTTGAAATAACTTTTTCGCCAAATTCATTCTTGAAAAAGTTCAAGTTCAAGCGCCATTGTTATCTCTCTTTATATATGTTGCTTTAGAGCAGTTGAACATATAACAAAAAAAATGAGAAAACTATAAACCTGTTCTCAAAATCGTTAGCAGTTTTCACTTGTGCAAATACTCTTTAATGTTATATTTTTATTCGCTGCATAAACTCTTGATACTTTGAAATGCTTGAGATCTTTTGGATTTGTCGATCTTCATTCAATATCTTTTCAAAATCCATTGAAGAAGAATGAAGCTTTTCGAACCTTTTATTTCAGTTGCACTTTATTATATACTTTGTTGAATGTGTGGTAACAGGAGGTTCCAAAAGCTTTGTAAGTATCCATTTGATTATGAGTAAAGAGAATCATATTTCAATCTTGTATTGGTGGTTAGTCACTGGAATAGAGCAAGTGTTGATCAATCTGTCAAGGTTGTTCTCAAGCCTGGAAGTTGAGAAACAGTTAAGGTTGGTCTCAAGCTTGTGAAGTTGAGAAAGTGTAAACGGTTTGATCTTTACCTGTAAGAAGATATGCTAGTGGAGTTTGAACAAAATCTTAACTGAGGAAGTTAGGTAGTGGATGTAGACGTGGCCGAACTACTATAAATCTTGTGTGCATTGTTAACTAGCTGCCTTTATAATTGTTATCGTGTTATCTCTTTCGTATCTTGCTTAACTTGCCATAACCTGCTTTTATTATTTTTTAAAGAAAGGTATAAACCTGCTAAGTTTCCTATTCACCCCCTTCCCCCGCTCTCTTTGACACATCTGGGCTAGCAGAAGTCACTTGGGGTCGTTCCTAGTTTGAAATTGTGTTAGTAAACAGTTTGATCATAACTTGGCAAGAGGATTTGTTAATGTGGTTTTTAAAATTTTGAAAGAGAACTCCAAGTCATGCATGTAGGCAAGGGTGTCAAACCTCATTAAATTTGTGTTGTGCATTCTTTAACTTTCTTGTTTTAACTTTGAATTCCTACTTAACAACCCAATTTACCCCCTTTAGGGTTGTAACCTGGGCTGAGATGGCCATAAGAGAGTTGCATGTGTAAGAAACCACTTCGGTTTCACTCACTCAATAGGTCACTTGGATCAAGGGATTGATCTTCCTGAGGATATATATAATAATAGATAAAAAGAGAATGTTGGAAAATAAACAAATCCAATAGAAAATAAATGAAAAAATTGGAAAAGTTCTCGAATGGGGAGGCGTTTCAAGACCTAGTGTTTCACGTTTCCATATCCCAAGTACCGATATGATTCAATTCCAATCAAACAGAAATCATCGAGGATTTAGGAGAGGTATTTCTCTTTGGAGAATAGAGAAATGCTGAAAAAACTCTCATCCTAACTTGAATTAATGATTGACACTTTTGCCCTTATCTAAAAAAACAAAAACAAAAAAATGTTGTGTTGCAACTATAAAGGGCAAAAGTAACAATCTTGATTGGAAGTCCTATTATGAGTTTTGTTTCGAGTTTTTATAGCACCTCTCTTTTGGAATTAATCGATTAACCTTGAATCATTCCCAGGATTCAATATATATATGCTCTCCATTGTACGCCATTTAAGAGAGTTTGAGAACAAATAAGACTTGTTCTCTCTCAATAATCCATATCCATGTATTCCTCACGGTTATGAGTAGGGGTGGCAAAAATGTTGGTACGGCCAACCTCTTATACTTAGGAACACATAGTGTATGCATATCCGACCTGCTTTTAAAAAAGACATTGAGCCTTTTGTTCATATCCGTATGATTAAAAAATGGGTTACCCGCTTTTGTTTGTTTTTGCCCATATTATATTTGTATTTTCATATCGTTTTTATTCTCATTTATAACATTCATTTCATGAATGAGAGATTATGATGGTGTTCAAATATATTTATAATAGTTTATTTTGTACTTTTTTTTTTTCATATATTCCTTTTTCCCTCCTCCTTTATAAATTTGGGTTGGGGACTACAATGGAAGTACAATATTTTACATCGGTTGAATTAAAAAAGTTTTTTTTTTCTATTACATGCAAACAATGAAATGTAATGTGTTAAATTTAATGCAACATGTAATAATATTATTTGATGAAGGAAAAGTCAATAACAAGACATGTAAATGATCAAAGCATTTTTGGTATGTAATAATTGTCACACCCCGCCAAGACGCTCCTAAACCGGCAGAACACTCACGGACGGAGCACGAATGCATTATAATAATAACCAAGTGTGCAGGAACACAATTGATTACAAATCTGATTATATCAATTTCAGAATGTATCTTTGTACAAAATATGATTGAGGGAACATTCTCCCAAAATCTCCTTATAATTAACAAGGGTTACAAAATGTGAGCTCAAAAACCTCCACCCAGTCCATCCTAATCTCTTGAGAAAAATTGGATAACAACGGAATGAGCTATTGCCTAGTGGGTAAAATAGTTTGTGAATATAACAATTAATAAATGAAACTTCATAATCAAATATTACATAAACACATCATAGCATCATAATCAATACAACATGTATGTATGCATGACACCGTATCGTAATGGTTCCATGATTGTACGTTCCCTGAGTTCATGTACAAATGTCCATCCTCAGGTAAACCCGGGTTCTCATTATACGTCCCTTTCCAGAGAAATATCAATAATAGTGAGCATTGCTTCTAACTATTCTGTGGATCATAAACCACTTACATCTCTAGGTAGTGCTTATGTATGATGCCAATGATTGAACAGGTCCGGTCTTTACTAACATTAGACAGGATTTGACAATGTCTGGTGGTTCTTATCAAGTCGGTATCCCCACGTGTAAAGTTAGGATGTTCAACATCACTTGTACAAATTGATAGCTTTTAAATAAGACCAACCAGATCAATTTTCAGTTTGAGAGGTGAGACACGAGGTCTACTTAAGTACCAATTGTCTAGAGCAGCACGCTGCCTCCCGTTCACTATTTAAAGTTACTGAGGACAAGGCAATGTCTGGTTGAGTCAGATTGACCACTAATCTGGCATAGTAACAGTGTAATACTTGAACTCCAAATATACATGCATAAGTATGACAGGTATGAACATTATACACAATAATGCAGTGTAAATGAATAATAGACATAATGATAAATGAATGTAAACTTTACTAAAAGTTATAAGACACGCAAACCTATGTTTCGATCCCCACCTTTAGATAAAATCTCCTTCTGGAACTGGCACCTTCCCCCGAGCAGAACTGCGTTGCACTGCAAAGAGAGTCTCAATGAGAGAAGAAAAAAACTCAAGGAGAGAGAGAGAAATCACAAAGAGAGCAAGTAATTTGGTGTGAAAATAACAAAAGAGGGGGAATGAGGCTTTTTATAGCCAAAAAGGTGCCCGAAGTTCAAAATAATTTTTTTTTAATTTTTTTGTGCAAACCTAGGGTATTACACTCTATCCCCTTTAAAACGATTTCACCCACGAAATTCAGTCCGTGTAGTGATGATTGTTGTTTGCGTGAGATTCATCGTCGTCGTCATTACTCGAAAGATCAGGGTAGTGCATGTAAGGCCCCTGAATAGCACTATGGCCAGTGAAATCCTCTATATCATCAAATAATGGAGAGCAAATGGAGTCGGATTCGTCATCTGAAAGTTGCGACATTTGCCTCATAGATGGTGGCGTAGGGATCTGCAAGTTGCAGCTTTTCAGGGGAGGTAGGTTGAGCGGCAGAATGCTTTTTTGTGTTATTGCCTGAATTCAACCCCTTGACAATTTTGGTAGGAGATCTTGCCAGGATGAGAGCACAGGATTGTTTCGGGTAAAATTGTTATGAAAAACCAATGCACGCTTTGGCGATAAGGATCGCTGTCTGTGGGACGATGGAGTTGGTGATGCAAAGTAGTTGTGGCTTGACTTAGATCCTGAAGGAGTCGCCACAGATTTCCAAATAGGCCATTGCGTGTGTGCATCATTATGCCTATCGGTATTATTTTCAAACATCTGCATAGTTATTTAAATGAAAGAATGTATTAAGATATTGTAAATAAAGTTCCATCATTTTATTGATAAGTGAAAAGTACAATGTATCACATCATCAATTATTACTAGAAAATAATTCAGGGTATTTTTGTTTAATTGTTGCCTCTAGTTCTCATGTTGCTTCTTCTACTCCGTGGTGATCCTAGAGCACTTTCACAAGTGGCACGTTACGTCGCCTTAATTCTTGAGTTTTTCTATCCAGAATCTGTATCGCTATCTCCTGATACTTGTTTCCTTCCTCAACCAGAACCTCGATCAGAGGGATGATAAGCGAAGGATCAGGACGATACTTTCGAAACATGGATACGTGAAAAACGTCATGAACCTTAGACATGGACGATGGAGAGGACAGACGATAAACAAGTTTTCCAATACGTTCAATGATCTGAAATGGACCAATATACCGTGGGGAGAGATTTCCTTTGATCTCAAAGCGTTTGACACCTCTTGTAGGCTGAACTTTTAGAAAAACCAAGTTCCTCTTGTCAAATTCTAGAGGTTGTCTCTGTTTTGTCAACATAGCTCTTCTGTCGATTTTGTGCTACATGAAGTCGTTCCTTTACTAGTGTGATCTTCTCAGAAGTCTCTTGAACTAGTTCAGGCCCCAATTGCAGTCGATCTGCCATATTTAACCAACATATCGGATGTCACACCCTGGGTTGCACAGCGTGCCCCCTACTCAGGTGTGGGCGCACCCCCTCGGGGCGAACGCCTAGCCATAGTACCACATAATATTGTCATATCGCCATGTAGCAACCCAACCGCAGCTGGTCTACATCGAAACGATTATTTGTCTGCCACTATTCATGAATAGTGCAGGGCCTCCCTAGGAATCGAACTCGAGACCTCCCTTAAGGAGTCTAATTTTGCATTCCTTGTAGCCATTGAACCATTGGCTCAGTGGTTACTAGAAATGCGAAATTAGACTCCTTAAGGGAGGTCTCGATTTCGATTCCTAGGGAGGCCCTGTACTATTCATGAATAGTGGCAAACAAATAATCGTTTCGATGTAGACCAGCTGCGGTTGGGTTGCTACATGGCGATATGACAATATTATGTGGTACTATGGCTAGGCGTTCGCCCCGAGGAGGTGCGCCCACACCTGGGTAGGGGGCACGCTGTGCAACCCAGGGTGTGACACCGGAGATCTGCAAGGGTGACCATAGAGAGCCTCGTATGGTGCCATGCCGATACTGGTTAGGTAGTTGTTGTTGTATGCAACATAAGATTTTCTACTCAGGGCATCTGCGACAACATTGGCCTTACCGGGATCGTACTGGAGTTAAAAGTCATAATCTTTCAGGAATTCGAACCATTGTCTTTAGCGGAGGTTTAGGTCTCTCTAAGTATAGATGTATTTAAGACTCTTGGGATCCGAGAAGACCTCAAACTGTTCACCGTATAGGTAATGACGCCAGGTGGCATTTTAAGGAATGCGTCTTTTGAAAAGACGCATTCCTTTCATATATTTTTTTTTAATTGAAGGGAATGCGTCTTTTCAAAAGACGCATTCTCTTCACAACTATTTTTTTTTTAACTGAAGGGAAGGAGTCTTTTGAAAAGACGCATTCCCTTCATAATTTTTTTATTTATTTTAAGCCAAAAATCAAAGTTAAATTCAAAGTTATTACTAAACTGTTCGACCTCACCGAATCCAAACCACTTAGTTTTTTTTAACCCGACCACTTTCAGCACGTCCCACTATCCTCCCCCGATCCCCCGGAGTCGACGGAATTCCATTCCCATGCCCGGTTGATTTTTTGGACCCCCATCTCGAATTCAAGTTTAAATCAAAATTCAAAGCTATTACTAAACTGTTCAGCCTCACCGAATCCAAACCACTTGGTTTTTTTTAACCCGACCACTTTCAGCACGTCCCACTATCCTCCCCCGATCCCCCGGAGTCGACGAAATCCCATTCCCATGCCCGGTTGATTTTTTGGACCCTCATCCCGAATTCAAGTTTAAATCAAAATTCAAAGCTATTACTAAACTGTTCGGCCTCACCGAATCCAAACCACTTGGTTTGTTTTTAACCCGACCACTTTCAGCACGTCCCACTATCCTCCCCCGATCCCCCGGAGTCGACGAAATCTCATTCCCATGCCTGGTTGATTTTTTGGACCCCCATCCCGAATTCAAGTTTAAATTAAAATTCAAAGCTATTACTAAACTGTTCGGCCTCACCGAATCCAAACCACTTGGTTTTTTTTAACCAGACCACTTTCAGCACGTCCCACTATCCTCCTCCGATCCACCGGAGTCGACGGAATCCCATTCCCATGCCCGGTTGATTTTTTGGACCCCCTCCCGAATTTAAGTTTAAATCAAAATTCAAAGCTATTACTAAACTGTTCGGCCTCACCGAATCCAAACCACTTGGTTTTTTTTAACCAGACCACTTTCAGCACGTCCCACTATCCTCTCTCGATACCCCGGAGTCGACGGAATCCCATTTTCATGCCCGGTTGATTTTTTGGACCCCCATCCCGAATTTAAGTTTAAATCAAAATTCAAAGCTATTACTAAACTGTTCGGCCTCACCGAATCCAAACCACTTGGTTTTTTTTAACCAGACCACTTTCAGCACGTCCCACTATCCTCCCCCGATCCCCCGGAGTCGACGGAATCCCATTCCCATGCCCGGTTGATTTTTTGGACCCCCATCCCGAATTCAAGTTTAAATCAAAATTCAAAGCTATTACTAAACTGTTCGGCCTCACCGAATCCAAACCACTTGGTTTTTTTTTAACCCGACCACTTTCAGCACGTCCCACTATCCTCCCCCGATCCCCCGGAGTAGACGGAATCCCATTCCCATGCCCGGTTGATTTTTTGGACCCCCATCCCGAATTCAAGTTTAAATCAAAATTCAAAGCTATTACTAAATTGTTCGGCCTCACCGAATCCAAACCACTTGGTTTTTTTTAACCCGACCACTTTCAGCACGTCCCGCTATCCTCCCCCGATCCCCCGGAGTCGACGGAATCCCATTTCCATGCCCGGTTGATTTTTTGGACCCCCATCCCGAATTCAAGTTTAAATCAAAATTCAAAGCTATTACTAAACATATACAAGGTAATTTTGTTAAAAAAAATTTATTGAATTGAAGGGGCAAGTTTACATACATGTTGAGTACAACATTATCAAAACATATACAAGTTTAAATGAGAAACAAGTTGTCAATCTGTGCCACATATTTGCCATTTACGTCGTTTATTGCGCCGTAAGTGATCTCTTCTATACTGCTGCAAAGGCACCTGAACAACTTGCTCGACAGATGGTGCTGGATCATCGTCAACGGGCATAGCTGATATGTGGTCATCCTCACGATCATCATGCGCCTCAATAGCTGTATCTGCTATAAATGCACGTCCTCGCCTTGGCATTCTTTGCCGTCTACCTATCCAATGTCCTTCTTCACCCAAGGTTGGATTGTCCTCGAATGAAGTAGCTGTCGGATCGATATGAACATCTGGTATTGCATCGCCAAAGGGGGATGGATCGTGACGCAATGGTGACGTGTGGACATCTGTGAATGAATCAGCACGACCGGAAGGACTGATGGGACTCTGATGATATGCTGAGGATTGTCCCTTTGTTGTGTCCCTCCTAATCATGTAATCAGCATGCACAGTTTGTAGCGTAGTCATTGATATCCTCTTAATGTCCCTCGCTACAGTCATATCATTAACCTCACTGCGCAATTGCAAACCTAAATAAATTAAAAATGTCATACGTTAGCAAAAATAACTACAACTTAGCTTAGTAATAAGTGAAAACGTGAATTGCATAATGTACTTTCTTACCAAGAAATCGATTGTTGCACCGCTTTCAGTCATATACCTTCGAGTTATTGTTCGAAACCAAACCATATATGGGTCATTATACTCCATACGTGATGAATCATCATTTTCACCAACTGCCAAGTTATCGACACGACGCTGCCATTCATCAACATAATATCTTTGCTTTTCAATCCAATTATTGTCACATTGGCTTCTCATATCACACTTGTGAAGCTCAATACTTGTGTCGCATGACTCCGGAATCGTTTGTCTTATGCCAAATTGACGTAACACTCGATCTTTTGAAAAAACGGCAAAAATGTGGTGAAGGGAAAAGACGCCTTCCCTTCACGTTAAAAAAAATGGCAAAAATGTGAAGAGAAGACGTCTTTTGAAAAGACGCCTTCTCTTCAGTTTTAAAAAAAAGTGGTGAATGGAAGAAAAGACGCCTTCCCTTCACGTTAAAAAAAAAAATTTGTGAAGGGAAGGCGTCTTTTCAAAAGACGCCTTCCCTTCACTTAAAAAAATATATATATGAAAGGAAGGCGTCTTTTCAAAAGTCGCCTTCCTTAAAATGCCACCTGGGCGCGGACGTGGCGCTTGTTTGGCGCACTGACTGTGCTATGAACAGTAAAGTATGGCAAATGGGTCATTATTTGTGTGTGGATGACATTTGTGAAATTATTTTATTTTTTAGGGGTAATCATGTCAAAAGGCCTGTATTTTAAGATTATTTGAATACATGATATTTTAGTTTTTGTATTGAATTATCTATATATCCTTCAAAAGTAATTAGAATTTTTAAAAAATGTTGAAGAAGGAGAAAAATGGGGGCAACATAAAAATTATTGGTAAATTAATCACCCCTTAAGTTTTTACCGGTATTTGCATTATAAGTATTATAGATAAATAATATAGTATAATATATAATATTATTATAAATTATACAATATCCAAAAATTTGTTGCATTATTGTATAAGATAGTACAATATATAATATTATATATTACCAAAGAGTTATATATATAACCAAGAGTCATTGTTAGGTTACATATATATAATCCTAAAAAAATTACATTTTTATCCCGGTAATCGGATACCCATTTTTTTCCTGCCCGTCTGGACCTAGCCTGCTTTTAGAAACGAACAAAAAAAAGTTTTCATACCTGACCCGGTTTTAAGTAACTAATTTTTATACCCATTTATAATCGAGCAGGATGATATCAGACAAATGGGTCCAGACACCAATTGCCACCCCTAGTTATGATAACCATGGGGTATGGGTGGTTATAAAACTACCCGCTCATGTGGGCTGTCATGTTGGCAGCCTATGTAGGGGTAAAAATTTGGCCCGAGGCCCATGAGCCTAACCCGCTCCGCTATAAATGGCCTGGTCCAAACCTTAGCGCGACTATTACATGGGTCGGCGCAGCTCGGTCTCAAAATTTATTGGACGGGTTTGAAATCACATAGCTAGACCATACCCAGCCCGCTAACCCAGTCTAAAGGTTCGGCCCGAAGGCTTGACCCTAAGGCCCGAAAATTGGGCCCAATTTTATATATATACATGTATATATATATATATATATATATAATATTATATATATAAATATAATATGTACCACATACATAATATATTATGTCAAAACAAATCATATAATGTATATATAATGATAAAAAATATAATCAAGTGTACTATTACAATTAAGAGTGTATAAAATGTGTATAATATATATTTAATTAAGTCAATAGTGTTATTTAATTAAGGATTTATATTTGTATTATATATACATTATTAAGAGTATGTTCCATTAGGTAATTAATACGAATAATCCACATACCTAGTCTATTTCTTAATAAAATAAATAATCTACATACCTATTATATTTCTTAATAAGAGTATATATAGTATACAATTATAGTATAAAATGGTAAAGACAAAACATAATTCAGATTCAAGATTATTATATAATTAGATAATATATTATACATACATATACACAAGCATAAACATATATATATATATACCAATTGTATTTTATTAAGTATACTCTCTAAAAGTCTGTTGTAAAGCTAGATATAAATATATAATGAATTTAACTAAATTATAATAAGGGTTGAGCTAAAATTATGAAAGAAGGAAATATATTATCCAACTACATACATAAACTAATTCATTTAGAATAAATTAACACATATTTAAGATAAATTAAATAAATAATATTTTTAATTTGTATCTTTTATTTAATTATTTAACTAAAATTTATATTTTATTATAACTAATCTAACCTTAAAATACGTATTTAATTATATTAGTAGTCCAAAGGCCTGATTCATATATTTTTTGAATTGAGTTTGGGCCAAGGCTTTTTAATGTTGGCCCGGCCCTATTATTCCTATGTTCGACGTGACCGGGCCGGACCGAGCCAAATAGCTCGAATTGCCACCCCTTAGCCCATGTGGCACCCAATCCACTCAAGTGAAAAACAAGCTCTTGTATCACATTGATCTACACACATCTTAGTGGTGCGACTCATCATCATGAGACTTGAATTATAGAGAGAACATGTGAAACGGCAGATTGGCAACACTTACAAACTAGATAAAAATCTTCTACTTTATTACATTGGATTGAATGGTGTCCAATATTTTATATCTACCTAAACATACCCTTTAGCATCTATATAGACATTATAGCTAAACTTTTAAATAACAACGTAATATAAATAAGCAATAGGGTTTTTTCTTAAAATATTTGGGTGTAGAATAATGTTAGGAAGTTCAGTTCAAAATCAATAAGCAATAGGGTTTTTCTTAGGAGGCTAAATCCTATGCTAGTAGACATTGTACAAAACAAGAGTTGTTGTCCTAGAGTAAATGCTTGGGAACACACTTAGGAAATACACATTTTTGACATTGTCCTTAAGAGTTATTGGATTGCCTCAAATCAATTGTTAATTGCAAGATTTAAGGTGATCTAACAACTTTCAAGGACAATGACAAAAATGAGATTTTTTGCCAAATTATAGTTGATGCATTTTTTTTTCCTTAACTACGGGCAAAAAAACTTTATTTGCCAAAATACAACACTTTGGCCACGCTGGCATCCACGTGGCCAAAGTGCTAGCCAGTGTGGCGTTTTCATTAGAAAACGCTTTACCATCCGACGTTTTTATTGTGAAAACGCCGAATGGTAAGGCATTTTCTTAAAAGAGAAAAAAGAAAAAAGAGAAAACAAATAAGGAACAAAAACGCCAGACTATTTAACGTTTTCAGTTCGTTTAAAAAATAAAATAAAATAAATCGAGAGGCCCCAAATCGGGGCCCCTTAATAACAAACAACAGAAGAGCTTAGGGTATTCCGCTATCTGTTTTTCATTTTTTCGAAAGAGAGAAAAGGGGAGGGGGAAGTGGGAGAGGAGAAAGAGAGAAGGGGAGCAAGAGACGAGAAAGAGAGAAAAGGGGAAGGAAGAAGAAGAAAATAGAGGAAAAGTTTTTCCTCCATTGCATTGCAGAAGAAAGAAGAGGAGAGGGGTGCAAATATTAAAACCCTCCAAGCCTTAGGTATTTATTCTTTCCTTTCTCTATTGAATTTTTTGTTCTTTCTTTTCTTTAGGTTCTCCTTTCTACAACATGTATATATTAAGAATGCTTGATAATATGTCATTATTTTATACCCATTTTTGTTGTTTATTGTTATGAATGCTTGATAATATTTGGTGGCCTAGGTTTAGAACATGGTAGGGGAGGTTTTTTTGTCAACTTGAAATTTGATTTGGAAATAAAAGTTTTATTCAGCTTTTCGACTTGAAACGTGAATGTAAGCAAGGTGAAAAAAAGAAGACATGGATTTGCTTTGAAAAAAAAAAAAAAGTCAATGAATAAATCCTAAGTAAGCAATCACACTTTTTAACATCTCCATTGCCCAAGTCATTGCATAGATGCCACTGAAGGGGTTTTTGAAAACATTTGATCATTTAACGTATATCGTTCCATTATGTTATGCAAAAATAGAAATACTTGAAAACATTTCTATTAACTGTAAATTAATATCTTTATTACTTAATTAACCACTCCTTGAGAACAAAAAATCTTATGGATTAATCATATGACTTTTCTAATCCTTGTAGGCTTAAGAAAATTAATAGACAACCATCTTTAGGGCTATTTTTTAAGCAAATATATATGTTATTTTGGGCTTGTAACAATTTTTACCAATCACATGCAAATAGACTACTGATAGTTTTAATACATTATGTATTTCCATTATGTTTTGCAATTGCTGAAGAATAATCCGCAGATAGTTGGGGATGGTTTTTGCAATGCATGAAGAACCACGTAACTGATCGATTGAGTATTTGCCTAATATTTGCTCGCCATGCTATTATTATATAAGCAATATCTAAGAGTGCACTTAAGTGATGCGAGCCATATGACACCATCGATTTTGCACAAGGCATGCGGCTAGCAATTTTAATGAGAAGTACAAAAATTTCACTCAGAAAGCATTGGTAGATTGAGCAGGGCGCCAACACCAACTTCGCAAGTACACAACAATCATGCAAGAGATTGAAAGAATTAACCCTCAATGCATGCAATTCTTTAGTCGACTGGCAAAAAAACAATGGACACAAGGATATGATGGTCATAGTTATGGTTGAATGACTTCGAACCTAGTAGGTTAGCAATATTTGTTTTTGAAAAATCAATTTTATTATTTCGACAATAAAATTAGTTTGATTTTTTGTTCTTTATTATGTTTTGAGTTTCAAAGTCTATTAATGGTATCCTTAAAGATGCTTGCATACTACCAGTGAAGGCGTTGGTACAATTAATTTATTATAGATGTGTCATGTACTTTGGCACACGACGAGCGAAAATTGGGGTATTGTTGGCTACAAAGAATGTATTCACTCCATATGTAATCAAAATCATCGAAAAGTATGAGAAGCGTACCAAAAAACACACGGTGACCATAATTGATAGAGTAAGTGGTGAGTTTGAGGTTTTGATTGGTAGACATGGATCTCATATGGATAAGGGTTGTCACAAGCAGGTTGTAAATCTAGAGGAACAAAGTTGCAGCTAAGGTCATTTGACATTCCTTGCTCACATATTATAGTTGTTTGTAAACAATTAAGGATTGACTACTTGCAGAATGTGAAACATTATTACAGAGTTGAATACATCAAATGCTACACACCACATTTCAGAGCTATCCCACATGAGAAGTATTGGCCAACAGAAGATGTCGTTGATATTCGACTTGATCACACAATGATTCATATACAAAATGAAATGGATTAGCGTGAACCTAGTAGGAAGATACATTGTGAGATTTGTAAGGACAAAGGGCATAATCGAAAGAAATGTCCAAATAAGAGTAGCGGACAACCATCAAATCCATGATGTACTTTGTTTACAATTTATGAAAATTTAATATCGACATTTTGATATTGGATCTTGTTATTCTTATTTAGATATGAGATTATGCCTGTTTGCGTCTAGCTCACATTATTTGACATGTTTTACATATTTTTTTGTTTTATTGTTAGTCTGCATTTGTAGATATAATGGAGCTGAGTCCTGTAGATGATTCAGTCTTTTACCTTCAGGATCGTCATCATTCTTCTCATGTATGGGATGGCCAAGTACATGCTATTTTATTAATTCATCAACATGTGTGTATAAAAACACAACGCAAATAATATTTTTATTCTGCATGCAGATTGGTTGTCATATTCGTGCTAGGCGACGAGATGTTCTACATAGGACTATTCTCCTCCATAGTCATATTATTCCTTATTTACAGAGGGCTGAATTTTATGGTGTCACGAATAGGCTTTATTACTTCAGATTGAGATCTTATTTCAGCTTTTGTTGAGCGATGGCGACCAGAGACACATACGTTTCACATGCCTTGTGGAGAGTGTACTATCACATTACAAGATATCTCCATACGGTTAGGCTTACCAATAGATGGTGCACCTGTTACTGGACCTTCTGTTCATTCAAATTGGCTTACATTGTGTCAAGAGTTAATTGGAGTAAGATTGAGACCAGAGGAAATGTGTGGAACTAAATTATATTTAAACTGCTTGACAATACATATTACCAACCTCAATAATGACAGTACTGAGATATAGGTGCAACACTATGTGAAAGCGTACATCTTACAAATCATTGGAGGGTGTCTATTTTCTGATAAGTCTAGTTGCCTGGTTCATTTGATGTTCCTTCCCTTATTGGCAGACTTTGATGCAATAGGGAAATACAGTTGAGGAAGTGCATGTTTAGGATGGCTTTACAAGAAGCTTTGCAAAGCAACACAATGCAATGCAAATAAAATATTTGGGGCACTAGTTTTGTTGCAATTGTGGGCTTGGGATAGGTTTCCATTGCTTGCACCTCAAAGATTGCATCAATCTCGTTATATCAAGTTGACATATGATCATCAACCATTCTCACCCGTTCCATTGGGCTTACGATAATAAGTTTTACTTGAATGTTATTTATATTTTCATTTAAAAACTTATTAATATGATTTCACTAATTTTATAATGTGTTCTTAGTTGGAAGGATTGTCTTTAGTCAACTGATGTTGCAACATACGTGTTGATTCAGTACTGAGATGCCATTGATACACAAGTTCTAGATGAGGTCATTGACAATGTCATCTTACATGTTTACGAGTTTTTCTTATTTTAATATCTAATTGTGTATATTTGAATGTATAGGTAATATGACAACCATATGAAGGCGTTACAACATCATTACCTCAGTATTGTTTGCATAGCTTATGGAAGCCGATCGTCCCTTTGATTTATTTTCACATAGTTGAGTGCATCGACCGAATAGGGTACTAAGACAATTTGGCATAAAACAAGATGTGTCAGAAGCGTGTGACACTGAGTTGAGTTTACATGAAGTAAATCTGCGAGGTTATAGACCACGAGATTGGGGTAATTTTCATAACAAATATATCGAGATTTGGGAATAAAAAAAAGATCAAGTGATTGGAGGCATTGAGTATGGTGATGATTCAGAGTTTGTCAATGGATACATGGAGTGGCATCAAAGAATAACTCGACCTTATATTGGTCAACGCGGGACATCTTTTGATTATACGGTAAAGCAAACTTCAATACTCATTTATTTTTTTTACGTAATTTCATTGTTATTAAAATATTATCAATGAAATTATGCAGTTGAGAAGGTTAAATAAGATTAAGGACCTGGCGACACCTGAAAGCTTCCATCTTATTAGAGGCGTTTGTGATGCTACAACACAAATGCTAAGGGATGAATATCGTAGTCACAAAGTTCGAAATCAAGAAGGTGGTGATAGGCCTCATCGAGGATGAGGTTGAGGACGTCGAGTAGGGAGGGGTGGTAGGACTACCAATCCTACTACAACAAAGATCTCACAACAGCTGTTTCCTTCCACTGCACGTGATATGCCTTCTATACTCAATCAGGGTATTTTACCATTCGAGGAGCATGCATTCCAACCAGAATATGCCATTAACAAGGAACACGAAGAGAGATTGCACAAAAGTGGTAGGCCTAGGCGTGGTCGTGGGCGAGGTCGACGTCTCACGATGGATGATGTTGCTGGACCCTCACAAGTTAATAATGATGCATGTCAGACACCTTCTGATGATCGAGATCCTTCACAAGTTGTTGATGATGCAGGCACTACATAAGTTGATGATGATGCAAGCCCTTCACAAGTTATTGATGATGCAAGCCCCTCGCAGGTTGTTGATGGTACAGGCCCTTCACAAGTTGATGGAATGAGCCCTGCACAAAGGAGCACACCAGAAATTGTTCACATGTTTCAGAGATGGCCACAGCGAGAGAGGAGACACCCTTTTTGATAGTCTCGGCCGTGATATTGTTGTCATCTTCATTTCTCAACGATGTTAAACTTTTGTTTATGTAAATAAAACTTTATATTTTTTTCTGTTTAGATGTAAAGAATGAAATTATTATTGGACTTTACATGTTCACGTTAACCTCTCTTGATAATTATATTAATCTTTTATTTCATATTTTTATTTTTGTCAAGTGTATGTTGTAATTTTACAGGATATTTATGCAATATATATATATGAATTATACATGTCATATTTAATATTGTATGTGAAAAATATAGTAGGATGTTCCAATAATAGGAGAGAATCCAAATGACAATGTCTATTTAATGAGATTGTAATAAAAACTCCCAATTGTACGGAGTTTTCAATCACTAATGAAAATTCCTTACCAAGAGGCGGTTTTACCTTAAAAATGCCCTTTGAAAAGGAGCTTTCATGTCTTGGTTGAAAAAAAAGTGTTTCGCCAAGATGGCATCCAATTGGCAAAATTACTGTGAAATGACAAATAAAAATTGTCTCCTTATTTCAGCTAAATTTTTTCTAGTCAACTATACATCAGCAAAAAGCCCGTCAAAAGTGTGTCAAAAAAGTATGTTATAAAAGCATTTCTCAATTAGATTTGCACCACTAGGAAGGAGACTTGACTAAATTCTGAAGCTCAAAGTTAGGGAGAATGTTTGAGCTTTGGATGATATTTTCTACTCAATCAGAACTTTAATTGAAAATGATGCTTATCAGTGCTTCCATTATACTTAGAAATTGCAGCCTTCTCTTAATATGTTTTTCTTAGTTTTTTTTTCCCAAAAAGAAGAAAAAAAAAGATATTCATAAAACCCCTTTGGATTATGCATCAGAATATTGGGATTTAACAGAAAATTCAGTCAAATAAAAACTGGAATCAAAATCTCCAAGGAAATAAAAAAAAAGAAAACATACGATCTGCCTGCAATTTCAGAAGTGGCAACAGCAAAAGGGAAGTTTTGAATGCAAAATATAAATAATGCCAGAGCATTGTATCGGAGGGCAATTATTCAGTTTGGGCTCTGGTACTCACAACATGAAACTCTGTAATGATAATTTAATTACTTAATCAAATTATTCTCACAAGGATTTTGAGGCAGCGAGATTGATTCTTGCAGCAAAATGGTCAATACTGTTGGAGCTTGGCTGTTTCTTGGTTCTAAGAATTGAAACCTGTGAGAAAGGGTTTTGATTAACTGGACAAAGGTATTGTAGTGCAGAAACAAAACTGGAATCACAAAATTAAAGGTATCGAAAGTCTAAATGTAACCTAGATATAAAAGCATTATCAAGCAATTTAAAAGTTTGACATGTATACATAATGTGATCTGAAATTTCTTTTTGATTTTTCAAGTCACCAAAATCTCTGAAATCCTATTTCAACAACTTAAACAAATTTTTAAACTAAACTTCATGTGCTCATATCCCAGCTAGTATCCTAAGTATGTTTGAACTGGCACAACCCATTGAAAAGAAGCACTGGCTTTATCTAGTATTTAAGTAATAAACCATGAATAACGATTAAAAAAAAAATTAATAAATCATGGATAAGGATAAATTTAAAAAAGAACATAAACTAAAATAGCATATTTTCAAGCAAAAGAAGAATTAACTCCATGGATTAGCCATGAAAGACATTTTACACTACTAAAGCAAGAAACAAGTGCTTCAATAAATTAAATGTGATACCTTTGGTCGATCCATAGAGCTTCCAAAATAACCTATTCCAAATGACAAGGAAGAATAAGAAGCAGCAATTTCCACGGTTTTCAGCCTCGATGTGTTTCCAGGGACCTAAAGCAGAATATTCATGCTGGTAAGGCCTAATGGAAAAAATAAAATAAAATAAAGAACCGATGTAGAAGGCCATCCTGCTTGAGAGGGGACTCACCGTATCACAAACATCAGCCTGAACAAGTAAAATTCCTGCACTTCTATCTGCACCTTCTTGACTACTCTGAATAACAGAGTGTAGAACTTTCATGCAAGCAGAGGCAGGACCTGCCTGTGATCTGCAGAAACAATGATACTAAAACTGCATTAAATATACAATCATTTTATCTTTATAAGTTCAGAAGCTTGGAATCATCAAGGAGAAGCAGAAACTAGTGTCATCGAAAGCAATAGGAATATCTAAGAAACAATTAACCAAAAAAAAAAACTACTAGAGGTTAAACTAGTTGAGAATATGACCCATAGAATTCCTAATTAGAAATATAAGAGTTAGTAACTAAGAAGGCATAACCCACTAATCATTAAAGAAAGAATCCATCTTGTTTAAACAAACTAATTGAATGGATCCATAGACAAAAATTCTATGGTCATATTGAAGTAACTAATCCAACTCCTATATTTCTAATAAGGACCCATCAAACAATTATTTGCGTTTAAACAAGATGGATTCTTTCTTTAATTTTTATTTTTTTTGAAACAAAACAAAGATTCTATCTTTAATCATTCATGTAATTAGTTACTTCAACTCTTATATTACTTTTAAACTAGTCCATACAAAATAAAGTCATTGAAGAGTTGATATATGGAATTAGAGATGCAAGTGGAATGTTTGATATGGAGGTGGCAGTTACTCATCACACTCAAATTTCTTGGTTCGTGATTTTATAACAAAATTATGATTAATGAATATATAGTTTGTCGTTTGACTCATTCTTTTTTAATCAATGTCAAGGCACGCCCAGGCGAGCACCTGAGGTGCGCCTTGACTCAAGGCACGTTATGGTTGCTTGAAAATACTCCAAGCGATGCAAGTTGATTACAGAGTGCACTTGGGCACATCTTGGGTCAAGCTTGAAGCGCACTCAAGTGTGCACCTTGGTAAAAAAAAGTGATGTGCACACATCAAAAAGAGATGCCAAAAAAAGGTGCGAAACTACATCAACTACCTATGTGAACGAGCACTTCAAACAACCCACAAAAAGAAAAAATAAAAGAAAGAAAGGCAGTTGAAGACTCATAGCCTTCGCTAATTTCCCACTATGGAGCCTTGTCCTAGAGCCTCGAAGTCTTGGTACTTCTTTGCAACTTCTATACAACTTCGCAGCGCAGTTTTTTTTTCCATTCTTCTTTGCAGTAGTCATAGCGTGCAACTGCAACTTCTTTCGCGTTGCGACTTTGTAGGTGCATTTGGCTTATGGTTTCTTTTCTCTTCTTCTTTCTTCATCTTAGACCAACCTTTTTTTTTTCTCTTATTCCATTCCTCTTTTTTTTTTCTTTGTTTTTTAATTCCTATGAATCTACTCGCGTTCTATTTTTTAAAGGAAAAAATGTGTTAACCATGTCAAAAAAAAATGTCATTAGATGATTATATCAATTAATCATTTAAGCTTACGATGCTAACAAATTGAATTAAATTATCCTTGTAAGGAGTTGAATTGTCATTTAAGCTTAATAAAATATATCAATAATAATATTTATTGATACTATCATACTAGTTATATGTTGTCATTTTTTTTTTTGTGAGGAAACATAAACTAAGCTTATATATATAAGCAAAATTATACCTAGAAGAGTTAGGCCCTGTTTGGGACACCGATTTTATCGGCATTGCGGTGCAAAAGGAAAGGAAACACAGTGTTGGCGTGTTTGGCATGCCAAAATCATGATTGCGATTCTTTTTCTAACACGATTTTAGTGCGATTTTAAGAAGTAACTTCCCCGCTGCTTTTTTGTTTGGCGTTGGCGTTTGGAAGAAGCGCGCTCAGCTCAAAACGTTGTCGCACTCCCAAACAGGGCCTTAGAGTACCAACAATACTCCGACACAAAACAACCCTGAAAACAAAACTCAAAACAGAGCTACATTATATTTGCCCAATTCCGAAGCCAATCGGTAATAGAATACCCTCTCGCCAGTGTGGAACAAGTCAATCAACTCGGAGCCGCAAGCTTTGAAGACTCGCACCTTGCAGTTGTAGGGTTGGACTTATCCTCGAACAATCATTGGTTCCTCTCTAACCAAATGACCCAAACGATGACGAGGAAGGCTACTCTTCCAATTTCATTTTCCCTACAGGACGAACATCCTGACTAGATGTCGAAGAGAGAAACACTCATCAAAACTAGTAAAGGCAGGCAACTTATTAATAAGAAAAAAATCCTCTGTTTCTCCCATACCAACTTAGCAAACTCACAATGTAGAAATAAATGATCTCTAGACTCACCATCTTTTAAGCATAAAGGTCAACAATGAGGAGACAACAAAGGGATTGCCAAGCAAGACTAAAGCATGTCACAACTGTTGAACCTGTTGTGAGCAACTAGCCATTCCAATATCTTCTCTTTAGAAGGGATTAAGCATTCCAAATGCCCAAAGAAAAAAATAAAAGAAGGGTAAGAATTGCAATCGATTAGGTGATCAAAGACGAAGCTACAAGAAAACAAAGTTGACGAGTTCAGAAGCCAAACAAATCTATCATGAATATCCTTTGACAATCTCACTCTCTCCAATTTGGAAAGGAGGACACCAATCTCACCTTCTTCCCTAGTTGTGAGAGTCGCCCTAGGAAAATGAAAATTACATGAGGGGTGAAAGTGGGACAACCTTGGTATGAGGAGACGAAGAAAAAGTCTAGACGATTATGAAGATTTGATAATCCATAAAGATTGGGGGAAGAAGACCACCAAAGGAAAATTATCACACCACCTGTCTTCCCAAAAGAGGATGGAAATTCCATTAACAATCTTACAAACAACATGGCCATTGAGCTTTGGAATGATGAAGGAAATGGATTTCCAAGGACTCCTAAAGGTAGATCTAGAGGATAAACTGATGTCCTTACTTAATGCTGAAAAAAAATATTCCCTTCTAACAACTAGAGCCCATAAAGTGCCCTATTCCCTAAGAAACCTCTACATCCATTTTGCCACTGCGGCTTTGTTTCTCAACAAGACATTCCCTATGCTCAAGCTGCCTTCGTCAACTGGTCTCTAGACAACCTTCCAAATGATGAGTGACGGCTCCTTCCATTCTCCAAACCTTCCCAAAAGGACCTCATTTTCTGTTCAAACTCCTTTGCAACTCCATTAAGCAGTCTAAAGAGGATAAGAAGTAGGAATAGCAACAAGCATGGTTCAAAAATTCCCTGGAATTCGACGAACTTCCACGAATTTTTTCCCTTTTTTTTTACCACCGAAGCGTGAAGTGAATGTAAAATAAAAAATGCAAAAATTCACTGAAAAAATTCGATAAAATTTGACAAAAAATTCGATGAAATTCGATAAAGAAGTAAAAAAATGTTATTTCATCAATAAAAAACAAAGAAATACCAATACTTGTGTACTATTTTCAACTTCACAATCCAACATAGCAATATAAATTTTTAAAAAATAATTTAACAAGCTAACAAATTATGTAGTTTATGGGATATGCTTTACCAAAAAAAGAAGAAACGAAGCAAATAAATAAATAAATAAAGTTAAAATAAGCTAAAAACTTAAAAATAAATTAAAAGAGTTCTCAAAGTCATCTTTTTTTAATTAACTCTTAATAAGATTAAAAAACAATACATTTGAATAATAAACTAATAAATTAAGTATGGTGGAATTCAAACTAGCAAAGTATATGGTTGAGAAGCAAGCCACCACAAAATTAAATATCAAAGCAAAGAAAAAGAATTAAGACCAAAAGCCACCATTTCAAATTCATCAACCCACTTAACAAGATTGATTTTGTTAGGTATTGATATTTTTATGTATTAAAAGTATCTATTTATATTAGTTTTTAGCTTATACAACAATAAATCTAAATATTTAAGCATATATACAAAAATTCTCTAAACTTCTATAATTTAGCGAATTTTTACAAAAATTCTCCATGTCGAATTAAACTTCTCCGAATTAATTTCAATTTTCAAATGATCGAAGTCAAGTCGAAATCAAATTTTTGATCCTTGGCAATAAGAACCAATCTAATGAGGGCAAGCCTCCCTCCTCTAGAAAGAAAACACCTTTTTCAACCCCTTGACTTTTTGGAAACCCTTGAAACCACAAGATCCCAAAAACTACGTCTTAGGGGATTTCGACGAAAAGGAATCCCTAAATAATTCAATGGCCATAACCTTATTGAGCAGCCCACCCTTTAGCCAGTCTCAAAAAGACCTCTCGATCCATGTTAATGCCTACTAATTGGCTTTCTGTCATATTCACCTTCAAACGTGAGAACCAACAAAAACTTTGAAGCAAACGAATAGTATCGATAACATTTTGCTTTGTCCCATGCAACAAAAATAAAGTGTCATCCATATTACAAGTGAGATAATTCAACTGCATCTATCCAATTACAGTTACTCTTATTATAGAACTCTAGCAAGCTTTCTACATCATTCTCCCTAGAGCATCCATAATCAAGGTAAACAAAACATGGAGATGAAGGATCACCCCGTCTCAAATCCCTTTCCCTAGCAAACTTGCCCCTTAGTCGACCATTGATGACAAAACAAGTCACAAAAGATAGGCACCCATTGATCTAACTTCACCACCTATCACCAAATCCTTTTTTCGCTCACAAAGTCAGGGAAAACCCAATCAACTCTATCATAATCCTTAGCAAAGTCAACTTTGAACACCACTCTTGACTATCATCTACTCCTGTACTCCTCCACTACCTCCCCATACACAATCAAACTGTATTTTGCAAAAGTGCCCTCAACCTTACAAATGAAACCTTTGAAATAATCTTGTAAAGACTCGTCACCAAGCTGATGGGCAAGAAGTCGAAAATTCTCCAAGACTTCAACTTCTTAGGAATTAAGCATATATAAGTCTTGTTGGTTATAATATTGATCCTTCCATGTTCATAGAATTCCTCAAGCACCTTCAAAATGTCATAGTACATCCAAGTTCTTTAGAAAAGGCCATTAAACTTCCTTTCGACCTTGGGACTTTTATTACCATCACAATAAAAAATGGCTATATTGATGGGACACCGCTCAAACCCTTCAATCCCCCAAGCTTCAGTTCTCTATGCTACAAACAAGTACCGAATGTATAAAACAATTGGCTTTCATCTTCAATTATGGTCCCATTATCCTTCTCAATATTGGAGCTCATGTTCTTTGACCTTATATTGAGATTGAAAGAAATTTTTTTGACACTAAGTAAAAAAGAAATTGTATATTGATTATAATAAATAATGATGTATTTTTGCTCTAAATAAAAATAATAGTTATTATTAGCATTAGATGATGATAATAATAATAATAATAATAATAATAATAATAATAATAATAATAATAATAATAATAATAATTGAATTTTAAAGAAGATTAGATTGATTTGTAAAGATGCAGGTATAATTTATTTTTACTAATTTAGCATGTATTGTAATCGTAAATCAGTAAAACTTATGTGCTTCTACTTTCTAGTTTCTAGTCAATGTGTTGTTTCTTGTTGGCTTAGATATTAAAAGTGTTTTGCAACCTGTATTCAATGTGTGATTATATTCTATTATCTACGTTCCTGTTAGTTAAGATTTGATTGACTTAAAGATTTTTATTCAAATGGAAGAATCTAGAAATTTACCAAATAATGCAAGAAAGCATTCGACATGGAGATATGCTCTTTTGAATGACAATAGCAATACTAATGATGTCACTTGTGTGTTTTGTCTAAAGAACTCAAGAAGAGCTATCTATAGACATAAGCAACACTTGCCTGGTTCTCACAGAAATGTACGTCCTTGTTTAAAAGTACCTCGTGAGGATGAAGCGGAATTGAGTACGTACATGAAACAAAAAAAGAATGCACGTGCATATTCACCATTCGAAAGTGGATCCCATTAATGCAATTTGATGAAGATTTATATAATTGGGAAAAAGATGAGGGTGGTCAAGAAGTTGTCCATCAAGAGGCAGAAAAGAAAGGGGTAGAGGGCGTGTTAGTGGAAAAAGGCTCAGGAGAAACACTTTTGAGGGAGCTAGTAGACTTAGTGCTAGTGGGATTTCAAAAAATGTACCAAGGCCAAGAGGCCTAATGGATACAATTTTTACCCCAAAGACGAAAAGGGTTGTTCAAGAAAGGAAGAAAGTTAAAGAAAACTACCATTTCTAAAAAGTATAACAAGGAGCAAAGGGACGCTACTTGATTATATTGCACAATGGTTTTATCAAGCAGTCTTATTAATATATACAATGTTTCTTGTCAAAAAAATAAAATAAAAATGGTTTTATCAAACAGACATTGCATTTAATGTTGCATGCTTGGATAGCTTCAAAGTTATGATAGAAGCTAATGGATGATTTGGGTCAAGATTGAAACTTGAAACCTCCTACTTTTCACAAATTGAGAGTCACTTTATTGAAGAAGCCAATTAGTAATACTCAACAAATGATGAAGAACCATAAGGAAGAGTAGGCAAGGACTATTTGCACTCTTATGTTTGATGGAGGGACAAATAATAAATAGAAAAGAGAGAACCTTGATAAGAACAACTTCTTGGAATTAGTAAACACATCTTCATACACAAAAACAGGTAACAAGATGTTTGACTAGCTAGATAACATGATCATGGTAAGTCAGAATCGTGAATCGGAATTGAATCGTTAGGGGTCCTACCAAATCGAATCGCGATTCAGATTGATGAATCGTAAGATTCAAGATGCAAATATGAATCGTGTGTAAATTTATATATCTTATTGGTTATTTGTGATTTAATCTAATAAATGAATGTAAAATTTTGGCATTCAGGTGCATAATCTCGTTCATTCGAAGTCTTCTTAAAGCATCACGCCACCACCTATGATATATCAAGATTCACAACATTCAAGACTTAATGGCTAGCAACCGACAACTCTTTAAAAAAGAAAGAAAAAGAAATGCATTCTAAAAAAAAAATAAACAAAAGCCACTCAACTCTTGTAATCGGAACTGCACAGACAACATCAAAAGAGGAAAAAAAAAACAGAAAAAAAATCACCTTCGAAGATGCGTCGTCGACCCTCGGAAGCTTGTTCAGGACGTTAATGGCTTTTGAGGTTTGAGCATCAAAGTTTTCAAGCTTCCTCTCTCCAAGATTGAGTATATTTGCTCCAAACTTGAAAAAAATACATCAAGAAGCCATTTGATTTGCACAGCTTCGTCGGAAGTAGGAGGAGCAATT
The DNA here is from genome assembly GCA_035771175.1 of Paratinospora sagittata. Lineage (NCBI taxonomy): Eukaryota > Viridiplantae > Streptophyta > Magnoliopsida > Ranunculales > Menispermaceae > Paratinospora > Paratinospora sagittata. The sequence goes on from CM069608.1 coordinate 14,194,388, forward strand.
GGTTTTTTGTCAAACATGGAATCACTTCAAAATCTCAGATTTTTCCTTCAATGGTAGCTTTGCCTAGGCAAGAGAATCATTTTCAATGAAAAATCCATGATTTTCCACCTTAAATCCAAGTTCCCACTTCAAAATCAAACCCCTCTCTGGTTTTTTCAAACGAAGAAGACGAAGACAAAACGAGCGGGGTGTTTTTTTTTTTTTTTTTAGGTTCATGGGTTTTTTTTTTCGCTGTTGGGTGCAAATACAAGACAAAAAAAAAAACCGACAATCATTTTGAATTGGTGAATCGTGCGATTCGCACGATTCAAAACAATTCTTGAGGCGATTCATGAGAAAACCGATTCACCTTTGCAATTCAGATTGTTTTATAGTGAATTGGATTGCGAATCAAACGATTCGGTGATTTGAATCGCGATTCTGACATCCTTGAACATGATAATGAAGGTAGGTCCTCAACATGTAATTCAAGTTATAACTGAAAACCACTCGAGCTAAGACGATGCCAACAAGACATCACTATATTTTTTATGAGTTATCTTCTTAAATTTATAACTACATTTATTCATGACTAATAATAGGTTCTTCAAGTGTTTTGTTTTGGTTTTTGTAAGGAAAATTGTTGAAGGCAAAAAGGCCCCATTTATATTGAACCCCATGCGCGACTCATTACCTTGACTTGATGTTAGAGGACACGGGGAAATTACTAGAGTTTAGTAGAATAATCAGAGAAGGAATTACCGTAAGTGGTTTTATTTACAACCACTAAGGTGTTTTAAACATGATGAGGTGATTCACCAAGCGAAGAGAGTTAGTAAGACCTAGAATAACAGGATTTGTCACATCATTTTGACATTGTAGAGTCTTTCATAAGCAGAAGGACAACTTGAGAACTATGTTTACTTCAGAGCAGTGGACAAGCAGCAAATGGGCTTAGGATAGTAAGGGCAAAGAGCTGATCAAACAATTTTAACCACTTCATTTTGGAATGATGATGTATATGTTTTAAAGAAGACAACTCTGTTGGTTTGAGTTCTTCGTTTAGTTGACAATGAGAAGAGACCAGCAATGGGGTACATCCTATGAGGCATTGGATGGAGCAAAATAAGTAATTAAAAATGTCTTTAATGGAAGGCAATAGAAGTATACAAAAGTATTTGAAATCATTAATAAGTGATGAGATTTACACACTTTACAAGCTTTTACATACAGCTGGATTTTATCTAAATCTGAGGCTTTTCTATGCAAAACCAAATGCAGATAATGATCCAAAAATATTGTAGGATTGAAACAATATATCCAAAGACTTGTACCTAACAAGTCCAAACAAAGTAAGATCATTGAAGAGATACCTCTCTATAGGGACACAATTGGAATGTTTGGCATAGTGGAGGCAGTTACTCATCGAAATCTCAACTCTCCTGGTTAGTATTTTGTATGTTTTTAACAATATTATGATTAATGATTATATATTTATATAGTATGTTCAATTCATTATTTTCTAAATTCCAATACATCTTGATCTTATGTGTAGTTGAGTGGTGGAGAAGCTTTGGCCGTTCAACCCCAAACTTTAGGCACTTGGGATACAAGTTCTCAGCTTAACATGTGGTGCACGTGGTATGAATGTAACAAAATGCATTTAAGCAAGTTCAAATTCAATTCATATAAATAAGTTCTATATATATATATATATATATATATATATATATATATATATATATTGTATTTCATAAATTTTTGCTTATTTTTTTAATTCTTATTGACTTCATTTCTTAAATTAACGGATTCATACCAAGAAAAGGACTTGATTTGAGTAACAAAAGCTCAATGATTTGTTTTTGGAAGTATAACCAAATGTTGAAGGAGCGTTGATCCTATTTCACTAGAAAATATTGATGAGCCTTGCGAGTGGTTGGTTGGCTTATCTTGAGATGATAATGCAACAACCAATTTGGTAGCTAAAAGTGATTCTCTTACATGGGATGATGTTCAAAGGGCCAATGAAGCTGAAAAACCATCAAGAGGAAGAAGTAGATCTTCACATCACAGTACTTCACGTAGTGCCACCACCAATAGATAAAGAAAGGGAAATCTCCAATAAACCATAGATAATGAGGATGAAGAAGCAAAAATAGAAGAAGAATAAGAGGAAGAAGAATTAGGAGAAGATGATTTAAATGATACTAAAGAAGAAGATGTCAATAACCTTGAAGAAAATTATTCAAGGGCGAGCCAACCTCGACTAGAAATGGTCAAGGAGAGGATACATGAGAATGGTGCGCGCCTAGGTGTGCCTTGGAGCAAGCGCTTGCCTAGGTGAAGAAATTTTTGAAAAAGAAAATGACGTGCACGAATCAAAACGAGCCACGTAAACGGGCAAAGAAAAAAGAAAAAGAAAAGAAAGGAAGGCAGTTGAAAAGTTGTTGCCTTCTGAGCTTTCTAGTGAGAGAGCCCTGTTGCCACTAGGATTGGAGAGCCTTATTGCCATTGGAAACCCTCTTGCATTCAGGTACTTCTCTTCTACTTCGCTAATTGTAAACAAATGCACTGCAAAGTCGCAATGTAAAAGGTTTTTTCTCTCTCTCGCTCATTGGAGTTGCATTTGCGACTGCCTTGAAGTCGTCCCAATGCAATCACAGCAAGAGCCCTTTTTTTGTTCTTCTTCTCCAGTTTTTCTTCTCTTCTTCTTCATTGGAGTAGCATTGGGGACTGCCTTGAAATCGTCCCAATGCAATCACAGCAAGAGCCCTTTTTTGTTCTTCTTCTTCAGTTTTTCTTCTCTTCTTCTTCATTGGAGTAGCATTTGCGACTGCCTTGAAGTCGTCCCAATGCAATCACAGCAAGAGCCCTTTTTTTGTTTTTCTTCTTCAGTTTTTCTTCTCTTCTTGTTCTTCTTTTTTTTTTTTTTGCTCTCATCAGTCTACATTGACTAATATTTTGATTATCTCTTTTTCACCTTCTACTACTCTCTACATTGAGAGATTTTTTTAATACTCATGTTCTATGTTTTTAAGAGAAAAAAAAAACTTACGTTTTGTTTATTGATCCTCTTTATTTAAAAATAAAATAAAATAAAACCCTCATGTTTAGTTTTAATGCTCAGGTTCTAATTTTTTAACACGTTCTGTTTTTTACGTTTAATAAAATAATAAGAATGCTAATAACATTATATGTTTGTTACTTTGTTATAATAAATAATGATGTATTTTTAACTCCAAATAGCAGTAAATATTAATAACAATACTATATTACATAGTAACAGTACTGGTTCTACTACTACTACTAAGTAATGATGATGATGATGATGATGATGATGATAACGATAACTAACAACAACAACAAAAATAACAACAACAACAATAATAACAACAACAACAACAACAACAATAATAATAATAATAATAATAATAATATTTTGAAATAAAAGAAGGATTGATTTGGATATTTACTATGGCTATGGCATATCAGTAATCAACTTAATGAACTTATTTAGTTTTAATGACTCAACTGGAACTTTTATTTCATACTTCATAAAATCGCATAATTAATTGATCATCTATTCATCTCATATTCTCATTCAATTGACTTATTTACATAATAAAAATAAAAAAAATTCTTCTTTTACTCGTGTTAATCTTCATCTTTGTAGGCTGCAAATTTTCTTTCTTCTTTTTTTTTCTTGTTTTTGTTTCTTCCTATACTTCAATTGTTTCTTTTTTTTTTTTTCTTTCTCTAAAGCCTCTTTTACTTTTAAATTTGGCTTAACTAGCAACTATGTTATTTGCTTACTTGCTTTGCTCCAATCCTCTTATGCTTTCAAGTTCCATTTTCTTTTGCAAGCCTGTCTAAGAATCATAGAACACATTCATTAGTAAATAAAAGTTTATAGAATATTTATGTAAAGTACATTTGTCTGTCATCTATGTTCTTGTTGGCTAAGATTTGATTGACAAGTGTTCTATTAAAATGGCGGAATCTAGTGATCAACCAAATAGTGCAAGAAAGGATCTAGCATGGATATATGCTCTTTTGAATGACAACCACACTAAATGGTGTCACTTGTGCATTTTGTTTAAAGATCTCAAAAGAAGGTATCTATAGACAAACAACACTTGATTGGATCTCACAGAAATGTACGTGCTTACTTAAAAGTACCTACTGAAGTGAATGCGGAGTTATAGGCAGCATACATGCAACAAAAAAGAATGTGCATCCATATACACTACCTAGTGGATCCCATCCCAATCCAATGCAATTTGATGAAGACTTTTTTTTAAAAGAAACTAGATACTATAATGTATATGTAAAAACAATTTACAAACTACAAAGGAGAGCTTTGAAGAATAGGGTATCCCCAGCCCCTTGTTATGGAACTACAAAACTTCCCCAACCCCTAACCCAATCATTAATTGAATATCCTCTAGACAATTTACTGTTTGCGACCCAAATGCAGCTAGTAAGTGAGAATTATCCCAAACCCTAGCCGTTATATGGTCCTCCCCATCAAAGATCCTCCTATTCCTTTCCTTTCATATAGCTATAAGGCCCATAACACTGCTAAGCATACCTCTTTCCAATGTCCCCTCCATGATGGTTGTGTGGTATTCATATATGGAAAGATGTTGATCCCTTGTGTGTTAACTTCCTCCACCGCCATTACTGGGAATTGTGAACGCCATCTTCTCCATATGTCCTTTGCAAACGGACAATGTTTACTAATATGGATCACAGATTCGGAATCCCGATTACATAACACCATTGAGAAGCAAGGTTTAAAAAAGTGTGAGGTGTTATCAGGCAGTTTGCATTTATGAGGAAAGGCGTAAGTCTCGAGGCACTATGAGGAGTAAGACTCACATTTTTAAAGAAAATACATAAAACAATTAATAAAAACTTTAAAAAAATCTAAAAGTTACAAGTGTCAATAATAAAAGAAGAAACAACTAAAATAACAAAAAACGTAAATTAGTTTTATTTATATGTAGAATACTTGAGTGATTTCTCTTAATATATTATTTATATTAATTGTCATTAACACATTTAAGAAATAAATGAGCACAAATCATATGCTAAGCTTTCCAGATTTTAAGCTAGCAAAAGCATGAACAAATAAAAAGTTAGCAAATACATTGTAAAAATATCAAGTCTTTGTCATTTTCCTAATTTATTAGTTTATACAAATTGCAATTAGAATACTTTGTCAAAAATTATAAATTCTTAGGTTAGTATTTGTACTATTGTTAACAAACTTAAAGATATATCATTAGAAGGGGGCCTACTCAAAGATGGCCTCGGCCAATTTAAGAGTACAAGCTTTAGTTTATCTCAAATGAAAGAAAATTAATTCTTAACAACTAAAATGATTGGTTATAATAATATAAAAGTCTCACCACATATGCCTGAACACTGTGAAGCGCAATATGACATTGAGGCTTAAGCCTCACAATATGACATTGAGGTTAAGCCTCAAGGACTTTTTTGAGCGCCTCGCCTCGAGGCATAAGCCACAAACTATTTTTAAAACAATGTTGAGGAGAAATACACATATATGGGAACCTTTATTTAAGAACATCACCAGTGTTTTAGCTTACCATGAAAAGCCAACCATTCCAAGAATTTGACTTTTGATGATGAGGATGACGAAGAAGTTGGCATTATTGGTCCATCTCCATCAAGAGGCATGAGAGAAAGTGGTAAAGGGCATGCGTGTCAAGCCTCACTTTGTCTATGCAAATAAATCTATCGATTGTCAAGATTTTTTCCATCTAGAAATATTTACAGGAAAATTTATCAAGAGTCTTTCTCTTATGTGTGTCCATCCATAAGACATTAGAATGCAACCAATCCTAGCCCACTCTTCCTCATGGACTCTCATCATATCATGATATAGCTAACTTGTTTCTCAATAAAGGACTCTCAATTCATGAAAAATAGGGAGGGTTCAACCCTAGACAAATTGTCCACTAACTTCTATCATGACTTTGAAGCTATCCAAACGAGCAACATTGAATACTTTGCATGGCTGATAAAACCACCACTGTGCACTACAGACGCAACTAGCATCCTTTTGCACCAAGTCATACTTCTCAATAATAGTAGACTGCTTTGACCCTTTCCACTTCCTTTCTTAAACAACACTTCCTAGGTTTGAGGTAAGAAATGCATCCATTAGCTCCTTTTGCCTTGGTACATTAATCCCACCCCCACTACCACAAGGCTTACTTACTCCCCAAAAAATATTTCTCCCAACTCCTCTTCCACCAACACGTCCTGCTTCACATGCATGCACTCTAGGACTTTCTCTTGTGGCTCTTGACGGACCAATAACTTCAACTTCTTCCTCACCCTCATCTTCCTCCCCCATGATATACATCTTCATAAAATTATGTTGGACGCCACTTCCTGATAATGAATATGCACGCGCAACCTTTTTTTGTTGCATGTACGTCACCAATTCCACTTTCACTTCAAGAGTTACTTTTAAACAAGCACGTAATTTTTGCTTATGTCTATAGTACCTCCTCGAGAGGTCATTCAAAAGAACAAACCTCCATGTTGGATCCTTTTTTGCATTATTTGGTAATTCATTAGATTTCGCCATTTGAATAAAATTAAACATGAACTTTAAGTCGATTGAATCTTAACCTACAACAGCATATAATAGAAGATACATACATAGCAATGAAGAATCAAGACCAACATAAACCTAGCAAGTTAACAACTAAAAAGATAATCGTTCAAGTAACAAGAAAAGTAATAATCGTGATTACTTGCAAGAGACAAGACATAGATGATAGAACACATTGAACACAAGTTACAAAACACTTTTAGTAGCCAAGCCACAAAGCAACAACACGTTGAGTAGAACATAAGTTTTACTGATTTACATCATTACATGCTGAATTAGAAAATTTAGACCACACTTAGATTCTTATAAATTTTCATTACATTTGTAAATGACTATGTACTAATGCTTTCTATAATTATTTAATAGGCTAATGGAAAAAATGGAAGAAAATGAGGATTGGAGCAGCAATAGCTGCTGCACCACAACAGAGTTGTTGGTCAAGCCAAGAAGAAAAGAAAAAGAAGCTTCAAAAAAAGAGTAGCAATAGGAGTAGAGAAGTAAATGAAAAAAAAAAGGCATAAACCTATGATGAAGCAAAGGGGAAAAAAGTCGCAAAGATGATTAGAAAAAAGGAAAAAACAAAGACTTGCTAGTCTCTTGGTGTTGCCAACTGAATCTTGGCAAAAAAATAATAATAAAGATCAAAGAACTAGAAGGTCGAAAAGAAGATGAAAACAGAGCAAAGAAATATAAAAGAAAAAAGAAAAATCCTGAAGAAGAAGAAGAAGAAATCAGCCCAACTGTCATAAAAACTCTTCAATTTCTCTCTTTTCTTTTTTGTTTCTTTATTGTGTCTAAATTTGGCTGTACAAGTGTATATAAATAATGTCATTCAATAACAAATCAATTAAAAAAATTAACTACTCAGGTGCACGAGTCAGCGAGGCACACTCGAACATGCGCCTTACTAAACTTGTGTCGCCTGAACATACTCCAGGTGTACTTCATGCCCCATATGTCAAGTATGGTTGCAATCAGGTCGAGTTTGACCCAAAACCCCACCCGACCCGCCTAGGACAAGTGGCATCAAATCCATCCCGATGCCACCGACCTTAATGTGAAGGAAGGCTCAACCCGACCGACCAACTTTCGGGTCGGGTCGGTCTGGTTGGTCAGGTGGCACACTGTTGCCCCATCACCACAACCAGCAGCCGTTGTCGCCACCGCCACCAGATTTCCAACAAAGAGTGAAGAAGAAGAAAGACAAAGTAGAGAGAAAAAAGGGAGGGGTGGGTGGCACACCATCGCCCCAACCACCACCACCAGTCGCTGCGTCGTCGCCACCACCACTACCACCAGCCGTTGCCTTCGTCACCACCATTACCGAAAAAAAAAATACGTGAAGAAGAAGAAAGACAAAGAAGGGAGAGGGGGGCGGTGTTTGCAAAGAGAAATAGGGGAGGGCTCAGTGGTGGTTTGCAGAGAGAAAGAAGGGAGAGAGAAAAATAAGGGAGAGGAGGCGTTGGTTTGAGGGAGAGAAATAGAAGGGGGCCTCTTAGGGTTAGGGTTTTGGAGGTGGCGGCGGCTTGCAGAGAAAAAGAAGGGAGAGAGAAAACGAAGGGAGAGGGGCGATGGTTTGAGTGAGAAAAAGAAGGGGGGCTCTAGGGTTAGGGGAGAGAGAAGCTATTTTTTTAAAAATACGATTAGGTCAGGTCTTGCGGGTCAGGTTTTAATGAAACCCACAGCCCGACCTAACTATGTCAGGTTCAGTGTTGTCAAGGCGTCGCCTAGGCCATGCCTAGGCCATTTTGGGGGAGAACCGCCTAGGTTGTTTGCTAGGCAGTCAGAGAGGGGTCGAAGAAATTTTCGAAGAGTTGAAGATGTCCATGGATGAAGATAAAACTATAGGGGCTTATCTGTAAATATGTTTTTATTTAATATAAAAGGATTTGAATGGAAAACCCTCCAGCCCTAACCCATCGTTGTGTTGTTTGACGGGCGACGGTTCTCCAGCGATTCTATATATATATATATATGTATGTATGTATGCATGTATATGTATATGTGTATGTATGTGTGTATGTGTGTATGTATTTGTGTATATAGAAAGAGAGAGGGACCTATAAATAAATAAATTCTCTAGGGGCCTTTAAATAAATATTTTATATGTAGCTAAGCAGGGCCTAGTATTTGGCTAGGCCCCGCCTAGCCTAAATAAGGTATATTGTCTATCATCGCCTTGCCGCCTGGACAACACTGGTTAAGTTTACTGAAACCCCCACCCGACCAACCCAAATTGGGCGTTAAATCCGACCTGAAATGGTTGGGTTTGGTCTGGTTGCTTACACCCCTAGAGTCAAGGCACGCCTTAGGTGCACGCCTTAGGTTCACGCCTGGGTGTGCGTAGAAAACAGTGGTTTGTATAAACAAAAGTATTACTAGTAAAATAAAGTTTTGTATAAGTGTTAATGTTTTGGCCTTGGATTTTCCATATCAGAGAAAATAGATTGGATAGGAAGTATCTATAAGGAGAGAGATCACATAACTCATTACTTGTTCATATAGTAAAGAAGCCCAGCATCCTCATGACCATGGCCAACATAGGCCAAAGTGAACCGCATAAAATCGTTGTTTTATGTCCATGTTGATTTGGTTTTGTTTATTGTTGCTTTATATACTCATCCTTGCATGTAGTCAAGTTTTAAATTGAAAGCAGCAAAAATATATACCCTTAAACAACAATGATTAAGCCATCAAATTCAGAAAGTATAGAGCTAAGATTAAAGAACAAATAATTTTAATTTTCTTCCTAAGCTTTGAGCCTAAATGGAGATAAGTCCATGGCTAATTTTGATGAGCATGATCTTCTCATCTTTTAAAATGAGATACCAAAATGACCTTCCTAAGGACAGTCATCCCTTACTTTGCTTGGGGAGCATTCCAATTCATTAAACATTAAAATTAGTTGATCTCAAGATGATGATCCCCAAGTTAGTGGGAAAATCATAAAAATCAGCCATCGATCAAAGCTGGTCTAGCCCTTCGTGAAACTATGTCAAAAAGGTTGATTAGATCTCTAATCTATTCCTAGGAAGATTTTCAATAGAAGGTTTCGTACAATGATGATGAGGCACAACATTCTCGAGCTGCAAATGCTTTCATAAGATACTCTCCAGCACCGCTTACACAGCAACCAACTATGAAAGGAGCCGGAGCCCCAAAGGGACCTATTGAAGAAGCCCAGCAACCTGAACCATACATTGCTGCTAATCCAATTCGCCCATTCACCTGAAAGAAATGAACCCCAAGTTATATTTGTTAAGGTAGACTCATCTAGACAAATATGGACTCGAATTGTGATTTTGAACAATAATAAGGCCACAACTGGGACTGATTCACTTGCCTACTGATTCTAGGATGAAACCATATCAATTTCTTGAAAATTAAATAGAAATTGAATGATTTGGCAATTATGTTAACCATTTAATAAGCCATTGTGATTTGCTCACCAATGGTAAGTGGAGGTAGGCTTCCTCTCCATACCACAATAATCACAAATAATAATAATAAAATAAAAGTATATATATCTTATCACTAATATCTAAAATCAGCCACAATGTCAGGGTGACAATGTTAACTACGCTATCATTTATGAGCTTTCACCTTAGATCCACAAAGCAATTCACTATGCAATGTGTAAGGACTTCGTTATTTTTCAAATTTTAAGGTGTTGTAGTCACCAAAAAAACGAACATTAAGGGAATAAAAAAGAGATCTCTAATTTTTTTTCCTAGAATGGCTTATTTAACTTAAAATATATAAATTTTCTATAATGAAAAATGAAACTTAATATTCAACCAAGCAAAATTATGACACATCTTAGATCAGGCGTCACTACTACTCTTTTATGTTTTGAGTTCAAAGGTACAAGTACAACTTCAAAAATTTAATAAATTCTCCTTAAGGCATATAAGTTGTTTAAGTAGCAAAAAAACAGAGCAAACCTAGTACTATGGGAGTTTTGGGGAATGGTGAATCTATGCAGTCTTATCGCCACATTACAGGTTGCTTCTAGAGTCTAGACTCAAACCCTTAACCATCAGGTTAGTGGAACAACCTCTACCATGGCACCAAGGTCCCCCCTTCAAGGTGCTCACAATGCAAAAACCTTAAATTAATTAACCCTCAATATAACTATATATAAATATATTAAATGGTCCAATTTGCATTCTTTTTTACTTTATCACCCAGGCCATGCCCAGGTAACTAGCTGTTTCAAAGACCTTTTTGGTTTCCCTATTTCTGTTTTAGAACATCAATCTCGGGAGGCCTCTTCTAAAAAAGAGTGATGAAGTTTATTACATGAAAGTAACAGTACTAATCAGTTATCGAAAGTTTATGGCTGCAGATTTATAAAAAGGAAGAAACACAAACAATAATAACATTTAAAAGGATATTCACAAGGTACTTGCATATAAAAGATTCATTACCTTCAACAGAATACCACCACTTGAAGCTCCTGATGCAATGTGTCCTTCTGTGTCAACACATATAACTCCTACAGTATCCATGACGCAATTCTCTTCAGAAGCATAAATAAGACTTTGTAGGTTCTCCCCTTTGCATGTCCAGTTGGCAGGAGCATATGGTTGGGGTTCTAGTTCTGTAATTTGAAAATTTTGAAATAACTTACCGTTATCGTCAAACCTACTCGATCAATATGAGTCCTAAACAATAATATCATACAGCTCATATTGCTGGTTCGCAAGATCAAATGAAACAGTGTGAACATTGCAGCAACATGTAAGTAATGTCATAAAGTGAAGTTGTTCATTGTTAAGCATGTCCTCCACACAAAGCAACATGGTTATTTAATAAATCTCGGCGTGGTTATTAGATATATCAATGTAAGTAACTTGACTTCGACAGTCTTAAATCTTGATCAATGACAATTGTTGCATCGTCATCATTTTGTATTATCATACTGTTGACACGGTTGAAAGTTCTGGTAACATACAGTAAAAAATAAGACGCGTTAGCTGTAAAATCAAGTTTTCAGTCTTCTTCCAAAACCCAATATTCATTTTTGCAGATGATAGAAAACAAACATCCAAGAGATGAATGCATAACGTGGACCTTATCTTGATGCTAGCCTTTTATGACACCTAATTTTCTAAATAGATGTCAAGCTCAAGCATTGAACACCTTAAACCCTTTTCCTCCAAATTTGTTCTTTTCATTCTTTGTTCATTAATATGTTTCCAATCCACTTCCTCAAAATAGGATTCAAGAAATTAAGAAAAGTTCCCAGCATTGAATTCACAGTTCATCTAAACAAAGTTTTTCATATGGAATAAGAGAAAATATAACTGAAAACTACTGACGATGTAATACCTGATATTGCTTCTCTTGGAGGACTTGAAGAGCGTTCCACAGAAGAAGATTCACTCCTTGTTTTGGCATCAGCAAGCATTGCTTTATATTTCAACCATTGTGCTTTCGCCTTCTCTGTTACCAATTGCTTATTTTCAAACATACAAAAAAGCAGTAAGCCGACCATAGCAGAAGTAAGAAACATGTCTGAAGATTAGCAAAAAAGATCCAAACAACACTAAATCATAAATACTAATTTCACTTCAGAATAACAAAGACTGGTGGCTAATGAACTGAAACTGCAGATAAAACAGGTTTATACCCCATTAGCCTCCTCTTTTATCCCTATCAGGACTAGACCCCTAGACTTTGCCCACTGCCGTGCACCTTCACCCGCCAAGAAACTGAAAAATGAAGATATGTTCACCAGTGAAATCAAAGAAAACCTCATTGTCAAGCCATGAGTTACAAAGTTAAAGTTTGCACTTTTACTTTTTTTTTTTTTTTTTTTTCAATATAATTCCGAACTAATTAAAAAAAGCACTATAAAATTTCCTCCAACAACAAAAACATCAAATTAAATAGTATGCTTTGAACTCCAAAGTCCAAAATGAGACCTAGGTATCAACACAAAAAGATGTTAAAAAAAAAATTGAAGGAGCTTTCAGATACACAAGCATGGGCACTGGCCACATTTTGACAAAAATGAACAATGGTGATAGGGTAAGATTATCTGCTATGTCAGCAAATGCCAATACCTAATCAATGGCTGTATTTGATGCACACAATTACAAAACAGTTCAAAAAAAATACTTAATACTTTGATAAATGTATCATAATTATCTTTAAAGTGAAATATAATGAGATAAGAGATGAAGAAAACATGCAATGCTTTTAAGACGAGCATGATAGAGTGAGAATTACAAGGGAGGTATACGACCCAGCAATGAAGGCCCCATCATTTGCTCCTTGGCCAAGGTGGCAGCAATCTGGATTGGATTTTGCACGCCTGGTCTACAATGAATAAACAAATACTTAGCATTTTCAGTATTATAACCAAAGGACTCAAAGAATCAAGTTGATTGTTTTGAACTTCCAAATTTATATCAGGTATGAAATAAACAAGAATGTAGAAGGCCACTGCAAGAAAATACCTGGCACTGCTCCAACAGCTCCAAATGCTCCTGAAGCACCATCCATAATACTGGCATCGCATTCTACACAACCATCTTCCGTCAAGTTTGATCCTCGACCTGCATTTGTGCTCGGATCATCCTACAAAAACAAAATCAAGTAAAATTTGAAATTTTTTTGCTTTTTACTCCTTTTATTTGATTTAGATTATTCATTTTATGGACACTATTTGGACATCAGTAGCTAAGTTCATCCAATATTTGCAACTTAACAAAGAGATTTTAATCTGAATTAAGGACATAGCTGAATAAATTCTCTTCATTTTTTACACATTATTGGGTTTGAATGGAAGCTTATGTTACAAAAATAATTTTTCTAATTTGTACTCATACCATTTTTTCAAGAAAAATAATTTTCCAATCAAAGTATCAAGAACAGATTTCCCTTCCCCAAACATTTTCCAGATCTCAACTCATCAACTAATGTAAGAGATCATTAAGAAAAATAAATAAATCTACTTTTAAGGTTCTTATGAGCAAACAAAAAAAAAGCTTCGAAACAGATGTTAAAAGAGAAGGGCGAGAATGCCGAGAAGAGTTTTGAGCGAGTGAGAATGATGAAGATACCTCCAAGACTTGAATGGCCGCCGAAACAGCATCAAGACAGCCACCGGATCCCTGAGAATTGCGAAATAAGAAGGAAATCGATCGAATTAGGTTACTGGAGTCGGAGGAGAAGATTAAAAGAGTAGCAAAAATAAAATAAAAAAAACCACCTTTTGGAGAAGAGAAGCAGCAGCAAGGCAAGCTCGTTTCATGGCTAACTTGAGAGGCTTTTCGTTGGCGGGAGAGTGAAAACCAGCGCCCACATGGACCGCTACGAAGAACCGAGGCCCTTCTTCTTCTTCTTCTTCTTTGTCTTTGTCTGCCATTATGAGAGAGAGAGAGAGAGAGAGAGAGAGTTGCAGTTACCACTGGACAAATGGTAGCATTAAGCCCTCCATGGCCTGCCCATCAAACCCTTCTCCAAGCAAAAATCCCGTTCATCAATCATCTACTACTACCGAGATTTTCATATCTCCGAATCCGATGGGAATCACTTATGGGCTCCAAATTGCAATTGGCACCTTGAAATTGTTATGAAAATGTAGATTCTAGGATAAAAACCAACCCAACTCAAACACAAAAGAAAAAATAGCACCCAACCCAACTAATCTAAACGAGACTACTTCGGAATGGGATTGGGATTTGGGCTTTAGATTGAAGTAATTTTAATTTGCATTAAAGTAAATTTCACACATATTTTAGCTCTAAATTTGACACATTTTTCACATCATGGTTCCATTATCACTTGGAAATTTCACATGCAAATTCAACCAAAAATATTACTCTTGGGATGCGAGGAATGAAATTAGCCAACATGGAATTGTAAACCTTCCCTTTTACTCTAAGTTGTCTTGTCTCCAATCAATCGCCCAATGTATGACCTACAAAAGGTTGTGGCACCGGCGTGTCACTAAAAACACTTCGATGCATAAGTTAGTATTTATGAGAGAAAAATAATAAGTGTAGAAAGATGAAGATTTTTGCGTACCTATTTCTTGTGGAATAGAAGTCCTTTTTATAATGAAAGGTAGATCAGATTCTCCACATTTATTGCGGTCATCAATTACAAGATCACACTTAAACGTTTTTTTTCTCATCAGGGTGAATAAGAGACCTCGTGCATCGAGATGTGTGTTAACGTGATTAGATTCGTTTTAGATTATTGTGAGTGTAAGAGCATGGTCTTGGCCAGGGAGACTTTCGGATGTAGCTAGGGGAAAGGCCTCAGCCAAAGCCAAAGTGGGGCCTCGGCCAAAGTGGAGGCAAGCCTTTTGGTCACAGTAAAGATAAGGCTTTGGTCAGAGCCGACGCAGGGCTTCAATTGAAGCCGATGTGGAGCCTCGACCAAAGCTATGGTAGGTCTTCTGTCATGGTCAAGGGGGTGTGTTACCAAAAACACTCTGATGCTTCAGTTAGCCTTCATGAAAGAAAAAGGTTGTGGCATCGGGAGTGTCATTGAAAATACTTTGATGCTTAAGTTATCTCTGTGGGAAAAAAATAATAAGTGTAGAGAGATGAAGATTTTTGCTTGCCTTTTTTCTTGTAGAACAAAAGTCCTTTTATAGTGAAGGGTAGATTGTCCACATTTATAGCGATCATTAATTACATGATTGCATTTAAGCATTTTCCTTATGAGGAGTGAATGAGAAATCTGATGCATCGAGATGTGTATCGGCGTGATCAAATTCATTTTAGATCATTGTGAGTGTAAGAGCTTGGTCGCGACCAGGGTGGCTTTCGGCTGTAACCGAAGAAAAGACCTCAGCCAGAGCCAAGGCAAGATTTTTGGTCGTAGTCGAGGTAAGGCCTCGGTGGGATCTAACATGGGGCCTCGCGCTGATTAACACATTGTTGTGTTCCACTTGTATAAGGCTTGTTGATGGAAAAAGAAATGTCGTTCATTTATTATTTGAGATGGGTTACGTAGCACATCTTATTATATTTGATACTTGGCCTTACAAATTCATTACTTCTCTTTGTCTTTTTTGAGGCTTAAGAATTTAGTGAATCACTCATCTTGTTTGGCGTAAGGCTCCACATCTTCTCTGACGACGATTTGCCCTTTTTTCCTTTCGTTGGGTGAGCGCATAACACTCTTTTTATTTTTTTAGTCAGCTTGTACTATTTTGATACCCCAACTCACGAGAAACATCATGATCATGTGGTATGTTGATGCGACCACTTTCAGTGCATTGAGGGTTGGGCACTCGATGATTTCATAAAAAGCTGAAGGGTAATATGCTACCAAAAAGTTGATCATAACCGTTGATTGCAACAAGAAGTCTCTGTTATTCCAATAACCCTCATGTCTCGTATATGAGAGAAGATATTTTGATGATCAACAAACCACATTCCTATGCATATTGAATACATGATGATGCATGGATACTTTACTTAAAGCATGATGGAAAAAAAGTCAAACTCGTGATAGACACGAAGACCATATATTCAAAAATTTGATTTCATGTTCTAGAATGATTTAGGCTTGTAGAATGTCAGTCATCATCTAATTCAGCAAATCATTCACTTCATAAATTTCTCATTATTTCTCATAAGTTTTCAAACGATTTTCTATCTTGTTGAAAATGAGTTTAATCGATCCAATTCAAAGGTTTTTTGGTTTATCTCTTAACCAATGCATGATTTCAGAACGTTTAATTTAATCCAAAAAGCTTAAGTATCAATTTGATTTGATTGAGTTTTGGAAAAATCAATTTTCAAGAAAACTATTTTTCAGTGTCTATCAAGACACTAATAGGACATCAGGACACTAATGCAGTGGCTAGTCACTTAATATCAAGCCAACACTGCAGAACACTGATGGACCATCAGGGCGCTAATGGTTTTTGGGTTTGAATGTTCATCATTCAAAGTAGGACGATGATCGAGTATGAGCGCCCTCATCACACCAACCTAAAAAAACCAGTAGTTGTCATTAGGACGTTGATCAATTATTAGCGCCCTCCCTGATCTTTTGGGTTTCCGAAATATTAACCCATCAGGATGCTAATGTAGTATTAGTGCCCTCCCAGAAGAAGTTGACAAAAAGTCTATTTTTCAAAACAGTGTAATTCAGGACGCTAATGCGATACTAACAAAAATTTGAAAAGATTGTCAACCTGTGTTGTTTCTGATACTTGTTATTCTTGTGATTGCACAGACGTTTCAATTTTTCTTGAACAGTCTAAACATACACATTTTGGTGAAACAATTTGACCGTTTGATTTGAAATTCAAAACGAGCACCAAAACAATTTTTGATAATCAAAATCTGAGCAAGTTTTATAAATAGTTCTTTGAGCAGTTGAATTCTACACAAAATTTGTTTTGAGCAAAAACTCTTGAAAATTAGTCGTTTCTTCTCGCTGCAAACTCTTTTATAATATTGCGACTATACTCTGATTTTGTTCACCTTCTGGATTGATCGAACTTCATTCATATCATTCAAATCCATTGAAGGAAAGATGAGCAAACAACCTCTTACTTTTCAGTCGAGCTCAGTACTTAATCATTGTTGAAATCAGTGTTGGTCTGAGGTTCAATATTTTCTCTGTAAGTATTTCTATGATTCTTGGTAAAAGGATCAAGTACTCAAACTTATATTTGATTTGTAGAAGTGATTGGGCTTGTCACTGTGACTGAGCAAGTGTTACTCAAGTGTAACGGCTATTCTCACGCCTGTTAAGTTGAGAAAAGTGTAACGGTTATATCCTCACCCATAAGAGGATTCGATAAAGGAGTTTGAACAAATCCTAACTGAGGAGGTTAGGCAGTGGATGTAGGCAAGGGCCGAACCACTATAAATTGATTGTGAACTTTGTTTATTCATCTGCCATTTACAGTTTCTTATTGTTCAATATTTTATCTGTAAATCATTTATTTTAAAAGGTATAACCTACTAAATCATCCAAGTCACCCCCTCTTAGACATAACTGGGCCAATAGTCTCCTGCTGTTAACGAAAGAGTTATCATTCCATAGGGGGTGACAAAGTCTTTGATGAAGCCAATTAGCAGAGTAGTGACCGATTGGAGGCGCGTTGCGTGGATTCCCATGCGCCTGAAAGTAGAGGTGAACAAGATGTCAATTGAGCTTCCGCATTGATCAAGGGCATGTGTACCTTGTGGTTTGATATATTTAAGCACTAGTGTGTGGGAAGTAGAGGCCACGTGCATCTTTCTTGGTAAATGAGATGGTGTGTGGCTCCCTCCGCGGCTCTTTCCTTACTTTGTATATGAGGTTCGAATTAATTAGTGGGTTTCTTGCCTTCTTCACATATCTTTTCTTGCACGGTTCAAATTGCCTTCTATGGTTGATCCTCCTAAAATTGTATGTATTTTGACGATTGGTTACGGAGAGCAAGGAGGCGAATCTCGACATGCAGGAAGCTTGGTTCTACCTACGATATATTCTCGCAATTGTCCTTGACTGATCAGGTCTTCAATCTCATTTTTCAAGTCGAAACAATCAACGATATTATGACCATGGTCGCAGTGATACTGACAATATTTCATTCGGTCTATTAATTTTATGTCTGACCTCATTGAGCTGGAAGCCTTAACAGATTACTTCACTTTGCCTCAGTCAGCACTTGGTCGACAGTAACAATAAGTGGAATATATGTGATTCTAGCTCTCTAGGGTCGGGGTTTTTTTGCGAATGCCCGATGATTTCTCCAATTTTTCCCTTATCTTCTTTTTTCTTCTTTTTTAGGAAGATGTTCCCTCATTTACTTGAACATCCTTTGTCGCTCTCATTTTCTCAACATTCATATAGGTCTTTGCTCTGATGAGAAATTTATCATAATTGTTTGTTGGGTTCTTAAGCTAGGGACCACCAAAACTTCCTCACTTGGATTCCTGCCACAATTGTGATCAACGCTACATCGTCCAAATATCCTTCTACTTTTGACGCTTTGTGCTTGAAGAATGTTATCTATTCCTTCAATGGTTTTTCTTTCTTTCGTGTTAGTAACAAAAGATAAGTAGATAGCTTTCTTGTTTTTCTCAACCCTACAAATTAGCTGACAAGTCAGATGAGTTACTCGAATCAATGAATCGACCTGAGTTGTAGCCCCTAAAACTAGCTCAGGCTTGCCCCAATCACAATGTGCTAGAAAGTCAAGCAAAGAGTATGGTTAGTCGCACCATGCAACTTAATCCAACACTAATTCTTGGTTAGGTGATTGACTGGGTCCTTTTTCTTATCATATAATTCCTTCTATGGAATTTTTATTTTGTCTAGGAATGGTGCGTTCAGAATTTCATCAACGAAAGGTAGTTCCACCTCTCCCAAAATGGAATTTTTATTTTGTCTAGGAATGGTGCTTTACTATGCTCTTATCTCGAGGTTCATTTCTTAGGATCGAGGAATCGCCTCTTGAGGGAGGGGGTGCGATGTGCTTGTTCAATCTATTCCAATATTCTCACTATTTGGTAAATGATTTCCACCACGATATTGATTTTTTTTGTACATGCTTCCCAAATAGAGTTGGGTGGTTCGATATCCCGACACAACTTGGGAGTTCAGTCGAGGTCAGCCTCGACGGAGCTAACAAACTGACTCCTGATTTTCTGGTTCTCCTTGAGGGTGTAGAGCACTATTATTACTCATGTTTATAGGGAAATGGACTTGATCTATTGTTCTCCAAAGATGACGTCAAATATTTCAACCAAAAAATCGCATTTGTGATGCGGGTGATGAAACTAGCTGACAACGAACTATCAACCTTCCTTTTTACTCCGAGTTACCTTGTCTCCAATCGATCGCCTTGCGTATGACCTGCAAAAGTGGTGGCACCGGGGTTAGAGGTGGCAAAATGGGCCCAGACTCGTTTGTCCGCTTTGATCCGACTTGTTTCAAAATAAGTACGGACAAAAACTTTTAAGAACAGGACCGAATACGGACATAAATTTGTGTTTGTTTTTTAAATTGAGTCAGGCTTGGACATAAGTTTAAAAAATCGGGTGCCCGGTAACACTGCTCAAAATGTCTCGTAAATCGAACCTCCCATCTGACCTGAATTGGTCCGACTGGGTTTGGGTAGTCTTGCACAAATAGGGCGGTTCGGTCGGGTATTGGTATTTTAAAAACCAATTATTCGGGTTGGGTATCGATTTTATGTTTTAAAACTTCGGTTTGACCCGAACCGACCCGATTATATATAAATCTAAAAACCCTAGGTCCCATTTGTTGGCCCAGATAAGTGTCCAAGAGGGGGGTGAATTGGACAAATTTGCAGGTTACACCTTTTTAAAAATAACAAAAATAAAGTGTAGTGGAAATAAAAATACAAACACAGCAGATTTAGAGTAGTTCGACCTTTGTCTACATCCACTACCTAATCTCTTCGATTAGGATTTATCAAACTCTACTATTGATACTTCTTCACAAGTGAGGATCAAACCTTTACACTTTTCTCAGCTTCAGGGGTGTGAGAACAACTTTTTCAAATGAGCTTAACCAAGCTCCTCCTCAGTGACTCACCGTCACTTTACAAACCAATTTTAGTATAATGAAATTGATCCTCTTACTAAGAATCAATTGAGAAAATACTTACAGAGCAAAATGAACTTCACTAAGTCGTATTCAACAAATTGATAGAAATCGTGCTCAGCTGAAGAGTGAAGTTGCTCTTAGCTTCCATTGGATTTCTTGAAAAGTTTGAATGTGATGAACAACAAATCCAGGAAACTTGTAAAGATCAGAGAATATCAAAAGTGTTTTTGATCTTTTTCCAAAGTACAAAAATCGACTAACTTTCAAAGAGTTTTGGCCCAATGGAATTTTCTTTGTAGTTTTTGTGTGTGTAAAACAACGCTCTTATGTTACATATATAGAGTTGTGTTCAAGATTTCAATCTTCTAAAAACCGTAATCACTTTGTTTGAAATTCAAATGTAACGGATAAGTTCTTTCACCAAAATGGAGTTAACAAAGACCTTGAAAAATCTGTCAAAAAGAGTTTACACAAGATTAGCAATACATCAGAAGTGTGACAGTTCGCATGTAAGAAAGAACAAGTTTTTTTGACACATGCTCTTGATCGTCCTATAGCTCTAGGAGCGCGTTATTTTGTTGAAATCCATAAGGCTCAACTTGACTATGAGCGTCCTGAAGAGTGACAAACTGAGAGCTAGTTTAAACTCAGTCAATTCAGGAGGGCGTTATAGCTCTATGAACATCTTGATAGGACTTGCCCAGAAATTTCTTAGAAATTTGAGCATCCTATAGTCGTAAGACCGTCATGCAGTGCAAGCCTGATATTTTAAGTGACTGATCACTACATGAGCGTCCTACTCGAAACTGAGAATTTGAAATTCTTTTGACATTTGAAATCAAATTGGATCAAACTCATTTCGGATCAAATTAAAACATTCTAAAGATCATTCAAAAGCATTTTTGAATCAAATTGAGCATTTTGAAATATCCATTAAAATCAAATTGACATTCGATGGATGAAGTCAAACGTTTATGAGTACGGAAAAAATCATTTTGAAAACTTTGAGGAATGAGATGGAATTTGCTGAATCATGTCCAGGTGAAGTTCTACAAGCCTAACAAGATACTAAGCAAACTAAAGATAATTGAGATTTGTCCAAAGCTTGATCTTGAGAAAGCTCCGGCAAGTATTTTTACATGTAATTGATATATCTGCGTCAATAATCAATATGGTGTGGAATGTGGTTTGTAATCATCAAAATATCTCTCATATGGGTCATGTTCTTGGTTTAACACCATTCTTCCTTCCTCTTTTTTTTCATTTTCATTCTTCAACGCCCCAGCCTCGCCGACAACCCAAACCCTATCTTTTCTTCCTTCCACTAGGGCCAACAATCTTCATTTTTCGTCACCGGCGATCTTCACTTTCCGTCACTGGCATCGGATTACTTCCCTTTCTTTCTTTTTTTTCCTCAAGTTTAAGGTTTTTCTCTGAACAATACAAAACCTTAGCTCTTTACACATTCATTCGTCTATTTTGTACTACCATCTCTTGTCAGCGCTGGCGACCTCATCTTTCATTGGTCACCGGCGCAAGTTCTCCTTTCTCCCATTCTCTTCTTTTTCATCTTACAACCCCTAAACCTTAGTAGGATTTCAATTTTTCATTGCTTCTTGTCGGATGATTGTTCACTTGGGTTTTTTTTGTTAAGTTTAAAGTTTTAAACTTCAAATCAACCCTTCATCAATTCTCTTCACTTCCTCAACTCTAAGAAACCCACATTTTCATACATTCCAGATGCATTTTTCCACTTTGGTGTGAGAGGTTGAGAGTTGTAAAGAAAGAATAGAATAGGCACGAGTTAAGTTTGACTTCTATATAATTATTTTAGATGAATTGAATGTTATCCTTGTAATTTTTAAAAAAATATATATACTAGGTGGAATTTTATGTTAGTGTGACAGAGATTAGAGATTTTACTAGTTTCAAGATTATTTCAATGCAAATGGTTAGAATCAGCTTTTTTTTTTTTTTTTACTTTGTTACTTATGGTTGAGATTTATGTAAATTATTTAATTCAGTTATGAAATAAATGTATTAACCTATATCTCTTGTTCTAATTCTTATTCATTCAAATTAAATTTTATTTTACTTACTAAGTTATAAGATTTTTTTATTGTGATCTACAATTTATACTCATTTAGTTGAAATTTTATTATTTTACTTGTTCCAGTGTTTATTGATTCAAATCAAATTTTATTTTACTTACTAAGTTTAAGAATTTATTTTCATCATTTATATTTGTTGATGCAAGATTTGACCAACACTAAAAAGTGATTAGTATTATACGTGAATAATGTTGTATAAGAGAATTATATCGCATCTCAAGAAAGACCTTTATAATGTGAAAGATTAGATAGAGCCGCAACCACAGAGCATACTAAGAATTTTAAGAGAGGCCTGACGTGTGTAGTATTATCCAACTAAAGAACAAGATAAGAACAATTGTACTAAAATAAGAGACACAAAGATTTTACATGGTAAAATCCTCAATTCGAGGGAAACATCTACGGGCAAGTTGTAGAAAATTTATTATAAATAATAATTTACAACCCTCTTTCACAATCAAAGAGAGAATAATGAGATACTCTTTCTCAACTAAAAAATATTGAAGAAGGAGAAAAAGAACTCAAACACACTTGAACTTGTGCATTTGCTTGATCAATTAGTTGATTATTTACTTCCTATATGGGGGTATTTATACTAAATCAAATAAAATCACACCACACAATTAAATATCCATAAATAAATCTCGGCCATACACATGTAATGCACTTCACCTAATTTTGAGCACTTAATTTACCTAATTTTGAAAGTTATTTATTTTTGGTCCAACAATATATTGTTTTGATTATGAGTTATATTGATCCAACTTGTTAATATGAAATTCTAATTTTTCACTTGTTCAACACTTATATAATAGAACAAATTCTTTTACTAAGTTTAAAATTTTATTTGTATTATTTGAATTATTTTGATTATGATTTATATTAATCTATACTCGTTACATTTAAAATTCTAACTTTTATCACTTGTTAAAATATTATTTATCTAAATGAGATTTTTATTTTGTTCATCAACATATTTTGATTGTGATCTATATCTGATTTATTTGAGATTCTATTTTTTTACTTGTTCCAATATTTTTTGTTCAAATAAAGTTTATTTTCTTTTATTAAGTTATAGCTTTTTTTATCATATGGATTGATTTGATTATGATTTAGGTTGATAATATGAATGAACTAATTGATCTCATTTGTTCTACAATGAAGTTAATTTGTTTAATCTAATTAAATTATATTTTCTTCTTTAAATTGTAAGTAAGTTATTTTCTTTATCAACATTATTTTAATTCTTCGCATGTTATTTTATTTTATTTTCAATAGTTTTGATTATAATATTTATGTGACCTTGAATATTCCTTTTTTCTTTGTTAGATGGACACAAGCAATGAGAACATGGAAATACCAATTCCACCACATGATGACCTTCAGTTTCATCTCAACATGCCAAAATAGATGATGTACAAGCAATCCAGGAGGGTCCACCCAATCAAGGTAAAAGAAAGCTTACTAAGACTTCTAATGTTTGGGATCATTTCACTAAGGAAGTAGATGGAAATCCTACTAACCTAAGGGTTACATGCAATTATTGTGGTGTGTCATATGCATGTGATCCCAAATGACATGGTACTTCAAATATGAAGAGTCATATCACATGTTGTAAAAAGTACCCATATCGAGTCATTGACCCTAAACAAACTGTAATACCTTTGATTTACAAAAAAAAAAAAAAAACCCCTGAAATTTTAGGCGAAAACCTGAAATTTCACAAAAATCTAAAATTTCGGGTCATTTTCTTTAAAAGCACCCCCCTCCCCCTCATTTCTCACACCACAACTCTTCACTTCTCCTTCTCTCCTTGGTTGGTTTCCATAACTCTTATTGTGATTTTCTCTACTCTTTTTGAGACTCTCTTTACGGTGTAAAGCAGCTCTGCTTTGGAAGAAATGCTAGTTTTGAAAAGAAGTATTATCTGAAGGTGGGAAACGAAACATAGGTTTGCGTGTCTTATGATTTTTAATAAAGTTTTCATTTATTTATCATTATGTCTATTATTCATTTACACTGCATTATTGCTTATAATGTTCATACATGTCATAGTTATACCTTAATATTTGGAGTCTATGAATTACACTGTTACTACGCCTAATTAGTAGTCAATTTGACTCAACCAGACTTAGTCTTGTACTCAGTAACTTTGAATAGTGAATGAGAGGCAACTTGCTACTCTAGAAGATTTGATATTTAAGCGGGACCTTGTGTTCCCACCTCTCGACTTGAAAACTGGTATGGTTGGTCAATTTGAAAGCTATCTACTTGTATAAGTGATACTGGACATCCTAACAACACACGTGGTGATGCCGATCCTGATAAGTACCACCAGACGTTGATAAATCCTGTCTAATATTAAGAAAGACCAGACCCACACATGCATAGTCATCATACATGAAATAAGAACCACCTAGGGACGTAAGTGGTTTGTGATCTATGGAATAGTTATTGGAGCAATTGTGCTCACTATTATTGATGTTTCCCCTGGAGATGGACGTACAATGTGAACCCAGGATTACCTGGGGATGGACATTTGTACGTGAACCCAAGGCGATGAACGATCACAGAACCATTGCGAGACGATGTTATGCATACATTCTTGTTAAACCACGTTGTATTGTTTATGATGCTATGTTGTGTATATGTGATATTTGATTATGAAGTCTTCTTTATTAATTGTCATATTCACAAACTATTTTACCCACTGGGCAATAACTCACTCTCGTTATTAACCATTTTTACAGGAGTCTAGGGTGGATTGGGCAGAGGTGTTTTGGACCCCATTTTGTACCCCTTGCTTATTTATTAGGGAGATTTTGGAAGGATGCACCCTCAATTACATTTTGTACAAAATACATTCTGAAATTAATGAAATCAAATTTGTACTCAAATTGTGTACCTACGCACTCAGTAACTATTATAATGCATTGGCGCCCCGCCAGTTTAGGCCAGTCCGTGTGGGGTGCGACATTTAATGACATCAGAAAGAGAGATTCACGGCCTGCCCAAAGCCACTACTTAGGATTACCCAGGGGAGTGAAGACCTTAGAAATAATTTGTTTCTTAAATACAAGCATAAACATCAAGAGGAAATAAGAAAATATTGTCCAACGGGGCAAAACATAAATCTTAAAAATTTCAGGAATATATTTTTGTGCACTTCACAAATTTCATCTTCCTTTCAACAAGAAATGATAGCTAGTGAAAGAACGACATCCTGTAGTCGGGAACAAGTTTCCACAAGACTTAGAACTTCACAAACGAAAGGTTGTGTTAATGAGGAATATAGACATGAAGAAACCTTGCCTCCGTCCTTTCCTTCACGATAGACTCACAAAGCTGGGGTGGCTAAACATAACTAATATTGAGGGTTATGTCTCCCTCAACTTGGTCAGGTTGTTTTACGACAACATGAATGTTGTAGGACTCCAGGAGGATGAAAACAACCCTATTTTGGAAACATAGGTCAGGAGAGTGACAATTTCCATCAGTGTCGAAGCTATTTTTCGACCAATGGCAATCCCCATAGGAACCAAGATCATTAATCCCCATGAATCCCGAGCTGTTGTAGAGATCGCAAAATCAAGGGAGCAACTATTCAACTCCCTCTCTTAGGATCCATACACCAACAAGAAATACGCCTGCCTCCCAAATAAACTCCTAAGACTAAACCTTGCAGGCTTTGGGAAGATTGTAGTCAATAATATCCTACGCGAAGTAGTGAGTACGAGCACGATGTCAAGGGCTCAACTCCTTGTCTTATATTTCCTAGACAAGGAAACAACTTCCGTCTCCCTACCTCACATCATTATTCAACAAATGGCCAGGATAATCCAAAACCCTACCATAAAGGAACACCTTGGCTATGGAGCTATAATTATGAAGTTGCTAGCTGAGGCAAACATTAATACCTTTGATGAATCCTCTATACCGATTACATGTATGATTTCTTTGGCCACCTATTCCAAAACCTTCATCAGAAAAGGAGGGGTAACTGATGAAGAATTATTTGGCGACACTTCCGAGAAAAACAACGAAAGAGTTAGTGATGACACAGAGTGTAGTCGACGAAAAAGTCGGCGCAAGATTCCTACCAAATGAACGCTAAATAAAGAAACAAGTCAAAGGACTGAAAGGAACCTAGACCCAAACAATGAACAACCCAATCATCAATGGGTCATAGAGGAAGAAATCTTTGGGAATCAAGAAGGAAATGTTGGCCAAACCAACCCAGATCTAGGCAGACAGGGAGTTTCGGTAAATCCACATTTCTGGAACCCCCCAGCCCAAGGGAATATGACATCTCAAGGGATTCCAACTCAGGAAGTACCCTGCCAACCGACTCCACAATTCCCTATGAACCAACCACCTCAAAATTGGGTGGCACCAAACTTCGGAAGACAGGATACCCCAAGGAGTCCATTTTTTCAAAACTTTCCGACTCAAGCAAATCCAACCTTCCAAGAAGTCCAAGTTAGGGAAACCTCATATAATCAAACCAACTACCCTCCACCAATGGGTCAGCCAACCAGCCAACAATTTCAAACAATACCCACAGCCTACCCACCATCGATGGGACAACCGGCCTACCCTCCCCCTAGGGAACAACCAACCAACCAGGATGATAGATTTCAAGCTATTATGTAACATTTTGATGAAATACATGATGAGTTTAGAACTATGAACCAAATAATGCAAGTCATAGAAGAATGACAGAACGCTTCTCAGCTTTCTTCTAGTGGTCACTCCACGACTAGTAGGAGAACTAGGCAGAATAGTAGGCAGGAAAATTAGAAAAATAATTAGTGGCATTATAATATTTTTTTTTATGAATGAAATGTTTTATTTAATTGAGACTATGTTTGGTGGGTTGACTTAGAACCATTATTTTCTTTCGTATCACTAACTTTGGAGTGATATGGGACAACAAAATTTGAAGATACCAAATAAAACTTTGAAAGTAAGAAAACCCACAACCTTGTGTGTAAAAACAATTGGGGAAAGTTGAATCACTAACATTATCACTAAGTTTACACGGTATGGGACGAGTAAACTTGGACGATACTATTAGTGAACTCCTTTCCAGCCAATGTTTTGTAGAGACCGTGTTCATACAACTTAACTTGGTTGAACCCCTTATTACCAAATTTATGTGGTATGGGACACATGAATTTGGATAATAATCGAAAAGACTAAGGAAAAGAGTTTGAACACATAAGAATGCGATAGAACGTTAGACTAGGGTATTTACTGAGGCTAATCTTAGAATTTCTATGACTCGTATGGATTTTCAAAAAGGAAAGTATGTTCACAAAAACCAGAACCAAAATATTTGAAATACTTTCAAAATTTATACTTATTATATAAACACTCTAACCTTGTTTTATTCCATGGCCAAACATACGAGGCACATAAGTTTCTTTGATTCCTTACCAAAACCTTACGCCATACCTAGAAAATAGGTGGTTTTATAATTGCAGAACTCTCGAACCTATTGCTGAGAATATCATATCACTATACTTGGCTATGTTTCCTAAAGCAGAGTTCTATTTTTCTCTTTGCCAGTGAGAAAAATGCAACTCAGAAAAAGAGGAAGGCCACCCATAGTCCGTCAAACAGAGGAGGCATCTCCTGAGACACAAAATCAAGAACCGCCGCCTCTGAGGACAAAACAGGCCACACACGACACTGCTATTACTTCTGGACAGGCAATGCCACCTCAACCTACCCTTTGTCATGCTTCTAGGAATGGAACACTTTTTCGTTGGATTCATTGAGGCGATGAAAGTCACAATACAAACTGCCGTCTGTGAGAATGCAGCCAACCAGGTGGTCACCGTACAGGCACCTGTTCGATCTGGGTCGGAGAGCCAAACCGACCAGATCACGAAGTATAAAAGGCTACAATGCCTTACCTTTGCTGGCACCATTGATGTGGATGAAGCGTAGAAATGGCTTGATGAGTCAAGAAAGGCTCTTGAGCCTATGTAGTCGACGAGGGTCAAAAAATTTCACTAGCTTCCTACCAACTTGTTGGCGGAGCTAACGCTTGGTGGATAACGGTGAAGGAAGACCCAAGGGTCAATGTAAAATACATGACTTGGCTGGAGTTTGAGTCACTGTTCATTGATGAGTACTTCCCTGGCGTAGTGAAGAGGCAAAGACGCCAGGAGTTTGCCAGGCTTTACTAGGGCAACATGACAGTCCAAGAATATGCTACCAGGTTCAAGAAACTATCGATCTTCTCTCTCTCCATCATCTCAACAGAGCTAGATAAGGCCGAGAAATTCTATAATGGCCTTCGTCCAGACATTCGACAGGCCCTGTCAATCTTGGATCTCAAGACTTATAGGAAGCTAGTCAATATGGCCAGAAACTTTGAGCAAGAGAAAACATAGCAAGAACAGAGAAAAAATAGAGGAAAACAGGTAGCAAATTTTGTCCAGCATGGCAACAAGAAGAAGCCCTACCATAATCCAAACTCGACCCTCTTAGCCTCCGTGCAAAAGCAAGAGACCATTGCACAACCGACTCAAACTTTTAACCTTGGCCAACAGGGTTTTTAAAATCATATCAGAGGAGGCCGCAATGGCAGGGGTGGTCGCCACAATGGCAATGGCAGAGGTGGTGGCCAGCAACACCACAATTAGCACGACCAACATAACCAACAACAAGCCCCTCAACATCAGAGGCTGACTTGTTACAACTGCGGCCAGTAAGGCCATGTAAAAAGCCTTTGTCCCCACCATCCACAACCGCAGCAGGTAGTTCCTGCACTCCCAGTCTAACAAACCTCTCCTGCTGCTAATGCCCAGCCCAGGCAGAATCAACAGAACCAGGGGCAAAGGCAACAGGGTAGAGCGTATGCCGTCGCTCAACAATCCATTCCAGACAACAATGTAGTATAAGGTACATTGCCTTTCTTCAATACAATGGTGCGTATCTTGCTTGTTTCGGGTGCTACGCACTCTTTTATATCTTCTGCATTGGTAAGACATGAACCCACCAACTTTACTATCTATGTCTCAACACCAATAAGACCTGGTACTGACATTAACGAAGAAATGTTCTAGATGTGAAATTAGAATGCCAGAACAGATAATCCCTGTAGATCTCCTGGTCATGGACATAAAAGACTTTGACATCATTCTCGGCATGGAATGGCTGACGTAGTTAAACACTGAGATCGATTGTCTAAAGAAGCAGGTTCTGATAACCTTACCTACCAAAAAAAAGTTAAGATTGAAGGCACTCGAAAACTGATTCACAGCTTAGCTGTCTCATTCCTCAAAGCAAAACTCCGATCTCTATCCATCAGTGACAATAATGAGCCATCATCACTATATCCTCTTGAAGTACATGATATCTTGGTCATATCTTAATTCCTAATGATTTTTCTAAATGACCTTCCTGGTCTACCTCCAATTTGGGAATTCAATTTTGAGATCAAACTCATATCAAGAATTGAACCCATCTCCATTCCACCATACAAAATGCCCAAAGTCAAGCTAGTCGAGTTGGACAAACAGTTGAAGGAATTGGAGAGGCAGGCTTCATCGAAAAAAGTTCATCACCCTAGGGTGCTCTAGTTCTATTTGTTTAAAAAAAGGATGTTTCGTTATGACTTTGCATCAACTATCGCAAGTTAAATAACGCAACCATCAAGAACAAATACCCATTGCCTAGGATTGATGACTTGTTCGACCAACTTAGAAATGCCAAATACTTCTCTAAAATTGATTTACAATCCGACTATCATCAACTCTAGATCAGAGAGTCGGACATCAATAAAATGGCTTTCAGAACTCGATATGGTCATTACGAGTTCCTGGTCATGTCATTCAGTCTAACTAATGCACCTGCAACTTTCATAGATCTAATGAATCGTATCTTCAGACCATATTTAGATCGATTCTTGGTGGTCTTTGTAGATGATATCTTGGTGTATTCACCAACAAAAGAAGACCATAAGATATATCTAAGGATTGTCCTCCAGGCCTTAAGAAACCATCAATTATATGCAAAGTTGAGTAAGTGTGAATTTTGGGTGAAGAGAGTTCAATTCTTAGGTCATGTGGTCTCAGGCAATGGCATTGAAGTGGATCTTTCAAAAGTTGAAGCGGTATTAAACTGGAACCAACCTACCACAATTCCTCAAATTCAGAGTTTTCTCGGTTTGGCTGGCTACTACAGACATTTCATCAAGGACTTAACCAAAATTGCTGAACCTATGACCAAATTCACTTGGAAAGACATACGATTCATTTGAAACGCAGCCTGTGAATCGTCATTTCAACAATTGAAAAAGTGCCTCACAACAACACCAATACTAATCACTCCAAGAAATGAGTTGGATTTTCACTATACACCGACGCCTCTCTTTAAGGCTTAGGTGCAGTACTAATGCAAGATGACCAAGTTGTTGCATATTCTTCTAGGTAACTAAAGATTCATGAGGGTAATTACCCAACGCATGACTTAGAACTTGCAGTTGTCGTATTCGCACTGAAGTTATGGCGTCACTACCTATACGGTGAATGGTTTGAGGTCTTCTCTGATCACAAGAGCCTCAAGTACATCTACACTCAGAAAGACTTAAACCTCCACCAAAGACGATGGTTGCAATTTTTGAAAGATTATGACTTTCAGCTCCAATACCATTCGGGAAAAGCCAACATTGTGGCTGATTCCCTGAGTAGAAAATCTTGTGTTGCTGCTTGTACTCTTAACTTTGAAATGGGGAAGTTGGCTACGAAGATGGAGAATTTTAACTTACAGCTCATTGAGGAGGGAGGAAGATCACGACTCTCCCAATTATCAGCCGACTCTGAGCTTATTCAAAAAATTTCAACTACTCAAGCCAACGACCCCATGTTAATGGAGAAAGGAAAACTCATCCTCAGTGGACAGGACCTTCCCCATTGGTCGGTCTCCGATGACGAGGTAGTTTTCTCCAAAAAACTTCTTTGCCTACCGAATGATCTTGAAGTTTTAAAACAAGTGCTCACCGAAATGCATTGCTCGAGGTTCGCTATGCATCCTGGGGGAGACAAAATGTACAAGGATGTCAAGCGACAATTTTGGTTCTCTGGAATGAAGAAAGCTATTACAGATTTTGTTACTCGATGTCTCACTTGCCAACAAGTGAGGGCGGAGCGCAGACTTTCTTGTGGACTACTCTAGCCTTTACCTATTGGAGAATGGAAGTGGGAGAACATAACAATGGATTTTGTTACGGCCTTACCTCAAAATAATAAAGGGCAGGACACAATTTGGGTTATCATTGACAGACTTACAAGGTCTGCACACTTTTTACCAATAAAGTTCACCGATAACCCTGCCAAGTTAGCCAAATTGTATGAAAAAGAGATCGTGCGCCTCCATGGCATACCACTAACGATCGTATCTGATCGAGAACCTTGATTCACATCAAACTTTTGGCAAAGCTTCCAGAGTAGAATGAGCTTCAAAATTACCATGAGCACAACTTTTCACCCACAGACTGACGGGCAATCAGAGCGTTTAATCCAATTGTTGGAGGACATGTTACGATGTTGCATATTGGACTTTCATGATGGATGGGCAAAACACTTATATTTGGCTGAGTTTGCATACAACAACAGCTGCTAATCCAGTATTGGCATGACACCATACGAGGCTCTCTATGATCGCCCTTGCAAATCTTTGGTATGTTGGTTAGACATGGCAGATTGACTGCAATTGGGGCCAGAACTAGTTCAAGAGACTTTTGAGTAGATTAGACTAGTAAAAGAGCGACTTCGTGTAGCACAAAGTCGACAAAAGAACTATGCTGACAAGCGGAGACAACATCTAGAACTTGACAATGAGGACTTTGTTTTTCTAAAAGTCCAGCCTACAAGAGGTGTCAAACACTTCAGAATCAAAAGAAAACTCTCTTCGCGATATATCAGCCCATTCAAGATCGTCGAACGTATTGGAAAACTAGCCTATCAATTATCCCTTCCCTTATTCGTGTCTAAAGTTCATGACGTTTTCCATGTATCCATGCTTCAAAAGTATCGTCTTGATCCTTCACATATCATCCCTCTGGTCGAAGTTCAAGTTGAAGAAGGAAACAAATATCAGGAGAGAACGATACAAATTCTAGATAGGAAAACTCGATAACTGAGGCAACGTAGCATTCCACTTGTAATAGTACTATGGGATCACCACGGAGTAGAGGAAGCAACTTGGGAACTAAAAAAACAATTAAGTAGAAATACCCCGAATTATTTTCTATTAATAATTGATGATGTGATACATTGTACTATTTCACTAATCAATGAAATTATGAAACTTCTTTTACAATATCTTAATATATCGTTTCATTTAAATAACCATGCAAATGTCTGAAAACAACACAGACGGGAGTAATGAACCATACACGCCATGGCATGCTTGGCAACCAGTGGAGACTCCTTCAAGTTTAGAAACAAACCACAATTTTTTTGCATCACCAACTCCCTCGCCTCAGCTGCAATGATCCCAATCGCCAGAGCGTGTATGGCTATATCGTAACGAAATTATCCGAAACAATCCAGGCCCCTCATCCTGGCAGGATCTCCTACCAAAATACCAGACGGTTGAATTCTAACAATTGCACGTAAAAGCAATCCACCACTCAACCTACCTCCCCTGAAACACTGCAACTTGCAGTGCCCTACACCACCATCTGTCAGGAAAATGTCAGAACCTTCTGCGGATGAATCCGATTCCATTTGCTCTCCATTATTTGATGATGTCAAGGATTCCACCGTCCACAACATAATTCAGGGACCTTACCAACAATACCCTGATCTAATGAATGATGACCAAGGTGGTGAATCTCACAAAGACAACAATCATGACTATATGGACTGAAATTTCGAAGGCGAAATTCTTTTAAGGGGGGTAGGGTGTAATACCCCTGGTTTACACAAAAAAAAACCCTAAAATTCTAGGCGAAAACCCAAAGGGCATTTCATTTTCTATAAACCCCCCCTCATTTCTCACACCACAACTCTTCACTTATCCTTCTCTCCTTGGTTGGTTTTCATCACTCGTATTGTGATTTTCTCTCTCCTCTTTTTGAGACTCTCTTTGCGGTGCGAAACGACTCTGCTAGGGAAGAAGCGCCAATTTTGGAAAGAAGTATTATCTGAAGGAGGAGAATGAAACATTGGTTTGCGTGTCTTATGATTTTTAATAAAGTTCTCATCCATTTATCATTATGTTTATTATTCATTTACACTGCATTATTGCGTATAATGTTCATACATGTCATGGTTATACCTTAATATTTGGAGTCTAGTATTACACTGTTACTACGCCGGATTAATGGTCAATTTGACTCAACTAGATTAATGAAAGTTATAAAACACGCAAACCTATGTTTCGTTCCTTACTGAGAGTCTCGAACAGAGAGTTTCAAACAGACAAGAACTCAGAATGAGTGAAAGAGGAGGAAAAATCACAAGAGAAGGTGATTTGGTGTGAGAAAATGAGGAGGATGGGGCTTCCTTATATAAAGGATTTGGCGCCTGAACGATACACTTTTTTTTTTTGTGAAATCCTAAGGTATTATAGAACAAGAGGTAGCTTGCTGCTTTAGAAGACTTGGTATTTAAGCGGGACCTCGTGTTCCCACCTCTCAACCTAGAGACTGGTCTAGTTGGTCCATTTGAAAGCTATTTGCTTGTATAAGTGATACTGGACATCCTAACAACGCGCATGGTGATGCCGACCCTGATAAGTATCACCAAACATTGCCAAATCTTGTTTATTATTAGGAAAGACAGGACCTACACATGCATAGTCATCATACATGAAATAAGAACTACCTAGGGACGTAAGTGGTTTGTGATCTATGGAATAGTTATTGGAGCAATTGTGCTCACTATTATTGATGTTTCCCATGGAGATAGACGTACAATGTGAACCCAAGATTACCTAGGGATTGACATCTGTACGTGAACCCAGGGCGATGAACGATCATAGAGCCATTACAAGATGGTGTTATGCATACATTCTTGTTAAACCACGTTGTACAGTTTATGATGCTATGTTGTGTATATGTGATATTTGATTATGAAGTCTTCTTTATTAATTGTCATATTCATGAACTATTTTACCCACTAGGCAATAACTCACTCCCGTTGTTAACCATTTTTACAGGAGTCTAGGGTGGATTGGACGGAGGTGTTTTGGCCCTCATTTTGTACCCCTTTCTTATTTATTAGGGGGATTTTAGGAGGATGTTCCCTCAATTACATTTTGTACAAAATACATTCTGAAATTAATGAAATCAGAATTGTACTCAAATTGTGTGCATGCGCACTCGATAACTGTTATAATGCATCCGCACTTCGCTTTTGAGTGTCCTGTCGGATTAGGCGCGTCCGGGCGGGGTGTGACACAAACTGTATTAGGCTTTGTTACTAAAGCTCGTGAAGGATGTAAGGGAAATGTAACTAATTTTGTGGCCACTAATTATGACCCAACATACTGTAGGAAAATGCTTGTAGGAATGATCATTATTGATGAATTGCCATTTAAATTTGTTGAGAATGAAGGTTTTTATGGTCATTCAAACGCATTACAACCTAGGTTCATCATTCCATCTCGTCATATTGTTGCTAAAGATTGCTTTCAATTATATCTTGATGAGAAAAAGAACTTGAAAAGTTATTTGAAGACAACACGTCAACGAGTTGTCTCACTACAGATGTATGAACTCTGTGCAAAACCTTTACTAGATCGTACTTACTACACATTTTGTGCATAATGAATGGAACTTGCATAAAGGAGTGTTGAATTTTTGTCAAATTCCTAATCATAGGGGAGACACAATAGGCAAAACTGTTGAAAAATGTTTGCTTGAATGGAGTATAGAAATGGTTTTCACAATAACAATTGATAATGCTAGTTCTAATGATGTAGAAATTTCTTACCTAGCTAAGAAAATTAAAAATTGGAATAGGATTGGTGTTGGAAGGTAACTTCTTGCATGTAAGATGTTGTGCACATATCCTTAGCTTTATTGTTTGTGAAGCTTTAAGAGAACTCCATGACTCTATTTACAAGATTCGTAATGTAGTGAAATATGTTAGATATTCTCCAACACGATTGTTGCATTTCAAGAGATGTATAGAAAAGAAAAAAAAATATCTTGTGAGAGATTTGTTAGTTTGGATGTTTCTACAAGATGAAACTCAACTTATCTTATGTTGGAGTCTGCTCTTAAATTTCAAAAAGCTTTTGATAGGTTGGATGAAGAAGATGAACAATACTGTGTGGACTTGAATGGGGATGAAGGGAAGAATGACATTCCATCATTTAAATATTGGGAAGATGCCCAAGTATTTGTTAGGCTTTTCAAGGTTTTCTATCAAGCTAATTTAAGTATTTCGGGCTCTTTATTTGTTACATCTAACAAGTTTTTTAAAGAAATTGTTGCAATTCAAGATTTGATTTAAAAGTATTCTTTAAGTAGTGATCCTTTTTTGTTTAAGATGGCTAGAAGAATGAGGGCAAAATATAACAAGTATTGGGGAAATACAAGCATAACTAACTACTTTGTTGTATGTTTCTGTTGTTCTTGATCCTAGATACAAGCTGAAATTTATGGAATATTGTCTTTGTTTCTTGAATGGGAGTGAGATTGGCATTGAACTTACGGAAAATGTTGATAAGACATTGAGAATGTTATATTGTGAATATAAGGAGAATGTTTCAGATGCACGTGGTGGTGATGTTGCCCATGCTCACTCTTCACAACAAACAAAATGTGGTATCAAATGATGAAGATAATGAGGTTTCCATATTTACTCAATTTACAAGGCTCTTGCAATTTGTTGATTATATGTAGTAGAACTAAAGTGGATCGGTATTTGTTTGAGGGTTGTGTGGAAGATAATGAAAAATTTGATATCTTGGGCTGGTGGAAGGTTAATTCTTTAAAGTTTAAGGTACTTGGAAGCATAACGAGAGATGTAATGGAGATTCTTATATCCACAGTAGCCTTAGAGTCAACTTTTAGCACAAGTGGGCGTGAGCTTGATTCGTATCGTAGTTCATTGAACCCCAAAACAATAGAAGCTTTGATTTGTGCACAAAATTGGCTTTGATCTTCATCAACATGTGTTGATCTTCCTCAAGCAATGAATGAGATTAATGATCTTGAGAAATGTAAATCATTTTAAAGTTTATATTATGCTCTTATTTGGTTCTTTCTTATAAAGTTTCTTACTTACATTCTACAATATGTTATATTTCTTTTCTTTAATTAGAAATGTTAGGTGTGATTGGAGAATCTCTCAACCTTGTTGCATGATTGCAAGTTTCTACTATGAGGTAGCTTAATATTTATATCTTAAGTTTTAATTATGGTATATTGGTGTAATTCTGTAATATTAAGTGTGTTACTTGTTTGATACTTGTTTTGTAGATTGAAGATGATGCAAGAGACTGATTTTTTTTTATATTTTTTATGCATGAGATTGAAAATGATGTTGAAGATGCCTACATTTAATTTTTTGTTGAAGATGGTACAGGGAGAAGACGAACACTGCCAATTTTTTTTTAATAAAATGACAGTCATATATTTTTGTATAGATGGTAAATAGCTTTCATACTTGAAGATGTGATGGGAAAAAAAATAAGAACACTGCCAATTATTTTTTTGGTAAGATGACAATCATATATTTTTGTATAGATGCTAAAGAGCTTTTCATACTTAAAGATGTGATGGGAAAAAAAAACTTGAAGATATTAGTCAAACATTTAAAGGAGTTTTGGTTTTTTGTATAGTGCAGGCACTTAATAGTATTTGCATTGGGGAAAACATGGTGTAATCAAAATTATATTGATTTTTGTATATGGAATTTGGTAGTAAAAATTGGTGCAGCATTTATTATTTTGTTTTTGTGTTTGCATTGGTATAGGTATATTTACATTATCCTAATTTTTTTGTTTAATTAACAGTGAGTATATGTTTTTACTGAAATGGTATTTCTTAGAATTAATTAGAAACTTGAGTTGGGTTATTATTTTGTTTGTTTGTAATGCATTTTATTTTGGATTATTATTATTTGAGTTGTAATGTTCTTTTTCAAGTTTAAATTTGAGTTGTAATAGTCGTAATTATTTTATAAAGTTAGTGATGAATTTATAATTATAGGTCCAAAGTAGGGGTGAGCAGGTCACCAGCTCACCTGACCCGACCCGACTGACCCTATCAAAAAATACCCGGTCGAGTAGAGTTTTACTAATGGTTTCGGGTAGATCGGGTCCTAAAATAGGGAACCCGATATTTTTGGGTCGGGGTGTCGGGTGCTAAAAAAGCCTACTTGTAAAACCTGATCCAACTCGCTAATTAAATAACTCTAACCCTAATCATATATCCTACGTTTTCTTTTTAGAAAAACACCCCTCCCTTTTGAGCCGTCGTTGTTGTCCCCAATATTACAAGTACACCACAACTAACAAAGAAGAAAGCAAAACTCCATCAGATCTGCGTGTTTGCTTCTTCTTCTTTTTTTTTGAGTTATTATTGGAATTTGCGAACTTCATGAGATTTGAAAATGCTCGGAGATGACGTTGCGGTTGGTATTAGTGGTGCTCAAAATAAAGAGGAGGGTGGGGATAGAGTTGTAGGTTTGAAAGTGGCGGAGGATGGATCTCAGGTATGGAAGAAAGTGCGTGTTGAGGGCTTATGTAAAGAAATTGGAGGAAGGGGGAAGTGATAAAGATATGTTATAAGTTCATCTATTTTTCTTTTGGGGTTAAATTTTCTTTTAATTTCTTGAACGGGAACACAAAAATGTTGATTTTTGATGAATCAAAATTTTAATATGGTTGTAATTTCTTAGTGGAATTGTTTGTAATTTTATTTTATAGTTCTTACTTTTTCACGTTCTTTTTTTCTCCACCACATTTTTACTATCTTGGACATGATATGATGTTTCTATAAAAACCAATGTGATGGATGTTTTGTTGTATTTTTGCTTCAAGCACCAGCAACTAGGGTTTGGTTATGGTGTTTGTTTACATTATATTCAAAAAAAAATAAAAATAAGGTGACCCAAAACCCGACCGACCGGACCCGTGCACGGGTCGGTCGGGTTCACATCCTTAATCAAGGGTGGTCAAGTGGCATTAGGTGTAAAATGATGCCACCCCACTAGGCCTGGTCGAGTGGTGTCCGAGCCCAAACCCGACCCATGATCAACCCTAGTCCAAAGGTAAATTAACCCATTCTTTATAAAAGGCTTTAGAATTAGGGCCCAAACTTTTGAATGGATCATTTGATACCCCTCTTTATACTTAAAATAGGCTTAAAGATTTAGCCCAAACTATGTAGGCCTGAATTCATGGTGAAAACAGGCTTAAAATCTAGCCCAAAATACAAAGAAATGACCAACCCGATAAAGGGACAGGCCCGACCTAGCCCGTAAACGTTCAATTGGGCCCTTATATTTTTTAAATGTCGAGTCTATTCGGGTGCTATAATGTTGCACCCGATTGGGTCGAGTTTGGGGGGCCTGGACTATAAACCCGCCCAAACTTAGCCTGTAAGCCGCCCTAGTACCCGATTCTCGGTTACTACTAAATACAATTATACCATGGGTAAGAAATAAATAAATAAATATTTGGGTAATAAATAAATAAATAGATATTTTATAGCTTTTAATTTTGAAGATGCCCATTCCCTAAGCCATATTTTCAAACTTACAACCCTTTTAATTTCTTTACTTTCCTTATCATATTGAAAGTTGGAGTCTTGGAAAGACATTTAATAGATGGTAAGTGAAAAATCACTAGGAATCAAACACCCACTATAAAACAAAAATGGAGAACATTCCAAATCTTTTTGCTTTGTAGGACGAGAGTATTAGCCAAGACAATGCACATGTTAATTTTTTTTTTTCTAAATAAATGCTTGAATCTTTCTTTTCTTATTCTTCTTCTACTACTACTACTACTACTACTACTACTACTACTACTGCTACTACTTTTTCTTCTTGAAACTAATAACATGGCTCATCGACAACTTTTGTTTCTTATGTTTGTTATTTTTGTTTTAATCCCTGCATTTACTTTCTGCTTTCAAAGGGAAGAGGTAATTAAAGCGTTGTTGAGAAAGCTAGACAATAAAAGGGCATCTTCCTATGTACAAGAAGCTGCAGCTAAGGCACTTCTGCAAAGACTGCTACTTACTCAAGTCCCCAATTTTGAGTTCAAGATAGTTCCTAAGGTTGCACTCCTCTCACTTCTTTGCTATCATTCATTTTTTTTTTTCACTTTTTATGAACCAATGCCCTTATGGCCATTGTGACAATTTGGAGAATGTTGTTATTTAGATTTTTGTATTAAAAAATGAATGTTGTAAGAAACATATTTGATGGATGATTTTGTGTTAATGGATGACCAAAAGATACAATTTAATGACTTGTTTGATGATTTTGTGCCAAGAATGGTAACCACTTATTGAAATTTCTATTTATACTTGTAACGGTTGTAAATGCTTATTTATTTTTGTTGTCATTTATTATAAATTAACTTCATAGAATTTATTTGATATGTCATTTGGTACACATGGTTTCAAATTGTTTAGTATAATGATTAAGAATTTATTAGGTACATGCTATTAAAAGTAGACAAAACGGACAAAACCGGGCTACCCGATTTTTAAAACATACGAGTAGGGATGAATACTTGCTGTACGTTTTTCAAACTGGGGCGGGTACAGACATGCTATATGTCTGTTGTTACGAAGTGTTGTTTGAACCTGTACCCATCCGTACTCAATTTTTTGCCACCCCTAACTGGGGGATGTCACCAAAAACATTTTGATGCTTAAGTTAGTCTTCATGAGAGAAAAAAAAAAATAAGTGTAGAAAGATGAAGACTTTTGCGTACCTTTTTCTTGCATAATGGAAGTCCTTTTAATAGTGAAGGTTAGATTTTTCACATTTATTTTGGTCATTAATAACGGGATCGCATTTAAGTATTTTCCTCATCATGGTGAATAAGAGATCTTATGGATCAAGATACATTTCGGTGTTATCAGATCCATTTCAGATCATTGTGAGTATAAGAACCTGGTCGCAACCAAGGAGGCTTTTGGCTGTAACCGTGGGAAAGGCCTTGACTGGAGCCAAGAAAAGCCCTTTGGTTACAGTTGAGGTAAGGCATTGGCCAAGGGCCTCGGCTGGATTTGAGGCAAGTCCTCGGTTGTGGTCGAGGAGCCTCGTCCACGATCAAGATAAACCCTTGGCCATAACCAAGGTACATCCCTCGTCCTTGATCGATGTTGTTGTTGGCCCAAATTATAGTCCAAGAAAAGGGGTAAATTGGACTTAGTAGATTTTTTGATTAATACCTTTCAAAAAGGAATTTAGAGCAATTCAAAAATTAAATGCAGGAAAAGTAAACAAGATGAACACAAACGATTAATAGTGGTTTAGCTTACCCAAGCCTACATCCACTATTTAATCTCTCCCGATCAAGATTTATCAAATCTACTATACCAATCCTACTTACGAGTGAGGATCAAACCTGTCACACCCCGAATATTCTCTTATTTGCAAATCCCTTTAATAGGTGATTTGATGGTAAAATAACAACAAGAGAAATTTCAAGGTTACAACTTTTGTATTCCCAAACTTCACTTTATTCCATGACTTATTTCCTATATTACAAGAATATTTATCTTTTTCTTCCATACGCAATAGTTTAACTAACCCACAAAAGTGTCGAAACATTACAACCTTTATATACAAGCTAAAGTTAGTATGATGGCTTATTACTAGTTTATCTACAAATTTACATTATTTGATGACTAGATCCTCATTCCTTCCTTTTCTTTTTCCTTCTTTTCTTTCTTACTCCTTTCCCTTGACATTAATTTCTTGGAGATAAGATTGAAAGGGTGAGCTTATGCCCAGTGGGTTTCCACACTTTAGGCAAAACACTAAAGTTGATATTCAAGAACTGAAATATAAACAATATAACAACAACAGTTGCACATAGAGACTTTGCTAGCAATTGAATAGAACATTTTAAGAAATCTTCAATGATAAGCTACATTTAGCATTCCAGCATGGGCCAACTTCCAACCCAGGTAAGCTGCATTTAACATTCCAGCAAGGGCCAGCTTCCAACCCAAATAAGTTGCATCTAACAACCCAACAAGGGTCAACTTTCAACCCAAATAACATTTTACTTGTAATATCGCTGGATTAGACAAAAAATAAATAAATAAATTCTAATCATATATGTCCCATCTATAAATTCTAATCACATATATCACAATATGGGAAGATTAGTTTTGAGCCCATTACATTATCAAGTCCAAAGGCTAAAGCCGTTGATCAATTCAAGACCGGTCTTAAGATCAAGCCCAAGTCAAAGCCCAAAAGAGAAAAGATTTTAAGGCCCAAAGTCCAAGTTCAATACTATGTGAGAATTATTGGTGAGAAAATGGACTATAAGTGTAAGGCCATGATTTGTAGGTGAGAAAGTGAATTACAAGTGTAAGGCCATGATTTTTTGTGAGTTTTTAATTATTTGGTGGGAAAGTGAATTACAAGTGTAAGGCCATAATTTTTTGGTGAATTTTTAATTGAGTGGTGTGGATTGGATGGAGCTAGTATAAAAGGGGGTGCCTCCCCCTCATTTCTCCTTCCCCTTTCTTGGAGACTCTTTCTTGAAAATCTTAGTATGCTCTGTGGTTGCGGTTTTCTAGAGTACTCTGCTCACATCTCTTCCCTCCTTAGGTGCTCTCCTATCTCTCTTGAAGTATTTTCTCTTTCTCCCTCTAGAATTTCTCTATCTAGAAATTCTCTCTCTTCTCTTGAGACTCTCCTATTTGGTACATAGCGGAAACTCTGGTAGAACGCTGATCTTACAAAATTGAAGGTCGAAATCAGACCTTAGGTTTGAGTGTATTATCTCTTTTTATATAGTTTTCATACATGCATCATGCTATTTGATATACATGCATCATTTCAATTATATTGTCAATGTTTATCTAGATGAGACCATGTCATGTTAAACCTTGACATATGGAATATATATCGTCATACTGTTGGGTTAGCAATTAATTCTATTAGCCAGACTTAGTCTTGTCCATAGTGCCATTAATTTGTGAACGGGAGGCAGCAATGCTGCTCTAGAAGACTTGGTGACTTAAGCGTGTCTAGTGTGACCAACCTCTCAGCCTAGGGACTAGTCTAGTTAATTATATTGAAAGTTAGCCTAAAAAGATATAAAGTTCCACATGCCTGTCACGACGTCCCTGACGTAGTCTGACGTCATGACCGGCACAACATACTATACACTGTACATACCCATATACAGTATATAATATACTGTCAGCCTTCACGTACTCTCTTAAACCTTCCCAAAATGTACATAAATTTTTTTTTTTACCTATACCACAAATCAAATTCCATAACCATTTCATTCATTCACACATCAAATTATCATTTCCTCATCCAATATAAATATATGCCCACACATCCCATCTAGATGATAATACATATATAATGTGTGATAAGTATACATATCAAAATAACAAAAATATAATCTATTTCCTCCAAGCATACATACACATACCAGACAAGTTCATTTTCCCTTCGAGTCAATACCTGAAATATTGGAGGAAATAGGGTGAGCAATCAACAGCTCAGTGAATATAGTTCTTGAGATGACAATTATATACATTTATAGAAATATGACATTTAAAATCATTTCAAACACTTATTCAACACATGCATCATTCAATGAATATATTGTACATGTCAACATCATAAATTTCATGATTTTCAATAACATAATGCACAATCTCCCTCCTCCGCAAGGCAAGAGAGCGGGTCTAACCCTTGTATGGTCGTACAAGGTAGACACAACTTCTCATGACCCAATTCAATAACACCATGCACAATCTCCCTCCTCCGCAAGGCACGAGAGCGGGTCTAACCCTTGTATGGCCGTTACAAGGTAGCCACAACATCTCATTACCCAAGTAACAGTCATTTCAAGGATCACAACCCTTGTTAGGATAGACCTAACGAAATGACAATGAGGAATCGCAAAGCCTCATCATTACAAACTCCAATGCTAAAATCAGTTTGCATGATCCATAAAACTCAATGCATTATATCTAAATATAACATGCATACAATCAAACATTTTATATGCGTACAATGCCATACAAGAACCAAATCAAGGAAACTATACTCACAGTGGTTACACGGGTTTTCTAATTCAACTGCTAAAATCGAGCAACAATAGGGCTTCCTCAAGAGCGTTTATCCATGCCCTTAAGCTCTCAATTTAAACACTGAAATGACCATAGATTATCATGAGAATCATCATTTACCATTTCGGTAGCTACTAAAATATCAACTCACTGTTCACAGGAGTATTCATTTTTTTACTATTCACTTTTTACTATTCACTATTCACTATTACTATTCACTTTTACTATTCACATTTACTATTCATTATTCACTATTCACTTTTACTATTTACTATTTACTATTCACTATTTACTATTTACCATTTATTTTTACTATTCATCCGAAAGATGTAAATTGTATTAAAATTGTCCAACGGCTCCAAAAATCATAAAATTGAATCTAACCACATATTCGGGTTTCTAACAGTCTAGGGAGCATTTTCTACCATTTTAGCGGAGTTTCATTCACGTTGGGTCCAAAACCCCAATTCTTGAAAATGCCGTAAAACGGCTCCCACGACAAAAATTAC
Organism: Paratinospora sagittata; assembly: GCA_035771175.1. Classification (NCBI taxonomy): domain Eukaryota; kingdom Viridiplantae; phylum Streptophyta; class Magnoliopsida; order Ranunculales; family Menispermaceae; genus Paratinospora; species Paratinospora sagittata. The sequence goes on from CM069608.1 coordinate 14,238,458, forward strand.
TCCTCTAGAAATGTTACATCTAGCTTAGATAGTAATTTTACTACGAAAAATAGCAAAAATAGCTTACCGGCACGTCGAATTTGGCGCAAATCTCGCGTTTTCTCTTTTTCTTCTTCTCCTTCTTCTCTCTGTTTCTCTCCTTCCGTCTGCAACTTCTTCTGCAACGTCTTCTTCTTCTTCCTTTCTATTTCATTTGTTTTATTTTTATTTATTAGTTTTTTTTTTATTCTAGTTGCATCCCACGTTGGATGCAACTAGATAGATTTTTTTTATTTTTATTTTTATTTTTATTTTATTATTATTATTATTTTTTATTTAGATTTATATATACAAATGATTCCATGCACCGTGACTCTCTTTATTAACTAACTCCTCTATCAAATTTCATTAAATTCATTCAATCATAATCAAATCCACATTTTTAATTAACCAATCCCATAAATTAATCAATTTAATTCACATGTATCATCTTCATTTCATAATTTTATTTATTTACTAATCATACACGCGTATATTTAGCGCATACGTATCAACTACGTGTATTATCACGTGTATATTTAGCTCATACATATAAAATACGTGTATTATACATCTTCATATACGCGTACTTCAACGTATGTATTTAATTAAATTTATGGGGTGTTACAATGCCTGTCCTTTGGGCTCAAGAGCTGCTGCACATGAGCAATAGACACAATATTAATGATGCTTGTCCTTTGGGCTTAAAAGCTACCGCACATGTGCAGTAGGCTAGTCATATCAGTGTATGACTTGACACTGGACCCTGTTGAATTGATAAGAGTTGTACCAGTGCAATACATAGAAATATGCCAGTCAAGGATGGAGATCACCCCGATATATATATACATGTGCACTTTGGATCATGCATAGTATACTGGTAAACAACACGACCACTTAGGTACATGAGTATTCTGGCCCTTGAAATTGATTATCGGCATGGATGCCCTGCAATGACTTGACCCCATGAGATTCATCTCTGCCGGAACTCTGATGATTCAACTAGAAAGGAGTTGTACGGATCGGGTTACATATATTCCTTGGTGAGGTATGTATAATGAAAACCTTGGATGAATCCTGGAGACGGACATTATACGAGTGTGACAGTTAAAATGGTATCAAAACACGGTTCACGGCCTGTCCAGACCTAGTATGACTTAAAGTCGCCCAGTTGGTCACATAAGCTTTAAGAAACTTAAACACTAGCTCGAAGGAAGATAGATAAATGGAAAATCAAAGATTTAGGGGAATCATTGAAAAATACTAAATCCTCCGATTGTACTTACCAACCTCTGGTTTTGCCAATCAAAATTACTTGGAAAAGAATATGTCGTCAGGCGAAAACAATCCCTCTAACAGAGCCTACCCCGACACACCCTCCTCTAATGAGTCAACCAGCTTGGAACTACCCACTACAAATGGGCCAAGCATCAACTCACCAACAAGTCTTTGAGTTCCCTGCTATCAATCTTCCGTCAATGGGCAACATGACATATCAACCCACGAATCAATTTGAGGCCATTTTGATAGCAAATGTCACGTACATGAACACGAAGATGCTGGAATATCAGAGGATGGTCAATAGGCAATTTCACGATATGAACCAAATGATGCAAGACTTCATATCTGAGCAAAGTACTTCACAACGCTCGGATAGGTCCGTAAATAGTCGTAGAGGCTAAAGAAGGGGCAACAAAGAAAAAATGGGGATACTGGCAATGATAATTAACCTCAAATAAAAAAAAATGTTTACGACTATGTTTGGTGGGCAGACTTGCAGCTTTAATTTTCTTTTGTATCACTAACTTTGGAGTGGTATTGGACACACCAAAATTTTGGAAGTTAGAAAATCCACGACCTTGTGTGGCAAATCATCCGGGAAAGTTGAATCACTAAGATTATCACTAAGTTTACACGGTATGGGACGAGTAAACTTGGAGGATACTATTAGTGGACCACTTTTCAAGTGATGTTTGTAGGGACCGCATCCATACGACTTGTCACGACGCCCCTGACGTAGGCTGACGTCATGACCGGCACAGCATATTATACACTGTACATATTGCTCACATTCCTTAATTATAGCATGTATTTCATACACGCATATATTTAGCTTATACGTATAAAATACGTGTATTATATATTTTGATATACGCGTACTTCAACGTATGTATTTAATTAAATTTACGGGGTGTTACACGACTTGACTTGGTTACGTCCCTTATCACCAAATTCTCGGGGTATGAGACATAGAAACTTGGAAGATAATCGAAAAAGCCAAGAAAATAAGTTGGAATGCATAGGAACGCGGTAGAACGTTTAGATTACGATATTTACCAAGGATAGTCTCAGAAATTTTATGACTCGTATGAGTTTTCAAAAAAAAAAGTAAGTATATTCAACAAAACCCAACAAAAACATTTGAAAAAGGTTTGAAGACTATACTTATATTGTATGAACTGTTCCAATTTTGCTTTATACCTTGGCTGAAATGCGATGTTCATATGAATTCTTTGACTCCTCATCAATACTTTACACTATACCTAGAAAACTATGTGGATCAATATTTGTACTAAGAATGCCACCTTGTTATATTGTTCTTGGCTTTATTTCATGGAAGCCTTCTAAAGAAAAGTTCTATTTTCTCTTTGCCAGTGATGAAAAATGCAAATTAGAAAAATTGGAAGGCCACGCTCAACCACTCGCTCAACCGAGGAGACACCTCCTGAGACACATAATCAGGATCTGCCACCTCTAAGAATAGAACAGGCCGCAGCTAACACTGCCACCACAGCTGGGCAGGTAGTGCCACCTCCACCACCACCTACACCCTTTGTCATGCCTCCTGGCAAGGAACATATGTTTGCCGGATTCATTGAAATGATGAAGGCTACCGTTCAGATAACCGTTAAGGAAACAACGACAAACCAGGTGCTTACTGTTGCGTAAAATTGCAAGTGCACAATATCGTTAACAAGTAATAACGTGATGAATAGAGTATCATTCCCACAAAGATTTGTTACTGAATTTCTATGTTAAATATTAAAATTGTTTCACCCTAATCTTATCTAAACACCAATTAAAATTCGTTGTAATCTAAATAATAAAGTTAAATCTAAAACAAATCAAAATTAATCAAAGTAATCAGAATAATTAAAACCTAGAATTACAATCTTCTCTCATATTTCAATTGGATTTATCTAACTAGTTTTGAATTAATTAATTAATTAAATTTGTTAATCGAGAGTCTAAATTATTTACAAGCCTCTTTCGATGGTCATGCAAAAATACCTTGAATAATTAAATCTCTCTATTTCTATAAAATTTAAATTAAAACAAGATTCATTAAGATTATACTCTTCAATGGTTACATATGTCACATGAGTATATTTCTATCTCACATGAACTCAATAGCTTTCGCCCTTATGATCATATGTTATTTTAATCAAGTTCACAAATCTAAACACCTTTCGTCAAGATCATATAGATTCAACAAATCATCTAATTAGTGATCAAGTAATTAGAAGCATTAGGAACAGATTAAAATAAACAACTCTAAATAATCAATTAAAATCTAAAATCAAACATAAAATCCAATATTCATATGAGATCCAATTGTAACTCTAGACAAACAACTTAGCTCATCATTGAAATGGAAGAAAACTTAAAAATATTGATGAACATGTTGAATAGAAATAAGAAGAAACTAGAAAATCAATTGGAAGATGTTGAAGATGCTCCCTTGTTTCCAACTTCGCGTTTTTCACCTCCTTCGATTCAATTTTCTTCAGCTCGTTCTCTTCTCTCTTTTTTCCTCTATGATGCTTTGAAAACCCTAAAAAATGGTCTTTATATAGATACAAGTCCATAGGAAGTTGTCCAAATCAAACTAGGAAAGTTCGCAACAAAATTAGAAAGTTTCTATTTTGAATTGCACATCCACTTTCTTCCTCGCCGTTTTTATTCATGTTCTCCACTCCAAATCAACCTCAAAACCATTTCCTCTTATAGTATTTCAAGTAAGGAACCCATAGAAACAAACCATGTCCAATTCGAAGTTAAATTGAGAAAGTAATGGTCAAAATACAAAAGTCGCGCAGAATTGACTTTTCCGTCGCCGCGGCGCCCAGTTACGGGTTTTTACACCCATTTTTCCTGATTTTCATGTGGACTTAGCCAATCTTTTACACTCCCAAGGCTTCGATGCACTTGTTTCTTCACTCTAACTCCCTTGGCTCCTCTTGCATCATGTCTTCATCTTCTCAATCATCATTTAGAACAACAAATCACCTACAAAACACATCAAACCAAGTGAGTATCATGCTTTAATAATCTCATGAACCAACCTATAGAAATCCATACCGAAATAATGTAAAAATACCAAAATGTAACTAAACTATTTAATAACCAAATTTATGGTAAACTAACCTAATATATGAACTAAATACCATAAAACACACCTAAAACATGCTCTAAAACATATATTAAATACCTACTTATCACTTACCATCCAGGCACCAGTGAACATCATCAGATCGGAAACGAAATACCAAACTGATCAAATTACTAAGTACAAGAACGTCCAACCCCTTACCTTCACCAATAACCCTGATGTCGACGAGGCCCAAAAGTGGCTCGATGAAACAAAAAAGGCCTTGGAGGCTAAGGTGGCCACCGATGATCGTAAGATTCCCCTTGCTGCTTACCAACTTGTGGGATGGGCGAATCTCTAGTGGAAGACAGTGAAGAAGGACCCAAGGGTCGATTTAGTGACGATGACTTGGATTGAGTTCGAGTCACTATTTGTTGAGGAATATTTCCCTAGCGTTGTGAAGAGGCGGAAACACCAAAAGTTCGCCAGGCTATATCTGGGCAACATGACAATCCGTGAATATGCTGTTAATTCACGGAGTTGTCAGTCTTCTCCTTTAGCACCATCTCCAAGGAGTGGGACAAGGCCGAGAAGTTGTTTAATGGATTTCTTCCAGATATTCGTCAAACCCTAGCCTTCTTTGAGCTAAAGAATTTTAGAGAGCTCGTAAATATGGTGATGAATTATGAGTAAGAGAAGATTGATCAGGAGAAGAGGAAGAACAAGGGGAAACGACTGGCAACCTTCTCCCAGCAAGATAACAATCAGGGCAATAAGAAGAAGCCTTATCAAAATTCCTACCCACCCCTCCTAGCCCCAGCTCAAAAATAGGAGAATGTTACACCTGTGGCTGAGGTCTTCAACTCTGGCAATTAGGGTTTCCAGCAGAAAAATAGGGGAGGTGGAAATGGCCGCAGTGGCCAAGGAAGAGGTGGAAGATACCAACAACAACAACACCATCAACTGTACCTGCAACAAGCCCCTCATAACCAGGGGATGACTTGTTTCAACTGTGGGCAATAGGGCCACTCGAGAAGGTTCTATCCCCACCCGCCACAAGCCCAACAACTAGCTCAGGTGGCACCAGTTCAACAGGCACCAGTTCAGCAGGCACCACCAGCTGCACCTACTCAGCCCTGACAGAACCAACAAAACCAGGGGCAAAGGCAACAGGGAAGAGCTTACGTAGTGGCTCAACAACCCCTCCCTGACAACAATGTGGGTAAAGGTACGTTTCCTTTATTCAATATAATCGTGGATGTACTATTTGATTCGGGTTCCATACACTCTTTCATATCATCTGCATTGGTAAAACATTTGGGGTTGCAAACTCACTAATATCACTATCTGTGTCTTCTCACCAATAGGATCTGGTACTGACATGAATACGAAATGTTCTAGTTGTGAACTTAAAATGTCAGGACAAATAATTCATGCAGATCTCTGATTGTGAACATAGAAGATTTTGACATCATTCTTGGCATGGACTGGTTGGCATCGTTGAACGGTAAGATTGACTATCTGAAGAAACAAGTTTTGTTAACATTACCCACAGGAGAAACCGTCAAGATCCAAAGAGCCCAAAAATAGATACATAGCTCAACTGTTGCATTCCTCAAAGCACAATTTCACGCATTATCCATTAGTGATGACAGTGAAACATCATCATCATATCCCCTTGGGCTACATGACATAATCGTTATATCAGAATTCCCAATAGTTTTCCTAAATAACTTTCTTGGTCTACCTCTAATTTGGGAATTCGACTTTGAGATAAAGCTCATAATGGGAACTGAACCCATTTCCATTCCACCATACAAAATGTCCAACGTCGAGCTGGTAGAGTTGGACAAGCAACTGAAGGAATTGGAAAATGTTGGATTCATCAGGAAAAGTTCATCACCATAGGGTGCCTAGTTCTATTTGTTCGTAAGAAAGATGGATCGTTACGACTTTGAATCGACTATCGCAAGTTGAATAACGTAACCATCAAGAACAAATACCCTTTGCCCATGATCGATGACTTGTTCGACCAACTTAGAGATGCAAATATTTCTCTAAGATCGATCTACGTTCTGGCTATCACCAATTCTGGATTGATCAAAGAGTCGGACATACATAAAATAAATTTCAGAACTCGGTACGGTCATTGCGATCGAGACCTTCGATTCACATCAAATTTTTGGCAAAGCTTCCAAAGTAGAATGGGCACCAAGATTACCATGAGCACAACATTTCACCCACAGACTGACTGGCAGTCAGAACGACTGATCCAGATTTTAGAAGATATGCTGCGATTTTGCGTATTAGACTTTCATGATGGATAGGCGAAGTACTTACACTTGGTTGAGTTTGCATACAACAACAACTACCAATCCAGTATTGGCATGACACCATACGAGGCCCTCTATGGTCACCCTTGCAGATCTTCGGTATGCTGGTTAGACATGGCAGATCGACCACAGTTGGGGCCAAAACTAGTTCGAAAGACTTTTGAGAAGATTAAGCTAATAAAGGAAAGACTTGGTGTAGCGCAGAGTCAACAAAAGAGATATGCCGACAAGCGAAGACAACCCCTAGAGTTTCAGAAGGGGAACTATGTTTTTTCTGAAAGTCCAACCTACAAGGGGTGTCAAACGTTTCAGGATCAAAGGAAAACTCTCTCCACGATATATCGGCCCTTTTGAGATCATCAAACGCATTGGAAAATTAGCCTATCGGCTACCCCTTCCCCGATCCATATCCAAAGTTCATGAAGTTTTTCATGTATCCATGCTTCGGAAGTACCGTCTTGACCCTTCACATGCTGTCCCTCTGGTCGAAGTCCAGATGGAAGAAGACAACAAATATCAGGAGAGAGCGGTACAAATTCTAGATAGAAAAACTCAAGAACTAAGATGTCATAGTATTCCATAAGTAAAAGTACTTTGGGATCACCACGGAATAGAGGAAGCAACCTGGGAACTAGAAGAAAGAATCAAACAAAAATACCCAAATTTGTTTCCTAACAGTAATTGATGATGTGTTGTGTTAATTATTCAAATTATCTAACTCCATCTATAATATGGCGACGATTCCACAGGTAAAAGCATTGGGTCTTAGGGAGACAACAAGCAGAATAACTAACTAAATTTTGAGGACAAAATTCTTTTAAGGGGGGTAGAGTGTAATACCCCCGAATTAGACAAAAAATAAATAAATAAATTCTAATTATATATGTCCCATCTATAAATTCTATTAATATATGTCACAATATGGGAAGATTAGTTTTGAGCCCATGTACATTATCAAGTCCAAAGGCTAAAGTCTAACATCAATTCAAGACCGATCTTAAGATCAAGCCCACGTCCAAGCCAAAAAAGAAAAAAAATCTAAGGCCCAAAGTCCAAGTCCAATACTATTTGAGAATTATTGGTGAAAAATGGACTACAAGTGTAAGGCCATGATTTCTTGATGAGAAAGTGAATTACAAGTGTAAGACCATGATTTTTTGTGAGTTTTTAATTGTTTGGTGGGAAAGTGGACTAAGAGTGTAAGGGCATGATTTTTTTGGTGAGAAAGTGAATTACAAGTGTAAGGCCATGATTTTTTGTGAGTTTTCAATTGTTTGGTGGGAAATTGGATTACAAGTGTAAGACCATGATTTTTTGGTGAATTTTTAATTGAGTGGTGTGGATTGGATGAAACTCGTATAAAATGGGGTGTCTCCCCCTCATTTCTTCCATCCCATTCTTCATTTCTCCTCCCCTTCTCTTGGAGACCCTCTCTTGAAAATCATAGTATGCTTTGTGGTTGCGGTTTTTACTGATCTTTCACATCCAAAAATATTTTCTCGAGTACTCTCCTCTCATCTCTGCCCTCCTTAGGTGCTCTCCCCTTTCTTGAAGTATTTTCTCTTTCTCCCTCTAGAATTTCTCTCTCTCTACAAATTCTTTCTCTTTTCTTGAGACTCTCTTTTGGAGACTCTCCTATTTGGTGCACAATGGAAGCTCTGGTGGAACACCGATTTTGCAAAATTGAAGGTGGGAATCAGACCTTAGGTTTGCATGTATTATCTCTTTTTATAAAGTTTTCATACATGCATCATGTTATTTGATGTACATGCATCATTTCAATTATATTGTCAATGTTTATCTAGATGAGACCATGTCATGTTGAACCTTGACATTTGGAATATATATAATCATACTGTTGGGTTAGCAATTGATTCTATTAGCCAAACTTAGTCTTGTCCCTAGTGCCATTCATTTTTGAACGGGAAGCAGCGATGCTGCTCTAGAAGACTTGGTGACTTAAGCGTGTCAAGTGTAACCAACCTCTCAGCCTGGGGACTGGTTCGGTTAATTCTATTGAAAGCTAGCCTAAAAAGATATAAAGTTTCACATGCCTGTCCCTTGGGCTCAATACCTGTCCTTTGAGCTCAAAAGCTACCGCACATGTGCAGTAGGCTAGTAATATCAGTGTAGGACTTGACACTGGACCCTATTGAATTGATAAGAGTTGTACTAGTGCAATACATAGAAATATGCCAGTCAAGAATGGAGATCGCCCCAGTATATATACATGTGCATTTTGGATCATGCGTAGCATACGGGTAAACAACACGACCACTTAGGTACATGAGTATTCTGGCCCTTGGAATTGATTATCGGCACAGATGCCCTGTTATGACTTGAAATGAGTTGTACGGATCGGGTTACATATATTCCCTGGCGAGGTACGTATAATGAGAACCTGGGAGGAATCCTGGAGACGGACATTACACAAGAATTCAGGACGATACTAGACCATGAATTTTCATGAGACGGAATGTTGTGCGTATCTACCCATTCATGCATTTTATATGATTGACGATGACTGTGTTGTGTTTATCTTATGATTATGAATATGATGAATTCGTTATAAATTGACATAATCCACGAAATATCTACCTTTCCCACTGGGCGATGGCTTATCCCGTTGTCATCATTTACAGGAGCTTGAGGCGGTGTGGAAGAGGGTTGTATGGGCTCTAGTTTGTGCATACCTTAACTATTTGTTGTATCAATTAGGTTGATCCGAGAGTATGTTCCCTTGAATGACAGTCTTCATGATGCCTGCATCTGTACCCATATTCTACATAATTAATGAAAAATTTTCTTTTTGTGTTCCTGCACATTCTGTATTCTATTGTAACTGCTTGCATTCCGTCTGTGTGAGTTTCGTGGGTTTAGACGGGTCCTCGGCGGGGTGTGACATCACTAGTGAAAGTAAAGATGTGTGCATAACTTCAACATGAATGTAAAAGTTCATGAAAAGACTAGAATGCACAAACCATAGGATCATCCCCACCTTGGAGTGAATGTTATAGCAACGTCTTTTTAAGCTTTTCCCTAAAATACAAAAAGAGAGAGATTTTGAAATAAGTTTAGTTTTGAAAGAATTTGAAAATCTACCCCTATTAATAGTATGAAATTTATGGGCTATTCCCAAAATTCCCTTGGAGATCTTATTTATTTATTGTCTTGTCTAGTGATCGGGCAAGGTCTCGGGAACGTTCTCGAGAGTATTCTCAAGAAAATTCTTTTAAAGTAATACCAACTATATCTTTTCTTGAGATATATCTTGAGACAATTCTTTTTAAATAATACCAACTATATCCTTTCTCGAGATATATCTTGAGACGATTCTTTTCAAATAATACCAACTATATCCTTTTCCACTTTTATCCTCAGACTTCCTCATAATACCAATTGTGTCCCTTTTTGTCCTTTTCTTACTTTTAGGTGAAAATGTCACAACCTTCTCCCCTTAAAGAATTTCTTCCTCGAAATTTGTTTCATTTCTTTAAGAGTAAAGCAACCAATGATTTTCTGGTCCCTAAAGATAGTTCCTTAAAAACTATATCACCCTTGAGTTGCATCTTTAGGGGTGCAACTATTGATTTGGAAAACACTAACTTGAACCTTGTTTTTTTTAAGAATAGTTTGGTTTGGAAGGGTCACATATACCTGTTTCTTTAGGTAGTCAATTTGAGCGTTTAACTGGGTTAACCAATCCATTCCTAAAATTATATCAAAATCTTCAATGTTTAAAATCAACGGATTTACTAAGAAAGGTTCATCACCCATCCTAAGTTAATATTTGAAGCATAAGTGTGTAATTTCTACTCTTGCCCTCACTGGTGTGGTTACCATTATTATAGGATTCAAAGGTTCAACCTCTAACCCTAGCCGTTGTACTATGGAAGGAGTTATGAACCAATCGGTGGATCCCGTGTCAAATAATACCCACACTCTGGAGTTGAATAAAGGAAATATACCTTCAACCACAGTCGTGTCATGCTGCTCCTGTGCTGCGACAGCAAATGTTTGTCCTTGTGTCTGCGGCTTGGGTCGATTAGGTTGTCTAGGTACAACATATTGATTTGACGGGGCCGTTTGTTGAGGTTGAGTACAATTTTTAATGATGTGGCCCGCTCATCCACATTGGAAACACATTCTTACTTCCTGTCGCTAACCACAATTTGGTTATGGTCCCTGGTTTCCTTTAGGGATACCATTTCCTGGATTTGACCCTTGTGGCTTTGGCTTGACTTTTGCCACAACTTGACTTCCTATCTGCTCTTCCAGCTGAAATTTTACTAACTTTCCCAATCCTTGAAACATTAACGATCATTTCCCTTTATTCTTCCTCTACTCCTGTTGTTGCCTCTCCTGCTCGAACTGCATGGCCCAATTTACAACTTCTCTGTAATTTTTTACTTTTAAAATGGACAATGCTTGCCTTAATTTGGGCTTAAGTTCATTATAAAATTTTTGAGCTTTGTCTCTTCCATTTGCTACTAAAGAAGGAGAAAACACTGACAATTTCGTAAACTTTGCAGAATATTCCTGCACCGTCATTTGTTCTTGGTACAACTTGGAAAATTCCAACCGCTTCTGCCTTTTTGTGGCTATGGGAAAATATTCCTCAATGAACACGGCTTCAAATTCTAGCCAAGTCATTTTAGCCACATCCAAGGTCAGATCTTAATAATTTTTAACCAACTGTGAGCTATCCAACTAGTTGATAAGCGACTAGTGGAATCCTTATCTTATCTGGTATTCCCATCGCTTCAAAGGCTTTACGAGTTTCGTCTTGCCACTTTTGTGTGGCGTCTGCATCTGGTTTTCCATCGAAGGTTAATTGTTGCAATCTTTTAAATTTGGTTATTTGTTTCGTTGTTTAATCCTTTTCTACTATTCCAGCATTTGCATGAAATAGTCGAGTTGTGGCTCGTTGACTCTGAGCTTCTTCCATTCTAAAGTCCACGTAATCCATGAAACAATGGAAAAATCTTTCCATCTTGGTTAGCGGTGGTACCGATGACCCATTGCCTATCTCTGGTGGTGGTGGATTGGCTGTGGGTGCTCCACCTAGTGTATTGGCGTCTTCTGTAAATCGTTCTGGCGTAAACATTGTTTCTATTCTGGATGGCCCTACATCCCTAGGTAGCTCACTCCTCGAAACCTGTAATCAGCCATTGGTGACTTGGCATAGCATTTGTACCGGCATACGGGGGTACAAATAAGATTTGTTTTCCACCTAGCTTCTAGGTTAAAAGCATAGGGTTTATCGGTTCCATTTACTGAATATAGGTTTCAAACCTTTAGAATCACAAAAAAATATATAGTAAAATATTCATTTAGATATAATATGCATTTATGTACTATATTCATGTGTATAAAGTATAAATTTAGATAACTTATATGAAAATCATTCTTATATATATTTTCAACACGTATTTGTTTTTCATTGTAAAACAACACTATATTTAGTCATTGGTACCGATTTTGTCGTCAAGTTATTTCTAGTTTCTCATGACGTGACTTTAGATTTGATATTCAAACAAACATTGCAGTCACAACTAGCATAGTATCCCAAAGAATGCCACTACAAGACAAAACTTGAGGCACTAATAAGCCTCCCGCGAAAATACTAATCCAAATACCTAATAAACACAATATACAACCTGTATATGACAATTATGACTAAACCAAAATTAAATTCATCATCCATAATTAGACAAGATCATATCCATCCTGTATACAATATGGTTTAACATCTAATCTAAACATCTACCAGAAGATAACAAGAGTCTATCAACCCAAGTTTGTCATATACAATCCATTTACAACCCACGCATCTATGTGATATTTATACATGCATACTATGATAGTTATATACAAGTCCAAATAAAACAAATGAGCCAAAATATACAAAACTGTACCCAAGTCCCCAAATTCGAAACCTACATCCAAAAAGAAGGAGAAGAAGGCCTCGCAGGCGATCAAGCCTTGCCCTTCCCTTTTGGATCAGAACCTGAGAAAATACGGAAATAAGGTGAGCTCAACTAGCTCAATGAATAATTCTCACAATAATATCCACAAATGCATTTATAAAACATGTATACCATTGAAATAACATTTATAAACACAAATTCATCAATTGAAGTATAACGTACATGATTTAAACTAATCATATGGTTTTGTGCATCATTTTCATAAAAATCACATACGCAGATGCCTCACAAAGAGGACATGTCAGTATAACACATGTTTTTACTTCCGCCATTGGCCAATAGGTTCAGATCGAGGCATTATCCATCACTAATCCTCCAACTCATTCATTCCTCAGTGCTTCGAAAGTCCCCTCCATGAAGTACCAATCCAAGTACTCCGGCGGCACGTTCCCCGAAGAACAAGTAAATAGGAAGACAACAATGCCAAGGTTTTCAATCCAATACACACAAGGCAATACTATGCGTATAAATCCATTTGTCATGATCATAAATACTATGCACATATACAATAGAATGCATATCGTTCAACACATCAATTTTATATAAATACAATGCCATAAATGGAGAAATAGAGTGAGAAATACTCACAATTAATCCAAAAGTCAATAACTCAAGCTATACAACCTCCAATTATATCAATCTCAATCAACGTCCTGAAATAAACATTAATCATACAATGATGATCAAACTCAAGTCTACACATACACCGTGCCTAATTTCTCAAGTGAAGGTCTCTACATAGCTAATTAGGCCAATTACACCATTCACCATCCCAAATCATGTAGAATCATCATAATTCGTCAAAACCCCCAATTCTACACCATAGGCACAATATACAATACTCATGCCTAAAATTAGGGTAAAATCTCTACAAGGCCATATTGGGTCAATCACATTAATCATCCCTTCAAACCAAATGAAATCATCAATTATCATCATGAATCATTAAAACTCATCCAAATGCATAACATAAGCCACATGCACACCATTTAGAAAGCTACAAGTCCACTTTCTAGGGTTTGGGTCAAATACATGGCTTAACATGTAAACACCTTTAATAATTGAATTAGAAACATTAATTACACTCCTAATTCAATGCACTGTTTGGATGTAACAAATTGTCAACAGAAATATCCAGTAACCATATTAACCGTTCAAATTTAAGAATATCAAGAGAAAAACCATCCGTCCAAAATTGAGCTAATCCAATGGTAGATCAAAGATATATGCCTTTCTGATGAAGACAACTCTAATCAGACGGTTTCTCCTCTCCTGCTGCAAACATTTGAACTCAGATGATTATATCTCACAAAATACTCCTCCAATCAACATCTTAACCGTTCATAATGAAAATCGTTCAGTTGTAAACCATCTTATGAAATATCAGATCAATCCAACGATAGATTTAGGAAATACATTAATTTGATCTAAACTGCGCGAGATCTAAATTTCTCGGCCAGCTGTGTTTGGAAGGTTATATCTCTTAGCAAAAAACTTCGATCAAGATCTCTACCAACCAGAATGAAGAACCATCAGAGATGAACTGGCTGAAAACTTTTCAGCTTGATTCGACTACGGATCTTAAAGATCCAACCTCTAATGAAAAACACTGCTGAGACCTTCCCTCCAAGCAACTTCCTCTCTTTTTCTCTTTTTCTTTCTCAACTCTCTCTCACCCTCAACGACATCCAAAAAAGAGAATGGGAGCACTTGACACTTGTTTGCATTCCCATGCCCAACTTTCCATGTGTTGTTCTCAAGTTCTCAATACAAACCACATGTTATTTGGCCAATAATATGCACCCATGTGCTCCATTAACCAATCAACTTAATCCAACAAATTCATCTCTTTTTCCTTTCTTTTATTTAATTATTCAACCCATGCTCATATCAAATCATGATCTAAATGGGCTCATATATAATTTGTAGCACATACATTAATATTAGTATGTTAATGTCACTATTAATATATTACGTTTAGTGATGTGTATTATTATCACTATTAATGTCATTAGCACAAAAATGACAATATTAATAATGATACTTCTCTAAAATAGCATGCATTATACACATCATCATCTCAGTAATAAATAAAAATCATACAAATATCACACATATCATACATTATATATATGATCAAAATACAAGTATAATACACATCAAATACCTACATAAACATCTAAAGTTGGGAAATCTACGTCACCGTGACGTCATGTGTAAATGTGGGTCGTTACAGATTTACCCAGCCCGTGCTGGGCTCCTAGCACGTGGCTGGGTGTTGATAATTTTTTTCTTAAACTTATCCAACCACATGGCTAGATTTAACCCAGCCATGCGGATGGATTTACCCAGCCCGTGCTGGGGCCCTAGCACATGGCTAGGTGTTGGCAATTTTTTATTTATTTATTATATGTATACATAATTATCTTTCACTAATTCGCTTTCTCCAATTCTTTTTCACTCCTCTTTTCAATTTTCACTTTTACTTAATCAAATTGTCTTTTATCATCTTTACTTAGTTTTCCACCTTTTGTCTATTTTAATTAACACTACTCTCCACTTTTTTCCTAATTTCCTTCTCAAATTTTCTTTTTCTAATTGATACATTCTTCTTTTCATTTTTCACCAAAGTCCATCAAAATTATAGAGATAATCACCAAAATCCACAAAAATGCTTTTAGCATTTTCACACTTAATCACTAAATGCTATTCTCTATTTTCTCAACTAGACTTTTCTTATCACCTAAATCATTGTTGTATCGCGAGCCCAAAATCTACGACTCTGATACCATAAAAGTTGTCACACCCCGAATATTCTCTTATTTGCAAATCCCTTTAATAGGTGATTTGATGGTAAAATAACAACAAGAGAAATTTCAAGGTTACAACTTTTGTATTTCCAATTTATTCCATGACTTATTTCCTATATTACAAGCTTATTTGTCTTTTTCTTCCATACGCCATAGTTTAACTAACCCACACAAGTGCCAAAACTTTACAACCTTTATATACAAGCAAAGGTTAGTATGGTGACTTATTACTAGTGTATCTATATATTTACATTATTTGATGACTAGATCCTCCTTCCTTCATTTTCTTTTTCCTTTTTTTCTTTCTTACTCTTTTCCCTTGACATTAATTTCTTGGAGATAAGATTGAAAGGGTGAGCTTATGCCCAGTGGGTCCCTTAGCGGGTTTCCACACTTTAGGCAAAACACTAAATTTAATATTCAATAATCAAAATATAAACAATATAACAGCAACAGTTGCGCACATATGCACATAAAAACTTTGCGAGCATTTGAATGGAACATTTTAAGAAATTTGAAATAATAAGCTGCATTTAGCATTTCAGCATGGGCCAGCTTCCAACCCAAGTAAGATGCATCTAGCAATCCAGTAAGGCCAATTTCCAACCCAAATAACATTTCACTAGTGAAAGTAAAAACATGTGCATAACTTCAGCATGAATATAAAAGTTAATGAAAAGACTAGAATGAATGCACAAACCAAAGGATCCTCCCCACCTTGAAGTGAATGCTACAGCGACGTCTCTTTGAGCTTTTCCCCAAAATACATAAAGAGAGATTTTGAAAGAAGTTTAGTTTTGAAAGAATTTAAAAATCTCCCCCTATTTATAGTATAAAATTTATGGGCTATTCCCAAAATGCCCTTAGAGATCTTATTTATTTATCATCTCGTCCTGTGCTCGGGTAAGGTCTCGGGAACGTTCTCAAGAGTATTCTCAAGAAAAATCTTTTAAAATAATATCAACTATATCCTTTCTCGAGATATATCTCGATACGATTCTTTTCAAATAATACCAACTATATCTTTTTCCACTTTTATCCTCTGACTTTTCTCATAACACCAATTGTCCCTTTTTGTCTTTTTCTGTCTTTTTTCCGCTCTCTTCCTTTTTTGGTGTAATAACAATAAACATCAAAGATGTTCCAAATAAAATCAACGTCAACTTACAAATTCAACATCAAACATGTTTTAAATACAATTAACATCAACTTACAAATTCAACAACGATAAACATCAAATATGTTCTAAATACAACCAATATCAACTAACCAATCAACCATCTACATCAACCAAGCAACTAACTAACCAACTTTAAATAGTTACATTCATCCACCACATCATAAAATATCAAATTCAAATTTAAGAGCATTATATCAAAATGTTTACGAAATACAAGTTTAAGAGAGTTTAGTTCATATTAGGTTGCGTCGAATTTCGCTAAGGTGAAACCCAAAACCTGAAACAAATTGTCCAGGTTAGGGATTTTAGAACACAACCAAAACAAACACCTCAACCAATTACTAATGAAACCAACCAACCCATCGATGTTTGTTCAATTCGGCGGTTTGGTTAGGTTGGTCGAGTTGACTTATACCCCTAAACTTTGCTTTTGCACTACCTTTCTTATTCAATGAAATGAATGCCAAGTGATAAGTTGTTTTCAAATTAGTTATTTCATAGATTTATTAGTGATATTTGTGAATATTGGGATGATTTTATGGTTCATTTACTCATTAGGTGCTTTATTATGTACAATTACAAACAAATATGCAATTAGAATAAAGTTTAATAGGGGTGGTGAAAACAATACGTGGAGGCCTAGGCTTGGAGAATGGAAGCCTAGGCTTTGGAGAAAAGAAAATCAAGATGGTGAAATCCAACATGTGGACATTAGGGCACCAATAATGGAGGTTGAGGCACCAGGTGGTGGTGACAAGTGAAAAAAACTCCAGCATGTGGTCGCTTAAACGCCAAGATTGGGCACCTAGGCTCCGGGGAGTTTGAATGCTAGTGGGACTTCTCTTTGCAATTTTGATGAGATTTTTTATTCTCTTTAATAATTTTATATATGCCTTGTACAAACTTAGATAGGGGATATCCATTGAGACAGGAGGCAAATAAAGTGTAAGAGATGAAGGAAAACATATTGAAGAGCAGCAAAGAAATCGATTCAAGAATTAGAGGATTGGTTTCTAGTATATATTTTCTTCCTTTTCTACTCTTGTATTTGATTTTCATTCTTTCAATGATATTAGATATTTTAGATTTGGAGTTTTTCTTATTAATTATGGGTAGATTAGGTTTCTTGGATTGCAATTTGAACTCGCATGTAATTTGGATCTTATGTTTATATTTTTATTAGAGATTTTTATTGGTTAATATTGAGTTGTTTGCTTTAATCGGTGCTTAATGCTTTTAATTAATTAGTCATTTATTAGATTGATTTAGTAACCCTAGATGAACTTGGAAAAGAAATTTTTGGGTTTAGACATGAATAGAGTGACATACAATCAAAGAGTGGAAACCATGAGTTTATGTGAGATAAGAATATACTCATATGACATATGTAACCAATGAAAAGTTTAAACTTAATGAATCTTGTTTTAATTTAAATCTCAAAGGAATATAGTGGTTTAATTAAACGAGATATTTTATCTTGACCATCGGGAGAGACTTGTAAATAATTCAGGGCTTTTGGTTAACAATTCAAATTAATTAATTAATGGAAAACATGAGTAAATAGATCCAGGTGAAGTGTCGAGGAAAAATTGTAATCCTAGGCGTCTTTTATTCGATTTATTGATTTATAACTTGCTTAGTTTACTTCTTCGTTTTCAATTTAGTTCATATTCAATTGAGTAGTTTTGTTTAGACAAGATTAGGTCGAGATAATTTTAATAATTAACAATAAATTAGTAATAAATCTTTGTGGGAACAATACTCTACTCTTCACTTTATAACTTGTTCACGATATTGTACACCTGTAATAATTTCACAACACTAAGTATGGGTTTGATTGTCATGTCAATGTGTTCCCTTTCCTTTTCTTTGAGGAAAATGAAGAAGTCAAACAAAAAAGTGAACAAGACAATTCTGCCACAACATTAATGCTAAACAAGTTTATAGACAAGCATTAAATGCTTGAAAAAATAGTTGTTTCTCTTTCATTCAAAGTGAATATCGCCCAAGAATGGTTGTTTCTCTTCTACTAAAAAAATGATAGGTTGATTCAAGCTTTTATTTGCAAAGAGTTGAATCAAGCTTCTATTTGGAAAAGAGAACGGTTGAGAGGAATTTAATTTCAACCTTCTAGTTACACAGAGAATAATGGACAAAAGATTTGATTTCAAGTTTTAGTAGGGGAGAGAATGTTTGATAGAAGTTCTGATTTGATATTTTAGTTACGGAGAGAACGATAGAAAATCTCTCTTGCTACTTACCAACTTGTTGGAGGAGCAAATAGTTGGTGGAAGACAGTTAAAGGTGAACTGAAAATTAATGTTGCCACGATGACTTGAGTAGAGTTCGAATCCTTGTTTGTGGAAGAATACTTCCCCAGTGCAGTTAAAAGGCAAAAGTGTCAAGAGTTTGCTACACTTTATTAAGGCTTGATGACCGTAAGAGAGTATGTTGTCAAGTTGACAAAAATTCTTCGTCTTCACTTTAACCAATGTCTTTACCGAGAGAGACAAGGCTGAAAAAATTTTCAATGGTGTAAGGCCAGACATACAACAAGTTTTATCCTTTTTTGAGCTCCAAAATTGTTGGGGTTTAGTGAACATGGTCATGATCTACGAGCAAGAGAAGCTCAAGCAGGAGTAAAGGAGAAATAAAGGAGAATGTGTGCCGACCTTTAGATAACAGGGTACTAATAAGAAACCCCACCAAGGATTCACCCCTGCCTTACCTGCCCCAGTGGAATTTTAGGGAGCTCAGCCCTAGCTTGTTTTGCCAGCTCAAGTAGTTAAAACACCTAACCAAAGACAACCAGGAAATCAAAATTAGTTCGAGAAAACCGCAAGGAAGGTTTGGACGCCAAAATCAGAGGGAAGGAGATCAACACCTTTAATAGGAGCAACCGCAACAGTTGTCTAACAAGGCATGTTTTTGCTATGGCCAAATTGAGCACATTAAAAGGTTTTGTGCCTAAACTTGTGCAACAAGTGGCTCCTGTCGCACCTCAACCACTCAGGCAGCAGTAGTAGAATCAAGGTTGGGGGCAATAGGGGCAGGAGTAGAAAATGTTCTTGATGCGAACTTAGAATGTCAAATCAAGTCTTATAAGCAGATTTTCTTGTAATGAATATCAAAGATTTCAACATCATTTTGGGATGGACTGGTTAACGTCGTTAAATACCCAAATAGATTGTCTAAAAATGCAAGTCCATTTGACTTTGCCAAGTAAGGAAACCTGAAGATCTTGGGGATCTACAATTAGATTCTCAAATCTTTTGTTGCATTCCTAAAACACAGGTTCGAGCCTTGACTATTCACAACTTTGAGAGTGAGTGAATGGATCTCCGCTTCCTCACTAGGTGAGTTCAAATATGTCCATTTCTATATGAGACTAACTGAATGCCTTTGTTACTTTTTTACTACACCATGAAGTGAAGTTTTAATGTTTGCTACTTTAGTGTCACTTGCAGTGATAAGTAATTCGACCTTTCCAAGACATTACTGAGTAAATAGTTAATTCTAAACCTAATGGTGTAAGGACGAAAAGACGATTATTTAGAATCATACCTTGACAACATATTCTTAATTGCACGATACTCATGTTGCATCATTAAAATGACAATGTAATTAAGACTATGTTGTTAGATCTGGGAGCTCAAGTATTACCCTGAAAGGATAGAGAATATTTGAACATGTGTGACTAAATGAATTTGGGGCATTACAAAACACTATATTGCTTATTCATGATGGTTGATTTTTTTATGCTAGCTCTTCATAGGTTTCTAATATAGAGATCCCATTTACAAATGTTCTCACAGTTGTATGATCAATTAACTAATATATATCCTTAATGAAGATCGTTAACCACACCATGTGCTAGTGGGAGATTATGAATCAAATTTTAAAGGTGCCCATGTTGTGTTCGACTTATCTCCTCGTACACATCATGTGCGAGTGAGAGATGTTGAAAATTTTGTTTCATGCACACGTGGTGCTCACAGGGCATATGGGCCCCACTAAATAAGTTATACTTTTCTCTCTCTCTCCAATAACCATTTTCCCACAATTACACTTTTGAGGAGAGTGGCAATCTAATCATGGGAGTTTAAATTTGATATGGGAACCATATCATTAGTTAACGTGGATAACTTCCCATATATAGTCAGTTGAAAAGGCTACATGGTTTGTTTCTTCTAAATACAAGAACGACTAGAGAAATCTTGAGAGAGAGTTGAATAAGAGTGATTTCAGTGTGGTGATCTCAATTGTTTTGGAGAAGTGTTCTTAGGCCGTGGAATTCAATTTGTAGTCCTTGTAGTGATTCGAGAACTTTGTCATGATCAGTAACACCATTGAAAACATCGGTAATGTTTTCGCAAATCCCATAATCAATTATATATTCATGCATGTCTTGTTTAAGTTATTTTCTTTCATGATGGGAGACAACAAAAAAGGGAAACAATGCCCCCCTATTCGCCAATTGCCAAATCCTAAAAGTGGGGTTCAACCAGTGCCAAAAAAAGGGCATTTTTTTTGCCCCTTGTTCAACTAGCGTTGGTTGAACTCCAACTTGCGGTTAGGCCAATACTGGCCAAACTTTGAATTTGGGGTTTAGCCATCATGGACCAAACCTTTTTGGGCAAACCTACAAAGGAACACGTTCCAACGTTGGTCGGACCCCAAAGTTGGGTCTATTGTTGAACCATAGTGTTAAGGTCTAGCAGACGTTGGCCAAACTCCAATGTTAAAAGTAATTTTTTTTTAAATTCATACGTAATATAGTAATTTTATGTAAGATTATAAAAAAGACTAAAATAAAAAAAATAAATGGGTGAGGTCAAATGAGTATGACTTTTAGGTGGGAGGAGAATTACCCGAAACAAATTGGCAGACGACGCCAGGGCCGGTCTTAACTATTTGGGGGCCCGGGGCGAGGTATATAAAATGGGGCCCTTATATATATATATTAACAAATAAATATTTTTTTTAAATGTCACAAATATATTAAAAGTCACAAAATCAACACAATAAAAAATCATAAAATAAATACAATAAAACTACAAAATCAACACAAATAGAAAATTATTTCAAACTTCACACAAATATCAAATAATAAAAAGTTTAAGAAAACATCGGTCTACTATTTCGACAACTTCAACCTTGTGCTTGTTGATAAAATTATTGTACTTGATCCAAATACAAAATTATACAAAATTAGCAAACAAAAAAAATGATTGAATTGTAAAAGTAATTCTTTTTCTTTTTTTTTTTAAAAAAGGGTTGGCAAACAAGTAAAAAAATGTGATTGAATTATAGTGTAGAAATAGTTAAATAATAGTAATAATAAAAAAAAGAGGCTGGTAGACAAGGCAGAATAAAAACTAGAAGAAGAAGAAGTTGCTGGTTCGATAGAGCGAAAGAAGAAGAAGAGGCTAGACAGGGCAAAAAAAAGAAGAAGAAGACAGAGTAGCCGATTAGGGGATCGTCATCGCCGGATTTTATTTGAAATTGTGGTTCTCTTGACACTTTAGTGTTTTGGATTGTGATAAAATTTACGAGATCGTCATTACCGGATTTCGTCGTCAGTCACGGGATTGTTGTTGCTAGATTTCTTATTTTTATATTTTACAAAGATAAGAAATAAATTTTTTAATATTTTTAAATTTTTAAGATTTTAAATAAATTGTAAAATATTTAAATAAAAATTATGATATAATAAACTTAAAAATAAATAAATGAAAATGATATAAATAAATTAATAAATATTTTAATAAAATTACACCATAATAAATAAATAAATAAAAAGAGAGCAGCTAAATAAACCCCACTTATGTACTTTCTACACCCCATTTCACATTTTTTGTTTATCCCTAAAATACCCTTAATTAAATTTACTAAACTAACCTTATAAAAAAAATTACCCCTCCTATTCTCACCCCATCGTCTTCTTTTTTCTCTCCACCGACAACACCACCAGATAATCTTCTTCTCTCCATCGACAACGCCCAAGCAACACCATTACATCTCTCTACACGTGGTAATCGTGGTAAGTAGACTATCGCAAGGGTTTTTTGGCCACTGTTGAACTTTTTTTTATTGATGTTTTGTTGAATAGATGATTGCTTGATTTTCTAGATTAAATTCAAAAAACAACACCATCAACACACATTTCAATCAATATGGCCAAAGGAGATTGTTCCCGTGACGACGTACATCAACGAGAGGTAAGTTTTGGTTGTGAGCGACTGGAAATCGCAAATTTATTTTCAAAAATATCGAGTTGAAGGTCGGCCCTACGAGGCCGACCATTGTATAGGAGAGTCGGCCACATAGGGTCGACCTTTCTTTACAAGAATAAGCCGACTGTACTGTAAAAGGTCGGTAACACTTGGCCAACCTTTCCATTTATTACACTTATCCAAATTTTTGTGCATGCATTTGTTATTTTATGCATTTGGGTGTATTTAATGTCATCAATGACAATTTTTTATAATTTATTGTCTAATTATAAAATTCTACATAATTTCAGGGTGAAGAACTTGCAATGGTCATTGATTACACAGAACAGTCACCCCTGACCGGGAGTTTAGTACACGGAAGGAACTTGTTTCTTGGGTCTAAGAGGTTGGCAGAAGGAATGGTTTAATGATCATAATTCCAAACTCATATGTTGGGGGTAAGGGTAGGCGAGCCCGGGTCAATTTTGCTTGTGAGAGATATGGTCATCATAGATCCACTGCTCATCAATCTTCTATTAGTAAGAAGGCAAATAGAAGTCAAACTGGCACAAAGAAGTGTGGATGCCCTTTCTTGTTAAATGGAAAGAATCCTCGGGACTGTGAGTGGACGTTAAAAGTTGCATGTGGCACCCATAACCACTCTGCTGCCAAGTACTTTGAAGGACACTCATACGTTGGAAGGTCAAATAATGATGAAGTAGAAATCATGGTACAAATGTCAAAGAGTAATGCTCGACCAAAAGACGTATTGATGACTTTAAAGGAAAGAAGTGTTAGTACAGTATCGACGCTGAAGATCATATACAGTGCCAGGCAGAAGCATAGGTTGTTCGAATATGGAGGCAGATCTCAGATGCAACAATTGTTGCACACGTTAGAAGAAGAGAAGTACGTCGAGTGGCACAGGTGCGAATAAGGCACTGATGTTGTTCAAGATATATTTTTGGCTCATCCTGTTTCAGTGGATCTTTTGAGGTGTTTTCCATTTGTGCTTCTGATGGACTGTACATACAAGACGAACAAGTACATATTTTCATTACTGGAGATTGTTGGTGTCACATCGACGGATATGACATTTTCAGTGGCATTTGTGTATATGGCATCTGAAAATAAAGATAATTACATGTGGGCACTAGAAAAATTAAGGGAGTTGTTGGATGGGTGGTCTCTTTCTAAGATAATTGTGATAGACAGGGACTTGGCCTTAATAAATGTTGTTTCATGTGTGTTCCGTGATACAATGAATATGTTATATACATGGCACATAAACAAGAATGTGTTGGCCAACTCAAAGAGCAAGTTTGCAAAGAATGGGGACTTTGAAGCTTTTATGAAGAAGTGAAATGAATTGGTTTTTTCTGATACAGTAGAGGAATACAATCATCCAAAAATTATATTATTTTAAAAGTATGTTGAGTACCCTGAGGTTCTTACGTACATCGATACGATGTGGTTGGTACCCCACAGGGAAAGATTTGTGAAGGCGTGGATGAATCAATTTATGAACCTTGGCAATACTACAACCAACAAAGTGGAGAGTGCACATTCTAAGCTTAAGAGAACTTTAGGGTCTTCTCAAGGCAACTTCGAGACATCATGGACTGTAATCAATACAATGTTGGCTTTGCAACACACAGAGATCAAGTCGTCATTTGAAAAAAGTTTGAATATTGTTCAATATCACTTCCAAGATTTTACATTTATGCATTTGCGTGGGTTCATCTCTAGAGCTGCACTAGACAAGATATGAGAGGAGTTAGCTCGTGTTGAGAGTGTTGGGTTAGACCAAAATTTATGTGGATGTGCGGTACGCAGAACGCGTGGATTGCCATGCGCACTCGAGCTTGCTTTGTGTAAGCAATCTAATATGCCAATACCTCTAGCTGATGTGGATGCCCATTGGAAAAAACTAGATCTTACTCTTGCGAAAGTAGATGACAACGAGATGGATTCCAATTTTAGGGTTGAGTTGGGTCTAGAGGATAAATTTAATAGTTCTAATGCCTCTGGATGAGCTAGAATTTTACAAAAAATCAGAGAGGTAGTTGCTTCATCGACCTTTTCTCTCATTGTGCCTGTAGACAAGAAAAAAACAAAAGGACGGCTGACTAGGAAGAGTGATCGGTCTACAAAATGAGATCCCTCATTTTTTGAGCATGTGTCTGCGTACTCCACTCGTTCATCAATCTCATCATTGCAAAAGACTAGACCGAAGAATGATGAACCAAGGAAGGTCCACAAGACACGCTCGCAAATGTCTCATGGATCTCATGGATATCTAGATCAACTCCCTCCTAGCTGGTATCAGTACATAGCCCATGTCAGAGATATTATGGCTGATGGACATTGTGGGTACCGAGTCATCGCTGAGTCCATGGGTATGGGAACAAATGGTTGGAACGAAGTCAGAGGTGACTTACTGAGAGAGGTACAAAAGTTTGAGGCACACTACACAACACTTTTCGGTAGTGTTGAGAGGGTTCAAGAGATTATGAGTTCTCTACAGTGTAGTGACCCTGTGGCACCCCAAGAGAAGTGGATGACTTTCCCAGATATGGGGTTGTTGATAGCATCAATATAAAATGTCGTGTTGGTGTTTTTATCTATGCACCAATGTGTTACATTGGTGCCCCTCAGAACCGAACCTTCACCCATCCCATTGAGTTGAGTGATTGGCATTGGTTACGTGAATGATAACCACTTTGTGCAGGTAAAAATTGTTTTCTCTTTGTATTTTGTTTCAATGTAAATTATAGAATAATGGAAATGATGATTATAATGTTGTACTTTCCACATGTTACGTTTTCCCTTGCATCATCGATACTTCCCATATCGTCAGATTGGCATAAATTCTGACTCCGACTTCGATAGACACATAGATGGGAAACCCCTTATTTTGTTTTCAATGTTGATGGTAGCAGAGTGACAAGCAATGCGAGTGATAGACAAGATATAGTAGTGACTTAGACGATGACTAGTTATTTTGGAAATGTTGATATGTATGGGGGATGTCAACATGTTTTTTTTGGAAATGTTGACGTGTTTAGACTTGTTTTATTTTTGAAAATGTTGATATGTAGAGGGTTGTGGATATGTTGATATGTAAGGAAATGTGACCATGTTTTTTTGGAAATGTTGACATGTTTAGTCATGTTTTTTTCTTTTTGGAAATGTTGACAAATAGGGAGATGTGGATATGTATAGAATTTCTTTTTTTGAAACGTGGATACAAAAAATGTAATTGACTTCGATGTTGTTGATATAGAAAGATTTGTTGTCTTCGAATGGTATTATGTTATTTTGGATGTTTGTATTATTGTTCACTTTCTGTATATATGTATGTTACGTCAAAGTTCACCTTACAAGTGGGGAACGATACCCCGCCACCCAAACTAACCCGGAATGATTGCAAACATGTCAAAAACATGATGGGATCCATCCCAATACATGATGGAAGTAGGAAATGTAAAAAAAACCTAGGAAATATTAGGGTCGGCTTCAATGTACCGACCCTAATGAAAGACAGTCGGTCTAATAGGTTCGATTCGAACTTCTCCGTTAGACCGAACCTCCTTCATTACGGTCAGTACATTCCGGCTGACCCTCACATTTCCCGAATTTTTTGCATTTCCTTGTTTCATCATGTATTGGGATGCATCCCATCATATTTTTGACATGTTTTTAATCATTCTGGATACGTTTGGGCGGCGGGGTACCAATCCCCACCCGTACCCCACATTAGAGTTAAGGGTGGGGATCGGTACCCCGCCGCTTGAACTTATCCAGAATGGTTAAAAACATGTCAAAAACATGACGGGATGCATCCCAATACATTATGGAAGGGGGAAATACAAAAAAAACCCATGAAATATGAGGGTCGGCCAGAATGTACCGACCCTGGTAAAGTGAAGTCAGTACTGAGCAACCAAACAGAGAAGTTTGGGTTGAACCTATTTGACCGACCTTCCTTTATTAGGGTCGGTACATGGAGGCCGACCCTAATATTTCCCAGATTTTTTCACATTTCTCCTTTTCATAATGTATTGGAATGCATCCCATCATGTTTTTGACATGTTTTTAACCATTCCGGGTAAGTTTGGACGGCGGGGTATCGATCCCCACCTTTAACTCTAATGTAGGGTACGGGTGGGGAACGGTACCCCGCCGCCCAAACTTACCCAGAATGATTAAAAATATGTCACAAACATGATGGGATGGGTCCCAATACATGGTGAAACGAGAAAATGCGAAAAAACTCGAAAAATGTGAGGATCGGCCGGAATGTACCGACCCTGGTAAAGTATGGTTGGTACTGAGAAACCGAATAGAGAAGTTTGGGTTGAACCTATTAGACCGACCTTCTTTTATCAGGGTTCGTACATAGAGGCCAACCCTAATATTTCTCGGGTTTTTTCGCATTTTTCCCTTCCATAATGTATTGGGATGCATCCCACCATGTTTTTGACATGTTTTTAACCATTCCGGGTAAGTTTGGGCGGCGGGGTACCGATCCCCACCCTAACTCTAATGTAGGATACGGGTAGGGAACGGTACCCAGTTGCCCAAACTTACCCAGAATGATTAAAAACATGTCAAAAATATGATGGGATGCATCCTAATACATGATGAAACGAGGAAATGCGAAAAAATTCAAAAAATGCGAGGGTGAGCAGGAATGTACCGACCCTGGT
Source organism: Paratinospora sagittata (assembly GCA_035771175.1). Taxonomy (NCBI): domain Eukaryota; kingdom Viridiplantae; phylum Streptophyta; class Magnoliopsida; order Ranunculales; family Menispermaceae; genus Paratinospora; species Paratinospora sagittata. The sequence goes on from CM069608.1 coordinate 14,266,088, forward strand.
AAAGCAAGGTCGGTACTGAGCAACCGAACATAGAAGTTTGGGTTGAACCTATTAGACCGACCTTCCTTTATCAGGGTCGATACATGGAGGTCGACCCTAATATTTCCCAGGTTTTTTCACATTTCCCCATTCCATAATGTATTGGGATGCATCCCATCATGTTTTTGACATGTTTTTAACCATTTCAGGTAAGTTTGGGCGGCGGGGTACCAATCCCCACCCTTAACTCTAATGTGGGGTACGAGCGGGGTACAGTTGGGGTACGACACCAACAGTTGACATGTTCATAGACATAAGGACAACGTCCCAAAGTGAAAATAACAGCTAATATATACACAATAGTATAAACATAAAGGAAATTTCATTTACCAAATTTTGCAAAGCGTATCAAGATACATGATAGATAACAAACAAATTCATTACATGTACTCGCACCCTCCAAAACAAAAAAAAAGAACAATCACTAATGAAGCTATTGTCCTCTCCGCTTGCGTGAATATGCTATAACCCCTGACAGATTTGCTTCATCGTGCCTTCGAATTGATGGCCCTTGCCCCTGCCCCTGCCCCTGCCCCTGCCCCTGCCCCTGCCCCTGCCCCTGCTCTTCTTCCATCGTAGAGGAAGGCCTAGCTTCATCACGAATGTTCACCCCAAACAAAACACCAACAATTGACTCTATGGCCATTCTTGCACTATGAACTGTTACTTCTGGTTCAGGCATGGACATCCATTGTAATGCGATGTCCAGGGCTCGTCTGTTTCGTTGTTGTACATATCCTAATGCAAATCAACAATTACATGTGAATAACATATAAATCCAATTCGTTATAAAGAAAAAACAAAGGAATGCAAACTTTATTACCTGGATGCTATCATCATTAAACACATATCTATGTTGCGGGTTGGGAGGATCCTGACGTGTTGGGTTCTCAATGATCGGATGAGATATAGATGTAAACCACTCGAGGTAGTCCGGAGCCGCATCCCATGTATGGCGTAGACGCTCACTCTATGCTCGAGCAAAAAGAACACCACTATCCCATCTCTCTCATATCTGATCATAGTAATATTTCACTTGGTATTGACCGGCTGAGGAACCCCGACTTGCTTTTAATGGACAAAGAGGTCATGGAGGAATTGTTTGTACATGGCCTAACTGGCGATGATAGGGTTCCACAACGTCCAAACATTTTATACAACCATAAAAATAGCAAACTCCGAGATTGGTCGAGTCTCTCTCAAATCAAAGTATGGGTCCCAATAAACCTGAACAAATTCAATATAAATAATTAAACCAACAACATAATGTTACTCAAAATTAATAAATAAAAATATATTGAATTCCTAAACTTTGTCACTGACCTCGTGAGGGCGTAACATATCGAGTGCCCTACACAATGTTATTACTTGATCCTCAGCTAATCCCATCTCTTTTTTTGGAACCCACATTTGCGTCTGTGGCAGATTATATTGATATGAAGGTTTGACACGGGAACGAATTAAAGGAAAATAGTCATAGAACTAACCCTATCATACACATTTTGTATTAAAATCATTATTGAAACATCTTTGATATAAAACATATATTAAGTGTGAAATGATGTATATATACCTCAAGCACGGTGAGATACCCTGCAATCTGACAAACTGAGGACCTCGTCGCACATCCAAGCTGACAATACAAATACGCAAGACATGCGACACCCCATGAGTACGTATAAATCATTTGCACGTGCATGAGCAATTGAAGATAAATGACGGGGACCCGTGTTGATGTCTTGTCATAGAACAATGTACACCTTAGCAGGAATAATAGAAATGCCCTCGCCGTGCACTCCACTTGGGGGGTAAGGGACGCCTGTTTGCTTGGGGGTACCAAATCGGGCTTTCAACCAGTGCTTAGCCACGGATTGCCCTTTCTCCTTCTTGACCTCCTTCTTCGCATCACCGAATGAAACTCTCAGCCCTTGCACCAATAATTCGACATCATTATTGTTGTCCATTGGTATGGCTAAGACGGATATGCCCGTGACAGGAATGTTGAGAAGTATCGCAACATCATCGAGGGTAATTGTCATTTCACCAAAAAGAAGGTGAAATGTGTTCGTTTCTGGTTGCCATCTCTCTACAAACGCAGCAATCACTGTCTTGTTGGCGTGCGTGTATGAGCAACTGATTAGGGGACTCAACCCAGATTCATCTATGATTTCTTTAAGTCTTTCTTGCTCGAGGTGGCATTCCAAATCTCACTCAGCCACCTGTGTTCCATGATTTATGCATCTAAGTAGGGGTCGATCTTGTAAACAAAAAAGAAAACCAAAACAAATATGAAAGGTCAATATTAACAAGATATAACTGTCAACAACAGATTTAGTATACACTAGGGATGAAGACTTACTTCGCCAACCTATATAGCTGCTGCAATATGATTCTTGAAACTAGAAAGGACAGAGGGATCGGTAGGGCCTCCCGAAAATGAGACAGGGGCATTATCATCTTCTTCAGTGTACTGGCTCTCTTGGCCAGTGTGTTGTGTGCTTGTCTCATCTATTTCCTCTTCTTCGTGTGCAACATCTGCAATGGTCGTCAAATTGGTTTTCGTACGCCTGCGTCTCCTCTCTGATGCTATAAGTCTAGTGCGTGACCCATTTTGCTCACCAGAAGTAGTGCTACGTGTCCTCGGCATATCTATACACAATAAAATAGTTAATCACTATTTATTTATTTTTTTAAAAAAATTCCAGGCAGGGTCGGCCTCTATAGATCGACTTGTACAAATTAAGGTCAGCAAGAATGGCCGACCCTAGAATGAAGGTGTCGACCTTCGTTCTTGCCTATTTTTCGCACAAAATACATCGAAAAACACTCATACATATTGCATTTCATGAATAAAAGTGAATAGAAACAAAAATAACTATTAAACCATGCATTTCTTACCGATTCAAAGGATCAATCGTAAAAAAATACACGTAAACGGAAAGTGGTGATTTGCTCCAAATGGGGTCATAATGATGTTCCTCTACAACTAATATTCTTCACACTAAGATAAAAAGATCAAAATAGTAGGCTTTGAAGTTAAAAGCTAGGGTTTTGGAAGAGAATAATTAGTGGAGAAAGGACGAAACTGGTTGTGGTACGTTAGGGTAAATAGAAGGATAGTTTAGGAATTTTTGAATTTTTGACTGGGGTAGGTATGGTATATATGTTTTAGGTGGGGTCGTGATAGTAAATGGGGTGTAGATAGTCCATAAGTAGGGTTTATTTAGTTGCTCTCAATAAAAATTATGATATAAATAAGTAATGAATTAAAATTTAAATACATTTATAATAAATGAGTGAAATAAACAAATTATAAATTACCCAATATTTAAATTTAATAAATAATAAAAAAACATTTATACATTTATAATAAAAACTAAAATAAATAAATGGGTGAAATGAGTCAAACATCTATACCATGCATGTGCGTTCTTGACATTTGATAAGAATGGAAGAAAGGAAATGAAGTGCACCAGACCATTTTTCTTTTCTTTGTGTGCTGTGATTCACTAAGAAAAATAGTTTTTTTTTTTTTTTTTTTGTATTTTTACCCTCATGTAGCTCTCTATAATTGATTTTTGAAACAAACATAGGTTATTTAAATGAAAAAGGCCATCCTATGATCGTAATGTCATTAGCATATACCGGGTTACTGAGCTATTTTTCTTAAAACAATTACAGGTTCTTTGTGCTCAAGTCAACTTGAAATCAAGGGTTAAATGGACTGAAGGATTTCATCTTAGATTTTACTATTTAATAGGAATTCGCTTCTTTTTTTGTCAAAATAGATTGGGATTTAGATTTTACAATATAATAAAAATTGGCTTCCTAAACTACGTACAACAAGTTTCTCATTCACATGTAATTACTTATTTTTTAATTTTTTATTAACTTTAAGAGGACGTGGAGGACCTAAGCGCTAAGAAAATTATCTCCTTCTGCCTCTGAATTATCTGTTTGTCACTAGTTATTCGCCACTACCTAGGTCAAGTCTAACTATGGCCATGCTTGATTAGTGAAAAAATAAAAAATTTATGCATTTATTGTCAATGTTTTCACAAAAAAAAATTTCCCAACCTTTTTATTTTTCACTAGAATTCTTTTATGAAATTTTTTTTAGTATTATTAATTATATATAATCATATTTATATTTTATAAAATTTTTTACTATCTAATTTTTTTTACATCATAAGAGTATTAAAAAAATATCTTCTCGTATACAATCAAACAATCATGAAAAAATTTATTAAAAATTTTTTCTTGAAAAATTATTTGTCAAAAAAACTGTATTTTTTTAAGAAAACTTTTTTCTGCTAAAAGCACAATACATCTCAAGAGCACAATTTTTTTATCTTTTTCCAAAAACATGTTCTCATAGTAAAATTTGAGAAAAATCCTTGTTAAATTGAACCGATCTTAACACTGATTCCTCTCGCATTGTTTTTTGGATAGATTTAGAAAACTGTGTTTTGAAACACATTTTGTTGATACTACTAGTTCCTACTACTAAAAACTTCGGAGGAAACACATTTTGTTCAGATTGTCCCCTTAAAGTTATTGGACCACCTCGAATTACATGTTGATGCATTATTCAAAGCGATCCAACAACTTTCAAGGACAATGTCAACAAAGTGTACATCTCAAATGTATTTTCAAAACATTTTCCTACTACTTCAAAAATACCTTTGCTATCAAATACCACTATATACGTGCAACCTGGGTCTCTCTTTCATTTGCAGAAACGCATTTTCTTGCTCATCCTCAACAATTCATATATAATTTTTGCTCAAGTGCAGCAGACATTATTTGTCTCATAGCTCCTAAGATGCATGAATGTAATTATAAATTAATTAGTCTGGAACTGCAGTGCTTTCTAGTTTAATTTACCAAACATAAATGTATGTCACTATGTCACTAGCACGATCTCTGGTCCAAGTTAAATTCATCTCCACCAGTTTTTGAAATCGCCTTTTTTTTTTTTTTTCCATAGTAATTTTGGATTGATTTCACCTGGATACAAGTTATAACCTGGTTCACTTTGTCCTCAATCATGCTTTACCCAAAGTCTCAAACACAATTTACAACCAACTGGCACAACAATTACTCGATTGCTGCATTAGGCTATTTGGGTTTCAAATAAAAAAAGATGAACAACAAAGTTCATTTTATAACGATAATCAAGTGAATTTCTACAATCAAATAACTAGAAATAAACAATGTTAAACATAAGTAGCTGCACTATTTCAAATTGCAGGTAGCTTGATAAATGAAAGCTATTTAAACTAACCTTCCGGTAACCCTTAAATTAGGTTACAAGTCCTAAACACACTATTTTTCTTTGCAATCCAAGTAACATGTGATAAGCATGTGAAGCAGTGGATCATTACCTGAAAGGCTACCAAAACCTGCAACTCAGAACCTTTGCAAACGAAAGAGACGGCGGATCTTTTATTGATCGATGGAAGAGAACATAATCAATTGAAGGATTGCAGAATATTGTGCTGACCTCATTACTGAGAAATCCAAAAGAATTTAGTAGAGCGAGTTGTATGTGTAGAAGGTAGCAATAATGGAAGATACACAGATGAGGAGTGAGGGAATAAGGGTGACATTCAATAGTCTACTCTCACCCAAATACCCAGCCAACGTTATTGTGGCATCAGCGACAACCCGAGCAAGGGTACCAGCTTCTGTTGATAACAGTCCTCCGTTGTAGGTCCCTCGTGCAAGTCTGGATGACATAACTCGAGATAGAAGGGATAGATTCACACCTGGAATTGATAAAGAAAGTGATACTGGAAAGTAAGGAAATTGCATATATCCATAGGAAAAAAAATGATTAATTGAAGATCTTTAATATCTCTCAGGCATAAACACAAATTGATTTTTTTCTACACTACAATATCACCTCTTAGTCAATTATCAATCACTTTTCCTCACAATTTCATCATATAAGTTGCTCATTAAGTTGACATCTCGATAATTTGCATAACCATAAATATCCACTTTATTATTATCTATAGGTAATAAAATGAATTTTTACTACTTATCAGGCACTTTTTAGTTGATGCAATTTCATTGCAACAATTTCGTTAACCACAAAATTCCAACTTCCCCTTAATAATTCTAAATCTCAATTGGGACACCATCCATTCTTAAAGCCTACGGATTTTTCACTTAATGCATTTGTTACCTCAAGCATACTATTTCTACAAAAGAAGTCAATTCCATTTGGGGTGAAAGTCAAACCGACACACCCAATCGACCCGACTTGACTTGCTCGGGTTCAGGCCAGTCATAAAATAACCTGGAAGGCCGGGTCATTTATTGGGTTGATTATGTGGAAATCTGAAGTTGATCCTTAATTTCTAGTATAGATCCGAGTAAATCTCGTATTGATTTTTCCGCATATATCTGTGTTTTTTTTTTCCTACTTTGTAGAGATTGGTTTCTATATTTCTGGGAGAGATTTATATAGAATAGTTTCCTGTTTTCTTAGTCCTAGAATTTAGGGAAGTTGTTTCTATTTTTTTGGTTTCTTTGTTTATTTATATGGTACTGTTTTTCTTTTCTTATTACTGGTATCAGGGCATCTTCTGAGCCAAACCTCTCCACTTCTTAATGGTCAAATACGGAATGGCCACTAATAAGAGCAACGCATCTGATGTCTCCTCTAGCCCAGAAATAGTCACTCACAGTAACAATGGTGGATAGGAACATACATTTCTTCCAATCACTGGGCACAAATTAAATGGGCAAAATTATTTTCAATGGGCTCAATCTGTTAGGATGTATATCTGCGACAAAGGAAAAGATGACTACCTCACCGGTGTTGCAATACCTCCACACAAGGAAGATCAGAAATTCAAAGTGTGGAGATTTGAAAATAATATGGTGATGTCTTGGCTGATCAGTACAATGAACAATGAAATCAGTCAAGACTTCTTGTTCTATGGTACTGCAAAAGAGATTTGGGATGATGTCAAGGAGACATATTTTGACAACGAAAAGACTGCTGAGTTGTTTGGGATTAAGAGCACTCTTCATGAACTTCGACAAGGTGATCTTTCCGTCACCCAATATTACAACTCTCTCACTCGGTATTGGAAACAACAAGACCAAATTGAAGAGTAAGACTGGGATTGTCTAAGCGATGGTATTAAGTACAAGAAAATAGTGGAGAAAGAGAGAATTTTCAAGTTCTTGCTTGGCCTAAACAAAAATCTTGATGAAGTCTGAGGGAGGATACTTGGGACGAAGCCTTTACCAACTATTCGAGAAGCCTTTTCTGAAGTTCGACGAGAGGAAAATCGAAAGAAGATTATGATCGGAAATCAAGAAACTCTTGCCACTAATGAAAGTTCTGCCCTAGTGACCCGAGGACCTAGTTCTCACGGGAATAATGATAAATCTCGCAGAGGCAGGCCTTCGTGTGATCATTGTCAATGGTCAGGGCACACAAGGGAAACTTGCTGGAAGTTACACGGCAAACTTGTTGATTGGAAACCTACCAAGCTACCTGCTGAACGAGAGAGTCGCGGTCTTAATGTTTCCACCAATGATCACTCAAACTCAATCTCCGAATCTTCCCTCTAGCAAAGAGCAGTTAGATCTTCTCCAAAAGATGTTCTGCCAAATCCAACCAAGTCCTTCTACTTCAGTCACTGGTATAGGATCCATAGCTCAAAAAGGTAATTTTTTTTAAGTGCCTTACATGCTACAATTGAGAAATCCAGCGTATGGATAATTGATTCGGGTGCTTCTGATCATATGACTGGTGATGCATCTCTATTACAATCTTTTCATCCGTGTTCTCAGAACTTCACAGTTCGTATTGCAGATGGATCCCTATCATCTGTGACCGACATTGGGTCAATAGCCATTTCACAAAACCTTGTCCTAAAATCTGTACTTTTGGTTCCTAACTTGACATGCAATTTACTGTCCATCAGTAAAATCACAAAAGATCTCAACTGTGTTCCTAACTTTTCTCCCACTCAATGTTTATTTCAGGATTTGGACTCGGGGAAGACGATTGGTAATGCTGAGGAGTGTGCAGGGCTCTATCTCTACAAAGTTGACAACCATCTTTTGAAGCAGGCTCGTTCTGTCTCAATTCCAACCACAGTCGGTTCATCCATTAGTGATTCATTTTCAGTTTCTGTTCTCAATTCTGATAATAATAGTGCAATTCTGTTATGGCACTTTTGATTAGGTCATCCGAGTTTTATGTATTTATCAAGACTATTCCCTTCGTTGTTTAGAAATAAAAACCCAAGTTTGTTTCAATGTGAAATCTGCCAATTGTCCAAACATGTGAGAAATTCTTATCCTACTCATGAATATAAAGCATCTCATCCTTTTTCTATTATTCATAGTGACATTTGGGGACCATCACGTATCAATAATATCTCAGGGAAAAGATGGTTTGTATCGTTTGTTGATGATCATACAAGAACAACTTGGATATTTCTTATGAAAAAAAAAATCAGAGACGGGTCCAATCTTTGAAAATTTCCACTCGATGATCCAAAATCAATTCCAAGCCAATGTTCAAGTTTTTATAACTGACAATGGAAAATAATTCTTTCACACCATCCTTGCGGATTATCTGTTGGATAAGGGAATAGTTCATCAAAACTCCTGTCCGAACACTCCACAACAAAATGGAATCGCTGAACGAAAAAACTGACACCTTCTTGAAGTTGCTCGTGCTCTCATGTTTACCTCTAATGTTCCAAAACATTTCTGGGGAGATGCCATACTTACTGCTGTGTATCTCTTTAATTGGATGCCCACTCGTGTACTAAAATTCCAAACTCCATGCCATATCCCCACTCAAGCTTATCCAAATACTCGGCTGATTTCGCCTTTACCTCTCAAAGTGTTCGGTTGCTCAGCTTTTGCCCATATCCACTCACAGTTTAGAAGTAAACTTGATCCCAAAGCCATCAAATGTGTACTTCTAGGATATTCGCGAAATCAAAAAGGGTACAAGTGCTACTCCCCGGTTACAAAGAAATTCTACAACACCATGGATGTAACATTTTTCGAAAACCAACCATTCTACCCCAAAACTAATATTCAGGGGGAGAATTTCATCACTCAAGAAGAATATCAGTTTTGGCTCGATGTTGATCCATCTCCATCTAACACCATTACCTTCTCATCGAACCTACACCACCATCTCCCTCTCAAACAGTTCAGACTGAAACTTGTCAACCGGTTCAGCCTGAAACTTCTCAACCGGTACAGCGTGAAACTTCTCAAATTCCCTCTCAAATCCAAAAATCTGGTGCAGAATGCAGCGAGTTACAGGTATACTCAAGGAAGTTGAAAACCCAAAAAGAGAGAGCATCCAATCCTTCTCGAGTAAAACCAGGAGCCCGATCAGAGTTCAAGTTCACAAACCATTACTCCAGGTAATCCAAATATCCATTCTAGCTCAGTTCCTTACTTGACTAATGACCTTGATATTCCTACTGCTCATAGAAAGGGTGTGTGATCATGCACACAACACCCTATCTCTTATTTTGTGTCAAATGATAGATTATCATCCAACTATAAAGCCTTCGTCTCCAATGTGTCAAATATTGAAATTCCAAACAATATAGAGGAAGCTATAACACAACCTGAATGGAGGGTAGCTATTGAAGAAGAGATTCAAGCTCTAGAGAAGAATGGTACATGGGAATTGTCAAACCTTCCAGAAGGCAAGCAACTAGTGGGATGCAAATGGATATTTAATGTCAAGTATAACGCAGATGGAAGTATTGATCGATACAAAGCACGTTGGTTGCTAAGGGATTCACGCAAACCTATGGTATTGACTACCAAGAAACCTTTGCTCCTGTGGCGAAACTTAACACAGTTCGAGTTCTTTTGTCCTTGGCTGCAACTTTAGACTGGCCACTTCATCAATTGGACGTCAAAAATGCCTTTATTAATGGTGATCTAGAAGATGAAGTCTATATGGAGATTCTCCCAGGTTTTGAGCATGCAAAGAACGATAACAAAGTATGCAAGTTAAAGAAATCATTATATGACCTTAAACAGTCACCTAGAGCATGGTTTGATAGGTTCACAAAGGCGGTAAAGAAGCATGGGTTCTCACAAAGGCAGTCCGATCACACGTTGTTTATCAAGCACTCACCATGTGGGAAAATCACCGTTCTTATAGTGTATGTGGACGACATTATCCTGACAGGTGACAATGAAGAAGAGATGGACATGTTACAGACAATTCTTGCCAAAGGATTTGAGATCAAGGATCTTGGAACTTTGAGATATTTTTTCTTGGCATTGAGATAGCCCGATCAAAGAAGGGAATCTCAGTTTCTCAACGTAAGTAGACACTAGGCTTACTTAAAGAAACAAGAATGCTTGGGTATAAACCGATAGACACTCCTATGGACCCAACTTGTCAGGTTGGTATGAAAGAGGATAGTGCTCCGGTCGACACAGGGCGATATCAACGGTTTGTGGGAAAACTTATTTATTTATCTCACACTAGACCTGACATTGGATTCTCAATAAGTGTGGTTAGTCAATTTATGAACAATCCCACAGAAGAGCATGTTGAGGTTGTGTACAAGATTCTCAGATATCTTAAGATGACATCATGAAAAGGACTGTCTTTCATGAAGGGCTAGAATAATAATAGAAGCATCGAGATATTTCTGATGCCGATTGGGCAGGCTCCTTGACCGATCGTAGGCCCACTTCTGGCTATTGCACTTATGTGTGGGGGAACTTAGTTACTTGGAGGAGTAAGAAACCGTCTGTGGTAGCTAGAAGTAGTGCGGAAGCTAAGTTTAGAGCTATGGCTCATGGTATTTTTGAAGGAATGTGGTCGAAAAGACTTTTAGAAGAACTAAAGATTCCTATTGAAAGTTCAATGAAGATGATTTGTTATAATCAAGCTGCAATTAACATTGCAAAGAACCCAGTTCATCATGACAAGACAAAGCATGTGGAGATCGATAGGCATTTCATCAAATAGAAGATAGAAGAAGGAACCATTAAGATGGTCTATACACCTACATGCCTACAAATCACAAATATTCTCACAAAAGCTCTAGAAAGAATCAACTTCGAGAACTTAACTACCAAGCTGGGAATGATCGATATTTACTCACCAGCTTGAGGGGAAGTGTGGAAATCTAAAGTTGATCCCTAATTTCTAGGGTGGATCTGAGTAAATCTCGAATTGAATTTTCTGCATATATCTGTTTTTTTTTTATTTCCTACTTTGTAGAGATTAGTTTCTATATTTCTTGGAGAGATTTATTTAGAATAGTTTCATGTTTTCTTAGTCCTAGAATTTAGGGAAGTTGTTTCTATTTTTTTGGTCTCTTTGTTTATTTATATGGTACTGTTTTTCTTTTCTTATTAATGAAAAGGAATCACTTTTCTCTCAAAAACCTGCAGATTATATAATAACTAACGCAATAGTAACTTGACCCAGCTAACAACAAAATATATATCAGTATTCTGTATGCATTCTACTTAATTATGTACATATATCCATACATATAAACATCAAGACTTTTGCAAAATGCTAAGTGTCCTCTTTTGTAGCCCCATTCTTTACTGGAAGCTGAAGGCTTGCCATGAAGTTTCCAACACTTCTCCCTGGTATGTCTAGTCTTCTGACAATAAGTAGACCATAGATTGTCCCTATTGTCTCGATTTGGGACCCTTGATGATTCAGTGCGCGAAGTGTGTGTCTTCTGATCATTTCCCCGATTGGCAACCATAGCTGAGCCTTCCATCTTCTGAGGTGTGAGCATAACACTTCTTCTGCTTTCTTCAGTCCGGATAACTGAGATAGTCTCATTCAGAGTTGGCAACTCTTTGCTGAGAGTTTGAACTCTCACTTGATCAAACTCTGCATTGAGTCCAGCCAAGAAGTCATAGACTCGATCCTTCTCAATATAGTTCTTTAAAACTATAGCATCTGCAGGGCATTTAGTCTCAATACACCTATAATGGTCAAGTTCCTGCCAGAGGTTTTTCAATACATTGGCATATTCGGTTGTTTTGTTGTTCCAACTTTCACTTTGATCTCATAAACTTGGGCTGCATCATGGGCCTTAGAGTATGTCTGATGAACGACATCCCAAATGTCTTTGGCGGTAGTTAGAAACATGCATGTAACACTAATGTTTGGCGTCATTGAATTCCATAGCCACGCCATTATAGAAGCATCTTCGTTATCCCACGCTATAAACTTAGGATCTCCAGATGTAGGTCCAGTGCCCAAAAGATGACTTAATTTCCCTTTGCCCTTTAGAAAAGTACGCATCAGCTGTATGCTGCCTGAATGTTTGGTAGTTCTCCTTTCTCCGTTTTGTCAACTGCTTCTTCAGTCTGCACCGTTTCGGAAGTAACCGACATTTTTTTTTTTTTTTTTTATAAGTTACAAACTCAATAAAAAGGAAAAAATAAAAAATAAAATATGAATATCAGATGCAGACGAAGAAGACGACGGCGATGGTGATTAGAGAGATGCAGTGGTGCAGTGATGCAAGAGATACGACTAAGATTAGTAGCAACGTCAAAGATCAGCAATGGTGGGTTCGAGTAGCGGCGACTAAAACACAGTAGCAATGGAGACGAAGTTGTACGCACCAATCAGCAACACAAATAATGGCGATGAAGGCCAACGAGGAATGTTCCGGCAATGAAGGCCGAAATAAAACAATTTCGACGATAAAGGTTGGAAGAAAAGAAAATTTTCCCAGTTGTACGAGCATAAAACTCTGATACCATGTTAAAACAATAAAAGACACAAAGATGTAACGTGGTTCGGCTCTAAGGCCTACGTCCATGGGAGAAGAGAGGAAATATTTTCTTATTTTTTATGATGTCTTAATGGAGGGACACCATATATATAGCATACAAGGCTATGCACACATATAGCTATAATTACAATTTTAGTAACTGTCGAATAAAACGACTACTAAAATTATCATCTTTCCTTAAAGGAAATAAATCATTAAAGGAAATAAATCCCACAGATTTTGCTATTCTCCACAACAACAACTAATTGACTACATATAATATATTAAGTTTTCCAAACTTCAAGTTGTAAACTATTAAAAGCACCAACAATAAAAAGTCACTAAACAAATTTGAAAATTATTAGGTCTTTGCCACTTCTTACAGTTTTTAAGTTGATACAGGTTGACAAAATAAGTTGTCAAAAAGTATTTAAATTCATAGGTCAATATTTATATTTTTGTTAGTAAATTTCAAAATATATTGCATGTAGGGGGGCTTTTCGAAGACCACATTGGCCTATTTAAGAGAAAAAGGCTTCAATTTATCCCAAATGAAATAGAGCTAATTCCTAAAAACTATAATATTTTGTTAATGAAATAGATTTAATTCCTATAAACTATAATATTTTGTTAAATGAAATAGAGTTAATTCCTAAAAACTATAATATTTAGTAATAATAATCCAAAAAATCAAAATCATAAATTTATTTTAGAAAAAAAATAAATTTTAGTATGCAAAAACTTAGGCTTAAGCTTCATTTCGTCTCGGTTCTTCCAGACTTGACTGACAGTTATGGTTAATTGGGTGAGCATTCTCTTCTATGTAGTTGGGTCAATTTCAAGTTAGATTTTATATCACTCAAATTTGGTTCAAACTATAGACATGGCCCGGCCCGTGAACAACCCTAATTTCCATTAGTTACCTCTTTAGTTTTTAGGTTATTCTACACTTTTATTTTTCAAAAGATACTTTCCCAAAATAAATTATCATTTATCTTTCTTTGATTTCTTTTTTCCTTCACTAAGATTCTTAGATTGTTCACTTTTCATTCCCTTAGTTCTGTAAGTTTATATATAGCATTTTCTCCTATTCCTTTGCACAAATTGTCATATGCTTTGACCTCAGAATTACATACCATTTTTTAGCTTTTCTCTTCACATCTCTATAATATTTACCTCATCTCTAGTCTTCTACCAAGTTTTAGTGCTTGTCCTTCAAAATTTTATAGTAGTTTGAACTTATCCATTCAAGATTTTTTTTGTTTTCACTCGTAGTCTTCACCATTAATTCTTCAAGGACCCTTTTTGCTAACCTTTTTATGCACTTCGTCATCTCATCCAACATTATGTCAGGTTCATCTTCTTTATTCAAAGTCATTTTGTTTACTAACTTTTCTTCAATAATATAATCCTACCATTTAGTTCTTGGGTTTATTACTCCCTCTTTAACCTAAATTTTATTTTTAAACATATATCCACTACTATAATCCTGTGTCGTGAAGTTACGCTTTCATTGCAATAAAATTTTCTTTTATCAACCTTTTTAGTTAGGAAAAAGTGTTAGCAAAAAGGTTATTGAAGTGTTTATCTCTCTATTTAAAATATGTATCTGCTATTCTAAGGTCATAAGCAACTCTAGAATCTAGTATACTTACTCCAAATCCATTCCTATCTCCAAATCCAGGTCTTCTATGTACAATTTCTACATTTCATATGCTATGCTTTCTTTGCTTACATTCTATTAAATCTCTTATTTTCCTCCTATTAATGAGCTTTTTTGAGGTATTTGTTGAATTACTTAAATTTGATTTTTCCAAAACTTTGTTTTAGTATGTTGGCCAAATCTTCTGGGGTGCAAATGCATCATGTTTAGTTTAGTATCTCTTATTACAGGTTATATTAATATAATTCCATCTCCTTTTGCTAGTAGCATTGAGCTTGACAACTTATTTTTCAAAGTTCTTATCTAAAGTTATTCATTCTCCATTTCTATTTTTATGTTTCTCAGTATAATATCGTTTATATTTTATATTCTCTATTTCTCTTGATTTTCCACCTCTCCATTTAGTTTCTTATAAGCATAGTTTGTACCCTTTATTCTCCATTTCGAATGTTTAGTAATCATTTTATCAAAATCAATACTCTCTTTTAGAAATGCATTTTGCCAAAAAAAAGGTTAGCAAAAAGTAAAAAAAAAAAACAAAACAAAATAGAGAATGGCCAACAAGCAATTGAAATTGTGTAATGCTTTCCATCCATTTCCTTATTAAAACAAATACAAAATGAAGTAGTAGTCCAAATACATTTTAGTGAGGTCAAAGAAAAACATTAATTAAAGAGTCATGCAAATAGAAAAGAGAAAAATGGGTTGAGTAGCATTGATGTGCTATAAGGGCCAAACCCTTATGGGCTTGCTATGTAATTTTGAGGCCAGTGAGTTGTGACTAGGCTTTGCTTTGAGATCCACTAGATATTATGAAATGAAAATTCCTCAAAATTCAAAGTTCTATTGAACTTCTCTGATTTGTTTAATAACCAAATTGCATATGTAAATAAAAATACAAAAACCCGCAAATCTTTTTTTTTTTTTTTTTTTGAGAAGATACAATGTTACCAGTTAACTGTATAATTAGTTTCATCACCAGACAACACTCTTAGAGGAGGTATTAGGCCCGTTCCTGACCCATTAATCCTCCTCACCCTCTAGGGTGATGCAGCAACAAGAGTTGAACCTAAAACCTTTAGGTTTCAAAGCCACCTCTTTCAAAAACCCGCAAATCTTATAAATAACTAGAAAACTTGAAAGTTCAAAATGAAGCCTTTTTGCCAAAGATCCAATTATGCCCTTTAAAAGTTGATTTCATTTTTTATTAAAAAGTAATTTTTAATTTTAGAAAGGGTAAACACATAATTCTATCTTTCAACAAATCTCAAGGCTAAAATAGTAATTTTGTATTTTAAAAAGGAGAGACCTGATGACACCAACAACATTCTTTTCACCCCATAGTAATTTTTTTCTTTTTCAACACCTTCAAAATTTCCAATACTACCCATCATTTCCTTTACGATGGTTGACAGTAATGGTATCTGCTCATGTCTTTTCTTGTTGTTCATTATTTTCTCAAAACTTCCTATCTAATTCTCAAATTTTTTTGTTCGTCTGTATTTTCTCGTTCTTATTTACTGAAATTTGTCATCTTCAATTATCTTCTTCGGTTCTTCCCATATATTCTCCTCATCAAACTATTTTCCATATCACAAGTTTCACCAACTATTTTTGTTGGTTTAAAATAAAAGAATAATGTTTGTAAATATCAATGAACAAGAGAAAATAAATTAAGAAATAATATTTATTCTTAACAAACTTATTTTTTTTAAAGAGAGAGATTAACAAACTTAATTTTACATTAGGCAAATGCCTTTGAATCATAAAAAAAAAATAATAATAATAAAACAAGAAAAATCACCTTCAAATCCAAAAATTCAAGAATAATGGATCATGCAATGGGTCCTTTATTAAATATTAGAGAGTGATGACGGTGTATGAGTTATACAAGTTTTTAGGAATTTCAATAAATACAATAACATGAAAAAAGTCAATTTCATGAAGTCATTATATAAGAAGGCATTCTAGTAATAATAAAATGTAGGTGTGTTGAGATGAATTTGGTGGTGCAAGTAGCCGCTCCCTTCAGAAAGATATCCAACTTTTTCACCATACCTTACTTTTTTGGCTTTTGCACTTTGATTTTTGCCACTTTACCCTTCTTCTAGTTTCCAACATTTTATTGTATCTACCCCTATTTTAATCTTTAATTGAAAAAGGACATATTTGCCTTCTACTGTCATAGAAAGACATTTATTGTTATACCAATAATTGATATAAAAAGTTTTTATCATGACTTTATTTAGTTAATAAATAAATAAAAGTCATGTGCAACGCATGTGCACTCGTACTAGTTTCCATTTAAGTTCTTTGCTTTTCTTAATCACCAAATTGGAAGTAAAAAATACCAAAAAATAAAGTTTGATAAAAAAAAATCATAATAATACATAAAACTCAAAAAATATATTGAACGTTTTAAATTAAGATTAATTGAAACAATGGTTTTATGTGCAATATCTCTAAAGACAAGAACTATTTAAAAATTGAAGGTCAATCTCATATAAAATGGGTCGAAATTAAAGAGACAACAAAGGAAAAAAAGTAGGAGACTATAACATGGACTTCAAAAGAACATAACATATTAGAAATAAACAATATGTTAATTGACTCATGAACCTTTAAAGATGAGAAAAAAATATTATATTGATTTTAGAAGTCAACAATTCACCATTAGACTATTGGAGACAATGGACTGATGCTACCTGATGAGTGATGACCCTCCAATGCTTGAGGGAATACAAGCTGTGAATTTGAATAATGAAGTAAGTGAGCGGATGTGCACACTTCGGAGCTTGAAAGTTACCTAGGTTGCTTTATATAGGTGAAGAGCCGCAACTGATAATGTAATTGGCAATCAGTAACATGTTTGGCTTGGGCTTAGGTTCTTGGATATGATTACCCCGTTGGAATGTGATACAAATAGAAAATACACTATTTGTGTATTACCTTGCCTAAAAATATGGAACCATGCATTTTATGGTCTCTTGTGATTAGATGATGCAGAGGATGGGATCATGGGAGAACTAAAGTGTGTGCTAGACTACACAAAGAGACATGGTGAGTGAGACTGTGAGATTGTTGAGTTTGTGGGTCAAAGTTGAATGTTTAGAGATTGTGAGAGTATGTAAGTTTAAAAAAACTCCTCAATGTTTAGATTTCCCTAAAATAATTTATTTTTGTTACCCGACACAAGACATTTTGTCAAATCATGTAAACATTGTTCCCTTTTTTTTTAGAAGAAACAAGATAGAATTTATTGATAAAAAGATAGTACATTACTAGAGGAGAGTAGAAGTAGTCTTCAACCCAAAAGAACAAGGAACCAAACAACCAAAGAACCCAACAAAGACAAGAGAGACAAAAACTAGACTGCAACTACACACACAAGTCCATTTCTTAGCCAATCCATAATGGTGTAAACCCTGAAAACTTCAAACATGAAAACCCAAGTGCAAGTCAACAAGATAGCATCCTCCCCAAGAACCACCACAAGCTTAAACAAATTATTGAAGATCTTTTCATTTCATTCTAGCCAAAGACACTAGAGAGTGGCAAGAAAGGCTATCCTTGCAATGGATTTGATCTTAGAGGTTACGCTTCCAAAATGAGAAAGAGAAAGACAGTCCTCACAAGAAGTACGGGGGTGGAAATCGTCGTACCAAAAAACTTCCCACTTGTGCCAAATTGTCTTAAAGAAATGAAAGTTAATGAACAAGTGATCTACCTTCCCACAATCCTATAGACAAAGGGGACATCCATTGGAGGATAAACTAGTCCCAGGGAAACGAACTTGCAAAAGATCAAGAGTAGGCAACTTCCTGTGAATCATTAACCACCCAAAGAACTTCACCTTGGAGGGAACTTGTGCACCCCAAATGGAGGAGAACAAAGGAACAAGGAGAAAGGATTGGTCATCAATGAGAAAGGAACCCATGGATCTACAAGAGAAGGAACCTGAATTATCCAAAGTCCAAGAAAAACGATCTGGGGAATCAAAGAACGAACTTCTTGTAATCTTTGTAAAAGATCATTAATATCGGCAAGCACACGGGAGGATGAGTTTATAGCGAAGTGAAGGTCCCAAGATATAACAGAAGAAGAGTTATACGCAATGATTGGTTGATTATGAAGACGAGAAAGGTGAAAAAGTCTTTTAAAAATAGTTGAAGAGGGGGAACTTCCATTCCAGCTATCCTCCCAAAATAGTTGTAAATATCGTTCCTTTATGTCTGTTGGCTTAGACATTTGCTCTAACCTACCAAATTATGGCTACTCATTTGCTTTGCTCTCATCTCAAGGTGGAATAGATCTTTTCTTCAACCACAACGATCAACAAGGTTCCACTACTATAGAAAGCAAAGATAGATCAAATATGTCCTTGTCTGCTAGACACGAGAGCTTACCGTAGCCATTGCTTGCCTCTCATGAAGGCTTTCTTAACAATAGGCAAGTTTAGCTCTGTTGCTTTTCAAATAGCCATCAGGGACCTATGCTATGGGAAAGAAAATTTGGGGTTGTTGAAAGATGGATGCTGATAACGTTATTAATTGATCAAAGTCTCGTTCAGTTGTTGAAAGATGGATGCTGATAACGTTTCAAAATGAGAAAAAACATAAATATGACAAATCAAGGGTATCATGATTGAGATGGTTGATTTTTATGAAATAGTTGATTATTTTGTTATTGGGCAGCCTAAAGGTCACCCACTAATAAGCCACGTACCAAGTTTCTCTAGAGGATACTTAATATTCAAGGGGTGAGTGTCTCCCTTCTACTTGTTAGGTTTCTTTCTCATCTATAGTTTGTTGATGATACATTATTTTCCTCAACGGGGAGGAGAACAATGCCCTTTAACGCCATACAACTCTTATAGTGTTTTTGTGTGTGGTCAGGGCTAGAAGTTAACATGCCTAACAGTCAAATTTCAAGGATTAATATGGAGTTTGGGATGCTACTTCAACTGGCAAATAGGGTGGGGTGTGCAGTCGGCATGTGGCCAATGAAATATCTAGGTCTTCCCCTGGGTGGGAATCCCAATTCTGCTATTTTTTGGGAGCCAATGATTTCTAAAATATCCAAAAGATTGGACGGATGGAAGAGATCCTTTGTGTCAAAAGGTGGCAGGTTGGCTGATTCGTTTTGTACTTTCGGCTACCCCGACATATTATCTATCCATGTTTAAGATATCCTATGGAGTGGCTAGACAAATTGAAATGAAGTTCTAAGGGTGCGAAGGGGGTCTCATGCTTGTTTAGCTGGAAGGTGGTTCAAAAGACTGGTGGAGAAAGGTGCACTTGGTATTGGCAACAACTCCAAGAGAAACATAGCTTTGTGTGCCAAATGGATATGGAGACGTCTCAATGATCGAAATTCCTTGTGGGCCCAAGTCATCATAAGCAGGCATGACATGGTTCATTGTGAAACTAGGGGTGAAAGTGTGAGGAGACCTACATACAGAAGTTCGTGGAAATTCATTTCTTCCTTAATGCCTCAACTCTTCAAGCATTTGAAGCCTAAGGTCAGCGATGGGCGTACCTTCTAGTTTTGGGAGGATAGATGGACTAGAGATTCAACATTGGCTGAGTCATTTCCTCATTTGTCCGCCTCTCCACCTGACACTCAGTTCCTCCACTTCTTCTCCTCCCCCTATCTCTTAGAATTTTCACTTCCTCAGGGCACTTACTTCGAGAGAACATTGTGAAGTCGGTTCATTTCTTGCTAGGTTAGCAAAATTTAGACCCTCCAATGATAGTGACAAATATACTTGGCTACCTAATTCCTCTGGTTTCTTTTCTTGCAAATCCTTTTCTGAGTTACTCATTGAAAGCCCCACCTCTCCTATGTTTCCCTTATCCTCTTATATTTGGAATGCATAGGTTTCATCTAAACTTCTAAAGTGAAGGTTTTTGGTTGGCTAACGGCTCATAGCAGAATTAACACTTATGATGTATCGCAGAGACGATCTCCCTCTATCTACTATTCACCACATTGATGCCCATTTTGTTTCAAGATGGTGAATCATCATAACACATTCTTCTCATGCCCTTTTGCTAGGAGGATATGACATAACTGGTTTACATTTTCAGGAGACAGGTTCGGGGTTCAACAAAATTTAGACGATGCTTCATCTCTAGCACATTTGCCCAACCTTTTAGGGACTGAAAAAGAGGTGGGTTGAATTGTGTCATTTGCAACAATTTGGTATCTTTGGTTTGAATGAAACAGAAGAGACTTTACCAAAATTACCAAGGAAGGGTGGCGGCTCATGGAAAGATGAACATTGGGGATGTGTTGCAAAAAAGATTTCCCAACATGTGCTTGTCTCCTTTGTGGTGCTATTTATGCAATCAAAACTCAGAATCTTTTGGCCATTTATTATGAAGCTGTCCATTTTCTAGTGAGGTTTGGCACAGATGGTGCCATTACGTCCCCATTATGGGTGTGGTGGAGCTGCAAGAGGTGCAGCCAGGTTTATTCCCTCTCATTAATAACATTCAGTCGGAATGGAGAGGTCATTGGCAGGTGGTTTGTTTGGCAGTCCTGTGGTCCTTATGGAAGGAAAGAAATTCTAGGGTTTTCAAGGGGGAAGGTGTTCAGGCGGTGGCAGTATGAGAGAAATCTTAGTTGTTAGCATTATTTTGGGTCACCAATAGTAGTTTGTCTAGGGGTTATGCCCTAAGCGATTGGCTTAGAGGGTGGGGTAATTTTGTATAAACATATAGGAAATTTGTTTATCATTGACATACAGGGTTGGGGTGAGGCTGATCATGTTGTACAGTCTGTTTGGTCATTGGATTTATACATATAATACAATACTCTTTTGTTTCTTTTAAAAAAAAAATACCAAGGAAGGGGTTCAAGTCTAGGAAGACATTAGATTGTTGGCTAGCGCCTGGGTTTTCGCTTCATCCCTAGTTAAGGGTCTGTCACTGTCTGATTGGAGTCTAAATTGGTCTAACTGTTTGTACAAGATATGTTGTTTTTGTGTTCAGGTGGCTTTGTCCTCAATATGTGCCAAGCACTTCTGGTGCTTGTTCCTAGATTTGTATGATGTGTTAATGGTCAATTAATAAAATACTATTGGTTCCGATTAAAAAAACATTTGGTAAAATGGCTCCATTTGTCAATAAAACTATTTGGTTGAGATTAGGTCTAAATATTTGGATTAGCAGAGCAAAGGTCGTGCTTAAGCCTGTTACACTGCATATTCATCTCAAGCATGCTCAAGGAAAGCTTCACACAAACTCCCAATAAGATCAATAATGGAGTATTTTAGTGTTAATTTGAACAAATTGAAAGTTAGAAGTGATGC
The DNA here is from genome assembly GCA_035771175.1 of Paratinospora sagittata. Classification (NCBI taxonomy): domain Eukaryota; kingdom Viridiplantae; phylum Streptophyta; class Magnoliopsida; order Ranunculales; family Menispermaceae; genus Paratinospora; species Paratinospora sagittata. Next base: position 14,287,890 of record CM069608.1, read on the forward strand.
TCTTATCTCATTCTTCAAAAACCAATTGTGAGTCATGTCAAAAAGGGCCAGGTAACAAAAAAAAGCTCCCGCTTATGCGTGGTCCGGATGAGGTGGACGTTGGCAAGCCTATCCCCAATATTTGGAGAGGTTGCTCACATGTATTGAACTCAATAATTGTTGCTTTTCGGGCGAAGGCACTTGCCATCACACCAAGGTGCAACCTCTACACATAATAAATTAATGCATATAATTTAATTATCAACATTATGATAAACTACAACAGTGATTACCAAATAAGTTGAAAGTAAAAGAATTGTAGAATATAAAGCAAAACTGATATTTGATTTCAATAAAATGATTGAGTGTTACCTTCAAGCACTTCAGCAAACACAAATGTTATGAGTGCTGAGCAAATATATTGTGGCACGGAGTATGGGCTTATGACATGAAAGCTTAACAATATCCCCACACAGACCATAAATTCAGACACCAATAGAATTTGTCTGCAATTAAAACAAAGTAAAACCAATATTAATTTAGGGTAAATGTACAAAATGATGAGTAAATAATGCATAATAGTATATGTTCGTATATTGAAATTCAATTATAAAAGCTGAATCGACGTCCTACTAGTCGCCATAACCAAACAACTTGAACCGAATATCACTTTGTACTCTGAAATTCATGTGAGAAATTAATCAGAATCTTAGATCAATAGCTAGAGTTTCAAATTCCCTTAGGCTTTTGTTGGTTTGCATCAAGTAGTTTTCTGGAAAGCATTCTTACAAATGAAACAAAATATTTAAATGCTACATCTCACATTAAATAGTGTAAATGTAGTCCAAAACCCTTAGGTAAAAATTATGCACACCATGTGCAAGAGTACCTAAAAAAAAATTAAATGATCATGGTAGTAAAATAAAACGATTCCTTAATGATTATCAAAATTTACACGACTTCAAATATAACTAAAGTTAAAGATATGTTCTCTTGAATGACGATTATATGAAGCAAAGTTCTCTTGCAATATTTTGACACTTTTGTATCATATGTGAATGAAGCACGATTTGAAAAGAGTTTCAAAGTATCTATGAAGATCTCTTATTTTATTTTTATTTTTTTTCTGAGAGTTTATTTAGATAGATTTTAAATTAATAACTAGTTCATATATTAGTTTAATTTCAAAAGAAGGTAGCTAAGTGTGCTAAAATAAAAGGTGAAAGTGATGAAGACCCCAAGGTTTTTATGGTCAACACATCCAACTACTAAAATTTTGAGAAGATTTGACCAAAGAAGAAAAGGTCAAGCATTGATGAGGGCAAGGCGCAAGCATTGATCTACAAAAGCATAGATAGATTCAAGTAAAGGACAATTATCTAGGCTATCATAACTCAATACTCCAATACATGAAATGTTCGAGAACATGGCATTTAGGATCAATCCTAGTTGTTATGTGTCTTCTTGGGTTTGGGATTCGGAATCATAAAAAGCACCTACGATTTTGGATTGGTGCCTTTTGGGATTTTTGAGAAAGAGTGTGATATTCGTCTCTTAGATTTCTTGTACTTTTACATATTTTGTGCTTCATGATTTGTTACCTTCTAAATAGGTGAAGGAATGTAAAGTAACATTGTATATACCTAGTAAATTCATTAGTGTGATGTGTCCAAAGTACAAGACTCAAAGGATGTTATTCTTAAAAGGTTTTTACCACATAAACAATTCTTTTTCATGTATATATTGATCTCGAATCTTGATTGAAAATCTATCAATTCAGAATCTACACCAAGAAGTGTCACTGGGCTCTCCTCCATAATTTTCCTTATGCCTAGTAAATTCTGTTGTGGAGAAGAGCAAAATCTGTGAGATTTATTTCCTTTAAGGATTTATTTCCTTTAAGGAAAGATGATAATTTTAGTAGTCGTTTTATTTAGCAGTTACTAAAATTGTAATTATAGTTATATGTGTGCATAGCCCTGTATGTCTATATATATGATGTCCCTCCATTAAGACATCATCGAGAATAAAAAAATATTTCCTCTCTTCTCCCGTGGACGTAGGCCTTGGAGCCGAACCACGTTACATCTTTGTGTCTTTTATTAGTATTTAACATGGTATCAGAGCTTTAAGCTCGTACAACTGGGAAATTTTTCTTTTCTTCCGACCTTTATCGTCGAAATTGTTTTATTTTGGCCTTCATTATCGGAACCTTCCTCGTTGGCCTTCATCGTCATTATTCGTGTTGCTGATTGGTGCGTATGTCTTCATCACTGCTACTATATCACCATCGACTACTGCGTCTTCCTCATCGGCACTGCCGATATCCTAATCGTCGTCGACGCCTTCGTCTCCATTGCTATTGTCTTTCAGTCGCCGCTGCTCGAACCCACCATTGCTGATCTTTGACGTTGTTACTGATCTTCGTCGTCTCTCGCGCATCTCTCTCACATATCTCTCTTGCGCATCACTGCATCACTGCATCTCTCTAATCTCCATCGCCATCTGCAGCCCCTGGGAAAAAAAAAATGTCGGTTACTTCAGAAACAATTGCAGACTCCCCGGTGCCAGACGGATTCAGCCAAGACGACATTGAAAGATTAAAATCTTTGCTTGGCACACTGGACAAACCCTCAGGTACCTGTTCATTGGCCCATTCAGGTAACTTTCCTATTTCTATTGGATTTAACGTCTCGGATAAGTCTTTTGCTAACTCTTGGGTTATAGATTCTGGTGCTACTGATCACATGACCAATTCCCCCAATATATTTCATACCTACAACCCATGTCCTAGTAGTCGGAAAATAGCCACAGCTGATGGATCCTTACCTACAGTTGTTGGTATAGGTGATGTTCACATCAGTCCCACCCTTACACTCAGAAATGTTCTTCATGTTCCTAAACTATCTACTAATCTTATCTCTATTAAAAAACTGACTCATGATCTGAGTTGTAATGTAACCTTCTTCCCTACTTACTGTGCATTTCAGGACCAGGACTTGGGGACGATGATAGGACATGCTAAGAAACAGGACGGGTTGTATTACCTTGAGACACCAGTACATCCTATCAAGAGTAACACTTCATTTCTCTCCGAGCACAAATTTTCCAATAAAGAAAGCTATGGCTCCATCATCGCCGCCTTGGCCATCCTTCGAGCCTTTTTATTTCAGAATACTATGCCTAAGTCCTATTGGGGGGAAGTTGTCCTTACTGCAACACACCTTATTAACCGCCTACCATCCCGGACCCTTGGTTTCAAAAGTTCTATGGAAAAGCTATGTCAATTTTACCCTAAGCTCAAAATCTCCAATAATCTTATACCTAAGATATTTGGGTGTGTATCATTTGTCCATGTTCACCAACCCAACAGGGGGAAGTTGGACCCCAGAGCTCTCAAGTGTGTTTTTGTCGGATACTCTTCCACTCAAAAGGGATATAAATGCTATCATCCGCCATCAAAGAAATTCTTTGTCTCTATCGATGTCACTTTCTGTGAACCTGAGCCCTATTTTTCCGCTCCTCTTCCGGGAAAGAGTGTCATCATGGAAGATAAGGATCGGAACTCCCTTGATAACCCTTTTGATCTTTTTGGCCCCTTTAACCTCCAACAAACCAAACCCGAATCTCCTACACCCTCTGTACCTAATGATGAACCTAAGGATCGGATGACTGGACAAATGTATTCAAGGAAGAAAGCTGCAGCTCCTGAACCGATGCAAGTTCAAGAATCTGAACCAATCCCTGAAAATGAGGTAACAAATCCTGAACCCTCCTTAGAAATTTCATTAGTTCCTGAAACTAACAATGATCTTTTAGCCTCTTTTGTCATTGGCAGCTAATTATGACTGGGATCTGCAACAATTTGATGTAAAGAATGCATTTTTACATGGGGATTTAGAAGAAGAAATCTATATGGAAGTGCCTCCAGGATTTGGCACCACTGATAAAGTGTGTAAATTGAAAAAGACCCTGTATGGACTTAAACAATCTCCGAGGGCATGGCTTGGTCGGTTTGTCAAAGTAATGACAAATATGGGATATAGACAAAACCAAGGAGATCACACTCTGTTTATTAGGCACTCGACTTCAGGGGGAGTTACAGCTCTATTAGTGTATGTTGATGACATCATCTTGACAGGAAACAATGAGAACGAGAGACAAAATTTGAAGCAGTGTTTGACCGAGGAATTTGAGATCAAGGAACTAGGGAGATTGAAATACTTCCTACGGATTGAAGTGGCACACTCTAAACAGGGAATCTTTATTTCTCAACAAAAGTACATTACAGACCTTCTTAAAGAAACAAGGAAGCTAGCATGCAAACCAATGAATACTCCTATTGATCTTAATCACAAGCTTGGAGAAGGTGAAGAAGCGCTGACTATTAATAAGGAGATGTATCAAAGACTAGTAGGAAGACTCATCTATCTCTCTCACACAAGACCTGATATTGCATATGCAGTAAGTGTAATAAGTCAGTTCATGCACAACCCTAAAGATATTTATTTGCAAGCAGCTAATCGCGTTTTACAGTATCTTAAAGGGACTCCAGGACAGGGCATCTTATTTAAACGACACACAGGAGTGGTTCTTGAAGTATATACTGATTCAGACTATGTTGGTTCAGTAGTTGACAGAAGATCAACTACTGGATATTGTACGTTTCTTGGTGGGAATTTGGTGACATGGCGAAGTAAAAAACAGAATGTAGTGGCCAGATCTAGTGCTGACGCAGAATTCCGAGTAATGGCAAAAGGGGTTTGTGAGCTATTATGGTTGCAGATAATTTTGACAGATTTGAAGATACACTGGGATGGCCCTATGAGACTCTATTGTGATAATAAATCTGCAATTAGCATTGCCCATAAACCAGTTCAACATGATCGAACCAAGCATATAGAGATTGATAGACACTTTATTAAAGAGAAGCTTGATAGTGGGTTGATCTGTACTCCATATGCGTTTACCAATAATCAGCTCGCCGATGTGCTCACTAAAGGGTTAAACCATACTGCATTTCAAGCAAATGTGTCCAAGCTGGGAATGGTAAACCTTTATTCACCAGCTTGAGGGGGAGTGTTGTGGGGAAGAGCAAAATCTGTGGAATTTATTTCCTTTATAAGGATTTATTTCCTTTAAGGATTTATTTCCTTTAAGGAAAGATGATAATTTTAGTAGTCATTTTATTTAGCAGTTACTAAAATTGTAGTTATAACTATATGTGTGCATAGCCCTGTATGTCTATATATATGGTGTCCCTCCATTAAGACATCATCAAGAATAAGAAAATATTTCCTCTCTTCTCCCGTGGACGTAGGCCTTGGAGCCGAACCACGTTACATCTTTGTGTCTGTTATTAGTATTTAACATATTCCATGGTTGAATTGCAGTGTAACAGTTCAGTAAACAAGGGAAAGGGGTATAAGGGGGATATTCGGGCCTTTCAAACTCCTTGGTTACTTGTTAAATATATTTAGAATTTGCACAATATTTTTGCAAAGTTAGCGTTCTCGTAACAATCCCATGGATCTAGATATGAATCGATGAACCAATATGTGACATATTTAACCTGCCATGGCCCATATTCGGTGTTGATAAAACAGCTACAATACTAAGTATTGGCTGCAATTATAATGAGCCTCAATAATTGCCTGTAAGTCCTTTGCACCTTAAAATGGTATGTTCCTCTACATCTATTCCCTTTACCTGAAGGAAGATGGGAAATGAAGTTACTCTTTTTCTATCCATTCTCCCTCACATCAACACTACAAAGGATGATAGAAACTTAAAGTCACTATATGCGTTTCTAATATAAATTTATACATCTATGATCTGCATCACAGAAACACCTAATTTGTTTCTCAGATAAAGGAGGGATATTAAAAAGATAATGTTCTTGAGGCCGAGGCCCACAACAAGACAGGCATGGTTCTAATGTTCCAAAAGAATTTGTAAGTCTCCCTCCACCCAAATAAATAACTTTTGGATGAATTCAATGGTAGAAGCAAATAGATGAGTCTTGGTGTGGTGACTTGGAATACCAGTTCCAAAAGTAGTAAGTTCCTATGGAGCATCTAGGATCAAGATGATTTAAGTCAGAAGCATAACACATTCTTTTGCTCCAAATGGAATAAAGGAATCCATTGCTAAACGGTCCCCATCTCAATCGAATTCAATCAGAATAGCTGACACAGGCAGAAGTAAATGGGTGTTCACTGACACTAATTTAGCTAATTCAATTATAACTAAATGCATATTGTCCTTGTTTTTTGATGGAGTTTTAGTTTGAACAATGAAAATATAAACATGGAAGTATTCATGATTGGGAAAGTAATTTAGATATCCACCTGTCCTCAAACATGTTGCTAATGTAGCTGCCAACAACAATATTTACTGGAAGAACTGTTAGCCCAAGGCATGCCAGAAAAAGCGCCACCGTACTAGTTGACCAATTAAAGTAGTATGTGGTAATGACACTTGATTCAGAGAGTAATATCTCCATTGAATATTTGAGCATAAAATAAATCAACAACTGGACCTGAAAACATTTTCACAACTAATAGGTTATAATCATGCAAAGAATTCAACAAAACTGTAGTAAAAACGTTAATAAGAAAAAAGAACAACGCTATGCAACATGGATGACTTGAAATAAATGCAGAGTAATAGCTACGGAAATATTCCATGATCAAATAACGAAAAAAGTTTTTGTAATTGCAAATTGATTATTAAAGTTGTTGTTGTCATAGAACCCAAGAAGCTTCTAGGAATAGATGAAGTAATCCCAATACGAAGAGAATCATTATTTAGCATGTCCAAGGTAGTAAGATTTCCAACTCACATCATCGTCAGACCAAACATATGGTGTAACAATATAGTTAGGCATCGACACATCACAAACAAAGGGAAAATCATTCTTGATGTTCTTGATTTGTTCATTAAATACAGAATTACTGACAATGAAATTGCATTTTCATTGCCAAACACACACTACATCAACTTAGGTGAAGGAATTTGAACTCCCACTTCAAGCAAAAGTAATGTAGTAATCATTAATATCTCTACAATAGTATAGCAACATAATCAGCCTCAACACTTGAACGAGTTACCACTCTATTTACTTTGCCATAGGTCCATATGACTCAATTACTTACAACAAAATATTATTGCTTGACAAGGATCACAGGTCTAGCGTACTATTAGCATAATCAACATGAGAAAAACCTAAAATAGTTGTAGTCAATGAAGGGAATATAACAATACTTGAACAGGAGCCCCTTGGAGATGTGATCAAACATGAATAACACCTCAATAAGGTTGAAGTGCGTGCAACAACTAACTACTAATGCCATGACATTGGGATCCATTGGTGTGTCTATCTAGTGCCAAATAATAACGTCGTGAAAAAATTATATTGTGAGAGACTGACAACTCTCATGGAGCAAATAACATCAAGCTCTTGTATGGAACTATAAAGAATGATGGATAATCAAATCATAAACACTAGTAAAATCATTCCCAAACATGAAAAATTGAAAATATCATCCAAATTAACAATCAGTACAATAAATTAATGTTGTCAAGGCCCCGCCTAGGCCCTTGGACTAAGGAAACCAACCGCCTTGGCCCCACCTAGGCCCTGGAGGGGGTTCTCTGCAAAAAAAGATTTCAATGGCGTCTATGAAATTTTTTCGTTTTTTTAAAACAAAAATCCCTCGACCCTTAACGTTGGAACCATCCAAACCCTAAACCCCAGCCACATCGAGCTTTCCTTCGACCATTCGCCGACTCCGGCGATAGCTTCTAGTGACATTCAAACGCCGAAAACTTCTTTCCACCTTTTTTTTTCATCCACTCTACAACATGCTTCCTCTTTTTTATTTTATACAATTTAAAATAAAATGCCAAATTTAATTATAAATAAATAAATATATTTATATATAATTATTTATTTTAAATGATTTTATTTATGATTTATGTATTAAAATTAAGTAATAATTATATATATATATATATATATATATATATATATATATATATATATATATATATATGTGTGTGTGTGTGTGTGTGTGTGTGTGTGTGTGTAGTGTCTGTATGTATGTATGTCTATATATAGGGGACCAATGAATAAATAAATAAATTTTTCAAGAACCTCTAAATAAATATTTTATATGTCGCCTAGGTTCCACCTAGCCTAGATAAGGTATAACGCCTACCACCGCCTTCTTGCCTTGACAACACTGTAATAAATCCTATAAAATCCAGCGAACATACTCAGAGTTATCAAAGTGGAATGTAAGAAACCAAATTGTAAAACCATAATGTGGAACTTCTCAAAGTCTAGATAGTAATTTCTTCGGTCCATTAATTTCCTCCCTTCACATTAAATCATATATTTTTTTCTTCAGGAAAAGAGCCTAGCGGTTAATCATATAACTGCTTTCTGTTGCTACGTGCAAAACAATGGTTTTGGCATCCAACTACTATGACATCCAATCATGAAAAAATTAGTAATGGTAGAAGGATTGCAATTATGTATAGATGGGCAATGGAGAAAATTTCAAGATAATACAGACCACAAGTTTGTGTATGGCACTTCTCCGCCAGTTAAGCCCTTTGAGTACTTAACCCAAGAGATAAATTTGTTATTTGACATATTAAGAGCATTTCGGTCGTTTTATCTAAAGTTCAAAAACGATACAAATTGAACGTTAGTAAAGGGAATGAGAATTCCATACCTAACACAGTGGAGTAATTTGGTAAATTTCCATTTCAGGGGTATTTTTGTGATTTTTCATATTTTGAGTATCTTGATAACTTTTTACATCATGGGTAATTTGGCAATTTTCCATATTAGAGCAATTTGGGTAATTTTCCATGTCAAGGGTATTTTCATATTTTTCCTTACCAAAGGTAATTGTTCATTTCACCTTAAGCTCAAGTCTAGGAAAGAGAGGCGAATTAGATCTCAAAGAGGAGAGATGAAATACAAAAGATTAACTTAGGTAAATTGTATTCCCTTCAGGACCAAAATTGGGAAACTTTTGGAGTATATACTTATTTAAGGGTTAAGAGTAGATTAACTTATTGTTTAATAAAATAATAAGAAACGGTGTGAATGGACTATAAATGAATGGGGCCATGAATGAAAAATAATAATCTTATAGGATAATAAAGGGATGAATGAATTATAATTAATTTGGGCCATGAATGAAGGCCCATGGAGTTGATTAACCTATTATTAACCCATGCTAAACTTATAGTAGAGTCCACCAAGAACAAAAAAAGAGATGCCACCTTTACGGCTGGCTCCTCTGAAAAGATAAGGAACAACTCCTCCTCCTTTCTTTGTTAAAATCCTACTAATATCAAATTCTAACTGTCTAAGTAAGGAGTACTAATGAAACTAAAATTATAAATTTTGTTGGTGGTGGTGCAGAGTTTTAAGGAAAGGAGGATTGGAAACAAATAAAAGCAGGGGGAAAGAGGTGAGGCGCCAATGCTAACCCAACTGCCACCCCCTCTCCAGTCTCTCCCCTTCTCATTCTCCTCTTCTTGAAACCTACTGCAGTCCATTTGCAATAAAATCAGCACATTCCAGCCAATATATAACCAAACTTCCACATACTCTTTTGGATTTGTGCATTTAAAGTTCCCTCCAATTCCACTCCAAGCACAAACATAATTTAGTAAATGCTAGCCTCTAAAATACTAACATTTATATCTCCTCAAGAAGTACTAACATTTATCATTCAAGAAAATGATAGCAATGATATACTCACCAGTTACTGAGTTCTGTTGGTTTAAATGGGAATACACAGCCTTTTTTTTTTTTTTTTTAATCTGTGGTTTCTTAGTACAAAAAGCAGCTTCTACAATCGATAGGGATGCTACTACCAGAAAGTTAGTTTATGCAAAGAGATGCAGCAAAGGAACATCATGTATTGGCATTTTAAACATTAAAAAGTAAAGTTGTACATGACGTGATATTTAAAGTGGTCAAATGGTCAATGACACTTGAGAGGGCATTTAAGAAGAATATATACGAATTAATATGATGCTTTTGAAACTACATAAGTTTTGCCAATAATCAGGGATGAACAAAATATGGAAATTATCCAAGCTCAGATGAAAAGACACCTTGACAGATGGCGTAAGTAATCTATATGCTGAACGCATTGAAGCAGCCGGTTTACGTGATTCTTCAGAAGCTTCTTCACTACTGTCAAACTCTTGATCACCATCATCATCTTGTTGCTTCTCTTCGGAGGTTATGAGCAAAGGCTGCTCAAGCCCACTTTCTAGTCTATCATTTTCTACTGTTCCTGCCATAAAAGATGATTCAACATTATCAACAAAACTTTAGGCTTAAGCAGTCATTAAATATCCAAAACAATAATTAATTTATGGAAATGAAAAAAACAACGAAAACAGATGTGAGATCTAGGAATTTAATCTTTGCTAGGTAGTAGGGAGATGGAGACCAGAACTAGTTATACAGTAAAATAACCAAAGAATGCTGCACCAGTGATCCATTAGGTCATGCATCAAGACTAACAGCCCATTTAGAATTGCTTCTGCTTAATGCTTCCTGCTTATAGCTTATGCAAAAGTGCTTGAAGAGAAATGGTTAACTGATTTAGCAAAAAAATACTTTTGATGTCTTCAGCATTTGGAAGTTGTTTGGTACAGTATTTAAAGAAGTGCTCTTGAGTTAAAATGGCAACATTACCCTTCTACGTATAACAAGAGAATATTTTGATGAGGTACATTGAATTGAAAATAAAAGTGGGGCAGTTTAGTCAGCTAGTAAAATAACTAAGGATAAATAGGCCGACGTAGTGACATATGTATGTCACTTGGTCAACAGGCTATTATCATCTACAATTAGTGAAAGACACCTATGAGGTATGGTTTGGTAAACTTGCTATCGATTATGATTCTTTGCATATTTTTATATCTATTGCATGTTTCATGTTATAGTTGACAAATGGATCCTAAAGCCAAGAAAGCTATTTTCTTGGGCATTTGCTCTGGAGTGACGGGTTTAGGATCTAGTAACTTGAATCAAAGAAAACTATTTTGAGTTGAAATGTCATTTTAATGAGTCAGACATATTGAAGAAATCCAACGAGAAAGTCTCTTAGGTGGAACAAAATATCCATGGTAGTTCTCAACAAGAGGAGTTTGAGGCTCTTGTGAAGTTTATTATGAATGGTGGACATTCAGGCTCAAAGGATAAAAGGGCTTCAGCAAATGCGCCTCCACAACAACCAGATTCTATAGCTTTTAGTACACAAAATAAGAATATTCGACAACTCATAGATTTTGCATATATGGTGGCGTACACAATTCCATTAGTTGAAGATGGTATACTTATCATTTATAGGGACACCATACAAAACTCCATAGATACAAATTGGAAGAAAGCTATAGATGAGGAGATGCAATCTTTTCATAAGTATCAAAATTTGGATGATGGATAAGGCAAAGGAAGCGGATCTATTACGAGGCTTCACTATTGGGAGGGAGAGGGTTAAAGTTTCACGACTTCAATTTGCAGATGATATCGTTATCTTTGTTGACGGGGATGAGGATAGCATCTACAATGCTACCATGCTCGTAAAATGCTTATGCTGGATTTTTGGGATGGCAATCAACTTGTCAAAGAGTCAGAATGCGGGAATAAACGTCAGAGCCGATAGGGTGCAAGAGATTGCAAGTAGGATTGGGCGCTCTACATCTTCATAGCCAATGAAATACTTGGGCACGCCTTTAGGAGGTAATCCATCAAAGCTAGATTTTTGGGAACCGGTGGTGGCTAAGGTTTCCTGAAGACTGAATGGATGGAGAGGGCGCTTGACCTTAATCATATCAGTTCTGGATGAGTTGCCCACATATTTCTTATCAGTGTTCAGGGTCCCAACGAAGGTTGCAGCTCTATTAGATAAATTGATAAGAGATTTCTTATGGAAAAATGAAGAGAAGGATGGTAGGTCTCACTTGTTGGTGTGGAGCTTTGTTTAGAGGAAGGTGGAACAGGGGGGGCAAGCTATTAGGAATGTTATCACAAGGAACAAAGCATTGATGGGAAAGTAGCTATGGAGATTTCCATTGGAGCAGGACAATTTGTGGGGGAGAATCATCAGGAGCAGACATGGACTGAGGTGCAATCTTAAGGATGCTAGCCTTGCCTGTAGATCAACCTATAGGAGCCCTTGGAAGTTTATGGCCTCAATTCAACCTTTATTTACCCCCAGGATTAGATTTAAACTAGGTAATGGGGGGATGATTCGATTTTGGGAGGATGCATGGTGTGGCACGCCCAATTTTCAAACCTTATTTTCGAACCTGTACCGCCTATCAACCTTCCATAACAAAACAGTCTCTGAATTCCTACAGAATCCAGCATTAGGGGAAGGAGTTTCACAAACTTGGAATTTCCATTTTCATTGGGATGTTAGAGGGAGAGAGATTGAAGAGCATCATGCTCTCCATAGTTTGGTGGACAAATGTTATTTTTCAAGGGAAGAGGATAGATTATGCTGGCCATGGGACCCATCTGAGCTATTCTCGACTAAATCCTTTTGTGTTATTCTTCTTGATAACCCATCTTTGCCTACATTAAAGAACCACCAATCAATCTAGAAAGCACATGTCCCATTAAAAGTTAAATTTTTAGGATGGGGTTACTCTCGGGAAGCTGAACACGGGCGATGAGCTCCCAAAAAGGTTCCTAAATATGACTATTTCTTCCTATTGGTGTTATTTGTGCAAACAGGTGACGGTGTCCGTTGATCAAATTTTTTGGTAGTGCTCGTCACACAAGAATTGTGGCACAGATGGTGGATGCATTTTCCAGTTGTGGAATCGATTGGGGGTGCAATATAAGGGATTGATATTTTCCCTTTCAATGATAGCATTGCACCGGAGTCGCAAAAGCACTGGAGGGTGGTTTGTTTGGCAGTCCTCTGGTCGATGTGGAAGGAAAGAAATAGAAGGGTCTTTTAAGGGGGAAGAATGTTCTGCACATCATGTGTGGGAGAGCTCTCAGTTTCTAGCATCTTTTTGGGTGGCAAATAGTAAACTGTCTAGGGGATATTCTTTTAATGATTGGGTAAGAGGGTGGTTAAATGTTCTTGAATCTTAAGGGGTTTTCGGGTCTTTTCCTCATATGGAGGATGTATTTGTAATTACTATTAATTTATATTATCTACTAGTTTCTTTTCAAAAACAAAAATTGGAGTTAGTCAAAACTGAATAAGGAAAAAAGGGCATTGGATTCTCTTGAGATTTATTTCCTGTACAAATTTATTTCCTTAAAGGAATATAGCAGTTACTAAAATTGTAATTATAGCTATAAGTACATAGCCCTGTATGTAGATATATGGAGTCCCTCCATTAAGACAAAACAGAAGAATAAATATCCTTTCTCTTCTCCCGTGGATGTAGGCCATAAAGCTGAACCACGTTACATCTTGTGTCGTTCATTATTTTATTTTCTTAACATGGTATCAGAGACCTAGTTTCTATTACTGGGAAATCTGTTTCGGCCTTCATCGCCGAAATCATCATTGTTGGCCTTCATCGCCGGAATCCTCTTGGGTGGCCTTCATTGTCGTCGCTGCCGGAATCCTCCATCTTCATCACCGTTGCTGCTGCTCGTTGCATCTCCACTGCTGCCGCTGTGTTTCTGCAACGCTACCTTCATTGTCACCTCCATCTCCCTGGATCATCGTCTCTCTTTGAGCACTGCCATCGTCATCACCGTCGTCAGAACCATCGACTGGTTCGTGCTGGTTCGTGTTGGTTTGTGCTGGTTCGTGCGAGTACGTGCGACTAAATCGCGATCTGCAAATCGCGATCCTCATCTGCAAATCGCCATTTAAATCGCGATTTGCAACTGTGTTCGTCTGCAACTGCTGCTGCTAATCGCATCGTCAATCCTCATCGTCAATCCCTACTGCAACTCGATCTTCGTCTTCTTCATCTTCTTCTTTCATCGTCAATCCCTGTTGCAAATCGTGTCTGCAACTGTTTTCGTCTCATTGTTCATTGCCTTCCTTTGTCTCAACTGTTCGATCTGCAACTCAACCTTCATCCTTCGTCTTCACTCATCTTCTTCTTTACATCTTCTTCGTCTTCTTCTGGTATCGTCTTCTTCATCTTCTTCTTCTGGTATCGTCTTCTTTCCATCAGCTCTGTCTTTTTTCATCGCCTTTTTTCATCGGCTTTCAACGCCATCAGCCTTCATCGCCGGACTTGTCTTCTGTCGGCCTTCATCGCCGAAATCGTATATGCTGCAGTTACTATTTTTCTTTGTTGTTGAGCCTCGCTGCCATCGTTGTTGTCGCGTCTTGACTTCTTCGCCAAAATCTGCTACTGTTGGTGTGTGCATCTTCATCGTGGTTGTTGTCTCTACTTCAACCCGTCATCGTCACTGCTCACTACCAAATCGATCCTGTCCACTACTGCTGCACAAGAAAACCCCTCCGCCGATCTTCGTTGCAGCACCCTTATAACCCCGCCGTTGTTCCTTGCCGCTACTGATGCGCCTTCTTCTTCCTTTCTTTCTTTTTCTCCCGTTTCTTTCTCTCTTCCCTTCTTCCGTCTTTTCTTTCTTCTGTCTTCTCTTTCTTCTTTCTTATTTTCAGTAACTACCAAAAAAAAAAACCATCAACCTCCATCTTCGGCCTTCATTGCCAAAGAGAGGCTTGTTTGGCGTTCATCGCTGTTATTGAAGAATTTGACCGGGCATTGTTATTGTTGTTGCTGCTTCCACCGGTACGTGAGCCAAAAGAAAGATGTCCAGTGTACAATCAATTGAAGAGCACTCTCTTAAGCAAGTCGGATTCAATCAGGATGAGATCAAGAGATTGAGAACTCTACTTGACACTCTTGGAAAACCCTCAGGTACCAACTCATTGGCCCATTCAGGTAATTTTCCTATTTCTATTGGATTTAACGTCTCGGATAAATCTTTTGCTAACTCTTGGGTTATAGATTCTGGTGCTACTGATCACATGACCAATTCCCCCAATATATTTCATACCTACATCCCATGTCCTAGTAGTCGGAAAATAGCCACAGCTGATGGATCCTTAACCACAATAGCTGGTATAGGTGATGTTCACATCAGCCCCACCCTTACACTCAGAAACGTTTTTCATGTTCCTAAATTATCTACTAATCTTATCTCTATTAAGAAACTGACCCATGATTTGAGTTATAATCTAACCTTATTCCCTACTTACTGCACATTTCAAGACCAGGACTTGGGAACGATGATTGGACATGCTAAGGAACAGGACGGGTTGTATTATCTTGAGACACCAGTACATTCTATCAAGAGTACCACTTCATTTCTCTCTAAGCACAAACTTTCCAATAAAGAAAAGCTATGGCTCCATCATCGCCGCCTTGGCCATCCTTCTTTTCGATCTCTTAAAATCCTGTTTCCTTTTTTGTTTACATCTCTGAATGTTGAAGATTTTCATTGTGAAGTGTGTGAACTTGCGAAACACAAGCGTATATCTTTTCCACTTAGTAATGACAGAAGTTCAGATCCTTTTGATCTCATTCATAGTGATATTTGGGGTCCCTCTCCAATACCTAATGTTTCTGGAGCGCGATGGTTTGTGTCCTTCATTGATGATTGTACTAGAGTCTCGTGGATATTCTTATTAAAACAAAAATCCGATGTGAGCTTTATTCTCCCTACCTTCCATAACATGATACACACCCGTTTGGTGCTAAAATCAAGAGACTTCGATCTGACAATGCTAGAGACTATTTTAATCAAACATTGACCAATTACTTCCAAACCGAGGGGATCCTTCATGAATCATCTTGTGTTCACACTCCACAACAAAATGGAGTTGCTGAAAGAAAAAACGGTCACCTACTTGATACAACCCGAGCTTTTTTATTTCAGAATAATATGCCTAAGTCCTATTGGGGGGAAGCTGTCCTTACTGCAACACATCTTATTAACCCTTGATTTCAAAAGTCCTATGGAAAAGCTACGTCAATTTTATCCTAAGCTTAACATCTCCAATAATCTTATACCTAGAATATTTGGGTGTGTTTCATTTGTCCATGTTCGCCAACCCAACAGGGGAAAGTTGGACCCTAGAGCTCTTAGGTGTGTTTTTGTCGGATACTCTTCCACTCAAAAGGGATATAAATGCTATCATCCGCATCAAAAAAATTCTTTATCTCAGCCGATGTCACTTTCTGTGAACCTGAGCCCTATTTTTCCGCTCCTCCTCTTCCGGGGGAGAATGTCATCATGGAAGATAAGGATCGGAACTCCCTTGATAACCCTTTTGATCTTTTTGACCCCTTTACCCTCCAACAAACCAAACCTGAATCTCCTACACCCCCTGTACCCAATGACGAACCTAATGAACGGATGACTGGACAAGTGTACTCAAGGAATAAAGCCGCAGCTCCTGAACCGATGCAAGCTCAAGAATCTGAACCAATCTCTGAGAATGAGGTAACAAATCCTGAACCCTCCTTACAAATTCCATTAGTTCCTGAAACTAACAATGATCTTTTAGCCTCTGAACCTGACAATGACCTTCCCATTGCAATTAGAAAGGGCACAAGGGAATGCACTAAACATCCCTTGTATCCACTATCTCATGTTGTATCCTTTGAGAAGTTCTCACCAACCCATAAGAGTTTTCTTACCAGCCTGAATAATATCCAGACTCCTACGTCATTATCCGAGGCTTTACCTAATTGGAAACAAGCTATGAATGTGGAAATGGAAGCCCTGGAGAAAAATACAACATGGGAGTTGGTAGACTTGCCTCCAGGAAAGAAACATGTTGGACGCAAATGGGTTTATACAGTAAAATACAAAACATATGGGTCCCTAGAGCGCTACAAGGCAAGATTGGTAGCCAAAGGATATACTCAGACATATGGTGTGGACTATCAAGAGACATTTGCTCCAGTTGCAAAAATGAATACTGTGAGACTTCTTTTGTCATTGGCAGCTAATTATGACTGGGATCTGCAACAATTTGATGAAAAAAATGCATTTTTACATGGGGATTTAGAGGAAGAAATCTATATGGAAGTGCCTCCAGGATTTGGCACCACTGATAAAGTGTGCAAATTAAAAAAGGCCCTGTATGGACTTAAACAATCCCCGAGGGCATGGTTTGGTCGGTTTGCCAAAGTAATGACAAGTATGGGATATAAACAAAGCCAAGGAAATCACACTCTGTTTATTAAGCACTCGACTTCAGGGGGAGTTACAGCTCTATTAACAATGAGAACGAGAGACAAAATTTGAAGCGGTGTTTGACCGAGGAATTTGAGATCAAGGAACTAGGGAGATTGAAATACTTCCTAGGGATTGAAGTGGCACACTCTAAACAAGGAATCTTTATCTCTCAACAGAAGTACATTACAGACCTTCTTAAAGAAACAGGGAAGCTAGCATGCAAACCAATGAATACTCCTATTGATCTTAATCACAAGCTTGGAGAAGCTGAAGAAGCGTTGATCTTAATCCTAAAGATATTCATTTGCAAGCAGCTAATCGCGTTCTACAATATCTTAAAAGGACTCCAGGACAGGGCATCTTATTTAAACGACACAGAGGAATGGTTCTTGAAGCATATACTGATTCAGACTATGCTGGTTCAGTAGTTGACAAAAGATCAACTACTGGATATTGTACGTTTCTTGGTGGGAATTTGGTGACATGGCGAAGTAAAAAACAGAATGTAGTGGCCAAATCTAGTGCTGAAGCAGAATTCCGAGCAATGGCACAAGGGGTTTGTGAGCTATTATGGTTGCAGATAATTTTGACAGATTTGAAGATACAATGGGATGGCCCTATGAGACTCTATTGTGACAATAAATCTGCAATTAGCATTGCCCATAACCCAGTTCAACATGATCGAACCAAGCATATAGAGATTGATAGACACTTTATTAAAGAAAAGCTTGATAGTGGATTGATCTGTACTCCATATGTGTCTACCAATAACCAGCTCGCCGATAGGCTCACTAAAGGGTTAAATCATACTGCATTTCAAGCAAATGTGTTCAAGCTGGGAATGATAAACCTTTATTCACCAGCTTGAGGGGGTGTGTTGAGATTTATTTCCTGTACAGATTTATTTCCTTTAAGGAATATAGCGGTTACTAAAATTGTAATTATAGCTATAAGTACATAGCTCTGTATGTCTATATATATGGAGTCCCTCCATTAAGACAAAACAGAAGAATAAATATCCTTTCTCTTCTCCCGTGGATGTAGGCCATAAAGCCGAACCACGTTACATCTTGTGTCGTTCATTATTTTATTTTCTTAACAGATTCAAATGGGTATATACCAAGAAGGAAGGTTCTCTAAGGATGGACAATGTGAAATACAAAGCTAGATTCATATAGAAGGGATAGACTACAATGAGGTATTTTCACCAATTTTGAAGCATTCTTCTATCCTTACTTTACTATCTTTGGTTCCTCATATTGATCTTGAGTTGACAAAACTTGATCTGAAGACAACTTTCTGACATGGAGATTTGGAGGAGATATACATGTCTCGGCCTAATGGCTTTAAGGTACTTTGCAGGAAAATTGGGTTTGTCAACTGAACAAGTTGTTGTATGGATTTGAACAATCCTTGAGGTAGAGGTATAAGTGATTTGGCAAGTTTATGATTGACCAACAATACACAAGGCGCAGTGGTGATCATTTTGTGTATTCTTGTTAGCTTATTAATGGATCTTTCATATATTTGCTCTTAAATGTTGATGATATGCTCATTGAGGTCTAAATAAAGTAGTCGAAAACTTAGTTGCATATTGAATTTGAAATGAAGGACCTCGGAAAAGCAAACAAAATACTTGGCATGGAGATTAACAGAGACAAATTGAAGAGCACAATTAGATTGTCATAGAAGATATACTTGAAAAAGATGCTACAATAATGTGGTCTTAACAAAGCAAAACCTATGAGTATACCATTATTTCCTCAATTTCAGCTTAGTGCTTTGATGTCTCCACATACAGATAAGGATAGCTACACAGATAAGGTTCCACATGCAAGTGCAGTTGACAGTTTGATGCACGCAATGGTGGTTGCTAGACCCAAAATTTCACAATCAATAGTATGGTCAGTAGAAATATGCATGATCCAGGTAAAGTAGAACGGAAAGCAGTGAAATGGATTTTGTGATATATTTTGGGTGCTATGGATGTCGATTTGGTGTTTCAGAAAGATAACTACTAGATATGTCTTCACATTTTATAAAGGACAGGTGAGTTGTAGGCCTATATTGCAGTCTACAGTTGCTTTGTCTACTGTTAAGATAGAGTACATGGCAATGACTAAGGCCATAAAGGAGGTCATTTGGCTATGTGAATTGTCTAGTGACTTGAGGATTTTTTAGGAGCATGTAATAGTTCATAATGATAGATTGATAGTCATAATGCCATTCATTTAGTAAAAAACCAAGTACACTGTGCTAGGACTAAGCATATAAATGTTTGATTCCGTTTTATTTATGAGGTTATCAAGGATGGTGACATTGTCAAAGATCCACACTAAATATAATCCAACTGATATGTTGCCACAATGGGTTTCAGCATTGATTAACCTTGATCAATGCCATATGGAGCTGCGATCCTTCAAACACATTTGAAGATGAGAACTATTGGTGATTGATTGTGGTTGAGGTTATCTGCCCATGGTGGAGATTTGTTGACATATTCAGCTCGTACCCATTATGGCTATTTTTGCCTTTTTTACTAGAAGTTTGGCTTTTAACCCCAGCTTTCTCCTTGGTATAAAAAATAAAAATGAAAAATTATTAATGTAATATGGAGGGGGTGAGAGAAGTAGATCTAAGCATTGGTTGTACTTCCTTTTGATTCTCCATTTGTTTACATGTTCACAATTCCCGTGGATGTGGGCAAACCTTTGTTAAACCGTGCAAATCTTTGTGTTCTTGCTTATGAGATTACTTTTGCATTCATTTGATTTGTGTGATTATTTTACAATTTTGCTTCCCTATGTACTACATCAAAGACTTCCACAAAATTACTTGAGGCTTTCTAAGAAGACTTTCCTTCATAGGCTTAGAGCCATAGACCATTGACAAAATCCTGATACATTCATCTAGAGATCAGATCTTAGCATTCCCTTAGGTTCAATAAGAGACCAAAAACAATTGAAAAACTAATATGGGCACTATAAAGAAGTTTTGAATCCTAAGGAGAATAGGTATTGGTAAGGTGAGACTATAGTCAACACTAATCATGGGTGGATTAGCTAGTCCAACAAGGTCATTCAAGTTCTAGAATCCAACTCAAGATCCAAATAATTGAGTGCACCATATGTTGGTAGGTAGCAAGGTGATTCATAGAAAGAACTCAGCAACTGAGGAAAGTAGAGGAGAAAACACATGAGGTTTGTGCAAACAAAAAATTTGGGAGGTAAGAGCAGCATCTACAGGAAGCTTGTCTCCATGCCTTTTGCTATTAGGTAGAAGGTGTTAAAAAGTACTACATTACATCCTTTTTTTTTTAATTTCAAGACAAACTAAAGAAAGTAATGCTTATCAGCAAGATATCCTCAGTTGTCAAAAAAAAAAAAAGTAACGCCCTTGAATATTTAGGTAAGAAGATACAAATCATGTGGTTAAACAAATAGAAAAATGAACTGATAATCTAAAATGAGTATACTAGCATCATCCAATGAACATACTAAATATACAAAATAGGAACGTGGACATGGTCTTCTCAAATGATAGGTACTTTCTAAACATTTAATACTTCCATCAGGTAAGCCTGGAAATTTTTTATTATGTTAGTTATAGAACCATTGTAATATGAATTCCAAATCTATTTAACTCTAAAGAACCTGAGATCAGCCTTATTAACTTAAACAAGCATTGACACAATAAAACTAGAGACCAAAAACCAAGAGCAAAATCATTTGCAACCCTTACATGGACTTAATGACATGTGCAAGCATCTCTAAATGAGGTAGAAAATGCCATACATAATGTTTATGAGAAGCACAAAACAAAAAGACATCCATACGCATATCCATTTGAACGTTTAAGGGAGCAGGGAGCGTTTGGTATGGAGTAATCTTGGGGATAGGAATGAGAATCTTGAAGATTCTCATGTTTGTTTCACTATTTGCAATTTTTTTGGGGTGGGAAAGTGATTCTCGGGAAAGTAGGATTCCTACCTATCATGAGAAAGTAATTCCCATCCAAATAGGTGATATTCACTTTCCCGAGAAAGTGATTACCACGGGAAAGTTACTTTTTATATTCACTTATTATGTTAATTTTAATATTATCAAATTTCAAATTACTTTTTACAATACTACATTATTTTATTAGTATAATATTAATACGTTAAATTTTAAATTATTGTAGTATACTAAAATATTAAAAGATATTAACTTCATTAAATTATTTTAATATTAATTTTGAATTTGAAATTATATTAAATAAAAATTAATTTATTAATTTTATTTAAAAATTAATTAACTTTATTTCACAATAAGCATTTTTTTTTTTGACAGGAAACAAGAAGGTATTGTATTAAAAAAGTAAATTTAGTTTATCAAAAAATTAAGCAATAAGCAAAATTAAATAATTTATTTAAAAAAACGAATGAATTTATTAAAAATTAAATAATTTAGTCAAAAAATACATAATAAAGTTAAAAATATTTATTAAAAATTAAATAATTTTATTAAAAACTAAATAATTTAATAAATATAATTAATTTCAACAAAAGCAATTTTTTAGAAAAATTATAAAGTTGCTTTTTCCTTATATTCATAAAATTAGTTTTAAATAAAATTAGTTAAAAATTTTGTTTCAAATTAATTTTAATTAAAATAACTTCATTAGTTTTATTAAACTAATATAATTAATTTTATAAAAAAATTATTTTTAATATTTTTTAAAAAAATAAATTTATTTTTATTAAAAAAATTTTTTAGTTTATTAAAGAAGTATTTTTTAAGTTTTAATAAAATAAATATTATTTTTTAATAAATTACAAATTTCAAAAATATTTTTATTAAAAAGTAAATGAATTTATTTTATCTAAAATAACTATATAATTGTTTTAATATTAATTTTCTAATTTTTTAAATTAAGTAAATGAATATATTAATTTTAATAGTAATAACTATAGTAGTGATTTTTACATTCATAAGTTAATTTTATTAATTTGATAATAATTTTTTAGTTTATTTTCAATTTAAATTATTTTTATAATACTTTTATTAATTTATTTATTTAATATTATTACAATTTAAAAACATGTGAGATTTTGATGCGTAACCAAACACAGTAATTTAATATTCCTAGGAAAATTGTTCAAGATTCCTATACGCAACCAAACACAACAATGTAACATTCCCATGTTCAGATTCCCTTCAATCACTTTCCCAGAAAAGTGATTCTTATTCCCATCCAGAGATTCAGGCGTACCGAACGCCACCTAAGTGATAACTTGATATACAGCGTTTGGCCTTCACCTAAAAATTGTAGCTTTTAGGTCCAATGGTTTCCAACATGGTATGAGAGGATTCAAAGCTTTGATTTGGTGTCAGGTCTTTGGTTCAAGCCTCTTAAATGGCATTTGTAGATTGGGCATTTGTCTTATTTTCTATCTCCCTTTTGTCTCTTCAAGTGTAGGATGGGGTTGCACGTGAGAGGGAGTATTAGTGGTAAGTTGATATGCAATATTAGGCCTCCACCGAACAGTTATAGCTTTTAGGTTAGTGGTTTGTAACAAATATTTTAGCTAATTTAAGTCAGAAACATGTCTATACAAAAGAGGAAAGTAAAATCATTTACATATATTGTTAATATAATAGATATTTAAAATTCCAAATTGTAGTTGCATTTGAGTCACAGCATCATGAGTTCATGAATAGAGAATGGATTACACCAATAAACTCTATTCTCAGTCCCTAAAATTAAGGATAACATTGGCTTGTGTTGTGATGCATCTAGGTCATCCTTGTGCATATGAATCTATGCAGGAATAGTGCTCAATCCATAAATGTCATACATAACATGGAAACACATCTCATGAATAAAAGGAAGACAATATAAATTTAAAAAGTTCACAAATAGAGCTTCAAAAGCAGAATGACGATTTGTTGGTGTAAATGCAAAAGAAGGTCCAACTATTTCTCAAACTAAGGTCACTAAAGATGCCCAGAACATGTTCATATAAACAACAAAGATAACAGATCAGCCATGGCTACTTTATCTTGAAACTGGTGTTTTTTATCTTAATCCATAATATGTTTTTTTGTCCACAAAAGTAGATAAATTTTGATATATCAGAAAATCTTAAGAACTGTAGAATACTATGTTTTTTAATTAAATATAGTCACATACAGAGGAAAGAGGATCATAACTTGAAATAACTAGAAAGCAAAGTATCAAGATTTTTAAAGAATAATCATGAGGTATCACCTGAATTAGCTTCCTGGGATGTATTGCTCTCTTCAGTCACATGAGCAGGTTCTTTAAATGTAAACCACAAGAATATTAAATAGACAAGCCATGCCAGAGCCATAAGCCAACCCGGTAAAGTGTCTTCATTGAATGTGAGTTTATAAATCCTAAAGTTTGTTTGAAGTAAGCCAGCAAGAGCAGGACCACATGCCATTCCAAGAGCACTGGCACTAACAAAACCTGCAGAAGCCTTCATTCTTATTTTAAGAGGCACGCAGTCACTGATATAACGCCGATTAACAGCTCTTGCAGAACCAAGCCTGAAATGAATCAATATTATCATTTTACAAGTGTAGAGGTCTCATAATGATAGGATGAAAATAATACAAAAAGTTTCCATTGAAAGATGATCATTCAAAAACATTTTTTTTGACAAGAAACAAGAACAATTGTATTAAGTGTAAGAATCTGTACAAGGATATACGACTGGGCCAAGACCCAGGATTTAACAATCAAAACTCTCCAAAATGGGATACCATCCCCTTAACCAATCCCCTAAAGAGAAGCCCCTAGCTAGCTTACTAGCACTAACCCACAATGAGGCAAGGTAAAAGAGTTATCCCACACAATGTTAATATCTTTTTCTTGATCATAAAAAATGCGCGAGTTTCGTTCCTTTCAAATTGACCACACAACTGCAAAGATAATTACTCGCCAGTAGTCTCTAAGACGTCTATGAAGAACATAATCTTCAGGAAAAACCCATAAATCTGAGATATTAGAAACCCCCCCCCCCCCCCCCCCCCCGATGTAGGAAGGATCCCCATCTTCTCCAAACTCCTTGAGAGAAAACGCACTCCATAAAAATATGATGGCTAGACTCATTAGAGCTCTTGCACAGACAGCACCAGTTCGGGGAGAGAGACCAATTCTTAAAACACCTCTAAAGAATATCCGCACAATTCAATCTGTCATGGGCAATAGTTCATCCCAAAAATTTGGCTTTTGAAATAACATGAGCATTCCAAATAAAAGCATGCGGGAAATTTGTGAAAATCGGACTTGAATGCTGACTAGAACAAATACGGTTCATGAAGGACTTGGAAGAAAAATCTCCCGATGACTCTAAAGGCCATAACACTCTGTCACTCTCATCTGACAAGTGAACACTATCAAGGATGTCAAGGAGGGAAGTAGCTTCAATGCATTCTCTATCAGAAGGTCCCCTACGCAAATGAAGGTTCCAGGAAATCCCACCACTCACACTATTTTCCAGGATGACTAAGAAATCACAAATAGGATGATCAGGTTTGATGGACAACCTATAAATTTGAGGAAAGAGGTCACTAAATCTGGAAGTGCCACACCAAATGTCCTCCCAAAATTTAAGAGTAGCTCCATTACCCACTTTGAGACGAGCAATGGCGGAAAAAAAAAAAGGGGTAAAGGGAATGGATGAATTTCTAAGGGATTTTATAGGTGGCTTTGGAGGACACACTAGCATCTCTAGAATTCTGATGGATCCCATGACGACTTGCCACCACCTTCACCCACAAAGAATCCTTCTCCTTGAGGAATCTCCAAAGCCATTTTCCGGCCAAAGCCTTGTTTCTATCCTCCAAATTACCAATCGCCAGACCCCCTTGATCAATCCTCTTGGTGCCCAATCGCATGCCATGCAAGGACTATATTTTATCAGTAGGTTGACTCATATGCATGTAGATAAATTACAAGTGAAATCATTAATTAAAGTCTATTTGATTTTTGTTGCTTTCCATGTATTGCTAAAGGCTAATATGGTTTATATATGTATATATGATGTCTCTCTTTCTTTTCTTTTCTTTTTTTGAGATCAAGAGGTATCAGGCCCTTGCCCACTAGTCTCCCTGGGGCACGGGCACAAGCACCCTACAACATTATTGGCCAATTAGAATCAACCTAGTGGATGGGGAGGCTCGAACCCACGATCTCTTCCTGGACATCATGTTCGACAATCTGCCTTCCGACCACTAGACCAACCTAATGTTGATTTATATATATGTGTATGTGTGTGTCAAATCCCCCAAGACATTAACCATATAAAGCAGCTGTCATGGATTGGTGCACGGCAAGCGTGCTCATCCATTCCAGTAATGAGGGCAGTTCAAGTCACAAAAATCAGCCTCCCAAGGAAATGATAAGGATGCTTACCATCACCTCAACCAAAACCCACTATTAGAGGAAGCCTTGTGCACTAGGTACAACCTTTATGAAACATATGTTGCATGTTTAACATGAAATAATAATTCAAACCCATATTTTAGGTCATTATTGATTTTCCAGAACCAGTGGAAACAATCCTAAGAATAGCTCAATTTTACGTCAAGTATCAGAAGGTACATTAACAGATCACTATGACTTAATTTATAAGCCTGCCAAAGGGTATTACATTTAACCACATATATTACCTTGAGGTTGTGAGCATTTATAGGAATAATTTTGAAGTCGATATCTTGAAGACTCAATAAAAATAATTCTAGGCTCAAGCCAGTTTAATGGACAAGAAAAATGGAATTCTTTACAACTGGAACAGTTTCTCAGAAATCTTATGGGTAGGAAGTCAATCACTGCTGCCAAGTAATCCTACTTTAGTCAAAGGAAAGGAAACAACCAAGTAACTCTACAAATGTTTTTGGGATCAAGGACAGAATATGGTGTTTATTTTGATGGCTGCTATTAAATAAAAAAGACAGAAATTACAAAGTCTTACACTTCTGCTTAATTTAGTCTTGTACATCCCAAAGAAGAATGCTTGCTACTAAATAAGACTAAGGAATTACCAGTTAGAGACCATTATAGACCAGTGTCATACAAGAAAAAAGAATTTCGCATAAAAATTTAAAAAAAAAAAATGTGCATGCTCAAAAAAGAGTTTCGGAAAAATAAATGATCCACCAAAGTGCAGCTGCATTATGCAATTCTAAGAAAAATGGAATAAATAAAGTAAAAAAAGGGAATCATTGATCAAAGGATATAAACAAAGTAACCACTTACCCACAGCAGAGACGACCAATTAAAAGAACTGCTATTGAATCAAGATCATATGCCAATGCATATAAGATGTTCCCAAGCAGAAGAACAATACTGCTAAACACAAGAGGCCTGAAGTATGATTTATTCGACCATGCACTAAAATACACTGAAGAAAACACCTGAGCCACAGCCATTGATCCAATTACAACACCACAAACTGTGGCTGCTGCTCCAAGACTCATGGAGTAATTATCTGCTGTTGGAACAATGATATATGTATTGACCATGTAAAGAAATGTGTTTGCTAAGTTCAAGAACAGCGACATAAAATGATATCTTTCATCATCCACATGATCCTCTGCAGCAGATGGCAACTCTTCTTGCATAATAAGTGCATGCTGACCTAAAAATTGGAGGACATTGGTCGAATGTGTCAACCTATCCACAGCTGCTTTTATTGAATCAATAACAGGATCCTGCAAATGACACCAGCAAGTACCATGTCTACAAACATCAGCAAAGTCCCTTCTTTTTTTAGCAATACATGAGTGAAATCCTCAGCCAACTTAAAAGTATGAATGTTGTGTGAATAATAAAAGGAAAGAGGAAAGAAGGGAAGGGAAGAAAAAATTCTAGACAATTCTAAGAATTTTAGAACTTAGAAGTAATGAAAAACAAAAGAATGAATAAAAGGCAACCTGAAATGCAATAGAAGGTTGATCATAAATTGACAAGTAACTTCCCTGACGGTCCTGAAGATCTGCAAGATTGCGAGATATGGCTCCTACAACAGCACCAAGTCCCTGCATGCCCCCATTATTAATCAGTAAGAAACAGGTATTATTCAGTTTCAGAGATAAATTCATAACTCTCTTTCTATATTTTTCCGATAAATGAGGATAATTTGTGTTTGAACTTTGAAACTGTTTTCAGGTCCAACCAAGAAAAAAGAGAGTGAAAAAGAGTAACAGAGCAAAAAAGTGCAGTGCAGTGCAATGAGAGAAAGAATGTAAGTTAACAACCATAGTCCAGATTCTACATTACCACATGCTTGAACACTTGCTGCAGCTGGGAATAGGGGTGGTTTGAACGAGTGGTAACATAGTAATCAGTGAATCTATAACCAAAGCGCTTATCAAACTTCTTCAGTATCTTACGTAGACCAATTGCATTCATCTCAACAAAGTATAGCAGCTTTAAAAGATCTTCCCCAACTTCTCTATACGCTTCTCGCAGTTCTGATATTTGCGATATATCTGGTTGCCGTAGAAGCTCTGTGTGTTGCTCTCCAAGCTTGGACAACCGGCTTGCAAGTAACCCTTGTTGTTCCAAAAGAAATAGGACAATCTTTTCAATCTGAAATTGTGAAGAAAAATAACAAAGATGTCATTGACTTTGCAAGTGTCCATGTCAAGGCAAGAATAATGTCTTGGCTGGCAGAAGACCATTTCCTGCAGAGAAAAAAACTTTTAACCAATAAAATAAATTATGAAATGGGCAACTTACCTCAAATTTTCAACACATTAACAACAAATGCACTTCTTCACTATTGTTTTTAAGTATGATAAAGAACGTTATTAGTGACTAAGCTCCAAGATACCTATTCCAACAAGATGGAAAGGAATATAGAATTAGGCAGGCCAAAACTGAGTAGTTCAGTTTGTATTATGCTAGACATTAACATTTATGTTGCATCTCACTATGGGGTCCCAAATCCTACTCTGGCATAGAAGAAAAAAGTTCAACACAGACAATCACTTCTCTTCACATAGAAATTAAGTTATTCTAGGCCCCAAACTTTGTGGACAGTGAAGAGTGATAATGGATAAGTTTTAGTTTCAAGAGAGTCCCAACTTTAATTAGCAGAATGAAAGTTCTAAGCTCAAAAAGAGGGTCAACGTTGCAACAAGAAAGATTTTGTGATAGAAAAGAATCTAGAGATAAGGAAGACCTCCTGGAAGAAACGGCCTCTCGTAAACTAACAAGGAGGGAAGGGAAAGCATATTGGAAAAGGTAACAAAGATGTAAGTGAAATGTACAAGATGACGAAGATGTAAGTGAAATGTACAAGATGACGATGGATTTGGGAGAAGATTCCCCATTGCAGAAATCTCGGTTTAGATATCAGAAGCCATATCATAATACAGTATTCTTCTATCATGGAACAAATGCCAAAGTAGAGCCATTCCATGACTAGTATCAAAGGAAAGGGGGATGAGTTGCGGAAAAAGTGATGATAATTGACATTGTTTACATAAAACCCCAACTTTAACAGGGTTGCCTTCCCTACAAAATACTCTTGATGTGTTATACCTGAATAAGACTCCCAACTTATGACCCACAGCTTGGTTCTCCCAACAATAATTTTTTTTATTTTTTTAAAGTAGAAATTATCTTGTTAAAAGCCACGGGTGGTCACAAACAAAGCTTACAATTTATAGAAACAAGCTTTCGACTCCATGATATGTGCAGGAATTTTGTAAATTATTGTTATCTACTAAATATTTTATACTAATACATAGACAACTCAACTAAACTCAACTATACCTTTTCCCAACTATATTTTATACAAACACATGTTATTCATAACAAAAAATAGAAGAAGAAAAACAAATAGGACATATATGTTCAAATGAACAACTAAAGTTTCTATATCAATAAGTTATAAGTCAAAGTCTTTTTGCATTTACAAACACGAAATGAAAATTACAATTAAATCAATAATATTAAGTAAAAGAAAATCTCAATCAACTAAATAGACTATGGACAGAAAAAAATTCTAGCTAAACATATTTATAAAACTACTCATAAACAAAAACTTTAAAAATAAGAAGAGATCCAAAACAAAAAAAAAGGAGAAAAACAAGAGAGTAAAACTTTAAAAATGACCTTGAAAAAAACAGAAAAAGAAAAACCCTTAAATATAGAGGAGTCCAAATGGAGCAGGACTCCTCTGTTTTTATATATAGTATATGATTATGATCGACAATATTTTAGCTTCCTGTAAATTTTGAAGAGCCATATTGAAAATGGGATTCTAAAATTTCAATGAGTAGAATTTAGTGGAATTTTGAGATGAATAATAAGATTGAACGAACAAAATTGAATCAGGGGTAAATTTAGCAGGACTACCCAACAGTAGAACGTGGGAAGTCCCCACATGAAAAGGTTTGGGACTATGTATGTTATGCAGTAGCACCCCAACATCATGATGAAATACAAGTCCCTGCCCCAGCACTTGCCTATCATGGTTGAAAAATTCACTAATCTTCATTGGTCTTTACCATTGCTTACACTAAGAATCATTTAAAAAGTGCAAACAATTTTGAAGGCCATGAAGCAGGTCTTTATAACTGCTTCTTTTATTAAAGAAAATGAGGACTTTCTTTACCCAAATTCTCCAGTTACTTTGAAGAAAGTAATGCAGAAGCGTGACATCATATTTATTGTTTAAACAATATACAAAATCTCAACAAGTTCATATTATAGATTCTATCATTTGTGTTTGTTTATGTAGAACTGAGGATTATCCATATAATCCTCCTGTACCTGGTTGTCCAACATTCTTGAGAACTCCTTCAAAACATGACGCCGATCTTGTGATCCAACTGCAATTTGTTGAGCATATTGCCTTACTTTCTTCTTCATTAACTTGTAGTTGATGTAGTATCTAGAGGTACACCCAAATAAAAGCATAACTATGATTGGTAACAACAAAATATATAGAAAAGTTCTAAACAATATAGTAGTTGGTTAGTAGTGTAATACTGCAATATTTCATATTATGCAGCAACAAACCCGTTACAAGATTGAAGTAGTGAATTTACTACTTGCATAAGAAATTCAGGAACACAAGAGGAGTATTAACCAAATGGAATAATGAACCTACAGAATTCTGCTTGTATGAAATATAAAAAGAGGAAACAAATGGGAAAGCTCAACATATGGTTGCAATTTTCAAATTATCAAATAATAATTTCTCAAATAATAATTTAAATTTATGATCATATCAATCAAATTTGCTTGCACAAAAATATCAAGAAGGTTTATAGGTGGTAGTTTTCAATAAAAGAATGCAAAAAAATGCTAACAAAACCACTATTACCAGCTCCAGAAAATTCACCTCTAATGGTCCCCATATGACAGGATATTAACACAATCTGTGTCCCATCTCTACCTTTTCTCATAAAGGTAAAAATCTGGAATAGCTGGCCACTTATGTTGGCAGTCAGTTCATCCATCACTTACTAAACTGCCACTGGACAAAGAACTTCAGACATTGAGATGTCCCAGGTAAATAACTAATTTAACAGAATTTGGGAATTGGAGAGAGAATATGGAATCAACTAATAAATTTTAAAATGGCTTCTAAGTAGACTGTGAAATCATTCAGGTATCATTTTTTTTCTAGCCAGAAAGGGAATAAATCTGTTAGTGATGCTCAAGGGAGAAAATGGTCAAGGGAAATCATTCCTCAATATAAAAGAAATTATGTGCACTCTCCGTGAGGTGTTGGCCGTTTCCACTGCTAAGGTACGTCAACACAAAATGCTTAAACTCGCAGTGAGAATCTTGTGCAATCAAGGGTATCTCCTAGTATCTACTGATTTCTTTTCTTTTCTTTTCTTTTATCTTTTTTTTTTTACAAGAAACATAGTATTTTATCAGTATAACCTATGATTTACAACTGTGAACACCCTATCTCTCAAGAGGACAAGGTGATACAAACATGCCAAAATAGCCCCCAACCTCTCAGCCACTCAACAAACTTATAACCCTTAGACAACTTAGTGACACTTATCCACAACGATGCCAGAAAGTGAGACCCCTCACAAACCCTTATCTGATTTATGGCCACCCCATAAAAAATTCTGGCATTTCTGTCTCCAAACTAACTATACTACAGCAAAAATGACCACCCTCTAGTAATTCATAAGTTTGGACGAGCACAACTCCCCACTTGAGAAAGCAAACAAGCTATCGCCACATGGAAAGATTGTCACACCCCGCCCGGACGCGCCTAAACCGGCGGTACACTCGCGGACGGGGCGCGCATTTGGAATTATCACAATGGTAATAACAGAGTACGCAGCTGAAATATAAAACAGTACAAGTCTGATTTCATTTAATTCAGAATTCATTTGTACATGACATAGTCAAGGGAACAGACTCCCCAAAAATCCCCAATGAATAATACAAAGGGTACAAAATGTGGGCCCCATTAACCTGCACCAAGTCCACCCTAATTTCCTGTGAAAAATTGGATAATAATGGAGTGAGCTTAACACGCTCAGTGGGTAAAATAGTTCGTGAGTATAACGATTAATAAAGCATACTTCAATATCAAATATCTTAAATACACATGAGAGTATCATAATCAATCAATATGTATGTATGCATGACACCGTCTCGTAATGGTTTGATGAACGTACATCGCCTGAGTTCACGTACAGATGTCCTTCCCCAGGCGTAGCCAGGTTCTCACTGTACGTCCCTCCTCAGAAACGATGCTGTGGATTCACGTACAAATGTCCCTCCCCAGACATAGCCGGGTTCTCATTGTACGTCCCTCTCCAGAGAAATATAATGAATAGCGAGCAATGCTCCTAACTATTCTATGAGTCGTAAACCACATACGTCCCTAGGTGGTGATATGTATGATGCCAATGCATGAACTGGTCTAGTCTACTGGTCTGATCTTTTCTTGACATTTAGACTGACTTTGGCAACGTCTGGTGATCCTTATCAGGGTTGGTATCACGACGTGCAAGGTTAGGACATTCAGTATTACTTGTATAAGCTGATAGCTTTCAATAAGATCAACTAGATCAGTCCCCAATTGAGAGGTGAGACACAAGGTCTACTTAAATACCAATCGCCTAGAGCAGCCCGCTGCCTCCCATTCACTATTTAAAGTTACCGAGGACAAGACCGAGTCTAGTTGAGCCAGATTGACCACAAATCCGGCATTATAACAGTGTAATACATGAACTCCAAATATACAGGCATAAGTGCGACAGTATAAACATTATATGACATAATGCAATGTAAATGAACAGTAGACATAATAATAATTGAATGTAAACTTTAATAAAAGTTATAAAACACGCAAACCTATGTTTCGTTCTCCACCTTCATATAAGAACTTTTTTTTTAAGATTTGGCGCTTTCCTCCGGACAGAATTTCGTCGTATCGCACCGAGAGTCTCGAACAGAGAGTCTCAAACAGACAAGAACTCAAAATGAGTGAAAAGAGGAGGAAAAATCACAAGAGAAGGTGATTTAGTGTGAGGAAATGAGGAGGGGGAGAGCTCCTTATATAGGAGATTTAGCGCCTGAACGTTCGGGCAGGCTGCCCTGACGTTCGGGCATTTCTGCCCAAACGAAATTTTTTTTTTTTTTTTTTGTGAAATACAGGGTATTACAAAGATGGTCCACTCTAGGTAGGTCCTCCCCTTCTCCCAAATGTTCCAAGTGAACTCGCACTGCACAAACATGTGATTAATTGACTTGTTATCCTACCCACATAGAACACACTCATTAAGAGAAATAGATCTATTAAGGAATCTTCTTTGAAGCACATCCACAAATTCAACTTTCCATGTGCTAATATTCATCCCATAACTTTTGACCTTGGAGGGAACATTAGCTTTTTTTAATGTCAAACAATCAAACAATTTTTGTAAGTGCCCAACACATATCTACAGATCCTTTGAATCAAAGACATGAAAAAATACTAGATAACCCTTAAGTAGTTTAGGCGATGCGAAGGATCAATTTGGTAAGCTGACTATTTATAGTTTATGACTAATAAAAAAGTGATTATACTCAACTCAACTAAGCCTTCTTCTAACTACATGAGGTTGACTACATGAATTTGCTTCCTCCACTCCGCTCTATACAGGGCTAAGCCGACATTTATTTTAGGTCTTCCTCTACCTCTATGATTATAAGAAAAAAAGAAAAAAGAGAAAAAGAGAAAACAGTTATGGAAATGCTATGCCTGTTTGGCAATAATGACTTATAAGTGATTCATCAGTAATAAATGGTTGTTTTACCTCTATAATATGAACAACTGAATTTACTCATATTAACTCTATTAAATATCAAATGATTTTGTACAATAACAATATAAATAAAATTTTAACTTATTGCACTTAGACATTAATAAGATGAAATTTTTTTTTCCTACAATAAATTACAAGTAATTTTGTTGTACCAGTATTGTTACATACATGCTTATGTGAAAACTATTAAAATTTAAACACTTTTTAAATACTTTCGGCACATAGAAAATTAAATTAACAATTTGATAATAATAATAATAATAATACTAAATCTTCCTTCAATCATTAATATATAATATTTCTATGTCTATATTATTTGAATACATGCAAATCCAACAACACTGAAGTATCAATATTTTATTTGTTGACATAAAATATAAAAATATTCATATTGTTTCAGTTTATTATTTAACTTTTCAGAGTTTGTTTAATTGGGATTTTTTTATAATTTCAAAAAACAATTTAGGGCATCTTTAAAGGGCAAGCCTTGCTGTAACATTTGAGGTAAATCCATTATGACTTGAATGTCACGGACCCACGGGTTCAAATCTGAAAACAGCTCTCCAACATGGAGGGTAAGACTGTGTACATCACCCCTTTCCCAATCCCGTAATGGAGCCTCGCACACTGGTTACGCTGTTTTAATTAACGACATCTTTGTAACAAAAATGAGTAACAAAAATGTAAGTTAAACTAAAAGCAAGCTGTAAGGCTCTTCTTCAAAATTGGATTTCTCACTTTTCTTTCAGCATAAGTTGATTTTCCAAACAATTGGGGAACCAATTTTGCAATGAATCAATTCTGATGTTGTTGTTGCCCAAGTACCAAACACATCCTAAGTCTACAACTTATTCAAATCCTCAACTCCCCTTGCCCTCGAAGAATTAGTCATTGCACAAAGCCACTCCAATTGCTAAAAGAACCTATGTTGGACACTTGCTAGGAATTTTAAAGAGCAACCCTCTAAAGTTGATGATTTCATCTTCCAACAACTCAATTCTTCTAGTAAATGCTGCATTTTCATTTGACTCAACATATTGGAAGTTTTGCTCATCAACGCAACCATTTTCCAAAAGGATCTCATACTAGAGTCATGTAAACATAGTCATGACCTAGGTCATCTAGGTTAAGTCATCTTTCACTCTTGCTACAAGATATATATTGCTATAAATTTGGAGTATGAAATTAATTATGCATTTCACAGTTATGGTTTTGAATGGAGATATAAAATACCTTTTTATGTCAATCTAAAGGGATCTAATGTGATATAGGTTCTCACTTTTCTCCTCAATTATTTACAATTTTAATTAAATTTGTATACATCCATATTATTGTATCTAGTATCTAACTCATTATAAAAGTTATTATATGCCTCCTATAGTTAGCATTGCCTATCACTTTTTTGCTACTCTTTTACCATAATAGCATGTCTATATTATTTCCAAGTATTTTGTGATTTTTGTGTTTGTGTAGAATTTACCAAGCTTTACAACATGACCTTTTAATTCTGATGGCTGATTGAACTTATTCTAGATTCAATTTTGTACATTTCTTCTGGATTCACGAATCCTCTTTTCGATTCCAGCTACCCATTTTATTTCACTTTAGATTTGTTCTTCTTCAAAATCCCATTTTCCTTGATTATCAATTCCTTCATAAACATCCATACTTCTCCTCTTTCAGGTTCCACCACCTACCCTTACATTGTTACACAGTTAGCTTATTGTTTCTGTCTTATATTTTGAAACATATCCTAAAACATCAACCTCTGTTATGCAGCTAAACGCCCTTCTAGAATCACTTTAAATTTCGTATATGATATCCATTCCATGCTCCAAGTAAGCAGGAAAAAAATCTATACGACTGATATATGGTCCAATATCAAACATCAGCAAGTGCTTGCACTACACTTGTTCATAAGATCTCTTGGAAAAATGTCTTACCGTTAAAGTTCTCAAGCTATAAACCAAATGAAAAATAGAGACAATCTTCAGAAGAAAATATGTTTAAAGAATGCAAAGATAAATCTAGACTTCAATTTTGCAAATTAAATATATCTTTCTCAATGGAACATAATTAATTTGAAATAATTCAACACGTAAGTCTTTAAACGAGAAAATGATATTGTTTGCTTCAATAAGATAACTTCCGATTAGCGTTTACCAAATAACCACATGGAACTTGCAAAAAGAGAATCGATTTCCAACAATTGATCTTTGTTATTAAGAGTTTGATTTTGTGTTCAATTTTCACTGTATATGCTTCTACATGAAATCTATTATTAATCCATTTTTGGCAAAAAAGAGGCAAATAATATAACTTGTATATGTTCACTCATATTGAAAACAGAAAGCATATATTAGTAAGCAACTGTCAGAGCATGAATTTCATCAATGACATCATTTGTTCTTTGCTTTCGCCCTTTCTTTTGGAAAGTAATTCTATATGCTAGTACGAAAGAAGAACAACTAAACACAAAAACTTCTTTTCATTAAGCAAAAACACTATGATCTATCCACAAAATGAAAGGAAAGAAATTCACCTCAGTGATACAACAGAAGTAAGGACAAAATAAATTCATAGGGGATGGCAAATCAATGAATCATGCTTACCGTTGCCATTCTTGGATTTGTCTCTCCTTCAGCTTTTTCCCAAATTCAACCATTTTGAATTATGACTAAATAAAACTAAACAAAGAACACAAGTAAACAAGAACATGAAGCCATCAGAAAATGGAAAAGAAGAATGATAACCAACATTACGAGAACAAGTCTTCTAGGAAAAAGCTAGAGAAATGAACCTCAAGTTAGAAATTGATCAAAATAATTTTAATGAAGTAGTATGTGGAGATCAAATTAAATGATTTAAAATCTACATTTCCATATCTAAACATATACATAAAAATTCTCAAAATTCGTGGCAACTTTGCACCTCATTCATTAACCCAACTAAACAAAGCTTTTTTCCAGACTACATAGATCAGCCATAAAAACACCATTGCAAAAGTTATTACCAATAATAGAAATTTTGAACCTCACACTAAAAGAAGCATCAAAATAGCAGATGACCTTTTTGGAGTGAATTAAATACGCTTAAAGGTAAGTCATAGAAGTATGTTAGCGTGTCTTAACTTCATCCATTTACCATCCTAGTGAATTTGGGGCCATCATTCATGAACAATATTATGTTTGATAATATATTTTTAGAGAGCAGCTAAATAGACCCCATTAATGGACTATTTACACCCCAATCACTAACACAACCCCATCCTAACATATATACACTCTTCCCACCCCAGCCAAAAACCAAAAAATTTCTAAACTACCCTTCCCCCAATCTACCCCACCCTTTGTTCTTCTTCTTCTTCCCCTCCATTTTTTCTTCCTCAAAACTCCTCCAAAACCCTATCTTCTAACTTTAAAGCCCACCATTTTCATCTCCTTATCTTAGTTGGAAGAATATTGGAGTTAGGAAAGCATCGTTTGGATTTCATTTGGAGTGAATCGCCACTCATCATCTTCGAAATTTTTTTGACATTTGATCCTTTGAATTGGTAAGAAATGCATGTTTTAATGATTTTTTTGTTTCTATTCACTTTCATTCATGAAATGGAATATTTATGGGTGTTTTTCAATGTGTTTTGCGCGAAAAATAGACAAGAACGAAGCTCGTCCTTAGGGTCAGCCATTGTCGGCTGACCCTCCTTTGTAAGGGTTGGCCAACCGGCCGACCCTCTTTTGTAAGGGTCAACCCTGTCTGGCCGACCCTCTTATTTCTTTTTCTTTTTTTCATTATCACATACCATATTCCATTAAGATGCATTTCGTGACAATTTTGACATGTTTTCACCTATTTCAGGCTAATTTGGGCCAAGGGGTACCGTTCCCCACTCGTTACTCTCGTGTGGGGTACGGGTGGGGTATGACCCCCCACCACCCAAATGAGCTCGGACTGAGTGTAAACATGACAAAATTATCATGAAATACATCTTAATGCAATAAGGTATATGAAAATGAAAAAAAAAAAAAAAAGGAAATTAAGAGGATCGGTCGGACATGACCAACCCTTACAAAAGAGGGTCGGCCGGCCATGGCCGACCTCTTCATGGCAAATTTTTGGAAAAAAGGTCATTTTAGTAATTTCAGTTGAGGGTATTTAAGGAATTACATAAAATAGGTGGAGTGGGGTGTAGATAGTCCATTAATGGGGTCTATCTAGCTGCTCTTTATTTTTAAAGCAGTAACAGAGCACAAAACAAAACAGTCTTTGTTAATGGAAATTAGCTATCATATAGGAAAGTCATATAAATATTAAAGAATATGCGATGATAAGAGGGAAATATTTCTGCTCATTGAATGCAACATAGGCATTAGTAGCTAGGGTCAAAACATCATGCAAGATGATTGTCTTCATAACAAGTCATAAACCAAGGCTGTTCTTGAATTTCTTCTTGGTTGTTTCCTAGTTTGACAGTTGATTCAATTGTAAAAAATATCCTATAGTCTTTAAAAAAAAACCTTTTTTCAGAAAGGACCTAGCATTGCCCACAGACTTCACACCTCACAAAGCAAGACTCCTCATTTAAGCACACCACTTACGAAAACAAAAGAAACTCACAGGTTTGCAAAGAAGCCACCCAAATGATACTGCATCCGCAAAATATTTTTCCCATAGACGATTAATCAATTTATTGCCACTGTCACCACCACAGGGGAAATTCACAGGTTCACTAAGCAACTACTAAATCCAATGTTATGCAACAATTATGGTATAGCATGGAGACACGAACTTCCACTACAATCAAATTATATGATTCCTCTACAAAAATTTGGGATTCTCAAGCTAGTTCTTTTCTCAGTGATATATCTCAGGGGTTCATGAGTTATATGATCAGGTTCCTGCGAGTAAACAATCCAATAAATCATTATCACTTAACAGAGTATGACAACATGCAAGTAAGATGCAGAAGTACCCCAATTATAGGCTATACAAGACTTTCTGCTGCACATAGAATTGAACTGATTGAATCCAAATGGGAGGAACCAGTAAGATGGGCAGGACTCTTTCATAGACAGAAGGATGGAGCTCCTTTACTCCAAGGAAAAAGAAGCATCCTAATCCCCTAAGTTACTCTAAAAGATGAGCTAAATTCCAGGATATAGAGAATGACAATCACTGAATATCCATTAACTTACTCTCTAATTTGATTCCAAAGTACCAACTTAATCGTTGGAGTGGTTTCAGTAAGAAAACCTCCTTCCTTCCCTGATATTAAAGATAATTCATTTCTGCAAGAAAACAATGAAGCGGATGAATCATTAAAGTAGTTACTGCTTCAAACTGTTCATCATGCATCATTACTTGCATCCTCTTCTTATAATCCATATGATCTTTAATCGTTAAAACACAAAATATTCCGGCTTTTTTCACCTATGCGTCATTGGCATATTGGCCTTTGGTTCCATTTTCCGTTGGATCCAGACTGATGGCATGGATCAAAATGTTTCTGGCATCAAATAATTGATTAACGCAACGATATCTGTTAGCAATTGAAAATAACCAATGGAAAGCTCAAAATTCAAGTTCTCACAAAAAGGATGCTCGCCGCAAACAAGAACAAATACAGAGCACCATCGTGAACACGTCTATTAATCTAAATTGTCTATTCTATAAACATAAAATCAATCTAAAAGCTACTTCATAGGATCTAGAAAAGAAAGCAACCGATGAATCTTTATTCTCTTCCTTGCTCGAAAAACATAATTCCTTTTTCAAATCGCTGCTAACACACAGAGAACTCAAGCTTTCAAATGAAAACAAGAATTAAAACAAAAAATTAATAATAAGAATAGAGACAAGAGGGAAAAGAGAAGCAAAACCTGATTGAATTTGAACCAACAAGGATTTGAAGTAGGAAGGAAATTAGATGAACTTCAACAAACAGAGAGCATCAAAACTAGTACACACAAAAGAGAACGAAGAATCAGAAACAACAATCACAACTGAAAAACCACCACCAAACACATCATCTGCTATTCTAACCTTCACGATTCCTTAAACTCCGAAGAGATCACGAAAAGGAAGAACTCCTCAACCTCGAAGCTTCTTCTCAATTAAACTGAACGAGAATAAGAGAATTTGAAATCTATCTAGTCGAAGAAGAAGCGTGAGGTTTTGCAAAGATGATCAACATTGTGCGATACAGAAGAAGAAGAGACACGACACCAACATCTTTCTCGCATCGTCTCGGAAAAGGTCACTTTGGTCACTTCCATGGAAGTTTAAACAAATACGCAAGTGAATCTCGGATGTCTCGTTTATTTAATTGCAATCATAGAGTTGACACGGTGACGACACCTATCAATCCACCGCATACTTTACGGCTAATTCTGGGATTATTATATTCGAAAATGGAATCGCCAAAATTTATTATTCCGGGATTATTATAAAGGTCGAGTTCTCAAATTGCCTCAGTTTTTTTTCTTCTGTTTTTCTCTTTCAGGGTCTTTTTGAGGGTTGGTGATGTGTTTTTTTTTTTTGAATAGAATATACCATATTATATACTCGTAAGTTCACAAAAGAAGTTGTAGCACTAGACTAGGCCGATCTACAAGAATTGAAAAAAATACTTTTTTTTAAAATAAATTTAATTATTTATTTATTACAAGTCAAAGCAGATAAAATATGATTTCTAATAACTTAAGTTCATTATAAAGTAACTAAACAAATAAACTAAATTGCAAAAATTTAAATCTAACCTATGAATAAAAAAATAAACAAACAAACACAAATAAAATAAAATTTAAAACCTAAAAAATAAAATAATAAAATAAAATAAAAACCTAAACACTAAAAACACGTTTAAGCCTAAAAAAATATTGAAGTTAAAACTTAAATCACTAGCCTAAATGTTATAAAAATAATAATAAGAAGAATATAGATTTTTAATAAAAAACTAAAAACAATAAATTCTTTTTTTTTCTTTTTTCTTTTTAACTTAAAAATGCTACAAATAATTCAAGAAGTAAAAGGAACCTTAAAAAAAATATAAATAAATAAAAACCTAAAATGTAATTTAAAAAAAAAAGAAATAAATGAAGCATGCAAGTGACAAAAAAAATAGAAAAGAAAGATATCAAGAACAATCAATAATAAAAGAAAAATGAATAATCTTTTATTAAATAAAAAGAAAGAAAAACTTACAAAGATTCAAGGCCTAAGGTATTGTCATCTATCTTGAATCATACATTAAACTTCTAGATTACTTCAAGCTCTTAAATAATAACGCAAAAATAAAAGAGAAAGAGAATTCAGAGAGGATGGGATCCATTCTCTTGAAATTTAACCTTATTTATAGATGTGTTTACCTCTTGATTCCCAAAAACAAAAATATATCCACCACCTATTATTCTCTAAAAATACCCTCTAAAAATGGTCATTTTCTAAATTACATAAAAAAATTTCAATCAAGAAAATAAAAAGAAGGTTGTACCCATATGTGGAGAAAATTCATTTTTCTTCTTTTTGACATGTGTGACATATTTTTCTATCATAAATGGGTTGATATGAGCTCAATTAGATTTTCATCAAAGATTGTAATCATGTGGACCCCTTCTTTCAAAATCTTTAAGTTGATTAGAATCCAATCAAACGGATTTGGATTGATTATTTAAGTCTTGTTGGATCTAACGCCCCAGCTTCTCCACATCTGGTCCATGTAGATATGTAGTGTGGATCTTCCTGAAATATGCAATTTCATCATTTGATCCTGAAAATATCTAAAAAATACTTGAAGACTAAGTGGGACACCAACATATCCAAAAATAAATAAAACCTCAATGACCTTATTAAAAAAATTTAAAATAAAAAATAAAAAATGCATTATTAAAGTAGCCTAAAAATCTAAAATGTGATGTAAAGATATTTTTATTATTTTTTTCTATTTTTTATTCTTTTATTTTATTTTCTAGCCTAAAAGCACTAAAAATATAGATAAAAATATGCAAAATTGTGACTTCATCAGTTGGCATGCACTAGGTAGACATGAAAAATGAGTCTATAGTTCATACCATACCTATTAGTTAGCTTTTGTCGGACCAATTTTAAATGTGTATATTAACCATTGCATTTACAAAATTGAGCCAAACATTGATGATTATTTTAGAGGGCTGCTAATTGAACCACAAAAAATCACCAAATTTGTTTTTTATTTTTCCCAATTTAGAAAGTTTTTTTTTAATTTCTTTATTGTGGGGTTCAGTCTTGCGTGACCAAACCAAATGTTCTAGGTTCCGTCGCACAAGACCGAACCAAATGTAATTTTTTTTAACTGTTCGGACTTGTGATACCAAACCTAAAACAATAGGTTCATTCTTCTCTTACTGAACCTATCGCGATCGGTTCAGTATCACAGGTCCGAACCAATCACGATTCTTTCTCACCCATGCTGATTTACACCCACTTCCGGCGACGTTTTTCTAAAACAAAAACACTAAAACATTCAATTTCACGTAATCTAAATACTAAATATGATACAAAAAACAACAACAAATTTCTTACCGATTTAGTGATTTTTTTCATTAAAGAGGAGATTATAGCAATGAAGCAACAAATTTTTGTAGTGATTTAGGGTTTTGGGTATAGTGATTTAGGGTTTTGAGTGTTAAAAATTTGAAAAAAAAAAATGGAGAGGGAGTTGAAGAGGGTGTTTTGAAAATGGTTGAAATATGAGAGAAAATGAGAAGAATGTTTTGAAAAGTTTAATGTGGTAAATATATCAGTTTTTTATATTTTGTGGTAGAAATAGGATGTGGCAGAAAGAAAGTTTTTTTTGTGATTTAAATAGCTGCCTCTTATTTTATAACAAGCTGGATTTGGTTATTAATTAACATATAGAAAATAAATACCTATTTGTACATAAATTGAACAAAAGATAATTTATTGATAAGTTATTTTATTTGTATAATATTCAATTTTAAATTTTAATTTCCATTTATATAACCTTTCTTTTTTTTAAAAAAAAATATAGTGTTTATTTATTTTCACAATAAACTTAATACTATGGGCAATCAACATATTTATAAGTTTTTTATTGTCAACTTTGTATAAACACATTATAAAAGAAGAAAGATAAATTTATTGTATGTAATTGCAACCTTAATATTAATATATATATATATATATATATGTTTTTAAATACATTTATAAAAATTAAAAATATATATATAATATAGACAAAAGCAAATATTTGTTAGGAATAATGTAAGGATAAATAAATAAATGAATGAAATAATATTAACATAAACAACAAAATTCAAACGACAATATGCTTATAACAAAACAACAGAATAAGTTTAGATATAAACCAAATTCAGCAAAACAAATATTGAGCAAGATAAAACCGTGGCATGTGTAGCACATAGTATTCTTAAAACAGATTCGTCTCTCACGTTAGTACAAGAAGTAAATCAGCATGTCACACCTTGCCCAGACGCGCCTAAATCAGCCGGACACGATTAAGTACAAGTTTGATTTCATTAATTTCAGAATATAATTGTACATGAAATAGTTAAGGGAACATTCTCCCAAAATCCCCAATGAATAATACAAAGGGTACAAAATGTGGGCCCAAAAACCTGCACCCAGTCCATCTTAATCTCCTGTGAAAAATTGGATAACAACGGGGTGAGCTACATGCTCAGTGGGTAAAATAGTTCGTGAATATAACGATTAATAAAGCAAACTTCATAATCAAATATCTTAAAAACACATCAGAGCATCATAATCAATCCAACATGTATGTATGCACGACACCGTCTCGTATTGGCTTGATGACTGTACATCGCCTGAGTTCACGTATAGATGTCCCTCCCCAGGAGTAGCCGGGTTCTCATTGTACTTCCCTCCTCAGGAACGAAGCTCTGGATTCACGTACAGATGTCCCTCCCCAGGAGTAG
This sequence comes from Paratinospora sagittata, assembly GCA_035771175.1. Taxonomy (NCBI): domain Eukaryota; kingdom Viridiplantae; phylum Streptophyta; class Magnoliopsida; order Ranunculales; family Menispermaceae; genus Paratinospora; species Paratinospora sagittata. Next base: position 14,331,386 of record CM069608.1, read on the forward strand.
CCAGGTTCTCATTGTATGTCCCTATCTAGAGAAATATAATGAATAGCGAGCATTGCTTCTAACTATTCTATGAATCACAAACCACATACGTCCCTAGGTGGTGCTATGTATGATGCCAATGCATGAACTGGTCCGGTCTTTACTTAATATTTAGACAGGATTTGGCAACGTCTGGTGATCCTTATCAGGGTCGGTATCACTACGTGCAAGGTTAGGACATTCAGTATTACTTGTATAAGCTGATAGCTTTCAATAAGACAAACCAGATCAGTCTCCCGTTGAGAAGTGAGACACGAGGTCTGCTTAAATACCAATCGCCTAGAGCAGCTCGCTGCCTCCCGTTCACTATTTAAAGTTACTGAGGACAAGACCGAGTCTGGTTGAGCCAGATTGACCCCAAATCTGGCATTATAACAGTGTAATACATGAACTCAAAATATACAAGTATAAATATAACAGTATGAACGTTATACGAAATAATGTTGTGTAAATGAATGGTACACATAATAATAAATGAATGTAAACTTTAATAAAAGTTATAAAACACGCAAACCTATATTTCGTTCCCCACCTTCAGATAAAAACTCGTTTGAAAACTGACGCCTTCCCCCTGGCAGAACCGCGTTGCATTGCACAGAGAGTCTCAAAAGAGAAGACAAAAACTCAAAATGAGTAAAAGAGAGAAGAAAAATCACAAGGAGTGATTTTGGTGTGAGAAATGAGGAGGGGGGAGGGTTTTTAAATAGGAAAAATGCGCCTGAACGTTCGGGCAGGTGCCCGAACCAATTTTTTTTTTTTTTTTTTGTGCAAACCTAGGGTATTACACTCTACCCTCCTTAAAAGGATTTCGTACTCAAAATCAGTCCAAGTAGTTATGATAGTTATCTGCGTGAGATTCACTGTCGTCGTCATCGTTTGCTAGTTCAGGGTAATGCCTGAATGGTCCCTGAATAGCACTGTGGCCGGTGGAATCCTCAACATCATGAAATCATTGAGAGTAAATGAAGTCGAATTCGTCCTCAAAAGATTCCAACATTTGCTTAACAGGTGGTGGTGTAGGGCGTTGGTCACATCGTTTAAGGGGAAGTAGGTTTAGAGGTGGGATGCTTTTTCGTGTTGTTGCTCGAATCCGGCCGCCTGACAATTTGGGTAGAAGATCTTGCCAAGATGAGGACACGGGATTGTTTTGGGAAAAATTGTTACGAAAAAGCCATGGGCACTCTGGCGATAAGGATTGTTGTCTGTGTGGTGATGGAGTTGGTGATGCAAAGTAGTTGTGACTAGACTCAGATCCTACAGGAGTCGCCACAGGTGACCAAAGAGGCCATTGCATGTGTGCGTCACTATATCCATCGATATTATTTTCAGACATCTGCATAGTTATTCAAGTGACACGATGTATTAAGATATTTGTAACCAAAGTTTCATCATTTTATTGATAAGTGAAATAGTACAATGTATCGCATCATCAGTTATTACTAGAAAATAATTCAGGGTATTTCTGTTTAATTGTTGCTTGTAGTTCCCATGTTGCTTCCTCTACTCGGTGGTGATCCCAAATCACCTTCACAAGTGGTATGCTACGTCGCCTTAGTTCTTGAGTTTTTCTATCCAAAATCTATATCGCTCTCTCCTTATACCTATTTCCTTCCTAAACTCGAACTCGACTAGAGGGATGATATGCGAAGGATCAGGGTGATACTTTCGAAGCATGGATACGTGAAAAATGTCATGAACCTTAGACATGGACAATGGAAGGGACAGACGATAAGCAAGTTCGCCAATACGTTCAATGATCTGAAATGGACCCATATACCGTGGGGAGAGCTTTCCTTTGATCCCAAAGCGTTTGACACCTCTCATGGGTTGAACTTTTTGAAAAACATTTGTGAATAGTGTGGACAAATGATCCCGGGGGTGTGTCCTCATACCACCGTGGGTGTGTGACGGGATGAGACAATATTATGTGGTGCTATGGCTGGAGTATGCCCTGCGGGAGTACTCATCACCTTGGGTAGGGGGCACTGTGTGCAACCCAGGTGTAACAAATCCTCTATATAAGGAAGCCCCCTCCTCCTCATTTTCTCACACCAAATCACCCTCTCTTGTGATTTTTCCTCCTCTTTTCACTCATTCTGAGTTCTTGTCTGTTTGAGATTCTCTGTTTGAGACTCTCGGTGCGATACGAAGAAGTTCTGTCTGGAGGAAAGCGCCAGATCTGAAAGAAGAAGTTCTTATCTGAAGGTGGGAAACGAAACATAGGTTTGCGTGTTTTATAAATTTTATTAAAGTTTACATTCATTTATTATTATGTCTACCATTCATTTACACAACATTATTTCGTATAACGTTCATACTGTTATATTTATACCTGTATATTTGGAGTTCATGTATTACACTGTTATCATGCCAGATTTGTGGTCAATCTGGCTCAACTAGACTCGGTCTTCTCCTCAGTAACTTTAAATAGTGAACGGGAGGCAGCGAGCTGCTCTAGGCGATTGGTATTTAAGCAGACCTCATGTCTCACCTCTCAACTGGAGACTGATATGGTTTGTCTTATTGAAAGCTATCAGCTTATACAAGTAATACTAAATGTCCTAACCTTGCACGTCATGATACCGACCCTGATAAGGATCACCAGACGTTGCCAAAGTCAGTCTAAATGTTAAGTAAAGACCGGACCAGTTCATGCAGACTAGTTCATGCATTGACATCATACATATCACCACCTAGGGACGTATGTGGTTTATGATTCATAAAATAGTTAGGAGCATTGCTCGTTATTCATTATATTTATCTGGAGAAGGACGTACAATGAGAACCCGGCTACGCCTGGAGAGGGACATCTGTATGTGAATCCAGAGCATCGTTCCTGAGGAGGGACATACAATGAGAACCTGGCTATGCCTGGGGAAGGACATCTGTACGTGAACTTAGGCGATGTACGTTCATCAAAGCATTACGAGACGGAGTAATGCATACATACATATTGATTGATTATGATGTTTTGATGTGTATTTAAGATATTTAATTGTGAAGTTTGCTTTATTAATTGTTATATTCACGAGTTATTTTACCCACTGAGCCCGTTAAGCTCATTCCTTTGTTATCCAAATTTTCACAGGAAATTAGGGTGGACTGGGTGCAGGTTTATGGGGCCCACATTTTGTACCCTTTGTATTACTCATCGGGGATTTTGGGGAGTATGTTCCCTTGACTATGTCATGTACAAATGAATTCTGAATTAAATGAAATCAGACATGTATTCAATTGTATTTTCGCTGCGTACTCTGATATGACCATTGTGATAATTCCAAATGCACGCCCCGTCCGCGAGTGTATCGCCGGTTTAGGTGCGTCCAGGCGGGGTGTGACAGCTACTTCCTCAAATCACTTGGAGATTCTTGTAATTCATGAAGCCAATTGTGAATGTGTATGGTTGAGATCTATGATCCAGCGCATTCAAGGATCCTGTGTTACACTCTGCCTAAATGTGACTAAATCGGTGGAACACTCACGAACGGGGCGCGAATGCATTATTACAATAACCGAGTGCGCAGGAACACAATTGAGTACAAGTCTAATTTCATTAATTTCAGAATATATTTTTGTACATGAAATAGTAAAGGGAACATCCTCCCAAAATTCCCAATAAATAAACAAAGGGTTACAAAATGTAGGCCCAAAAACCTCCACCCAGTCCACCCTAATCTCCTGAGAAAAATTAGATAACAACGGGGTGAGCTACTTGCCCAGTGGGTAAAATAGTTCGTGAATATAACAATTAATAAAAGAAACTTCATAATCAAATATCACATAAACACCACAAGCATCATAATCAATACATCATGTATGTTTGCATGACACCGTCTCGTAATGGTTCCATGATTGTACGTCGCTTGAGTTCATGTACAAATGTCCATCCCCAGGTGTAGCTAGGCTCTCATTGTATGTCCCTCCTCAGGAACGATGCCCTGGATTCACGTACAAATGTCCATCCCCAGGTAAACCTGAGTTCTCATTGTACGTCCCTCTCCAAAGAAATATCAATAATAGTAAGCACTGCTTTTAACTATTTTGTGGATCATAAACCACTTACGTACCTAGGTGGTGTTTATGTATGATGCCAATGCATGAGCAGGTCTGGTCTTTACTAACATTAGACAGGATTTGGCAACATCTAGTGATTCTTATTAGGTCAGTATCACTACGTGTAAAGTTAGGATGTTCAGTATCACTTGTACAAGCTGATAGCTTTCAAATAAAACCAACCAAATCAGTCTCCAGTTTGAGAGATGAGACACAAGGTCTACTTAAGTACCAATCATCTAGAGTAGCACGCTGCCTCCCGTTCACTATTTAAAGTTACTGTGGACAAGACAATGTCTGGTTGAGTCAAATTGACCACTAATTCGACATAGTAACAGTGTAATACATGAACTCCAAATATACAGGCATAAGTATGACATGTATGAACATTATACGCAATAATGCAATGTAAATGAATAGTAGATATAATGATAAATGAATGTAAACTTTAATAAAAGTTATAAGACACGCAAACCTTCAGATAACAACTTCTTCTTGAATTGGCGCCTTCCCCTGAGCAGAACCGCGTTGCACCGCGAAGAGAGTCTCAAAGAGATAAGAGAAAAACTTAAGGAGAGTGAGAGAGAGAGAGAGAAATCACAAGTGATTGGTGTGAAAAATGAGGGGGGTAGGGTTTCTTTTTATAGAAAAAAAGTGCCCGAAGTTCTAATATTTTTTTTTTTGTGTGTGCAATCCTAGGGTATTACATCATGTGGAGTATCTTCTATCAAAGATTGTCCTACAACATTATATGAAGATAATGCATCATGTATTGCACAGTTAAGAGAAGGTTATATCAAGGGTGACATAACCAAACATATTTTACCAAAATTCTTTTTTAGACACGAGCTTCAAAAGAATGGTGAAATTAATGTCCAACAAATAAGATCGAGTGAAAATCTTGCAAACTTGTTTACAAAAGCTTTGCCGACTACAACATTCAAGAAATTTGCATATAATATTGGGATGCGTCGACTCAAAAATATTTCAAGCAAAGCAACAAAAGAAAGTTCACGCATATCATCATGAGGGGGAGAATTAAAAGATGAGTTATTCTTTTAGGACTATACTCTTTCTCCCTTCGCTATGATTTTGTCCCAATAGGTTTTTTTAGCAAGGTTTTTAATGAGGTAGTCCTAAACAATATAAGACTCCTTGAGAATTGTACTCTTTTTCCTTCACTAATTTTTTTTCCACTGGGTTTTATTTAGTAAGGTTTTAACGTAGCATATTCTTATGTATGAAGGGTATTCAAAGGGGGAGTGTTATAAATGTGTTGAATACCTATCCTATAACCTCCAATTTCAATGCTTGTAACCCCTATATTTTAAATCTCATAAATTTGGAGGTTATGAGATTATTTGATTGCTCTTAATTGTATTAAATATATTGTGTAAATGAGTGTTGTAACCCCTTATATCAAAAGGTTTATATAAAGGGGTTTTATATGTCAATGTGATCATCAACAAAGAGCACAAGTTCTCTAATCTTTACAAACTCTTATCTCTAGATTCTCTAGCTTTAGTTTAATTTAATATTTATTTTATTTTAGTTTAAAAATATACATTTATAGGAAAATTGGTAATAAGGCACCAAAAAATTTCTTTTATAATGTTAGTAAATATAAGACTTATTTTAAGAATTAATCTTTTTTATTAATGGGTATCATAAAAGCAAAAGGATGGCTTTCATCTTCTAATATTGATGAAGAAAATGACAAGAATGACAAGATCATTAAATAAAATCTCACTGATTATTTAAAAAAATCTTAAAATTTATTTAAAGAAAACTGCATATATATACATGTGTGTGTCTTATCTAACAATGTCAGTTCTCTTTCTTTTAATGTTTACGACATTTGTACATGTACATTTGTGCATGCATGTGCTACTCCTGCTACTCTATATTTGCATGCATGTGTATATGTATGATCAATAAAATATATAACAGATTATTACATTAATTAAACATCTAAACAAAGATTGACTGACTAACCCACATGCATTAATCACATGTCCTTAAAGAAAGTCAAATATAAATGTCCAACAACTATGATGTGATGAGCTATTTCATAATTAAAATACAATAATGAATTACTGCTGACTATAACACATTTTCCTACCATATTATTAGTCAAAATGAGCATACTCTCTTCACAAACCGTGTTTCTTTCACGTGTTTTCAACTTATCTTGCTAATTAGCTATTATTGTCCGCTGCGTGGGCTCCTTCCCAACTCCTTCCTTTATATATAGTCAATATATAGCATCCTCTCTCAAGCCAACATGGTGATCACTAGCTACAAACTTAATTTTATAGCTAAAAATTAAGACATTTAAGTTTTGTAGCTGTTACTCATAAGATCTTTAGCTATGAACTTGGTTTTGTAGCTAAAACAAAGATTCCATAATTACATATAGAATCTTTAGCTATAGAATAGATTTTATAGCTAAAAGATACGCATAGTTACAAAATTTATATTTTGCGGCTATTATGAGATCTTTAGCCATTAATCACAAAATTAAGACTTCATAGCAATTACATATGGCATCTTTAGCTACAAAATAAATTTTATAGCTAAAAGATACATATAGTAACAAAATTTAGATTTTGTACATTAGCTATGAAATCTTTAGGTACACTACTATATTGGTTTTATAACTAAAAGAAAGATCTCTCAATAAAAAAATAAAAAAAAACAAAAAAAAAAACTAATTTTTTATATGTAAATGTAGAAATGGAATCTTCAACTATAACTGCAAAATTAGGTTTAAAATTTTAGGTTTCATATATAAGTATAAGGAAACTATAAAATATTTAATAAAAATTGTTATAATTATATTTTTTTTTTGTAAAGAAATATATTTATTCATACAAAAGTAAACATTTAGTATTAATTTGCTTGAGTAAAGAAAGTTAAATTGTTTCGAACCTTTTATGAATGAATGAACATCAGGGATAGATTTTACAAAAAAGTTTTGTAAAAAGATTTTTATTTAACATCCTTAATTTTTAACAAATACAAATATTTGGGGTTACTTTTTTCATTTGGATTTCTTATTATTATCAATTCCCATAAGAACGGTTTGGAAAATGGAATCCTCCAACAATATGTATGAAGCTTGTTATAATGTTGAAAAATGGAATCCTCCAACAATATATATGTTCTTTTTGTTCTACTTTTTGTTCTTCTTGTACAAAATTGTCTACGATGGCTGGTAAATTGGTTTTCATACACCAACGTCTTCTCTCTGATGTTGTAGGTCGAATATATGACCCACTTTGCTTAGTAGAAGCGGTGTTGTGTCAAACACTTTGGGATCAAAGGAAAGCTATCCCCATGGTATATCGGTCCATTTCAGATCATTGAACGTATTGGCAAACTTGCTTATCGTTTGTCCCTTCCATTGTCCATGTCTAAGGTTCACGACGTTTTTCACGTATCCATGCTTCGAAAGTATCGTCCTAATCCTTCGCATATCATCCCTCTAGTCGAGGTTCGGGTTGAGGAAGAAAATAAGTATCAGGAGAGAGCGATACATATTTTGGATAGAAAAACTCAAGAACTAAGGAGACGTAGCATACCACTGGTGAAAGTGCTCTGGGATCACCACAGAGTAGAGGAAGCAACATGGGAACTAGAAGCAACAATTAAACAGAAATACCATGAATTGTTTTCTAGTAATAACTGATGATGTGATACATTGTACTATTTCACTTATTAATAAAATAATGAAACTTTGGTTACAAATATCTTAATACATCGTTTCATTTGAATAATTATGCAAATGTCTGAAAATAATATCAACGGATATAGTGATGCACCCACGCAGTGGCCTCCTTGGCAACCTGTGGTGACTCCTCCAGGATCAGAGTTAAGTCACAACTACTTTTGCATCACTAACTCCATCGTCACACAGACAACGATCTTTATCGCTGGAGCGTGCATGGCTTTTTCGTAACAATTTTGCTCAAAACAATCCCGTGCCCTCATCTTGGCAGGACCTTCTACCAAAATTGCCAGGGGGCCGGATTCGAGCAACAACACGAAAAAACATCCCACCGCTTAAATTACCTCCCCTTAAACGATGTAACCAGCGCCTTACACCACCATCTGTTAAGCAAAGGTTGGAATCTTCTGAGGACGAATCCGACTCAATTTGCTCTCCATGGTTTCATGATGTTGAGAACTCCATTGGCCACAGCGCCATTCAGGGACCATACAGGCACTACCCTAAACTAGCAAACGATGATGCCGACAGTGAATCTCAAGCAAATAACCATCATGACTACTTGAACTGATTTCGAGGGCCAAATCCTTTTAAGGGGGGTAGAGTGTATACCCTAGGTTTGCACCAAAAAAAAAAATTGTTCGGGCGGCTCCCCGGACGTTCAGGCACATGCCTGGACGTCCGAGCACCTACACGGACGTTCAAGCACCAAATTCTCTATATAAACAACCCTCCCCCTCCTCATTTCTCACACCAAAATCACTTCTCCTTGTGATTTTCCTTATCTCTTTCACTCATTTTGAGTTTTTTGTTTTCTCTTTTGAGACTCTCTTTCCGAGACTCTTTGTGCGGTGCAACGCAGTTCTGCCAATTCTGAAAGAAGTTTTTATCTGAAGGTGGGGAACGAAACATAGGTTTGCGTGTCTTATAACTTTTATTAAAGTTTACATTCATTTATCGTTATGTCTACTATTTATTTACACTGCATTATTGTGTATAATGTTCATACTGGAGTTCATGTATTACACTGTTGTTATGCCGGATTAGTGGTCAATCTAGTTCAACTAGACTCGGTCTTGTCCTCAGTAACTTTAAATAGTGAACGGGATGCAGCGTTCTGCTCTAGACGATTGGTATTTAAGTAGACCTCGTGTCTCACCTCTCAACTAGAGACTGGTTTGGTTGGTCTTATTTGAAAGTTATCAACTTATACAAGTAATATTGAATGTCCTAACATTGCACGTAGTGATACCGACCCTGATAAGGATCACCAGACGTTGCCAAATCTTGTCTAAATATTAAGTAAAGACCGGACCAGTTCATGCATTGGCATCATACATAGCACCACCTAGGGACGTATGTGGTTTATGATTCATAAAATAGTTAGAAGCGATGCTCGCTATTCATTATATTTCTCTGGAGAGGGACGTACAATGAGAACCTGACTATTTCTCTAGGGAGGGACATTTGTACGTGAATCCAGAGCATCGTTCCTGAAGAGGGACGTACAATGAGAACCCGGTTACAACTGGAGAGGGACATCTGTACGTGAACTCAGGCGATGTACAGTCATCAAACCATTACGAGACGGTGTCATGCATACATACATATCGAATTGATTATGATGCTCTGATGTGTATTTAAGGTATTTGATTATGAAGTTTGCTTTATTAATTGTTATATCCACGAACTATTTTACCCACTGAGCGTGTAGCTCACCCCGTTGTTATCTAATTTTTCACAGGAGATTAGGGTGAACTAAGTGCAGGTTTTTGAGCCCACATTTTGTACCCTTTGTATTATTCATTGGGGATTTTGGGAGAATGTTCCCTTAACTATTTCATGTACAAATATATTCTAAAATTAATGAAATCAAACTTGTACGTAATCGTGTTTCCGTGCACTTAGTTATTGTTAAAATGCATTCGCGCCTCTCCCGTGAGTGTCCCGCCGGTTTAGGCGCGTCCGGGCGGGGTGTGACATTTAATGACATCAGAGCATAAGGTCCACGACCCGCTCAAGTCCACCAAATTAGGGGAAGAAAATTTTATTAGATATATATATATATATATATATATGAATTATATTTATAGTTGAGATTTATATTAAATATATATCTAGAAAATTATATAGTTTAGATTCAAATATATATATAGTTATGATTTATGAAAACTATATATATATATATATATATATATATATATATATAGTTATGATTAAATATATATATATCTATATGTCTGTGAATATATGAGATATATATATCATATTGATAGTGGATAAATTGGATTAAATGATGGCATATGCATTAAGAGAAAAATAGAAAATATTGTCCAAAAGACAAAACATAAATCTTAAAAATGTTAGGAATATATTTTGTGTCTTTCAAAAATTTAATTTCCTTTCAGGAAAAGAATGACCTCAAGTGAAGGAACGACTTCCGGTAGTAGGGAACCAATTCCCACTAGACTCAAGGAATTGTCCAAAAGGGAGGTTATGACTATGAGGAGTATCGACGATAGAGATCTCCGCCTCCGCCTGATCCTTCATGAAAAACTCGCAACACTGGGGTGGTTGAACATAACAAAAGTTGAGGGTCACGTCTTCTACAACTTGATGAAATCCTTCTACGAAGCCATGTATTGCGTAGGACTTCAAGAAGATGGGATCAACCCTGTTTTGGAGACAACGGTCAGGGGAACAAAGATTTCTATGAATGTCAAAATTATTGCGCAACTTATGGAGATTCCAATTGAAGATAAAATCATTGATCCACACGAACCCCAGACAGTTGCAGAGATCGCAGAGTCCAACGACAATTGTTCAATTTCCTCGCCAAAGAGCCCTACACCCAATCAACGTACACCAACTTCCCAAACAACCTCCTTAAACCATCTCTTGCCGGCCTTGGAAAGATCATATTCGACAACATCTTGCCAGAAAGAGGGACTAGAGGCACTATGTCAAGGGCTCAACTTCTTGTGTTATACAACATAGAGAAGAAAATTAGGGTCTCCCTACCTCACATCATCATCCAAAAAATGTTGAGGGTGATTCAAAACCCTTTAAGAAGTTTGACCCAACTATTTATAGGTCGGCCACAACAGGCCAACTGTCACACCACGCCCGGACCCGCCTAAACCGGCGGGACACTCACGGAGGGGCGCGAATGCATTATAACAATAACCGAGTGCGCGGAAAAACGATTAAGTACAAGTCTGATTTCATTAATTTCAGAATATATTTGTACATGAAATAGTTAAGGGAACATCCTCCCAAAATCCCCAATGAATAATACAAAGGGCACAAAAATGTGGGTCCCAAAAACCTGCACCCAGTCCACCCTAATCTCCAGCGAAAAATTGGATAACAACAGGGTGAGCTACACGCTCAGTGGGTAAAATAGTTCGTGAATATAACAATTATTAAAGCAAACTTCATAGTCAAATATCCTAAATGCACATCAGAGCATCATAATCAATCCAACATGTATGTATGCATGACATCGTCTCGTATTGGTTTCATGATTGTACGTCGCTTGAGTTCACGCATGTTCCTCCCCAGGAGTAGCCGGGTTCTCATTGTACGTCCCTCCTCAGGAACGACACTCTGGATTCACGTACAGATGTCCCTTCCCAAGAGTAGCTAGGTTCTCATTGTACTTTCCTCTCCAGAGAAATATAATGAATAGTGGGCATTGCTTCTAACTATTCTATGAATCATAAACCACATACGTCCCTAGGTGGTGCTTATTTGTGATGCCAATGCATGGACTGGTCTGGTCTTTACTTAACATTAGACATGATTTGACAACGTCTGGTGATCCTTATAAGGGTCGGTATCACCACGTGCAAGGTTAGGACATTCAATATTACTTGTATAAGCTGATAGCTTCCAAATAAGACCAACCGGATCAGTCTCCAGTTGAGAGGTGAGACACGAGGTCTACTTAAATACCGATCGTCTAGAGCAACACGCTGCTTTCCGTTCACTATTTAAAGTTAACGAGGACAAGATTGAGTTTGGTTGAGCCAGATTGACCACTAATCCGGCATAGCAACTGTGTAATACATGAACTCCAAATATGCAGGCATAAGTATGACAAGTATAAACATTATACGCAATAATGCAGTGTAAATGAATAATAGACATAATGATAAATGAATGTAAACTCTAATAAAAGTTATAAGACACGCAAACCTATGTTTCGTTCCCCACCTTCAGATAAAAACTCCTTCAAGAACTGGCGCCTTCCCTTCAGCAGAACCTCGTTGCACCTCGAATAGAGTCTCGAAAAGGGAGTCTCAAAAAAGAAGGCAAAAACTCAAAATGAGTGAGAGAGAGAGAAAAGAAAAATCACAAGAATAAGTGATTTTTGTGTGAGAAATGAGGAGGGGGGATTCCTTAAATAGGAAAAAAGGGTGTCAGAACGTTAAGGTACCCTGCCCGAAGTTTAATTTTTTTTCTTTTGTGCAAACCTAGGGTATTACACTCTACCCCTCTTAAAAGGATTTCACCCTCGAAATCAGTCCAAGTAGTCATGATTGGTATCAGCGTGAGATTCACCGTCGTCGTCATCATTTGCTAGCTCAGGGTAGCGCCTGTAAGGTCCCTGAATAGCACTGTGGCCGGTGGAATCCTCAACATCATGAAACCATGAAGAGCAAATGGACTCGGATTCGTCCTCAGAAGGTTCCGACCTTTGCTTAACAGATGGTGGTGTAGGGCTTTGCTGGTTGCATCGTTTAAGGGGAGGTAGGTTGAGCAGTGGGATATTTTTTCGTGCTTGACCATTTTGGTAGAAGATCCTGCCAAGATGAGAGCACGGGATTGTTTCGGGCAAAATTGTTACGAAAAATCCATGCACGCTCTGGCGATAAGGATCGTTGTCTGTGGGGTGATGGAGTTGGTGATGCAAAATAGTTGTGACTTGACTCAGATCCTGAAGGAGTCACCACCGGTTGCCAAAGAGGCCATTGCGTGTGTGCATCACTACATCCATCAGTATTATTTTCAGACATCTGCATAGTTATTTAAGTTAAACGATGTATTAAGATATTTGTAAACAAAGTTCCATCATTTTATTGATAAGTGAAATAGTACAATGTATCACATCATCAATTATTACTAGAAAATAATTCAGGGTATTTCTGTTTAATTATTGTTTCTAGTTCCCATGTTGCTTCCTCTACCCCGTGGTGATCCCAGAGCACCTTCACAAGTGGTATGCTACGTCGCCTTAGTTCTTGAGTTTTTCTATCCAGAATTTTGTATCGCTCTCTCCTGATACCTATTTCCTTCCTCAACCCAAACGTCGACCAAAGGGATGATATGCGAAGTGTCACACCCTGGGTAGGGGGCACTCTGTGTGCAACCCAGGCGTGACAAAAAGGCCTTATGTATACATGAGGGCTTTTTGCCCACACCTGGGTAGGGGCACGCTGTGCAACCCAGGGTGTGACACGAAGGATCAGGACGATACTTTCGAAGCATGGATACGTGAAAAATGTCATGAACCTTAGACATGGACAATGGAAGGAACAGACGAGAAGCAAGTTTGCCAATACGTTCAATGATCTGAAATGAACCAATATACCGTGGTGAGAGCTTTCGTTTCATCAAAAAACGTTTGACACCTCTTGTAGGCTGAACTTTTAGAAAAACCAAGTCCCACTTATCAAATTCTAGAGGCTGCCTCCACTTGTCAGCATAGCTCTTCTGTCGATTTTGTACAACACGAAGTCACTCCTTTATTAGTGGGATCTTCTCATAAGTCTCTTGAACTAGTTCAGGCCCCAACTGCGGTCGATCTGCCATATCTAACTAGCATACCAGAGATCTGCAAGGGTGACCATAGAGGGCCTCGTATGGTGCCATGCCAATACTAGTTTGGTAGCTGTTGTTGTATGCAAACTCAATTAACTGTAAGTGTTTTGCCTATCCATCATGGAAGGCCAAAATGCAGCACCGTAACATGTCCTCCAAGATTTGGATAAGACGCTCTGACTCCCCATCAGTTTGAGGGTGAAAGGTTGTGCTCATGGTGATCCTAGAGCCCATTCTACTCTGGAAGCTTTGCCAAAACTTTGATGTGAATAGAGGGTCTCGATCAGATACGATCGTCAGTAGTATGCCATGGAGGCGTACGATTTTTTTTTCATATAGTTCGACAAGCTTGGAGGGGTTATTCGTGAACTTTATTGGCAAAAAGTGTGCAGACTTTGTAAGTATGTCAATGATAACCTAGATAAGATCTTGCCCTTTATTATTTCGAGGCAAGGCCATAACAACATCCATTGCGATGTTCTCCCACTTCCATTCTTCAATAGGTAAAAGCTGGAGAAGTCCAGAGATAAGTCTTCGTTCTGCCTTAACTTGCTGGCAAACCAGACATCGAGCAACGAAGTGTGCAATCGCCTTCTTCATTCCAGAAAACCAGAATTGTCGCTTGACATCCTTGTACATCTTGTCACCCCTAGAATGCATAGCAAACCTCGAACAGTGCATCTCAGTGAGCACTTCTTTCCGAACCTCAAGATCGTTCGGTAGACAGAGAAATTTTTTATAAAAAACGGTCCCGTCTTTAGAGACCGACCAGTGAGGAAGGTCCTGTCCGCTGAGTAGAAGTTCTCGTTTCTCCATTAACATAGGGCTGTTGGCTTGAGTTGCTGAAATCTTTCGAACCAGCTTAGAGTTGGTTGATAATTGAGAGAGTCGTGATCTTGCTCCCTCTTCGATCAGTTGTAGGTTAAAATTCTCCATCTCTGTAGCCAACTTCCCCATCTCAAAGTTAAGAGTGCATGCATCATAAGATTTTCTACTCAGGGCATCAGCCACAACATTGGCCTTACCGGGATGGTACTGGAGTTGAAATTCATAATCTTTCAAGAACTCCAACCATCATTTTTAGCGGAGGTTTAGGTCTCTCTGGGTGTAGATGTACTTAAGACTCTTGTGATCCGAGAAGATCTCAAACCGTTCACCGTATAGGTAATGACGCCATAACTTCAGTGCGAATACAATAGCTGCAAGTTCCAAGTCATGCGTTGGGTAATTACCCTCATGAATCTTCAGTTGCCTCGAGAAATATGCAACAACTTGGCCTTCTTGCATTAGTACGACACCTATGCCTTGGAGGGAGGCGTCGGTGTATAGTGAAAATCCAAGTGCATTTCTTGGAGTGATTAGTACTGGTGCTATCGTGAGGCGCTTCAATTCCTGAAATGATGTTTCACAGGTGGGATTCCAGATGAATCGCACGTCTTTCTGAGT
This sequence comes from Paratinospora sagittata, assembly GCA_035771175.1. Classification (NCBI taxonomy): domain Eukaryota; kingdom Viridiplantae; phylum Streptophyta; class Magnoliopsida; order Ranunculales; family Menispermaceae; genus Paratinospora; species Paratinospora sagittata. The sequence continues at coordinate 14,346,480 of CM069608.1, forward strand.
GAGCTTTGTCATAAGTTCAGCTATTTTTGAGAAGTCCTTGATGAAGCGTCTGTAATAGCAGAGATTGGACATTCTGTGTGGTGGAATTGAGATAGGCCCGGTCCCAGGTATGAGATTGATCTCAAGATTGAATTCCCTAACCGGAGGTAGACCAAGAAGGTCATTTAAAAAAACTGTTGGGAATTCAGATATTACCGAGACATCGCGTACTTCGAGAGGGTACAATGCTAGTGATTCATTTTCATTACCAAGGGATAGAGCTCGAAGTTGTGCCTTGAGAAATGCAACAATCGAGTTGTGTATCAATTTCCTCGTTCCCTGAATCTTGACAAACTCCCCCATGGGCAAAGTTAACTGAACTTGTTTCTTCATACAATCGATCTTTGCATTCAGTGGTGAGAGCTAGTCCATGCCGAGGATGATGTCGAAGTCTTCAATGTCCATCACAAACAGATCTGCATATATTATCTGTTCTGACATTCGAAGCTCACATCGAGAACACTGCAAATTCACGTCAGTACCAGATCCTAAAAGTGATGTGACATGGATTGTGATGTTTGTGGGTTCAGGATGCAACCCTAAATGTCCTACCAATGCAGACGATATAAAAGAATGCGTAGCACCCGAATCGAACAAGACATGCACCATTGTATTGAATAAGGAAAATGTACCTTCGACTACACTGTTGTCTAGGAGGGTTGTTGAGCGATAGCAAATGCTCTGCCTTGGTTCTGCTGGTTGTGCCTGGGTTGGGCATTAGCAACAGGTGGGGTTTGCTGGACTGGAATAACGAGAACAGGTTGTTGAAGGTGTTGACAGACATTTCTTACATGGCCCTGCTGGCCGCAGTTGAAACACGTCAGCCTTTGCTGCTGATGGTTCTGTTGGCCATGCTGATTGTGGTGCTGACCACCACCTCTGCCATTGCTGTTTTGACGGCCAACCCTGCCATTACTGCCTCCTCGGCCATGATTGCGAAAACCGTGATGGCCAAGGTTAGACGGTTTAGCCGTAGGTGCCGTGGCCTCATTCTTCTGAACATGGGTTGGGAGGGTTGGGTTTTGATTATAGTAGGGCTTCTTCTTGTTGCCCTGCTGCGAGCCCTGTTGGGAAAATGTTGCAAGCCATTTTCCTCTATTCAGTCTCTGCTTCTGCACAATCTTTTCCTGCTCAAAGTTCATGGCCTTGTTAACGACCTCCTTGTAAATCTTGAGATCCAAGATCGATAAGGCTTGTCGAATGTCAGGACGAAGGCCATTGTAGAATTTCTCAATTTTATCTTGCTCCGTTGAGATGGTGGAGAGAGAGTAAACCGATAATTCTTTAAACTTGACAGCATACTCTCTGACTGTCATGCCGCCTTGGTATACCTTGGCGAACTCCTGGTGCTTTTGCTTCTTCACAGCGCCGAAGAAGTACTCATCAATAAACAATGACTCGAACTGCTGCCGAGTCATGTCCGTGATGTTGACCCTTGGCTTTTCCTTCACTGTTATCCACCATGTATTTGCTTCACCAATAAGTTGGTAGAACGCAAGTGGAATCTTTCCATCCTCATCGACTCCCATTGCATCGAGAGCCTTCTTTGACTCATCCAGCCATTTCTGCTCCTCCTCCGCATCAATGGTGCCAGTAAAAGTAAGAGGTTGTAGCCTCTTGTACTTTGTAATCTGGTCGGTTTGAGTTTTCGACCCAGATCTAACAGGTGTCTGCACAGTGACAACTTGATTGGCCGCGATCTCACGAATGGCCGTCTGAACAATTACTTTCATCGCCTCGATAAATCCGGTGAAAAAGACTTTCATACTCGAAGGCATGGCAAAGGATGTGGGCTGGGGTGGCACTGCCTGCCCAGACGTAGTGGTAATGTCGGGTATGGCTTGTGCTGTCGTCGGAGGTGGCGATTCTTGGTTTTGAATCTCAGGAGGTGCCTCTCCTGCTGAACGGACAATACGTGACCTTCCTCTCTTCCTGGTTTGCATTTTCTCACTGGCAAGGAGAAAATAAAACCATGATTTAGGAATTGTAGCCAAGTATAATGTTATGATATTCTCATAAACAAGTTCGAGTGTACTGCAATATAAAAATCACCTATCTTTCTAAGTATATTGTAAGGTTTTTGTTGAGGAATCAAAGAATCTTATGTGCCTCGTATGTTTGGCTATGGTATAAAACAATGTTAAAATGTTTATATAATAAGTATAAAACTTTGCAAGTATTTCAAATGTTTTGGTTCTGGTTTTTGTGAACATACATATATATTTCATTGAAAATCCACACGAGTCATAAAATTTTAAGATTTTCCTCAGTAAATATCCTGATCTAACGTTCTATCGCAATCTTATGTATTCAAACTCTTTCGCTTAGTCTTTTTGACTATTATCCAAATTTGTGTGTCTCATACCACATGAATTTGGTAATAAGAGTGTCAACCAAGTTAAGTTGTATGAACACGGTCTCTATAAAACATCGGCTGAAGAGGAGTTCACTAATAGTATCGTCCAAGTTTACTCGTCCCATACCGTGTAAACTTAGTGATAATATTAGTAATACAACTTTCCCCAAATGTTTCTTTTCACACAAGGTCGTGGGTTTTCTTACTTCCACTTTTTATTTAGTATCTTAAAAATTTGTTGTGTCCCATACCACTCTAAAGTTAGTGATACAAAAGAAAGAATGGTTGTAAGTCGGCCCACCAAAGATAGTCTTAAACAAAACATTTTTATTCATATATAAAATAAATTTTACAATGCCAGCAATCATTCCTAATTTTCCTGCCTACTACCGCTCCTCTTAGACCTCCTACTAGGTATAAAAAGACTACGAGAAGAAAGTTTAGAAGTTGTTCGCTGTTCTTCGACGTTTTGCATACGTGTTAACAAAGCATTTTGAGTCTCTTCCATCCGAGCAATACTAGATACAATCACATTTAACTGCTTGAATGGGTTAGTCGATTGCCCCATCGATGGTTTATAAGTCTACTGTCCCATAAGTGGAGGGTAGGCCGTAGGCATTGGTGGAAAGTATTGGCCGTATGATTGACTCATAGGTGGAGGGTAGTTGTTTTGATTGTACGGGGATCCCCTAACTCGAACCTCTTGGACATTTGGATATGCTTGAGTCGAAAAGTCTTGAAACAATGGACTCATTGAGATTGTCACACTATGCGGATGTGATGAGTACCCCCGCAGGGCATACTGCATCGATTATGGACCCATAATATTGTCCCATCTAGTCGATCTCGTGACCCCAAAGGGCCCTACAACCGCAGCCTAGATCATTTGTCCACACTGTTCATGATCTAGGCTGCGATTGTAGGGCCCTTTGGGGTCGCGAGATCGACTAGATGGGACAATATTATGGGTCCATAATGACTGGAGTATGCCCTGCGGGGGTACTCATCACATCCGCGTGGTGTGACAAAAAGGCCTTATGTATACGATTCAGTGGCTACTCGGATTGCGAAATCAAACCTTATGAGGTTGTGAGTTCGAATCCGGGGGAGGCCCTGCACTGTTCATCATGAATAGTGTGGACAAATGATCTAGGCTGCGGTTGTAGGGCCCTTTGGGGTTGCGAGATCGACTAGATGAGACAATATTTTGGGTTCATAATGGCTGGAGTATGCCCTGCGGGGGTAATCATCACATCCGCGAGGTGTGACATATCCTGTCTTTCAAAATTTGGTGGCGCACAATTCTGTTGTTGTTGGTTCACAGGAACTTGTGGAACTGGCCAATACTGTACATCAGGAGTTGGAAACCTTTGGTACGTAGTATGGCCTTAAGTTGGTATGTTCCAGGAAGGTGAATTTGCTGGAACTCTCTGTCCATCCTGATTTGGTTGACGTTGATTTAGTTTGGCAAAGAAATCATCCTCATAGAATAAATGATCGGTTTGACCATTATTCGGGGCTGGGTTTGCCGTAGGGTTTTGGTTTGGCTCGTTATTTGGTGCCTCCTTAACAAGAATCTTGCGCCGACTTTTTCGTTGACAACGTCCATTTTTGTCTCTAATTCTTTCGCCATTTCATCCTAAAGTCATGCCGAATACTTCCTCATCAGTCACCCCTCCACTTGTGACAAACGTCTTAAAGATAGAGGATATTGTAACCGCCTCAGTGATCTGCTTCGAAAACTCATCAAAAGTGTTGGCATTTACCTATGAACTGAGTTTTGTAACTAAAAATATATTTAGTCGCGAAATCAAATACCCTGCCCGGACGCGCCTAAACCGGCGGGACACTTACGGACGGGGCGTGAATGCATTATAACAATAATCGAGTGTGCGAAAACACTATTAAGTATAAGTCTGATTTTATTAATCTCAGAATATATTTGTACATGAAATAGTTAAGGGAATATCCTCCCAAAATCGCTAATGAATAATACAAAGGGTACAAAAATCTGCACCCAGTCCACCCTAATCTCCTGTGAAAAATTGGATAACAATGGGGTAAGCTACAAGCTCAGTGGGTAAAATAGTTCGTGAATATAACAATTAATAAAGCAAACTTCATAATCAAATATCTTAAATACACATCAGAGCATCATAATCAATCAACATGTATGTATGCATGACACCGTCTCGTATTGGTTTGATGATTGTACGTCGCCTGAGGTCACGTACAGATGTCCCTCCCCAGGAGTAGTCGGGTTTTCATTGTACATCCATCTCCAGAGAAATATAATGAATAGTGGGCATTGCTTCTAACTATTCTATGAATCATGAACCACATATGTCCCTATGTGGTGCTATGTATGATGTCAATGCATGAACTGGCCTGATTTTTACTTAACATTAGACAGGATTTGGCAACGTCTGGTGATCCTTATCAGGGTCGGTATCACCATGTGCAAGGTTAGGAAATTTAGTATTACTTGTATAAGCTGATAGCTTTCAAATAAGAACAACCAGATCAGTCTCCAGTTGAGAGGTGAGACACGAGGTCTACTTAAATACCAATCGTCTAGAGCAGCACGCTGCCTCCCGTTCACTATTTAAAGTTACTGAGGACAAGATTGAGTTTGGTTGAGCCAGATTGACCACTAATCCCGCATAACAACAGTGTAATACATGAACTCCAAATATACAGACATAAGTATGACAAGTTTAAACATTATACTCAATAATGCAGTGTAAATGAATAGTAGACATAATGATAAATGAATGTAAACTTTAATTAAAGTTATAAGACATGCAAACCTATGTTTTGTTCCTCCCCTTCAAATAAAAACTCCTTTGAGAACTGGCGCCTTCCCCCGAGCATAATCGCATTGGACCGCACAGAGAGTCTCCGAAAGAGAGTCTCAAAAGAGAAGACAAAAACTCAAAATGAGTGAGAGAGAGAAGAAAAATCACAAGAAGAAGTGATTTTGGTGTGAGAAATGAGGAGGGGGGGTTCTTGAAATAGGAAAAATGGTGCCCGAAGGTTCAAGCATGCCCCCGAGTCAATTTTTTTTTTGTGCAAACCTAGGGTATTACATGTCACACCCCGCTCGAACTCGCCTAAACTGGCGGGACACTCATGGACGGGGCGCCAATGCATTATAACAATAACCGAGTGTGCAGAAACACGATTAAGTACAAGTCTAATTTTATTAATTTTAGAATATATTTGTACATGAAATAGTTAAGGGAACATCCTCCCAAAATTTCCAATAAATAATACAAAGGGTACAAAAATGTGGGCCCAAAAACCTGCACCCAGTCCACCCTAATCTCTTGTGAAAAATTAGATAACAACGGGGTGAGCTACACGCTCAGTGGGTAAAATAGTTCGTGAATATAACAATTAATAAAGCAAACTTCATAATCAAATATCATAAATACACATCAGAGCATCATAATCCATCCAACATGTATGTATGCATGACACCGTCTCGTATTGGTTTCATGATTGTACGTCACCTGAGTTCACGTACAGATGTCCCTCCCCAGGAGCAGCCGGGTTCTCAATGTACGTCCCTCCTCAGGAATGACGCTCTAGATTCACGTACAGATATCCCTCCCCAAGAGTAGCTTGGTTCTCATTTTACGTCCCTCTCTAGAGAAATATAATGAATAGTAAGCATTGCTTCTAACTATTCTATGAATCATAAACCACATACGTCCCTAGGTGGTGCTTATGTATGATGTCAATGCATGAACTGGTCTGATATTTACTTAACATTAGACAGGATTTAGCAATGTCAGGTGATCCTTATCAGGGTTGGTATCACCACGTGCAAGGTTAGGACATTTAGTATTACTTGTATAAACTGATAGCTTTTAAATAAGACCAACCAGATCAGTCTCCAATTGAGAGGTGAGACACGGGGTCTACTTAAATACCAATCGTCTAGAGCAGCACGCTGCCTCCCGTTCACTATTTAAAGTTACTGAGGACAAGATTGAGTCTGGTTGAGCTAGATTGACCACTAATCCGACATAGCAACAGTATAATACATAAACTCCAAATATACAGGCATAAGTATGACAAGTATAAACATTATACGCAATAATACAGTGTAAATGAATAGTAGACATAATGATAAATGAATGTAAATTTTAATAAAAGTTATAAGACATGCAAACTTATGTTTCGTTCCCCACCTTCAAATAAAAACTCTTTCGAGAACTGGTGCCTTCCCTCGAGCAAAATCGCATTGTACCGCGAAGAGAGTCTCGAAAAGAGAGTGTCAAAAAAGAAGACAAAAACTCAAAATGAGTGAGAGAAAGAGAAGAAAAATCGCAAGGAGAAGTGATTTTGGTATGAGAAATGGGGAGGGGGGTTCCTTAAATAGGAAAAAAGGGTGCCTTAAGGTTCGGGCACCCTGCCCGTACGTTCAGGCACCCTACCTGAACGTTCGGGCACCTTGCCCGAAGTTTTTTTTTTTTTGTGCAAACTTAGGGTATTACAAATTACATATGCAATCTTCCGCTTCAAAATAGATTTTATAGCTAAAACCTACATATAGTTACAAAATTTATATTTTGTAGCTGTTACTTGAAAGATCTTTAGTTATGACCTTAGTTTTGTAGCTAAAAGTATATTTAGTCACAAAATTAAGACTCCACAACAATTACATATGGAATCTTTAGCTACAAAATAGATTTTATAGCTAAAAGATACATATAGTTACAAAATTTTGATTTTGTACATTACCTATGAAATATTTAGCTACACTATATTGGTTTTATAACTAAAAGAAATATTTTGTAATACCCTGTATTTCACAAAAAAAAAAAAAAATTAAAAAAATTTACTATTTGGGCAATGCCAGAACGTTCAGGCGCAAGGCATGCCAGAACGTTCAGGCGCATGCCAGAACGTTCAGGCGCATGCCAGAACGCACAGACGCGTGCCAGAACGTTCAGGCGCATGCCAGAACGTACAGACGCATGCCACAACGTTCAGGCGCATGCCACAACGTTCGGGCGCATGTCCGAACGTTCAGGCGCAAAAATCTCTATATAAGAAACCTCCTCATTTCTCATTCCTCACACCAAATCACCTTCTCTTGTGAATTTCTTCTCCTTTCCACGCATTCTAAGGTTTTGAGACTCTCTGTCCGAGACTCTCGGTGCGGTGCAACAAAGTTCTGTCCGGAGGAAAGCGCCAGATCTGAAAGAAGAAGTTTTATCTGAAGGTGGGGAACGAAACATAGGTTTGCGTGTTTCATAACTTTTATTAAAGTTTACATTCAATTATTATTATGTCTACTATTCATTTACACTGCATTATGTCATATACTGTTTATACTGCCGCACTTATGCCTGTATATTTGGAATTCATGTATTGCACTGTTATAATGCCGGATTTGTAGCCAATCTGACTCAACTAGACTCGGTCTTGTCCTCGGTAACTTTAAATAGTGAATGGGAGGCAGCGGGCTGCTCTAGGCGATTGGTATTTAAGTAGACCTTGTGTCTCACCTCTCAATTGGGGACTGATCTAGTTGGTCTTATTGAAAGCTATCAACTTATACAAGTAATACTGAATGTCCTAACCTTGCACGTCGTGATACCAACCCTGATAAGGAGCATTGCTCGCTATTCATTATATTTCTCTGGAGAGGGACGTACATGAGAACCCGGCTACACCCGGGGAGGGACATCAGTACGTGAATTCAGTGCATCGTTCCTGTACGTGAATTCAGGCGATGTACGTTCATCAAACCATTACGAGACGGTGTCATGCATACATACATATTGATTGATTATGATGCTCACATGTGTATTTAAGATATTTGATATTGAAGTATGCTTTATTAATTGTTATACTCATGCACTATTTACCCACTGAGCGCGTTATGCTCACTCCATTATTATCAAATCTTTCACAGGAAATTAGGGTGGACTGAGTGCAGGTTATGGGGCCCACATTTTGTACCCTTTGTATGATTCATTGGGGATTTTGGGAGTATGTTCCCTTGACCATTTTATGTACAAAAGTATTCTGAATTAAATGAAATCAGATTTGTACTGTGTGTACCGTATTTCTGCTGTGCACTCTGTTGTTACCATTATAATTGTTCCAAATGCGCGCCTCGTCCGTGAGTGTACCGTCGGTTTAGGTGCGTCCGGGCGGGGTGTGACATTTAATGGTATCAGAGCGTACGGTCCACGGCTCGCCCAAGTCCACCAAATTAGGGGAAGAAAAATTTTATTAGATATATATATCTCTAGAACTATATATACATATGTCAATGATATATAGTTGAGATTTGTATTAAATATATATATCTAGAAAACTATATGATTTTTATATAGTTTGATTTAAATATACATATAGTCATGATTTATTAGAAACTATATGTGTAGTTATGATTGAATATATGTATCTATATACCTTAGTGTATATGAGGTACGTATAAACAAAAAAATCACAAAAAAAAAAAAATCTGAAAAAATTTTATTTTTCGAAAAAAAAAAAATTGAAAAAATTTTATTTGATATATCTAAAACTATATATATATGAATTATATATAGTTTAATTTCAAACATATATATATATATATATATATATATATATATATATAGTTGATTTATGGAAACTATAGTTATCATTAAATATGTCTATACATTCATATGTGAATACGCCATATATACATATTTCAAATAGTTGATTTTTGGAAACTAGATATAGTTATGATTAAATATGTCTATACATTCATATGTGAATACGACATATATACATCAAATCACTAATGAAGAAAATTTCATGATCGTATAAACATCAAAAGAAAACTCGAAAATAATGTCTAGCAGACAAGGCATAAGTCTTAAAAATATTAGGAATATATTTTGTGTCTTTCACACAAATTTATTTTCCTTTCAGCAAAAGAATGGCCTCAAGGGAAGGAACAACTTCCACTAGCCGGGAACCAATTCCCACTAGACTAACGGAATTGTCCAAAAGAGAGGTTATGACCTTGAGGAGCATCGACAATAAAGATCTCTGCCTCCGCCCAGTCCTTCACGACAAACTCATAACATTGGATTGGTTAAATATAACCAAAGTCGAGGGACAAGTCTCCTACAACTTGGTCAGATCCTTCTACGAAGCCATGAATTACGTAGGACTTCCAGACGAGGGAATCAGCCCTGTATTGGAGACAAAAGTTATGGGGATAAAAATTTCTATCAACGTCGAACTTATTGCTCGACTTTTGGAGATTCCGATTGAGGAGAGGATTATTGATCCACATGAACCCCAGACAGTTGCAGAGATCGCAGAATCTAATGAACAATTGTTTAATTCCCTCGCCAAAGAGCCATACACTCAATCAACATACACCAACCTCCCAAACAATCATCTTAAGCCATCTTTTGCCGGCCTCGGAAAGATTGTATACGGCAACATCTTGCCAGAAAGGGGGACTAGAGGCACTATGTCCAGGGCTCAACTCCTTGTGTTGTATTGCATAGAGCAGAAAATAAAGGTCTCCCTACCACACATCATCATCCAACAAATGTTGAGGGTGATACAAAACCCTTTGAGAAAAGAATTCCTCGGCTATGGAGTCTTGATTATGAGGATACTATACGAGGCAAACGTCGCCACTTTCGATGGAACGTCAAAGCTCATCACTGAACCAGTTACAACATCTTCTATCTTCAAGACATATGGCACAAGTGGAGGGGTAACTGACGAAGAGGTATTCAGCACGACAATAAGAAATGCCGAAAGAATGAGAGACCAGCATGGGCGTTGCCTTCGCAAAAGTCGACGCAAGATTCCCGTCCAAGAAGGGCCAAATAATGATTCACATCCAAATCCTACATCAGACCCAGCCCCGAATAGTGATCCAACCAATCGACCATTCACTGACGAAGAATTATATGCCACACTAAATCAACCTACACAAAGTCATGATAGACAAGGTACGCAAGCAAATCCACCAACGTGGAACGTGCCCACTCCAGGCACCACTTCGTACCAAAGATTTCCAACTCCTACGGTACAGTATCAGCCAGTTCCACAAGTTGCTGTGAACCAACAACAACAATATTGGGCGTCACCAAATCTTGGAGGACAAAACATCCCGATAAGCCCATTGTTTCAAACTTTTTCACCACAAACAAATCCAAATATCCATGGGGTTCCAGTTAGGGGATCCCCGCACAATCAAAACAACTACCTTCCACCTATGAACCCATACTTTCCCCCAATGTTTATGGCCTACCCTTCTCCTACGGGACAAACGACCCATCAACCACCAATGGGACAACCGACTAACCTACTTGAACTGTTAGATGAAATGGCATCCAATATTGCTGCATTGAAAGAGAGCCACACTAATATATTAACTCGTTTGCACAACTCCGACGCAGAGCGTGCAAACTCTCAGCCTTCTGTTAGCAGCCGTTCTCTACGTAGCAGTAGATCTCGAAGGAGCGGTAGTAGACACGAAAGTCACAATTAATTACTGGCATTGTAAACTTTTCTTTGATATATATGAATGAAATTGTTTTGTTTACAGACTATCTTTGGTGGGCAGACTTACAACCATTTTTTTTTTGTATCACTAACTTTGGAGTGGTATGAGACACAACAAAATTGGAAGATACTAAATAAAATGTGGAAGTAAGAAAACCCATGACCTTGTGTGAAAAGAAACATTTGGAGAAAGTTGCATTACTAATATTATCACTAAGTTTACACGGTATGGGACGAGTAAATTTGGACGATACTATTAGTGAACTTCTATTCAGCCAATGTTTTTAGAGACCGTGTTCATACAACTTAACTTGGTTGACACCCTTATTACTAAATTCATGTGGTATGGGACACATGAACTTGGATAATAATCGAAAAAACTAAGAGTAAGCGTCTGAATACATAAGATTACGATAGAACGTTAGATCAGGATATTTACCGAGGCAAATCTTAGAATTCTTATGAGTCGTATGGATTTTCAATGAAATATATATGTATGTTCACAAAAACCTGAACCAAATCATTTTAAATACTTGCAAAGTTTTATACTTATTATATAAACATTCTACTCTTGTTTGTTTTTACACCATGGCCACACATACGGGATATATAAGATTCTTTGATTCCTCAACAACAACTTTACACTCTACTTAGAAAAATAGGTGATTTTAATATTACAGTACTCTCAAAATTGTTGCTGAGCATACTATAACATTATACTTGCCTACAGTTTCTTAATCTTGGTTTTATTTTCTCCTTGCCAGGGAGAAAATGCAAACAAAAAAGAGAAGAAGGCCACGTACTATTCGTCCCACAGGTGAGGCACTTCCTGAGATTCAGGAACCGCCGCCTCCGACAACAGCACAGGCCACACCCGACACTGCCACTCCATCTGGGCAGGCAATCCCACCCCCACCCGCACCCTTTGCCATGCCTTCAAGTATTGAAACCTTCTTCGCTGGATTTATTGAGGCGATGAAGGCCACTGTTCAAATTACCGTTCGTGAGACTACAGCCAGTCAGGTTGCCACGGTTCAAGCACCTGTAAAATTTGGGTCGGAAGCTCAAACCGATCAGATTACTAAATACAAGCGGCTACAACCTCTTACTTTCGATGGCACCATTGATTCTGATGAGGTGCAAAAGTGGCTGGATGAGTCAAAGAAGGCTCTTGATTCAATGGGAGTCGATGAGACTCGCAAAATTCCACTAGCGACCTACCAACTTGTTGGTGGAGCAAACAAATGGTGGCTCACAGTGAAAGAAGACCCACGGGTTAACATAGCAGATATGACTTGGCAACAGTTCGAGTCAATGTTTATTGATGAATATTTTCCCAGTGCGGTGACGAAGCAGAAGCGACAGGACTTCGCTAAGTTATACTAAAGCACCATGACCGTCAGAGAATATGCTGGGAAATTCAAAGAATTATCCGTCTACTCTCTCTCCACCATCTCAACGGAGCGAGATAAGACTGAGAAATTTTATAATGGCCTTCGTCATGACATTCGGCAAGCCTTATCGATCTTGGATCTCAAGATTACAAAGAGGTTGTTGACAAGGCCATGAGCTTTGAACAAGAGAAGCTCTTACAGGAACAGCGAATGAATAAGGGCAAACGACCTGCAACATTTTCCCAACAAGGCTTGCACCAGGGCAACAAGAAAAAGCCCTACTACAATCAAAACCCAGCCCTCCCAGCCCCGGTTTCAAAGAATGAGGCCACAACACCTGCGGCTGAACCTTCTAACCCTAACCATCAGGGTTTCCGAAATCATGGCCGCGGAGGTTGTTATGGAAGAGGTGGCCGTCGAAACGGAAATGGCAGAGGTGGTGGTCGACACCACATTCAGCATGGCCAGCAGAACAATCAGCATGGCCAACAAAACATTCCGCAGTATCATCCGACATGTTTCAACTGCGGCCAGAAAGGCCATGTAAAACATCTTTGTCCGCACCTTCAGCAACCTATTCCGGCTATTCCAGTCCAACAAGCACCACCTGCTGCTAATGCCCAACCCAGGCAGAACCAGCAGAACCAGGGTCAACAGAATCAGGGCCGAGCATTCGCCATCGCTCAACATCCCCTATTAGACAACAATGTCGTCGAAGGTACCTTTCCTTTGTTCAATACAATGGTGCATGTTTTGTTTGATTCAGGTGCTACGCATTCTTTTATATCATCAGCATTGGTAAGACATTTAGGCCTGCATCCTGAACCCACAAACATCACACTCCATGTCACATCACCGTTCGGATCTGGTGCTGACGTCAACTTGCAGTGTTCTCGATGTGAGCTTCGAATGTCAGAACATATAATTTATGCCGATCTGTTTGTGATGGATTTTGAAGACTTCGACATCATCCTTGGCATGGACTGGTTAACACCACTGAATGCAAAGATCGAATGTATGCAGAAGCAAGTTCAGTTAACCTTGCCTACAGGAGAGTTGGTCAAGCTTCAGGAAACGAGGCAATGGATACACAAATCAACAGTTGCCCTTCTCAAAGCACAACTTCGAGCTCTATCCCTTGGCAATGAAACCAACTCACCAGCACTATACCCTCTCGAAGTACATGATGTTCCAATCATATCTGAATTCCCAACAGTTTTTCTTAATGACCTTCCTGGTCTACCTCCAGTTAGGGAATTCGATTTTGAGATCAACCTCATACCTGGGACAGGGCCTATCTCAATTCCACCAAACAGAATGTCAAATGTCGAACTGGTCGAATTAGACAAACAACTTAAGGAATTATAGAGTAAAGGCTTCATCCGAAAGAGTTCATCACCCTGGGGCGCTCCAGTTCTATTTGTTCGCAAAAAGGATGGATCGTTACGACTTTGCATCAATTATCGCAAGTTGAATAACGTCACCATCAAGAACAGATATTCATTACCCAGGATCGATGACTTGTTCGACCAACTTAGAGATGCTAAATTTTTCTCTAAGATTGATTTACGTTCCGGTTATCACCAACTCCGGATCCGAGAGTCGGACATCACCAAGACGGCGTTCAGAACTCGGTACGGTCATTACGAGTTCTTAGTTATGCCGTTCGGTCTAACAAATGCACCTGCTGCATTCATGGATTTGATGAATTGCATATTCAGGTTATACTTAGACCGATTTGTGGTGGTTTTTGTGGACGACATCTTGATATATTCCTCAACCGAGGAAGACCATAAAATGCATTTAAAGATAGTCCTCCAGACCTTGAGAAGCCACCAATTGTATGCAAAGTTGAGTAAGTGCGAATTTTGGGCAAAGAGAGTTCAATTCCTAGGCCATGTGGTTTTAGGCAATGGCATTGAGGTAGATCCTTCTAAGGTTGAAGCAGTTTTAAACTGGAAGCAGCCTACCACTGTTACTCAGATTAGGAGTTTTCTTGGTTTGGTTGGCTATTACAGACGCTTCATCAAGGACTTCTCAAAGATTGTTGAACCTATGACCAAGCTCACTCGAAAAGACGTGCGATTTATCTGGAATCCCGCCTGTGAAACATCATTTCAGGAAATGAAGAAACTCCTCACGACAGCACCTTTACTTATCACTCCAAGAAATGCAATTGGATTTTCATTATACACCGACGCCTCTCTCCAAGGCTTAGGTGTCGTGCTAATGCAAGAAGGCCAAGTGGTTGCATATGCATCCAGACAACTGAAGATTCATGAGGGTAATTACCCAACGCATGACTTGGAACTTGCAGCTGTCGTCTTTGCACTGAAGTTATGGCGTCATTACCTATACGGTGAACGGTTTGAGGTCTTCTCGGATCACAAGAGTCTTAAGTACATATACACTCAGAGAGACCTAATCCTCCGCCAAAGACGATGGTTGGAATTCTTGAAAGATTATGACTTTCAACTCCAGTACATCCCGAAAAGGCTAATGTTGTGGCCGATGCCCTGAGTAGAAAATCTTATGTTGCTTGCACTCTTAACTACGAAATGGGAAAGTTGGCTACAGAGTTGGAGAACTTTAACCTACAACTGAACATAGAGGGACCAAGACCACGACTCTCTCAATTATTAGTCAACTCTGAGCTCGTACGAAAGATTTCAGCCGCTCAAGCCAATGACCCTATGTTAATGGCGAAACGAGACCTTCTACTCAGCGGCTAGGACTTCCTCATTGGTCGGTCTCTGGTGACGTCACTGTTTTCTATAAAAAACGTCTTTGCCTACCGAACGATCCTAAGGTTCGTAAAGAAGTGCTTACTGAGATGCACTGTTCGAGGTACGCTATGCATCCTGGGGGTGACAAGATGTACAAGGATGTCAAGCGACAATTCTGGTTTTCTGGAATAAAGAAGGAAATTACAGACTTCGTTGCTCGATGTCTCGTTTGCCAGAAAGTCAAGGCAGAACGAAGACTTCCCTCTGGACTTCTCCAGCCGTTACCTATTGGAGAATGGAAATGGGAGAACATCGCAATGAATTTTGTCACGTCCTTACCTCGCAACAATAAAGGGCAAGATGCTATATGGGTTATCATTGACAGACTTACAAAATTTGCACACTTCTTGCCAATAAAGTTCACGGATAATCCCACCAAACTTGCAGAACTATATGAAAGAGAGATCGTACGCCTTCGTGGCATACCACTCACGATCGTCTCTGATCGAGACCCTCGATTCACATCAAACTTTTGGAAAAGCTTCCAGAGTAGAATGGGTTCTAAGATCACTATGAGCACAGCCTTCCACCCTCAGACTGATGGGCAGTCAGAGCGGCTTATCCAAATCTTAGAAGACATGTTACGATGCTGCATTTTGAACTTTTATGACGGATGGGCAAAGTATTTGAATCTAGCTGAGTTTGCATACAACAACAGCTACCAAACTAGTATCGGCATGGCACCATACGAGGCTCTCTATGGTCGGCTTTGCAGATCTCCGGTATGCTGGTTAGATATGGCAGATCGACCGTAGTTAGGCCCTGAACTAGCTCAAGAGACTTCTGAGAAGATCACACTAGTAAAGGAACGACTTCGCGTTGCACAAAGTCGACAGAAGAGCTATGCTGACAAGTGGAGACAACCTCTAGAATTTGATAATGGGGACTTTGTTTTTCTGAAAGTCCAGCCCACAAGAGGTGTCAAACGCTTTGGAATTAAAGGCAAGCTCTCCCTGCGATATATCGGTCCATTTTAGATCATTGAACGTATTGGCAAACTTGCTTATCGTCTGTCCCTTCCATCGTCCATGCCTAAGGTTCACGACGTTTTTCACGTATTTATGCTTCGCAAGTATCGTCCTGATCCTTCGCATATCATCCCTTTAGTTGAGGTTCGGGTTGAGGAAGGAAATACTTATCAGGAGAAAGCAATCCAGATTTTAGATCGAAAAACTCAAGAACTACGGCGACGTAGCATACCACTTGTGAAAGTGCTCTGGGATCACCACGGCGTAGAGGAAACAACATGGGAACTAGAAGCAACAATTAAACAGAAATACCCTGAATTATTTTCTAGCACCAACTGATGATGTGATACATTGTATTATTTTCACTTATCAATCACAAGATGAAACATTGTTTAAACCTATCTTGATCCATTGTTTCACTTCAATAACTACGCAGATGTCTGAAAATAATATCAATGGATATAGTGATGCACACATGCAGTGGCCTCCTTATCAACCTGTGGCTACTTCTCAAGCCGATAACCCTCATGTAATACCCTGTATTTCACAAAAAAAAAAAAAAAAAATTTACTATTTGAAATTTTTACTATTTGGGCAACGCCCGAACGTTCAGGCGCATGCCAGAACGTTCAGGCGCATGCCAGAACGTTCAGGTGCCTGCCAGAACGTTCAGGCGGCATGCCAGAACGTTCAGGCGCCTGCCAGAACGTTCAGGCGCCTGCCAGAACGTTCAGGCGCCATGCCAGAACGTTCAGGCGCCATGCCAAAACGTTCAGGCGCCTGCCAGAACGTTCAGGCGCCTGCCAGAACGTTCAGGCGCCATGCCAGAACGTTCAGGCGCCTGCCAGAACGTTCAAGCGCCTGCCAGAACGTTCAGGCGCACAAAATCTCTATATAAGAAACCTCCTCATTTCTCATTTCTCACACCAAATCACCTTCTCTTGTGATTTTTCTTCTCCTTTCTACGCATTCTAAGTTTTTAGTCTTTGAGACTCCCGGTGCGGTGCAACAAATTTCTGTCCGGAGGAGAGTGCCAGATTTGAAAGCGGTGCAACGAAGTTCCGTCCAGAGAAAAGCACCAGATCTGAAGGTGGGGAACGAAACATAGGTTTGCGTGTTTTATAACTTTTATTAAAGTTTACATTCAATTATTATTATGTCTACTATTTATTTACACTGCATTATGTCAAAAATGTTATGACCTAAATGTTATAACTTTGCACGTCGTGATACCGACCCTGATAAGGTTCACAAGACGTTGCCAAAGTCAGTCTAAATGTCAAGAAAGACCAGACCAGTAAACTAGACCAGTTCATGCATTGGCATCATACATATCACCACCTAAGGACGTATATGGTTTATGACTCATAGAATAGTTAGAAGCATTGCTCACTATTCATTATATTTCTCTGGAGAAGGACGTACATAAGAACCCGGCTACACCCGGGGAGGGACATCAGTACGTGAATTCAGAGCATCGTTCCTGTACATGAATTCAGGCGATGTACGCTCATCAAACCATTAATACGTGACGGTGTCATGCATACATTCATATTGATTGATTATGATGCTCACATGTGTAATTTAAGATATTTGATATTGAAGTATGCTTTATTAATTGTTATACTCATGCACTATTTACCCACTGAGCGCGTTAAGCTCACTCCAATATTATCAAATCTTTCACAGGAAATTAGGGTGGACTGGGTGCAGGTTATGGGGCCCACATTTTGTACCCTTTGTATGAATCATTGGGGATTTTGGGAGTATGTTCCCTTGACCATTTTATGTACAAAAGTATTCTGAATTATATGAAATCAGATTTGTACTGTGTACCGTATTTCCGCTGCGCACTCTGTTATTACCATTATGATTGTTCCAAATGCACGCCCCGTCCGAGAGTGTACCGCCGGTTTAGGCGCGTCCGGGCGGGGTGTGACACCTCATCACTATTTGACTTGATTTCGAGGGCGAAATCCCTTTAAGGGGGGTAGAGTGTAATACCCTGTATTTCACAAAAAAAAAAAAAAATTACTATTTGGGCAACGCCCGAACGTTCAGGCGCATGACAGAACGTTCAGACGCATGCCAGAACGTTCAGGCGCATGACAGAACGTTCAGGCGCATGCCAGAACGTTCAGGCGCATGACAGAACGTTCAGGCGCATGCCACAACGTTCAGGCGCATGACAGAATGTTCAGGCGCATGACAGAACGTTCAGGCGCAAAAATCTCTATATAAGAAACCTCCTCATTTCTCATTCCTCACACCAAATCACCTTCCCTTGTGAATTTCTTCTCCTTTCCACGCATTCTAAGTTTTTGAGACTCTCTGTCCGAGACTCTCGGTGCGGTGCAACAAAGTTTTGTCCGGTGGAAAACGCCAGATCTGAAAGCGGTGCAACGAAGTTCTGTTCGGAGGAAAGCGCCAGATCTGAAAGAAGAAGTTTTATCTGAAGGTGGGGAACGAAACATAGGTTTGCGTGTTTCATAACTTTTATTAAAGTTTACATTCAATTATTATTATGTGTACTATTCATTTACACTGCATTATGTCATATACTGTTTATACTGCCGCACTTATGCTGTATATTTGGAATTCATGTATTGCACTGTTATAATGCCAGATTTGTAGTCAATCTAACTCAACTAGACTCGGTCTTGTCCTCAGTAACTTTAAATAGTGAACGGGAGGCAGTTGGCTGCTCTAGGCGATTGGTATTTAAGCAGACCTTGTGTCTCACCTCCAACTGGGGACTGATCTAGTTGGTCTTATTGAAAGCTATCAGCTTATACAGTAATACTGAATGTCCTATTCTTGCACGTCGTGATACCGACCTTGATAAGGATCACCAGACGTTGCCAAAGTCAGTCTAAATGTCAAAGAAAAGACTAGACCAAAAGACTAGACCAGTTCATGCATTGACATCATACATATCACCACCTAAGGACGTATATGGTTTATGACTCATAGAATAGTTAGGAGCATTGCTCGCTATTCATTATATTTCTCTGGAGAGGGACGTATATGAGAACCCGGCTACACCCGGGGAGGGACATTAGTACGTAAATTCAGAGCATCGTTCCTGTACGTGAATTCAGGCGATGTATGTTCATCAAACCATTACGAGACGGTGTCATGCATACATACATATTGATTGATTATGATGCTCACATGTGTATTTAAGATATTTGATATTGAAGTATGCTTTATTAATTGTTATACTCATGCATTATTTACCCACTGAGCGCGTTAAGCTCACTCCATTATTATCAAATGTTTCACAGGAAATTAGGGTGGACTGGGTGCAGGTTATGGGGCCTACATTTTGTACCCTTTGTATGATTCATTGGGGATTTTGGGAGTATGTTTCCTTGACCATTTTATGTACAAAAGTATTCTGAATTAAATGAAATCAGATTTGTACTGTGTGTACCGTATTTCCGCCGTGCACTCTGTTACTCTGTTGTTACCATTATAATTGTTCCAAATGCGCGCCCCGTCCGTGAGTGTACCGCCGGTTTAGGCGCGTCCGGGCGGGGTGTGACATTTAATAGTATCAGAGCGTACGCCTGAACGTTCTGTCATGCGCCTGAACGTTCTGTCATGCGCCTGAACGTTCTGGTATGCGCCTGAACGTTCTGACCTGCGCTTGAACGTTCTGGCATGCGCCTGAACGTTCTGTCATGCGCTTGAACGTTCTGTCATGCGCTTGAACGTTCGGGCGTTGCCCAAATAGTAAATTTTTTAATTTTTTAATTTTTTTTTTTTTTTGTGAAATACAGGGTATTACATATTTTTAGCTATGAAACTAACTTTTTATATGTAAATGTAGATATGGAATCTTCAACTAACTTTTTATCTGTAAATGTAGATGTGGAACTTCAACTATAACTGCAAAATTAGGTTTAAAATTTTAGGTTTCATTTACAAGTATAAGGAAACTATAAAATATTTAATAAAAATTGTTATAATTATGAAAGTTTTTTTATAAAGAAATATATTTTTTCATACAAAAATAAACATTTAATATTTTGCTTGAGTAAAGAAAGTTAAATTGTTTCGGACCTTTTATGAATGAATGAACATTAGGTATAGATTTTACAAAATGTTTTTTATAAAAGATTTTTATTTAACATGTCATAAAAAATGTCATAACATTATTTTTAAAATATCTATATAATCACATTTAAGTGAAAAATGTTATTAAATAGTTTATAACATATGAAGGTTTTCTTTTTTCTTACTTAATAGCATTTATTTTATTTTAAGCAAAGATAACATTTCTAAATGCTATAATATATTTCTCTTTTAATAACTTTTCTTTATTAAAATGGAACGTGACATTGTAACAAGGCTATTAAAGTTTTTAAAAAGCCCCGCCACACGCTCCGTGAACAATTTCTTCTCTTTCTCTTAGGTTCGAAACGAAACACCGAAGTTCTCCTAGCGCGCGCGAGAGAGATGAGAGAGGGTTTGAGGTGCAGAGCTTCTTTGATCGTGGTAATGGCGGTCATATTCATTGTGTTTTCTCTCATTGGAGACGCTAACACTGCGGAAGCTCAGGCTCCAAGCACTACGTTGGCCAATGTCGTTTCACAGTTGATCGGCGCTGCCGCTTTTGTTCTGTCCTTCGTGGCATTTTTCTTCGGATCTTTTTTCTGTTCTTCTAAACTTTTTTCTGTTCTTCTATGTTAAATCTGTTGCATCTATTTTGAATTCTTTATCTATTATTTTAATTTTATAAGGATATATTTTACTAATTATTGCATTTTTTTATTATTATTTTTTTAATTGACTTATTAAATTACTTATGTTGACAGTAGGTTTGCTTTTAAAAAAATATTTATTGTTTGTATATTTAATTCTTCTAAATATTCACGTACTTCTAATTCTTCTTGAATGTTTTTATATTCATCTTCTATGCCATTAATTTCTTCTACTAGATTATTATTATAAGTTTATCTTATTTCATTAATGAGTTTTTTATAAGGTACGATGCTAGTCTCATACTTATAAGTTGTCTTTTTAAAAGAAATGTATTCCATTGGCACTTATAAAAAATCCTCAATTCTTTCCAAGTAAGAAGTTTAATCCTAATATAAATTTATACCTGCAAGGAGTGTTAGTAATAAATGTCAGAGGTAAAGTATGTTTTTCTCTATTTATTATTATAGGAATATTAGTTATACATTCTGTTATAAGTATTTTTACCAGGTTCCTAGCCAGAAATATAATGTTCAATAAAACAACCTCATGCCTGACACGCCAATACTAGCTAACACGCTTGACAACGGCTACAAACGGCAGAACCTTGGCCAACGGACTTACTATTCTGTTTTTGTTAAATACTATACAACTGATTTCGGGCTAGAAAAAATCACACCAAAGATCTATTTCTAATTAATAAATTATTTTTATTTATAGTTTCATCCTCTTCCTTTGTGCCTTACCCCAAAACTGCTATTAAATTGACTTTTAATTATTATATTTTTACTACAAGTAGTACTATATTTGATGATTACTTTTTTCTATAACCGCATAAATAGCTAATACAGTATAAAACTATTAAGATAAAGAAGAGAATAAAGTATTTATTGACTAAATTTATAGCAAGATCAAATTTATTCATGCTAGAAAAACATACTTACAGTGTTATTTTGTATAGACACTTGAACAAACTTTAAAAAGACTAACTGCGAAGGGCAGAATAATGTATGCAAGAACAATACTGAATTATTCGCCTAGTTATATGCCCGTGGTTATGCTTTCGCTTCCTATTTATAGACGTTTTTACCGATTTCAAATGTTTTTACAACAATCTTAAAATCTGATTATTTGATTTTACTGTTCATTTCTAGCAACTTATACAGACTTTATTTAATACTTTGACCAAAAGACATGATATTACTACATAGGACACCCTTAATTTAATGCAATTAGACCACTTTTATAACGAGACAAAATAATAAGTCTTGATTTATTTTTATTAAATATGAAAGGATTGTTGACACGTCGTATGCTTGATAGTTGTGCAGTTGTTCAACTGTCTTATCCTTCCATCATATTTTTAACATTATGAAGTTCCATTGCATCTAAATTTCTCCACCAGTCATAATCGTCATCTTCTTGTTCTTCGTCAGCATCATCATCTTTGTAAAATTCAACTTTATATTTGTACACTAGTGATTGGTAATGGGTCTTTGATAGGAATGAAATCTCATAATATCTTTCTTCACAATAAATTTTTTGAATGAAATCTTCAACAATTAATGTATGATTTTCGTCATTTCCTCTATCCAAAAATCCATACCAATTACTCTTGCTCTCCAATGTCGAATTTGTTTTTTGATTGATCGATCACCGACCCAAAGTTGATTATATCTTAATATTCTAAGATTGTTGTCCTGACCATTCAATATTATTTTGTGTTGAGCAGGTATGATGCCGCCATTTTTTGTCCATTTTGGTGATTTTGAATTGCTTATGGCCTCCACATATTGATATCTTGAGACGATTTGTAGAACTGCCCCTGCAAATTTTCTTCCAAACATGTCTGTCTGGTCTAGATCAGTGAAAATGATTTGATTAACCAGTCTATAGTCCATTAATAACTGAGGGCTGAGCTCTATTTCTTCTCCTTGAAAACTTATTTTAATATTTTTGTATCTTTCTAGATTTAAATTTATTTTGCATATACTATAAACTAAAGTACAAATATAGTTTTGTTTTCAAGTTCTGTCATCAATACATTCTAGTTTATTTTTACTATGATGACAGTCCCACTCATAACTAGTTCCATAATAAAATTAATGCATTTTGACAGAGTCCATGAGAAATTAGACAATAAATTCTTGTTGTTGAGAACTACGTATTTGAGCTAAATTATAAATATGTTCTTTTATATTTTCATCAAATCTATCTAAAATAATTCTAGGTGGCGTAATTATAAAATTCTAGTTTACTACTATATTTTTCAAGACTATGATCTTTTGAGCTACTGTTAGGATCATGATTATTTTTTGGACTTTTGCCATATATTTTGTACATTTTTTAGGCTATTTTCTAAAGCAATTTTTTCTTTGCTAAGTTCTTGGTATGCATGCATGAATTCTAAAAGCTCACTTTTGTATATGATTTGCCTTCTAGTTTGATGACTGGATATGTCCTGCTGAGATTTGAAATGTAAAAATCTAAAGCTTCTTTAGCTTCATCAAAAGAAATATAACCTTTATAACTAGCTTTTTCATAATTTTCTATATTTTCTAAAACTTGTTGCCATGAATTAAAAATATCTCTATTATGACCTTCAAAAATGACATAATATTTATATTTATTATTAGCTAAAAAATAATAAGCTAATGCATTTAAAATATCGGCAAAACGATTTTTATCATTTATAAAAGTCTAAATAATATTTAAAAGACATTTTTGCTCTAATTTTATTTTTTGGGCTATATTTGCTATTGGGCTTCCTTTTGATTTCTACATTTGTAAGATAAAATAATTAATTAGAATTTATGTGAGATAAAAAATCTGCTATGTAATTATTGTTACTTGTAACATGCTCAAATTTTGCTTTATATCCTTTACCTTGTATTGCATTAAAAAATTTTATCCATCGTTTACTACTAAATGAGTTTTTTTTTTCTAATTTTTTTTTCTATTTTTTTTATAAAATTCTATAATATTGTTTCAATATGTTCTAATAGTAAATGTATCATTTTGGATATAGAAATGAAAAACATTTAAAGCTCTTATTATTCCTAATATTTATGTATCATTACTTAATTTTTTATGTTCTGACTCATTAAATTTTCCACTATGATAAAGGGTTATTTCTTCTAATTCAGAAGAACTATTTTCTTCAATTTTTTAGATTAAAATTGCCCCCCCCCCCATCCTCTACTACTAGCTTCTATTTGTATTATTTTATAAAAATTATCTATTGGTAAAGCTAGAGGTTTAACATTTTTTATTATTTCTTTAATTTTTTGTACTAGCTTAACATGTTCTTTATTGAAATATTTTTAACCATTCTTTTTTAGCTTATTATATAAAGGATCAACTAATCTACTTAAGTCACAGATAAATTTTCTACCATAATTTAATAATCTTAAGAATTTTTGAAGTTCTTTGGTTTCTTCGATTTTATCAGGGAAGTCTATTATTTTTGTTATTATATGAGGTTGTACTTTAACTTTTTCTCTATCTATATTTATTCCTAAGAAGTCAATTTGTTCTCTAAATAATTCTATTTTTTTTTTTACTTATAACAATGTTATATTTTCTAAAGGCTTCTAATATTTGCTCTGTATGATAAATATGACTTATTCTATTTTTACTATAAACAAGAATATCGTCTATGTAAAATATACAAAAATGTGAATATGGTTTAAATATTTTATCCATCATTTCTTGGAATATAGATGGTGCATTTTTCAGTCCGAAAGGCATTACTAACCATTCAAATAATCCTTATGAACAGGTAAATGCCGTCCAAGGAATGGATTCTTCTGCTAGTGGTGGTATTTGCCAATATCCACTTTTACAGTCTAGTTTCGAGAAATATGTTGAATTTTGTATATTATTTAATAATTCATCTTCATAATAAATTTTATAACAATTATCATAGGTGTTATCATTTAATCTTTTATAATTTATAACCATTCTACTCTTTCTTTCTTTTTTATTTCACTATGATTTTTTACTATAAAAGCAGGGCTTTTATGTTTACTTCTCCTCGGTCTTATAATTTTTAGATTTAATAATTTACTAATATAATTTTTTATATCTTTCCTATCTTCTAAACTATATGCTAAATCAGCTACATCTATTTTGAATTCTTTATTTATTATTTTAATTTCATAAGGATATACTTTACTAATTATTGAGTTTTCTCCTATTATTCCTTCTTTTTCTAATTGACTTATTAAATTACTTATGTTGGTAGGTAGATTTGTTTCAAAGAAGTATTTAGTGTTTGTATATTCAAACTTCTTCTAAATATTGACGTCCTTCTAATTCTTCTTGAATGTTTTTGTATTCATCTTTTATGCTATTAATTTCTTCTACTAGATTATCAATATAGGTTTGTCTTATTTCATTAATGGGTTTTTTATAAGGTATGATGCTAGCCTCATATTTAGGTAAGACAAAAGTTGTCTTTTTAAAGAGATGTATTCCATTGGCACTTATGAAAAATCCTCCATTATTTCCAATTAAGAAGTTTAATCCTAATATAAATTTATACCAGCAAGGGGTGTTAGTAATAAATGTCTGGGGTAAAGTATGTTTTTCATTATTTATTATTATACAAATATTAGTTATAAATTCTGTTAATTGGGAATTGCAGAGCTGTACGGAGGAGCGAAGAAATATGATCATAAAGCGGTTGTTGATGGAGTCACAGTTGCATAAATGGTCAGGATTTTGCGGCAGTTAGGCGATATTGTTGAGTGAGTTTCTTTTTTCTTTTCTTTTTTTTTTTGTCTCGTATGTGTTGTTTTTTATTTCATTTGTTTGGATTTTGTGACTTGTATTGAATGTGTGTGATGTTGTTGTTGTTGGAGTTCGATTGTTGTGCGAGGTAATGCTGGATTTAGTTCAATTGGAGTTTGGATTTTTTGGGATTTTAATTTGTTGATTAACATGTATTAAAATCAAACACACTAGTGAAAGTATTTTACCCAATTCGTTTGCAATGCTCCATGTGTTTTCTTTGGTGTTGAATCCTTTCGAGGAACTCGAACTACAATTAGAGTACAAGTATAATGCCCACAGTCCAAATGCTTGATTTCAAATAACAATTGAGATGATCTTGTGTCAGGACCCCTTCCCAAACTCTCAGGACATTTTGACCGGCACAAAAATCTAACTATCTTATCACCCATAGGACAATTAGATCTCTGTTAAGCCTTAACCGAGACTCTGGCAGAATCTCCCCTGTAAACAGGACCTCTCACACAAATCCAATTCACTGGATAATCCATCCAACACAAATATTTATATATCATCTACATCCATCAAAATATATCATCATTCAGTCTATTAAAGTTCAACCATGTTAACATCTAACAATATCTATCTATCTAATACATCCATCTATTAATTACAACCATCTACTTAGTTATACATGTGGGGTATTATATACATATATTTATAAATCAAAAGATCAAAATACAGGTATACTATTACTCATCTACCTACATCAAAAACACTCTTCTCGCAAGGCACCCCTATTTCACTGATAAACTATTTCTTTGCCCTTACTACAATTGAAGGACCTGAAGAATTAGGGAATAGAATGGGCACCGTTAGTGAATAGAATTCAATAAGACCATCATTCATTCATCTAAACATCCATGTATGCATGCTCAATGACATGTGAGAAACAAATGCAGCTTCATATATATACATCATAGTCTTACACATATAATAAATGCATTTCAAGATCTATGCCCCTTATCCACCTTCATTTTACACAATGTGACAAGTGTCCCAAGGTTATAATACTTATATAACCAATTGGAAAACACTTTCAATTTGATTTTCTCAACTTGAGGTCACATATGCTTTACTATTTTAACTTGAATACTCTTGTCAGTGGCAGTGAATATTAGAGTCCATTCAGTGGTCCAACGTAAGTTATCCATGACTTTGTTAAAAGTCAAGCCCGATCTCCCCCAAGGCATCGACTCAATACTAATCATAAAAAACCCCGCAGTGGAACAATAAATGATGACTTAAAATTCAAGCAACAGACGATATGCAAAAATCCTCCTTTAATTCTTGATTCGTAAGTTTACGGAGATAAGCGGTCCGATTATGTCCTTGTAGAGGGTATTCCCAATCTACATGGGGATGTCCAAAGATCCACTATCCTAAAGTAAATCAAACTAACAAGAATAAAGGTTTTTCTCCATATGCACACCATGCAATTCTCAAATAAAACATTCATGAACAAGCAATCAATATATATAGAATGATATAAATGAATAATAAAATTGAAATTCTACTCATAACCAATGCCAGAATCGTTTCCACACTATCAACTTACTCCCCACCTCTAATAGAACTTGCACATATCATATCATATCATTCATATTTAATACTCATTCATAGTAATACCCATTCATATTAATTAAGTATATTAATGGATATTCTTTCCATTTATATCAATTTCTAACTTTCCAATGCATCCCACTAATTTCCATAAATCTATTTCAGTTTAAAAATCACGTGAGGGCGTCCCAAATATTTTACATGGCCTTCATGATTATTCTGAAGGCAATGGATAGTAGAAACAGGCCTTTCAGCCTCGTTTCCACTACTATCCAAGTTTACAGTATCTACCCAATTCATTCAGACATATACAAAAAATATCAATCGATATCCAAAAATCATGATCTTGGTATCGAATCGTTCAAAACTATCAAACCGGAATTTCACCAGAGTTTGACATGGTTCCAAAGGCCTCCAGTGTCAAATTTGGCTTCCGATAGCTGTACCGGCGCCAATATTACACATGAACGCAAACAAACTACATATTCACGATCTACGCGACTATAGGAGTGATAATATATAATTTTTATATGTTTCCATTCAAAGTGGGTCAAAACCCCATTTTTAGAAACACTACAAAATACCTCATATTACAAAAATTAAACCCCTAGAAACGTCACACGTAGCTTAAATATCACTTTTGCAACCAAAAAAAAAGGGAAAATGGCTTACCTGCATGTCGAATCCGGCCACGAAACGTCGCAAAACCCTCGTTTCTTCTCTCTGTACGGCTTGTTCTGTTTTCATTTTTTTGTTTTTCCTTCTTCTGGATGAAATAAGCAAGTGAATGAGCTTTTGTTCTCAAGTATCTTAATTTGAGCATCTAAATGAATAAGATTCAACGCATCTCAACGTTTTGTAACAAACTAACTCCCCCATATCCTTTATTTACTTCACTGTATCGAATCGTCCAAAAATATCAAACCGAGATTTTACCGGTGTTTGACATGGTTCCAAAGGCCCCCAGTGTCAAATTTGGCTTTCGACAACTGTACCGGTGCCAATATTACACATGAACGCAAATAAACTACATATTCGTGATCTACGCGACTATAGGAGTGATAATATATAATTTTTATATGTTTCCATTCAAAGTGGGTCAAAATCCCAATTTTAGAAATACTACAAAATACCTCTTATAACAAAAATTAAACCACTAAAAACGTCACACGTAGCTTAAATATCACTTTTGCAACAAAAAAAAAGGGAAAATGGCTTACCTGCGTGTCGAATCTGGCCACGAAACGTCGCGAAACCCTCGTTTCTTCTCTTTGTACGACTTGTTCTGTTTTCATTTTTTGTTTTTCCTTCTTCTGAATGAAATAAGCAAGGGAATGAGCTTTTGTTCTCAAGTATCTTAATTTGAGCATCTAAATGAATAAGATTCAACGCATCTCAACGTTTTGTAACAAACTAACTCCCCCATATCCTTTATTTACTTCACTAACGCCCAACAAGTATCTCATTTCATCCACTCATATTGCATTTATTCTACTTTAATACTACTCTCATTCAATAACCCACATAATTTAATTACTACTTTAATACTACTCTCATTCAATAACCTACATAATTTAATTATTCTATTCACTTATAGCATTTTACGTGTACTTACATACACACATATATTTGATCCTATATAGACATATTATACATCTCAATACACGTATAAGTCAATGTAGGTGTATAAGTCAATACACGCTTACATTTGAGAAGGATTAGGTTCTTTCTCTAATATTACTCACAACAATTTTTAGCAAATGGGGAGAGATCAATATATTTGGTCTCTTTCTCTAAAAATGGTTTGGATAACTGTTTCATACGGTTAAGGTAACTGAGGGGTGGTTATCCAAACCACCCCAAATCAAAACTGCTAACAAACTCCCGCTCGCACATGATTATACATACACCATAAGTAATACCCTAGGTTTGCACCAAAAAAAATAATAAATTAAACTCCTGGCACCTTTTTGGCTATAAAAAGCCCCCTCCCCCATTTGGTATTTTTCACACCAATCACTTGCTGATTTCTCTCTCTCTCTCTCTCTCTCTCTCTCTCTCTCTCTCTCTCTCTCTCTCTCTCATTCTCCTTGAGTTTTTCTCTTCTTTCTTTGAGACTTTCTTCGCGGTGTAATATGGTTCTACTTGGGAAAATACGCTAGTTCTAGAAGGAGTTATTATCTGAAGGTGGGGAATGAAACATAGGTTTGCGTGTCTTATAACTTTTATTAAAATTTACATTCATTTATCATTATGTCTACTATTCATTTACACTGTATTATTGCGTATAATATTCATACTTGTCATACTTATGCATGTATATTTGGAGTTCATGTATTACACTGTTACTATGCCGGATTAGTGGTCAATCTGACTCAATTAGACATTGTCTTATCCTCAGTAACTTTAAATAGTGAATGGGAGGTAGCGTGTTGTTCTAGACGATTGCTAATTAAGTAGACCTTGTGTCTCACCTCTCAAACTGGAGATTGATCTGGTTGGTCTTATTTGAAAGCTATCAGCTTGTACAAGTGATACTGAACATCCTAACTTTATACGTGGTGATACTGACCTGATAAGAATCACAAGACGTTGCCAAATCATGTCTAATGTTAGTAAAGACCGGACCTGCTCATGCATTGACATCATACATAAACACCACCTAGGTACGTAAGTGGTTTATGATCCACAAAATAGTTATAAGCAATGCTTATTATTATTGATATTTCTCTAAAGAGGGACGTATAATGAGAACCCAGGTTTACCTGGAATGAACATCTGTACGTGAATCCAAGGCGTCGTTCCTGAGGAGGGACGTACAATGAGAGCCTAACTTTACCTGGGGATGGACATCTGTACGTGAACTCAGACGATGTACAATCATGGAACCATTACGAGACGGTGTCATGCATACATACATGTTGTATTGATTGTGATGCTATGATGCTATGATGCTATGATGTGTTTATGTGATATTTGATTATGAAGTTTCCTTTATTAATTGTTATATTCACGAACTATTTTACCCACTGGGCAATTGCTCACCCTGTTGTTATCAAATTTTTCTCAGGAGATTAGGGTGGACTGGGCGGAGGTTTTTGGGTCCACAATTTGTAACCCTTGTTAATTATAGGGAGATTTTGGGAGGATGTTCCTTCAATCATATCATGTACAAATATATTCTGAAATTAATATAATCATATTTTTACTCCATTGTGTTCCAGTGCACTCGGTTATTGTTATAATGCATTCGCGTCTTGTCCGTGAGTGTTCCGCTGGTTTAGGCACGTCCGGGCGGGTGTGACACCATGTGCGCCCAATTTTGATTTATGTGAGTAACTTTCCCACTTGCACATGCGTTATATAAATCTCTAATTGGCAGTGAATTAATAGCAAATGAACCGTGCCGTGCGACCGTGAGAATACCTGCATGTGGGAGCTGTAACACCCCGCCCAGACGCGCCTAAACCGGAGGTACACTCTTGGACGGGGCGCGCATTTGGAATAATAACAATGGTAACAACAAAGTGTGCAGCGGAAATATATAACACACAGTACAAATCTGATTTCATTTAATTCAGAATATTTTTGTACATAAAATGGTCAAGGGAACATACTCCCCAAAATCCCCAATGAGTCATACAAAGGGTACAAAATGTGGGCCCCATAACCTGCACCTAGTCCACCCTAATTCCCTGTGAAAGATCCGATAATAATGGAGTGAGCTTAACGCGCTCAGTGGGTAAATAGTTCGTGAGTATAACAATTAATAAAACATACTTCAATATCAAATATCTTAAATACACATGTGAGCATCATGATCAATCAACATGTATGTATGCATGACACCGTCTCGTAATGGTTTGATGAACATACATCGCCTGAGTTCACGTACAGGTGTCCTTCCCCGGGCGTAGCCATGTTCTCACTGTACGTCCCTCCTCAGGAACGATGCTCTGGATTCACGTACTTATGTCCCTCCCCGGGCGTAGCCAGGTTCTCATGTACATCCCTCTCCAGAGAAATGTAATAAATAGCGAGCAATGCTCCTAACTATTCTATGAGTCATAAACCATATACGTCCCAGGTGGTGATATGTATGATGCCAATGCATGAACTGGTCTAGTCGTTTCTTGACATTTAAACTGTCTTTGGCAACGTCTGGTGATCCTTATTTCGGTCGGTATCACGATGTGCAAGGTTAGGACATTCAATATTACATGTATAAGTTGATATTTTTCAATAAGACCAACTAGATCAGTCCCCAGTTGAGAGGTGAGACACAAGGTCTGCTTAAATAACCAATCGCCAAGAGCAGCCCGCTGCGTCCCGTTCACTATTTAAAGTTACTGGGGACAAGACCGAGTCTAGTTGAGTCAGATTGACCACAAATCCAGCATTATAACAGTATAATACGTGAATTCCAAGTGTACAGGCATAAGTGCGGCAATATAAACATTATATGACATAATGCAGTGTAAATGAACAGTAGACATAATAATAATGGAATGTAAATTTTAATAAAATTTATAAAACACGCAAACCTATGTTTCGTTCCCCACCTTCAGATAAGAACTTTTTCTTCTTTAGATCTGGCACTTTCCTCTGGACATAACTTCGTCATACGACATTGAGAGTCTCGGACAGAGAGTCTCAAAAGACTAAAAACTCAATTTGAGTGAAAAGATGAGGAAAAATCACAATTTAGAGTGAAAAATGAAGAGGGGAGGGTTGGTTTATATAGAGTTTTTGGCGCTTGTAAGTCCAGGCGGGCTGCTTGGACTTCTAGGCACATATGCCCAATTTTTTTTTTTTTTTTGTGAAATACAGGGTATTACTCTCTACCCCCCTTAAAGGGATTTCATCCTCGAAATCAATTCAAGTAGTTATGATGGTTATCTGCTTGAGATCTACTGCCGGCGTCATCTCTAGCGAGTTCAGGGTGGTGCTTGTATGGTCACTAAAAAACACTGTGGCCGGTGGAATCCTCATCATCATAAAACCATGGAGTAAACAAAGCTTCATCATTTTATTGATAAGTGAGAATAGTACAATATATCACATCATCAGTTGGGGCTAGAAAACAATTCAGGGTATTTCTGTTTAAGTGTTGCTTCTAGTTCCCATGTTGCTTCCTCTACGCCATGGTGATCCCAGAGCACTTTCACAAGTGGTGTGCTACGTCGTCGTAGTTCTTGAGTTTTTCTATCTAAAATTTGTATCGTTCTCTCTTGATACTTATTTCCTTCCTCAACCCGAACCTCGACTAAAGGGATGATATGCGAAGGATCAGGACGATACTTGCAAAACATAGATACGTGAAAAACGTCATGAACCTTAGGCATGGACAATGGAAGGGACAGACGATATGCAAGTTTGCCAATACGTTCAATGATCTGAAATGGACCGATGTACCGTGGGGAGAGCTTTCCTTTGATCCCAAAGCGTTTGACACCTCTTGTTGTGACGCCCCGAAAATTATTTCATCTAGCCCATAACCCAATTGTATTTTGCCCAAACTCTATGTGTTGCCTTGATATGTTTGGTGTTTGTTTGATGATTGTTTAATGTTTGTATAGTTAATGCTTGATAATGTATATAAATATATGTATCATAAATTGTATATGAGTCATGTTAAATTAAAGTTTAATGCATATGTTATTATTTATGCATGGGCTCATTAGACCATGAATTGATATGGGTTAGGATTGATGGAATAAAAGGATAAATGAAATTGAAGATTTGGTGTATTAAATGGATTGGACATTTAAAATACATGTGGTTGGTATGGGTAGTATGAGACCAACACATGTGAAGGTTGGTGCATGAAAGTGGACAAGTGTCCAATGCCCACTTGTCTTCTTCAAGGAAGTGCTAGAATGAGTGGAGGGAACCAAGGAGAGGAAAACAAGGAGAGAATCAAGGAGAGAATCAAGGAGGGAATCAAGGAAGTGCTAGAAAGAGGTGAGTGGAGAGAAAAGAAAGAAGAAGAGAAAGAAAAGAAGAGAAAGGAAAGAAGAAGAGAAAGAAGGAGAGAGTTGCAGGAGTAAGAACCCTGCGAGATTTTCATCAAAGAAGTGGATATTTGGAATTTACGGTCAGATTGAGCTCAAATTTTGTCAGCACGTTCGTAGCTTATGGTTCTTCATTCTGGTCGGTGGAGATCTTGATCAGAGGTTTCTTCTGAGAGATCTAACCTCTCAAACAAAGCTGGCCGGAAAGTCTGGATTTCTCACACTGTTTCGCTCAAACTTATAGATCTCCTAAATCTACCGTTAGATGGTTATCAAATTTGGGTATGTAGTTTATAACTAATATTTATACATTCTGAACGGTGGAGATCGTAATTAGAAGCTTGTGCTAAGAGATATAACCTCTGAAACAAAGCTGGTCGGAATTTCTGGGTTTCTCGTTCCGTTTCGGTCAAACTTACAGATCTCCTCAATCTACCGTTGGATGGATATCAAATTTGGGTATGTCGTTTATAACAGATACTTATGTATTCTGAACGGTGAAGATGTCTATACATTTCGTATTTTGTGTGATATAGCCATCTGAGTTTGGATATTTGCAGCAGGAAAGGAGAAACTGTCTGATTAGATACTTGTTCATCAAAGATACATATCTTTTCGGTCCACCGTTGGATTGGGCTGATGTTTGGACAGAAGGTTTGTTTCTTCACATACTTCAATATGTACGGTGGATTTTGTGATTATATATTTCTATTGGTAGATTAATACACCTGAACAGAATAATACATGTGAAGAATTGGTAGGGTTGTTTGTATTAGACCTACATTTAGAATATGAACTTAGACCTTTCCAAATAGCTTGCATGTCAACTATGTTGACCTAGTTGCCATTGTGGATGAACCCATGATGCAAAATCAGTGATATACATGGCTGAACATGGCGACCTAGTGTAAATCGACAATATGGCCTAAGTATGGAAAATTTCATATTTTAGGGCTTTTGATGCTTTTGGCTTAGAATCATTGAATTGATGCAACTTATGTTTAATTAAGCATGATTAGGGTTGATTATGCTACTGATTTGGTGGTTGTGACCATATCATGGGTTAGGCCTACTTGTGATCAAGTGACCCAAATTTGGACATGTTTATGCCTAAGGAATTGAAAATCAGTATTTTTGATTAATAGAATGGTTTATGAATGAGAACTATGCATTAGAGGCCTAAGTCATGTGATTTGAGTTGAATGATGGGATTAAATGGGATTTAGGCCTATTAATTATATGTGGGCTGATTTAGGGTTGATTTGTAATGTCTATGTAATTGAGCATAGAAATTGATGTATGGTAGGATATTGATGTATGTTTCAGGATCTTGATTGGGTTGATTCGGTTTGGTGGTCGTGTGTGATTAAATACTCTCGCGAGGCTTGGTTGTGAGTAGGCTTCACTTATGATTATATCATTTATGTCATCATATCACTTATATATATTGTATGTTGAAAGCATGAATGTGTTCTAATATTTTGAATGATGCATTGATTTGAGAAAACCTTATGACTTTGGTTGGGCCCATCTATCTGGCTAATAGGGGGACTTGACCTTGTCATAGGAGGGTTTTAAGAAGGAAATGATTGGGATCAACGGCACGGTGAAATAGACGTGGACTAGTAACCCAAGTAAACATGATTGGGATCAACGGCACGGCGAAATAGACGTGGACTAGTAACCCAAGGCATGTGGAATGTGGATCCAAATTGATAAACTTTTACTTGCATCGAACTTATTATAAATGCTTGATATCTATATGTTATGAGCTTTTAATCATGCTACACATTGACATGCATACATGGTTTTTATTGATGAGTATTGATAGCATATTTGAATTCTATTCACTGGGCATCGTTGGCTCACCCTCATTTTCCTCTTTCAGGTCCTTCTGTCCCGAATAAGGGCAAGGGAGTAGTCATATCTTGAGGGCCTTGCCTGCGAGAGAATCCAAGTCCTCTATGTGAGTTGAGAGGCATTTTGATTGAATTGTGTTTTATATTATGAAGTATTATATTTTGGATTATGTAATTATAATACTTACCACATTTTAGTATGGGTGAGTTGGGACTTGCTAGATAGACCATGTGGGCACATGACGATTTTTTTTTATTTGTACCCACAATTTTGGACTTTATGTGTATGTCAATTTTTAATGGACTGTAGGAATTATGATTTTATTTATGGTTCATTTTTATGGATTATCTCGTCTTTGATGATTAATACAGTGGGTAGTTTTGTTTAGTACCTTTTGATATTATGTCGTTGTTTGAGATAAGGCTCGTAGGGTCTCAACCACCTCACGGGAGTTGAGGAGTGGTCGGAGATGCCTACGCCGGGCGTCCCGCCCTGGCATTCCGCATGCCATTCCCTGCGGGGTTGGTGGTCCGGGGCGCGGGGACGCCACAGTTGGTATCAGAGCCTGATTTTACTAGGTTTGGTTTATGTATTGGACTTAGATGACTTTGACCTAGGAATTGAGTGAGAGATTTAGGTGATTAAAAAGCTTAAAGGAACTAACTTAAAAGCCTTACTATCATATTTTCTGTGTGTATTATATGATATGGGTAGTTATGAGGCGGGCACTAGTGGGGCCGAGGCTAGTAGAGCTGCAGGGGTAGTAGGACCTCAAATGGTTGTACCTCAGCCTATGCCTACACCTGCTCCTAATGTTGTGGAGAACCCCACTGATCGGCGGATCAGACTGCTAGAGAAGTTCATGAAGCTAAAGCCTAAGGAATTCACTGGTGGGGTTGACTTGAAGAAGGCCGAAGATTGGCTGAAGAATGTCGAGAAGATTAGTCGCTCCTTAAAGCTTGATGAGGAGTCTCAGGTTCTATGTGCTGCTCACACACTGGAGAGTGATGCAGAGGACTGGTGGCTTTCAGTGTTGGTATGTCTACACGGGCAGCTCCAGGTGAACAGACTTCACAAGCAGAGTCTGGGGGGCAGTTCCAGACTCCGTGGAAGAAGGGAAGATGGGAAAGGAAGAGAAAGTTTTATGGAGGAGCACAGTCCGAGGGTACTGAGAGTAAGACATCCCAGGTTCAGACTGGTATGATGGCCTCACCAGTGGTTTCCTCTCCTGTCCCGATTCCTATTCAGGCACCGAGTGCACCGAGACCCCATTCCCACAGACTGCTGGCCGAGGCAGAGGTAGAGGCCGAGGAAGCTATGTGACGACATCTCAGACTGGATCATCTGCGCCCAGGGCTCCATTTTTATGTTATCAATGTGGGCAGGCTGGGCATAGGAAGTCCGAGTGTCCAAATTTTCAGAGAGCTCAGGGATTTGTGCAGTAGTCCAGTGCCAGAGAGACAGCGAAGGCAGCTACTGAGCCAGACCCGACAGCATCCAAGACTTTGGTGGAAGGTACTCTTATTATTTGTGGTACTTCTATGCATGTATTATCTGATGCTGGGTCTAGATTATCATTCATATCTGGACGTATGGTAGATAATTTGCATTTGACTCCCATTATGGCTAGTACGTGGTTAGTGGTGAGTACTGTAGCTGGGGAGAGGATCTACCCGAACATGATCTGTAGCCAGTGTGTGGTTCAGATTGGTGATGTTGAGATGCCTATTGACTTTCGAGTCCTAGAGTTTTTAGAGTTTGATGCAATTCTAGGAATGGATTGGCTCACGGCATATCATGCAGTTGTCGACTGTTTCGCAAAGAAAATCATTTTTCAAATCCCCGGACACCCAGTGTTTACACTACAGGGTAAAGCTTCAGACCAGACAGTCACAAGGGGTAGATTTGTGACTGATGGAGATAGGGAGATTTTGGCTGGGTTAGTGCCTGATGAGGAAGAGACTAGTGAGGTGATACTTGAGGATATTGCCATTGTTAGGGACTTTCAAGATGTGTTCCCTGCGGATCTTCCAGGATTACCACCGAAGCGAGAGATCGATTTCATTATTGAACTAGTCCCTGGCACGAAGCCTATCTCCATGGCACCATATAGAATGGCGCCAGCCGAGTTGAAAGAGTTACAAAAACAGCTCGAGGAGTTATTGGCTAAGGGCTTTATTTGCCCGAGCGTGTCACCCTGGGGAGCTCCAGTTCTTTTTGTGAAAAAGAAAGATGGGAGCTTGCGGTTATGCATCGACTATCGCCAATTGAACAGGGTGACCATCAAGAACAAATATCCTCTCCCAAGGATTGATGACTTGTTTGATCAGTTGAGGGGAGCGAAGTATTTTTCGAAGATTGATTTGCGCTCCGGGTATCATCAGCTGAGGATCAGGGAGGAAGATGTGCCTAAGACAGCATTCAGAACCCGCTATGGACATTATGAGTTCCTTGTGATGCCATTTGGTGTGACTAATGCACCGGCGATGTTCATGGACCTGATGCAGAGGGTCTTTAGGCAGTATCTGGATAAGTTTGTCATCGTCTTCATTGATGACATATTGGTGTATTCCAAGACTCAGGCTGAGCATGAAGAACACCTTAGAGTGACCTTGCAAACTCTGAGAGAGCATAGGCTATATGCAAAGCTGAGCAAGTGCGAGTTTTGGATCACCGAAGTGAAGTTCTTAGGTCATGTGGTGAGTTCTGAGGGGATTTCAGTTGATCCGTCTAAGGTTGAAGCCATTATCAGTTGGCCTAGGCCTACCACAGTGACCGAGATCAGAAGCTTTCTTGGGTTAGCTGGTTACTATAGGAGATTCGTTCAGGGATTCTCCGAGATAGCTACGCCTATGACTAGGCTCACCCAGAAAGATGTGTCCTTTGTATGGACCGAGGAGTGTGAGAATGCCTTTTTAGAGTTGAAGAAAAGATTGACATCTACGCCAGTGTTGATTTTGCCAGAGCCTGATCAGGAGTTAGTTATCTATATTGATGCCTCTCGTATCGGCTTGGGTTGCGTGTTGATGCAGAAGGATAGGGTCATTGCTTATGCATCGAGGCAGTTGAAGGTGCATGAAAAAAACTACCCTGTTCATGACTTAGAACTGGCCGCAGTGGTTTTTGCTTTGACGATTTGGAGGCATTATCTCTATGGTGAGAGATTCACTTTGTATTCTGACCATAAGAGCCTCAAGTACTTGTTCTCTCAGAAGGAATTGAACATGAGGCAGAGAAGATGGTTAGAGCTCCTCAAAGACTATGATTTTACATTGGAATACCACCCAGGTAAAGCCAATGTAGTGGCTGATGCATTGAGCAGGAAGCGGGTAGAGACAATTATGGTAGCATACCAGATGTCTCATGAGTGGAGACTACTTGAGGCGGCTACGGTTATGAGTATATGTGCTACCCCTTCAGATCAGATTGTGATATGTGCTCAAATGAGAGCTCAGCCTACACAAGTCCAGGAGGTAATTGACCAACAGAGACTTGACGTTGATTATGGGATATACAAGTCTTGGGCTGAGAGCAGTGATTTTACTGATTGGCACTTGTCATCTGATGGTGCCTTGAGATTTAGGGGACGTTTATGGGTTCCCGCAGATCCACGACTTAGACAGAGTGTTCTCCAAGAGGCTCACAGATCTCATTATGCTATTCATCCTGGCGGAACCAAGATGTATCATGATATGAAAAGAATGTATTGGTGGCCCGACATGAAGAGAGAAATAGCTCAGTTCATTCAGAGGTGTGAGATCTGTCAAAGAGTCAAAGCTGAGCATCAGAGGCCTGGAGGGCAGATGCAACTGCTTGCCATTCCTGAGTGGAAATGGGAGCATGTCACTATGGACTTTGTTGTGGGATTACCCGACACCCCGAGGAGACATAATGCTGTTTGGGTTATTATTGATCGCTTGACCAAGTCCGCTCACTTTCTACCGGTGAACACTAGGGATTCTATGAACAAGCTGAGCAGACTCTATATGCGGGAGATAGTCAGATTACATGGAGTGCCTGTTTCGATTGTGTCAGATAAGGATCCGAGGTTTACATCGGTATTCTGGCAGGGGCTGCAGAGGCAGCTCGGCACTAGACTAGATCTCAGTACCGCTTTTCACCCCCAGACGGATGGCCAGTCTGAGAGGTTGATATCGATTTTAGAGGATATGCTTCGAGCTTGTGTCCTTGAGTCCAGTGGTAACTGGGAGGAGTACATACATTTGTGTGAGTTCGCGTACAACAATAGCTATCAGTCCAGTATTGGCATGGCTCCTTTTGAGGCATTGTATGGTCGACCCTGTAGATCTCCGATCTGTTGGACGGAGGTAGGGGATGTTGCGATGATGGGACCAGAGTTTGTACAAGAACACACAGAGAATATTAAGAGGATCAAGCATAATATGAAAGTAGCCCAAGACAGGCAGAAGAGTTACACTGATGCCAAGCGGAAGACCGTAGAGTTCGAGGTGGGTGACCAAGTTTTATTGAAGGTCTCACCTCAGAAGGGCCAAACTAGATTTGGGATAAAAGGCAAGCTCGCTCCGAAATTTATTGGGCCGTTCGAGGTTTTAGAACGAATTGGCCCCGTCGCTTACCGATTAGCCTTGCCACCTCAGTTAGCAGCAGTCCACAATGTCTTTCACGTGTCAATGCTGAGAGTATACAAGAGTGATTTTGATCACGTCTTGGACTGGAGGAACATTGAACTGAGGCAGGATGGGACTTATGATGAGGAACCTATTCAGATACTTGACCGGAAGGTCCAGAGGTTACGTAACCGTGAGATTCCGATGGTTAAGGTGAGATGGCAGTTCCATGGCGAGGAACAGGTTACTTGGGAGCGTGAGGACTACATGATGGAGCACTTTGCCGAGTTCATGGGCTTAGGTAATTCTTAACCTTAAAACTTCGAGGACGAAGTTCATTCTAAGGTGGGTGTGATGTGACGCCCCGAAAATTATTTCATCTAGCCCATAACCCAATTGTATTTTGCCCAAACTCTATGTGTTGCCTTGATATGTTTGGTGTTTGTTTGATGATTGTTTAATGTTTGTATAGTTAATGCTTGATAATGTATATAAATATATGTATCATAAATTGTATATGAGTCATGTTAAATTAAAGTTTAATGCATATGTTATTATTTATGCATGGGCTCATTAGACCATGAATTGATATGGGTTAGGATTGATGGAATAAAAGGATAAATGAAATTGAAGATTTGGTGTATTAAATGGATTGGACATTTAAAATACATGTGGTTGGTATGGGTAGTATGAGACCAACACATGTGAAGGTTGGTGCATGAAAGTGGACAAGTGTCCAATGCCCACTTGTCTTCTTCAAGGAAGTGCTAGAATGAGTGGAGGGAACCAAGGAGAGGAAAACAAGGAGAGAATCAAGGAGAGAATCAAGGAGGGAATCAAGGAAGTGCTAGAAAGAGGTGAGTGGAGAGAAAAGAAAGAAGAAGAGAAAGAAAAGAAGAGAAAGGAAAGAAGAAGAGAAAGAAGGAGAGAGTTGCAGGAGTAAGAACCCTGCGAGATTTTCATCAAAGAAGTGGATATTTGGAATTTACGGTCAGATTGAGCTCAAATTTTGTCAGCACGTTCGTAGCTTATGGTTCTTCATTCTGGTCGGTGGAGATCTTGATCAGAGGTTTCTTCTGAGAGATCTAACCTCTCAAACAAAGCTGGCCGGAAAGTCTGGATTTCTCACACTGTTTCGCTCAAACTTATAGATCTCCTAAATCTACCGTTAGATGGTTATCAAATTTGGGTATGTAGTTTATAACTAATATTTATACATTCTGAACGGTGGAGATCGTAATTAGAAGCTTGTGCTAAGAGATATAACCTCTGAAACAAAGCTGGTCGGAATTTCTGGGTTTCTCGTTCCGTTTCGGTCAAACTTACAGATCTCCTCAATCTACCGTTGGATGGATATCAAATTTGGGTATGTCGTTTATAACAGATACTTATGTATTCTGAACGGTGAAGATGTCTATACATTTCGTATTTTGTGTGATATAGCCATCTGAGTTTGGATATTTGCAGCAGGAAAGGAGAAACTGTCTGATTAGATACTTGTTCATCAAAGATACATATCTTTTCGGTCCACCGTTGGATTGGGCTGATGTTTGGACAGAAGGTTTGTTTCTTCACATACTTCAATATGTACGGTGGATTTTGTGATTATATATTTCTATTGGTAGATTAATACACCTGAACAGAATAATACATGTGAAGAATTGGTAGGGTTGTTTGTATTAGACCTACATTTAGAATATGAACTTAGACCTTTCCAAATAGCTTGCATGTCAACTATGTTGACCTAGTTGCCATTGTGGATGAACCCATGATGCAAAATCAGTGATATACATGGCTGAACATGGCGACCTAGTGTAAATCGACAATATGGCCTAAGTATGGAAAATTTCATATTTTAGGGCTTTTGATGCTTTTGGCTTAGAATCATTGAATTGATGCAACTTATGTTTAATTAAGCATGATTAGGGTTGATTATGCTACTGATTTGGTGGTTGTGACCATATCATGGGTTAGGCCTACTTGTGATCAAGTGACCCAAATTTGGACATGTTTATGCCTAAGGAATTGAAAATCAGTATTTTTGATTAATAGAATGGTTTATGAATGAGAACTATGCATTAGAGGCCTAAGTCATGTGATTTGAGTTGAATGATGGGATTAAATGGGATTTAGGCCTATTAATTATATGTGGGCTGATTTAGGGTTGATTTGTAATGTCTATGTAATTGAGCATAGAAATTGATGTATGGTAGGATATTGATGTATGTTTCAGGATCTTGATTGGGTTGATTCGGTTTGGTGGTCGTGTGTGATTAAATACTCTCGCGAGGCTTGGTTGTGAGTAGGCTTCACTTATGATTATATCATTTATGTCATCATATCACTTATATATATTGTATGTTGAAAGCATGAATGTGTTCTAATATTTTGAATGATGCATTGATTTGAGAAAACCTTATGACTTTGGTTGGGCCCATCTATCTGGCTAATAGGGGGACTTGACCTTGTCATAGGAGGGTTTTAAGAAGGAAATGATTGGGATCAACGGCACGGTGAAATAGACGTGGACTAGTAACCCAAGTAAACATGATTGGGATCAACGGCACGGCGAAATAGACGTGGACTAGTAACCCAAGGCATGTGGAATGTGGATCCAAATTGATAAACTTTTACTTGCATCGAACTTATTATAAATGCTTGATATCTATATGTTATGAGCTTTTAATCATGCTACACATTGACATGCATACATGGTTTTTATTGATGAGTATTGATAGCATATTTGAATTCTATTCACTGGGCATCGTTGGCTCACCCTCATTTTCCTCTTTCAGGTCCTTCTGTCCCGAATAAGGGCAAGGGAGTAGTCATATCTTGAGGGCCTTGCCTGCGAGAGAATCCAAGTCCTCTATGTGAGTTGAGAGGCATTTTGATTGAATTGTGTTTTATATTATGAAGTATTATATTTTGGATTATGTAATTATAATACTTACCACATTTTAGTATGGGTGAGTTGGGACTTGCTAGATAGACCATGTGGGCACATGACGATTTTTTTTTATTTGTACCCACAATTTTGGACTTTATGTGTATGTCAATTTTTAATGGACTGTAGGAATTATGATTTTATTTATGGTTCATTTTTATGGATTATCTCGTCTTTGATGATTAATACAGTGGGTAGTTTTGTTTAGTACCTTTTGATATTATGTCGTTGTTTGAGATAAGGCTCGTAGGGTCTCAACCACCTCACGGGAGTTGAGGAGTGGTCGGAGATGCCTACGCCGGGCGTCCCGCCCCGGCATTCCGCATGCCATTCCCTGCGGGGTTGGTGGTCCGGGGCACGGGGTCGCCACACTTGTCGGCTAGACTTTTAGAAAAACAAAGTCCCCCTTATCAAATTCTAGAGGTTGTCTACGTTTGTCAGCATAGCTCTTTTGTCGACTTTGTGCAACACGAAGTCGTTCCTTTACTAGTGTGATCTTCTCAGAAGTCTCTTGAACTAAGTCAGGGCCTAACTGCAGTCGATCTGCCATATCTAACCAACAGACCGGAGATCTGCAAGGCCGACCATAGAGAGCCTCGTATGGTGCCATGCCGATACTAGTTCGGTAGCTGTTGTTGTATGCAAACTCAGCTAAATGTAAATACTTTGCCCAACCGTCATCAAAGTCCAAAATGCAACACCGTAA
Source organism: Paratinospora sagittata (assembly GCA_035771175.1). Taxonomy (NCBI): domain Eukaryota; kingdom Viridiplantae; phylum Streptophyta; class Magnoliopsida; order Ranunculales; family Menispermaceae; genus Paratinospora; species Paratinospora sagittata. Next base: position 14,389,732 of record CM069608.1, read on the forward strand.
CATGTCTTCTAAGATTTGGATAAGCCTCTCTGACTGCCCATCAGTCTGAGGGTGGAAGGTTGTACTCATAGTGATCTTAGAACCCATTATATTCTGGAAGCTTTTTCAAAAGTTGGATGTGAATCGAGGATCTCGATCAGAGACGATAATGAGTGGTATGCGATGAAGGCGTACGATCTCTCTTTCATATAGTTCTGTAAGTTTGGCGGGGTTATCCGTGAAATTTATTGGCAAGAAGTGTGCAGACTTTGTAAGTCTGTCAATGATAACCCAGACAGCATCTTGCCCTTTATTGTTTCGAGGTAAGGCCGTGACAAAATCCATTGCGATGTTCTCCCATTTCCATTCTCCAATAGGTAACGGCTGGAGAAGTCCAGAGGGAATTCTTCGTTCCGCCTTAACTTTCTGGCAAACGAGACATCGAGCAACGAAGTTTGTAATTGCCTTCTTCATTCCAGAAAACCAGAATTGACACTTGACATCCTTGTACATCTTGTCACCCCCGGGATGCATAGCGTACCTCGAACAATGCATCTCAGTGAGCACGTCATTTTGAACCTCAGGATCGTTCGGTAGACAGAGACATTTTTTTTATAAAAAATGGCTCCGTCTTCAAAGACTGACCAATGAGGAAGGTCCTGGCCGCTGAGTAGAAGTTCTCGTTTCTCTATTAACATAGGGTCATTGGCTTGAGTAGCTGAAATCTTTTGAACTAGCTCAGAGGTGGCTGATAATTGAGAGAGTCGTGGTCTTGGTCCCTCTACGTTCAGCTGTAGGTTAAAATTCTCCATCTCTGTAGCCAACTTCCCCATTTCATAGTTAAGAGTGCAAGCAACATAAGATTTTCTACTCAGGGCATCGGCCACAACATTGGCCTTTCCGGGATGGTACTAGAGTTGAAAGTCATAATCTTTCAAGAATCTCAACCATCGTCTCTGGCAGAGGTTTAGGTCTCTCAGAGTGTATATGTACTTAAGACTCTTGTGATCCGAGAAGACCTCAAACCGTTCACCGTATAGGTAATGAAGCCATAACTTCAGTGCAAACACAACAGCTGCAAGTTCCAAGTCATGTGTTGGGTAATTACCCTCATGAATCTTCAGTTGCCTCGAGGCACATGCAACAACTTGGCCTTCTTGCATTAGTATGACACCTAAGCCTTGAAGAGAGGCGTCGGTGTATAGTGAAAATCCAATTGCATTTCTTGGAGTGATAAGTACAGGTGCCGTCGTGAGGCATTTCTTCAATTCCTGAAATGATGCTTCACAGGCTGGATTCCAGATGAATCGCACGTCTTTTCGAGTGAGCTTGGTCATAGGTTCATCAATCTTTGAGAAGTCCTTGATGAAGCGTCTGTAATAGCCAGCCAAACCAGTAAAACTCCTAATCTTAGTAACAATGGTAGGCTGCTTCCAATTTAAAACTACTTCAACCTTAGAAGGATCTACCTCAATGCTATTGTCAGAAACCACATGGCCTAGGAATTGAACTCTCTTCGCCTAAAATTCGCACTTACTCAACTGTGCATACAGTTGGTGGCTTCTCAAGGTCTGGAGGACTATCTTCAAATGTATCTTATGGTCTTCCTTGGTTGAGGAATATATCAAGATGTCATCCACAAAAGCCACCACAAATCGGTCTAAGTATAACCTGAATATGCCATTCATCAAATCCATGAATGCAGCAGGTGCATTTGTTAGACCGAACGGCATGACCAAGAACTCGTAGTGACCGTATCGAGTCCTAAATGCCGTCTTGGTGATGTCTGACTCACGGATCTGGAGTTGGTGATAACCGGACCGTAAATCAATCTTAGAGAAGTATTTGGCATCTCTAAGTTGGTCGAACAAGTCATCGATCCTGGGTAATGGATATCCGTTCTTGATGGCGACGTTATTCAACTTGCGATAGTCGATGCAAAGTCGTAACGAACCATTCTTTTTGCGAACAAACAGAACTGGACATTACTCTCTAATTCGACCAGCTCGACATTTGACATTCTGTATGGTGGAATTGAGATAGGCCCTGTCCCAGGTCTGAGGTTGATCTCAAAATCGAATTCCCTAACTGGAGGTAGACCAGGAAGGTCATTTAGAAAGGCTGTTGGGAATTCAGATCTGACTGGAACATCGTGTACTTCGAGTGGGTACAGTGCTGGTGATTCATTGCCGTCACAAAGGGATAACGCTCGAAGTTGTGACTTGAGAAGTGCAACTGTTGATTTGTGTATCCATTTCCTTGTTCCGTGAATCTTGACAAACTTTTCTGTAGGCAAGGTTAACTGAACTTGCTTCTTCGTACACTCGATCTTTGCATTCAGTGGTGCGAGCCAGTCCATGCCGAGGATGATGTCGAAGTCGTCAATATCCATCACAAAAAGATCTGCATATATTATCTGTTCTGACATTCGAAGCTCACATCGAGAACACTGCAAATTCACGTCAATACCAGATCTGAACAGTGATGTGACATGGAGTGTGATGGTTGTGGGTTCAGGATGCAGGCCTAAATGTCTTACCAATGTCGACGATATAAAAGAATGCGTAGCACCTGAATCAAACAAAACATGCACCATGTATTGTACAAAGGAAAAGTACCTTCGATGACATTATTGTCTGGGAGGGGTTGTTGAGCGATGGCAAATGCTCTGCCCTGATTCCGTTGACCCTGGTTCTGCTGGTTCTGCCTGGGTTGGGCATTAGCAGTAGGTGGTGCTTGTCGGATTGGAACAACGGGAATAGGTTGCTGAAGGTGCGGACAGACATATTTGACGTGGCCCTGCTGGCGGCAGTTGAAACAAGTCGGCCTGTACGGCTGATAGTTTTGCTGGCCATTCTGATTGTTCTGCTGGCCTTGCTGATTGTGGGGTCGACCACCACCTCTGCCATTTCCATTTCTACGGCCACCTCTTCCATAACGACCTCCACGACCATGATTTCGGAAACCCTGATGGTTAGGGTTAAAAGGTTCAGCCGCAGGTGTTGGGGCCTCATTCTTCGAAACAGGGGCTGGGAGGGCTGGGTTTTGATTGTAGTAGAGCTTCTTCTTGTTGCCCTATTGTGAGCCTTGTTGGGAAAACGTTGCAGATCGTTTGCCCTTATTCATTCTCTGTTCCTGTAAAATCTTCTCTTGTTTAAAGCTCATGGCCTTGTCAACAACCTCCTTGTAAATCTTGAGATCCAAGATCGACAAGGCTTGTCGAATGTCATGGCGAAGGCCATTATAAAATTTCTCAGTCTTATCTCGCTCCGTTGAGATGGTGGAGAGAGAGTAGACTGATAATTCTTTGAATTTTCCAGCATATTCTCTGACGGTCATGGTGCCCTGGTATAACTTAGCGAATTCCTGGCGCTTCTGCTTCGTCACCGCGCTGGGAAAATACTCATCAATAAACATTGACTCGAATTGTTGCCAAGTCATATCTGCTATGTTGACCTTGGGTCTTCTTTCACTGTGATCCACCATGTGTTTGCTCCACCAACAAGTTGGTTGGTCGCTAGTGGAATCTTGCGAGTCTCATCGACTCCCATTGCATCAAGAGCCTTCCGACCCAATGGTGCCAACGAAAGTAAGAGGTTGTAGTCGCTTGTATTTAGTAATCTGATCAGTTTGAGCTTCCGACCCAAATTTTATAGGTGCTTGAACCGTGGCGACCTGATTGGTCGCGGTCTCACGAACGACCGTTTGAACAGTGGCTTTGATTGCTTCAATAAATCCGGTGAAAAAGGTTTCCATGCTCGAAGGCATAGTAAAGGGTGCGGGTGGGGGTGGTATTGCTTACCCAGATGTAGTGGCAGTCTCGGGTGTGGTCTGTGCTGTTGTCGGAGGCGGTGGTTCCTGAATCTCAGGAGGTGCCTCCACTGCTGGATGGACAGTACGTGGCCTTCCTCTCTTACTGGTTTGCATTTTCTTATTGGCAAGGAAAAATAAACCAAGATTTAGGAACTGTAGCCAAGTATAATGTTATCGTATGCTCAACAACAATTTCGAGAGTACTGTAATATTAAAATCACCTATTTTCTAAGTGTAGTGTAAAGTTTTTGTTGAGGAATCACATAATCTTATATAACTCGTATGTTTGGCCTTGGTGTAAAAACAAGGTTAGAATGTTTATATAATAAGTACAAAACGTTGCAAGTATTTCAAATGATTTGGTTTTGGTCTTTGTGAACATACTTATATATTTCATTAAAAATCCATACGAGTCATAAGAATTTTAAGATTTGCCTCGGTAAATATCCTGATCTAACGTTCTATCGCAATCTTATGCATTCAAACTCTTACTCTTAGTCTTTTCGATTATTATCCAAGTTCATGTGTCCCATACCACGTGACTTTGGTAATAAGGGTGTTAACCAAGTGTAGTTGTATGAACACGGTCTCTAAAAACATTGGCTGAATAGAGGTTCACCAATAGCGTCACACCCTGGGTTGCACAGCGTGCCCCCTACCCAGGTGTGGGCGCACCCCCTCGGGACGAACGCCAGCCATTATGGATCCATAATATTGTCCCATCCCGATACAGCCACCGCCACACAAGGACGTCTCTTGTACCGAGATCATTTGTCCCCACTATTTACTCATGAATAGTGCAAGGCCTCCCCCGGGATCGAACTCGAGACTTCCCCTTAAGGAGTCTGAATTCGCATCCTCAGTAACCACTGAGCGTTCGCCCCGAGGGGGTGCGCCCGCACCTGGGTAGGGGGAACGCTGTGCAACCTAGGGTGTGACAAAAAGGCCTTATGTATACATAAGGCCTTTTTGTCACGCCTGGGTTGCACACAGTGCCCCTACCGAGGGTGATGAGTTCCCCAATCTCCAGCCATTATGGACCCATAATATTGTCCCATCTCGGCCAGCCACGCCACACAAGGACGCCAGTCACCAAGATCATTTGCCCCACTATTCACTCATTAATAATGCAGGGCCTCCCCCAGAATCGAACTCGAGACCTCCCCTTAAGGAGTTTAATTTCGCATTCTGAGTAACCACTGAGCCAATGGTTCAGTGGCTACTCAAGGTGCGAAATCTAACTTCTTAAGGGAGGTTGCGAGTTCGACTTGGGGGGAGGCCCTGCACTATTTGTGAATAGTGGCAGACAAATGATCCCGTGTACAAGAGACGTCTTTGTGTGGCGGTGGCTGTACCAGGATGGGACAATATTATGGATCCATAATGGCTTGCGTTCGCCCCGAGGGGGTGCGCCCACACTTGGGTAGGGGGCACGCTGTGCAACCCAGGGTGTGACAAAAAGGCCTTATGTATAGACGTTTCTTGTACACAGGATCATTTGTCTGCCACTATTTATAAATAGTGCAGGGCCTCCCCCCAAGTCGAACTCGCAACCTCTCTTTAGAAGTTAGATTTCGCACTTGGAGTAGCCACTGAACCATTGGCTCAGTGGTTACTCAGAATGCGAAATTAGACTCCTTAAGGGGAGGTCTCGAGTTCGATTCTGGGGGATGCCCTGCACTATTAATGAGTGAATAGTTGGGACAAATGATCTCGGTGACTGGCGTCCTTGTGTGGCATGGTTGGCCGAGAAGGGACAATATTATGGGTCCATAATGGCTGGAGATTGGGGTACTCATCACCCTGGGTAGGGGGCACTGTGTGCAATGGTTCAGTGGCTACTAGGAATGCGAAATCAGACTCCTTAAGGGAGGTCTCGAGTTCGATTCCTAGGGAGGCCCTGCACTATTCATGGTAAATAGTGTCGGACAAATGATCCCGTGTACAAGAGACGTCATTGTGTGGTGGTGGCTGTACCAGGATGAGACAATATTATGGATCCATAATGGCTGGTGTTCGCCTCGAGGGGGTGCTCCCACACCTGGGTAGGGGGCACCTGTGCAACCCAGGGTGTGACAAATAGTATCGTCCAAATTTACTTGTCCCATACCGTGTAAACTTAGTGATAATATTAGTAATGCAACTTTCTCCAAATGTTTCTTTTCACACAAGGTCATGGGTTTTCTTACTTCCACATTTCATTTAGTATCCTCCAATTTTGTTATGTCCCATACCATTCCAAAGTTAGTGATACAAAAGAAAGAATGGTTGTAAGTTGGTCCACCAAAGATAATTTTTAAACAAAACATTTCATTCATGTATAGAAAAAAAGTTTACAATGCCAGTAATCAATTTTGATTTCCATGCCTACTTCCGCTCCTTCTAGATCTCCTGCTAGGTACAGAACGACTACTAACAGAAGGTTGAGAGTTTGCTTGCTCTGCTTCAGAGTTTTGCATATGTGTTAATATATAATTTTGAGTCGCTCTCATTTCCGCCATATTGGATTCCATTTCAGTTAACCTTTCAAAAAGGTTAGTCGATTGGCCCATTGGTGGTTGATGGCTCGATTGTCTCATAGGTGGAGGGTAGGCCATAGGCATTGGGGGAAGGTATTGGTTGTACAGATGATTCATAGGTGAAAGGTAATTGGTTTGAAATAGTGGGCTCATTGGGATGTTCTGCCCTCCAAAATTTGGTGCCGCCCAATACTGTTGTTGTTGGGTTACAGGAACTTGCGGGAATGGTTGACATGGTACCTCAGGTGTTGGAAACCTTTGGTATGACATGTTGCCCTGAGTTGGCATGTTCCAAGCAGGTAGATTTGTTTGAGTACTTTGTCTATTTTGAGGTTGATTTAGGTTGTTAAATAAATCTTCCTCAGTGAATTGTTGAGCGGTTGGATCATTATTTGGGGCTGTGTTTGACGTGGGATGTTGATTTGGTACTTCTTTGACCGGAATCCTGCGTCGACTTTTTCGAAGGCAACGTCCATGCTTGTCCCTCATTCTCTCGGCATTTCCTATCGTTGTGCCGAATACTTCCTCGTCAGTTACTCCCCCCCTTGGAACATATATCTTGAAGATAGAAGATGTTGTAACTGGCTCAACGATTTGTCTCGAAGTCCCATCAAAAGTGTCAATGTTTACTTCGCATAGCATCCTCATGATCAAGATTCCGTAACCGAGGAATTCCTTTCTTAAAGGGTTTTGAATCACCCTCAACATTTGTTGGATGATGATGTGTCGATTGAGTGTATGGACCCTTGGTGAGGGAATTGAATAATTATTCATTAGACTCCGCAATCTCAGTAATTTTTTGCGGTTCATGTGGATCAATAATTCTTTCCTCAATCGGAATCTTCATAAGTCGAGCGATGATTTCGACGTTGATAGGAATTTTTATCCCCATAACTGTTGTCTCTAATACAGGGCTGATTCCTTCTTCTGGAAGTCCCACGCAATTCATGGCTTCGTAGAAGGATCTTACCAAGTTGTAAGAGACGTGGCCCTTAACCTTCGTTATGTTCAACCAAACCACAGTTGCGAGTTTGTTGTGAAGGATTGGGTGGAGGCGGAGATCTCTGTTGTCGATGCTCCTCATGGTCATAACCTCCCTTTTGGACAATTCCTTGAGTCTAGTGGGAATTGGTTCCCTGCTAGTGGAAGTTGCTCTTTTACTTGAGGCCATTCTTTGCTGAAAGAAAAATAAATTTGTGAAAGACACAAAATATATTCCTAATATTTTTAAGATTTATGCCTTGTCCGTTGGATAATATTTTATATTTTTCCCTTGATGTTTATGCCATCATGTAATCAAAATTCTTCATTAGCAATATGATATATATATATATATTTAATCATAAATGAATATATAGTTTTCATAAATCAACTATATATATATGGGAAATTTAAACTATATCTAAATCATATACAATTTTCTTAGATATATATTTAATGCAAATCTTAACTATATATATATAGTTCTAAATATATCTAATAATTTTTTTTTGACTATATGTATATTTAAATTAAACTGTATAAAAAAATCATATAGTTTTCTAGATATATATTTAATATAAATCTCACTATATATAATTGACGTATATATATAGTTCTAGAGATATACATATATATCTAATATTTTTTTTTTTTTCAAAATTTTTCATTATCAACATGGTATATATATATATCTCCTATATGCATAGATATATAGATGTATATATTTAACCATAATAATATATATAGTTTTCATTAATCACAACTATATATATATTTCTAAACTATATAAGACTATATAGTTTTCTTAGATATATATTTAATACAAATCTTACTATATATAATTCACATATATATGTATATATATATAGTTCTAGAGATATATATATCTAATAAAATTTTTCATTCAAATTTTTTTTTCATCAATAATAACAAGGTATATATATATCTCCTATATGCATAGATATATAGATATATATTTAATCATTAATATATATAGTTTCCATAAATCACAACTATATATATATTCAAATCAAACTATATAGAAATCATATAGTTTCCTAGATATATATTTAATATAAATCTCAACTATATACAAATCATATATATAGTTCTAAAGATATATATATATCTAATAACATTTTTCTTCCTCTAATTTGGTGGACTTGGGCGGGCCGTGGACTGTACGCTCTGATACAATAAAATGTAACACCACGCCCGGACGAGCCTAAACCGGCGGTACACTCTCTGACGGGGCGCGCATTTAGAATAATAACAATGGTAACAACAGAGTGTGCAACGGAAATATATAACACAGTACAAATCTGATTTCATTTAATTCAGAATATTTTTGTACATAAAATGGTCAAGGGAACATACTCCCCAAAATCCCCAATGAATCATACAAATGGTACAAAATATGGGCCCCATAACCTGCACCCAGTCCACCCTAAGTTCCTGTGAAAGATTGGATAATAATGGAGCGAGCTTAACGCGCTCAGTGGGTAAATAGTTCGTGAGTATAACAATTAATAAAGCATACTTCAATATCAAATATCTTAAATACACATGTGAGCATCATAATCAATCAATATGTATGTATGCATGACACCGTCTCGTAATGGTTTGATGAACGTACATCGCCTGAGTTCACGTATAGGTGTCCTTCCCCGGGTGTAGCCAGGTTCTCACTGTACGTCCCTCCTCAGGAACGATGCTCTGGATTCACGTACTGATGTCCCTCCCCGAGCGTAGTCGGGTTCTCATGTACGTCCCTCTCCAGAGAAATGTAATGAATAGCGAGCAATGCTCCTAACTATTCTATGAGTCATAAACCATATACGTCCCTAGGTGGTGATATGTATGATGCCAATGCATAAACTGGTCTAGTCTTTTCTTGACATTTAGACTGAATTTGGCAACGTCTGGTGATCCTTATTTCGGTCGATATCACGACGTGCAAGGTTAGGACATTCAGTATTACATGTATAAGCTGATAGCTTTCAATAAGACCAACTAGATCAGTTCCCAGTTGAGAGGTGAGACACAAGGTCTGCTTAAATAACCAATCGCCAAGAGCAGCCCGCTGCCTCCCATTCACTATTTAAAGTTACTGGGGACAAAACCGAGTCTAGTTGAGTCAGATTGACCACAAATCCGATATTATAACAATATAATACGTGAATTCCAAGTGTACAGGCATAAGTGCGGCAGTATAAACATTATATGACATAATGCATTGTAAATGAACAGTAGACATAATATTAATTGAATGTAAACTTTAATAAAAGTTATAAAACACGCAAACCTATGTTTCGTTCCCCACCTTCAGATAAGAACTTCTTATTTTTCAGATCTGGCTCTTTCCTCCGGATAGAACTTCGTCGTACTGCACTGAGAGTCTCGGACAGAGTCTCAAAAGACTAAAAACTCAATATGAGTGAAAAGAGGAGGAAAAATCACTATTTAGAGTGAAAAATGAAGAGGGAAGGGTTGGTTTATATAGAGTTTTTGGCGCCTGGACTTCCGGGCATGTGCCTGGACTTCCAGGCACATATGCCCAAAAAAATATTATTATTATTATTATTTTTTTGTGAAATACAGGGTATTACAGAAGCTCTATAGTAGCAACTCAATAGAGTCAGCATAGAGGCATCAACCCCTTTAACAAATTTAAAATAGTATCTCATATGCCCTAGATTCATTTGGTTACATCTGCTCATGCACCTCTAATCCCTCAAAGAGTGGCACACGAACCCACCTTTATACAATATATCCACACTAATATTGCAAACAATATAATGCAATACTAGAGATCGCGATTCAAAATATATAGTATAGATTTAAAGCAAATAACCTTCATTTCACCCTCCCAATACATTGTAGAAATCAATCATTTTCCTAGCGAAGCCCCTTTAAGTCGAATCATTCATGGCCACAGGTAACTTGCCAAAGTAGCCATTACTAATTTTTTACCTTATAGTGTAGTGAAAAGTAATAAGGGCAATAATGAAAATCATTAAGAAATAATTTCTATTAAGACTCACACAGTGATGAAGCAGGGATCCATTCATCATTTCTTAACGTGGTCGTCATGAACACATGTATAAGAAAATACATGATTCAGTGGAGTAACTTTTTTATCATAAAAAGCGTATGTTTCACTCAAAAAACACTGTACAGATCTTAGTCTAGTCATTGTTGAACTGCCTAACCGGAGTTATGTATTGCTTACCAATCTGAGGCACCGAATACTAGATTTCGCATCTAGTATCGACAAATAGGCATAATGGAGAGTGGGATTTTCATTATCAATCAATTATGATCTCATCTTGATTCTAATCAAGGTGACATTATTATACGAGCTGAACATATATATAGCCAACTCTAAGGTCGAATGTCTTATCGTTGCTCGCTTTACATAAAGCGCCAAAAGCAACCGCTCGTTTGAAAGAGCCGGTTAAAGCGTGTAAACATACTCCAATCTAAAATAAATGTGTGCAACAGATATTGAGCAATCGAAAATACTCAAACCATATGACATTCATTAATCAATATGTAACAACCCTCATTTTCATGAAATCGGATACCCAAATCGGTGTAAGACATTGACCTTAGTGTGAGTCATTGCATGGTGTTTTGTATGTGTGAATAGATGTCTTAGGTGTGTATAAGATGTGTGTTAAGTGGTTGAAACAACTGGTGCAAAAAACAAGAAAAAAACACAGGAAAAGGCAAAAGAGTTGACTGGATTGAAGAACAGTTGACTGGATTTGGGTGGGCTAGCCCACTTTGGTGAGGCGCTGAAGATTGTTTCAAATGAAATGTTTTTTGGTTTTCTCATTCCAGCACATCCAGAACAACAAAGAAACGCTAGAGAGCGAAGGGGAAAGAAGATTTGATCAAATCTTGGCCAAATCAACACTTTGGTAAGTGTTTTTTATCCAATTTCTTCATGAAATTTATAGTTAAGCAATTTTAAGCTTTCCCTCTGACTAATTTTTGTTATGGGAGTTGTTTTACGACGTTTTCACAAATGGGGTTTTGACCCAAACGGACGAGAAATTAGTTGGAAGTGTTGATTAACACTTTCTAGGTTGTAGAAACACTAAATCTGAGATTCCTATGTGTTGGATCATAGTTTCGGTGCAGGTATGGTTTCCGAAAGCCAAATTTGACACTGGTAACCTTTGGAACCTTGTTAAACCTCAATGGAAATACGATTTGAGACCATAGAATCGTAGAGAAATCAATTTCGGACGTTTCGATATCAAAATCATGATTTTTGGATATCGATTAATATTTTCAGGAATTGGTTGAATGGTTCTGGTGTGCACATTGGAATTTGAAATTAGTGCATGAAAGGTTTTAAATTGTTATCTTTCATTAATGTAAAATGATATTCAAAATATTTCGAAGGAAATGAGACCAAATAGAGTTAGTTAAGTATTTTCAGGCTTGTATATATACATGGTGTTTATAAGGAATACAATTTGATGAATTATGAATAAATAAATTATGCTGGTGATATTAAAGGGTTGTGATACACTTGGTTAAGAAGAGTGTGGAGTTAGCTTCTGGTGGTTGCTGTTAGTAGAATTTTAGTGATATTGTTATTTATGTCATCCTATTATATTGAATGTTTGTACATGTATGCTTATGAAAATGGCGTGGTGTGATTTAAAATGGGAAAAACCCTTTAATTCATGTGAGTTGATACTAAACATGAATTAAAGGAAAAGTTTTATAAATCTTCAGTTGGTCATATGGAGGGGGTATTATTTGTTATTTGGCGGAGTCACATGATCAGTATTGGGTTTATTCTCTGAAAGGTGCGGAGATGGACTTTTAACAACGACATGGAAACTCACACTCGGGTACTAGGTGGACTGCATAATTATGACCACTGATGGTAGTTATTCCAGTTAATAATTTTAAATGTGACACAAGGTTGAGGTTTAAAGGTGTTCCCATGGGTTATATGTTTAATGTAAACTGTTGGATACCCGTCATTGTTGGCCCAGTATTATAGTCCAAGAGGGGGGTGAATTGGACTTGGCGGATTTTCACGTTACCTTTCGATTAATATAACTAAACAGATAATGTGCGCAGTAGGTAACAATCAAGATAAACAAGTGCAGGAAAAATAAATGGACACAACGATTTAGAGTGGTTCGGTTCCCCTTGAACCTACGTCCACTACCCAATCACCATGATCAAGATTTCCCAATACAATATTGGCTAGTCAACTTACGGGCGTGAGTAGAAGTCGTTTACAATAGCCAACATAAAGGCTTGGCTAAAAGCCTTACACTAACCAACACAAGGGCTTGGTTAGAAAGCCACACACACTAAACTACACAAGGGCTTGGTTAGAAAGCCACACACTAACCAACACAAGGGTTTGGTTAGAAAGCCACACTCTAGCCTACAAAAGGGCTTGGTTATAAAGCCGCACAGTAACCAATTTAAGGGCGTGGTTACGAGCCGTACAAGATATGGTATAAACTGACTAACACGTCAACAAATTCATCAAGATTACAAATGATAGAGAGAAGTGTTCTAAAACACTCTCAACAATATTAAATATACAATCTTGAATGAGTAAACACCACCATTCCAACCACAATGATTTAAATGATGTGAAATGTTGAAATAGCTTAAATCAAATACATGCAATCGATTCAAATATAAATGATATGAAATCAAGAATTGATTAAGCACATGTATTCTAACAATGATATGAATAAAGCACAAGAATTAATATGCAACGATGATCAAGACTTGATGACTCTAAATGTATAAATAATTAAAATCAAGAATCAACCTACTCAAGTGATGATCTATGAAATCGATTCAATTTCGTATAAGTCTAGCACATGAATCGACACCACATGATATTTATGAAACCACTAAACGAGCTAAAATGGTATGAAGATCAAATAGGGTTTCACAAACTATATTCAAAACAAAATCAGTTTTCAAGATAATAACACAAGCACAAAAACTAATGTACTCAAATAAAATCGCAAGAATTTAGATATAGAAAATTTACCTCACTTAGGTAAAAATGAAGCTTAGAGATTCTTCAAGTGTGATGATGGTTGACAGATTCATTGCTCATAGATGATCAAGATTCAACAATATATGAAGATAACACTAAAAAACATCTTGATTTATAGCTCAAGAGAAACATACAAGTTTCTCAAAGATTTTGAAAGATTTGGCGAACTATACGAAAATATGAATTAAATAGCTGAATGTAGGTGAAATTTTTCTTAGAAAGAAGTTTAAAATCACTCAAGAACTTGTTTTGGACTCGTAGAAATGCTAAGATAAAAAACTACACAAGTTCATGTATTTTGCAAAAGTTGCTCTTCAAATGAGCAAGTGTGGTATTTATAGAAAAATACCACACTGAGGCATAGGAACACATTCCTCAAAGAAGAAGCGCTCGTTTGCTTTGAAATCTGAAACTTTTTAGATTTCCTTCCAATCAAGGAGCGCGTTCCTTATATGAGGAGCACGTTCCTTAATGTGTTCGTTGGGCATATGAGTGAGGTCCGTCATCAAGAACCACTAACTCTATAAAATTTCCTATTTTGCTCGTGACTACAAGAGCGCGTTCCTATTAAGAGGTGCGCGCTTCTTTTTCCCTGATCAGAAAAATTTGAGTCTCGGGATGTCACGACCCACTATCTGTGACGTCATGACCGGCACAGAGCCCCAGGTATACCCTCCATCGATACACCCAGCGTCCCGTCAGCCTAAATATAGCATGAATCCCAATAAAACACAATCCTATAAATGCATCAATCTAAACATGATCAACAACATTAAATAAAAATATTATATCTCCAAAATTACCAAATATAAAATTCCATAAGTCCACAAATTATACAAAACCATACACATCCCTTCTATGTGTTAAATATACATATACTAGGTGTTATCATGTACATAATATCAAAATACAAAAATGTACAACACTTACATCGACAAAATACCAAGGGAGTGCTCCGCAGTCAAGCCTTCCCTTTTCCTTTCCTATCCGAACCTGAAATGGTAAGGATGAGGTGTGAGCTACAACAAGCTCAGTGAATATCTTTTACAAGTGTCAATATACATGTATTTATATAAAACATGATAAGATCATAAAAGCATTTGAAATAACATGGTGATGAAACAAGATTACATACATGCCCATCTAATTCATCTGTCATAACCAAGACAATGCATATCATTTTCTAAACATGTCAATGCAATCCTAACACCTCATGAGCAAGGGCGATCAAAGGCCTAGTGCGCGACACACAGCTCCTGATCCGACCAAACAATACTCGTATTCTAGTAGGATTTCTGGGGTCGTGCAACACGTAGGATCAGCCTAAGCTATCCTACCTATACACAAGCCATAAAACCCTCTGTCAGGTCCACAACTGGGGATCACCACTAGACTTACGAGACTTCCCAAAGGAAATCACAACTAGGAGACCCAACCAAATTGCTAACCATATAGACTATGCTCAAATTCATTTCGTGGAACATTAAAACATGCATAACACTTATAGATATCAATTAAAATCAGTTTATGTAATACAATGCCACATATAGAAATACAAATGTAAAGGGACACTCACAACTCGATTGGCTAGGCTTAGCCAATCCAATCCGATCAAAGAAAACACTACGATGCACCAAGACACTCCTAAGCAGCACAACCTCCAATTGACCTCTTTGGGTTACTTAGATCATTAACAAAACCCTGCAAATGACATGGTTCACACAATACTGAAAATTAGCCTTAAAGTGTGTCAAACAACCATATTTAAACCCAACTACATAGCCAATTAAGATTCTTAAATAGTCAAACCTATGAGCCAATTCCATATTGCTCAATTTAACTATTTAATACTACATAAACTCACATTTAACCCAATTGAATGCAATAGGTTGATCTAACCACTATACTACGAGGCATTCAACCATAAATAGGGTTAATTAGACTAATTGCAAGTCAATTTGATCAATTGACATCAATTAGGTCAAAATTTCCAAATTTGGGCAAATCTCCAAATTCATTGCAATTTCCCAAATTACATGGCTTAGGCTAAAATTGCACTACACCTTGGGTTTCCAGCCATCAAGATCAGTAAATTACACCACTACACATCCACATTTACCCATCTAATCAATATACATCACATGCAAATCCAATGGCAAACCCTAAGTCCAAAATCCTAGGTTTAGGTCAATACACATAACCACTCCAATTTCTTGCTAGAAATTGGAGGTTTTACTATCAATAGGTTCCTAATGGCCTCTAATCATACATATATGACATGCAAAGCCTAACTCCTAAGTGTGTTCTTCCACCACCCTCCACAAATTTTGAAATTCATGTGTAGAATCACATCATTAGGGGTTGTTCTAGGTTAGGGAAGGCCGTTAACATCATAAACAAGCATAAAATAGCCTAAACATGCAAACCCCAGGTTAAGAATCCACCAAATCTGGGATTCATAGCAAACTTTAGATCAAAAGAAAGCTTGCAAACACACGTGAAAGAGATAGAAGGAAGAAAATGAGAAAGAAATGCAAACCTTGGAGGATTGTTGGGCAAAAATGCACTAAAATCCTAATCTTTTCTCCCTTTTCTCCTCTCCCCTTCTTTTCCTCTTCTCCAAGATCTTTTCCCTCTTTACTCAATGTTCTAATGTGCAAATAAAAAGCAAAGAGGGTATATAGCGAGCCAAGACACAAGTGGGGCCTACACAAAAAGTCTCATTTTTTTGCATTTTACCTAGGTGAAACGTGTTCCAGGTTCGTGACACACGCTTCAGGGATTTTTTTGGCTTGGAAGCCTTTAGGCCAGTGAGAAACGCGTTCCAACACCACTGAAATGAGTTTCAATTTTCCAAATTTTTAGATTTTTCATCTTTTTGCTACACGGTCAATACACATTGGAATTTCGCAAATAATAAGTCGATTTCTATGTAAAAATGTGTTCCAGACTCATTCCTAATATCCTTCCGCCCATGCGGGCACAAGAAATGGACCTACAAAATTGAAACACGTACAAATACACACACATACGCATATCCGGGTACTCTACGGTCAAGATGACATCATCTTAAGGTACGGACGTTACAATTCTCCCCAACTTAAGAGTATTTTTGTCCTCAAAAATGAAATCAAGAGAATTAACCTCAGTCGGTAAAGAGATCGGGGAATTGCTCCCTCATCGGGTCCTCACGCTCTCAGGTTTGCTCTTCATTAACGTGGAATTTTCATTTGACTCGCACAAGCGGGATCTCTTTATTCCTCAATTTCTGAACCCAACGAGCCACAATCTGAATCGACAACTTTGCATAAGTCGTATCCTCCCCAACTTGCAGATGACTCACATTAAGCACATGAGCTGGATCGGGATAAGACTCCTTCGATGGATCCTCGTTATACGTCCTCAGCATCGATACGCGAAAAACATCATGAATACCCTCTAGCTGAGAAGGTAGAGCCAACCTGTACGCTATTGGTCCAATCATCTCGACAATTTGAAATGGCCCAATAAACCTAGGGGCAGGTTTCCCTCTGACGTTGAACCTCATCTGACCCTTGAGTAGCAGGACCTTAAGCAAAACTAGATCTCCCACTGCAAACTCTAACAGCCGATGCCGGTTATCATAATAACTCTTCTGCCTGTCCTGTGCCGACTTCAGCCTCTGCCGAATCAGCTTGAATTTCTCTGTCTGCTTAACAATTGCATCAGGGCCCCATAACTGCGTATCACCCACCTCGTACCAACAAGCTGGAGATCTACAAGGTCTTCCATACAAAGCCTCATACGGTGCCATGCCGATGCTCGCCTGATAACTGTTGTTGTAAGCAAATTCACACAAGGGAAAATGCTCACCCCAACCACCATTGAACTCTAAAATGCAAGACTTGAGCATATCCTCCAGCATCTGAATCACTCTCTAGGACTGACCATCTGTTTGAGGGTGAAACGCTGTACTGAGTCAGTGACGGTTCCCAAATCGAGTCTGCAAAGCCTGCCAAAACCTTGATGTAAATCATGGATCTCTATTTGACATGATAGACAAGGGTACTTCATGAAGTCTCACAGTCTCTCTCACATATAGTCTGCTCAGTTTATCCACAGAATCTCTGGCGCTCATAGGAAGGGAGTGTGCACTCTTAGTCAATTTATCGGCCACAACCCAAATGAAATGAAATCTACCCTGAGACCTCGGCAATCCCATGATGAAATCCATCGTGAAGTGCTCCCATTTCCACTCGGGTATGGGTAATGGCTGCATATGACCTCTAGGCTTCCAGTGTTCAGCCTTAACCTGTTAGCACACCTCACATCTCTGCACATACTCAGCTATACTCTTCTTCATCCTGTGCCACCACACAGACCTCTTCATGTCATACATCTTGGTAGCCCCTGGATGAAAAGAATACTGTGACCTGTGAGCCTCTCAAAGTATCTCAGCATCATATGGGATCCATAGTCTCTTTCTATACCGCATCACATCATCTGGACCTATCTGCCAATCAGCCTAGTTAGCACTGTCTGCGTATCTACGATACATGTCATAATCCAGACAATGTTCCTGTAGATCTCTAACCCACGAAATATGGGCATCAGCAAGCTGCACGTGCATTTGAGCACATATCTCTGTACGTGGTGCGTCTGAGAGTATACTCATCATAGTCACTCTCTCACGTAACTGCCACTGCTGAGCCATCTGAAAAGCAAAAACCTGAGTATCTGCTCACCTACGGCTCAAAGCGTCAGCCACAACATTGGCTTTACCAGGATGATACTCCAAAGAGAAATCATAATCCTTAAGTAGCTCAAGACATCTCCTCCGCCGCATATTCAGCTCTTTCTGATCAAAGAGATACCTCAAACTCTTATGATCAGAAAACAAAGTGAACCTCTCATCATAAAAGTAGTGCTTCTAAAGCTTCAGTGCAAACACAATAGCGGCCAACTCCAAATCATGCAAAGAGTAGTTGTGCTCATGCACTTTACGCTGTTTAGATGCATATGCAACCACTTGACCCTTCTGCATCACTATACATCCCAGACCTAAGAGTGATGCATCCGTATAAATCACCAACTCTTTCCCAGGTTCTGGAAGAATCAACACTAGAGCTGTAGTCAACCTCGTTTTCAACTCACTAAAAGCTTTCTCACAGGCATCCGACCACGTGAAGGTCACATTCTTCTGAATCAGCTTAGTCAATGGTGGAAAAGTCCTTCATGAACTTCCTGTAATAGCCAGCTAAAACTAGAAAGCTACGAAACTCTATCACAGTGGTAGGTCTTGGCCAACCAATGATTGCCTCAACCTTAGCAGAATCAACTGAGATACCTTCTGCACTAACCACATGACCCAAGAATTTCGCCTCGGTCAACCAAAAATCACACTTGCTCAGCTTGACATACAACCTATGCTCCAACAATGTCTACAATGTAATTCTGAGATGACGTTCGTGATCCTCTCTAGTCTTAGAATAGACTAGGATATCATCGACGAAGACTATAATGAACTGGTCAAGGTACGGTTTGAATACTCTCTGCATCAGATTCATGAACATAGCTGGTGCATTAGTCAACCCGAAAGGCATCACCAGAAACTTGTAATGTCTATACCTCGTCCGAAAAGCAGTCTTTGGCACATCCTCATCTTTAATCCTCAACTGATGGTACCCAGACCTCAAGTCAATCTTTGAAAAGAATTTGGCCCCAATCAATTGATCAAACAAGTCATCAATACGAGGAGGTGGATACTTGTTCTTCACAATCACCTTATTCCACTGATGGTAGTCTATGCACAATCGAAGACTTTCGTCCTTCTTCCCAATGAACAACATAGGTGCTCTCCAAGGTAACATACTAGGCGAAATGAATCCCTTGCCTATCAGCTCATCAACCTGGGCTCTGAGTTCATTCAACTCTTTTGGTGCCATACGATACGGTGGAATGGAAATGGGTTTTGTCTCAGGCATCAACTCAATGATAAAGTCTACCTCTCGATTAGGCGGCAAGCCAGGTAACTCATCGGAAAAAAACCTCTAGGTACTCACAGGCTACAAGAATGTTTGCTAGCTGAACACCTTGACCCACATCATCCACTGGCCTCAAACTGGCCATCGTAGCAACCTCATCACCAGTGGCTAATCTACCCTTGGTAGGTGGTCTTGATGCAATCCTGCCTCGAAAAACAAAAACTGGCTGTCCGGATATCTGAAAGACAACCCTCTTGCTGAAGTAATCAATGTGAGGTTGATACGCTGCCAGCCAATCCATACCCAAAATGGCATCAAACTCGAGGAACTCTAAGACTCTAAGGTCAACAGACATCTCATGGTCCTCGAATCTCACAATGCATCCCACACATACCATGTTAGGATAAATCCTATCATCGGCCGTCGTACTCAAAATCAACGGCGTACTAGTCCTAACAGTAGAAAATCTCAATCTATCTACCACACTACCAGAAATAAACGACAGAGTAGAACCAACATCAATCAAAACATACATCAAAGAATTGTACCTTCAATTAGCTGCTTGCTGGCCTCAGTATCTACCTGCATAACAACTCTGGCTTGCTCTCTGGTAGGAACTAGTGTAGGACTATATTGGCCAAAAGACACCTTCTGTGGACACTGGTTCCTCTTGTGCCCCAGAGCCCCGCAACCAAAACAAACAATCGACCTTTGTACTCTAGGTGCTGAAGACACTACCTGAGACTCAGTCCCGACTGTTTGCTGTCCACCAAATCTAACAAAACTCCGCTGCTGCTGCTGGGGTCGGCCCAAAGTCTGAACACTCTGGCCCGTAGCTGGTGGTACGCTTGATACTAGAGCGAAGGCCATAGACGCCTCATATCCACTGCCACTAGATCTATGCCTCTTGTTACGCCGGCCCCTCCTATCACCATAATACTACACTCCTGACCCTGCCGGCTGTGTCTGAACTGAGTGAGCTGCAGGTGTCTTGACTGCAGCAGGTAACCTCATCCGTGAACTAGCCTCTACGACCTCAAAATCTGTGGCCTGCCTCAATGCCTGAGCGTAAGTCTGCAGCCGGTCAGTGCAAAACCTTATCGAATAAGGTCTCGGAAACCATCCCGTATCCTCTGCATCCTCAGCTCATCAGTAAATACCATCTGTTGAGCGAAAAGTGTCAACCTATTGAACGCTTGGTCATACTCTCTTACAGATATGTTGCCTTGAGTCAGATGTAAAAACTGGATCCGATGCTTATCCCTCTCGGCCCCTGGATAGAACTCCTCAAAGAACAACTCCTTGAATGTAGCCCATGTTCGAATCTCACCCTCGGTACGCTCTAATCGTTCCCACCATTTGTTTGCCTTATCAATAATCTTGAACTTGGAAAACTTGACCTTATCGTGCTCTCTTGCCCACATGTCACTGAAAATGGTCTCCATCTGAGTCAACCATCCCTTAGCTAGCTCTAAGTCAAGACCCCCCGGAAACTCAATCGGATTCCGATACTTGAAGGCTTTCATAACCTTCTCATAGCAGTCCTTCTCTGCCCTCTCAGCCTTAGTGTCCCCCTCTACAACATACTAGACCCTGGCTGGTCCTACCTGATCTACCTGATCCCCTATTGCTGCTGTTACACTACTTTGCTCTGCAACCGCTGCTACATCACTCTGCGGTGGTGGCCTAACACTATGCGTACAACCTAGCAACTTAAGGATCTGGGCCTGCTGCTACTGAGTGGCCTCTAAGACTGCCTCAGTACGCCTAAGGTGTTCCTCTGGGTCCATGGCTGATCCTGCTCTTTCCTCTCTTGTAAATATCTAAAATTTACAAATAAGGAAAAACTCAATTCGGATCACAATCCAGGAAATGTTATCCCTAAGATAACTACCCATAATTATACCCATAAAACAAATATAATATCATATAAGTCTTTTATTCTTTTTAAGGATTTTAAACCTAAAACACTCTCTCTGATACCAAAGTGGTCACGACCCACTATCTGTGACGTCATGACCAGCACGGAACCCCCGGGTATACCCTCCATCGATACACCCAGCGTCCCGTCAGCCTAAATATAACGCGAATCTCTATAAAACACAATCCTATAAATGCATCCATCTAAACATGATCAACAACAATAAATAAAAATATTACATCTCCAAAATTATCAAATATAAAATTCCATAAGTCCACAAATTATACAAAACCATACACATCCCATCTATGTGTTAAATATACATATACTAGGTGTTATCATGTACATAATATCAAAATACAAAAATGTACAACACCTACATCAACAAAATACCAAGGGAGTGCTCCGCAGTCAAGCCTTCCCTTTTCCTTTCCTATCCGAACCTGAAATGGTAAGGATGAGGTGTGAGCTACAACAAGCTTAGTGAATATCTTTTACAAGTGTCAATATACAAGCATTTATATAAAACATGACAAGATCGTAAAAGCATTTGAAATAACATGGTGATGAAACAAGATTACATACATGCCAATATAATGCATCATGTCATAACCAAGACAATGCATATCATTTTCTAAACATGCTAATGCAATCCTAACACCTCATGAGCAAGGGTGATCAAAGGCCTGGTCCGCGACACACAGCGCCCGATCCGACCAAACAATACTCGTATTCTAGTATGATTTCTGGGGTCGTGCAGCACGTAGGATCAACTTAAGCTATCCTACCTATACACAAGCCATAAAACCCTCTGCCAGGTCCACAACTGCGGATCACCATTAGACTTACGAGACTTCCCAGAGAAAGTCACAACTAGGAGACCCAACAAAATTGCTAACCCTATAAACTATGCTCAAATTCATTTCGTGGAACATTAAAACATGCATAACACTTATAGATATCAATTCAAATCAGTTTATGTAATACAATGCCACATATAGAAATCCAAATGTAAAGGGACACTCACAACTTGATTGGCTAAGCTTAGCCAATCCAATCCGATCAAAGAAAGCACTACGATGCACCAACACACTCTTAAGCACCACAACCTCCAATTGGCCTCTTTGGGTTACTTAGATCATTCACAAAACCCTGCAAATGACAGGTTCACAAAATACTGAAAATCAGCCTTAAAGTGTGTCAAACAACCATGTTTAAACCCAACTACATAGCCAATTAAGATTCTAAAATAGTCAAACCCATGAGCCAATTCCATATTGCTCAATCTAACTATTTAATACTGCATTAACCCACATTTAACCCAATTGAATGCAATAGGTTGATCTAACCACTATACTACAAGGCATTCAATCATAAATAAGGTTAATTAGACTAGCTTCATGTCAATTTGATCAATTGACATCAATTAGGTCAAAATCCCCAAATTCATTACAATTTGCCAAATTACATGGCCTAGGCCAAAATTGCACTACACCTAGGGTTTCTAGGCATCAAGATCAGTAAATTGGACCACTACACATCCACATTTACCCATCTAATCAACATACATCACATGCAAATCCAATGGCAAACTCCAAGTCCAAAATTTTAGGTTTAGGTCAATACACATAACCACTCCATATTCTTGCTAGAAATTGGGGGCTTTACCATCAATAGGTTCCCAATGGCCTCTAATCATACATATATGACATGCAAAGCCTAACTCCTAAGTGTGTTCTTCCACCACCCTCCACAAATTTTGGGATTCATGTGTAGAATCACATCATTAGGGGTTGTTTTAGGTTAGGAAAGGTCATTAACATCATAAACAAGCATAAAATAGCCTAAACATGCAAACCCTAGGTCAAGAACCCACCAATTTCGGGATTCATAGCAAACCCTAGGTCAAAAGAAAGATTGCAAACACACATGAAAGAGATAGAAGGAAGAAAATGTGAAAGAAATGGCAACCTTGGAAGATTGTTGGGAAAAAATGCACCAAAACCCTAATCTTCTCTCCCTTTTCTCCTCTCCCCTTCTTTTCCTCTTCTCCAAGCTCTTTTCCCTCTTTATTCAATGTTCTAATGTGCAAATGAAAGGCAAAGAGGGTATATAGCAAGCCAAGACACAAGTGGGGCCTACACAAAAAGGTCTCACTTTTTGCATTTTACTAGGTGAAACGTGTTCCAGGTCCATGAAACACGTTTCAACGATTTTTTTGGCTTGGAAGCCTTTAGGCCAGTGTGAAACGCGTTCCAACACCACTGAAATGCGTTTCAGTTTTCCAGATTTTCAGAGTTTTCATCTTTTAGCTACACGGTCAATACACATCGGAATTTCGTGTATAATAAGTTGATTTCTATGTAAATATGCGTTCCAGACTCATTTCTAATAACCCTCTGCCCAATCGGGCACAAGACATGAACTTACGAATTTGAAACACGTACAAATACACACACATACTCGTGTCCAGGTACTCTACGGTCAAGATGCCAATATCTCAAGGTATTGGCGTTACATGGGAAAAATAATAGGAGCACGTTCCTTAAACTCTGATTAGAAAAAATTGAGTTTTGAGAAAATGCACTGGAGCGCGTTCCTTCACATTGAAGTGATAGAAGCCCAATTTTTTGATCAAAAAGAGTTTAAGATATTGCCAGACATATAAGCCAACTTTTAAAACATTTTTGACAAGATTCAAACACAATTGACAAAGATAAACACGTGTAAAACGATCGATTAGAACAGATGATCAAAACATTTGTTACATTACACGTAAACCGATAAAAATCATGCAAAGTTGGTAAAACGAATGCATGATAATCAATGATAAATATATGAATGATAAACAATTTTAACTATGTGATTGCATAATAATCATGATATTGTCTATGCATGCATGATCAATAAAATAATAGCGTATATGTATGAATATGATAACCTATATGCATGATTTTCAAAAAGATGCAAGACATCATGGTTGGAACGTGTAATGGTTACTCTACAACACTAAGATTCTAAACAAGAATTACAAACATAAAGCTCATGAATCTTTGTGCAATGTTGTTCCATCTGCATGCTTTGATAGTATAACATGATTTCTCGAGTGAATGAATGACTGAAATGAGTGATAATATAGTGCTACATTTAAGATTATACTACTTTAAAAAAATTGAGCATTACAATAACATGTGAACAATGATCAATCAGATACCAATATAAGTATACTCAGAAAAATGTGAACACTAGTGACAAAATATACATGTATATCAATGTAATCAAGTCAAACATATACATGTGATCAACAAAGATGTGTACATAAAAAATAAAACAAAAATAAGATAAGTACAAAGAGTACAAAAGTGTAAAACAAAAAGAACATCTCCAAAAACATATATATCCAAACGCCAAACACTGCCCCTGAGTGTATAAACTCTCCCCCTGAGTATGTGCATAGAAATGATCTAGTCAATCAGACCAACCATACACTAATATTTCTCCCCCTTTTGAAATATCAAAAAGAGGGTGTGCCTAAGACAAATGGGACGATCGAGGATCAAGAGATCCAAGCCTAGCAAATATGTCGTCAGTTGGTGAAGTCGGGGTTGCGTTCTCCGTGGGGGTGGTACCGGCATTTGCATCAGGTGAGATCATGGGTGCAACAAATGTGGTAGTAGTGGTGGAGCAGGAGTGGATAACCAAATCATGATCTGGAGATGGTGGAGAAACACGCGGAAGTGAGAGCATCGGATCTAGAAAAAAGTCTGCCATAGCAAGAGAAGGATGCAGCCTGGGAGAAGAAATCCTAGGAGTTGCAGCCGATAAAGGGATTGGTGCTAGGGAAGTGAATACTTAAGGAGAGTTGGATGAGGGATCTGCAGCTGAAGTTGAATGGACAGGCGAAGCTGGCTGCTGAAAAGTCATTGAAGTTGTAGGCCGCGCTCTATCGCCGAAGATATCCTCCTGACTGAAGATAAACTCATGAGGCTCCTCAACCGGTAATCAATCAAGTATAATTTGGAGAAGAACTCCATGAGCTTGTACGTTTGAGACCAGATCCTCGTACTTCTTCTCCATGGTGGAGAAAAAAAGTGATCAAAGTCTGCTATTGGTCTCACAGCTCCATCAGCACCTGGAAAACTGGATCAGATATGAAAGGGCCTAGTGTGGCAGCTGGTGCCGCGGTGCCTGATGATGAAGCACCAGGATCTAAGAATCTCCCTCGACCACGACCATGTCCAGAAGGTACCTCAACCTGTGCCTGGGCTGGTGCTGTTCCTCATCCACGTGGATGAGACACTGGTTGTGCACTCTCGGCTTCCTCTGTATCAGGCTCTGGTTGCTCCGTCTGAGGGTTGAATGGTATGAATCTAGTGCCCTTGCCCTGATGTCGCCTACTGATATGCACCCAATCCAGGATGCGTCTCACCCACTGATATCCGAGCGATCGGATAATATTCTCTTCAATAAAATTTTTCTTATTTGGCTTCGTCGAAACCCTTAAGCCGGTCAAGTCAACTCCTGTGCGCTTAATGAGCAAAATCACTAAAGTTCCATAGGGCAGTGCCCTAGTGTAGTGTTGCATCTCGGTGATATGTGTAATGATAACATGGGACAAGCGAATCCTGGTGCGACTGTGCATGCACAAAAGAAGAAAAACATCTAGAGGATTTACCTTTGCGCGCGAGCTCAACGGAGGAATGATGACCCTCGAGATAATATTATGAAAAATCTTAAGTCGCAACCCGAAAATGGTGTTGGACATTGTCAACACCCCATGTCCTGGCTCCACTCCAGACATGGTCCTCAGCACTGTGATCCGATCATAGTTAGGAAAAACGATCTTGTCGTCCTCTCCAAAGTAAGAAAATGTGGGATCATCAGAAGAAAAACCAAATATTTCATCTAGCCAGAATCTTGGTGCGATAATGAAGGGGATCATCGCCAGGAACATGAGTAAGTCCAGCGTAGATAACTTGGACTAACTCAGTGAAAATGGTGTCACCGTGAGAAAGAAACCGCTCCCATCTCATCTCGGTGAAGTGGGTGAAAAGAGGCATATCGTTGATGTAACTACTCTCACCCAGTTTTGTTTTGATGATTGCAAGCAACATACCTGTGTTATTTAATCTCTTTGACGTAGTTGTTTCAGTGCTAACTAGATATATCTAATGTCCAAACATGTGGAAGTAACAACACTTCACAAAGATTCAAGAGCTTCATGGTTGTATTACTTTACTAGAATCTTAATGTTGTAGAGTAACTTTTACTTGTTCGAACCACACATGATTTGCATATTTTTAAAATCATTCATATAGTTTATTATTATCATGCATGCACATATTTTAGTTTAACAGTTATGCTATCACTTAGTCATAATTGTTTATCATACACATAATGACCAATGTTTAACATGCATTCATCTTGTCAAATTTGCATGGTTTTACTGTTTCACGTGTTTCAAACTTATTGCTTTTATCATTGGTTTAATCAATTGAATTACTCATGTTTTAACTGTGTTAATTATACTTTAATTGTGTCAAAAATGTTTTAAAATATTTTTAAAATGTTAGTCTATGTTTTTGACAATGTCCTAAACCTATAATGATAAAAATAAATTGAGTTTCTTTCACTTGTCAATGAAGGAGCGTGCTCCTGTGGCATTTCTCGAGACTCAATTTTTTTTTGCTCAGGGAAAAGGAACGCGCTCCTATTGCCAAAGGCAAAATAGGAAAAATTTAAGAGTTAGTGGTTCTTGTTGAAGGAACCCGTTCCTATGCCCAACAGACATATTAAAGATCGCGCTTCTTAATTGGAGGGAAATCTAGAATTTTTCAGATTTCAAACCAGAAACGCGGTCCTATCTTAAGGAACGAGTTCTTGTGTCTCGGTGTGGTGTTTATTTATAAATAACACACTTGCTCATTTGAAGAGTAACTTTTGCAAAATCAAGAGAACATGTGCGATTTTTTCTACATTACTTATACTCATCCAAAACAAGTTCCAATGTGTTTTTAAACATCATTTACAACAAAAGTTCACCACATTTTTGTTTTTGATTCAACCTTTTGAAGAGTTCTCCTAATCATTTCAAAAATCTTTTGAGAAACTAGAAAGGAGTTCTAGAGTGTTTGATCAAGGTTTTCTAAGTGTCTTTCATCACACAGTTGTTGATCTTGATCAACCTTGGAGAAGAAATCTCTCAACCACATACGCTTTGGATAATCGACGAACTTCATCTTACCTAAGTTGGGTAACTTTTCTTTTTCGATTCTAGTGTTTGTGTATTGAGTAGAAACGGTTTTTACTGTTTGTTTTAATATATTATCAAAACCGTTTTCTCTATTGTGTGAAACCATACTTGTGCTTTTATCTTATATTATCTTGATAATGGTTTCTTGTGGTTTGATTAACGTTGATTCTTGTATTTAATATTGATAAGGTAAATTTTAAATTTGCAAGTGTACGAATTATAAAGTTATAATACCCATGGTGAGTAGGTTATCGTATCCACAAAGAAGGTAATTTTACTAATCTTAATTCCCAATTCTACAATGATTAGTGATTTTATCTAGGTGATAAAAGTGGAGTGAATTAAATGATAAAATGCAAATTAAACAAAGGCAAATAAAAACAAACAAGATAACTGGCAATTAGAGAGAAATCAATGGATTTATAGTTCTAGAGTTTAAATCTCGCTATGTTGTCTCTCATGATTTTTAATAATTGTGTTAATGAATTAATTTCTGGAATTTATAAATCCTGAATCCTTTTTCATTCAAACCCCTCTCTCGAGTGATAGCTTAAATATCTACTCTCAATCTATCAATTCCCTCTCTCAAGTGATAAACCTTTAGATCAAGAATGCCTTAGGTTCTATGATTCATTTTAATGGATTTCAAAAGGTTTTGTAGGTCTCTCGACTCATTAGTCTACCCTAGGTTACAAATCCCTTTCTCCAATTCGATATCTCCTCTCTCGAGTGAAGAAACCAAATCTAAGTTCATTCAAAGAGTGATCAGCAATTTGAAAGCATTAAGCATGGAGAATCATAAATAAACCCAAAAGATTGTTCAAAAACACACAAACAATGACTCAATCACAAGATTCAACAAAGCTAAATCAAATCTCTAGATTATCTATTTAGTTCATAATCAAATCCATAGATACAAGAGAAAGAGTTAAAGAAGAAAACATGAAAACAAACTAAGATTAGAAGATAAATGAAGAAACCCTCTTTGTCAATGGTGGACTCTCCTTCTTCTTTTTCTTGTCTCGAACCTGCAACTCTTCTTCTTCTTTAATCTTTCCTTTGTGTCTCCTTCAAAACCCTAACTTAATCTATTCTATTCTCTTCTATTCTACGGCTACTGTTCTTCTTATTCAATAAGATAAGATGGATTCCCCTAATAAAACCCTAAACAGCCAATTTATAAATCAAAATGCAAAAGACCAAAACAACCCCTAATCTCTATCTCGACTCAAAATTCTCTTGGGGCGCCGTGGCGCTTGGTTTGGTATCGTAGCGCAGCGACGCTTCTTTCCTATTCCCTCCTCTCACATAACATAGCACCGCGGCGCTACTTCATGCCCCTCTTTCTTTCGTGCACAATTTTCTCTCGGCTCGCCGCGACGCCTATCGCGACACTTCGATAGAAATCAGATTTTGCTCTTTTGGGCGCCACGATGGACGCCGCGGCGCCCATACATCATTTCTTCTGGTCTTTAGTTTCTGGTACTTAGCCATTATGGCTCTTCTGTGGCTCTTCTTTTGCAACAGGGTCTCGTCACCGTTTGATCCACATTCAAAGCTCTTTATTTACCTACAAAACAAAACACAAAATACAAGTAAATGATTTAAATTATGTGCAAGTATGTATTAACATGTAAAGTGTGACAAAATTAATATGCAAACTATGCAATTGACTTTAGGAAAAATACCTAAAAATCATGATTATTTTCCTAAACTAGCCTAATGTATTTTATTCATGAAACCTACTGAAACTACCTTATAAAACTCCTAAAAATATCTAACTAAACCTCAAACACTAAATGAACTAATTAATACAAATATGTCTAAAAACTGACTAAATGCACCTAAAAACCTATGAAATTAACATGTAAAATACTAATCTAAAACTCAACTTATCAAATATATATATTATTTGAATCGATCATTTTGATCATAACTTGTGCATATTAAATCACATGCTTGAATATTGATAAGTTTGAATCAATAAGTTTTGATCAATAACTTGTATATTGATTCTGGTGCTTCACCTATCATACTTAGAATCATTATTTGGAAATACATGTATGCATACAATTCTTGAACTTGTATAAAAATATTTAAATCGGTTGCATGTATTTTTGAGAAACTATCTCTACATTGCACTTCATTTAGAATCATATTGGTTGGAATAGTGATTGTGGACTCATTCAAGATTGTAAGCTTAAATTATTGAGAGTGTTGTTATTCACTTCTCTATATCTTTGTAATCTTGATATATTGTTGACTTGGTTAAGTAAACCAGGACTATACCTTATTTGTATGGCATGTAACTACGCCCGTAAGTTGGTTGTAAGTTGTAGTTTACTAGCCAAGCCCTGGTGTATGCTAGATTATGGCTTTCTAACCAAGCCCTTCTGTAGGTTAGTATTGTAGTGGCTTTCTAACCAGGCCCTGGTGTTGGTTAGTGTAAACAGCTTCTAATCCGCCCATAAGTGATTAGACAATAGTGGATTGAGAAATCCTGATCGGTGTGATTGGGTAGTGGTCGTAGGTTTAAGGAGAACCGAACTACTCTAAATTCTTTGTGTTCATTTATTTTCCTGCACTTGTTATTTGGATTGTTACTAACTACGCACATTACTTGTTTAATTACAATATTAGAAAGGTAACTCAAAAATCTACCAAGTCCAATTCACCCCCTTTCTTAGACTATAATATTGGGCCAACACATATGTATCCTCGTAAAGTCATTAAAATCAACTCTGACGAGCAGAGCAAGACGTCGAGTGTCATAAGGCCTGACGACAACCTCAAGAAGTAGAGGTTGAGAGGTGGGTGAAGCCGCAAGAGTGGAAAGGGTTGCATCATTATCCGATGATGAAGGTGACGATGGAGAGGGCTCACGAGGTGGTCATGAGGCACGAGGTCGCCTCGTGGAAAGTGGAGTGGGTGTGGGTCACTCCCCAACCTCTACACGTCTTCGTGTAGGCCTGGGTGTGGGTGTGGGTGTGGGTGTGGAGGACTCATCGATCTCCAATCGACGTTTAGAAGTGGTTGTTTTCTTTGGAGGCATTTTGTCAAACACTATGTGTGAAAACAACAATACCACAAGGTTTTGGGTGAAAAAATGGTGAAAACGGGGATGACATGGATCGAAACGAAGGTGGGAGGTCGAGGCTGGTGTGAGAACGAGAAAAACAAGCTATAAAAATTGTATTTCCGTGAGAAATCAAAGGAGAAAAGAGAAAAAGAAAATTGATGAAAAGTTGTGAAAAATTGGTGGTTTAGATGATGAATGGGTTGATTTGATGTGTTTTTGGCTATAAAAATGATGGATTTGATGAACATGATGATGGGAAACAAGTTTGGAACGATCAAAACACTAAAAATTGGGGTTTGAGAAATCGGGTGGGAGAGGAGTGAAAAAGACGGAGAAAAATGAGAGAAATGAACTCTCGATTACCCAAGACTGTTCTGATAACGGTCTAAGGAATGCGTTACTCTTAAGAGGAGCGCGTGCATGTGTTTTTTGCAGGACACCTCTTGATGTTCTTGTAGAGAAGCTCGTTCCTCTCTGGAGGAGCACATACCTTTAGAACATAGAACACTTAAAAATTTTGATTTTCGATTTTCTTGATTTTCACTTTGATTAAACTGATAATTTATGATAATTCAAGAAAATTTTGGTCATTGCTGAGTGAATAATACACACATCAAATGATAAAAAAAATTATGATAAAAATCATTCACACCAAATTAAACACACATTTACATCAACAATAATTCATACAAGATTAACATTAATGAATCATGCATCATTATCAGAAACAATACATGCAAGATGATTAAGTAATACATGTACAATTATCATAAATGATATATTAAAGTGAACAAAAAATATTTATCATTCACACATCCACATGAATACGGTGGAAGTAATAAGATATAGAATGTTCAACATACATACTTCCAATCAAATTGAGCAATAATCATAACATCAATTTAGTATCAATGCTCAATAACATTATTCAATATCAAATGGATTAATACGTATAAAAATTTTAAGCACATGATCCATTTAATATAAGTCAACATTCTCCATGCGAACATATGATTATTGATTTTAGCTAGTTCACAAGATAAACATGTACATGTTACATAGCTTAATCAATGAACAAGATGTAAATCATTCAAAGTATGTTCAAACTGATTAACTTTAAGACATAGGCAATAAGATAAGACAATCATTTTAATCAAGCCTAAGATATTTTCAAAGTCATAGAGATGATACGCTTAAGCATAAAGTGACATGAAAAATCATCCAACTCAATCATTACTCAAGCAAATATATAATACTCATAAATAATGTGATATGTGCAATAAGAGTGATATGATAAGTATCATACTTGAATGGACATTTAATGCTTCAACAAAGACACGTCTTAACACAAAATTACTTTATGCTTAAGAGGATATGTTCAAGCCATTTGTGGAATAACACAATAAGATTATTTGAAATTTAAATAGAAGTGTTACCCACAAGCAAAGATCGATCATGAATCACTTCAAGGAACCTTGAAACTTGCATTTTGACTATCGACTGTGTTGCTCGAGTCCTTGTTGCATCCAAGGAGTTTCCTAATCCACATCTTCCATCTAGGAATCTTGGAAACCTTCAAATGCATATTTGTATTTTCGGATCTTCATCTTCATCAGTTGAGGTATAAATGATTGAACCACTAGATGTGGCGCTTGAAAGTTGGTCTTCCTCAACTTGTTCTTCTTCATAGCTCATATTCTCTAGTGATGATATTTCATTTTCGTTCACTTCATCTTGGTTATCATCACTTGGAAGATTGGAAAGTATTTCTCTTCTTTCAGATGAATCATCACTCTTTTCAAAAGAGGTTTTCAGTTCGCTTGACACATAGAGTATTCTTCAAAACTGCTATTAAATGGATCACCGAACATTTCAATAAAATTAACTTTGTATTTCCATTTGTCCGGAAAACCTTCTAAGAAATACTTAACCAACATTTGATGAGGATAGGTTATTCCATAACTTTGCAAATCACTTGTTAGTTATATGAACCTATCAAGTCCCTCATCAACTGTTTCCTCATGTAAGAACTTGAAATTTTCAAGAGATCTTTCTAGCATCACAGTTCTTACTGATGTTTCATCTTTGGCTTCTATAGATATCAATAAGTTCCAGAACTCTTCTAAGGTAAAATCCCATGGATTAAATGTTTCTACAATGCTTGTAAGATTTTTAGCCCATACTTTCAGAAGCTTGTCAGCAAAGCAGACGACGTTATTCCCACTTGGTATGTCTTGACCCAAACTTTTTAAATTCTCAAGAATTTTTCTGAACCTAGAACACGCCTCTTCAATTGGTTCATCATCAGGAAATATAAAATCTTCAAATCTTTTTGTTGCATCCCTGAGCCTTGATTCTTTATTATCTAGTGGCTCACAGTGAACCAAATTAAGCATTTCCCAAACATCTTTTGTAATCTCGCATTCACTAACTTGTTCTAAATCATTGTTCAGGAGACTGCAAAACAAAGCATACACCGTTTTGGAATTTAGACGATACTCTTCTTTTTCCTGCGTTGTCCATAGCTCGATTGGCTTGTCGGGAAGAGTATAACCATTTTCCACCATTTCCCAAAGATCAACGTCTTGTGATCTCATAAATGCTTTCATGAGAATCTTCCACTCATGAAACTTTCCTTTTCTAAACAAAGGTAGTTTATCAGTGTATGTACTGTTGTCCATATTATCGCTAGTTGAGCACTGTCCTAACATCTTACTCAAAGAAATTGTTAGATAACTTTGAGTGCAAAAACCCGCTCTGATACCGCTCGTTGGCCTAGTATTATAGTCCAAGAAGTGGGGTGAATTGGACTTGGCAGATTTTTGCGTTACCTTTCGGTTAATATAATAAAACAGATAAAGTGCATAGTAGGTAACAATCAAGATAAACAAGTGCAGGAAAAATAAATGGACACAAAGATTTAGAGTGGTTCGATTCCCCTTGAACCAACGTCCACTACCCAATCACCATGATCAAGATTTTCCAATACACTACTGGCTAGTCAACTTACAGCCATGACTAGAACCTGTTGACAGTAGCCAACACAAAGGCTTGGCTAAAAGCCTTCACTAACCAATACAAGGGCTTGGTTAGAAAGCCACACACACTAACCAACACAAGGGCTTGGTTAGAGAGCCACACTCTAGTCTACACAAGGGCTTGGCTAGAAAGCCGCATAGTAACCAACTTAAGGGCGTGGTTACGAGCTGTACAAGATATGGTATAAACCTCGGTTGACTAACACATCAAAAAATTCATCAAGAATACAAATGATAGAGATAAGTGTTCTCAAACACTCTCAACAATCTTAAGCATACGATCTTGAATGAGTAAACACCACTACTCCAACCACGATGATTTAAATGATGTGAAGTGTTGAAATAACTTAAATCAAATACATGCAATCGATTCAAATATAAATGATATGAAATCAAGAATCGAATAAGCACATGTATTCTAATATTGATTCTAATGATGATATAAGTAAAGCACAAGAATCAATATGCAACGATGATCAAGACTTGATGATTCTAAATGTATAAATAATTAAAATCAAGAATCAACCTACTCAAGTGATGATCTATGAAATCGATTCAATTTAGTATAAGTCTAGCACATGAATCGACACCACATGATATTTATGAAACCACTAAACTAGATAAAATGATATGAAGATCAAATAGGGTTTCACAAACTATATTCAAAATAAAATCAGTTTTCAAGATAATAACACAAGCACAAAAACTAATGTACTCAAATAAAATCACAAGAATCTAGATATAGAAAATTTACCCCACTTAGGTAAAAATGAAGCTTAGAGATTCTTCAAGTGTGATGATGGTTGAGAGATTCATTGCTCATAGATCATCAAGATTTAACAATATATGAAGAGAACACTAAAAAACATCTTGATTTATGGCTCAAGAGAAACATACAAGTTTCTCAAAGATTTTGCTAACTATACGGAAATATGAATCAAATAGCCAAATTTAGGTGAACTTTTGCTTAGAAAGAAGTTTAAAATCACTGAAAACTTGTTTTGGACTTGTAGAAATGCTAAGATAAAAAATGGTTCAAGTTCATGTATTTTACAAAAGTTGCTCTTCAAATGAGCAAAATACCACACCGAGGCACAAGAACGCGTTCCTCAAAGAAGGAGCACGCTTCTGCTTTGAAATTTGAAACTTTTCAGATTTTCCTCCAGTCAAGGAGCACGTTCCTTACATGAGGAGCACATTCCGTAATGTGTTCGTTGGGCATAGGAGAGAGGTCCTTCATCAAGAACAACTGACTCTATAAAATTTCCTATTTTGCCCATGACTACAAGAGCACATTGCTATTAAGAGGAGCACGTTCCTTTTTCCCGGATGAAAAAAATTTGAGTCTCGAGGAAACAACAGGAGCACATTCCTTTCTTAAGGAGCGCATTCCTTAAACTCTGATCAGAAAAACTTGAGTTTCGAAAAAATGCACAAGAGCGCGTTCCTTCATGTTGAAGTGATAGAAACCCGATTTTTTTATCGAAAAGTGTTTAAGACATTGTCAAACATATAAACTAACTTTCAAAACATTTTTGACAAGATTGAAACACAATTAACAAAGATAAACCCGTGTAAAATGATTGATTAAAATAGATGACCAAAACATTCGATACGTTACACGTAAACCGATAAAAACCATGCAAAGTAGGTAAAACGAATGCATGATAATCAATGATATATATATGCTTGATAAACAATTTTAACTATGTGATTGCATAATAATCATGATATTGTGTGTGCATGCATGATCAATATAATAATAGCGTATATGCATGAATATGATAACCTATATGCATGATTTTCAAAAATATGCAAGGCATATCGTGGTTAGAACGTGTAATGGTTACTCTACAACACTAAGATTCTAAACAAGAATTACAAACATGGAGCTCTTGAATCTTCGTGCAATGTTGTTCCATCTACATGCTTTGATAATATTGTTGAATCCGTATGATATAGCTAGTTAGCACTAGAACAACTACTTCAAAGAGATTAGTGATCATAAGTATGTTGTTTGTAATCATCAAAACAAAATAGGGTGAGAGTCGTTACATCAACAGTCATATCACTGGAATAAAGGCGCAAAAGTTTTTTCTTTTAGTTGCATTGCTTACATGATAACTTGAATTTTCTATATATATATATATAAATATATATTGATATGCATTGTTTATTTCATATCAAGGAGCATGCATGCATACAAAAGATGTTAGGTGTATAAATGATGATATAATTAAATTCTATTCACTAGGCATAGTTGGCTCACCCTTTCTACATTTTTCAGGTCCTTTAGGAGTAAAGAAAGGCATGGGTGTAGCCTATCATTAAGAACTGAAGGCTTGCCAGAATGTTTTATTTTGATATAGGTTGTTGACACATGATGTATATATTTCTTTTATTACTTTGTATTATGTAAATATATATATCACCCCACGCTTGTAATATAAGTGGATGTATGATCTTGGTATGGTGTTCTTGTTAGGTAGAAGTATTATCTGACATGAATGGTTATGACAGGTGTTTAGTACTTTGTGGTATAAATGGTATTATAATAGAATATGGATGATGTTGATTTTGAATTGTAATATTGGTGGTCTTGTTTATCAAGTTGAGGATGTGATAGATGGACTATTTACATATGAGATTTTGTTCGAGTCTGGTTGAGGCTTAATAGGAATCTAATTGTCTTATGGCATATAGGATGGTTAGATTTTTGTGTTGGTCAAGACACTCCTGGTGGAGTATGGGAAAGGGGTCCTGACAATGTTGGTATTAGCGCCACCTAGGTTATGAAAGACTTAGGAATTTAAAATCTTCAAGATAACGAATAAGCCTTACTATATTATTTTCTGTGTGTATTAATACAGTACGGTAGTTATGATACCGAATGATCTGTTTTGCTTCCTTATATGTGATGGTTGCCTTAATTTAATGTTTTAGATAAGGATGAGGAGGAGGGGTAGACCAAGGGGTACATATATGGAACGCCAAGAGCATACAAACAAGGAAATGATCAAAAGGTTAGAAAACCTATTAGAGGCACAGGGTCCATTGTTAGCGACCCAGCATACACAAATACAAGAGTTGATGGTTAGGAGGGAGACTGATGAGCAACAACTCGCTCTAGTAGTGCCTCAGACAGTTGATCCAGGTAGAGCAGAGACGGGTAGTAGTAGAGTGGATATTACAACAGTGCCTGCTGCCGCAGTACCACAACCATCTCCTACATCCACATCAGCGGGGGATGTGATGTTGCATCAGTCTGAATTGATGCAGAGGTTTATAAGAATGAAACCTGTGGAATTTAGGGGTGGTGTGAGCCTCAAACAGGTAGATGACTGGATTTTTAACATGGAGAAGATAACTAGATCCTTACAGCTGGATGATGAAACTCAAGTACTTTTTGCTGCACACACATTGATGAGTGATGTAGGGCACTTGTGGGTATCAATATTAAATATTGAAGACCACATAAGGACCTGGGCAAAGTTTAAGGAAGTATTTTTGGAGGTATACGTTCCTGCTACAGAGGGCGAGAAAAAAACTTAAGTTCCTTAATCTCAAGCAAGGTGACATGATGGTGTGGGAATATGAGTTTAAATTCACTAAGTTATCTTCCTACACACCAATATTAGTGAAGGATGAAAACCTAGTTATTTTGTGGAGGATTGAAGCCAGCCATCAGGCAGGCTTTGTCAGCGACAGGTGTAGATCAGTATAAACATGCTTTTAACAGAGCATTGCATTATGAGTTGGTCGAACAGAGAAATAGTCCAACGGTGCAGGCGACTCAGAGTGTGACATCTCAAACACAGGCAGTATCAGGCAGTGAAGTACAATCTTCATGGTCCGGGAAGAAATGGGGTAAGAAGCAGAAGTTTAACAAGGGGCACAGGCTGTTGGTGCGCTAAGAGAGGCATCCACTGTTCAGGGAGGAGCAGTGATTGCCCCAGTCCCTACTTCTACTCCATCATCAGCTGTCCAGATACAAAGTACAACTAGGTTACCTATACCACAGACGAGAGACAAAGGTCAAGGTAGAGGCAGATGAGGTGGAAGACTGGGCTTTAGAGCGCCTGATACCAGTTCACAAGTGGGATCTACTATGCCCGGAGCTCCGTATATATGCTATCGATGTGAGCTGGCACGACATAGAAGGCTTGGGTATCTGAATTCACCTATGACAGCTCTAGTTAGCACTCCTCAATCTGCCAGTAACAAGAAAGCCAAAGCTGTGACAGAACCTGATCCAGAGGCATTCAAGACACTGTCGAAAGGTATGATCACTATCTATGATTTGCCTATGTATGTTCTTATTGATGTTGGATCTACACTTTCTTTTATATGTGGAAATGTTGTAGATAGATTGAAAATTTCACTTGTTAGAGCTAGTACATGGTTGATGTTGAGTACTGCAGTAGGGGATAAGATCTACCCTAATATGATTTCTTAACATTGTGTGGTAAAATTGGGTGATTATGATATGCATGTGAACCTTAGAGTTTTGAGATTTTTAGAGTTTGATGTTATCCTAGGAATGGACTGGCTAGTAGCCTATCACGCATATGTAGACTATTTTGCTAGGGAAAACATTTTACAAATTCTTGGATATCCTACCTTTGAGTATCAAGGTGGAGCATCAAACAAATCAATTACCAGGGGTAGATTGATTTCAAATGAGGAGAGGGTGGTATTAGCTAGTTTGATACCAAAGGATGGGAAGACCAATGGGGTCAAACTCGATGATATTCCTATTGTGCGGGAGTTCCCAGAGGCATTTCCTAATGATCTTTCTGGGTTATCTCCCAAGAGGGAGATTGATTTTATTATTGAATTGATTCCTGATATAAAACCTATTTCTATGGCACCGTATAGAATGACACCTAAAGAATTACAAGAGTTGAAAGTATAGTTGGAAGAACTATTGGCTAAGGGTTTTATAACCCCAAGTGTGTCACCATGGGGAGCTTCAGTGTTGTTTGTGAAAAAAAAGGATGGGAGCTTGAGACTGTGCATTGATTATAGACAGTTGAACCGAGTGACGATGAAGAACAAGTACCCCCTTCCACATATAGATGACTTGTTTGATCAGCTGAAGGGAGCTAGATTTTTCTCCAAGATTGATTTGAGATCAGGTTACCATCAGCTGAGGATTAGGGAGGAGGATGTACTTAAGACCATTTTTTAGGAGTAGATATGGGCACTATGAATTTCTGGTGATGCCATTTGGTGTAACCAATGCACCAACCATGTTTATGGATCTGATGCAATGGGTATTTAAACCATATCTAGATCAGTTCATCATTATTTTTATTGATGATATCCTGGTGTATGCCAAAACTCATGAGCATGAAGAACACCTCAGAATGACCTTGTAGACATTGAAGGATCATAGGCTGTATGCTAAGTTTAGCAAATGTGAGTTTTGGATTTCAGAGGTGAAATTTCTTGGTCATGTGGTAAGCTCGGAGGGGATTTCAGTTGATCCTACCAAGGTTGAGGCTATTATCAGTTGGCCGAGACCTACCACAAAGACAAAGATTAGAAGTTTTTTGGGATTGGCAGGCTATTACAAGATATTTGTGTAAAGCTTTTCAGAGCTTGCTACACCATTGACCAAGCTGACCCAGATGAATGTGAAAATGCCTTGGTTGAATTGAAAAGAAAGTTGACATCTGCACCGATTTTAATCTTACCAGAACTAGGCCAAGAGTTAGTGATCTATACAGATGCTTCTCATATAGGCTTTGGGTTTGTACTTATGCAGAAGGATAGGGTCATTGCTTGTGCATCGAGGTAGTTGAAGGTGCATGAGAAGAACTACAGTACATGATTTGGAGTTGGCTTGTTGACACAAGTGTGTCTAAGAGAGGGTGAATTGGACACAATAATCAATTTAAATCTTTAATAAAAACTTGCAATAATGTCAAACAATTAATGCTGAAAATAAATAAGTATTGCACAGATGATTTATAGTGGTTTGGCTATGTGCCTACCTCTACTACCCAACCTCCTTAGTTATGATTTCTAACTTCACTAAATAATCCTCTTATGGGTGAGGACAAAACCGTTACAACTTTTTTAGCTTCACGGGTGTGAGAACAACCTTACTACTCTTAACTTACAAGTGTGAGACCTACTTACAACTCTCAACTTACAGGTGTGAGACCTACTTACACTCTTGGCTTCACAGGTGCAAGACAACCTACACTCTTGACTTTACAGGTGCAAGACAACCTACACACTCAACTTCACGGGTATGAGTAAACCACTAACTATCTTATCTTAACAAGATAACTTTCTACAACTTATACAATTGCAGTTATACAACTCGATATAGATGAAAGATAATCAATTCAGTACAACTGTATCCCGTGAACCTTTACTCAAATGAACCTTTTCAGCAGTAAGAAGATAAGTTTGAATAAGCTGAAAAATAGAGTAAAATATCGTTATCTTTCATTGAGATTTTCAGAGATATAAAATATAAAATTTAAGCACGCAATGAAAAACTTCTTGCAAAAGAAAATCCTTTTTCAAAATAGAATTTGCAAACTTGCAGATTTTGAGATTGGAAGTTCGACTAACTTTCTAAACGTTTTTGCACAAAAGATTTTCTAGTTCTTTGATTTGATTTTGGAGCTCTCTTTTTATAAAACACTTTGTGTGCCAAAGCCGTTACATTTGAATTTGAAATAAATTTCAAACATTGAATCAAAACGACTTGATTCTTACATGAAAATGGTAAGTTTAGTTTTTGTAGAAATGGTCTGGTTCGATTCAGTTATCATGAAAATAGAAATGATAAAAAATTCATCGTTCATGCAACTGAATGGTCAATAGTAAGGTGACAGTCACTTTTTAGTTTTCTGATAGTGTTCTATCAGCGTCCTAAAGTAAATTGTTCTGAAAATGCAGTTTAGTGTGACTTACTCAGGGAGGGCGCTAATACCACATTAGTGTCCTGATGGCAGCTGCTGGTTTTTCCATGTTGGTTCGATGAGGGCTCTAATGCTCAATCAACGTTCTGCTTTGAACGATGAACATTCAAACCTAGAAACCATCAGCGTCCTGAAAACAATTTTTCTAGAAATTTGATTTTCCAACACTTGATTTAGTCAAATCAACGCTTCAGCTTTTTGGATCAAATCAAACATTTAGAAATCATGCAAATGATTCAAAGATTAATTAAAAAAACCTTCGAAATAATTCGATTAAGATCATTTTCTTCAAAATTCAAAGACTTTAGAAAAGACTTAGATATATATATATATATATATATATATATATATATATTTGTTGAGAAAGCTTTCAAGTAAAGTTGTACATTCTAACATTTAACCTTTTTGATTTTGATCTTGATAACTTGACTTGCCATAGATTCATTTGATTGAGTTATCCTTGAGACTTTATTTTCTTCCAAACTGATTTGCTGAAACACCCCAACAAAATCATTAGATCACAAGATTGAGTGATTTGGAATCATCAAAACATTCTTTCATGGGGTTCCTCTTGAGATGACAGGCTGTAGTTGTCTTTGCATTGAAAATTTGGAGGCATTATCTCTACAGAGAGAAGTTTACACTCTATTCAGATCATAAGTGTCTAAAATATTTTTTTTCACAAAAAAACCTGTATATGCAGCAAAGGCTATGGTTAGAGCTTCTCAAGGATTATGACTTCATATTGGAGTGTCATCTTGGGAAAACTAATGTTGTGGTTGATGCATTGAACAGGAAGAAGGTAGAGACTGCTATTATCGCTAGTCAAATGTCACATGAGTGAAGATTATTAAAGGAAGCTATTATGACAAGTATTCATCCTATCAATACAGACACTATGATATGTGCTCAGATGAGAGCTCATCCTGTTCATATTTAGGAGGTGGTAGATCAGCAGCGGTTGGATGTTGATTATATCATGTTCAGGACTTGGGCTGAGGATGACAGTCGTGAGGACTGGTTGTTGGCTTCAGATGGTATATTGCGGTTTAGGGGGAGATTATGGATTCCTACAGATCCACGATTCAGGCGAGATGCACTTCAAGAGTCACATAGATCCAAATATACTATTCATCTAGGTGCTACCAAGATGTATCAGGATATTAAACGAGCATATTGGTGGTCTGGCATGAAAGGAGACATAACAGAGTATATCAGGAAATATGAGATATGTCAGCAAGTGAAAGCTGAACATCAGAAACTTGGAGGGTCGTTGCAACCACTATTCATTTCGGAGTGGAAGTAGAGCATATTACCATGGATTTTGTAGGACTTCCTAGATCACAATGGAGTCATGATGTCATCTGGTTCATAGTTGATAGGTTGACCAAATCTGTTAATTTTCTTCCAATAAACACCAGAGATTTTGTAGGCAGATTGAGCCGATTGTATGTGAGTGACATTATTCGTTTACATGGAGTCTCGGTGTCCATAGCATCAGATAAAGACTTGAGATTTACTTACCAATTTTGGCAGGGGTTGTAGGACAAATTTTTATCCCAATCTGATGGTCAGACAGAGAGACTGATTCAGATATTGGAAGATATGCTCAGAGCCTGCACTTTAGAGTTTGGTGGGAATTGGGATGATTATATCCATCTGTGTGAGTTTGCATATAATAATAGTTATTAGTTCAACATTAGTATGACTCCTTTGAAGACGTTATATGGGAGGCCATGCAGATCCCCAGTTTGTTGGACTGAGGTAGGGGATATCGCTTTGATGGGTCTCGTTTTTGTGCAACAACACACAGAGAAGATAAAACATATTCGACACAATATGAAAGCAACCCAAGACCGATAGAAGAGTTATATGGATAGTAGGAGGAAGGTGTTAGAGCGTGAAGTGGGAGACCATGTACTATTGAAGGTCTCACTACAGAAAAGGCAGACTAGATTTGGAGTAAAGGGGAAATTAGCTCGTAGATTTATTGGACCATTTGTGATCCTCGAGATGATTGGTCTGGTTGCTAATAGGTTAGTCTTACCACCTTAGCTGGCAGCAATTCATAACGTATTTCATGTTTCGATGTTGAGGAAGTATTATCCAGATTCTTCTCATGTGTAAGACTAACATTTAGATTTGAGACGGGATGGGGCTTACAATGAAATGCCAGTAGTGATCCTTGACAAGAAGGTGCAGAAACTTAGGAACAGAGAAATTCTCATGGTCAAGGTCAAGTGGCAATTTCATGGTGAAGAATAGTATATTTTGGAGCGTGAAGATTACATGAAGGAACATTTCTTAGACTTTATGAAATGAGGTATACTCTTTACTTTTAAATTTTGAGGACGAAATTTCTTTTAAGGTGAGGAGACTGTAACAACCCTCATTTTCATGAAACCGGATACCCAAATCGGTGTAAGACATTAACCTTAGTGTGAGTCATTGCATGGTGTTTTGTATGTGTGAATAGGTGTCTTAGGTGTGTATACGATGTGTGTTAAGTGGGTGAAACAACCGGTGTGAAAAATAAGAAAAAAACACAGGAAAAGGCAAATGAGTCAACTGGATTGAAGAACAATCAACTGGATTTGGGTGGGCCCACTTTGGTGAGGCAGTGGAGATTGTTTTAAACGAAATGTTTTTCGCTTTTTCTTATTCCATCACATCCAGAACAATAGAGAAATGCTAGAAAATGAAGGGGAAAGAAGATTTGATCAAATCTTGGCCAAATCAATACTTTGGTAAGTGTTTTTCATCTAATTTCTTCATGAAATTAATAGTTAAGCCAATTGTAAGCTTTCCCTCGGACTAATTTTTGTTGTGGGAGTTGTTTTACGGTGTTTTCAGAAATGGGGTTTTTACCCAAATGAACTGGAAATTAGTTGGAAGTGTTGATTAACACTTCCTAGGTTGTAAAAACACTAAATCTGAGATTCCTATGTGTTGGATCATAATTTCAGTGCAGGTATGGTTGTCGAAAGCTAAGTTTGACACTGGTGACCTTTGGAACCTTGTTAAACCTCAATGGAAATACAATTTGCGACCATAGAATTGTAGAGGAATCAATTTCGGACGTTTCGATATCAAAATCATGATTTTTGGATATCGATTAGTATTTTTAGGAATTGGTTGAATGGTTTCGGTGTACATGTTGGAATTTGAAATTAGTGAAATAATAAATGAATGGTTTTAAATTGTTATCTTTCATTGTAAAATGATATTCGAAATGTTTTGAAGGAAATGAGACCAAATAGAGTTAGTTGAGTATTTTTGGGCTTGTATGTATACATGGTGTGTTATATGGAATATAACTTGATGAATTATGAATAAATGAATTATGCCAGTAATATTAGAGGGTTGTGATACACTTGGTTGAGAAGAGTGTGGAGTTAGCTTGTGGTGGTTGTTGTGAGTAGAATTTTAGTTATATTGTGTTGGCCCAGTATTATAGTCCA
The DNA here is from genome assembly GCA_035771175.1 of Paratinospora sagittata. NCBI lineage: Eukaryota > Viridiplantae > Streptophyta > Magnoliopsida > Ranunculales > Menispermaceae > Paratinospora > Paratinospora sagittata. The sequence goes on from CM069608.1 coordinate 14,433,744, forward strand.
AGAGGGGGGGAAGGGGGGAGGGGGTGAATTGGACCGAGCAGATTTTTGCGTTACCTTTCGGTTAATTAATTTAAACAGAATATATGCACAGTCCCGGTTACAAGCCGTACAACAATATGGTATAGTCCCGGTTGACTAACAAGTCAACAATACATCAAGATTACAAATGATAGATAGATATGTTTTAAAAATACTCTCAACAATTTTAAGAGTGCAATCTTGAATGAATAATCACTATTATTCCAACCATAATATTTTAACTGATGTGTAGTGTTGAAATAGTTATTTTCAAATATATGTAAACGATTCAAATAGTGATAATGTAAGATCAAGAATTGAATATGCACATGTATTCAAATATTGATTCTATAGATGATACGTATGAAGTATAAGAATCAATATGCACAAATGATCAAGACTTGTTGATTCTAAATAGATAGATGGTAAAGTATAAGAATCAATATGCTCAAGTAATGATCAATGAAATCGATTCAAAATAATGTAAGTTTAGCACATGAATCGATACCACATAAGATGTATGAAACCACTAATCAAGATAATATCATATGAAAATCAAGTATGGTTTCACAAGCAATATTCAAAACAAAAACTGTTTTCAAGATATCAAATCAAGCACAAAATTGATTAACTCAATAAAAATCACAAGAATCTTAATAGAGAGATTTTACTCAACTTAGGTAAAGGTGAAGCTCAAAGATTCTTCAATTGTGATAATGGTTGAGAGATTCCTCCTTCACTGATGATCATGAACAATAAGATGTGAAAAACTCACTTGAACACAACTTGATCAACACTTAAGAATGTCTTTCAAAGTATTTTAAAGATGTTGAAAGAATGAGGAGAACTCTTTGAAAGTTTGAATCAAAGATTCACATGTAGTGAACTTTTTCACTTAAAAGATGTTTAAGAAAACTCAAGAACTTGTTTCATTAAACTCAAGAGCGCGTTCCTTCACGTTGAAGTGATAGAAACTCAATTTTTCGATCAAAATGAGTTTAAGAAATTGTCAAACATATAAACCAACTTTGAAAACATTTTGTCAAGATTGAAACACAAATTGCGAAGATAAACACATGTAGAACAATCGATTAATACAGATGATCAAGACATTCGATATGATACACGTAAAACGACATGCAGAGTTGTTAATATGAGTGCATGATAAAGGATGATATAGATATGCATGATAAATTACCTTAACTATAAAATTGCATGATAATCATGATAAAGTGTGTGCATGCATGATCAATATGATAACAGTGTATGTGTATGAATATGATAACCTATATGCATGATTTTGAAAAGATGCAAATCGTTTGTGGTTGGAACGAATAAGGATTACTCTACAACACTAAGATTCTAGACAAAAGATTACAAACATAAAGCTCTTGAATCTTCGTGCATTATTGTTCCATCCACATATTTTGACGATATAGTTGAATCCATCCGATATAGCTAGTTAACACTGAAAAACCTAAGTCAAAGAAATTAGTGATCACAAGGAATGTTGTTTGTAATCATCAAAACAAAACCGGGTGAGAGTCGTTACATCAACATTTGTTATTTATATCATCCTATTATACTGAATGTTTGTTCATGTATACTTATGAAAATAGCATGGTGTGATTTAAAAGGGGAAAAATTCTTTAATTCATGTGAGTTGATACTAAACATGATCTAAAGGAGAAGTTTTATAAATCTTCAATTGGTCATATGGAGGGGGTATTATTTGTTATTTGGCGGAGTCACATGATTAGTATTGGGTTTATTCTCTGAAAGGTGCGGAGATGGACTTTTAACAATGTAATGGAAACTCGCGCTGGGGTATTAGGTAACTCCATAATTATGACCACTGATGGTAGTTACTCCAATTAATAATTTTAAATGTGACACAAGGTTGAGGTTGAAAGGTGTTCCCATGGGTTATATGTTTAATGTAAACTTTGGGACACTCGTCATATCATTGGAATATTTGCTTTAAGTTGCATTGCTTACATGATAACTTGAATTTTCTATATATATATATATATATATATATACGCATTGTTTATTTCATATCAGGGAGCATGGATGCATACATGAGATGTTAGGTGTATAAATGATAATATAATTAAATTCTATTCACTAGGCTTCGTTGGCTCACCCCTTTTACATTTTTTAGGTCATTCAGGAGTGAAGAAAGGCAGGGGTGTAGCCTATCAGTAGGAACTCAAGCCTTTCTAGAAAGTTCTATTTTGATGTAGGTGGTTGATACAGGATGTATATATTTCTTTTATTACTTTGTATTATGTAAATATATATATCACCCCACACTTGTACTATAATTGGACGTATGATCTTGGTATGGAGTTCATGTTAGGTAGAAGTATTATCTGACATGGATGGTTATGACAGGTGTTTAGTACTTTGAGGTATAAATGGAATTATCATAGAATATGGATGGTGTTGATTTTGAATTGTAATATTGGAGGTATTGTTTATCAGGTTGAGGATGTGGTAAATGGTCTATTTATAGAGGAGACTTTGTTTGAATCTGGTTGAGGCTTAACAAGAATCGAATGATCCTATGACATATAGGATGGTTAGATTCTTGTGTTGGTCAGTACACTCCTGGTGGAGTATGGGAAGGGGGTCTTGACACAATATCCCATGAATAATATAGAACAAGTGTAAAAGAAACTTGAATATATAAAATTACAACCTACGAAGTCCTAATCCTTTAACGTGTGTCACATACACATCTCTAGCAATAGGTTTTGTAAAAGGACCTGGAACCATGCGTCTAGTAGGTATGTATTCTAAAGACACTTCATTCTTAGCTACTATATCGCAGATGAAATGATATCTCATATCAATATGTTTGGTATATCCATGGTACTTAAGGTCTTTCGCATTGGCAAGGACAACCATACTATCACAATGGATTGTCACTAGATTTGCAGAATTTGGTACAACTCCGAGATTGTGGAAGAGCCTCTGCAACCAAACAGCTTCCTGCACAGCAGCAGAACATGCAACGAATTTTGCTTCCATCATAGTTAAGGCAGTACAAGACTGCTTTTTACCACTCTATGAGATAACTTCTCCATTAAGCAAAAACGTGTATCTTGATGTGGATTTTCTTTCATCTAGATCACCACTCCAATCTGCGTCACTATAGCCTACTAAGTGTGTTGGCATGTTGACCCTCAGTACCCTTGCATGTTTTGATGATTGGAAACAACAATTCTTGTTTACTGATCACTTTGACTAAGTTGTTTCAGTGCTTAAATGTTCAAATCTCAAGAATCAACCGAAAAGTCAAAGTCAAAGCTCGAAATGGATTAAAGCATGAAGAATATATTATAAAATCTTTTTGTACTTGTTTAGATTCCATAGGGTTGTAGAGTACTTTCCATTTGTGTCAGCCAAAATTATGCACTTGTTTAAAATGTTTTTTCAAATCATATTTGTTTTGAAAGGTCAACCGTTTTTCATGAAAGTAAAATCTTTGCATGTTTGATCAAAATGATTTCAACTTATTTTTTGATCTCAAAAGTATTTTAATTATATTGTTTTAAAGTGCTTTTAAATGTGTTTAACATTGGTTTATCATAAAAGCATGTTTTGATCATAAATTATTGAGAAAAAGGTCAAGTTTCTACACACTGGACAGGTAGAAATTCGTTTCCATTTTGAGAAATGCGTTTCCACTTGCCTTAAGTGATTTTTCACTTAGTCATGCAGAAACACATATCCACATGGATGTCCAGAGAATAAGGTTTTGCACCTTATAGAGCAGAAACATGTTTCCTTCAATTGTGACAAAATTTGTGTTTTCAAGTAGAAATGTGTTTCCTTAAGTTTTAACATAATGCAACTTTTCTGCTATTTTTAAACAGAAACGTGGTTCTGTCAATAGAAACGTGGTTCTTACCTTTTCGAAAATATTTTTGTATAAATATGTGTCTTAGCTCATTGTGCGTAACCTCTTGGAAAATCTTTGAATGAATGAAACTTGTGTTATAAGTTAGTTATCCACATTTTTTAGAAGAAAAACAACTTTCAAAAGAGATTTTGATTTTGAGAGAATCGTGGTTTTCCATTTTGAGAAGAAAAACATTAAAGTTCTTCAAGTGTTTCTATCAAGTTCTCTTGTGCATCAAATATTCATTTATGAGAAGTCATATTTTCTAGAAATTTCAAGTGATAGAGAAGAATCTTTGATTGTGCGCTTCAATCTTCATCATTTTCAATCATGTCCAAAGAGGTTCTTCCTTCATCACAGCTTGCACGTCATTTTTACACACTTTGGTTGTTCATCATTTGGAAGGTATTCATTCAACTTGTACTTATATTTGAGACTTGTTTAGCAAAGAACACTCTCTCCATCTTTTGTAAAAGTTGATGTATATTGAATTGGCTTGTTAGCCAATTGGGAAGTCTCTTATCCGGAGGACGGTGTTTGTAACGGTTGGATCCACACTTGTAAGTTGGATCAAGGTTAGGTTGTAACAGTTTGATCCATACTTGTAAGTTGGATCAAGGTTAGTAGTGGATATTTGGAAAATCTTTGCCAGGGAGGTCAAGTTGTGGAGGTAGGCTTTGAGGAAGATGAACCACTATAAATCATTGTGTCCATTGTTTACTTTCCTTGCACCTTTATTCTTTTTTACTCTTGACATTAAGTGTTATTTAAGGTTTCACAAAAGTCCAATTCACCCCCCTCTTGGACAAAAACCTGGGCCAACAATTGGTATTAGAGCGGGTTTTTACCTCAAAGTTATCAAACAATTTCTTTGAGTTATGGCAACAAATGGTAGTGCTAAGGGTTTATTCAAGGAAGGTCTATCCACCTACCAACCGCCAAAGTTTAAAAGAGATCATTATATCCATTGGAAGAAAAGAATGAAGTTCTTCCTACGAGCTCAAGATGTAGAACTATGGGAAGTTGTAAATAATGGATATGAACTTCTCATCAAAGTTGAGAATGAAGTTACATTGCCTAAGGAGAGAATGTTGGTGTCACACCCCGCCCGGATGCGCTTAAACCGATAGAACACTCACAGGCGAGGCCCGAATGCATTATAACAGTTACCGAGTGAGCAGGTACACAATTGAGTACAAATCTAATTTCATTAATTTCAGAATGTATTTTGTATAAAAATGTAATTGAGGGAACATCCTCCCAAAATCTCCCTAATAAATAAGCAAGGGGTACAAAATGAGGGCCCAAACACCTCCACCCAATCCACCCTAGACTCCTGTAAAAATGGTTAACAACGGGAGTGAGCTATTGCCAAGTGGGTAAAATAGTTCGTGAATATGACAATTAATAAAGAAGACTTCATAATCAAACATCACATATACACAACATAGCATCATAAATAATACAATGTCGCTTAACAAGAATGTATGCATGACATCGTCTCGTAATAGTTCTGTGATCGTTCATCACCTTGAGTTCAAGTACAGATGTCCATCCCCAGGTAATACTAGGTTCACATTGTACGTCCATCTCTAGGGAAAACATCAATAATAGTGAGCATAATTGCTCCAATAACTATTCCATATATCACAAACCACTTATGTCCCTAGGTGGTTCTTATTTCCTGTATGATGACTATGCATGTGCGGGTCCCGTCTTTCCTAATATTAGACAGGATTTGGCAGTGTTTGGTGATGCTTATCAGAGTCAACATCGCTGCGTGCGTCGTTAGGATGTCTAGTATTACTTATACAAGCAGACAACTTTCAATAGGACCAACCAGAACAGTCTCCAGGTCGGGAGGTGGGAACACGAGGTCCCGCTTAAATACCAAGTCTTCTAGATCAACAAGCTGCCTCCCGTTCACTATTCAAAGTTACTGAGGACAAGACAAAGTCTGGTTGAGTCAAATTGACCACTAATCCAGTGTAGTAATTGCATAATAAACAGACTCCAAATATTAAGGCATAACTATGATATGTGTGAACATTATACGCAATAATGCAGTGTAAATGAATAATAGACATAATGATAAATGAATGAAAACTTTATGAAAAGTCATAAGACATGCAAACCTATGTTTCGTTTTCCACCTTCAGATAATACTGCTTTCCAAAATTGGCGCTTCTTCCCAAGCAGAGTCGCTTAGCACCGCAAAAAGAGTCTCAAAAAGAGAAGGAGAGAGAATCTCAAAAGAGATAGTATGTCTCTAGAAGAGGGGAAGAGAGTGAGGAGGAATGGTGTGAGAAATGAGGGAGGAGGAATCCCCTTTTTATAGGAAATTCGGGCGCCCGAATGTCCAGAGATTTTTTTTTGTATAAACCAGGGGTATTGCAGTTGGCCCAGATAATGTCCAAGAGGAGGGTGAATTGGACACTTGTAGGATTTTTAAAAACTTTCAAGTAACAAAAATATGCAAGCAATAAAAATAGAGATGGGCAAGAAAAGTAAAGCATGTTAATGTAACTACTCTCACCCTGTTTTATTTTGATGATTACAAAAAACATACTTGTGATCACTAATCTCTTTGACGTAGTTGTTTTAGTGCTAACTAGCTATATCAAAAGGATTCAACCAAACTATCAAAGCATGTGGAAGGAACAACACTTTACGAAGATTCAAGAGCTTCATGGTTGTATTTCTTATTTAGAATCTTAGTACTGTAGAGTAACATTTACATGTTCCAATCACAACATGATTTGCATCTTTTCGAAAATCATACATATAGTTTATTATATTCATGCATATACAATATTATATTATTAATCATGCATGCACACACATTAGTATGATAATTATGCAATCACACTTAGTTAAAATTGTTTATTATGCATACTTTTATAAGTGTTTAACATGCATTAAACTTACCAACTTTGCGTGGTTTCATAGTTATACGTGTCTGTTTTGATTGTCTCAATCATATGCTTAGTCGAGATATTTACACATATATAACTTGTCAATTATACTTTCATCTTGTCAAAAAATATTTTTAAAGTTAATCTATGTATTTGACAATGTCCTAAACTCATTTTGATAAAAAAAAAAAAAATTGGGTCTCTTTCACTTCATAGAGAAAGAACGCGTCTCTCTTAAGGAGTGAGCTCCTGAGCGTTTTCTTGAGACTCAGTATTTTTTTATTAGGGTTTAAGGAACACGCTCCTTGTAAGAGGAACTCGCTCTTGTGGCTTTTCCCGAGACTTAGAATTTTCTGATCAGGAAAAAAGGAACGCGCTCCTTAGAGAAGAAATGCACTCTTGTTGCCAAGGGCAAAATAGGAAAGTTTATAGAGTCAGTGGTTCTTCATGAAGGAACCCGTTCCTATGCCCAACAAACATATTGAGGAACGCGCTCCTTAAGTAAGGAATGTGCTCCTTAATTGGAGGAAAATCTGAGATTTTTCAGATTTTAAAGCAAAAACGCACTTCTTCTTTGAGGAACGTGTTTTTGTGCCTCGGTGTGGTATTTTTTATAAATACCACACTTGCTCATTTGTTAAGCAACTTTTGCGAAACTTAGAAAACTTGTGCAATTTTCATCTTCGTCTTTTTACAAGCCAACAACAAGTTCTTAAGCGATTTTAAACCTATTTTATAGCAAAAGTTCACCTACCTTTGTTCATTTTATTCATACTTCCAAAAAGTTCTCCAAATCTTTCAAAACTTTGAGAAACTTGTATGTTTTCATTGAGCAAGTGTTCTAGATGTTTTTGAGTATTATCTACATATTTTGTTGAGTCTTGATCAAGTTTGAACGTGATATCTCTCATTCAACATCACTCTTGAAGAATCATTGAGCTTCAACCTTACCCAAGTGGGGCAAAATTTTTCTAACTTGATTCTTGTGATTTTGTTTGAGCAAATCAGTTTTATGCTTAAGTTAATATCTTGAAAACTGATTTCTTCTTGACTATTGTGTGTGAAACCTATTTTGATCTTCATATCATTATATCTTGTTTAGTGATTCCATAAATATTTTGTAGTATCGATTCATTTGTTAAATTTATATTATATTGAATCGATTTCATAGATCAATACTTGGTTTGCATGATTCTTGAACTTAATCATTTACACTTTTAGAATCATCATGTTTTGATCATCATCATATATTGATTCTTGTGCTTTAAACTTATTATTGTTAGAATCAATATCTTGATAGTTGTGCATATTCGATTCACGGTTTCACATCATATATATTTGAATTGATTGCATTTGAGAAAAACTATTTCAATACATCGCATCATTTAAATCATTGTGGTTGGAATAGTATCATATACTCATTCATTGTAAGCTTTATATTGTTGAGTGTGTTGTAGAACACATCTCTATATCTTTTGTAATCTTGATGTATCGTTGACGTATTTGTCAACTTGGGATTAATACCATATCTTGTATGGTTTGTGAACATGCCCGTAAGTGGTTACAGTGTGGCTTACTAGTCAAGCCCTTGTGTAGGCTAGAGTGTGACTTTCTAGCCAAGCCCTTGTGTTGGTTAGTGTGCGGCTTTCAAACCGAGCCCTTGTGTAGGTTAGCTTGTGTGGCTTTCTAACCAAGCCCTTATGTCGGTTAGTGTAAACAACTTCTAGTCACACCCGTACGTTGACTAGCCAATAGTGTATTGGAAAATCCTAATCATGGTGATTGGGTAGTGGCCGTAGGTTCTAAGGGAACCAAACAACTCTAAATCTTTGTGTCCAATTTATCTTTCCTGCATTTATTTATTTTTATTGTTACCTACTGTGCACTTTAATCTGTTTAATTATATTAACCGAAAGGTGACGCAAAAATTCGTCAAGTCCAATTCACCCCCCCTCTTGGACTATAATATTGGGCCAACAAAGCACACAAGGATTTTAGCGTGGTTCTGCTCTCAAAGCCTACCTCCATAACTTGATCTCCCCGACCAAGATTTCCCAACCCAACACTACATGATTCTACTTCATGGGCGAGGATCAAAACCGGGTACACACTCACTTCACAGGTGTGAGCAACCTTTTTACCTTCACCGTCCCTCTATAAGAAGACTTCCTAGGGACTAACCAGTCACTTCAATTACAAAGAGATTGAGTTGAGGAATTCCTTACTAGAAAACCTCTTGAGATACTTACAATGGCACTGGACCTTACTCAAGAATGTGCTCAGAGAATGGTAAAGATGAAGTGCAAGAGCAGATAGTACGGTCTTCTTGAAATGATTCTTTGGATGATTGAAATGTAAAAGGTGTAGCATGTTCAATCCAAAGCTTTGTTTTGAGAAAACAAGTTTTCTAACTCAAAAACACTTGAACACTTTGCAAATGAGATTACCTTGAAAATAGTTTATTGGTTGTGTTGTGAGAACAACACTGTTATGGTTTTATATAAATAACAGAGCATGAATGAGATATAAGTTTCAATCTCCAAGTAGCTCTGAGATTCTTTCAACCAAAATGGATGAGGCAAAAACTTTTGTGAAAATCTGTTCGAAAGTACCAATAATCAAAGAAGAAAGCTTGAGCAAAGCATCGCTTTCATTGTGCAGAAAAAAAACAGACTTCCTGACACCCAACAGTAGTGCACTGCTCCAGATAGGAGCGTACTGGAGCACGAAGAACATTTCTCAGCTGTGCAGAAAACAATGCGCTTCTCCACAAAGGAACGCACTTATGGCACGAGGCCGAGAGATGTTTGCTATCTTAATCTTAGAGGAGCGCGTTTCTCTAGCAATGAGCATACTTGTCTGATACAAACTAGAAACTGGATAATTTCTAGCTCCAAAGCAACACGCTGCTCTAGAGGGGAGCGCTTTGGTGACTGTGGCAGACCATTAAGTGATCTGGTAATGCAGGAAGCACGTTGTTATCTTAAGGAGCGTGCTGGTCTGACACTTAACACCAAAAATTGACTTTTCGTTGAAAATACATTGCACAAACTTGTTCAAATTAATTCAAACACTTTTGACCATCAAATCAAATATTTGAAAACAATCTAAATCATTTTCAATGAAGATAAAACGTGGTTTAAATGATTGAAAACATTTTTCAAAAACATTCAAGGATCATGCTCATTTGTAAACTCATGATATGCACAAACTCTAAGCAATTCTAGAATAAGATCCTACATCTTAAGATCATCTAGAAAAGTAAAAACAAAATTACATCAATATCTTCACGTTTCTTGATCTTTAAAGTCTTCATAGTCTTCAAGCTTTAAACCTTGTACTTGAATTGTGATGGTCAATAAAGTTGAAAGCACTTGAGTGAAATGATTAGTACCAAAGAGACTAATGTTGTTCGTAATCATCAAAATTGAAAGCCAACCATGTAACAACCCCACTTTTTTTATTGTAAAAATAACTTAACCACCTGAAAACTCTACAGATATAATTTCAATATGTGAGAAAATCCCCCCCCCCCCGGAGAAAATATAGACCTCCATAGTGGGACAGTCTCAAGGAAAAGGCCCATCCCCATGGGGGGCCAGCCCCAAGGGGGCACCCCTATAAATAGGGGTTGCCCCCCTCCTCCTCATTCCGCCTCTAGCTCTCTCTCTCCCTCTTGCTCTCCCTCTCTCCTTCTTGCGTATTTTTCTATCTCTCTCTCTCTCTTTATCTTTTATTGCGCTTTTGGAAGATAGGTGTTTAGACGGAAGATTCGTCCAGGCAACGCCACTACACATATTAAGGTGGAAAATGAAGGCTAGGTTGGTGTCTCCTACTTGTCTAATGATGAATTACATAGCATCATGCATCATATATGTTACCATGCTTTACTTCATGCATGAAAATTATTTTACAAAACGGTATATATATTATCGGGTGCTATGCCTTTATGCTGGCCCCGGCAGAGTGACACTATCACTGGTTATATTATTGGGTGCTATGCCGTTATGCTGGCCTCGGTAGAGTGGCAGTGTCATTGGTTAGCGTTGGAACTCATGAGATCTCTCAGTTGCTAGATATATTACTGGTGCCTCTGATCACAGGTTGCGAGTGAATGGTTCCTGGTCTGTGATGTCGTGTGACCAAGGTTCATTTATATCATTGCTTGATTGAATTGTTGTGGCATAACTGTCTTATGAATGTTGTTTTATATTTATTATTATGCATGTAAGCTTCGTTTATCCCGCTTGACCTCACAGTGCTGTTGAGCTCACCCCGTTGATATTTTTCCCCAGGATCTTAGAATTGCATAAGTACAATTATGTTATCAGAACCTAAGAGCCACTGAAGCTATGTGCAAAGGAAGCACGTAAGGTGTGGGATGTCAACATAGATCTAAGTGTATTATTTATGATGCATACTCCGTACTCATGTAATTGTAACATTTGTACATTTTCCCTTCTTTATTTAAGGAGGATGAATAAAAGATTTGTGTTGATATCTGTTTCTGCTTCACACCCCGATTATGGTTCGCCGCCTATTGTATGAGATTGTTCTTGAAAATTGGGGTGTGACAGTTATGGTATCAGAGCATGATCTTGCAACCAATGTCATATGCGCGTTGATCCTTCGGTACGCGCATTGGTCATGTTAGTGCGATACGCGTATCGGCCCTCTTCGATACCTTATCAACCACCTTGGTATGATTTTTGTGCCTCGGTGCGTGTGTCGAACCTTCAGTACACACAATGGTCGCATCGGTACGCTCATCGGACACATTAGTACGATACGCATATCGACCTCCTGTTCGATACACGTGTCCAACAGAGCAAGATCTTGCAACCCACATAGGTAGATTTTTGCAAGAAAAATAAATAAATAAAATAAAAAATAATTATTATAATTATAATAATCATAATAAAATAAATAATGATAGTAATAATAATAAGACAATATATATTATTATTATTACATGCCACATAAAGGAATTAATATGATAATATTAATTAGTATATTTAACACTAATTTATATACTACTAATGTATAGTATTGTATCTATAATATAATACTTATATTAATATTAATATTAATATCATGAGGGATCTATAAATATTACTACATTTATACTAATTAGTATATTATTTATGGTCCTTCGATATGCGCGTCGATCCCTCGGTACATGCATAGGTCAATCACCAACGTGGTAGGGCATCACTCACCTTAATATCCGCATTGTGTAATATTCTAGAGAATATATATATATATATATGTATATGTATATGTATGTAAAAAATAAAATAAGTTACATGAAAGAAGTACCTTGAAAAAGGTCCCGCGAGAAAAGAAGATTTTTTGCTAACACGTGGCACCTAAGAAAGTGGTATTTTTGTGGCATGAAGGTTGTGCAATGGTAACTTGAAAATAGATACAAGGAAATTTTTCATTTTGAAGGTTCGTCTGGACCTTAATCAGATATTGCGATTAGATGATTACTGTGAACTATAGATCTAGCTAGATAATTAGGATTAAATATTTTTCAATATAGTGAAGTTATAGTGATCATAGTAGCAACCAGACTATTAAGAGAACAATGAGATATTATAAAAGATGAAGGATTGTTCGTAAGATTAAGCATTTTAATCATTAATTGAAGAGTTAGTGATTATTTGAGAATTACAAGGTCCAGTAATCTAGCTTGATAGATAGATGTACATATTGGAACTCAGGATTCAAGAGTCTTCTGATTACGATCCTTGATTACTTTTGACTTTAAGGCTTTTTGGGACTTTTCAAAAATTGTGATATTGTATATGTAAATAATGACTTATGGAGATTTCTTTAATGCCACATGAACGTCAAGGTAGTTGCATAATATGTTTATTAGTCATATCACGTATGATCAAATTAGGTTTGACTTGCAAAATTTGATAAGACTAAACTATTTTGATTTTTATTTTCATATGATGACTGAGTGTGATCAAATCCGTATGTATCTTACAAATTTTTAATGTAGGTATTTTATCTTAACATTTCATATGATAAGTAATCATGAATATAGAAATTGTCCTTGATGAATATTAGCATACCCGGTTTTATTTTAGTAATATGGTGATCAAAAGAATGCATTCTTGATATTAGTAGAATATGATCACTTTGGGTGTGTTTATTTTGGTTGTTGGATAATAATGATTATAAAATGAGAAAATGGGAATTGTATACATTAATATGAGCTTAGTGTATTCTAAACCGATGATTGTGGATCAATTATATAAAATCTTAGGTTATGAAATTAACCTAGAATAAAGGAAGTAATGACGTTTTAAGATAAGGTCATCTAATTGAATTAGTGTGTGACCGTGAAGATTGGATTATCCAAATAGTTAGAAATCTTTATTTGACACATAAAGTTGAGTTGATGATCAAAGAAAGCTTAGTCTTTACGAATGGATTGATACGGTCAATAGCCTAATATTCAATTATCAAGAAATCAACTACTAGTCGATGCAGAGCTGATAATTATTCCACTAAAATATTTATGAGTCGAGATTAAGGAAAATAAGCAACTAAGAAAAGTAAACCTTAATGAAAATAAACCTTAAGGAAAAAAAAATATACCTTATATTTTGGAAGGGAAATGAAACCTTAAGGATAATAGGTTTTAAAGAAAACGGTTGGGATACATCTACTTCAAATAATGGGCCTTGAAGGAAACATGGGTCATTGAGAAATCAAAGTGAATAAGTAAATACATCATTTAAAGGAATGATTAGATATAATAACTAGATCTCACCAAAGAATTGATTATGGGTCACGGGGTGCAATAAGATCCATAACTCGAGGTGTTGAACCGATGGCTGTTGAGCGAGTTTCAGCTGCTTGTGGGCACAAGATAAGATACAAAATCTTGAAGCTCGAGGGCCATCAGAATTAGGCCATCGCTAAATAGGCAAGGTTCGAGGAACCAAGTCCGAGAAATGTAAGCCACTGGTTACTGTACCTTAGGTGGCTTGAAAATAAAAATTAATTAGAAAGTATTAAAATTAAATGACTGCTTACACAATTATCCCCTCGTTCAAGATAGACTTTTAAGTTGAGTCCAGAAGAATGATCATTTGTTGAGGAAAAGTGATTGGATATCATCTGTGGAAGTTTGTAAATAACACAACCACTGAGGAACATAAGTCGTTCGTGGCCTGTGGATTGACTTTTGGGTGCATGGGAGTCGCCCATGGTGCATGATGCACACCTTATTGAGTCAACCCTAGGCGGTGCACCTCTGTTGTAAACTTCATTGTTTCAGCCGAAAGGAGATGCACCGACGGGGTTGTACCCTATAAAAAAGAAACTCATCTGATTATTATGAGACTTTTCCCTGGACATTTATCCAGGAACCAGGATAATACGTGGCCATAGAACCTTACGTGATGGCAAGTTTCGAGCGTTTATAATTAAATACAAATGGTATTAACTATTATGCTATGCTATCGAATATTTCCATCAAACAGTTGATGAGATTTCATTTTAAACTCCGGGCCCTACATATTTTCCATCCTAAGAAGACACATGATCCATTGGGAAGGGTATGAATGTGTCTCAAGGAAAAGGGGCTTCGAATTGGATGATACTTGTGTGAAAACTTTTAGGATAGAATGTTTGACAGAAAATTCATTCCCATTGATATCCTTTTTATCACTGTATTCGGGGTAGTATGGGACACAACAAATGTAGAGGATAACTGGAATATTTTTTATCAATGGAGGACCTGTAGATCATATGTGGTAAATCATCCAAAAACTACGTTATATCTATTATCACTGTATTCGAGGTGGATAGGATGCAACGAATACAGAGGATACCGGCAATAATTTAGGTATCTAGATGATTTGCAGAACTTGTTTGTTGCATATGTATAAAACATCATGTAGGGAAATAAGTGAAAGATAAAGGTACTCTGGTCGATGATTCGAATTTTCTTGGGACCAATCCAAAACTGGAGAGAAGTTTTATTCAAATAAATTTCAAACTGAAACCTTGTTTTGGAGTCCAGTAACCAAAATTGTTATTTTTTTTTTAAATCATCCAAACCAATGTCCGTATTTGATTTTAAGGATTGGAATACCATAATTGAATCAGAAACCAGAATATACTCAAAAGCCAGAACTCCTACCCCTCAACCTAGAAGTGATCGGAATTTGACCCATACCAACTAAAACAGAACACCATGACACAGGAATCGAGACTTAGGACTCCACTTTATATAAAACTTTTAGAAAAGAAGGTTAAGCGTAAAGCCTCACCTGACTATGCGTAAAGAAAATCAATATCACACGATGACATCATGAGTGCTAATGACAGATTATAACTATATGACAAAAAGAAATTGCATGACGAACGCTCACGACAGAAATCCTAATTGAGGATTAGAGTCATTAACTACGATCAATTAGACCAACAGCCTCGAGATTGTTTACCTTCCAGCGTTAAATGAGACGTGGTCTGTCTTGCCTCATCAACGATGTTGACGATGATTAACTCGAAGGTGACGGTCCAAACCTACTATTGCAACAGAGTTTCCCCCAGTTCAGACGTTGCAATTAGAATCTTTCTTCACAAGAGGGATGAGAAAAGCCAAAAACACTAGGAGACCATAGAGAATGATAAATGTGCCAACTTGGACACATAGGATTTGCCACCAACGACTACTTTGATCGAATCTTGCTCACTCTCTCCCTCTCTTCTTCTTGCATATTTTTTTATCTCTCTCTCTTTATCTTTTATTGCGCTTCTGGAAGATAGGTGTTTTGACGGCAGATTCGTCCAGGCGATGCCACTACACGTATTAAGGTGGGGAATGAAGGCTAGGTTTGCGTCTCTTACTTGTCTAATGATGAATTACATAACGTCATGCATCATATATGTTACCATGCTTTACTTCATGCATGAAAACTATTTTACAAAACGGTATATATATTATCGGGTGCTATGCCTTTATGTTGGCCCCAGCAGAGTGACACTGTCACTGAATATATTATTGGGTGCTATGTCGTTATGTTGGCCCCTGCAGAGTGACACTGTCACTATTTAGCGTTGGAACTCATGAGATCTCTCAGTTGGTGGATATATTACTGGTGCCTCGGATCACAGGTTGCGAGTGAATGGTACCTGGCCTGTGATGTCGTGTGACCAAGGTTCATTCATATCATTGCTTGATTGAATTGTTGTGGCATAACTGTCTGATGATTGTTGTTTTATATTTAATATTATGCATGTAAGCTTCGTTTATCCCGCTTGACCTCACTGAGCTGTTGAGCTCACCCCGTTGATATTTTTTCCTAGGATCTTAGAGATGCATAAGTACAGTTATGTTATCAAAACCTAAGAGCCACCGAAGCTATGTGCGAAGGAAGCGCATAAGGTGTCGGATGTCAACATAGATCTAGGTGTATTATTTATGGGCTGCTGTAATTTCTGCTGCGTACTCTATACTGGTGTAATTGTAACATTTGTACATTTTCCCTTCCTTATTTAAGGAGGATGAAAAAAAGATCTATGTTGATATCCGTTTCTGCTTCACAACCCGATTCTGGTCCGCTGCCTATCGTATGAGATTGTTCTTAAGAATCGGGGTGTGACAAACCATGTGGGTCATTTGATCATCAATCTCCCCCTTTTTGATGATTTCAAACACTTAATATTGGCCTATGAAGCAAATGTGACTCTAACATGTATGCATGAAGTGTTACAAAAATTTTGACAGAGTTTTGCATAAAAGATAAACACACAATTCAATCACAATCGCAAGATGCATAACCTATAAGATTCACTTCATGATACCAAAAGCTCAGCGCAAACAATATCCATAGAAACATACGATGAATGTATATATATATATATATATTTGAGAATATTCAAATACATCAAGCATACAACCAATCTATTACAAAAAATAGTATAATCATGTTATACACAAACTCCCCCTGACTTAATACTCCCCTTATCTACAAACTCCCCCTGTCTCTAAAATTTCTCCCCCTTTTGAAACATCAAAAAGAGGGGATGCTCAGTAAGTCAGAGGCATGTCGGAGGTGAGGTCTCGAAGAATCTCTGCCACCTTCCGAGATGGAGAAGATTTCTGAAAAGAACGCCTAGGAGCTGTAGTAGTCTGCGGAGAATCACGTCGAAGATGTGGTAGAGTGGATGTCCAAGATGGTTGTGGAGGAGGTGGAGGAGGAATGTCCAAACGAGCACGCGAAGCTAAAAATTCATCAATCCTTTGAAGATACTCAACACCAATAAGTACCTATGTAAATGTAGAGTGCATCGACCACGTACCATGTGCCAGAAGTGATGCCATAGAATGCATCTGAGTACTGAAGTCATGCAACATCTGCACGGGCTGACCAACCGCACCTTTAATGGATTTCTCTAGGTCTATGAACCATGGAGAAATATAACTCGAGGACAGGGTCTGAGACCCTCAATCACGTATGGTAGTCAAAATCTGCTCGTGAGCATCCATCCGAGATTGCATAGTTGTGAGCGTAGCAGTAATATTAGAGAACATCGTCGCATAGGTAGTCTGGATAGTTTGTATCATCTGAATAATAGATTCCAGGGTGGTGGATGAGGTCTTCGATGTAGATGCAGATGCAGGAGGAATGAATGCATCGCCAACAACAACTGGCTCGACTGACGTGACTCGCTCTGGAATGTGATCAATACTAGGTGGAGCAGAAGTGGCACCCATCTCATCCTCATGGGGGTTATGAGCATCAATATCCTGAGAACCCTCAGGAGCTCTGGTATTCGAATGTGTGGTCTCACAAACAATAGCAGTTGGGTTTCCAGTATGAGAACTTTTGAATGAGTTATCTTTCAATCCTTCTAGAAGCTCATTTTTAGGAATCCACTCTCTCTTGGAGAAGTAATACACATAATGCATGAGTGAAGAAGAATGTTCATGAGAAAGATCAATGCCAAGGGATTCGAATAATCTGGTTAAGTGCATAGCAAATGGAATATTCCTAGAAGTGGATTTGGTGAACACCAAGTAATGCATCAGAATATGAAAAATATTTACTTTTGTCTTAGTCAAAATACACCAAGTCAAGAATAAATCAATAGTTTGACAAGACCCTTGTTGCCTCTGCTAGGCTAAATGCAATGGGAGATGATATTGTGAATAACTCGAGGAACCAGATGAAAAGTAGAGTTATCAAGGTCTTTTGGAACACCTTGAGGCCAGTCTTGTTGCTTGGAGCACATCAGAAAGGCGACCAACTTATCATAACTAGAGAAAACTACCTCATCTTGCACTATTTGGACATGGGCAGACACATCTAGTATGGAAAAATAGAGCTCAAACACTGTAAGTGTGATATCAATGTCCTTCCCTTGTATTGTGGTAGTACAAATGAAGCCTTGAGGGTTTGGAGGCGGTAAGGCTTGTAGAGGAGCAGAAGTGGACATCAATTAAGACAACAATTTGAACATCAATTTGAAACCCATTTTCACAATTTTTGACATCAAAATGATTCTTCAAACATTCTAAACACGAAAACATCATGTAAAGCTCTGATACCAATATTGATTAATATGTATTAAAATCAAATACACTAGCAGAAGTATGTTACCCAATTCGTTTGCGATGTTTCACATGTTTCCTTTGGTGTTGAATCCTTTCGATGAACTCGTACTACAATTAGAGTAGAAGTATAATGCCCACTGTCCAAATGCTTGATTTCAAAGAACAATTGAGATGATCTTGGAGAGATTAACTTTGAGAAGGATTAGTTTCTCTAATATTACTCACGACAGTTTTCAGCAAATGGGGAGAGGGACCAAATATATTGGTCTTGTTAACCTATGCTATTCATCACTTAGCTAGTTCCTAAATATACCACGATAAAGTATATTTTGATGATCACAAACAATGTACTTTTCGATGTTAAACGTGCGTTTATCAAGATTTCATCAAAGCACCTGAGGAATGCAAAAAGCCAAGGAACGACTCGATCGAGGAACGACTCGATCGAGGAACGACTCGATCGAGGAACTCAAAGATCACATTCAACAGTCAAGTTCGTCTCAACCAAAGAACTTCAACGATCACATCATGATTTCAAGATCACTTCACTCGAACGATTCGATCAAGCTCAAAGACTACATCTCTCGCTCAACGTTCAAGTCATTCAACTCCACAAAGCTCTTATTAAAGATCTCATAATGAAGAGTTGGATTTGACGGTTATGAGAAAAGAGAAATACACAAAGTATTTAAGGTATATCTTTCTCTAATCGTTATTACTCAAAATGTTTTTCAAAACCATGCATAAATCATCAACATATGTTTTGCTAATCTGCATGTTTTGATTTCATGTATTTACGGTATTTCAAATGATCTAATAATATATATTTAATTTGAAATCTACCGAGTTTTTATTCTCATTTATCGTATATTTTATCGCGAGTCAAAATTATTTTAAAAGAGTCTTTCAGGATGCTAATGAAATAGCAGCACTCTCCTGAACTTTATAAGTCAAAACGCTAATAGTTCATTAGGACGTTGATAACGTTCAAGGTTGAATTGAACTGATTTATCAAGACTCTTATTTGTATAGTAGCAGACTCCTTTATTAGTCAATCTCTGAAGTTGTTAGGAAGTTGACTCAGCATCAACTCACTAAAAGATGTCTTAAGTTCTTCAAAGAATGCTTCTTTGAGGACGCTGATAGTTATAAGTTGAACAATCAATTAGGACGCTATCTAGATAGAAGCGCCCTCACCTTTAGGAATCAACTTAGTAACTTTTATGACGCTAATTGTCCTTTACCGTGTTTTTATCTTATTTAAAATATTTTTAATTGGTAGGACGCTTACGTAATGTAGCGCCTTCATGTTTTGTTCTATGTTTTAAAGGCAGGACGCTTACTTAGACAGTAGCGCCCTCATGCATTTAATTATTTTAAAATATAGCAGGACGCTAACTGTGCATTAGCACCCTCAAACTTAAGTCATTTAAGTGTCAAAGTAAGTCAGGATGCTTACGAGTTAGTAGCGCTCTCACTTCAGTGTTCAGCAGGATGCTTATACTTAATAAGCGCCCTCAAGGAACAAAACAACGTTGTTGATATTATGCGTTAGGACACTGATTACGGAATCAGGATGCTAATTCAACAACCGTCACTGTTCGAATAAGTGCACTACATCAGTTTACTTTTTTAGAACAGACATTTGTACAAAGTCCTTTTTCAGACCTATCAGAGATCGTCTTTGATACATGAAATAAGTTTTTTCTAAAACTTTCATTTTTCATGAAATCTGAAAAGAACCAGAATGTTAGTAAAAATTACAGTTGCCATTTTCATATAACATTCTAGCCATTGTGTGTAAACGTTCATATTATTTGAACTTCAAATGTCTAACAGTTATGTCCCACTAAGTCTATAAATACCAGCACTTAAGATCAAACAACTTGCCAATCACTTTGTGTTGTGCCAATACTTTTTGAAAGATAGTTTGTGTCAAAATGAATTTCATTTTTCTACTCCTTCAAAGTATTTTTCACTGATACCTTTACGTACTCAAATGATTTTCATACTGAGCTTATTTTCATTCCATCTTCGAAAATCTATTTGATCTGGTATCAACTCAAATTCTCAACACTGATTTATATTTGGTATCATTCTTGGTGGAGATAGAATTTGAGAAATAGTTCAAGAATATCATATCATTCATGTTTTTCGAAACTGCACTTGAGCAATACTGAACATTAAAGGGTAAAGAACTGAAGGTGTATTTCAACTTAGCATTACCTATTTCATATGTCATATCTTTGTAATGTTATGAACTGACCTTAATTGTAAAGTGTTCTACTTTGTTAGAACCAACATTATTTGTTGTAATGCTGGTGTGTTTCGGTGTGAAACAACCAGGACAAGTGGACGTGGTTCACTTAAGTGATTTTTGGCTTGAAATCACAACTGTTCTTCCTGATCCCGTAAAAGGATTATGGGTTCTTCCTCAGCCCAAAAAAAAAAAAAAACTGGTTCATCCTCATCCAACAAAAGTATAGGTGTGTCTTTAACCTTAAAAAAGATAGGTTATCTCTCAGCCTTTAAAAGAGAACCGGTTCATCCGGATCTCGTAAATGGATAGGCTATCTCTTGCTTGTGAAAGAGAAATTGTTCATCCTTAGCCCGTAAAAGGATAGGTTTGTCTTTAACCTGGAAAATGGCATTTGTAACGGTTTGATTCTCACCCGTAAGAAAATCCCTTAGTGATAAGGTTTAAATCCTAACTGAGGAGGTTAGGTAGTGGACTAGGCATTGTCGAACCACTATAAATTGTGTGTCTCACTTTTGCAATTTAGTCAGTGTTCTATTTTGCATCCAATTCCAATACACTTATGTAAATCACTAAGTTATTAGAAGATAATTTTATAATTGACCATCGCACCCAATTCACCCCCTCTTGGGTGGGACCAACAAATGGTATCAGAGCAGGTTCTCTGAAATCATGGTCTAACAACCTAGAGTCTAGGTCCTTTGGTCAATTTAGGTTTTGACTTAGGTGTCTTTGAATTTTGTGTCTTAGGACAGATATCCTAGAACTCCCAGCCACCTTGTTGTAACCTCCCAGGTATGATTATTCTATCAATCTCTTATCGAGATATTTTCTGTTTAATCATACCCTTCGACGCATGAATCATATGTCATTCATGCATTTAATGTAGACTTTGTTATCGATGCCCATCAGCTTGCTTCATACATTTCCCTCTCATTTATCTTCCCAGCGCGAAATCGTTTTGCATCTTCTTCGTTTCATCTCCATCTTCATCTCTCTAATGGCATCCAAAACTCTTGAGTCTAGGAAAAGAGCTAGAATGGAATCATCTTCCACTTCTAGTGAATTTTCTCTATCGTCTTGTTCATCAGATGGATCTGATGAAGAATCCTCTTAGAAAATTGCTCCCAGGGAAAACCATGAGTTTCCACTTCGTGCCGAAGAACCTCTGCCACCGCTTCCTGCTGCAGCGCCTCTTGAGGAACAGTTTGCCAAGCTGAGTGATTCCTTGTCCTCCAACGTTCAGGTCATTCTGGACATGCTAAACGGGCACGAGAACCGGCTGATAGAGCTTGAAGCCAAGGCAAAACATCAGAGAGATCTGATGATGGCACTATTTGAGAAAAATTAGGAATCCCGAGCGTTAATTGAAAAGGCTATCCATGTGAGCACCGCCACTCCCATGGCTCGCAAGACCAATAGCCTTTGTGGATGTCCTTGTCCTCGCTTCGAAGATTCCGATGCTGAATCTTCTCGAAAAATCTATAAACCTTTCTACCAGCCCTTGTCACGTTATGCCAAAATTGTCAAATTTTGTTTAAATTATCTTTTGTATTTTTTATTAAAACTATCTTACAATACTTACCTTCAATATTTAAGCATAATCCATATTAGAAGTTATCGTGCATATGTATACTCTGTTCAATTCCCCTACTTCATTCACACAATGAGTTCTGCACATCTTACTACTTTGATGCTTGCTTGCGTGTGCTTAGCTGCCTTTCCATCTCTTATTCATATTTTGATGTGTTACTATATTTGAATGATCGATCTACTTGAATTTGTGTGAATGCTATATTTCATATTCATATATTGCACACACTAGTCACTGATCACAATCTGCTTTGTTTTATGCCCTGATATGCCTGCTTATATGATCTTAATGTTATCTTTAACTGACTCTGATATATATTTCTACTTGAAGTTCTGCTTGAAATCTTTATTATCGTGTTCAGTATGCTGGCGGCGTCTTTCTTGTCTAGTCACATCTATCTTGAATATCTGATATGCGTATCTGTGACTGCCTGATAAATTTCATGATTATACTTATTTTTATCTTATATAACATCATGATTAATTTATCTTGAACTTATGTGTAATCTAATTATCTAATTGATCAGGTACACAATAGCTAGGCTCTGCTTTAACAATTTATTTTTGCCTATGCTTGCTTATATCATGATCATGCCTACTCTGATCTTAGAAAATCTTATCTGCATGATTCATGTTACTGCAAATGTTTATAGGCCATGTATACAACTTTATATCATACGCCTATATCTTGAACAGAATATTGCCTACACTCATGATTATTATCTGTTGGCATCATTCTTTCTATGTTTACCTGACTTTGATACATCTGCTTCATACAATAACATGTTTGCATCAAACTCATGGATATCTGATTTCTAATGAGCACATACCCTTCCAAATGCTTTCTCATTAGAATCGGTGTATCAATCATTCTAGGCCATGCTTAAATTAAAATTTTATGCCTAGAATAGGAGGATGAATGTATGTTGTTGCTTGAATGATATCTATGAATTTCAGCATATATTCAGTATGTTTATACGTTGATATTCATCGTATATATCTTCATATGTCTAAACTATGGAAAGTTTATAATTTTCCATTTCACATGCCATTGATGTTGCTCTTTAATATTATATTTCGTATACATCAATTGACTATGATTTTTGATATCTAATAGATGCCATGTACTTCAACTATACACTTTGCATCGTATTAGAATCATAATAGTTAGGCCTACTTAATCATAAATTTCTCTGCCTATGCTATAAGTATGCTTATGCACGTTTATTTATGTATCTTAAAGTATACTTTGTGTTTGGTCTGGTTTAATTATCAAATTTATATTTATGCCAAATACTAAGGAGAATAATTGCTCACGATTAAAAATTCTTTATGAATTCATCTTTCTGCAATTCTTTCTCATTTCCTCTGACTACGATTCTCGGCTATGCTATTATTTCAAATATATTTATCCTATGAATTAGTCAAACTATTTCTCTATGTGCTTAAAAATAAGATATGTTTCTCACGTGATTTCAGTATAGTAGACCTTGTGCATTCTCAAGCACCTAACTATGACACGTCGTCATAAATCATTAAGGGTGAATGCACAAAGTAAGGGGGAGTCTCCATGTAAGGGGGAGTTTCGCTACTTTACTAAGTCATAAGTGGAGATCTTAGTCTCTTTTCTTCACTTTTTGATGATATCAAAGGGGGAAAAGAAAAATAAGAGGAATATATGAGGTAAAAAGACATTAACATTAATCTTTTTGCTTAAACGCTTAATTTTTCGATTTGTTTGTTATCATAAAAAATGGGGAGATTGTTACCCTATGCGGTTCATCACTTAGCTCGTCCCTAAATATACTGCAATAAAGTATATTTTGATGATCACAAACAAAGTACTTTTCGATGCTAAACGTGCGTTTATCAAGATTTCATCAAAGCACTTGAGGAAAGCAAAAAGTCAAGGAACGAATCGATCGAGGAACGAAAAGATCACATCTAACGGTCAAGTTCGTCTCAACCAAAGAACTTCAACGATCACATCATGATTTCTAGATCACTTCACTCGAACGATTCGTTCAAGCTCAAAGACTATATCTATCGATCAACGTTCAAGTCATTCAAGTCCGCAAAGCTCTTATTGAAGATCTCATAATAAAGAGTTGGATTTAACGGTTATGAGAAAAGAGAAAAATACACAAAGTATTTAAGGTATATCTTTCTCTAATCGTTATTGCTCAATGTTTTTCAAAACCATGCATAAATCATCTACATATATTTTGCTAATCTTCATGTTTTGATTTCATGATTTTACGGTATTTCAAATGATCTAATAATATATATTTAATTTGAAATCTACCCAGTTTTTATTCGCATTTATCGTATATTTTATCGCGAATCAAAACTATTTTAAAAGAGTTTTTCAGGACGCTAATGAAATAGCAGAGCTCTCCTAAACTTTATAAGTCAGGACGCTGATAGTTCATTAGGACGCTGATAACATTCAAGGTTGAATTGAACTGATTTATCAGGACGCTTACTTGTATAGTAGCGGCCTCCTTTATTAGTCAACCTCTGAAGGAAGCTGACTCAACATCAGCTCACTGAAAGATGTCTTAAGTTCTTCAAAGAATGCTTCTTTGAGGACGCTGATAGTTACACCTTTAGGAATCAACTTAGTAACTTTCAGGACGCTGATTGTCGTTCAGCGTGTTTGTGTCTTATTTAAAATATTTTTAATTGGCAGGACGCTTACTCGGACAGTAGCACCCTCATGCACTTAGTTATTTTAAAACATAGCAAGACGCTAATTGTTCATTATCCCCCTCAAAATTAAGTCATTTAAGTGTCAAAGTAAGTCAGGACGCTTACAAGTTAGTAGCGCCCTCACTTAAGTGTTCAGTAATACGCTTATACATAATAAGCGCCCTCAAGGAACAAAACAACATTGTTGATATTATGCGTTAGGACACTGATTACAAAATCAGGACGCTAGTTCAAAAGCTGTCACTGTTCGAATAAGTACACTACATCAGTTTACTTTTTTAGAACAGACATTTGCACAGAGTCCTTTTCAAACCTATTAGAAATCGTCTCTGATACATGAAATAAGTTTTTCTAAAACTTTCCTTTTTCATGAAATCTGAAAAGAACCAGAATGTTAGTGAAAATTGTAGTTGTCATTTTCATATAACATTCTAACAGTTGTGTGTAAACGTTAATATTATTTGAACTTCAAATGTCTAACGACTATGTCCCACTAAGTCTATAAATACCAGCACTTAGTATCAAACAGCTTGCCAATCACTTTGTGTTGTGCCAATACTTTTTGGAAGATAGTCTGTGTCAAAATGAATTTCATTTTTCTACTCTTTCAAAGTATTTTTCACTGATACCTTTACATACTCAAATGATTTTCATACTGAACTTATTTTCATTTTATCTTTGAAAATCTATTTGATCTGGTATCAACTCAAATTTTTAGCACTGATTCATATTTGGTATCATTCTTGCTGTGAGAAATAGTTCAAGATATACAGTTGTACTTGATTTTATATCTTAAGTATTGTACTGAACTATATCAGTAGTTGGTTAACTACTGATCAGAGAACCAGAAGTTTTCATACTTACATTTTATATCTATTTTGAAATTGTTTGTGTCTTTGATTGACACCAGTCCTTCGTATTTCAAGTCAATCTTTATTCGGTATATTTTATTTTTGAAGAAGCACTGATTTTCATATCATATCATTCATGCTTTTCGAAACTGCACTTGAGCAATACCGAACATTGGAAGGTAAATGACTGAAGGTGTATTTTAACTTAGCATTACTTGTTGTAATGCTGGTGTGTTTCGGTGTGAAACAACCAGGACAAGTGGACATGGTTCACTTAAGTGATTTTAGGCTTGAAATCACAACGGTTCTTCCTGATCCCGTAAAAAGAACATGGGTTCTTCCTCAGCCCAAAAAAAAGAAACTGGTTCATCCTCATCCCGCAAAAGGATAGGTGTGTCCTTAACCTTAAAAATGATCGGTTATCTCTTAGCTTTTAAAAGAGAACCGGTTCACCTTGATCCCGTAAAAAGATAGGCTATCTCTTGCCTATGAAAGATAAACGGTTCATCCT
Organism: Paratinospora sagittata; assembly: GCA_035771175.1. NCBI lineage: Eukaryota > Viridiplantae > Streptophyta > Magnoliopsida > Ranunculales > Menispermaceae > Paratinospora > Paratinospora sagittata. Next base: position 14,460,098 of record CM069608.1, read on the forward strand.
TAGCCCGTAAAAGGATAGGTTTTCCTTTAACCTGAAAAGGGCAGTTGTAACGATTTTGTTTTCACCCGTAAGAAAATCGCTTAGTGATAAGGTTTAAATCCTAACTGAGGAGGTTAGGTAGTGGACGTAGGCGTTGTCGAACCATTATAAATCGTACGTCTCACTTTTGCAATTTAGTTTGTGTTCTATTTTGCATCTAATTCCAATACACTCATGTAAATTACTAAGTTGTTGGAAGATAATTTTATAATTGACTATCGCACTCAATTCATCCCCCCTCTTGGGTGGGACCAACAAGTCTCTCTCTCCAAAAAAGGTTTGGATAACTGTTTCATACGGTTAAGGTAACCAAAATCATAATCGCTAACATAATTGATTTAGTGTGGTGAATTGTTGTGTTATGAAAGTTGATTGAGGTTTTAGTTCCATTTAGGTGATGGAGTGCTTCAGAATTCTAATTTCAATTGTCACAGTTTGGAATTGATCGTTGAATTGATGATAATTGAGGAGAAAGGGATGTTTTGAATGTGTTCTGTGACAAATTTTGAGTAAATCAAATGGAAGATGAATTCATTTTGTGAATCGCTTAAAATAGTTTTAAATATTTTAAATTTCCGTTGATGTGTCGGTTCTCGTTTTTGCTAAATTTTAGAAATTATTTTTTCGGTTCTGCCCCTGAATGTATTTGAATGCTAAGGCTTAGTTTGGTTTTTAATCCAAAAACCATTTTTAGTTTTCTAATAGTAAAAGACAAAATAAAAAATAAAAAACATGTTTGGTGGTGTAGTTTATAAAAAACACTTGTCTAATTTTTTTATAAAAAAATAAAAACTTAAAAAATGACATTTTGTCATATCTCAAGCTTTCTAATTGTACTTTTTAGGTACCTTAGAAATAAAAAAATTATTTTTAAATACCCAATCAAACACTATCTAAATATCTCAAAATTATTGTGTGGTTCCAATATCTTGATTTTCATTGTGTCTTGGCGTGGGCCGTGCAGATAGGTTATGAGTTCAGAAGGTCTTCTATAAGAAATCCAATGGAACACCCATGAAAATGCTCATTGCACGAGAAATGTCAAAAGAAACCGAGTCTAACCAAAAGCCACCCAATGTCGTTGCCAAGTTGATGGGGGCTTGATGCCCTTCTAGGTTATCATATCATTAGAGAAAACTTTCCATTAGTGCCTATTCGTATTCTTTGAGGCTTTTATCTCTACTTGATTGAAGCAAATTGAATGCATAAACATTTATAATATCATTATTTGAAGTAAACAAAATAGTTGTATAAGGTGTATTTTATTACGATATAGTTAAATTTTAAACTTAGGCATTGGACCTTCTCATCGCCACAAGGTGCATGCATCAAGGAGCACCTTGATAACACTAAAGTAAACTTTTTTTTATTTTTTTGACAACTTAATTTTATTAATAAGGGTTAAGGTTCTAAAGCAAACTTAACACTGGGAATGTATCATGGAAAGCTTCCAAAAATGCTTTAGAAATACATTTGTTTTTTGTCTTAATTTTGTTCTTATCCTATCTAATTTTAACATAGCTTAAGTGTAACACCCATACTTTTGGTCAAAGTTTTACGTTCATTTATATGTATATCGAAGGGACTTTTGACATAATTACCCTTCAAAAATAAAATAATATCACAAATGTCATCCATACACAAATATTGTCAGGTTTGTCCTACTTTACTGTTCCTTGCACAGTCAGCGCGCCACACAAGTGCCAGGAGGTGGCATTTTTTTAAGTGGCACAATTTTTTTTTATGTGAATGGAAGACGTCTTTTGAAAAGACATCTTCCCTTCACATTTTTTTTTAGGTGAAGGGAAAAGACGCCTTCCCTTGCCTTGAAAAAACGCCTTCTGTTCTTTTTTTTTAAAAAAAAAAGGGTTTCCAAGATGCGACAATTCCAATTGCCCGAAAATCAAAATCTAACCTCAGAACTCATCAAGAACAAGAAATGTAGCTGATGGATTCAATTCAAACACCAAGAAGAAAATCGGAAAAAATAATCCAACAAAAAAAAGAAAGAAATCGATGAATGAGATGCAGAAACAGAATGAACAGAACACGCGTAACGTACCCGATCTAGCCAGATCTTCGCTGTTCGCAAGTGAATGACTTGGTTTTTGGTTTAGACATTCAACTCCAGACCAATCTATGAAGTCCAGTAGATCAACCTGAAAAAAGAAACAAAAAACACTCCCTTAGAACATAAAATTCAAATAAAAAAAAATTTAAAAAAATAAATGGAAAGAAGACGTGTATGATCGAAGGAATTAGGGTTCTTGTACTTTGCCTCTTTATAAGATGTGTGTGTTGGGTTTGTATTTTTGTTCAGTGGAAGAAAGATATGGCAAGGGAAGGCGTCAAACTAAAAAAAAAAACTATGAAGGGAAGACGTCTTTTCCAAAGACGCCTTCCCTTCACCTAAAAAAAATGTGAAGGGAAGGCGTCTTTTGAAAAGACGCCTTCCCTTCACTTAAAAAAAATGTCACCTCCGCGCCGGCGTGGCGCTTATGTGGTGCGCTGATTGTGCGAGGAACAGTATAATAGGGCAAACCTGACAATATTTGTGTATGGATGACATTTGTGATATTATTTTATTTTTGAAGAGTAGTCATGTCAAAAGCCCTATATCGAATTGTATAATACACATATAAATAAGTAAGAGTCATGTGTATGTGTATATATAAATATGTTACTTGTGTATATGAAAATATATGTCAAATATGTTAAGTAGGGTGCAAATTAAAGTATATAAAAAAAGAACAAAAAAATTAAATTTAATGATGGGAGTTGGTTAATAAACTACATGTGGTGCATGGAATCAAAAAGAAATTGTGCTTGTCCCTTTATATCCAAACCAACGTGCAGAAAAAGAAAAGAAAAAAAAATGAAGAGGAGAAAAAAGAAGAGAAGAACGAAGAGAAGAAAAGAGGAGAACGAAGGGGGAAAATACCAAATTCATGCCAAATCGGGACTCTGATAAATGATTTTTATTGTTTTTCTTCGTGAAATTACTATAAACCCTATTAAGACCCGATGAAACTCTGATTTGAGACTGTGAAAAGAAAATTAACCAATTATGGACATTTTGATGTTAAGATCATGATTTTTTTTATATGATTTGATATTTTTAGTAACCGGACACAGGGTTTCGGTGAATGAAATTGACTTTAGGAATCTCCGATAACATGTAAAATCTCAGTGAAATACCTGTTGAGGGTAGTAGAATGATAGTAGGACTGATTTTACACGTGTCGATGTAGACAAAATAATTTTAGGAATGTTTTATCATTTTTAATAAATTGGGTATATATTCTCCGTAGGAAAATGAAATTGGGAACTAGTGAAAATATGACCGGAAAGTCTATTTTCACTGTTCCTTCTTATGGAAATATGTAGATTGACCGTAAAAACGGATAGTAGCATTTTCAACTGCTTATGAGTCTTGAATTGAGTTGGAATTTGAAATGTGTATAATATTTTCAAGTTGCTATTGGAAAAATTAGTGGTGAACGAACAATATTTGGATCAAATGGAATGTATTGAATGAGTAATACAAGTAAGTATGGTTAAGTGAAATAGATTAGAATTGTAAATGAATTGATAATGTTTATTAGCAATTTGAATGTAGTAAAAAGGAAATTGAATCTATTATAGAATATATTGACAGGTTAAGAGTATTGGGTATTGCTCCTGTGATTAAATCATCAAATAGTTATTTGAGCTAGAATTGGGTGCTAAGCGTGTTAGTGTGACGTGGAAAAGTCTTGTACTGTGAATAATCCTTACTTTGATTTTTAAGTATGGCATTGGTATATAATATAAAATTGTTTGTGAACTAAGCATGTTAGTTGCATGGTTGTTTGAAAATCATGAAACGGTTTTGATACATAGAAGCATGTCAATGAACGTGCTGAAGTAGGTCATTGACATAAAAAATATTTCTATGAGTCTAAATCTCAAGGAAAAGACTCACTTGCTTGACATTTTAGTAATCTTGGTTGGTGCATTCTCCGTAAGAGATAAAAGACGGAGAAATAACGTAACTTGATAAATGGGTAATTTGAGATCGGTGCACTCTTCATCGGTACATAATGAGAAGCAAACTCACCCAATTACTTAGAAGTAGGGAGATGGTTGATGAATTTTTCTCAGACTTTGCATTGATTTGAGAATAAATGCATAATCATGAATTATCTTCTGCATGTACTTTATTTGTGCCTTGAAATACATATGTTTTTATTTGCTTTAATAAATTCTATGTTTTTATATATAATGCATACGTGAAACCAGGGGTAGGATTATTTACTGAGCTCGTTGTTTGCTAACCATACTTTCTATTTCTTCTAGGTTCTAATAGGAAGAAAAAGGGAAAAGCTCAAGAGGAATAGTTGTTGCAGTCTTGATTTCTTCGTTGATGTAGGTTTTGGGTCGTAATATGATTTTGTATTTTGATATACATATGTATAACACTATGATGTATATATATACACTATCACATAAATGAGATTATGGGTTTGTTTTGTAATCTTTTTGTGAGATTTGGATGTCATTGGAAGTTGTGTGAATGCTCTCATATGATCTTGATAATAGAAATAATTTTGTTGAGTTTGTGGATATTGATATTTGATTAATAAGGTCTATGTGATTTTTTTTCATTTTACAAGGATATTCTGTCGAAATTTTTAGAGGATATGGGTTATTAAGGAAGGCTTACAGGGTTTTATGTATGTCGGGGTACGACATACTTAAGATTTTTTGCCGGTCAAGACGCCACCCGAGAAGGGATCGCGACCGCGACATTAAGTGTCCAAATTGCTTGCTTCCTTGTGGTGCTTCGTGGCTTACTACCATCCAAATTCACCCATCTACTAAGGCTATCCACATTGCCAATGTGACAATGTATTCAAATGCAAGAAGAAGACTTGAATTAGTTTAAATCTAAAAGCAATATTTTTCCTTTTTTATACTTATGTTCTTTTCTTACCAATTTTTAGCAATATATATATCCTTTTTTATACTTGTGTTCTTTCTTTACAGTCTTAACCAATCTCCTTTTACTTATTTATTTATTTTACTTTAATTTCTTGTATAGTTGTCTTTTTCTTCCTTTTAAATCTTGATTCATATATATTGACTAGTGTTTTCCATACAATTGGTGAAGTTGGAACCAACTAGATGTGGCTTACAATTTGGGTCTAAAATGTAGAATAGAGCGTCCTGTTTTAATTTTTTTTTATGAGCTTTAGCTAGTTGCATTTAATGTTTCCATTTCTAGTTTATAGCATAGCCAATAATTCTTATAATTGAGCATGTGAGCATTGGACTCTATCTAACATTGGACTCTATCTAACCCCACTATGTAGCTTGAGTCCTTTAGGTAATTTTGATGTCTTTTGCTAAATATGCTTTGTTATGAATGAAATACTTTGACGTTCTGTAAATCAAGTTATACCCACTTGCTAATTGATGAGCAAAGTGTCCAAGTTCTTCAACAAGTTTATGATTCAACCCCCACCTCCACCCCACTTTAAAATGAAAAAAAGAAAAGAAAAAGAAGACGCTGATAATATTTAGCCTTTTTATATTTTGTTTGAATGATTCTTTCCTATAAAAGTTTCGTGTTTTCCTTTCACCCTTCTGGAAAAGGGGAAAGTTCCAAAATTGCATAAAGTGGATATACCATGCATATACCATAACATTTACTGTCCAACTTTTGAAATTATTTTTCTTCAAATATAATTTTTTTATTTATGCACAAGCACTAAATGTAACGTTATCGTTCTGAAGCGTTGTTATCTATGGCAGTATTTTGTTTACTGATTGTGAAAATCAGACCTGTTTCTTAAATACTTGTGATTTAAACCGATACCTAACAATTTCTCTATCAAGTTGATTGATAGGTAAGTGGTCGGGTTTGAACCCATGCCCTTAATTGATGCACAGTTCCTGTAGAACAAATTGAGGCTTGATTAAAAATGGATCAAGATGCTAGATTGAAGGAGCTACATTCAAATACAACTTCAGATTGAAATTTCCTCAGTTCCTAGAAATGGCGACATTGTTCAGGGGCGAGGACGGTGCAATCGTTGATCTCTATGGATCAAATGCAGGTAATAATCTTGAAATCCACAAGGAATTTACACCAATTATTTCATGTTGTAGTTAGAATACATTATCATTCCATGAAAGTTTTTAATCTATATGTATGCAATAACCAGGTCTTTTTCTTTGTTTTGCTCCACCTTGGCACTCCTGAAGTTTCTTGGAGAGTGGACTGTGCAACGTACGTGCTCATCAATTTGGCTTTCCAAATAGACATATCTTTGATTAATTTGCAAGAAAAACAGCAAGCGTGATTAATTAATATTGTTCAAGTACTTGGAATGTTCAATTTTTCAGATTGATTCAGGTTCAATCAAATATGGATTTATACACTTCTAATAATATTGAAAGTTCAAATTTTTGAGTGATCTTTTGTTTATGTATGGAAATTAGAAAGAGTACGTACGTATGGAACAAGTAAGAGAGATTGTTGTATTTAGTTGGAAGTTCCGCACAAAGGAAAGATCATAAGAAAGAGGAAGATTCACAGCCAATTTATTTAAGGGTGGTATCATCAAAGGTAGACTACTAATTTGTTGTGTAATTTGTATCATTAATCTTTAAAGCCTTTAGAGAGAGATATGGTAACAAGAAATTAGCCCGAGGACGAATGCATGTCATCTTAGGCATATGACGGCGTCCGTACACATACTGCAATTGAGGGTGTCGTCAAAAGCACCAAACATTCAACGACATGCATGCGAATGTCGTTGTACTTATATTTTTAATGTTGTTATATCCCAATTTTAAAAGTTTTTTTAAGATTTTACAACGCAAGTCGCACGTCGTTACACATTTTGACGACGTGCACATGCATATCATAATTGTTAACCTAAGCGGTTTATCACTTAGCACGTCCCTAAGTATACTTGATGAAGTATATTTTGATAATCACAAACAAAATCTCTTTCGGTGCTAACGAGCTTTAATCAAATACCTATCTCAGTACCTCATGAAAGCAAAAAGTCAAAGTATGATTCAATCAAGGAACTTAAGGTTATAACAGTCGTTCAAGATCGTCTCAATCAAAGGACCTCAAATATCATATCATGATTTCAAAATCACATTACGAACGATTCGATCAAGCTTCAAGACTACATCTTTCGATCAACGTTCAAGACATTCAACTCCAGCGCGAAGTTCTTATTAAATATCTCATAATGAAGAGTTGGATTTACAGATTATGAGAAATTCGAGAAATTCACAGTATTTGAGGTATATCTTTTTCTAATCGATATTGCTCAAACGTTTTTCAAAACCGCACAAATCACTTGCATATTTGCATGTTTTGATCATACGTTTTTCGGTATTTCAAAAGATTTATTTTTTATGTTTAATTTAAAATTTACCGAATTTTTATTCGCATTCATCTTATTTTCAATCGAGTCTAAACTACTTTTCAAGAGTCTTTCAAGACGCTAATGATTTAGCAGCGCTCTCCTGAACTTGATAAGTCAGGACGCTGATGATTCATTAGGACGCTGATAACATTCAAGGTTGAATTAAACTGATTCATCAAGACGCTTATATAATACCCTGTATTTCAAAAAAAAAAACAAGAAGTTCGGGCGGACGACCTGTACGTACGGGTGCCTGCCCGAACGTTCAGGCGCCAAATCTCCTATATAAGGAGCTCTCCCCCCTCATTTTCTCACACCAAATCACCTTCCCTTGCGATACGACGAAGTTCTGTCCGGAGGAAAGCGCCAGATCTGAAAGAAGAAGTTATTATGTGAAGGTGGGGAGCGAAACATAGGTTTGCGTGTCTTATAACTTTTATTAAAGTTTACATTCATTTATTATTATGTCTACTGCTCATTTACACTGCATTATATTATATAATGTTTATACTATCACACTTATGCCTGTATATTTGGAATTCATGTATTATACTGTCTGTAATACCCTAGGATTGCACAAAAAAAAAAAAAAAAAATAATACTATTTTTAGGGCAACGCCCGAACGTTCAACACATGCCCGAACGTTCAGGCGCCAAAAATATCTATATAAGGAACCCTCCTCATTTCTCATTCCTCACACCAAATCACCTTCTCTTGTGATTTTCTTCTCCTTTCCACTCATTCTGAGCTTTTAGTTTTTGAGACTCTCTGTCCGAGACTCTCGGTATGGTGCGACGAAGTTCTGTCTGGTGGAAAGTGCCAGATCTGAAAAAGAAGAAGTTCTTATCTGAAGATGGGGAACGAAACATAGGTTTGCGTGTTTTATAACTTTTATTAAAGTTTACATTCAGTTATTATTATATCTACTGTTCATTTACACTGCATTATATCATATAATGTTTATACCGTTGCACTTATGCCTGTACACTTGGAATTCACGTATTACACTGTATTAATGTCGGATTTGTGGTCAATCTGGCTCAACTAGACTCGATCTTGTCCTCAGTAACTTTAAATAGTGAACGGGAGGCAGCGGGCTGCTCTAGGCGATTGGTATTTAAGCAGACCTTGTGTCTCACCTCTCAACTGGGGACTGATCTAGTTGGTCTTATTGAAAGCTATCAGCTTATACAAGTAATACTGAATGTCCTAACCTTGCACGTTGTGATACCAACTCTAATAAGGATCACCAGACGTTGCCAAAGTTAGTCTAAATGTCAAGAAAAGATCAGACCAGTAGACTATACCAGTTCATGCATTGGCATCATACATATCACCACCTAGGGACGTATGTGGTTTATGACTCATAGAATAGTTAGGAGCATTGCTCGATATTCATTATATTCTCTGGAAAGGGACGTACAATAGAACCTGGCTACGCCAGGGGAGAAACGTCCAGACGGACATTTGTACGTGAACTCAGACCATAACCAAATCTTTTGAATTACTTGCAAAGTTTTATACTTACTATATAAACATTCTAACTTTGTTTTTACACCATGGCCAAACATACGAGGCACATAAAATTCTTTGATTCCTCAACAAAAACTTACACTATACTTATAAAAATAAGTGATTTTAACATTGCAGTACTCTCGAAATTGTTGCTGAGCATACTATAACATTATATTTGCCTACAGTTCCTTAATCTTGGTTTTATTTTCTCTTTGCCAGTGAGAAAATGCAAACCAGGAAGAGAGGAAGGCCACGTACTGTTCGTCCAGCAGTAGAGGCACCTCCTGAGATTCAAGAATCGCCGCCTCCGACAACAGCACAGGCCACACCCGACACTGTCATTACATCTGGGCAGGCAATACCACCCCCACCCGCACCTTTTGCCATGTCTTCAAGCATGGAAACCTTTTTCGCCGGATTTATTGAGGCGATGAAGGTCTCTGTTCAAACTGCCATTCGTGAGACCGCAGCAAGTCAGGATGCCACTGTTCAGGCACTTGTACGATTTGGATCGGAATCTCAAACCGATCAGATTACTAAGTATAAGAGGCTACAACCTCTTACCTTCGCTGGCACCATTGAGGCTGATGAGGTGCAAAAGTGGCTGGATGAGTTAAAGAAAGCTCTTGATGCAATGGGAGTCGATGAGACTCACAAAATTCCACTAGCGACCTACCTACTTGTTGGTGGAGCAAACACATGGTGGATAACAGTGAAAGAGGACCCAAGGGTCAACATAACAGATATGACTTGGCAACAGTTCGAGTCAATGTTTATTGATGAGTATTTTCCCAGCGCTGTGAAGAAGCAAAAGCGCCAGGAATTCGCTAAGTTATACCACGGCACCATGACAGTCAGGGAATATACTGGAAAGTTCAAAGAATTATCAATCTACTCTTTCTCCACCATCTCAATGGAGCAAGATAAGACTGAGAAATTTTATAATGGCCTTCGCTATGATATTCGACAAGCCTTGTCGATCTTGGATCTCAAGATTTACAAGGAGGTTGTTGACAAGGCTATGAGCTTTGAATTAGAGAAGATCTTACAGGAGCAGAGAATGAATAAGGAAAAACGGCTTGCAACGTTTTCCCAACAAGGCTCGCAACAGGGCAACAAGAAAAAGCCCTACTACAATCAAAACCCAGCCCTCCCAGCCCCAGTTTCGAAGAATGAGGCCACAACACCTGCGGCTGAACCTTCTAACCCTAACCATCAGGGAAATCATGGCCGCGGAGGTCGTTATGGAAGAGGTGGCCGTAGAAACGGCAATGGCAAAGGTGGTGGTCGACACCACAATCAGCAAGGCCAGCAGAACAATCAGCAGTACAGGCCGACTTGTTTCAACTGCGGCAAGCAGGGCCACGTAAAATATGCCAGTCCGCACCTTCAGCAACCTATTCCCGTTGTTCCAGTTCAACAAGCACCACTTGCTGCTAATGTCCAACCCAGGCAGAACCAACAGAACCAGGGTCAACGGAATCAGGGCAGAGCATTTGCCATCGCTCAACAACCCCTCCCAGACAACAATGTAGTCGAAGGTACCTTTCCTATGTTCAATACAATGGTGCATGTTTTGTTTGATTCAGGTGCTACCCATTCTTTTATATCATCAGCATTGGTAAGACATTTAGGCCTGCATCCTGAACCCACAAACATCACACTCCATGTCACATCACTGTTCGGATCTGGTACTGACTGGCTAGCAGTGTTCTCGATGTGAGCTTCGAATGTCAGAACAGATAATATATGCAGATTTTTTGTGATGGATATTGAAGACTTTGACATTATCCTCGGCATGGACTGGCTAGCACCACTGAATGCAAAGATCGACTCTATGAAGAAGTAAATTCAGTTAACCTTGCCTACAGGAGAGTTTGCCAAGATTCAGGGAACAAGGAAATGGATACACAAATCAACAGTTGCACTTCTCAAGTCACAACTTCGAGCGTTATCCCTTGATGACGGAAATGAATCACCAACATTGTACCCTCTCGAAGTACATGATGTTCCAGTTATATCTGAATTCCCAACAGTTTTTCTAAATGACCTTCCTGGTCTACCTCCAGTTAGGGAATTCAATTTTGAGATCAACCTCATACCTGGGACAGGGCCTATCTCAATTCCACCATACATAATGTCAAATGTCGAGCTGGTCGAATTAGACAAACAACTGAAGGAATTAGAGAGTAATGGCTTCATCAGAAAGAGTTCATCACCCTGGGGGCGTTCCAGTTCTGTTTGTTCGCAAAAAAGATGGTTCGTTACGACTTTGCATCGATTATCGCAACTTGAATAACGTTACCATCAAGAACAGATATCCGTTGCCTAGGATCGATGACTTGTTCGACCAACTTAGAGATGTCAAATACTTCTCTAAGATTGATTTACGGTCCGGTTATCACCAACTCCGGATCCGAGAGTCGAACATCACCAAGACGGAATTCAAAACTCAGTACGGTCACTAAGAGTTCTTGGTCATGTCGTTCGGTCTAACAAATGCACCTGTTGCATTCATGGATTTGATGAATCGCATATTCAGGTTATATACTTAGACCGATTTGTGGTGATTTTTGCGGACGACATCTTGATATATTCCTCAACCGAGGAAGACCATAAGATACATTTGAAGATAGTCATCCAGACCTTGAGAAGCCACCAACTGTATGCAAAGTTGAGTAAGTGCGAATTTTGGGCGAAGAGAGTTCAATTCCTAGGCCATGTGGTTTCAGGCAATGACATTGAGGTAGATCCTTCTAAGGTTGAAGCAGTTTTAAACTGGAAGCAGCCTACCATTGTTACTCAGATTAGGAGTTTTCTTGGTTTGGCTGGCTATTACAAACGCTTCATCAAGGACTTCTCAAAGATTGTTGAACCTATGACCAAGCTCACTCGAAAAGACGCGCGATTCACCTAGAATCCCGCCTGTGAAGCATCATTTTTGGAATTGAAGAAATGCCTCACGATGGCACCTGTACTTATCACTCCAAGAAATGCAATTGGATTTCCACTATACACTGATGCCTCTCTTCAAGGCTTAGCTGTCGTACTAGTGCAAGAAGGCCAAGTTGTTGCATATGCCTCGAGGCAATTGAAGATTCATGAGAGTAATTACCCAACACATGACTTGGAACTTGTAGCTGTCGTATTCGCACTGAACGGTTCAAGGTCTTCTCAGATCACAAGAGTCTTAAGTACATATACACTCAGAGAAACCTAAACCTCCGCCAAAGACGAAGGTTGGAATTCTTGAAAGATTATGACTTTCAACTCCAGTACCATCCCGAAAAGGCCAATGTTGTGGCCGATGCCCTGAGTAGAAAATCTTATGTTGCTTGCACTCTTAACTACGAAATTGGAAGATGGCTACAGAGATGGAGAACTTTAACCTACAGCTTAACGAAGAGGGGCCAAGACCACGACTCTCTCAATTATCAGCCAACTCCGAGCTTGTTCGAAAGATTTCAGCAACTCAAGCCAATGACCCTATGTTAATGGAGAAACGAGAACTTCTACTCAGCTGACAGGACCTTCCTCATTGGTCGGTCTCTGAAGATGGAGCCGTTTCCTATAAAAAAACGTCTCTGTCTACCGAACGATCCTGAGGTTCGGAAAGAAATGCTTACTGAGATGCACTGTTCGAGGTACGCTATGCATTCTAGGGGTGGCAAGATGTACAAGGATGTCAAGCGACAATTCTGGTTTTCTGGAATGAAGAAAGAAATTGCAGACTTCGTTGCTCGATGTCTCGTTTGCCAGAAAGTTAAGGCAGAACGAAGACTTCCCTCTGGACTTCTCCAACCGTTACCTATTGGAGAATGGAAATGGGAGAACATCGCAATGAATTTTGTTGCGGCCTTACCTCGAAACAATAAAGGGCAAGATGTTATCTGGGTCATCATTGACAGACTTACAAAGTCTACACACTTCTTGCCAATAAAGTTCGCGGATAACCTCGCCAAACTTGCAGAACTATATGAAAGAGAGATCGTACGCCTTCATGGCATACCACTCACGTTCGTCTCTGATCGAGACCCTCAATTCACATCAAACTTTTGGAAAAGCTTCCAGAGTAGAATGGGTTCTAAGATCACTATGAGCGCAGCCTTCCACCCTCAAACTGATGGGCAGTCAGAGCGGCTTATCCAAATCTTAGAAGACATGTTACGATGCTTCATTTTGGACTTTAATGACGGATGGGCAAAATATTTACATTTAGCTGAGTTTGCATACAACAACAACTACCAAACTAGTATCGGCATAGCACCATACGAGGCTCTCTATGGTCGGCCTTGCAAATCTCCCATATACTGGTTAGATATGGCAGATAGACCACAGTTAGGCCCTGAACTAGTTCAAGAGACTTCTGAGAAGATCACACTAGTAAAGGAATGACTTCGTGTTTCACAAAGTTGACAGAAGAGCTATGCTGACAAGCGGAGACAGCCTCTAGAATTTGATAAGGGGGACTTTTTTTTTCTAAAAGTCCAGCCCACAAGTGGTGTCAAACACTTTGGGATCAAAGGAAAGCTCTCCCCGCGGTATATCGGTCCATTTCAGATCATTGAATGTATTGGCAAACTTGCTTATCGTCTGTCCCTTATACCGTCCATACCTAAAGTTCATGACTTTTTTCACGTATCTATGCTTCGCAAGTATCGTCCTGATCCTTCGCATATCATCCCTCTAATCGAGGTTCGAGTTGAGGAAGGAAATAAGTATCAGGAGAGAGCGATACAGATTTTGGATAGAAAAACTCAAGACCTAAGGCAACGTAGCATACCACTTATGAAGTAGCACATGGGAACTAGAAGCAACAATTAAACAGAAATACCCTGAATTGTTTTCTAGTACCAACTGATGATGTGATATATTGTACTATTCTCACTTATCAATAAAATGATGAAACTTTGTTTACACCCATTTTAATACATTGTTTCACTTGAATAACTACGCAGATGTCTGAAAATAATATCAATGGATATAGTGATGCACACACGCAGTGGCCTCCTTGGCAACCTGTGGCTACTTCTCGAGAAGCAGAGTCAAATCACAACTACTTTGCATCACCAACTCCATCACCACACAGACAGCGATCCTTATCGCCAGAGTATGCATGGCTTTTTCGTAACAATCTCGTGCCCTCATCTTGGCAAGACCTTCTACCAAAATTGTCAGGCGGCCGGATTCGAGCAACAGCACGAAAAAGTATTCCACCGCTCAACCTACCTCCCCTCAAACGATGTAACCAGCGCCCTCCACCACCATCTGTTATGCAAAGGTTGGAATCTTCAGAGGATGCGTCCAATTCCATTTGCTCTCCATGGTTTTATGATGATGAGGATTCCACCGGCCATAGTGCTATTCAGGGACCATACCACTACCCTGAACTCGCAAAAGATGATGCCAGCAGAGAATCTCAAGCAGATAACCATCATAACTACTTGAATTAATTTCGAGGGCGAAATCCCTTTAAGGGGGGTAGAGTGTAATACCCTAGGATTGCACAAAAAAAAAATTAGGGCAACGCCCGAACGTTCAGGCGCATGCCCGAACCTTTAGGCACAATGTCCGAACGTTCAGGTGCATGCCCGAACGTTCAGGCGCCAAAAATCTCTATGTAAGGAACCCTCCTCATTCTCATTCCTCACACCAAATCACCTTCTCTTGTGATTTTCTTCTCCTTTCCACTCATTCTGAGCTTTTAGTTTTTGAGACTCTCTATCCGAGACTCTCGGTGCGGTGCGACGAAGTTCTGTCCGGATGAAAGTGCCAGATCTGAAAGAAGAAGTTTTTATCCGAAGGTGGGGAACGAAACATAGGTTTACGTGTTTTATAACTTTTATTAAAGTTTACATTCAGTTATTATTATATATACTGTTCATTTACACTACATTATGTCATATAATGTTTATATTGTCGCACTTATGCCTGTACACTTGGAATTCACGTATTATACTGTTATAATGTCGGATTTGTGGTCAATCTGACTCAACTAGACTCGGTCTTGTCCTCAGTAACTTTAAATAGTGAACGGGAGGCAGCGGGCTGCTCTAGGCGATTGGTATTAAAGCAGACCTTGTGTCTCACCTCTTAACTGGGGACTGATCTAGTTGGTCTTATTGAAAGCTATCAGCTTATACAAGTAATACTGAATGTCCTAACCTTGCACGTCGTGATACCAACTCTAATAAAGATCACCAGACGTTGCCAAAGTCAGTCTAAATGTCAAGAAAAGATCAGACCAGTTCATGCATTGGCATCATACATATCACCACCTAGGGACGTATGTGGTTTATGACTCATAGAATAGTTAGGAGCATTGCTCGCTATTCATTATATTTCTCTGGAGAGGGACGTACATGAGAACCCGGCTACGCCTGGGGAGGGACATCAGTACGTGAATCCAGAGCACCGTTCCTGAGGGGGGACGTACAATAGAACCTGGCTACGCCAGGGGAGAAACGTCCGGACAGACATTTGTACGTGAACTCAGGCGATGTACGTTCATCAAACCACTACAAGACGGTGCCATGCATACATACATATTGATTGATTATGATGCTCACATGTGTATTTAAGATATTTGATATTGAAGTATGCTTTATTAATTGTTATACTCACGAACTATTTTACCTACTGAGCACGTTAAGCTCACTCCATTATTATCCAATCTTTAACACATTTTTGTACCCTTTGTATTTTTCATTGGGGATTTTGGGGAGTATGTTCCCTTGACTATGTCATGTACAAATGAATTCTGAATTAAATAAAATCAGACTTATATTGTTTTATATTTCCACTGCATACTCTGTTATTACCATTGTTATAATTCCAAATGTGCTCCCCGTCGGCGAGTGTACCGTCGGTTTAGGCGCGTCTGGGCAGGGTGTGACATTTAATGGTATCAGAGCGTACAGTCCACGGCCAGCTCAAGTCCACCAAATTAGGGGAAGAAAATTTCATTAGATATATATATCTTTAGAACTATGTATATATGAATTATATATAGTTAATATTTGTATTAAATATATATCTAAGAAAACTATATAGTTTTATATAGTTTAGATTTATATATATAGTTATGATTTATGAAAACTATATGGTTATGATTAATATATATATATATATATATATATATATATATATATACCATGTTGATAATGAAAATAATTTGGATGAAAAATTTTATTAGATATATATATATATATATATATATATATATATATATATATATATCTAGAATTATATGTATATATCAATTATATATAGTTAAAATTTGTATTAAATATATATCTAAGAAAACTATATATGATTTTATATAGTTTGGATTTAAATATATATAGTCATAATTTATGAAAAACTATATGATTGAATATACATATCTACATATCTTTGTATATATGAGATATATATATACCATAGTATTAATGGAAAATTTGAATGAAAATTTTTATTAGATATATATGTCTTTAGAACTATATATATATATATATATATATATATATATATATATATATGAATTATATATAGTTAAGATTTGTATCAAATATATATCTGAGAAAATTATATATGATTTTTATATAGTTTGGAATTAAATGCATATAGTCAGGATTTATGAAAAACTATATATATAATTATGATTAAATATATATATCTATATATCTATGTATATATGAGATGTATATATACCTTATTACTAATAATTTGGATGAAAAATTTTTACTAGATATATATATATATATCTTCAGGACTATATATATATGAATTATATATAGTTGAAATTTATATCAAACTACATAGTTTATATATAGTTTAGATTTAAATATATATATACTTATGATTTATGAAAACTATATATATATATATGATTATGATTGAATGTATATATCTATATATCTATGCATATACGAGATATATATATATCATATTGCCAATAGAAAAATTTGGATTAAATGATGGCATAAACATTGAGAATAGAAAATATTGTCCAACTGACAAAGCATAAATCTTAAAAATGTTAGGAATATATTTTGTGTCTTTCACAAATTTATTTTTCTTTCAGCAAAGAATGACTTCAAGTGAAGGAGCAACTTCCAGTAGTAGGGAATCAATTCCCACTAGACTCAAGGAAATGTTCAAAAGGGAGGTTATGACTATGAGGAGCATTGACAATAGAGACCTCCGTCTCCGTTCGATCCTTCATGACAAACTCGCAACTCTGGGGTGGTCGAACATAACAAAAGTTGAGGGTCACGTCTCTTACCACTTGGTGAGATCCTTCTACGAAGCCATGAATTGCGTGGGAATTCAAAAAGAAGGGATCGGCCCTGTTTTGGAGACAATAGTCATGGGAATAAAACTTTCTATCAACATCGAGATTATTGCTCGACTTATGGAGATTCCGATTGAGGAGAGAATTATTGATCCACACGAACCCCAGACAGTTGCAGAGATCGCGGAGTCTAATGAACAATTGTTGAATTCTCTCGCCAAAGAGTCATATACTCAATCCCATACACCAACCTCCCAAACAATCATCTTAAGCCATCTCTTGCAGGCCTTGGAAAGATCGTATTCGGCAACATCTTGCCAGAAAGGGGGACTAGAGGCACTATGTCAAGGGCTCAACTTCTTTTGTTATACTACATAGAGAAGAAAATAAAGGTCTCCCTACCACACATCAACATCAAACAAATGTTGAGGGTGTTTCAAAACTATTTGAGAAAGAAATTCCTCGGTTACGTAGTCTTGATCATGAGGATTCTATACGAAGCAAACATCAACACTTTTGATGGGACTTCGAAGCAAATCACTGAGCCGGTTACAACATCTTCTATCTTCAAGATATATGTCACGAGGGGAGGGGTAACTGACGAGGAAGTATTTGGCGCGACGATAGGAAATGCTGAAAGAATGAGAGACGAACATGAGAGTTGTCATCGAAAAAGTCGACGCAAGATTCCTGTCAGGGAAGTACCAAATAATGAGCCAAATCAGAATCCTACATCAAACCCAGTCCCGAATAATGATCCAACCGATCGACTATTCACTGAGGAAGAGTTATTTGCCACCCTAAATCAACCTCAAGATAGAAAAAGTATTCAAGCAAATCCACCACCCTGGAACGTGCCAACTCAAGGCAACACTTCGTACCAAAGGTTTCCAACTCCTGAAGTACCGTATCGGCCAGTTCCACAAGTTGTTGTGAACCAACAACAACATTATTGGGCGGCACCAAATTTTGGAGGGCAGAACATCCCAATGAGCCCATTGTTTCAAAACATTTCACCTCAAACAAATCCCAATATCCAAGAGGTTCCAGTTAGTGTCACACCCCGCCCGGACGCGCCTAAACCGGCGGTACACTCGAGGACGGGGTGCGCATTTGGAATAATAACAATGGTAACAACAGAGTGCGCAACGGAAAATATAATATACAGTACAAATCTAATTTCATTTAATTCAGAATATTTTTGTACATAAAATGGTCAAGGGAACATACTCCCCAAAATCCCTAATGAATAATACAAAGGGTAACAAATGTGGGCCTCATAACCTGCACCCAGTCCACTTTAATTTCCTGTGAAAATTTGGCTAATAATGGAGTGAGCTTAATGCGCTCAGTGGGTAAAATAGTTCGTGAGTATAACAATTAATAAAGCATACTTCAATATCAAATATCTTAAATACACAAGAGACCATCATAATCAGTCAATATGTATGTATGCATGACACCGTCTCGTAATGGTTTGATGAACGTACATCGCCTGAGTTCACGTACAGATGTCCTTCTCTAGGCGTAGCCAGGTTCTCACTGTACGTCCCTCCTCAGGAACGATGTTCTGGATTCACGTACTGATGTCCCTCCCAAGGCGTAGCCGGGTTCTCATTGTACGTCCCTCTCCAGAGAAATATAATGAATAGCGAGCAATGCTCCTAACTATTCTATGAGTCATAAACCACATACGTCCCTAGGTGGTGATATGCATGATGCCAATACATGAACTGGTCTAGTCTACTGGTCTGGTCTTTTCTTGACATTTAGACTGACTTTGGCAACGTCTGGTGATCCTTATCAGAGTTGGTATCACGACGTGCAAGGTTTGGACATTCAGTATTACTTGTATAAGCTGATAGCTTTCAATAAGACCAACTAGATCAGTCCCCAGTTGAGAGGTGAGACACAAGGTCTTCTTAAATATCAATCGCCTAGAGCAGTCCGCTGCCTCCTGTTCACTATTTAAAGTTACTGAGGACAAGATCGAGTCTACTTGAGCCAGATTGACCACAAATCCGACATTAATACAGTGTAATACGTGAATTCCAAGTGTACAGGCATAAGTGTGACGGTATAAACATTATATGACATAATGCAGTGTAAATGAATAGTAGATATAATAATAACTGAATGTAAACTTTAATAAAAGTTATAAAACACGCAAACCTATGTTTCGTTCCCCATCTTCAGATAAGAACTTCTTCTTTTTCAGATCTGGCACTTTCTTCCGGACAGAACTTCGTCGCACCGCACCGAGAGTCTCGAACAGAGTCTCAAAAGACTAAAAACTCAAAATGAGTAAAAAGAGGAAGAAAAATCACAATTTGGAGTGAATTTGGTGTGAAAAATGAAGAGCGGGAGGGCTCTGTATTACAGTTAGTGGATCCCCGTACAATCAAAACAACTACCCTTCACCTATGAATCACTCGTACAACCAATACTTTCCCCTAATGCCTATGGCCTACCCTCCACCTATGGGACAATTGACCCATCAACCACCAATGGGACAATCGACTAACTCATTTGAACAGTTAAATGCAATGGCATCCAATATTGCTGAATTGAGAGAGACTCAAAATAATTTGTTAACACGTATGCAAAACTTCGAAAAAGAACGAGCAAATTCTCAACCTTCTGGTAGTAGTCGTTCTGTACCTAGTAGGAGGTCTAGAAGGAGTAGGCAGGAAAATCAAGATTGATTACTGTCATTGTAAACTTTTCTTTTATATATGAATGAAATGTTTTGTTTAAGACAATCTTTGGTGGGCCGACTTACAACCATTCTTTCTTTTGTATCACTAACTTTGGAGTAGTATGGGACACAACAAAATTGGAGGATACTAAATAAAATGTGGAAGTAAGAAAACCCATGACCTTGTGTGAAAAGAAACATTTGGAGAAAGTTGTATTACTAACATTATCACTAAGTTTACACTGTATGGGACGAGTAAACTTGGAAGATACTATTGGTGAACTACTATTCAGCCGATGTTTTTAGAGACCGTGTTCATACAACTTAACTTGGTTAACAACCCTTATTACCAAAGTCATGTGGTATAAGACACACGAACTTGGAAATAATCGAAAAGACTAAGTAAGAGTTTGAATACATAAGATTGCGATAGAACGTTAGATCAGGATATTTACCGAGGCAAATCTTAGAATTCTTATGACTCGTATGAATTTTCAATAAAATATATATGTATGTTCACAAAAACCAGAACCAAATCATTTGAAATACTTGCAAAGTTTTATACTTATTATATAAACATTCTAACCTTGTTTTTACACCATGGCCAAATATACGAGGCACATAACATTCTTTGATTCCTCAACAAAAACCTTACACTATACTTAGAAAAATAAGTGATTTTTATATTGTAGTACTCTCGAAATTGTTGCTGAGCATACTATAACATTATATTTGGCTACAGTTCCTAAATCTTGGTTTTATTTTCTCCTTGCCAGTGAGAAATGCAAACCAGGAAGAGAGGAAGGCCACGTACTGTCCGTTCAGCAATGGAGGCATCTCCTGAGATTCAGGAACCGCCGCCTCCGACGACAGCATGAGTCACACCCGACACTACCACTACATCTGGGCAGGCAATACCACCCCACCCGCACCCTTTGCCATGCCTTCGAGTATGGAAACCTTCTTCGTCGGATTTATTGAGGCGATGAAAGCCACTGTTCAAACGACCGTTCGTGAGACCGCGGCCAGTCAGGTTGCCACTGTTCAGGCACCTGTAAGATTAGGGATGGAATCTCAAACCGATCAGATTACCAAGTACAAGAGGCTACAACCTCTTATTTTTGCTGGCACCGTTGACGCTGATGAGGTGCAAAAGTGGCTGGATGAGTCAAAAAAGGCACTTGATGCAATGGGAGTCGATGAGACTCGAAAAATTCCACTAGCGACCTACCAACTTGTTGGTGGGGCAAACACATGGTGGATAACAGTGAAAGAGGACCCAAGGGTTAAAACAACGGATATGACTTGGCAACAGTTCAAGTCAATGTTTATTGATGAGTATTTTCCCGACGCTGTGAAGAGACAGAAGCGTCAGGAATTCGCTAAGTTATACCAAGGCAGCATGACCATCAAGGAATATGCTGGCAAGTTCAAAGAACTTTCGGTCTACTCTCTCTCCACCATCTAATTGGAGCAAGATAAGACTGAGAAACTTTATAATGGCCTTTGCCATGATATTCGACAAGCCTTGTCTGTCTTGGATCTCAAGATTTACAAGGACGTTGTTGACAAGGCCATGAGTTTTGAACAAGAGAAGATCATGCAGGAGCAGAGAATGAATAAGGAAAAACGGCCTGCAACGTTTTTCCAACTAGGCTCGCAACAGGGCAACAAGAAGAAACCCTACAATAATCAAAACCCAGCCCTCCCAGCCCCTGTTTCGACGAATGAGACCACAACACCTGTGGCTGAACCTTCTAACCCTAACATCAGGGTTTCCGAAATCATGGCCGCGGAGGTCGTTATGGAAGGGGTGGTCGTGGAAACGGCAATGGCAGAGGTGGTGGTCGACACCACAATTAGCATGGCCAGCAAAACAATCAGCAGTACAGGCCAACATGTTACAATTGCGGCCAGCAAGGCCGCGTAAAATATGTTTGTCCGCACCTCTAGCAACCTATTCTCGTTGTTAGGGAATTCGATTTTGAAATCAACCTCATACCTGGGATGGGGCCTATCTCAATTCCACCATACAGAATGTCAAATGTTGAGCTGGTCAAATTAGACAAACAACTGAAGGAATTAGAGAGTCATGGCTTCATCAGAAAAAATTCATCACCCTGGGGCGCTCCAGTTCTGTTTGTTCGCAAAAAGGATGGTTCGTTACGACTTTGCATCGATTATCGCAAGCTGAATAACGTCACCTTTAAGAACAGATACCCGTTGCCCAGGATCGATGACCTGTTCGACCAACTTAGAGATGCCAAATACTTCTCTAAGATTGATTTACGGTCCGGTTATCACCAACTCCGGATCCGAGAGTCAAACATTACCAAGATGGCATTCAAAACTCGGTACGGCCTCTACAAGTTCTTGGTCATGTCGTTCGGCCTAACAAATGCACCTGCTGCATTCATGGATTTGATGAATCTCATCTTCAGGTTATACTTAGACCGATTTGTGGTGGTTTTTGTGGACGACATCTTGTTATATTTCTCAACCGAGGAAGACCATAAGATACATTTGAAGATAGTCCTCCAGACCTTGAGAAATCACCAACTGTATGCAAAGTTGAGTAAGTGCGAATTTTGGGTGAAGCGAGTTCAATTCCTAGGCCATGTGGTTTCAGGCAACGACATTGAGGTAGATCCTTCTAAGGTTGAAGCAGTTTTAAACTGGAAACAGCCTACCACTGTTACTTAGATCATGAGTTTTCTAGGTTTGGCTGGCTATTACAGAAGCTTCATCAAGGACTTCTCAAAGATTGCTGAACCTATGACCAAGCTCACTCGAAAAGACGTGCGATTCATCTGGAATCCCGCCTGTGAAGCATCCTTTCAGGAATTGAAGAAACGCCTCACGACGGCATCTGTACTTATCACTCCAAGAAATGCAATTGAATTTTTATTATACACCGACGCCTCTCTCCAAGGCTTAGGTGTCGTACTAATGCAAGAAGGCCAAGTTGTTGCATATGCCTCGAAGCAACTGAAGATTCATGAGGGTAATTACCCAACACATGACTTGGAACTTGCAGCTGTCGTATTTGCACTGAAATTATGGCGTCATTACCTATACGGTGAACGGTTTGAGGTCTTCTTAGATCACAAGATTCTTAAGTACATATACACTCAAAGAGACCTAAACCTCCGCCAAAGACGATGGTTTGAATTCTTGAAAGATTATGACTTTCAACTCCAGTACCATCCCAGAAAAGCCAATGTTGTGGCAGATGCCCTAAGTAGAAAATCTTATCTTGCTTGTACTCTTAACTACGAAATGGGGAAGTTGGCTACCGAGATGTAGAACTTTAACCTACAACTGATCGAAGAGGGACCAAGATCACGACTCTCTCAATTATCAGCCAACTCTGAGCTAGTTCGAAAGATTTCAGCTGCTCAAGCCAATGACCCTATGTTAATGGAGAAACGAGAACTTCTACTCAGCAGACAGGACCTTTCTCCCTGGTCGGTCTCTGAAGACGGGGCAGTTTTTTATAAAAAAACGTCTCTGTCCGCCGAACGATCTTGAGGTTCGGAAAGAAGTGCTCATTGAAATGCACTGTTCGAGGTTCGCTATGCATCCTGGGGTGACAAGATGTACAAGGATGTCAAGCGACAATTCTGGTTTTCTAGAATGAAGAAGGCAATTGTAGACTTCGTTGCTCGATGTCTCTTTTGCTAGAAAGTTAAGGCAGAATGAAGACTTCCCTCTGGACTTCTACAATAGTTACCTATTGGAGAATGGAAGTGGGAGAACATCACAATGGATTTTGTTACGGCTTTGCCTCCAAATAATAAAGGGCAAGATGTTATTTGGGTTATCATTGACAAACTTACAAAGTCTGCACACTTTCTGCCAATAAAGTTTACGGATAACCCCGCCAAACTTTGTCTAACTATATGAAAGAGAGATCGTATGCCTTCGTGGCATACTACTCACGATCGTCTCTGATTGAGACCCTCGATTCACATCAAACTTTTAGAAAAGCTTCCAGAGTAGAATGGGTTCTAAGATCACTATGAGCACAGCCTTCCACCCTCAGACTGATGGGCAGTCAGAGCGGCTTATCCAAATCTTAGAAGACATGTTACGATGCTGCATTTTGGACTTTAATGACAGATGGGCAAAGTACTTACATATAGCTGAGTTTGCATAAACAACAGTTACCAAACTAGTATCGACATGGCACCGTACGAGGTTCTCTATGGTCGCCCTTGCAGATCTCCGGTATGCTAGTTAAATATGGCAGATCGACAGTAGTTGGGCCCTGAACTAGTTCAAAAGACTTCTGAGAAGATTACACTAGTAAAGGAAAGACTTCGTTTTGCACAAAGTCGACCGAAGAGCTATGCTGACAAGCGGAGACAGCCTCTAGAATTTAATAAATGGGACTTTGTTTTTCTAAAAGTTCAGCCCACAAGAGGTGTCAAACGCTTTGGGATCAAAGGAAAGCTCTCCCCACGGTATATAGGTCCATTCTAGATCATTGAACGTATTGGCAAACTTGCTTATCGTTTGTCCCTTCCATCGTCCATGCCTAAGGTTCATGACGTTTTTCACGTATCTATGTTTTGCAAGTATCATCCTGATCCTTCGCATATCATCCCTTTAGTCGAGGTTCAGGTTGAGGAAGGAAATAAGTATCAGGATAGAGCGATATAGATTTTGGATAGAAAAACTCAAGAACTAAGGCGACGTAGCATACCACTTGTGAAGGTGCTCTGGGATCACCACGGTGTCTAGGAAGTAACATGAGAATTAGAAGCAACAATTAAACAGAAATACCCTGAATTGTTTTCTAGTACCAACTGATGATGTGATACACTGTACTATTTTCACTTATCAATAAAATGATGGAACTTTGTTTACACCTATCTTAATACATTGTTTCACTCGAATAACTATGCAGATGTCTGAAAATAATATCAATGGATATAGTGATGCACACATGCAGTGGCCTCCTTGGCAACCTGTGACGACTCCTTCAGGATCTGAGTCAAGTCACAACTATTTTGCATCACCAACTCCATCGCCACACAGACAGCGATCCTTATCGCCAGAGCGTGCATGGCTTTTCGTAACAATCCCGTGCCTTCATCTTGGTAGGACCTTCTACCAAAATTGCCAGGCGGCCGGATTCGAGCAACAACACAAAAAAGTATTCCACCGCTCAACCTACCTCCCCTTAAACGATGTAACCAGAGTCCTACACCACAATCTGTTGAGCAAGGGTTAGAACCTTCTGAGGATGAATCCGATTCCATTTGCTCTCCATGGTTTCATGATGTTGAGGATTCCACAGGCCACAGTGCCATTCAGGGACCATATAGGCACTACCCTGAATTAGCAAAAGATGACTCCGGCAGTGAATCTCAAGCAGATAACCATCATAACTACTTAAGTTGATTTCGAGGGCGAAATCCCTTTAAGGGGGGTAGAGTGTAATACCCTGTATTTCAAAAAAAGAAGAAGAAGAAGTTCGGGCACATGCCCGAACGTTCAGGCGCCAAATCTCCTATATAAGGAGCTCTCCCCCCCATTTTCTCACAACAAATCACCTTCTCTTGTGATTTTTCCTCCTCTTTTTACTCATTCTGAGTTCTTGTCTGTTTGAGACTCTCCGTGAGATATGAAGAAGTTTTGTCCGGAGGAAAGCGCCAGATCTGAAAGAAGAAGTTCTTATCTGAAAGTGGGGAACGAAACATAGGTTTGCGTGTTTTATAACTTTTATTAAAGTTTACATTCAGTTATTATTATATCTACTGTTCATTTACACTGCATTATGTCATATAATGTTTATACTGTCGCACTTATGCCTGTACACTTGGAATTCATGTGTTATACTGTTATAATGTCGAATTTGTGGTCAATCTGACTCAACTAGACTCGGTCTTGTCCTCAGTAACTTTAAATAGTAAACGGGAGGCAGCAGGCTGCTCTAGGCGATTGGTATTTAAGCAGACCTTGTGTCTCACCTCTCAACTGGGGACTGATCTAGATGGTCTTATTGAAAGCTATCAGCTTATACAAGTAATATTGAATGTTCTAACCTTGCACGTCATGATACCAACCCTGATAAGGATCACCAGACATTGCCAAAGTCAGTCTAAATGTCAAGAAAAGACCAGACCAGTAGACTAGAGTAGTTCATGCATTGGCATCATACATATCACCACCTAGGGACGTATATAGTTTATGATTCAGAGAATAGTTAGGAGCATTGCTCGCTATTCATTATATTTCTCTGGAGAGGGACGTACAATGTGAACCCGGGTATGCCTGGGGAGGGACATCTATACGTGAATCCAAAGCATCGTTCCTGAGGAGGGACGCACAATGAGAACCTGGCTACTCCTGGGGAAGGACATCTATACGTGAACTCAGGCGATGTACGTTCATCAAACCATTACGAGACGGTGTCATGCATACATACATATTGATTGATTATGATGCTTTGATGTATAGTTAAGATGTTTAATTATGAAGTTTGCTTTATTAATTGTTATATTCACGAACTATTTTACCCACTGAGCGCGTTAAGCTCATTCCTTTGTTATCCAAATTTTCACAGGAAATTTGGGTGGACTGGGTGCATGTTTATGGGGCCCACATTTTTGTACCCTTTGTATTATTCATTGGGGATTTTGGAGATTTTGGGGAGTATGTTCCCTTTACTATGTCATGTACAAATGAATTCTGAATTAAATGAAATCAGACTTATATTGTTTTATATTTCCGCTGCGTACTCTGTTATTACCATTGTTATAATTCCAAATGCCTTTTTGTCACACCTGGGTTGCCTTTTTGTCACACCTGGGTTGCACACAGTGCCCCCTACCTAGGGTGATGAATACCCCCGCAGGGCATACTCCAGCCATTATGGAACGATAATATTGTCCTATCCCAGTACATAGCCCACTCAACAATGTCTAGTACCCCCGGGATCATTTGTCCAGACTATTCATCATGAATAGAGCAGGGCCTCCCCCGGATTCGAACCTCAAACCTCATATAGGTTGATTGCGCAATCCAAGTAGCCATTGAACCAATTGGTTCAACCTATATGAGGTTTGAGGTTCGAATCCGGGGGAGGCCCTGTACTATTTATGATGAATAGTATGGACAAATGATCCCGGGGGTACTAGACACTGTTGAGTGGGATGTGTACTAGGATGGGACAATATTATGGTTCCATAATGGCTGGAGTATGCCCTACGGGGGTACTCATCACCCTGGGTAGGGGGCACTGTGTGCAACCCAGGTGTGGTAGCTTACTTGTAAGTAGCTACCTCCCTTTAGTCAACATCTGAAGTTGTCAGGACGTTGACTCAAGATCAGCTTACTGAAAGATTTTTATGTTCTTCAAAGAATTTATCTTTGAGGACGCTGATAGTTATAAGTTGGATAAACTATCAGGACGCTACCTGGATAGGAGCGCTATCTTCTTTGGGAACCAACTTAATAACTCTCACGACGCTGATTGTCCTTCAGCGCACTTGGAAAGTTTTCAAGTATTTTGAAATGACAGGACGCTTACATAGTTGTAGCACCCTTGTGCTTTATGTTTTAAAAGGTAGGACGCTTACTCGGAAAGTAGCGCCCTCATATACTAAATTGTTTTAAAATAAAGCAAGACACTTATACATAATGAGCGCCCTCAAAGAACAAAATGGCAAAGTTGATATTATGCGTCAGGACACTGATTACGGAATCAGGACGCTAATTTAACAACTGTCATTGTTGTAACAAGTAGGTTATATCAGCCTACTTTTTTAGAACATATCTTTGCACAGAATCCTTTTCAGATTTATCAAAGATCTTCTCTAATACATGAATCAAGTTTTTCTAAAACTTTCCTTATTCATGTAATTTGAAAAGAATCAGAATGTTAGTGAAAATTGCAGTTGCCATGTTCATATAACATTCTAGTCATTGTGTGTAAACGTTCACATTGAATTTCAAATGTCTAACGACTATTACCTACTTGGTTTATAAATACCAACACTTTCAATCAAACAATTTGCCGATAATTTTTATTGTGCCAAAAACTTTTTGAATGTTAGTCAGTGTTAAATCTTTCAAAATATTTCAAATGTTCTAAGTTTTCAAAGTATTTTTCGCTGATACTTTACTTAGTCAAAAGATTTTCATATTGAGCTTCAAATTATATTCCATCTTTGAAAATATATTTGAACTGGTTTCTACTCAAATTCTCAGCGTTGATCTATACTTGATATCAATTTTGAAGAAAGAATTTGAGAAATAGTTCGAGAGATACAGTTGTACTTGATTTCATATCTTAAATATTGTATTGAACTATTTCAGTAGTTGTGTTAACTAATGAATACTGAACCAGAAGTTTTCATGCTTATACATTTTATATATTTTGAAAACTGTCTAAGTGTATGTTTTTCACTAGTCCTGCATTTTCAACTTCAATGTTTCAATGGTATCATAATATTTTCGAAGAAGCACTAAATTGATTTACATATCATTCACGTTTTTCGAAACTGCACTTGAGCAAAATCGAACATTGAAAGGTAAAGGACTGTAAGTGTATGTCTCTTAGCATTATGTATTCAAATTTATACATCTTTGTAATGGTATTATATGAGCTTAATTATAAAGTGTTTTAGAGTTAGAACCAACATTATTTTGTGTTGTAATGTTGGTGTGTTTTTTAATTGAAACAACTAGGACAAGTGAATGTAATTCACTTAATAATTTCAATGTAAAATCATGTTAAGGTTCATCCTCACCTGTAAGTACGAAAATAGGTTCTTCCTTAACTTGTAAAAGGATAGGTTCATTCTTAACATGTAAAAGGATAGGTTATCTCTGAACTTGTAAAAGAGAAATGGTCGTTCTTAATCCCGTAAAAGGATCATGGTTCTTCCTCAGCTAGTAAAAGGAAAGGTGCGTCCTTAACCTGTAAAATGATAGGTTATCTCTGAACCTGTAAAAGAGAAACGGTTCTTCCTTATCCGTAAAAGGAAAACGGTTCTTCCTTATCTCGTAAAAGGAACATGGGTTTTTTCCTCATTCCGAAAAAAGGAAATGCGGTTCATCCTTAGCCCACAAAAAGATAGGTTTGCCTTGAACCTGTAAAAAGGCATGTATAGCGGTTTGGTTCTCACCCGTAAGAGAATCAATTAGTGGATTGAGAAAATCATAATTGGGATATTAGGTAGTGGACGTAGACTTGGCCGAACCACTATATTCGAGTGTGTTTTAAGTTATGCATTTTACTTTAAGGTTAGTATGTGCATTTAGTTCTAATGTACCAATGTATATCACTAAGTCATTGGAAAAGTTTTAAATTGACCATCACACCCAATTCACCCCCCCTTTTGGGTGCACCAACAATAATTATTTTCACGACGTGCGTTATGAACGTCGTAATAGCATGTGTGAGAAAATTTCTAAAGAACGTTGTCTTATACCATTGACAACATTCTCACGCACGTCTTAAAACAGTATTTTGACGACATATCATATCTTGAAAGTTGTAATTAACTTTTTATAGCATTCGTTTGAACGTTGTAATACATAGTTTTAATGACATCTTTTGAATGTTGTAATTTAGTATTCAATTTTTTTTTTCAAATTTGTAATATTTACACTAAATTTAAATAATTCTCTGCTACTTGAAAGAACTTATAAAAACGTTGACATAATTCATATCCTTAATTTTAATACTTTATTTTATTAATATTTTTGTTAATATCAAATATATAAATAAATGAATGAGATGCAAAATATACAAACTCTCCATCTTAAATACATTGAAGCAAAATGAAATATGTAATATATTAAAATTTAAGTGTTAATGTATTAAATATGTTCAACATCAAAATCTCATCTAAAACAACTATGTAAGAACAAAATTATTTAGCAATTTACAAAAAGGAAGTATAAAACTCATTCATTGTATTTTTCTTCAAACAAAAATCTTCTACTTGATGAGTTCAATGCTTCTCAATCCAAAATTTGTAATTTCAATTTGCACTACAATCATAAGTAATAATAGTTATAACATGTTTATGAAAAAAGTGAAACTATTTAATTATATACTTAAAACTTCTAAAAGATGGATATGTAAAAATTTTGGCAGCATCTTCCTAATAGTTTTATCAAATGGCACATATCAAACATGAATAAACATGTAATAATTCATAAAACAATCACAAACTTACTATTGAAATAACAAAACTTACTAAGTTTTGAGCTTAGGTGCAATACAACAAGGACTTCATGAAAACAACAAAACTATTTAATTATATACTTGAAACTTTCAAAAGATAGATATGTAAAAACTTTGGCAGCATCTCTCCAATAGTAATTTAAATTTATAAGATAAAAATACTTAACCAAAAATCCGACAAAGTCTCCCCTATATCATCAACATAAAAAAAATATTTAATCTATATGCCATGAATCAAATAAAAATATATAAATCATCATGTTCAAAACATAAATATAAACAATATTGATTATTTAGCTGCAATGTTTCTAGACATACCCAACAAATCCACTACCTTACCCGCATACTACTATTAACCCTACCAAAAATATAACACTCCTTTTCACCCCCGCCATCACCACCATTGATCCCCTTCTTCCCCTCCAACCACCACCACCAATCCCCTTCTTCTTTCAGCTACCAAATTGACTTACTCAAAATCTCAAATAGTTGTGTCACGACCCCATTTGTAGGGTGACATCATGACCGGCACAAAATACCATATACACCTTACTAGACATATATGATACTCTGTTAGCCTTCGTCCTTTAAGACATACACGTAAACCACTAAAACTTTATCACATATGAATCATATTATCATCATTCATATTAATCCATTCCACATATACACAAAATATCTTTCAAATATATAATTTTTTTTTTTCATAAGACTTATACAACGAAGTTTTCCCAAAATATACATCAACATATATTATTCTCATGTATACTATCATTTATACATCTCACTAATATTGTTTGGTGTTATATACATACATATATATCAAAAATAAAGTATATACCCATCTCCCTGAACACACAAAATACTCACATTGGCAAATACAGGCTCAATCAACTCTTTGGAGCCTTACCCTTGTCCTTGTGATCAACACCTGTAATAAAAAGGGAGTGGGGTGAGCTACAATAAGCTTAATGAGTAATCTATATACGCATCAATATAAAAACATGGCATATTGAAATAACTTTATAAACTCTATGTAAGCCAATATCAAATAATAATACATGCTCAAGATACTTCATGTCATTTATACAATTTAAACCATGCATATTTTCATAAGCACGTGCACACGATCCTGGTATACGGGCCAAGTTTGTATCTTTTTCATACGTCTATAAAAAGAGAACTTACCCTTTCTAACCAGATTCAATTTATCAAGTAATGAGCGAGTCTGTATCCTTATTATACATTCATAAGGAGAACCCACCCTCATTTTCCTTGGTCTTACCAATGCTTAAAACACTTTTTTTTTTTTGTACATTCAAACCGAAATGCAATATTCCATAACATTCTTACATTTATTAAATAGAGTTTATATATTTTATAATGTCATAAATAAATCCAAGATAGAGATACTCACAATTTCACCAACAAAACAACACAATCACTTCATCGTTTGCTGTCCATTCTCCTCATCTTAATATTCAATTCTCTGAAATTTGAACATTACAACTATAACCACGTATTCTAGCACATAAGCCAGTCAATTGATCATCAATTAAATCACTAAGTTAATCACAATGCATCAGGATATATCTTACCAAATGCATTCCTAGCACACTCAATTTCCAGCATAAATACTCATCTTGTACTTATCATCAAACCTATATTCTCACAATTTTGTGCTTCAATTCTCTGAAATTCATAATCACAACATATCCAAGATTAATTTCCATCAATTAAACACCATAAAACATCTCAAATTAATCAATGAAAATGGGTTCCAAAACCCTTACCCAATCAAGTTTGGAACATGCAAATCAGCCATGGAAAACCCACAATTTCATCATCAATTTAGTCACTGAAAATCAGTGTTTTAAACATCAAAACACTCACCAATTATCCAGCAACCATTCTCCCATGCTCTCAGCCATTAAACACCATAAAACATCACAATTCACTTACTGAAAATCAGTGAAATTAACATCAAATACTTACACAAGATTTGAGCCTCCAATCCACTCAATTCCAATCCAGAATTAGCACCAAAATCTTTCTCAAGTTCAATTCTAACCATTGAGAATCATTGCATGTTATATATGATAAACAGATGGGAGAAAGGAATCCATTAATGGGATTTTTAGCTCACAATGACCTAAACTCACCTTGGCTTTTGGAGCTCCTTGTTCAAACTCTTCTTCTTCCCCAACGTTCTCTGGTTTTTCACTTGCTCATGTGAATTTCTCCTCAAGTCTAGCAACTTCATTTGGACATTCTAGCAGCGTATGTTAATCTTGCCAGCAACTTAATTTACTTTTGCCAGCAAGCCATCAATGCTAAAACGTGGCAATTTCCTTTTGCCAGCAACGCAATAACGTGTTGAAATCATCCTTGAAGTGGCTTGAATTCATCAAGACACTTGTTTCAAACCATGCACAAACCGCCTCTTCATTTTCATTTTTATAAAATTTCAGGCCCATAGAGAAGCACACTTCTTGTACCCAAATCTGAAATTTTGTCTAGTGTTGGGCATTTTATGATACGACTAGCCTCTTAGGGTACCAATAGCCCTGAAATACATACAGATACACCATCTAAAGGTCATGTACATAAGTATACACGTACACATATGCCTGAAAATATGTATAAGTCAACGTACAAGTTTGACTCGCACATACGGGGCGTTACAATCTCCGCAACTTAAAGGATTTCATCCTCGAAATTTGAATCAAGGAACATACCTCAAGTGGTGAACAAATCAGGGAACTGCTCCCGCATCTGATCCTCTCGCTCCCAAGTTTGCTCTTCATTATCATGAAACTTTCATTTCATTCTAACCAGTGGAATCTCCTTGTTCCTGAGTTTCTGAACTCGTCTGGCTATAATCTGAATTGGCTCTTCAGGATATGTAGTGTCCTCCCCAACTTTTAACTGAGCTACATCCAAAACATGAGACAGTTTTGGATATTGAGTCGAGTCTGTATGGTATTTCCTCAACATAGAAATATGAAATACATTATGGACACCAGCCAACTGTGATGGTAGAGCAAGTCGGTAAGCTAATGGACCTATCCTCTCGAGGATCTCAAATGGTCCCACAAATCGTGGAGCAAGCTTTCGTTTAACCTCGAATCTCATCTGACCTTTCATTAGAAGAACTTTCAACAGAACCTGGTCTCCTACTGAAAATTCTAAAGGTCTATGCCTCTTGTCAAAATAACTATTTTGACGATCCTGGGCTGTCTTTAATCTCTGCCTAATTTGTTTAATCTTTTCTGTGTGATCCAAAATAAACATTTGCCCCAATAACTATGACTCTCCAACCTCAAACCAACAAGCCAGAGATCTACAAGGTCGGCCATACGAAGCCTCAGAGGATGCCATGCCAATACAAGCCTAATAACTATTGTTATACGCAAACTCACACATATGAAGATATTCTCCCCATTTCCCACCAAACTCTAATATACAAGATCTGAGCATATCCTCCAACATCTGTATCACCCTCTCAGTCTGGCCATCTGCATGAGGATGGAATGTTGTACTGAGATGGAGATGAGTCCTAAATCGAGTCTGCATTGCATGCCAAAAGCTCGATGTAAATCTTGAATCTCTGTCCGATAAAATAAATACGGGAACTCCATGCAATCTCACTATCTCACGTATATACAATTTGCTCCATCTATCAATAGAGTCTCTAATGTTAATTGGAAGAAAATGTGCAAATTTAGTCTGTCTATCAACAATAACCCAGATCGTGTAGTATCTACTCTGAGATATAGGCAATTTTGTGATAAAATCCATAGTAATATACTCTGATTTACATTCTGGAATAGATAATGGTTGCATTTGTCCTCCAGGTCTCTGATGTTCAGCCTTAACCAACTGACACACCCCACATTTCTAAACATACTCAGCAATATCCTTCATCATCCCATGCCACCAAACTGTTCTTTTCATGTCATGATACATTTTGGTTGATCTTGGGTGGATTGTATACTGAGATCTATGTGTTGTTTGGAGTAATTCAACTCTCAAATCACGGTCAACGAGAACCCATAATCTCCTCTGAAATCGTATCACACCATCTGAATCTCGTTGCCAATCAACCCGTTCAGCTCTATCAGCCCATGAGTTATACATATCATAATCAGGATCTTGCTGCTGCAAATCCTTAATCTTTTGAATATGAGTATCAGTCAGTTGTATATGCATCTGAGCACAAATATCGACACGTGGGGCAATAGAGAGTACACTCATCACAATAACTCTCTCCAGTAATCGCCACTTGTGGGCCATCTGACAGGCCACCATGCCAGTCTCTATACGTTTCCTACTTAGTGCATCAACAATGACATTGGCTTTCCCAGGATGATACTCTAACGTAAAGTCATAATCCTTCAGGAATTCTAGCCATCTTCTTTGCCTCATAATCAACTCCTTCTGATCAAACATATATTTCAGGCTCTTATGATCAGAAACCAATGTAATATCTCACTGTAGAGATAGTGCCTCCACAGTTTCAATGCAACGACAACTGCAGCCAGTTCCAAATCATGCACAGGGTAATTCTTCTCATGCACCTTCAACTGTCTAGATGCATAAGCCACAACTCTACCCTCTTGCATCAATACACAACCCAATCCGGAATGTGATGTATCTATATAGATCATCAACTCTTTCCCGGGCTCTGGAAGTACTAGCACTGGTGCAGTAGTCAATTTTCTTTTTAGCTCTGTGAATGCCTCTTCACAAGTTACAGTCCACACAAATGGCACATGTTTCTGAGTCAGCTTAGTAAGTGCTACAACCAATTTGGAAAAGCCCTCCACAAACTTTCTATAATAACCTGCTAAACCCAGAAAACTTCAAATTTCTGTCACTGTGGTCGGCCTTGGCCAATTAATTATTGCCTCTACCTTGGCAAAATCAACAAATATCCCATCTACACTCACCACATGACCCATAAATTTTACTTCACTTATCCAAAACTCACACTTACTGATCTTGGCATACGATCTATGCTCTCTCAGTGTCTGTAGTGTAATCCTGAGGTGTTGCTCATGCTCCTCTCGAGTCTTGGAATAAATCAGGATGTCGTCAATAAAGACTACAAAAAACTGATCCAGATATGGCTTAACTATCCTTTGTATCAAGTCCATAAACATGGCAGGTGCATTGGTCACACCAAATGGCATCACAAGGAATTTATAATGCCCATATCTCGTTCTGAAAGCAGTTTTCAGTATATCCTCTTCACGAACCCTCAACTGATGGTACCCAGATCGAAGATCAATCTTGGAAAAGAACTTGGCCCCATTCAGCTGATCAAACAAATCATCAATAAGTGGTAGAGGATACTTATTCTTTATGGTCACCTTGTTCAATTGACGATAATCTATACACAGATGTAGACTACTACTTTTCTTTTTCACAAACAAGACGAGTGCTCCCCATGGTGACACACTGGATGAAATAAACTCTTTTTCCATCAACTCATCAAGCTGCACTTTGCGTTCTTGCAACTCTTTTGGCGCCATTTTATATGGAGGAATAAAAATAGGCCTTGTGCTAGGTATTAGTTCAATAATGAAATCTATATCCCGCTTAGGTGGTAATCCTGGTAGATCATCAGGAAATACATCTGGATACTCACACATAATAGGGATCTCAGACAACTGAATACTTTTATCTTTTTCTCCTTCTGGCTTAATACTAGCCAAAGTCTCCATTTCTTCACCTGTAACCAGTCTACCTCTAGTATGTAGTTTAGATGCAACTGTACCTCTGTACACAAATGATGATTGTCCAGGTATCTGGAATACTACCCTTTTGGAAAAACAATCCACTAGGGCATGATATGTAGCCAACCAATCCATACCTAGAATTGCATCAAATTCCAGAAATTCTAATACCCTGAGATTAACAATCATTTCATGTTTAACTATTCAGTTCTGACATACCATGTTAGGGTAAATTCTCTCCCCTGCTGCTGTACTCAAGATCAATGGTGTAGTAACTCTACCAGGAGTCAAATGTAGTCTATCTACCATACTACCAGATATAAAAGACAAGGTAGATCCAGCATCAATCAGAATATACATTAAAGTATCACAAATACTGATCATACCTTCTATCAATGTCTTGCTCGCCTCTGGATCTGGTTCTGTCACTGCTTTTGCCTGCTCTCCTGTACCAGACGGTGTCACACTGGAAGGCATCGCCAGAATCTTGGGGACCGGCTGAAAAGGAAATTGCTCGGCATCACAACAGTGTAATACGTTCACTACAAATATACATGCATAAGTATGACATGTATGAACACTATACGCAATAATGCAGTGTAAATAAATAGTAGACATAATGATAAATGAGCGTAAACTTTAATAAAAGCCATAAGACACGCAAACCTATGTTTCGTTCCCCACCTTCAAATAAAAACTCGTTTGAGAATTGACGCCTTTCCCCTTGCAGAACCGAGTTGCACTGCGAAGAGAGCCTCAAGAGAAAGAGAGAAAGAGAAATTTTCAACAAGAGGAGAGAGTTGGATTGGTGCGCAAATGAGGGGGGAAAACCCTCCTTTTATAGAAAAAAGGATGCCCGAACCTTCAGGCGAGCTGCCCGACCATCCGGGCAGGTGCCTGAACTTTCTGGCACCCTACCCGAAGTTCAATTTTTTTTTTTGCAATCCTAGGGTATTACACTCTACCCGCCTTAAAAGGATTTCGCCCTTGAAATTCAGCCCGTGTAGTGATGATTGCTGTCAGCGTGAGATTCACCTTGGTCGTCATCACTTGCTAGTTCAGGTGGTGCCTGTAAAGTCCTTGAATAGCATTGTTGCCGGTGGAATCCTCAACATTATCAAACAATTGAGAGCAAATAGAGTCGGACTCGTCTTCAAAAGGTTCCGACTTTTGCCTAACAGATGGTGGTGTAGGGTTCTGCAGGTTGCATCGTTTCAGGGGTGGTAGGTTGAGCGACGGAATGCTTTTTCGTGTTGTTGCTCGAATCCGACCGCCTGACAATTTTGGTAGAAGATCCTACCGGATTGTTTCGGGCAAAACTATTATGAAAAAGTCATGCACACTCTGGCGATAAGGATCATTGTCTGTGGGGCGATGGAGTTAAGGATGCAAAGTAGTTGTGGCTTGACTCAGATCCTGAAGGAGTCGCCACAGGTTGCCAAAGAGGTCATTGCGTGTGTGCATCACTACCTTCATCGGTACTATTTTCAGACATCTGCATAGTTATTTAAGTGAAACGATGTATTAAGATATTGTAAACAAAGTTCCATCATTTTATTGATAAGTAAAAAAGTACAATGTATCACATCATCAATTATTGACTAGAAAACAATTCAGGGTATTTCAATTTAATTGTTTCTTCTAGTTCCCATGTTGCTTCCTCCACTCCGTGGTGATCCTAGAGTACCTTCACAAATGATATGCTACGTCGCCTTAGTTCCTAAGTTTTTCTATCCAGAATCTGTATGGCTCTCTCATGATACTTATTTCCTTCCTCAACCTAAACCTCGACCAGTGGCATGATATGCGAAGGATCAGGACGATACTTTCGAAGCATAGATACGTGAAAAATGTCATGAACCTTAGACATGGACGACGGAAGGGATAGACGATAGGCTAGTTTACCAATACGTTTAATGATCTGAAATAGACCGATATACCATAGGGAGAGCTTTCCTTTGATCCTAAAGCGTTTGACACCTCTTGTAGGCTGAACTTTTAGAAAAACCAAGTCCCCCTATCAAATTCTAGAGGCTGTCTTCGCTTGTCAGCATAGCTCTTCTGGCGACTTTGTGCAACACGAAGTCACTTATTTACTAGTGTGATCTTCTCAGAAGTCTCTTGAACTAGTTCAGGCCCCAATTGCAGTCGATCTGCCATGTCTAACCAACATACTGGAGATCTGTAAGGGCGACCATAGAAAGCCTCATATGGTGCCATGCCGATACTTGTTTGGTAGCTATTGTTGTATGCAAACTCAGCCAAATGTAACATATCCTCCAAGATCTAAATAAAATGCTCTGACTGCCCATCAATCTGAGGGTGAAAGGTTGTGCTCATGGTGATCCTGTCACGACGCCCCTGACATAGCCTGACATCATGACCGACACAATATACTATACACTGTACATACCCATATACAATAAATAATATACTGTCAGCCTTCACATAATCTCACAATCATTCCCAAAATTTTTAGAAATTTCGGCGGCATTTCCCCATAAAATGGACATTTCACAAAACCTGATATACCACAAATCAAATCATATGTATATATATATATATAATCATTCACAATGTCAACCATTCAGTCATCATATATAACAATTCATCCATGTATACCATAATCCAAAATACCACCATTGTCGTTCATTAATCAAACATTCCATTGTCCAAGTATATATATCATCGCCAAATATCTTAACAATCCAAAATAACCATTGATATCTTATTTTTCCAAAATAACCCCTCTAGATGGTAATACATATATAATATGTGTGATAAGTATATACATATCAAAATAAATAAAACAAGTAACCACTTCCTCCAAAGCATACGTACATCAACAAATGTTATGTCCTAGTCACGTGCTGATCACTCTCAAATTTTTCCTTTTCCTTTTGATTCTATACTTGAAGTGGTGAAGGAAATGGGGTGAGCAAACAACAGCTCAGTGAATATAGCTCTTGACATGACAATCGCATGCATTTAGGGAAACATGGCATATCAAATCGTTTAAATTAAAATATTTCAAAAGCACATATGCAACATTCATTAAAATAACATACATGCACACAATATATAGTTTATGCTCATTCAATAAACCCCGTGCACAGTCTAACCCTTATATGGCCGTTACAAGGTAGCCACAACCTCTCATTACCCAATTCACAGTCATTTCAAGGATCGCAACCCTTGTTAGGACATGCCTACTGACAATGAGGTTTCGCAAAACCTCATCCGGGTCTAATTCCTAACGAAATGACATTATTATAAGCTCAAAATGCTAAAAATCAGTTTGCATGATCAATAAAAACTCAATGCATTACATATAAATATAACTTGCATAAAATCAAACATTTTATATGTATACAATGCCATACAAGAATCAAATCAAGAAAACTATACTCACAGTGGTTACACGAGGTTTCTAAGCCAATATACACTCTAAAATCAGCAACAATAAGCATTTAGGTTACTTGCATCATCAAATGTTCATCATAATTGCTTCCTCAAGAGCATTTATCCATACACTTAATCTCTAAATTCAAACACTGCAATTAGGTAATTCAAGCCATAAATCATCATGAGAATCAACTTAACACCATTTAAACTCACTAAAACACCATTACTAACACTCAAATT
Organism: Paratinospora sagittata; assembly: GCA_035771175.1. Taxonomy (NCBI): domain Eukaryota; kingdom Viridiplantae; phylum Streptophyta; class Magnoliopsida; order Ranunculales; family Menispermaceae; genus Paratinospora; species Paratinospora sagittata. The sequence continues at coordinate 14,499,652 of CM069608.1, forward strand.
TCCTAGCTGGTTCAACAGCTAAGATGGGGTTATTTCACCATGAAAATGCAACATTTAAGCTAGATTTCAACACCAAAGTACTCACATAAGCACATGGAAACATATGTCAATTTTATTAAAAATATAGAACATTCCTAAAATTATTTTGTTCACATCGACACGTGTAAAATCAGTCATTCTATCATTCTACTACCTTTAACAGGTATTTTATTGAGGTTTTACATGTTCGCGGAAGCATCCAAAGTCCATTTTACTCACAAAAATTATATATTTAGCTACTAAAAATATCAAAGCATATCCAAAAATCATGATCTTAACATCAAAATGTCTGAAATTGATAGATCTATCTTTCTACAGTCTCAAACCGGAGTTTAATCGGGTTTTAATGGAGTTTCAAAGTTTCAAAGTTTCAAAGATCAAAGCTAAGGGTTCTAAAGAAATCCAAGATCAAATCTAACTTCTAATAGCTATAAAAACTACAAACTAGCAAATAAACTCAACTAACCATATATTTAAGGTTCCTACAGCCTAAGAAGTGTTTTCCAACCTTCATAACGGATTTTCATTCAAGTTGGGTCAAAACCCCAATTTTTGGAAACACCGTAAAACGGCTCCCACAACGAAAATTACTCCAAAAGAAACGTTACATCTAGCTTAGATATCAATTTCACGAAGAAATAGAGTGAAAAACAGTTACCGTGGGTCCCGATTTAGCGAAAATCCCGCGTTCACCCTTTTTTTTCTTCGTTCTCTTCGTTCTCTCTTCCTCTGTTCCTTTTCTTCTGTTTGTTTTTTTTTAATGTTTCACGTTTGAGAGAGATGAAGGAATGAGAGAAACATTAGAGAGAGATGAGAGAATGAGATAAGTGAAATAATGATATATTATAATAGTTTATAATATTTTATAATATCAAGGTCATTTATATCATCTTATAATAATATCATCTTGTAATCTAATGATAGTATGACATTTAATAATACAATCTACTTAATTTATGTATGTTTATACACATATACGTTTAACTCCTATGTACGTATACGCATACATATACGTATCCATTAACGTAGGTGTATAATTAAAACTACGGGGTGTTACAGATCCTGGAGCCCATTCTACTCTGGAAGCTTTGCCAAAACTTTAATGTGAATCGAGGATCTCGATCAGAGACGATCGTGAGTGGTATGCCATCGAGGATCTCGATCATCTCTTTCATACAATTCGGCAAGCTTGGCAGGGTTATTCGTGAGCCTTATTGTAAAAAGTGTGCAGACTCTGTAAGTCTAACAATGATAACGCATATAACATCTTGCCCTTTATTATTTCGAGTAAGGCTATAACAAAATCCATTGCAATGTTCTCCCACTTTCATTCTTCAATAGGTAAAGGCTGGAGTAGTCTAGAGGAAAGTCTGCGTTCTACCTTGACTTGCTAGCAAATGAGACATCTAGCAACGAAGTCTGCAATAGCTTTCTTCATTCCAGAAAATCAGAATTGTCGCTTGACATCCTTGTACATCTGGTCTCCCCCAGGATGCATAGCGAACCTCTAACAGTGCATTTTAGTGAGCACTTCCTTCCGAACCTCAGGATTGTTCGGTAGACAGAGACGTTTTTTGTAAAAAATGGCCCCGTCTTTAGAGACCGACCAGTGAGGAAGGTCCTGTCCGCTGAGTAGAAATTCTCGTTTCTCCATTAACATAGGGTCGTTGGCTTAAGCTGCTGAAATCTTTCTAATAAGCTCAAAGTTGGCTGATAATTGAGAGATTGAGAAAGTCGTGATCTTGTTCCCTCCTCAATCGGTTGTAGGTTAAAGTTCTCCATCTCTGTAGCCAACTTTCCCATCTCGAAGTTAAGAGTGCAAGCAACATAAGATTTTCTACTCAGGGCATTTGTTACAACATTGGCCTTACCGGGATGGTGATGGAGTTGAAAGTCATAATCTTTCAAGAATTCCAACCATCGTCTTTGGCAGAGGTTTAGGTCTCTCTGAGTGTAGATGTACTTGAGGCTCTTGTGATCCGAGAAGACCTCAAACCGTTCACCGTATAGGTAATGACGCCATAACTTGAGTGCAAATATTACAGTTGCAAGTTCCAAGTCATGCGTTGGGTAATTACCCTCATGAATCTTCAGTTGCCTCGAAGCATATGCAACAACTTAGCCTTCTTGCATTAATACAGCACCTAAGCCTTGGAGAGAGGCGTCGGTGTATAGTAAAAATCCAACTCCATTTCGTGGAGTGATTAGTATCAGTGTTGTCGTGAGGAGCTTCTTCAATTCCTAAAATGACGATTCATAGGCGGGATTCCAAATGAATCGTACGTCTTTCCGAGTGAGCTTGGTCATAGGTTCAACAATCTTTGAGAAATCCTTGATGAAGCATCTATAATAGTCCAAACCAAGAACACTCTGAATTTGAGTAACAGTGGTAGGTTGCTTCCAGTTTAAAACCACTTCAACTTTTGAAGTATCCACCTCAATGCCATTGCCTGAAACCACATGGCCTAGGAATTGAACTCGCTTCGCCCAAAATTCGCACTTACTCAACTTTGCATACAATTGGTGGCTTCTCAAGGTATGGAGGACAATCCTCAGATGTATCTTATGGTTTTCCTCTGTTGAGGAATATATCAAGATATCATCCACAAAGACCACCACGAATCGATCTAAATATAACCTGAAGATACGGTTCATCAAATCCACAAATGTAGCAGGTGCATTTGTTAGACTGAACGACATGACCAAGAACTCATAATGACCGTACTGGGTTTTGAAAGTCGTTTTAGTATTGTCCGACTCTTTGATTCGGAGTTGATGATAACCGAATCGTAAATCAATCTTAGAAAAGTATTTGGCATCTCTAAGTTGGTCGAACAAGTCAACTTGCGATAATCATAACAAATCATCCTTTTTGCTAACAAATAGAACCGGAGTGCCCCAGGGTGATGAACTTTTTCTAATGAAGCCATTACTCTCCAATTCCTTCAGTTGTTTGTCCATCTCGACATTGGACATTTTGTATGGTGGAATTGAGACAGGCCGGTCTCAGGTATGAGTTTGATCTCAAAATTAAATTTCCTAACCAGAGGTAGACCAAGAAGGTCATTTAGAAAAACTGTTGGGAATTCAGATATTACTGGGACAACGTGTACTTCGAGAGGGTACAGTACTGGTGATTCATTGTCATTACCAAAGGATAGAGCTCGAAGTTGTGCCTTGAGAAGTGCAACAATCGAGTTGTGTATCCATTTTCTCGTTCCCTGAATCTTGACAAACTCCCCCGTGGACAAGGTTAATTGAACTTGCTTTTTCATACAATCAATCTTTGTATTTAGAGGTGCGAGCCAGTCCATGCCGAGAATGGTGTCAAAGTCTTCAATGTCCATCACAAAGAGATCTGCATATATTATTTGTTCTGACATTCGAAGTTCACAACGAGAACACTGCAAATTTACGTCAGTACCAGATTCTTATGGTGATGTGACATGGATTGTGACGTCTGTGGGTTTAGGATGCAACTCTAAATGCCTTACCAATGTAGAAGATATAAAGGAATGCGTAGCACCTGAATCGAATAAGACATGCACCATTGTATTGAACAAGAAAAATGTGCCTTCGACTACATTGTTATCTGGGAGGGGTTGCTGAGCAATAGCAAACATTTTGCCCTGGTTCTGTTGCCCTTGGTTCTGTAGTAGGTAGGGCTTGTTGGATTGGAACAGTGGGAATAGGTTGTCGCAGTTGCTGAGGGTGGGGGCAGGCATTTCTTACATGGCCCTGCTGGACGCAGTTATAACAAGTCGGCCTCTGCTGCTGAGGAGCCTATTGCTGGTTCTGATGGCCATGCTGATTGTGGTGCTGACCACCACCCCTGCCATTGTTGTTGCGACAGCCACCCCTTCCATTACGACCTCCTCGGCCTTAATTGCAAAAACCCTGATGGCTAGGGTTAGACAGTTCAGCCGAAGGTTCCGTGGCCTCATTCTTCTGAACAGGGGCTGGGAAGGCTGAATTTTGATTATAGTAGGGCTTCTTCTTATTGCCTTGTTGGGAAAATTTTAAAGGTCGTTTCCCCCTATTCATTCTCTGCTCCTGCTCTTGCCCATGGCCTTATCAACGACCTCCCTGCAAATCTTGAGATCCAAGATCGACAGGGCTTGTCAGATGTCAAGACGAAGGCCGTTGTAAAATTTCTCAATTTTATCTTGGTCCGTTGAGATGGTGGATAAAGAGTAAACCAATAATTCTTTGAACCTAACAGCATATTCTCTGACTGTCATGTTGCCCTAGTATAGCCTGGCGAACTCTTGGCGCTTCTGCCTCTTCACTGCGCCAGGGAAGTACTCATCAATGAATAATGACTCAGACTGCTGCCAAGTCATGTCTGCGGTATTAACCCTCGGGTCTTCCTTCACCGTTATCCACCAGGTATTTGCTTCACCAACAAGTTGGTAGGACGTTAGTGGAATCTTTCGAGCCTTGTCAACTCCCATAGCATCGAGAGACTTCTTCGACTCATCCAGCCATTTCTACGCCTCCTCGGCATCAATGGTGCCAGCAAAAGTAAGGGGCTGTAGCCTCTTATACTTTGTAATCCAGTCGGTTTGAGTCTTCGACCCAGATCTAACAAGTGCCTGAACAGTGACAACCTGATTGGCAGCAGTCTCACGAACGACTGTTTGAACAGTTACCTTCATCGCCTCGATAAATTCGGTGAAAAAGACTTCCATACTCGAAGGCATGGCAAACGGTGTCGGCTGAAGTGGCACTGCTTGCCCAGACGTAGTGGCGGTGTCATGTGTGGCCTGCTCTGTCCTCGGGGGCGGTGGTTCTTGATTTTGAACTACAAGAGGTGCCTCCTCTACTGGACGAACTGTGCGTGACCTTCCTTTCTTCCTGGTTTGCATTTTCTCACTAGCAAGGAAAAAACGAAACCATGATTTAGGAATTATAGCCAAATATAATGTTATGATATTCTCAGCAATAAGTTTGAGAGTACTGCAATAGAAAACCACCTATTTTTTCTAGGTATGGTGTAAGGTTTTTTTGTTGAAGAATCAAAAAATCTTATGTGCCTCGTATGTTTGGCCATGGTGTAAAACAAGGTTAGAATGTTTATATACTAAGTATAAAATTTTGCAAGTATTTCAAATGTTTTGGTTCTGGTTTTTGTGAATATACATATATATTTCTTTGAAAATTCATACGAGTCATAAAGGTTCTAAGATTTGCCTTGGTAAATATCATAATCTAACGTTCTATCACAATCTTATGTATTCAAACTCTTCCGCTTAGTTTTTTTTTACTATTATCCAAATTCGTGTGTCCCATACCACATGAATTTGGTAATAAGGGTTTCAACCAAATTAAGTTGTAGGAACACGGTCTCTACAAAACATTGGCGGGAGAGGAGTTCACTAATAGTATCGTCCAAGTTTACTTGTCCCATACCGTTTAAACTTGGTGATAATGTTAGTAATTCAGCTTTCCCTAAATGTTTCTTTTCACACAAGGTCGTGGGTTTTCTTACTTCCACATTTTATTTAATATCTTCCAATTTTCTTGTGTCCCATACTACTCTAAAGTTAGCGATACAAAAGAAAGAATGGTTGTAAGTCGGCCCACCAAAGATAGTCTTAAACAAAACATTTCATTCATTTAAACAATAGTTACAATGCCAGTAATCATTCCTGATTTTCTTGCCTACTACCGCTCCTCCTAGACCTCTTGCTAGGTACAGAAAAACCACTAGAAGAATGTTGAGAAGTTGCTCGTTGTTCTTCGACGTTTTGCATACGTGTTAACAAAGCATTTTGAGTCTCCTCCATCCGAGCAATACTAGATACAATCACATTTAACTACTCGAATGGGTTAGTCGATTGCCCCATCGATGGTTGATAGGTATTGTCCCATAGGTTGAGGGTAGGCTGTAGGCATTGGTGGAAAGTATTGGCCATATGGTTGACTCATAGGTGGAGGGTAGTTGGTTTGATTGTACGGGAATTTCCTAACTGGAACCTCTTGGATGTTTGGATATGCTTGAGTCAAAAAGTTTTGAAACAATGGACTCATTGGGATATCCTGTCTTCCAAAGTTTGGTGCCGCACAATTTGGTTGTCATTGGTTCACAGGAACTTGTGGAATTGGCTGATACGGTACCTAAGGAGTTGAAAACCTTTGGTATGTCGTATTGCCTTGGCTTGAGAGATTTCAGGAAGGTGGATTCGCCGAAATCCCCTGTCCATCCTGACTTGATTGACGTTGACCCAGGTTGGCAAAGAAATCATCCTTAGAGAATAAATGATTGGGTTGACCATTATTCGGGGTTGGGTCTGTTGTTGGGTTCTGGTTTGGCTCATTATTTGGTTCCTCCATAACAGGAATCTTGCGCCGACTTTTTCACTGACAACGTCCATTGTTGTCCCTAATTCTTTTGCTATTTCCTCCTAAAGTTGCGCAATATCTCCTCGTCAGTCACCCTTCCCCTTGAGACGAACGTTTTGAAGATAGAGCATGTTGTAACCGCATTAGTGATCTACTTCGAAGACTCATTAAAAGTGTTGATGTTTGCCTCGTATAGCATCCTCGTGATCAAGACTCCGTAGCCAAAGAGCTCCTTTTTTGTAGGATTTTGAATCACCCGCAATATTTGCTGGATGATGATGTGAGGTAGGGAGACTTTATTTCCTTTCTCTATGCAGTATAGCACAAGAAGTTGAGCTCTTGTCATAGATCCTCTAGTCACCATTTCCAGCAAGAAGTTGCCGAATACGATCTTCCCAAGGCCGGCAAGAGGTGGCTTAAGGAGATTGTTTAGGAGGTTGGCATACGTTATTTGGGTGTACGGCCTGTTGGCGAGGAAATTGAACAATTGTTTATTGAATTCTGCGATCTCAGCAACCGTCTGGGGTTCGTGTGGATCAATGATTCTATTTCTAATTGGGATCTCCAAAAGTCGAGAAATAATTTCGACGTTGATAGAAATCTTTGCTCCCCTGACCGTTGTCTCTAAGACAGGGCTGATCCCATCTTCTTGAAGTCCCCCGCAATTCATGGCTTCATAGAAAGACTTCACCAAGTTGAAGGAGACATAACCCTCAACTTTTGTTATATTCAACCACCCCAGCGTTGTGAGTTTTTCGTGAAGGATAGGACGGAGGCGAAGATCTCTATTGTCGATACTCCTCATAGTCATAACCTCCCATTTAGACAGTTCCGTAAGTCTAGTAGGAGTCGGTTCCCGACTACCGGATGTCGTTCCTTCACTTGTGGCCATTATCTTTCTGAAAGGAAGATACAACTTGTGAAATACACAAAATATATTCCTAACATTTTTAAGATTTATGCCTCGTCCTTTGGACAATATTTTCTATTTTTCCTCTTGATGTTTATGCCATCATGAATCCAAAATTTTCATTAGCAACATGTTACATATATATATCTCATATATACATATATATATATATATATGTGTGTGTGTGTGTGTGTGTGTGTGTGTGTTTTATCATAACTATATATATATATTTAAATCTAAACTATATAGTTATCTAGATATATATAAATCTTAACTATATATATAATTCATATATATATATATATATATATATATATATATATATATATATATATATCTAATAAAATTTTCTTTTCATAATTTGGTGGACTTGGGCGGACCGTGGACCTTTCTTTCTGATACCATGAAATGTCACACCCCTCTCGGATGCGCCTAAACCGGCGGAACACTCACGGACGGGGCGCGAATGCATTATAACAATAACCGAGTGCGCAGGAACACAATAATGTACAAGTCTAATTTCATTAATTTCAGAATATATTTTTATAATAGAAAATGGAACATCCTCCCAAAATCCCCAGTGAATAAACAAAGGGTTACAAAATGTGGGCCCAAAAACTTGCACCAGTCCACCTTAATCTCTTGTGAAAAATTGGATAACAACGGGGTGAGCTAATGCCCAGTGGGTAAAATAGTTCGCGAATATGACAATTAATAAAACAAACTTCATAATCAAATATCATAAATACTCATCAGAGCATCATAATCAATACAACATGTATGTATGCATGACACCATCTCGTATTGGTTCCATGATTGTACGTCGCCTGAGTTCACGTACAGATGTTCCTCCCCAGGAGTAACCAGGTTCTCATTGTACATCCCTCATCAGGAACGAAGCCTTGGATTCACGTACAGATGTCCCTCCCCCGGCAAACCCGGGTTCTCATTGTACGTCCTTCTCCAGAGAAATATCAATAATAGTGAGCATTGCTTCTAACTATTCTGTGGATAACAAACCACATACGTCCTAGGTGGTGCTTATGTATGATGCCAATGAATGAACAGGTCCAATCTTTAGAGACATTAGACAGGATTTGGCAACGTCTGGTGATCCTTATCAGGGTCGGTATCACTATGTGCACAATTAGGACAATCAGTATTACTTGTACATGCTAATAGCTTTCAAATAAGACCAATCAGATCAGTCTCTAGCTTGAGAGGTGAGACACGAGGTCTACTTAAATACCAATCGCCTAGAACAGCACGTTGCCTCCCGTTCACTATTTAAAGTTATTGAGGACAAGATTGAGTCTGGTTGAGCCAGATTGACCACTAATCCGGCATCGCAACAGTGTAATACATTAACTCCAAATATACAGGCATAAGTATGACAGGTATGAACATTATATGCAAAAATGCAGTGTAAATGAATAGTAGACATAATGATAAATGAATGTAAACTTTAATAAAAGTCATAAGACACGCAAACCTATGTTTCGTTCCCCACCTTCAAATAAAAACTCCTTCGAGAATTGGTGCTTTTCCCCTGGCAGAACCGCGTTGCACAGCGAAGAGAGTCTCGTGGAGAGAGTCTCAAAAGAGAGAGAGAGAGAGAGAGAGAGAGAGAGAGAAATTTTCCAACAAGAGGAGAGAGTTGGATTAGTGTGAAAATGGGGGGGGGAAGGGAGAGCCCTCCTTTTATAGAAAAAAGGATGTCCGAACCTTTAGGCGGGCTGCCCGACCATCTAGGCAGGTGCCTGAACGTTCGGGCATTGCCCGAAATCTTTTTTTTTTTGTGTGCAATCCTACGGTATTACATATAGACTGATGAGAGTAGATTGAGGCAGCTTCGTGATGGGTTCAGAGATCCCATTAAGCAGGGTTTGGCATTGTCAGGAGTGTAGACATATGAGCTTGCTTTACGACAGGCGATGGACTTTGAGACTGTTGAGGCAGAAGCAGTCAGACCTGTTGTTTATATAGCACCATCAGCACCACCTTAGTAACTTTAAATAGTGAACGGGAGACAACGTGCTGCTCTAGGCGATTGATATTTAAGTAGACCTCGTGTCTCACCTCTCAAGCTGGAGACTGATCTGGTTGGTCTTATTTGAAAGCTATCAGCATGTACAAGTAATATTGAATGTCCTAATTGTGCACATAGTGATACCGACCCTGATAAGGATCACCAGACGTTGCCAAATTCTGTCTAATGTCTTTAAAGACCGGACATGTTCATGCATTGGCATCATACATAAGCACCACCTAGGGACGTATGTGGTTTGTGATCCATAGAATAGTTAGAAGCAATGCTCACTATTATTGATATTTCTCTGGAAAAGGATGTACAATGAGAACCTGTGTTTACCTGGGGAGGGACATCTATATGTGAATCCAGGGAGTCGTTCCTGAGGAGGGACGTACAATGAGAACCCGGCTACTCCTAGGGAGGGACATCCGTACGTGAACTCAGGCGACGTAAAATCATGGAACCAATACGAGACGGTACCATGCATACATATATGTTGTGTTGATTATGATGCTCTGATATGTATTTATGATATTTGATTATGAAGTTTGTTTTATTAATTATCATATTCACGAACTAGTTTACCCACTGGGAATTAGCTTACCCCGTTGTTATCAAATTTTTCACTGGAGATTAGGGTGGACTGGGTGCAAAGTTTTTTGGCCCACATTTTGTAACCCTTTGTTTGTTCATTGGGGATTTTGAGAGGATGTTTCCTTTTCTATTTCATGTACAAGAATATATTCTAAAATTAATAAAATTAGACTTGTACATTATTGTGTTCATGCGCACTTGGTTATTGTTATAATGCATTTGCGCCTCGTTCGTGAGTGTTCCGCCGGTTTAGGCTCGCCCAGGCGGGGTGTGACAACAAATGTGTTGAACCAGTTGAAGAAAGTTGAACTTTCTGCACTTGTGTTGGATCAAAAGAAGTTTTTATCAGTTGTCAACTAGTTAGTTACAATTTCATTTTTTCCTTCTACAAAAAACTTCTATGAAAAATAACTGCTTCTTAAATATTTATCCTTCATCATTGTTATCTAATCTCAAACATATAATTTGAGCATGACATCTTAGTTGTTCTTGGATTTCGAATACTTTATATGTGAACAACAGTCCAACTTTTGTAGAGCAATATGTCAACAATGTAGAGTACATGACACCCGGAGAAGCAGAGCATATGCATGGGACAGTACTTACAGCACAAGAATTTCTGGCTTTTAGCATAAATAATGTGATGGTACCTTATTAACATTATATGCTTTTCTTGAAAATCGAAATTTGTTTTTCACTGCCTATTTTATTTTTTGTTATATAGACTCATATATATATATAATTAAATACTATTAGCAAACATACATTGGACAACATTTTATAATTTTAATAAACATACACATGATAAACAATTTATGGTTTGTAACAATTTGCAATATTCTTTGTAGACGGCTCTGTAGGAACTGATAAAACTTTTTTTGTATCGAGCATTATTAACTACAACTAGATCAAAAAACCTTATCTCATTTGCAACTGTATCTTCTAGAGTTGCAGCTTCAATATTACCTGGAGGACGAACGACCCATTCAAGATTTAAAATCCCAATAAATCTTCAAACAAATAGCAATTGTAATATTAGTAAACAATCAAATTTAGCAAAATTATTACAAATTACAAAATTAATCATTTGGGATGAAGCTCCCATGTCAAATAAACAAACTATTGAAGCTTTAGATCAAATATTAAGAGACATAACTAAAATTGAATTTCCTTTTGATGGTAAAGTAATAGAGTATTTGGAGGTGATTTTCGTCAAGTACTTCCTGTTGTTCTAAAAGGTTCGAAAGAAGATATAATTCGTGCAACTTTGACGAAATCATACTTATGGCCATTATTTCAAAAAATAAGACTCGTTGAAAATATGAGAGCTAAACTTGATCCATCATTTTGTGATTATTTATTACATGTTGGAAATGGAATTGAAATAGAATCCGAAAATCATATGATTACAATTCCTTCTACAACGATCTTACCTTATGTAGAAGATACATTGTCACTAAAAAGTTTAATAAATATTACATTCCCATCTCTAAAGAATTGTACATACAACTTAGATAAAATAACAACCAATGCCATATTGACTACATAAAATGAATTTGTTGATCAAATAAATAATTTAATCATAGATCAATTTCCAGGTGAAGCTGTGAAATACTATAGTTTTGATGAACCTTTAGAACACAATAATGAAAATGTTCCTGAAGAATTTCTAAATAGCTTAGTATTGAACGATATAGATGATGATGACAACCCATTCAGTCAAGCACCACAGCCATGTAGGGACCTTATGGTGCGTGGTGGGGGAAAGGTGATGTGATTTGGGGATCAAGGTTGAAATCCAAGAATTTCATGGAAACATCAAGCCAAAAGAGTTCCTTGATTGGTTTTTTTTTGTTGAGGAGATCTTGGAATTTAAAGTCGTTCCAGATGATTAATGGGTTCCCTTGGTAGCCATTAGGCTACGAGCTAGGGCAGCAGCGTGGTGGTAACAGAATAAAGCAATAAGGGTGCGACTGGACAAATCCAAAATTGCAACTTGGGAGAAGATGAAGAAACACATACGAGCTACCTTCCTCCCATATAATTATGTGCGAAAGGTGTACCAGCAACTTCAAAACTTGGGCCAAGGATCTTGTTCTGTAAACTACTACACGACAAAGTTCTATCAATTGTTGGCTCAAAATGACATCATGGAGACAAAATATCAGTTGGTGTCACGCTATATTGGCGGCATGCGTCCACAGCTTCAGGACATGTTGAACATGTTTGAGCCTGTTACAGTTTCGAAAGCACACTAGATAGCCCTACAGTACGAGAAATAGTTAGCCCGCCGAGGTGGTGTGACTTTCGGCATAGTAGGCACGGGTGCTAATCAACAACGTTCTTTTGGATCTACACAAATGACTGTTAAGCCATCAAAAGATCATAAGACAAAATTTGGATCTGGATCTTGTACTATGTGTTGGTTTGGGTATGGTGAACTAGGGCATCGAAAATTAGAATGTAAAACGAAATGCAAGGCGCTAATGGTTGACAATGCTGAAGAAGAGGATAGTGTACCAGAGACTGCAATTGAGCCTGAATTTAATATTGGTGAGTCTCCAGATGGCGAGGAGCAACTTGAAGGGGATTTTGGGTTAATGCTAGTGGTACGACGATTGTTCTTAGCACCACGACAGCAAGATAATTGGTTGCGGAACAATATCTTCTAATCCACCTGTACTATTGGTGGCAAGGTCTATCGTTTTGTGATTGATTCGGTCAGTTGTGAGAACGTGATCTTAGAGGAAGCTATGCAAAAATTGGGCTTGTCAACGACCAAGCACCCGAAGCACTACAAATTGGCTTGGTTGAAAAAAGGCAACGAGGTTATAGTTTCTCATCGCGCATCAGTTATTCTTTCCATCGGCAACAAGTACAAAGACGACCTGCTGTGTGATGTTGTGGCTATGGATGCCTGGCATTTTTTACTTGGGAGACCATGGCAGTATGACAGACATGTACTTCATGATGGGCGGACCAATACTTACACTTTCAGGTTTGGAGGTTCGAAAATTGTGTTGATGCCCATCAAAGACGAGGGACCCTCAAAGCCTACTAGTCGTGCTACCAACCTCTTGACTCAAGCAAAGTTCGAGCAGGAGATGGAGGAGTTAGGCATGGTGTTTGCTTTAGTGAGCAAGACAGTAGAACCAAAGGCTACCACTCTTGAGCAGGCCATGCCCTTAGTGGAGGAGTTCTTTGATGTGTTTCCTGATGAGGTACTTGCGGAGCTACCGCCGCTCTGAGATTACCAACATCAAATTAACTTGGTTCTAGGGGCCACTTTGCCTAACAGACCGCATTATAGGATGAGCCCAAAAAGCATGAGGAGTTACGTTGCCAGGTTGAGAAGCTTCTAGCTATAGGCCATATTCGTGAGAGTTTGAGTCCATGTACTGTTCCAACCCTTCTTACCTCAAAAAAGGATGGATTGTGGCGTATGTGCGTGGATAGTCAAGCCATCAACAAGATTACAGTGAGTTATCGATTTCCTATCCCGAGGCTAGATAACCTATTGAACCAATTGGGAGGTGCAATAATGTTCAGTAAGCTAGATCTGAAGAGTGGTTATCATCAGATTTGCATCAAGTCTTGAGATGAGTGGAAGACAACATTCAAAACACAGGAGGGACTATTTGAGTGGTTGGTGATGCCTTTTGGGTTCTTCAATGCCCCTAGCACTTTCATGCGGGTGATGAATCAAGTCCTTAAAACTTTTATCGACAAGTTCGTGGTGGTTTACTTTGATGATATTATGATTTATAGCCCTAACCCTACAGTGCATCTTGAGCACTTGCGAGAGGTACTTTTGACTCTGCCTAGTCACAAGCTGTATGCTGGACCTAAAAATTGCACATTCTTGTTAGATCAGGTGGTGGCGGTCGTGCAACAATGGCCTCAGCCTAGGACCATTACAGAGGTGCGCAGTTTTCATGGGCTTGCTTCCTTTTATAGGAGATTTATTCCGCACTTCAACAGTTGGACAGATGAGGTTACAACAGCATCATTGATTGCATGAAGAATGAAAATTTTAGTTGGACAGATGAGGCTACAACAGCATTCCAATTGATCAAGCAGAAGTTGAGCACAACCCCAGTTTTGGTGCTTCCTGATTTCTCCTTGCCTTTTGAGTTACATTGTGATGCTTCCAAGGTTAACATTGAAGCCATTTTTAGGCAACGAAGTCGGGCCATAGCCTATTTCAGTGAGAAGTTATATGGGGCAAAGTAGCATTATAGTATATACGATGTGGAGTTTTATGCAGTGGTCCAAGCTATTCAACATTGGTGTCACTATTTATTCCATGGGGAGTTTATTTTGTACACCGATCATGATGCGTTGAGGCACTTGGGCGTTCAGGACAAAGTATCAGCTCGACGTGCATCTTGGGCAACGTACTTACAACAGTTTACTTTTGTGATCAAGCATAAAGTTGGCATCCTAAACTGAGTAGCTGACGCGCTGAGTAAGAGACATAATTTTGTGGTGCAGATGCGGATTGAGGTTCCAAGATTTGATTCTATTGCAGACCAATATGCTGGTGATCCTTACTTTTCTAAGATCCTACGACAGATACAGGATGGGGAGTAGACTGATTTTGTTTTGCAAGATGGGTTCCTGTTTAAAGGTACCCAACTTTGTATTCCTGATGGTAATCTTCTTTTGAAGATCATTCAGGAGTTGCATTGTGACGACCCACACTCACATATGATGTCATGATGATGTAGAATGCTCGACTCTAGGTGCTTGTACATGTATTGGATGTGTATTATACTCATATATTGTGTATATACGATGTATTACTGTGTATTTTTTAGGTTTATTATATTTTTAATGTGTATGGGTATGTAAAAATGCACTTAAGTATAACTTTTTTCAGTTTCTGGGTAGCAGAAGCGCGCTCTTTGCATAAAACCCGAGAGCAGAAGTTTTCAATCTTTGGAGAAGCGCACTCCTTGCGTGAAACTAAAATCTAAAATTTTCAGGGAATTGGAGAAGCACGCTCCTTTGAGTCAGACCGAGAGCTAAATTTTCAAGAAATGGGCTGAGAAGCTCGCTTCTCGCGTGAATTGCAGTTTTTTTTTTTAAAATTTGCAAGTGGGCTCAGCATGTGTATATATGCAAACCACCTTGTTTTCTTCCTCATTTTCACAATTTTCAGCTTGAGGAAGAGGAGAAACGGGAGAGAAGAAGAAAATTGGGGGTTTTGGTGATTTTGGAGCTAGGGCTTGTGGAAGTTGCTCCTAAGGTGAGATTTTTACCCTATTTTCTTTCTAGTTCTGCTTATTGGGTTGATTTTCGGCTTTTGAATGGTGTTTTGATGGCTTGCATGTGTGTTTTTATGGTGTAAACTTAGGGTTTCAAGATCACAAACCCTAACGTAGCAATTATAAACTTAGTTTCCATGATTTAGAGTATATTTTACATGCTTTAATGGTGACTTTTCCATGAAATTGATGAGCTTAGGTTGTGCAATTAAGTGTGATCATGCATGTGGGTTTAAATGGAAACCCTTGGGGTTTTAATGTGAATTTAGTGTTTCTAATCCAATTTAGGTGGATTAGATGTGATATTAGTGTTGATTTCGTAGAAAATTTGGGTTGTGAGCTTAATTGTAGGATTTTGGAAAATTTATGGAATTGTGAAATTAGGCTTGTATGGCTTGAGTTTGATCAATGTGGTATGAATTTGATTCATTTCAAGTCATTGTGATTTGATTGGCTAATTTTGAGGGCTTTTGGCTTGGGTAATTGGCTAGTGGTTGGTTGTGAGTATTCCTCACTTTATTTCTCCATTTGTGACATTGTATTTATATGAAATGGAATTGTTGAATGGTACGCATCCTATTGTATGTGTGCATTGTATTTATGAACATGAGCATGGATGTTATGCATTGCATTGGCTTGGGTATTTTGGATTAAATACCATAGCTTTCGTGGTCTTTCTTGTTACTTATTTTTGGGGAAGGAAACTTTTGTATACCGAAGAATGTAAGGGCAGAAGGATTGGGTTTTGGTGTTCAAGTTTGACTATTTTCTGTCGTCACAAAACATAAGTGTGTACACTAAATTATCTATTAGTGACCTCTGTGGAGGCGTTTGCATAACTTTTATTAAATAATGGACAAAATCTTTATGATTAGTTGAGAGCATGTACTATATGATTTCGTTGATGCATTTGTTTTATAAATGTGATTTCAATGACTTACATGTTTTATATAAATGCATATGTGGAGATTATTGTGAGAAGTATTCATTGAGCTAGTTGAGCTCACCCCTTTTCCCTTATTTTTCTCAGGTTCGGATCCAATAGGGAAAGACAAGGCTTGATCGTGCAAGTAGCCTTCCTCTTCTACTTTTGGATGTAGGTTTTGTATTTTGGGGGACTTGGGAGTATATAGTCTTGTTGTCTTGGTTTATTTTGTTCTTTGGAACTTGTACATAAACTATCACTTTACATATGTATATAACACATAGACTATATATGAACTGTATATGACATTCTTGGGTGATGGACTCCGTTTGAGTCTAGGTGGACCTTTTGTAGACTTTGAACCATTTGTATAGGATAAATTTGATCTTGTTTGTTCATGGATGATGAATTTTAAAATTTGGTTCAACTATCCTTATCATATAAAGGTTGTGTATTGTGTTTATTAGGTATTTTTTGTGTAGGGGCTTATCAGTGCATAAGGTTTTGTCGCGTAGTGGCATTATCTGAGGTACTGTGTCGGTTGTGATGTCACCCGGTGAGGGGTCACGACATCCATGGTGAAGGCCACGTAGGACGTGACTGTATTTTCCAACTTGTGGAAGTGGGTCGATTTGTTGAACGATGTCGTGTTTGCTAGGTGTCTAAGGGCAAAACTACTAATGCTGGGTTATATCGACCTTTGCCCATTCATATCTAGCCATGGATAGATATTAGCATGGATTTTGTACTTGGTCTTTTGAGGACGCAGAGGGGTCATGATTCCATTTTTGTAGTTGTTAATCGTTTCTCAAAGATGACACGTTTCATCCCTCGTAAGAAGACTACGAATGCAATCAATGTGGCAGTCCTATTTTTTCGGGAGATTTATCGTCTCAATGGACTCCTTACTTCTATTGTATCAAATCGTGATACTCGTTTCATTAGCCATTTTTGGCAAAGTTTATGAAAGATAGTGAATACGAAGCTTGATTTCAGCAATGCTTATCATCCAAAAACGAACGTCGGACTAAGGTCACTAATTGGTCCTTTAGAGGTTATTGAGAAAATCAATCCCAATGCTTACTGGTTGAAGCTACCCAGTCTTATTTGGATCTCTGATGTTTTTAATGTCAAACACCTCATTCCTTACTTAGGAGATTCTTCTGATGATGATGGACCCCCTTCAAATTCGAGGTCAAATTTTTCCTAGGGGAAATGATGCAGTCCAACAAGAGTTAACATATTTCCATAAGTTAGAGCATCCCAAGAAGGAAAGGTGCAATGAAAAATACGTAGGCAAAATTTTCTTAAAAAGACTGTGCGTGAGATTTTGCCGAATTTTGACAAGCAATACGTGTTTCTGAAGGAAAAAGGCGTGCCGGTCAATACTCATCGCTACACCGTGACCAACACCATTTTTTGGGCAAATTCCTTCGTTTAGGCCTTCAAATTCACGTTTTTACTATTTTAGAAAAATTTTGTTTTGAGTATAACTCGAATTAAGAGAGTCTGATTTTGTTTTTATTTTTTCTTACGCAATATACATCTCGAGATCTTTCTTTCTAGGTAGGTTTTAGCGAACTTTTTATTTTTAGTAATTTTTGCTATTTTTAGTATTTGAGTCGGGTTAAGAGTTTTTTAGTGGATTTTTTCTATTTAAGGTCATTGTACGCATTATAGATTATTATTCGAATATTATTTATTTTTTTAGAGAATTTACAAATTCTTCACTTCTTTTATCAGAATTTTGTAGAATCATAGAGTCTAGAGAAATGTATTTATTGTCTTATTATATATAAAAATATTAATTTACTGATAAATGGGCATCTCAGGGAATATTTATCAGGCATCCATTAACATCTAAATAACATGTAATTAAACACAAGATCAACTAATAAATCAATAAAAGATTCTATGCAATGAATGCGTGCTTGGGTGGTGTAATAATTGGACTAATGCGCAAAACGCGGTGGGAGCGCCACCAAGTGGGTAAAACTTCTCGAGTGCGGCACCAAACAACAGGAAAAAAAAAAATTCAATCAAAAGTTCAAAACCTTAAAGAAGCTACTAGCTCTACCATATCATCTTTTCGCTTCACAAAAACCAAACATCTTTACCATCTTTTCTTTTCAAGCTTTTACATGTATACATTTTCTTCAGACTAAAATAGTACTACTATATATTTCAGTAATTCTTACTCCTTAATTTCGTTCGGAATATTTCTTCTCAAGAACGCGCGCTCTCGCTCGCTCGCTCGCTCAGTCACTACGCACGTACAGTAAGTACAAGATCTTGATCTTAATTAATTTTCTCCGAAAATTTCATCTTTTTAGTTCCAAAAGGTGTTCGATGATCTTTTCATTCTTTTTTTTTTTTTTTTTCTTTCTTTGTTCTTTGTTGAATTGATTAAGGAAAGTTGGTAATAATTAGATCTTCGTTATCAACAGGAGCTGCTAATTTATAATTGGGAAAATTAAGCTGCAGTTTGATGAATTAGTAGAAGATAAGTAATCTGGCGCGATTATATATATATATATATATATATATGTATATAGCTTAGTGGATCGGATGAACATGCAGAGATACATTAATATGTTCAGGCACGGATCTGGATTCTCCAGGCATTTCTCATTAAAGAAGACGCCTCTTGCAACTGCGAAATCTACCACAACTGCTGTTGCTCTGCTTGTTGTCCTTGTTCTCTTTGTCGCTGCGTTCGTCATCTCTCTCTCCGTCAATTCCGTGAGTTTATCTAATTAACCCTCACTTTTTCCTTCTTAATTCAACAACTTTTGTTGAAAAATGTTAAAAGTGATATTTATTTTTTTGGTAACTTGGGTAGCTTGGCCATTTTAGGACCACCAATTAATCTCTGACGCAAGCCTCAGGAAAAAGAATTTTGTTTCTTCAATGGATCTGTCCCACAAGTAGTTCATGGTGTAAGGGAATTCTTGTCGGGCAAATGCAACATTCACCTTATTTAGTGATGAGATTTGAATAATAGTTTTTACTACTTTGTCGTCTTATACGATATACAGTGATAGAAATTATTAAATTATTTTAAATTATATATTAATACATAATTTAAAGTAATCAAATGCCTCAGATACGCAAGACACCAATTGAATTTGACATCCCTGTCCATTTATTACTATTACTCATTTTTCATATTTATTTGGTCCTGCCGACAAGCCTAATTGGTTAGCTCAGCGATATATATTTGTTTTTGCTTTATTGATCATCGTCTTTGTTTGAAAAAATTGTACATTTTATTTTTTATTTTTTATTTTTACTTTTTTCCATCCATGAGCCACATGACAATCGGGTAAGGTGGAAAACGGTGGTTTCTAGCTACTTGTATTTTTTATTATTATTTTGATATTTCGTATGTTATAACGCCTCTTGTCCCTGTCGTAATAATAGGCGCCTTCTTCACGCGCATGTCGGTCCGTTTCAAAGGACCACACCGCCACCTAGAAGGATTTTTGTCTTTTTTTCAAAACAAAAAAAATAATGATAATGTAGCGTTTCAAACACGTCACCGAATGTGAAATTTAAGACCTCCTCAATTGCATTTTGTTATTCTGTAAATAAAAAATAGTTTGTGTCATTTATTTTCTATAGTTATTGTTTAATCATTAATGTATATACCATACCCTAAAAAAGACTGTTATTGTTCTTTATTTATTGTTAGGGTATTTATTGTTTCAGTACTCAAAGTGTGTATTTATTGTTCTTTCGAAACAAAAAAAAAAGTGTGTATTTATTGTGGGAATCCTTTTTATTATTTGGGTAATTCAGTAAAAATAATGTTATATATACGTTGGATATCATGTTATTTTTTTATGTTGACATTAAATTTTTTTTGAATATTTTAAAAATATGTTTATATTTGTAAATATTATATAATATTCGTATATTCTGAAAATATCTAAAAAAATTATGTATCAGTCTTAAAAAATAAAAGAGTTTAAATTTCAGAGTCAAAAGCGTCGAAAAATAATATATATAAAATATTTTTTATATTAATTTATTTTTTCTATTTTGTTTTATTAATTATCACTACTGTTTTACGCCTTTTATATTTTTTTTTATTAATACTATATGACCTGTTATTAAGTCACCTTCTTAAGAGTGGGATATGTGTGTGGCCTGGGTGCATAAAACTGGGTTTAAGTGAATTGAAGCATCCACCAATTAAAAACCCAAAACATAGGGCAGTAGGGTCCATCAAAGATACCTTATTCTGATGAACTGGCATGTTAATTTGGCCAGAATGCGACACACCTTGAATCACTTCACATCAACTTAATAAATGGAATAACAAAAAGGTCATTGCTCCTCTGTTCTGAACGTGACAGATAATGTGTAAGCACCTTTAACGACAACAGTAAATTGAATTATTAATTTATCCGTTGCTGCAACTAACTGAATCTTCTTGTTCTTTTATAAGATGTTGTAATAATTCATACTAACTCATCAGTTACTTTCTCTGTTAAAAACATACAGTCGGTGTTCAACCCGGGTGGAGGTGGCCCGAGCAGAGGAATCCTAACAACCAAACACTCCCACAACATTCCAGAACCTTCCAGAAGAAACTACAAACCCCACATACAATACTCCCTGAACTGCTCCACACACTGGAACCTAACAAGAACCTGCCCGACAATGTCAACGTTGGTGGTGAATGATAATGATGATGATGATGAGGGGGATGGAGCTGGTACCACCACGTGTCCTGAGTACTACCGTTGGATCCATGAGGATCTACGGCCGTGGAAGCAGACGGGCATCACGAGGGAGATGGTGGAGAGAGCGAAGAGAACGGCGAATTTTAGGTTGGTGATAGTGAAGGGGAGGGCTTACGTGGAGAAATATGAGAGATCGTATCAGACGAGGGACGTGTTCACTCTGTGGGGGATTATGCAGTTGTTGAGGAGATATCCGGGGAAATTGCCTGATTTGGACTTGATGTTTGACTGCGTTGACTGGCCGGTTGTTAAGGCGAGTGAGTATAGTCGAAGGAGTGGACCCAATGCGACGGGTCCGCCACCTTTGTTTCGGTATTGTGGAGATGAGGAGTCTTTGGACATTGTGTTTCCTGATTGGTCCTTCTGGGGTTGGTAGGTAAAGGTTCTTCTTCTATTTATTCTAGTCCTTTTATTTTTATTTTTTAATTATATTAATTTGTGAAATTTATAGATTCTTTTTGGTTTTTTTTAATTTAGAGATTTAGTCCTTGAACTTTCTAATTAATTTGAAGGGAGTGGTCCTCTTTTTCATTAGAAAACAACAGACAAATTTACCGTTTTACATGTTCTTTGGCATGAGATAGGTAGAGACCAACAAGTGGTGATTGAAAAGTGATGATTAGAGGCACTGGGTATTGTAGAGTTTTTTTTTTTTCTTTTTTCTCTTTTTTGATGTCTTTTAAATCACCAAAATAGGAGTTAAATTGATAAAAACTTGTCGTCATCATTTGAAGTTAGTAAGTTCTTTATCCAGATCATTTGGTCAAGTAAATGACTTACAACTTTGAATGACTATAACATTTACCAACATTTAGTTGGTTCGGATGGCTTGACATCCGTTCTCCTTCAACGAGGTCACGAGTTCAAAACTCCCATCGTGTATGGAGCTATCATTTGTTTGAGAGACTTTTGCACCTTTGTGATCCAACTCGGGTCGAATTTAGATAGATTAGTCTCGTCGCAAAAAAAAAAAAGAATAATTGAAAAGGCGTAAGAAAGAGGAAGGACAAATTTACGCAACCAAATACCTCTAATAACTTTCTGATCTCGATGGTTGTCTAATACTAAATAACATGTAAAGGATAAATTTGTCGTCCTTTTTCTTATGAGACAAGATGGAAAAGTGTGTTAAATGGAAAGTACACTTCAAGTGCCTTCAATTCAGAAATTTTTAGGGACCAAATCTCCAAATTTTTATTAAACATTAAAAGGTTTAGTCACCTAAACTAAGGGGAGTGCTAGTGTTAGTTTGATATCTAATTTTGTTGGGTCCCTATTTATTAGTTATAGCTTTTAGGTTTGACAATAATCAAAAATAATTTTTTTTTTAAAAAGGTGGACTCCAAGATATTGATTAATATCAAATACAAAAGCTCTTGATAATTGCTTTTCTAAATATGGGGTGCAAGGTCATTTTTGCTTTGTTTGTTCTCTTTCTTATGATTATTGCTCTTCTTTTTTTCTTTTTTAGTTTATTTTATTATTATTATTTTTTTGGTTGGAAGTGGGGAAGGGGATCTAAATATATGCACCTCACAAATACAGTTAAAATTCAAAATTTGTTGATCTCTTATTCTTCACTGGTCAAACTTTTAAATTTCTCATATGAATTTACAGGGCTGAGATTAACATAGAGCCATGGGACTTATTGTTGGGGAAACTAAAAGAAGGAAATAAGAAGATCAGTTGGACAGATAGGGAACCCTATGCTTACTGGAAAGGGAATCCTGCTGTTGCTGCAACCAGACAAGACCTCCTCAAATGCAATGTTTCCAAAGAACATGATTGGAATGCTCGTCTTTATGCACAGGTAAATCACTAGTAACCACTCTTTCATATTGGTTTTATTGTGATAAGTATGTATGTTGAGGTGGTGATCTTATATATATATATGAAAGCAAACTATTAATTCTTTTATTTATCTTTATATATATATATATATATATTTATTGAGAACTATGAAAGCAAACTAATGATTAAGGAATCTCAAATCATGGTCACACTGACAAAGGACATATATTAACAAGTTTCATGAGTAGATAAGCAAAGGTCATGGGATAAAAAACGAAGCCATAGAATTTTCAGGGAAAGATAATTATATGGTTCACTGAGGTTGGATACCAAAACCTTTAATGCCAAGGTCATTAGTAGATGTTTGCAAAAACGCGTAAGGATCAAAAATTCAAACTCACTCTATACTTTAGTCCCTTAAAATTCAAGGAAGTCTAATTTGACATGGTAATTTTTTGTAAAAATTTGACATTATATTCTAGTGTTTTAGAGAAGTTATGTAAGTTCCATTATTTTTTGTTTTAAATTAAAATTTTGTAAATTGTATTTTGCTTCTTCGTATTTCTTTAGATTCTATATGTTACAAATGAAATTGTGCTTAAATCTCATATACCCTTATACTTTAAGAATGTATTCCAACAAAAGTTGAAGTTGATCTTGTTTTAAGACTATAGAATTTTCAGATCTCTTACAAATTATTATTTCAATAGTTTACCTAACTTTCATGGAGTTTTTGTATTAACTCTTTTACATTTAATTCGTCATTCAATGATTAGGAAATTGATAAAATTCGACAAATTTTGTAAAAAATTTATTACTTACATTAAAAAAAAAAAAAAAACCTAAAGAGTGCTTTTAAGGCTATTTTGGTTAATGTTTGATTTTGCTAATTAATATTGTACCAACTTGTGTGTATTATTGACTCATTCTCCACCCCCCCCACCCCCCAAACCACACACACCTCGCCCAACAAAAAAAAACACAAAAGGGGTGACTGTATTACAGTATAGCGCAATTGATCAGAATTGGGATTTAGTTAAGCACCATTTAATCAAATATAAACACTATGTTAATTTTGAGAATATTAATGATGTCAAATATTGCATTTTGATCTAAACTTTGTCGATGGCTTGTCGTACATTGTCTGAAGCCTCTACAAGCAAAACTACACCCCCTCCATATGACACCACTGAGGACCCAGACACTAAAGTCAAGTACCAATGGCAGTTACGACCTTCAAAAGTCGTCACTCCTACAGGACCAGAATTCAAGCCCCAAACTGAGCTTGAAGCAGTTCTCAACTGGCAATCTCCAAATGCTAGATATCAGAACGACATGCTGCAAGAAATTTCAAAATCTCACTTATTAGGTACAGTCCCAGCATCAGCTTCAATCCTAGCTTTTTTCTGCTATCACTGCTCGGATTGACCAGCTAAATTACGAGATGCAGCAACTTACCTCTCAGATCACAAATTTCTCTCAGATCTCTATGTATCTTGATCCAAGGGTAAGAGAAAAGAATAGTCTTGAAGCCCAGTTAAGACAAATTTCTTCAGCTCTACCACCCTTAGCTTCTATGGCACCGTTCTACTATGATATGATCACTCCGTACCAGCCAAATATTGTCCCTCAACCACTCTTCACTGGTACAAGTATATTGCCTTCACTCTTTCCACGATCTTATGCAGCAAAAATGCAAGCCGACAAAGCAAAACGCTTGGCTCAAAGAACTTTCCGGCCTCCTTTGAGGCCCCCAGTCCGTCCTTCGGCCAGACCCGATAAAGGCAAACAAGTTCTCTTCGTTTCTGAAGATATAGAACCCGACCTCCAAGCCTCCTCAATTGTCAGGCCCCTCACGGAACTCACAGAAAATCCCCTAACAGGCTTATTAAGGTCTCTAACCACTGACGATCACCGACGCAAACGAACAGTCAATATGGCCAGCCTTGATTTCTCCAATGACGAATGCATGACAGACCAATCAAGCGAATCCGAAGTCTCGGCTCTACCCAGCCCAACTTCTACCTCTTCTCAAGATTCAACTTCTGAACCAGACCCTAGGGTTTTGGTTAATGAAACTCACGAAGAAGGAGAAGTTGTTCCTCTTGAAGAACAAATGGATGACCCTGCTTATGACTCTATTAATATTCGGCCCCAACACAAAAATGGCGGCGGTTTCACCACTTTTAATCTCGACAAGCTCCCATTTTCTGATTGGCCATTATTTTTTCATGATATGCTCTCTTGGGCTCAAGCTGAACTCTTAAAACTCGAGACAACCCAAGAAATGGTTATTCAAAAGATGGTTACCCGCTTTTCCGGGAGTTTACGAGATTGGCGGATAGCTCTTCAAGAATATCGACAGTTGATGATGCTCCAACTCACTGCCGAACAATTTATCTCTGCGATTTGTACCGCTGTTTAAGGCGAAGCCAACAATAATGTTGAAGCTGCCAGAGATAAGTTCCTTAAAATGAAGTGTTGCTCTTTTGCCCCAAAAGATTTGGAGACCCACTACACCAAGATGTCCCGCCTTTTCTATCTTATTAATGGTGTTGATGATAATAATCTTAAGGTTGTTTTTCTCCAATCTTTCCCCAAGCCTCTGGGAGATCAAGCTATGCGACATATGAAGAATGCTAATAAGACTCTCTAAAACAGTAATCTCGGGCAGTTGTTTCAATACATTCAACTTGCTCACGAAGGTCTATGTCTCCAAGCTCTTTTCCACAAGCACTTAGCCTCCCAAGAATCCAAGTTTCAGCCCTCATGTACGACACCTAGCTTATTCATCAAATGCAGCTCGCGCGAAAAGCACTGTGACTGTAATGAATTTGCCTCAGCCTACGATCCAAAGAAACACAAAAAGTTTTGCAAATCGAACCATAAGGGTTTTTTGAAAAAGAAGAAATGGAGATTTCTTCGAAAACAACCTACAAAATGAAAGCCTCCAGGAACACGATGTTTCATTTGCTGACGACTAGGGCATTTTGCTAAGAATTGTCCAAAACGGGAGCATAAGGTGTCTCTCCTCCAGCAGGTCTCTCACCTTGCTGATACAAACTTCTCTGATATAGTCCAGACACTCTTCTGGCTATTTCTCAAGAAGATAATAACACTAGCGTGATTTTGTGGCTCACCTCTTCCACAAACGCTGTCAGCCTTCCCCATGCATTTGTACAAATCCTCGTGAACCCCTATTCTAAACCAATTAAGTGTCTCGCTTTATTTGACACAGGGGCATCTGCTACACTCATGCATCCTTCCTTGCTACCTCCTGAATGCTAGAAGCCTTATTCAAAATCCTTCAATACTGCAGGAGATTCTCAGTTGGAGATTACTCTCATTAGTAAACCTGCCAAGATTCAACTCCTTCCTACCCTAAGCTTCAAACATAAAATCTTGGGCTCCCCTAGCCTCTCAAAAGATTTTATTATTGGGTATGATATTCTCCAACAAATCAAGAATCTGAATTGGACTTCTTCTGGTTTGAGGTTTTGGTCTTTCTTCCTTCCATGGATTACTTCTGTTCCCGAAGTCATGGACCAATCTCTCTCCCCTCCTTTTCAAGAGCTGGAGTTTAAACTCAAGGCAGACTGTTGCGTTGAATCACATACACAATTTGTCACAAAATGCAATCATCCCTTATGGACCAATCCCGACTTCTTTATTATGCCTCCAGCACAACTAACATTGGACATACAGGAAACTCAACAGCTCATACAAGAAGGCTTGATTTCTCCTACTTCTTCTTCTTGGGCATGTGAGGTGTTTTATGTCAACAAACGATCAGAACAGGTACGAGGAAAAATGAGACTGGTCATAAATTATCAACCGCTCAACGCATTCTTGCATGATATTAAGTTTCTTCTACCAAGGCCAGAAGCCCTTTTTCAGCAGCTTGCTAATGCAACTATATTCTCCAAATTCGATTGCAAGTCTGGGTTTTGGCAGCTAGGCATTCACCCTGATGACAGGCCAAAAACGACCTTTGTCATCTCAGGCTTCCATTTTCAGTGGAATGTTATGCCTTTCGGTTTAAAAACGGCTCCTTCATTGTTTCAACAAGCGATGCTCAAAATGTTTCAGCCATTGCAGTCTCAGCTTCTGATCTACATTGATGACATCCTTGTCTTCTCTCCAGATCATCAATCTCATCTGAAACTTCTCCAGCATTCTATGACCCTTGTCGCCAAAATGGATTGAAGTTATCTGCCAAGAAAATGCAGTTGTGTCAAACAACTATGGATTTCTTGGGCATGAGAATTGTTGATTCTAAGTTACAGTTGTAGGCTCATATTTCTTCTAAACTCCACGAGTTCCCTGATATTCTCCCTGAAAAATTCACAGTGCAACAATTTCTTGGTTTAGTCAACTATATGGGACTCTTTGTCAAGGATCTGGCATTCTATAGTTCAAGGCTCTCGGCTCTCTTGAAGAAATCACCTCCAACCTGGAATGAAACTCATATTGAAACCGTTCGGTATTTCAAAAAACATTCTCAAATGCTTCCTTCTCTCAAAATTCCAGGCTCAGGTAAACGCATCCTTCAAACGGATGCCAGTGACTATTTTTGGGGCGGAGCCCTATTTGAAGAATTGCCTAATAAATCTCGGCATCTCTGCGGTTACAAACGTGGCAAATTCAAAGACTCCGAGGCCCATTACCATTCAACATTTAAGGAAATCTGGCAGTCAAACGGTCCATTGAAAAATTCCAATTTCATCTTGTTGGCCACTGTTTCACATTGAAATGGACATGTTTGCTTTCCCTAATATGTTGAAATTCAAACAAAAAATGCTCCCAAATTCCCTGCTCCTCCGATGGGCAAATTGGTTCTCCCAATATGACTTTACTATCAAACACATCCGGGAAAGACCAATTCACTTGCTGATTTTCTTTCTCGTCCTTGCAAATTTCAGTCAAACGCTTCTTTGCGTTTATTTACTCCCTTGGTCAGTGTCATATTTGATGCCGGACCCTCATCTCCTCCTCAAGGTCCTCCACCACCGGATGTAATGGATTTCATTTCCTCTCTCCCTGTTGACCTTAGAAGCAAGATCTTCTGGTCCATTCCGGATACTCACCAGATTGACAGCTTGCTCAAAATTATCACTCGGCATTATGGGATGTTTTTTGGCCATGCACCTCATCCTACATATCCATATCTCTTCCCCTTCCCGATGCTCAATCTTTATGATTTCCCAAAAGAACCATCATGCTATCTTTCTTATGTCGTTCGAAATCATTGGATTGGTTTTGTTCTGGATAAGCTACGCCTTGATTCCTATATGTTTCAGGTTGTTGTTAATGGTAGTTACATTAGTGCAGATCAAACACGGTTTTATAAGTTTCTTTTAAAGTTCGCTACTCATAACCAATGGATGCAAGAATTTTCTCAGTGGAGACGAAGATATTTAACCATTATATTCTTTGCACCCTTATCTGCTCATGTTGACAACAATGTCCCTGATCTTGATAATGAAGATGACCCAACCTCTGGTACAGAACAAGTATTCTCTTATAAGGTTCTCAGGTCATCTTTCTGTTATCTACGTTATCGGCCAATTTTTCTAGGCATGCATCACCAGCCATGGCAAAATCCTTGGCAAAACATTCCGCCTGATTTCCCTCCATCCACTTCTCCATGATGGCCATTTGTCCCGGAATTACAAGAATTTCAGCATGATCTTTGTTCATGGAACCTTAGCACGGAATGGCTCACATCTCCAGTCGACTACTCTTTTCTCATTCGCAGAGCTGGACAAGATCCCTCCCACAATCATCTCCATATCGAGCTAACCTAATTCCTACAAGAATACGTGGCACAACATCTAGGGTACCTCGAACACCTCTATCATCTTGATCATATAGATCTATGGGATGACATTGAGTTTGATGGCCATCATTCATCCACCACATCTGACGATGATTGATGGACTATTGCCTGACAAAAGCGGATTCCCTCCAGCACGCCTATCGTACGAAAAGAAAAGATTCGCAATCCTTTACAACTCGCCTATTGTTCATAAAGCAGCAAAAGCAAGATTCCTCTTCTCTTTACAGCATGAAAGTAAGCCTCGTCTTTGTACAAAGTTCGGCGCATGCGCATGGATTTCACTACGCCTTAAGTCCATCCTCTTTGTTTTCCATCTATAAATACCCATCAGTATGTATGTAGCGAAGGCATAATCGGGGAGAGAAATAATCCAAGTTCTCTACTTGTCCTGTCCTTTTAGTTTATGTTTTTCAGTCTGTTGTTTTTAGGTCTTGTGATGTTGTCTCGTCTAGGAGTTTTTCCTATCTGGGCTATTGTATTACTGGTTGTAATCTTTCTTATCTGTGTAATACTATGTTGATGTTGTTGTGTGATTGTTATCTATGATGACTCTGATTGTTCAGATTCCTAAAACCCAGTATAATTTGTTGCTACAGTATCATTATACTGCCTGCAAGTCTCTTACAAACCAACTGATAACCCAATGGAAGAGTCACGATCCTAGTTTACCCTCTATCCGTGTATTGGAACGACGACTTAAGTTTCACAACCAAGCACTTAGTGTCTTGGAAGGCTGTAGCCAGTTTCCTGCTTGTGAGAAGGACTTAAACTTGCACTTGTTCTTGTGCACTTTACTTGATTTGAAAATTTGAAATACATGAGGTATTTATAGGACCCTACCTAGGCAAATACAATAAATGCATACATGAACCACTAAGTTTATAGATCACACTATCCTAGGTACATACATGCATTCATCAACTCCTAAATGCATTCATGAACCTATTAAATATGTTCCCACCAAGATACATTCACTATAAAATTCCCAAATCAATCATGATTACTATATATATGTTAATATCTAACATCCCTCCTTAAATATGATTCATGTCAAATTGTTCAAATATAACGTAGTCTTCAACATCGCCCTTTAAGTTAGACTTTGAATGACTCCAAGTGTATGCTTGAGCTTCAAAATACTATCGGTCTTCAGCGCCTTCATGAAAATGTCGGCCGCTTGATCATTAGTCTTGCAATACTTGATCATAACATCGCCATTTCTGACTAAATCTTTGATGAAATGATACTTGATTCTGATATATATGCTTGCTTTTACCATGAAAGACTGGATTTTTGGTAAGAGCAATGGCGGATTTGTTATCACATAACAAACTTGTCACTTTTACTGGAGCTTGCTTGAGCTCTTGTAACACCCATCTCAACCAAATAGCTTGACAACCCGTTTTAGCCAAAGGCAAATATTCTGCTTCGGTGGTGGAAGAGCTACACTTGTTGAAAACATAACTAGAAGTGCTCTTGCAATCATCAATACTTCCACCCCAATCACTATCATTGTAACCAACCAAACACGGTTGGTTAACTTTCTCATACTGTATGCCATGATCCAGCGTGCCACGAACATAGCTTAAAACTCTTTTGTCGGCTTCCCAATGACTTTTCTTAGGTGCTTCTGTGAATCTGCTAAACATGCTAACTGCAAAAGCGGGATCCGGTCTTGTTGCAATTAAATACATGAGACTTCCAAGGAGTCTTCGATAAAGTGTTGCATCAATAAAAGGATCATCTTCATTATCCTTCCCTAACTTTAGGCCAAGTTCCATAAGAGTGCCTATGGGCTTTGCACTGTCCATCTTGAATTTGCTTCAATAAGTCAATTGTATACTTCTTTTGAAATATGAAGATGCCTTCTTCGATAAAGTGTTGCATCAATAAAAGGATCATCTTCATTATCCTTCCTTAACTTTAGGCCAAGTTCCATAAGAGTGCCTATGGGCTTTGCACTGTCCATCTTGAATTGCTTCAATAAGTCAATTGTATACTTCTTTTGAAATATGAAGATGCCTTCTTGACTTTGCGACACCTCAATTCCAAGAAATTAATGGAGAAGACCCATATTCGTCATCTCAAACTCATTCATCATTGAGTTCTTGAAAATATCACACATATGTTTGTTGTTGCCCGTAAACATCAAATCATCAACATATAAGTGATCGTGGTTATTTTGATTCGCAAGTGCACGAATTATCAAGTTATAATATACCGAGGTGAGTCGGGTTATCGTCCTCAGGGAAGGTTAATTTCACAGTTAAAAATTTCCAAAAGAGATGATTTAATTGCATAGATGTAAAATAAACAAAATCAAACGAAACAATGCAAATTAAATGAAAATTGGAGAGAAATCAATGAATTTATAGTTCTAGGGTTTAGATCTCACTATGTTGTATCTTATAATCTCTAATAATTGTGTTAATGAATTAATTTCTGGAATTTATAAATCATAAATTCTGACCCATCCAAATACCTCTCTCGAGCGTCAATTTGAACATCTATCCTTAAGTTATCGATTCCCTCTCTCGAGCGCCAACCAATAGATTAAGAACACATTAAGATCTATGATGCATTTTAAATGATTTCAAAAGTGTTCGTAGGTCTCTTGACTCGATACTACTAACCTAGGTTACAGATCCCTTGCTCAAATTCGATAACACCTCTCTCGAGTGTAAGAAACTAAATCCATAATCATTCAAAGAGTGATCAGCAATTTGAAAGCATTAAACATGGAGAATCGTAAATCAACCCAAAAGATTGCTCAAAAACACATAAACAATGTCTCAATCACAAGATCCAACATAGCTAAATCAAAACTCTAAATTATCTATTTAGTTCATAAACCAATCCATGGATGCAAGATGGAGATTCAAATAGGAAATCATTGAAACAAATTAAATAAGAAAAGAAATTAGAAAAAACCTCCTTCAAGAGTGAGATCTTCTTCTTCTTCTTCTCTTTTTGTCTCTTCTCTTGCTCCTTTTTCTCTCCTCTTTCTCTCAACCTAATTGCTATGTTCTAAAAATTTGATAGAATGAAAGATATATCCTCCTAAACAAACCCTAAAACGAGTTATATACAAAAATGGGTGAAAAAGACCAAAAAGGGCAACATAATACGCACAAAAACGCAAAATCGCGTTTCTGGGGTCACCGGCGCCGCAACGCTCAGTCTTGGCTTTGTGCACTTTCTTCATTTCTTGCTCTACTTTTTGCATGTGTACTTGGCTTCTTTTCAACACTATTTGAGCATCATTTCAACCACTTTGGACTCCTTATTTACCTACAAAACAAAGTGTAAACAAGTGTAAACTTTATGCAATTGATTTAATAATTAAACTATAATGAAATGCACTCAAAATATGACTTCTATGATATTAACATGTATCAAAATGTCATTTATTCATGATAAAACCCTAAGATAAAGCCTAAATGCATCTAAAACAACTAAGTATATTAATCATGCAAAAACACCTAAAAACTAATCAAATGAACCTAAAAATCTATCAAATTAACATGCAAACTAACTACTAAAACCTCAACTTATCCATAAGCAAACAATAAAAATATCGCCATTGTTACCTTCCTTAATTTGAAGTATGCTCATATGGACATTTCTTGAAGCCATTCTTTATGAAGGAGTGGTCGATTCAGCTATACCACGCTGGAGGAGCTTGTTTCAGCCCATAGAGTGCTTTCTTCAATTGACACACTTTCCATTTCTCCCCCTTTCTTGACATAGCTGGGTGGTTGATCAATATAAACCCCTTCTTCAAGAACTCCATTCAAAAATGTTGATTTGACATCCATTTGATGAATGCTCCAGCCATGTTGTGCTACCTAAGCAAGGACTAACTGGATTGTTTTAAGGTGTGCAACATGAGCAAAAGCTTCTTGGTAGTCAATCACATGCTTTTGCTTGTAGTCTTTTACAACGAGCCGTGCTTTATAGTCAACTTCTCCTTGAGAATTTAACTTGGTTTTGTAAATCCACTTGACCTTAATGGTTTTCTTTCCTTTTGAAAGCTCACCTAGCTCCTGAGTTTCATTTCTTTGGATGGAATCAATTTTTTGATCCATTTCTTTGTCTCCACTTTGCATGTTGTGAGGCTTCTTCAAAAGTGATTGGATCAGCATTAGCAAAGATAGCAAAATTTGTCAAATCATCATTTGACGTTGCCCTTGTTGATTCATATATATTAGAAATGTTTCTGATTTTTCTTGGAGGAGAGTCATCATCACTTGAGGAAGATGATGATGAAGATGAAGATGAGGATGGATCGTTCATGCCGCCACGATTTTCATTCTGACTTTCTAGTTCTTCTTCATCTATGACAATTGATTTTTGTTTGGCGTTCCATCCCAATTCCAAGACTCTTTTTCATTGAACAGAACATCTCGACTTATGATAGTCTTCTTAGTGACAGGATTGTATAACTTGTAGGCTTTAGAATTTTCACTATAGCCTACAAGCATACACTTCTCAGATTTTTCATCAAGTTTACTTCTCTTGGCATCAGGTACATGAGAGTGGGCAATGCTCCCAAATATTCGAAGATGGCTGACATGAGGCTTTTGGCTGTTCCAAGCTTCATACGGCGTCATGTGACGAACATATTTGGTAGAAGCACAGTTTAACAGATACACCGTGCATGCAATTGCTTCAGCCCAAAAATTGTTCGACATTTCTCTAGCTTTCAACATGCTTCTTGCTAGCTCCATGATGGTTCTGTTCTTCCTTTTACCAACTCCATTTTTCTGGAGAGTATACCGAACAATGAGTTGGTGTCGAATGACATGCTCCTTCAAGAAATCTGTGAGTGCAACGTACTCTCCATCACACGATCAGAACGTAAGGTCTTGATTTTGTAACTGCATTCATTTTCAGCCATGGATTTGAAGATTTTGAAGTACTTATGAACCTTTGATTTTTCCTTCAAAAAATAAACCCATGTTTTTCTGCTATAATCATCAATGAATGTAAGAAAATATCGATTACCTCCAAGAGATGTTTGCATTGGTCCACATAGATCTGTGTGAACTAGCTCAAGACACCTTGATGCTTTTCATGTACTTTTGTATGGAAATGACTCTTGATGTTGCTTTCCAAGTGCACACCCTTCACATACTTGATCGGGTTGGTGAATGTTCGGCATTCCACTCACCATGTGACGCTTGTACATATGAGTCAATGTTTTAAAACTCAAATGTCTAAACCGCAAATGCCATAGCCATGATGAGTCTTTCACAATTGTACTAAAACAAGAAAACGCTTTAGTTCTGATCTTCAAGGGGAACATGTTGTCATGTGTTAACAACAAGAGTATTTCTCCTATCCTTGATCTCACATGCATCATTGTCAAACTTGACATTATATTGCTTCAAAAGGAACTGCCCAACAATAAGGAGATTGTGTTTGAGGCCAAGGACAAAGAAAACATTAGAAATATGTTTTGTACCTCGTTTGGTATTCACCAAGATGCCACCACTTCCTTTAACTTGAGAGCCTTTTGTCATCTCCCGTTCTTACTTCTCTTTGGATAGATTCGTCAAAAGTTACATATGTGTTCCGGTTCCCCGTCACGCGGTTACTGCAACCACTATCAAGATACCAAGTTTCATCTTGACCATCCTCCTGTGTTGCACGGTAAGAAATATTGCTCCTTCATCATGGTCTTGGCTTTTCTCTTGCATGAAGACAATCTAATCATCATTCTCCTTTGCCCAACATTCATATTGATAATGTCCAAACTTGTTGCAATTGTAGCATTGAACCTGCTTTTGATTATGGCCCCTTCCTCTATTGCTTCCGCATCCTAGTCCTCTTCCTCCTCTAGATGGCGTATATGAAGTGTCATCTTTTTGTTGCTCATGTTGGCTTCCTTGACTTTTTCCTCGTCCATGGTTGTTGTGACCTCCTCTTCTTCCTCTAGAACCTTCTCTGAAAGATACTTGTGTTTGGAATGTTTTTTCTAAAGGAATAGAGTCGAATTGTTTGAATCAAAGTTCATGAGACTATAATTATCCCATCAAGCTTTCCAAAGACATTGTAGAAAGGTCTTTAGATTCTTCTATTGCAACAACAATGTAATCGAACTTTCGAGACATGCTTCGAAGAATCTTTTCAAAAACTCTTTGATCTTCAATATTTTCACCATTTTGCCTCATTTGGTTCAAGGTAATGACCCGATTGAAGTAATCTTCAATAGTTTTCGAGTCTTTCATGAGTATGGTGTCAAATTCACTGCGTAGAGATTGCAGTCCCTTCATTTTCACCTTATCTTCTCCCTTGAATGTATTGTAGAAAGTATCACATGCTTGCTTTGCTGAAGTGGTTGTAGAAATCCTCTCGAACACCGCTTCGTCTACTGTTTGGAAGATGAAGTAAAGTGCCTTGTTGTCCTTCTTTCGATTCTCCTTCAACTCGTTGCCTTGTTGTTGGGTGAGACCAACTTGATTTTTTGATTCAACATAGCCATTCTCGACTATGTCCCACAAGTCTTGTGACTTGTACAACACCTTCATCTGAATACTCCATTAAGTATAGTTCTTCTTATTGAACTTGGGAAGTTGGGGCTACAACATGTTGTTGGAAACCATTGAGACCAACCTCGCTCTGATACCACTTTGTTGGAAACGTAGTGTGCACACAAACACCAAACTAGAAAAATATTGAAGAATGAGAAGGACTTGAACTTGCACTTGTTTTTGTGCATTTTACTTGATTTGAAAATGAGACATACATGAGGTATTTATAGGACCCTACCTAGGCAAATACAATAAATACAAATACAATAAATACATGCATGAATCTTAACATACATGAACCACTAAGTTTATGGATCACATTATCCTAGGTACATACATATATTCCTTAACTTCTAAATACATTCATGAACCTATTAACTTATGAACCTATTAAATTTGTTCACACCAAGATACATTCACTATAAAATTCTCAAATGCATCATGATTACTATCTATATGTTAATATCTAACAAACTATCACTAACAAAAGATATAATGCAAGGAAACATGGTTGATGTACGTGACACTATTGTGTTTGTTGGAGACTTGTGTTTAGGTTTTGATGAGATCAAAATTTACTTCTTAATATCTAAATATTATTTCTCTAGGAAAAATGTTTGAGATTGTCCTTACAAGGACATGAGATATGCTTTTCTATGTGATGGTATATTTCTATTTTCCTTTCTGTATGGTTTTGAGTCTCAACATACCTAAGCCTTCTTCCCATTTTGTTGTTCTTAAAGTAGCTATTTGTTTACTCTATTTGAATGTCTTTTCATGGGATGCCCTGATTCACTTAAATCCAGAACAATTTCTAAGAAATGTGACTGTAGGGTAACTCTTTACTGGGAATGGGAGCATTGCTCCATTATGCTTTAGCAACAATCATTAGCACATCTTGGGGAACTTTAGGAACCTCCACCGTAAGTCCATTGCAACTGATCATAGAAGAAAAGGGGTCATGGAGGTCTTTCCTTATTGTATTAATGTTGTTATCTAAAGCTTGAAGAAGTGTTACACCATTGCCTTGAACTTTGTCTTTAAACCACTTGGCACTTACTTTAATTGCAATTCACACCATTGAACTTAGATGGCAGATAAAAGGACTGAGATAAGAAAGAAAACCAATGTCCTAACTTGTCTACATCTGTGAAACTTGGACAAAATTAATGAACCTTTACTTGGCAATGAGAGTAGGAAAAATTATTCTGGACTCTTTCCTTGATAAACCAACTAGTATAGTAGTATATTCAATACATGAAATTTGTATGATATCTTAGTCTTACACAATGCCCTGAACCTAGACAACTCAACTTTGAAAATGAACATGAACTGGGAAACCTACTATTCATGGAATTCCAAAGGAGTTATGTACCCTTCTGATGCTAGAAACGTATTCAGTGCTTCTTATGAACCACCAACAAGTGTTTCTCTGAAAGGATGTAAGCCTTGCCCAGTCAGGTATTACTGCAAATTGGAAGCATTGTAATCTAATCCACTAATCTTTTCTTATTAGGTGCTCAATTTAGTCATGCAACTCAAGCTGTCAATTCAAGGGGAACTTACCAGGTCCACATGTATAAAGAGATGCCCAGAGCATGCGGTATAGGGACATTCAGCTCTTTTTAGAGGAAGTTTAATTTGCATTGTTCAAAGACATGTTTGGTTGATTTGAATGGTCTCCACATTGTTTCTAGAACCGTAGGAAGTATTTGTAGGACTCAGTAAATAGGAATCCTTTTAAGCATGATTCTCTCTCTCTCTCTCTCTCTCTCTCTCTCTCTCTACTGGAACATTTCTAGTTCACACGTTGTTTGTATATACCATATACCTACTAAATCATTTCAAACTAGCAAAAGCCTAGTTCATCTCCACTTTCCAGTACTCAAGGTTCTTTTTGTAGCCTTGGTAATGTGCCTATGATCTATATGGATTCCATCCTTTTGGCAAAGATCTCATCCGGTTCCACTAAGCAATATCAGCTTGGCCAAGGTAGTCCTCTGATGCCATGAATTCACGTTCACTGTTAATGCCACTTGGTGTGAAAATTTTGTATTCAAAGTCCCAAATAGTAAAGTAAGTTGGTTTGCAGCTAAATTCTGTTCATACATATTTTCATTACTTCATTTGCAACCAATGAGAACCTAATTCTTGGGAGGTTTATTGCATCCCTTGCTCCCCACTTGGAGTATGTCTCACCCAAGGTTGGAACGACCACAAATTTAGGTTTTGGGAACTCCACGCTGGCTGAAGAATTTTTCCATCTGTATCACCTTTCCACGTTACATAATGAACCCATTGCCTCTTTTCTTTCTCATCAATTCTCTTCATCCTCTTTTTCATGTAACCTACATTTCTGTCGTGATCTTCCTCCAGGAAGGCTTAGGGAGTATGATGATCTTCTTCTTAGACTTGCATCATGTTCACTTTCGAACGACAATGATACATATATTTGGAACTCTTCTTCGACAGGACTGTATTCTTGCGAATCGTTTTCGATATTCTTATTGACCGCCCAACCCCTCTTATAGCCTCATTATTTTCTCATACTTGTAATGCTCATATTCCATTTAAAGTAAAGGTCTTTGGTGGCTACTTGCTCACAAAAAAATTAACACTTGTGATATGTTGCAAAGAAGGTTTCCTACTATACGTTTGTCCCCACACTGCTGCTTGTTGTTATGTAGGCAAAATGGTGAGTCGTTAGATCATATTTTTTTTCAATGCCCCTTTGTGAGCAGCATATGGCGCAGCTGGTTTTCATTCTCAGGTGGGTGGCTTGCCAGTCCACACAACTCTGAGGAGGTAGTCTCTTTCTCTCATCTTAGCAGGATGACTAGTCTCAAGAAAGATGTGGGTAAAATTGCGGTGTTTGCAACAATCTGGTCTAGTTGGATGGAAAGGAATACAAGTGTTTTCAACAATTCTTCCAAGGATTGGCCTCAAGTGTGGGAGGAGTTCAAATTTACTGCTAGTTCTTGGGTCTTTGCATCACAATTAGCTACAGGGTTCTCCATTTCTGACTGGCTATTGGGTTGGTCTAACTGTTTGTCCCATGTATATAGGAGGGTGTGGTCTTGAAACTCCAGGCCTTGGGAGTCTTGGAAGCTCTTTGTGTTGTTTTAGGTGGAGTTGTATCTAGTTAGTAGTCAAAAGCATCTCTGGTGCTTCTGATCTAAATCTGTACTTCACATCACTTATTAATATCAACATATTACTACTTTTTTCTGCTAAAAAAAAACCAATGAGAACCTAAGCTTGAACATTACAGTAACACACTAGAAATAACAAATTATAAAACAAATGAAATCTAACATGGCTCCAAAAGCAATTGATGAATTTTTTGTTCACGACTTTGACCACAAATCCTCCCTTTTTATGACTATAACACATGATGCATGGACTATACTACACATACTGAAATGTATTACTTGCAGGATTGGTTTAGTGAATCTCACAAAGGTTTCAAGGAATCAAATTTAGCAGATCAGTGCATTCACAGGTTAATATATAACACAAATCTTACATGTTTTATTCAGCATTCCCTACATTTTTATTCTTCTTTTTCTGTTCACTGAGAGAAATATTTTACTTGTTTACACTATTAAATGGAAAATTCATACAGATATAAGATCTATATCGAAGGATCAGCTTGGTCTGTTAGCGAGAAGTATATTCTAGCATGTGATTCTCTCACATTATTAGTAAAGCCTCGATACTATGATTTCTTCACCAGAAGTCTAGTACCTGTAAAACATTACTGGCCTATCAAGAATGATGACAAGTGCCGATCTATTAAGTTCGCCGTTGACTGGGGTAATAGACACAAGAAAAAGGTACGTTCTCTCTCTCTCTCTCTCTCTCTCTCTCTCTCTCTCTCTCTCTCCACACAAATATCTCTTTAAAACTTCTTTAGAGCTCCTGGTCACCATGAAAGTTCATTTGAAATAGGTCCAGGAGATAGGGAGGGAAACAAGTGAGTTTATCCAAGAGAATCTGAAGATGGAATATGTGTATGATTACATGTTTCATCTGTTGAATGAATACGCGAAGCTTTTGAGATACAAGCCAACAAGACCCAGAAAGGCTTTTGAGTTGTGCCCGGAGAACATGGCTTGCCCTGCAAATGGATTGGAGAAGAAGTTCAAGATGGATTCCATGGTGAAGTCTCCTAGTGATAGAAAGCCATGCATGATGCCTCCCGCCTCGACTCCCCAGGCTGTTCAAGGTTTACTTAAAAGGAATGCAAATTTAATCAAGCAAGTAGAGATGTGGGAGGAACAATACTGGCAGAATCAGACCAAGCAGTTTTAGAGCTCCTTTCTTTTTTCTTTTTTTTTTGTAATTTTTTAGCTCATATTATTTATTTATGCATAAGTCATGTAGAAAAATATCAATTAATGTTGGGATGAATTTTAGGCTAGAAGTAATAAGAGATTGATACATGGTGGTTGTATGTATTAATTGTCTCGTACATTTTACAATGTTTTATGTGATTGTATTAAATTGATGTAGCATAACAGCCTTGAGGCATAAATACATATACACAATAAAGGTGGGGCAGTATTTAATGCAAGTATTGGCTCTTCATGGCGGTGATAAATATGCTCGAATCGAATTGAACAATTAAGCAAAAAGAACAAAAAAGAAAGGGAACCAGCTATTCATTTTTTATTTTTTATTTTTTATTTTTTTTGAAAGCAAGGGAGCCTTTTTTTATTCCTCGAAAGTATCATGCAAAGGAGATGTTATTCTTTTATGGGAAATGTTATTCTCATTGTAAAAATTATAAGTGTGTAATTATACATGTATATTTATTAGTTGTTAGTGTTTTACACATTTTGAAATTTGTAATAAATAATTTAATAAATATATGTGTAATTATACATATAATTGCAACTTGTTGCAGTTAGAATAACATTTTTCTTCTTTTATTGCCGTTCTTAATCTAAAAAGTTCAAGAAAGTAAGTCAAACAATAGAAGTTTAAAAAGAAAATAATAAGCTTTTTAAATAAATTAAAAATAATATTTCTAGAATAATAAGATGACAAAAGAAAAAGTTTTCACAAGCTGTTAAAGAAAGAAAAATGTTATTTAACTTGAACACTAGACATCATTTCATACAAGTGTGATGTTGCAGCCTTCACATCATATTTTATTTAATGATATCTTATTTAATGTTGTCCACATTAAATGAAGTGTTGTTAAGACTATAAGGGTACATTTGTAATTTTAAAAAATAGAATAAAACTATATCTTTGATTACAGCTTCAAATTTAATGTGATTAGGGTAACACAATTTGCATTACAATATCTACCCCAAGTAATATAACATTATAATATTACTTATTATTTTATTTATTTTGTTTTAATTAATAAATGATGATATCTCATTTCAGATTTGTGTAAAAATAATTTATACCCACGAAATAATTATTTTTTCATAAATATACTTATTTTGATTCAATTTAATTAATTATTATAATTTTTTTCTTAATATTTTTAAATCTAATTTTATGAACTACATTAAATATAAATATAAATTTTTATTATATTTAAGTAAAAAATAATGATTAAATTCAATTGTTAAGTTACCCATAAAATCCAATCATTATTTTGTCGCCTAATAAAACTTTTGTCTTCAAATAAATAATATAAATATCATTTATATATGCTAAGCATATTAAGTTAGAGACTTTAATAAGGATATTTTTTTATATTATTTTTTAAATTCCAAATGTATCCTTATAGGTTTTAATAA
Organism: Paratinospora sagittata; assembly: GCA_035771175.1. Classification (NCBI taxonomy): domain Eukaryota; kingdom Viridiplantae; phylum Streptophyta; class Magnoliopsida; order Ranunculales; family Menispermaceae; genus Paratinospora; species Paratinospora sagittata. The sequence goes on from CM069608.1 coordinate 14,540,446, forward strand.
CACTTCATTTAATGTGAAAAATATTAAATATAATATTATTAAATGAGGTATGATGTGAAGACTGCCACGTAATATTTGTATAAAATGATGTCTAATTTTCAAGTTACGTAACACTTTTCAGAAAGAAAATGCAAATTTGAATACCTAATTGAAATTTGGGCTTAATTAAGATGGGTTTTGATCGTTGGGCCATTTGTGGTTCAATAAAAATAATTAATGTCGTCTAATCCTTTTACTAACAAAACTTATTGCCAGGCCAATTTTTATTGAGTTTTTACCAATTTGTTATAACCAATTTATTTTGCATTAATGATTTCCAACAAATGAAACTTGTCATTTGGTCAAATTGGCTAACAATAGTGTTCTGGAAGTATTATCAAGAAGGCAATAACCTTCTAAAGAAAATTATGTGATTTTTCTTTTTAATTTTTTTTTATGTTAGGGTATCAGGGCCTACTTCAATTAGTCTCTGGGACACAGTCAGAAACATCAAAGAACATCGTTGTATGAGAGAAAAGACTTGATTCGGTGCTTGCCCAATTCAAAAAATAAAAATAAATAAAAAATAAAGAAAATATATGATAAATGATAGAGAATGTGAGCTTTTAAAGAAAAATGCGCAACCAGCCATTTTGAGTGCGCTGACCTCTGACTTGGAGCCCTTACCAGTGATGGAGTTCTATTAGCTGAAGCTGGCTGAACCGGTACTAATGAAACAGAAGCTAGTACTAGTACTACAGGTACCTTCACCTCACTAGAAACTTTAGTGGGTTTAGGTTTCTAACTACCAAGCCAGCCTTTTTTGCCCCACTTTACTTTCTTCTAATCAGAGAAGTTTACTTGCGGTCCAAATGGTTGAGTTCGATAAACTTAGCCTCATATTCTGCCACTGTCATGTTCCTTTGTGTCAGCCTCACAAATTCATATTGTAGTTCTTTTCTGTTCGCCTTGGGGAAGAATTTATCATAAAATATTTCTTCAAAATTTACCCAGGTCATAGTGTTCACGTCCACTGTAGGACTTTCTTTAACCATTCTCCACCAATGTTTGGCCTCACCTATGAATTGGTGAGCCGCAATCGCCACCATTCTTGGACCAGTCACTCCAAGAACTTTCAAGTGTTCCTTAACCTCTTGGAATCACTTGTCAGCTTCCCTTGGATCTAGTTTTCCTTCAAATTTTAAAGGATGCATACGTTGGAAGTCTCTCAATTGATCTGCCCATTCCTTTTATTCAGGCCTCCTGATGTTTCGAGCTCCTGGTTCATTCTGCACTACAATTGTTGGATTCAGTTGAGGTTGAGGCATCTGTCAGGTCACTTGTTCCACTACTTGCCTCACAAATTCTGCCATCATCTCTGGTCCCAAAACAATTCCAGGGGTTGGAACTGCTGTAGGTCGGACATTCTCTGCTCCATCAGAGTCAACATTCGCTGTCAGATTTGCATGTTTCGTGCTCCGTTGGCTGAGGTTCGAATGTCGGTTGTGTCTGCACAACTGGTTCAGTGTCCCTTATGAGATCACTCACAGACCTTGTGCTTCTTCTTCGAGGTGCAACCATCTATAAAATTTCAACTCATCTTTAGTACTACAGGAGATAATTAATTTCGGTTAGGGTGACTCTAGATTCAGAATTCTAAGTTCTCGAAAATAAAATGATCCTATTGGTTCAGTTTCTAGGTTTCATAAAATTTTGGCAATCCATGATTGTCATAGGGTACAGGATTTGGTTTTGATACATGTAAACAAGACAAGCAACAAACAAACAACACACCACACAACAATGGCATAAAGAAAATTCCCAAACTTTCACTTATACCCTCCGTATTCAAGTGTCCCATACCACTCTAGCCCGGTGATATAAGCTTCCACAAAGAAACTTCAATACACCCAAACAATGCGCAAATGTCCTACCAACTAAGGCTTCCCAAGTACCCACTATGTCCAAGCTGTCCCATACCAGTTGAACGTAGCGATACAAGCTCGTCCAGAGTTGTTAGTCATTCACCAAACATGGCCTGCTAGTCTCCAAGTTCAAGACTCCTCAAATACCCTTAAATTCCTCCACGTCCCATACCGCTTTGGAACCAAAAATAAAAGATTCATCCTGATCTTAGATTCTAACCAAACAATTTCCATACAAGTTCTCGTCTCTAACCAATGTCCTAAAAGCTTTGGATTTGTTAGACCCACTGTACTTTCATTCTCGATATTACGTTATAAAGTTTATAATTGGCATATTTATCTAGCTCAAGTTGAACCCTAATCTCATAAAGATTTGATACCTACTCTCTGATACTAAGCTTCTCAAAATTTGTTGTAACACTTCCCATGATCTGAAGCCTAAGCTCTGATACCAATTTGTAACACCCCGATTTTCAAAACTTAATTTTTTGTAAATTAATGAATATTTTAATTTTATCGAGAAAAACCACTGAAAGTCGAGATGTTAATCGTATCCGTCTATCTTAACCCATAACCATTATATAGGCAATAAAAATTGCAACACTATGAATTTGTACTCTTCTAACCAACTTACTGGATAAGATAAACGAATACCCTTTCATCTTCATGTTAAGGACCACGTAATTCCACCATACAAATTTCTATAGTGAATTATGAGGGTACTTGCCCTTGTCCATCCATTATGGACACAATATTTTAAATACATTCATTAAATAGAATTAATGAATTCAAGTCCAAAGCACATACCTTTAAAGTAAATCCTGATCCCTTCAATAATCATAATAAGGTTTTATCAAAATTTCTAATGCCAATACAACCCTTTTTAAATAAAAGTTCACAAAGTTAAACAAGTAATTAACTCATTCACTAATTAAAATCTTGTCGAGACTACCATCCTACCCCTATCACTGAACCGCGTCACAACTTGCTACTTTATTTTCTAGGTACCTACATGTGAAAAATAGGGGTAAGCTTGAAAGCCCAGTGGGTCATCTAAACAATTCACAACATTTTATTATGATATATACACAAGAACATTACAAACAAGTTTCACACATTTATCGTTGCAACATTAGATTGTTTGAGTCGAGAATTTTATCACGTTCTAAATCACGTACCTTTAGGAAATCAAACATAGGGTGGCACTACCCAAAAATTAGAACTTCGTTGGCGATATTCATCATGAATAACTGCCCCATAATATACATTGGCTATATTCCTTAGAATAACTGCCCATAATAATCAATGGCGATATTCCTTAGAATAACTGCCCCATATGTGTGATTCTTATCTTAATTGTGTTATTTGGTGATGTCACACAATACATACAACCTAAGTATGATATTAATTGTATTCACAAACCATATTCAAGTTCTACTACACATAGTATCATGTCACAATGCCAAATATAATAATATTAACGCATAAATTTTTCTATGCTAATATTCCAAGTCATACGTTTCATTATCATGCATTATAATTTATAAATGAGTCTCAAATTTCACATGGATTGCATGCATCCAATTATCATCTAATCAAAACAAGAAGTCATATTGACACACATATCATCGTGGCTATCAATCACAACATGGTATATATAAAATCATGTACAATAGGCATGCATATGCAATCTAATGATATTATAGACCTAATTAATTTAACATTCTTATCTATATATATTAAAATAAAATATTATGAAGGCCTAGAATCATCCCCACCTGAATCGTTAAATTCCAAATCCCTTAAATTCCTCGTCACGCCAAGTACTCAACCTGTACACGTATATTACGTTTGTTAATATAATTACTCATAAGAACGATTATGAGTGTAGAAATATATATATATGGTGGTGGGATGTTTAAACAAGTATATATATATAAGATAACATATTATAATGCTTTGTGATAAGATATAATGATGTGTATGGTATAACATGGTATAATACAATATGTGGTATATATATAAGGTGTGGTGATGTGTGAAACGTTTTGAAAAGGTGTGATATACAATATAATCTATAATAGGTGTGTGTTGTGGGACGTTAAAAAAATCAAAATGGAATAGGCGAAATAAAGAAGAAGGGAGGCATTGATGGTGGTGAGTTGCAGAGAGATGGTGGTGGCGATGTGCCACGGGGAATGGAGCGGCAAAGATAAGAAGAGATTTGGCGATTGGGTTTTGAGGCACGATGGGTTTCCGACAAACCAACAGAGAGAAATAGAGAGGGTTTTGAGGCGCGATGGGCTCTGGATGAACCAGCAGAGAGAGATATCCGGGTGGGGTGGCGTAGTATTGGGGAAGAGAGGAGTGTTTCGAGCAAAAGAGAAAAGAGAAGAGAGCGGCGAGTTGTAGCGGCGAGAGAGGAGTTTGGAGTCTCGCGCGTTCGGATGAAAGGATTGGGTGATGATGTTGCTTGGAGTTTTGGTTACAACGACGAGATGGTGTTTCAGGCATTGGGGTTTTGAGCAGGGAGTTGAGAGAGAGACCTGGCGAGAGTGAGAGAGCAGAGGAGAAGAAGAATCGAAGTTGCAGCGGCGATGAGTAGCGGCGATGATGAGCGGCAGTGATGAGTAGCAGCGGTTACAGATGGTGGGTCAACAGTGGCGATAAACCAGATGGGAGTTGAAGCGTGCGATGGCGGAGGAAAGAAGAGAGAAGAGAGAGGCGACTGGGTTTTTGTGCGGATGGGTTTCGAGAGGGAGAGTTGGGTTTTGTGCGATTGGTTTTTAGAGAGAGGGGCGAGATTGTAGCGAGATTGCAGTGGAGAGGGCGAGAGAGGCGCGATTGGGTTTTGAAAGAGAAAGGCGATTTTGCAGGGCGAGAGAGGCGATTTTGCAGGGCGAGCGAGATTGCAGCGGAGAGAGAGAAGTTTGGCGATTAGTTTCCTTGATAAGGAAGGAGAGTCCGGGATGTGCGCGCGAAAACAGATAGCGACTCCGAAGAACAAGGGATGTTCTCGATTGCGATGATCTTGGCGAAGATTTGGATGAGGCGGCGATGGCAAGCGTAGATCGAAGCGAAGACGACCGACAAAGCATTTGCAACGTTCTTGAATGGCGATTTCTTGCGGCGATGGGGCCGGCGATTTTTTTTTTTGAATTGCCGGGATTACATTCTTCTCGCCATAAAAGAAATTTTGTCCTGAAATTAAAGTTTAAGCTTACTTAGTTGATGATGTTAAACTTTTTCCACTGCTGACCAGTTGTATCTCGAAACCTAAAACGTTGAAAATATTCCATTAGCAGTCTATTAAGTTTACGAACCCATTGGTGACTTTGAAGAAAAAATTGATAGTACGCACATAGAATGGAGTACTATTAATTACCTAGAGTGTTCTTTGAAATAAGTCGGCATATTTGGCCTTCATTTCACTTTCAGGTTCCCAAGTGGCTTCTTCAACTCCATGATGCTTCCACAACACTTTAACTAATGGAATGTCTTTGTTCCTCAAACTATGAACTTTCCAATCTAGGATCTTTAAAGGTCCTTCTTCATAGGTGGCATCAGCTTGTACTTTTACTTCTTTCCAATCGATGGTGTGGGAAGGGTCTAGTTCATATTTTTGCAACATCGACACGTGGAACACATTGTGGATGGCGGATAAACTAGTTGGCAAGTCTAGTTTGTAAGCATTCTCGCCAATTCGATCACTAATCTTGAACGGACCGATGAACCGAGGCGATAATTTCCCTTTCTTACCAAACCTCATGATGCCTTTTTGAGGGCTTATTCTCAGAAATACCTTATCACCTTTTTAGAACTCTAAAGGTCGGCGCCTCTTATCTGAGTAGCTCTTCTGCCTACTCTGTGCAGTAACTAGCCTATCCTGGATCAACTTCACTTTTTCATTCATTTCCATTATCATATCAGGTCCTGTAAGTACCTTATCTTCCCAATCGGCCCAACACAGTGGTGACCTACATGATCGTCCATATAGGGCTTCATATGGAGCCATTTGTATACTTGCTTGGTAACTATTGTTACAAGTAAACTCTGCTAGGTGTAAGTATTTACTCTAATTTCCGTTGAAATCTAGAACACAAGCTCTCAACATGTCTTCTAGGATCTGAATAACCCTTTCAGATTGACCATCTGTCTGAGGATGATAGGCGGTGCTCATGGTTAATTTGGTTCCCAATTCCCGCTATAAGCTCTGCTAGAACTGAGATGTGAATAAGGAATCTCTATCTGACACTATCGATTTGGGTACTCCGTGTAGTTTCACAATCTCTTTAACATACAGGTCGCCCAGTTTACTAATCGGATCTATGGATTTAATAGGTAAGAAGTGTGCCACTTTAGTAAGTTGATCGACAATTACCCAAACCTTATCCTCACCTTTCTGATTTCTAGGAAGAGCTCCGACGAAATCCATCGCTATGTTATCCTATTTCCATTCAGGAATTTTTAAAGGTTGTAACAATCCAGACAGTCTTTTATGTTCGGCCTTAACTTGCTGACATGTAAGGCATTTAGACACATATTTGGCCACATCTTTCTTCATACCTTTCCACCAGTAGTTTTTCTTCAAATTTTGGTACATCTTATCTCCACTAGGATATAAAGTGTATTTAGTTTGATGTGCCTCATCAAATAAGATCTTTTTAATTTCCTCAATTCTGGGTATACAAATTCGGTCTCTGAATCTCAATAATCCCTCTGAATCGATCTTGAAATTTGCATTTCCATTATTGGCTTTTACACTTGCCACCCATTTTATCAATTTTCTATCCTGAGCTTGACCTTCCTTAATTTGATGTAGTAGGTCTGGCTTGCAGCTCAGGTTATATAAGAAAATCTGATTTTCACCTTTTTGTACGCCCAAATTATAATCTTCAATCAATTGGTACATCTGGGCTTTTTCTGCATCGTTCTTATACAATTTTCGACTTAAAGCATCTGCGACTACATTGGCTTTCCCTGGGTGATAATGCAGCTGAAAATCATAATCATTCAGCAATTCCATCCATCTCCTTTGCCTCAAATTTAACTCCTTTTGTGAATAGATGTACTTCAAACTCTTATGATCAGAGTATAGATCAAATTTCTCTCCATAAAGATAGTGTCTCCATATCTTCAACGAGAATACAATAGCAGCCAATTCTAAATCATGGGTCGGGTAATTCTGTTCATGAGTCTTCAGTTGCCTAGAAGCATAAGCAACCACTTTACCCTCTTGCATAAGAACAACGCCAAGACCATTCTTAGAAGCATCAGTGTAAATAACATAACCGACCTCGCTTGCAGAAGTGATCAATATTGGGGCTGTGGTCAATCGTTTCTTCAACTCTTGAAAAGAATTCTCACATTTCTCATCCCAACTAAATTTGTCACCCTTCCTTGTTAGTTTTGTCATAGGCTCAGCTAGTCTCGAAAAATTTAGAATAAATCTTCTATAGTAACCAGCCAGTCCCAAAAAGCTTCTAATTTCTGTCACTGATTTTGGCGTTTCCCAGTTCATTACTGCTTCAACTTTTGTTGGATCTACGAATATCCCTTCTGATGACACTACATGGCCCAAAGATTTGACTGACTTCATCCAAAATTCACATTTCTCAAATTTGGCATACAATTGATTTCGCTTCAATGTTTCCAAAACTACTGTAAGGTGTTCCTGATGTTCCTCATTGGTCTTCGAATAAACCAAAATATCATCAACAAATACCACTACAAATTTGTCTAGATGAGGCCTAAATGTCCTATTCATGAGGTCCATAAATGCTGCTGGAACATTAGTGAGTCCAAATGCATGACTCTGAATTCAAAGTGTCCATACCTAGTCCTGAATGCTGTCTTCGGTATGTCTGACTCTTTGATTCTAAGTTGGTGATCACCGGACCTTAGGTCGATCTTGGAAAAACAAGTTGCTCCCTTCAGTTGATCGAACAAATCATCTATTCTGGGTAGGGCGTACTTGTTCTTGATTGTGACTTGATTTAATTTTCTATAATCAATACACAGTCTCATCGACCCATCTTTCTTTTTGACAAACAATACTGGTGCTCCCCAGGGTGATTCGCTCGGCTGGATAAATTCCTTTGCACTAAGATCATCAAGCTGGCTCCTTAGTTCGATTAGTTCGCCAGGGGCCATTCTGTAGGGTGACATGGCTATGGGGTCTGTTCCAGGGTACAGTTTTATCTTGAACTCTACTTCCCACTTAGGAGGTAATCCTGGTAATTCTTCGAGAAACACTTCAGAGAAGTCTCTAACCACCAAGTACTCTTCTAAATTCCTCAAGGTCTTTAGAGGCTCAGCTTCTGTTAGGGTTTTGAATTCCTCTTTGTGATTCACAGATTCGAGAAGTGCGGACATGATATTCCTCGGGATTTTGTTTCTATCCCCATAGATTTTCAACAATTCTCCCTAAGGTAACCGCAAAGTAATCTTCTTTCGAAGGCAATCGATCTGGGCTTGGTACTCAGATAACCAATCCATTCCCAAGATCACATCATAATCATTAATGGGTAAGAGTATCAACTCAGCTGAAATCAGCTTATCATTAATTCTAAGGTCACAGCTACATTTTTCAGTTGTTGGGACTTTTACCCTTACTGGTGTTGAAATCTTCATAACAATAGATAAAGGTACAGTGAAAGTTGTAGTTTCCTGGCTAAGTTTTCAGAAATAAAAGACTTTGATGCTCCATAATCAAACAAGATTTTAACTGTAACATGAAATAAAATGAAAGTACCTTCCACTACTTCGTTTGCACCAACTTCTAGTTCAGGATTTCCTTCTGTCATTGCAAAGACTCTGCCTTGATTTTGATTTTGGATTTTATTTTGATTATAGCTTGGACAATTGACTTGATTTCGTCCTTGCACATTGTTGTTGTTCTGCCAGTTGCCCGGACGAAAATTTTGTCGAACTCCTTGCATAGTGCAGTTTCGTGCCACATGACCCTGTCGATTGCATTTGAAGCAAAGTCTCGTAGTTACTACTTGATCCTTATTTTGATGGGGTGCACGAATATTGTTTTGCTGCATCTGTTGTCCACAATTATGCCTAGACAATCCTGATCCGTTGTTGTGATTTTGCCCCCTGTTCCACTGGTTCCCATTGTTGGACTTGTTTCTGTTCCAATTATTACCATTGCCACCAAAGTTATTTAGATTATCCTTCTTGTTGTGATTACACTGGTAATCAAAATTCTGTCCTTGAGGCCTTTTGTTTATGTTCCATATTGTCTCTTGCAGGTTCAGTTATCTCTCTACCAACAAAGCTCGTTCAACCACCTCTTTATAAGTCTCCAGATTCATCGGAACAACCACCTTTCTAATTTCCATTCTGAGAACTTCTGCAAATCTACTAGCTTTCATCTGTTCATTGACTACCAGTTCATGAGAAAATCTGGAAAGTTCGATAAACTTAACCTCATATTCTGCCACTATCATGTTCCTTTGTGTCAGCCTCACAAATTCAGATTGTAGTTCTTTTCTGTTCGCCTTGGGGAAGAATTTATCATAAAATATTTCTTCAAAATTTACCCAGGTCATAGTGTTCACGTCCACTGTAGGACTTTCTTTAACCATTCTCCACCAATGTTTGGCCTCACCTATGAATTGGTGAGCCGCAATCGCCACCATTCTTGGACCAGTCACCCCAAGAACTTTCAAGTGTTCCTTAACCTCCTGGAACCACTTGTCAGCTTCCCTTGGATCGGGTTTTCCTTCAAATTTCGAAGGATGCATACGTTGGAAGTCTCTCAATTGATCTGCCCATTCCTTTTCTTCAGGCCTCCTGATGTTTCGAGCTCCTGGTTCATTCTGCACTACAATTGTTGGATTAAGTTGAGGTTGAGGCATCTGTTTGGTCATTTGTTCCACTACTTGCCTCACAAATTCTGCCATCATCTCTAGTCCCAAAACAATTCCAGGGGTTGGAACTGCTGCAGGTCGGACATTCTTTGCTCCAGTAGAGTCAACATTCGCTGTCAGATTTGAATGTTTCGTTCTCCGTTGGCTGAGGTTCGAATGTCGGTTGTGTCTGCACAACTGGTTCAGTGTCCCTTATGAGATCACTCACAGACCTTGTGCTTCTTCTTCGAGGTGCAGCCATCTATAAAATTTCAACTCATCTTTAGTACTACAGGAGATAATTATTTTCGGTTAGGGTGACTCTAGATTCAGAATTCTAAGTTCTCGAAAATAAAATGATCCTATTGGTTCAGTTTCTAGGTTTCATAAAATTTTGGCAATCCATGATTGTCATAGGGTACAGGATTTGGTTTTGATACATGTAAACAAGACAAGCAACAAACAAACAACACACCACACAACAATGGCATAAAGAAAATTCCCAAACTTTCACTTATACCCTCCGTATTCAAGTGTCCCATACCACTCTAGCCCGGTGATATAAGCTTCCACAAAGAAACTTCAATACAGCCAAACATTGCGCAAATGTCCTACCAACTAAGGCTTTCCAAGTACCCACTATGTCCAAGCTGTCCCATACCAGTTGAACGTAGCGATACAAGCTCGTCCAGAGTTGTTAGTCATTCACCAAACATGGCCTGCTAGTCTCCAAGTTCAAGGCTCCTCAAATACCTTAAATTCCTCCACGTCCCATACCGCTTTGGAACCAAGAATAAAAGATTCATCCTGATCTTAGATTCTAACCAAACAGTTTCCATACAAGTTCTCGTCTCTAACCAATGTCCTAAAAGCTTTGAATTTGTTAGACCCACTGTACTTTCATTCTCGATATTACGTTATAAAGTTTATAATTGGCATATTTTTCTAGCTCAAGTTGAACCCTAATCTCATAAAGATTTGATACCTACTCTCTGATACTAAGCTTCTCAAAATTTGTTGTAACACTTCCTATGATCTGAAGCCTAAGCTCTGATACCAATTTGTAACACCCCGATTTTCAAAACTTAATTTTTTGTAAATTAATGAATATTTTAATTTTATCGAGAAAAACCACTGAAAGTCGAGATGTTAATCGTATCCGTCTATCTTAACCCATAACCATTATATAGGCAATAAAAATTGCAACACTATGAATTTGTACTCTTCTAACCAACTTACTGGATAAGATAAACGAATACCCTTTCATCTTCATGTTAAGGACCACGTAATTCCACTATACAAATTTCTATAGTGAATTATGAGGGTACTTGCCCTTGTCCATCCATTATGGACACAATATCTTAAATACATTCATTAAATAGAATTAATGAATTCAAGTCCAAGCACATACCTTTAAAGTAAATCCTGATCCCTTCAATAATCATAATAAGGTTTTATCAAAATTTCTAATGTCAATACAACCCTTTTTAAATAAAAGTTCACAACGTTAAACAAGTAATTAACTCATTCACTAATTAAAATCTTGTCCAAATTACCATCCTACTCCTATCACTGAACCACGTCACAACTTGCTACTTTATTTTTTAGGTATCTGCACGTGAAAAATAGAGGTAAGCTTAAAAGCCCAGTGGGTCATCTAAATAATTCACACATTTTATTATGATACATACACAAGAACATTACAAACAAGTTTCACACATTTATCGTTGCAACATTAGATTGTTTGAGTCGAGAATTTTATCACGTTCTAAATCACGTACCTTTAAGAAATCAAACACAGGGTGGCACTACCCAAAAATTAGAACTTCGTTGGCGATATTCCTTAGAATAACTGCCCATAATAATCAATGGCGATATTCCTTAGAATAACTGCCCCAAATGTGTGATTCTTATCTTGATTGTGTTCTTTAGTGATGTCACACAATACATACAACCTAAGTATGATATTAATTGTATTCACAAACCATATTCAAATTCTACTACACATAGTATCAAGTCACATTGCCAAATATAATAATATTAACGCATAAATTTTTCTATGCTAATATTCCAAGTCATACGTTTCATTATCATGCATTATAATTTATAAATGAGTCTCAAATATCACTTGGATTGCATGCATCCAATTATCATCTAATCAAAACAAGAAGTCATATTGACACACATATCATCGTGGCTATCAATCACAACATGGTATATATAAAATCATGTACAATAGGCATGCATAAGCAATCTAATGATATTATAGACCTAATTAATTTAACATTCATATCTATATATCAAAATAAAATATTATGAAGGCCTAGAATCATCCCCACCTAAATCGCTAAATTCCAAATCCCTTAAATTCCTAGTCACGCCTAGTACTCGACCTGTACACGTATATTACGTTTGTTAATATAATTACTCATGAGAACGATTATGAGTGTAGAAATATATACATATATATGGTGGTGGGATGTTTAAACATGTATATATATAAGATAACATATTATAATGCCTTGTGACATGATATAATGATGTGTATGGTATAACATGGTATAATACAATATGTGGTATATATATAAGGTGTGGTGATGAGTGAAACATTTTGAAAAGGTGTGATATACAATATAATTTATAATAGGTGTGTGCTGTGGGACGTTAAAAAAATCAAAATGGAATAGGGGAAATAAAGAAGAAGGGAGGCGTTGATGGTGGTGAGTTGCAGAGAGGTGGTGGTGGCGATGTGTCACGGGGAACGGAGCGAGCAAAGAGAAGAAGAGATTTGGCGATTGCGTTTTGAGGCACGATGGGTTTCCGACAAACCAACAGAGAGAAAGAAATAGGGTTTTGAGGCGCGATGGGCTTTGGATGAACTAGCAGAGAGTGATATTTGGGTGGGGTGGCATAGTATTGGGGAAGAGAGGAGTGTTTCGAGCAAGAGAGAAGAGAAAAGATAGCGGCGAGTTGTAGCGGCGAGAGAGGAGTTTGGAGTCTCACGCGTACGGATGAAAGGATTGGGTGATGATGTTGCTTGGAGTTTTGGTTACAACGACGAGATGGGGTTTCCGGCATTGGGGTTTTGAGCAGAGAGGTGAGAGTTGAGAGAGAGACCTGGCGAGAGTGAGAGAGCAGAGGAGAAGAAGAATCGAAGTTGCAGCGGCGATGAGTAGCGACGGTGATGAGCGGCAGTGATGAGTAGCATTGGTTACAGACGGTGGCTCAACAGTGGCGATGAACCAGATGGGAGTTGCAGCGTGCGATGGCGGAGGAAAGAAGAGAGAATAGAGAGGCGATTGGGTTTTTGTGAGGCTGGGTTTCGAGAGGGAGAGTTAGGTTTTGTGCGATTGGTTTCGAGAGGGAGAGTTGGGTTTTGTGCGATTAGTTTTTAGAGAGAGGGGCGAGATTGTAGCGAGATTGCAGCGGAGAAGGAGAGATTGCATATTGAAGAGCGAGATTACAGCGGAGAGGGCGAGATTGCAGCGAGAGAGGCGCACTTGGGTTTTGAAAGAGAGAGGCGATTTTGCAGGGCGAGCGAGATTGCAGCGGAGAGAGAGAAGTTTGGCGATTAGTTTCCTTGATAAGGAAGGAGAGTCCGGGATGTGCGCGTGAAAACAGATTGCGACTCCGAAGAACAAGGGATGTTCTCGATTGCGATGATCTTGGCGAAGATTTGGATGAGGCGGCGATGGCAAGCGTAGATCGAGTTGTTGATCGAAGTGAAGACGGCCGACGAAGCATTTGCGACGTTCTTGAATGGTGATTTCTTGCGGCGACGGGGCCGGCGATTTTTTTTTCTTTTTTGAATTTCCAGGGAATTACAGCCTCAACGATCAGCAAGAGACAGACGACCAAATCCCAAATACTTGGGATAAGTTGGACACGAAGAGCAGGAATGGGTTAAGGCAGTTGCAAGATTACGTGCGAGTTTCAATTGTAAGATTACGTGCGAATTTACGTGCATTAGTTATGCTTAATTTCTGGAGTGTTTTGTTTACGTGTTCTATTGTATATGTTGTTTACGTGTTCTATTTTAGATGCTCTGTTTTAGGTGATCGGTTTTACGTGTCTATTTATGTGGATTGCAGTTCAGTTAGTTTCCCTTTATTTCAGTTTACTTGTACGGGGCTTTGCTTTATTTAAGCAGTCAGTTATCAATGGAAGCAAGTAATTATTTCTATGCAAATTGTGGTACGCTTCTCACCCGAAGAGAAGACAAAGTATCTGATCATTTTATTCTCTGCATTTGGAACCTATTAATTGGTATCAGAGACAGGTTACCTATGGGAACCAAGAAAGAGCGCATCGAGCAGTTGGAAGCTGGAATTTGAGGAGTACAGGTTGGGTTACACAGCATGGACGACAGGCTTCGTCAAATGGAAGAAACACTCAACAGCTTATCCGAAGTATTGCTCACAAAAAAAAGAGAACTCCAACCCTGACAACCATCATCAAGAAGGCAACCAACACCGAGAAGGTGCCGATGGAGGACGGCTAGTGGTATCTTCCAAAATAGCAAAACTGAAATTTTCGCGATTTTCAGGGGATGATCCGACAGAGTGGTTCAATCGTGTTAACCAATTTTTTGAGTTTCAGAATACTCCTGAGGCCCAAAAATTTTCTTTAGCCGCCTATCATTTGGAAGGAGAGGCTAACCAATGGTGATAGTGGATCCGCAGGACGTTCGAAGAGGAAGGACGAGCTCTCTCATGGGAAAATTTTGAAGGAGAACTTTTGGCTTGCTTTGGGCCTTCGGAGTGCGAAGATTGTAATGAAGCGCTCTCGAGGATAAAGCAGGTTGGTTCTTTGCGGGATTACCAGCGGGAATTCGAGCGTTTGGGCAATCGAGTACATGGATGGATGCAAAAAGCTCTTGTAGGTACTTTTATGGGTGGCTTAAAGTCAGACATCTCGGATGGTATACGGATGTTTAAGCCTCAAACATTAAAAGATGCCATCAGCTTAGCACGGATGAAAGATGATCAACTTAGTAGACAAAAGAGATTTATCAGACCTGCACCTCCGATACGAGCTCCTCTAGCTCTTCCCCCTGCCAACCGAGCCTCACCACCAACCCCTGCTAATCCTATCCTACAACTCAGTTGGGAGGAAATGCAACGGAGGAGAGCCCAAAATTTATGTTTTAACTGTAATGAACGATTTACTGCAGGGCACAAATGTCAGGGGCCGCGGATACTCATGCTGGAAGGGTGCGATGGCAGCGACCCTCTTTTAGGTGAAAATGACGCTAAAGAACAACCAGCCCAGGAGAATTATGAGGAGCCTATCGACCAGCAATTACGTTGCATGCATTAACAGGATGGACAACACCCAAGACCATGCGGATAGCTGCCAGAATCGGTTCCCACGACGTCATTATATTGATCAATAGCGGGTCAACTCACAATTTTATTAGTGAGTGTATTGCCAACTTACTTTGGTTTCCGGTGGTGCCAACAAAGACCTTCACAGTTCGCGTTGCCAATAGAGAAAATCTCAGATGCCAAAAATAGTATGAGGAGGTCCAAGTGGATCTACAGGGCACTATTTTTTCCTTAACTCATTATTATTTACCTCTCACAGGGTTAGACGTGGTGTTGGGAATTCAATGGCTCGAGTTGCTTGGCTCCGTAGTTTGTGACTGGAAGCAGTTGACCATGGAATTCTTGTGGGAAAACCAGACCAAGAAATTGATCGGCATTGATGGGAAAGACATCTGAGCAGCATCACTTAAGGAGCTGTCCAAAGAAATGCACCCAAGCCAAGCGTTGTTTGCATTATGTTTCCAGGTCGCCCAAACGGAACCACTAGGGAAGCTTCATCCAAGCATGCGGGAGGTACTGCAGGAATTCTCAGAATTATTCACAGAGCCCTCAACCTTACCACCAAGGTGGGAAATCGATCACGACATTAACCTTAAGGAAGGAACCGAACTAATTAATGTACGGCCTTACCGGTATGTGCATTGTCAAAAGAACGAGATTGGGAAACAGGTCCAAGATATGCTGCAATCTGGACTGGTGCGACCCAGCGTTAGCCCCTTTTCCTCGCCGGTATTGCTGGTAAAAGAGAAGGACGGGAAATGGCGCTTTTGCATAGATTATCGCATGCTCAACGTCGCAACCATTAAATACCGATTCCCAATCGCCACCGTGGATGATATGCTGGATGAGCTCTACGACGCTTCTTATTTTACCAAGCTGGACCTCAGAGCGGGGTACCATCAAGTGCGGGTTAAACCAGGTGATATCCATAAAACTGCTTTCCAAACACATAATGGACATTACGAATACTTGGTTATGCCATTTGGTTTATGTAATGCACCCTCAACATTCCAAGCTATCATGAACTCTATCTTTCGACATCATCTTCGGAAATTCATATTAGTTTTTTTTGATGATATTTTGGTCTATAATCTGGATTGGGATCAACATTTAATGCATGTGAGACAGATTTTTGAAATATTGAGGCAGCACAGATTTTTTATAAAGGCTAGCAAATGTGCATTTGGGCAGCAAGAATTGGAGTATTTGGGGCACATCATCACTAATCAAGGCGTGAAGGTGGATGAAAATAAAATTGCTGCTATGCAAACTTGACCTCGGCCTACTAACATTTCGGAACTACGTGGGTTTTTAGGTTTGACAGGTTATTACCGGAAGTTCGTCCAGAACTATGGCATTATAGCTCGGCCTCTCACCAATCTCCTAAAAAAGAGGCAATTCGAATGGCATGAAGAAGCTGAATCCGCCTTCCGTGCTCTAAAACATGCCATGACAACCACCCCTATATTAGCCATGCCAAACTTCAATGCTGATTTCACTATTGAAACTGATGCATCAGGGGAAGGAATTGGAGCAGTCCTGTCTCAACAAGGCAAACCAATGGCATACATGAGTTGAGCCCTCGAAGTGACAAAAAATCATGGTCGACGTACGATAAGGAGATGTTGGCTATCGTCGAAGCCATATACCTGGCGGCCTTACCTTCTAGGCAAAAAGTTCTATATTCAGACCTATCAACGTAGCCTCAAATATTTTCTTGAACAACGCATAGCAACTCCGGAGCAACAAAAATGGGTTGCAAAGCTCTTGGGATACGATTATGAAATTCAATACAGGTTGGGCCGTGAGAACTCTGCAGTTGACGCTCTCTCTCAGAAACAGGGGAGTCCCATTCTTCACCATATTTTCTTTCCGCAGGTTGGCGTATGGGAAGAAATAAAAAAGGTTGTCGAAGAAGACCAATACATCCAGTCAAAGGTTCGTGAGGCTACCAAACAACCTGGAGGGTCATACACATGGCACCAAGGGCTGTTACTGCACAAAGGAAGGGTTGTTGTTCTGAAACGACGTCACCTTAATAGCCAAACTACTACACGAAATGCATAACACCAAGGTGGGGGGTCATTCGGGTGTTTTGCGGACAGTCAAAAAATTGGGGCAGCAGTTTTATTGGCCTGGGATGCATAGATCAGTGCGCGACTACATCAAGGGATGCGAGGTATGCCAGAAAATAAAATCTGAGACCTTAACTCCGGCTGGGCTTCTTCAACCACTACCAATCCCGTGCCAAGTATGGGATGACATCACCTTAGATTTCATTGAAGGCTTACCGATTACGCAGGGGCAGGACACTATCATGGTGGTTGTCGATAGACTTAGTAAGTCTGCACATTTCCTTACTTTAAGTCATCCTTTTACTCCAAGAATTGTAGCCGAGAAATTCGTGGAAGGCATCATCAAGTTGCATGGCATGCCTAAATCAATTATTAGTGATCGAGACCCAATCTTCATCAGTAATTTCTGGAAAGAATTTTTCAAGCTGTCGGGCTCCAAACTACAACTCAGTTCCGCATATCATCCGCAGACGGATGGCCAGACGAAAGTCATCAATCGCTGCGTCGAACAATATCTTCGGTGTTTTGTTCATCAGTGGCCACGTAAATGGGACAACTAGTTACCTTGGGTGGAATATTGGTATAATACAACATACCATATTTCCGCAGGGATGACCCCTTTTTCAGGCGTTGTATGGAAGATTGCCGCCTTCCATTTCGACGTATACGGAGGAACTATCACCAGTACATGAATTACTATGGCAACTGAAGGCCAACTTGGCAAATTCGGTAAACAGAATGAAGCAGATGGCAGATAAGAAAAGGAGAGATGTTTCGTTCAATGTCGGCGAATGGGTACTTCTGAAACTGCACCCATACCGCCAGAAAACGGTCATTAAAAGGGTTCATCATAAACTAGCTAGCCGTTTTTATGGACCTTACCAGATTTTAGAGAAAATCGGGCCTGTCGCATATAAGTTACAATTACCGGAAGGGGCACGCATTCACCCAGTGTTTCATGTGTCACTCCTCAAACGGTACCAGGACAACGGAGGCAACGCGAAAACACCACAGGCCGAGTTACCACCATTTACTGATGAAGGGGTAGTCGTATTGGAGCCTCAATTTATTTTAGATTGTCGTTGGATCAAACAAGGCACTCAGCTGGTCGAAGAAGGCTTAGTGCACTAGAAGCACCTTCCAGCCGAGGAGGCAACGTGGGAACCCATAAAGAAGTTACGAGAAATGTTTCCAATTTTGGACCTTGAGGACAAGGATTCACTTGATGGGGGAGGTATTGTTAGGCCACGACGATCAGCAAGAGACAGACGACCAAATCCCAAATACTTGGGATAAGCTGGACGTGAAGAACAGGAATGGGTCAAGGCAGTTGCAAGATTACGTGCGAGTTTCAGTTGCAAGATTACGTGCGAATTTACGTGCATTAGTTATGCTTAATTTCTGGAGTGTTTTGTTTACGTGCTCTGTTTTAGGCGATCGGTTTTACGTGTCTATTTACGTGGATTGCAATTTAGTTAGTTTCCCTTTATTTCATTTTACTTGTACGAGGCTTTGCTTTATTTAAGCAGTCGCAGTTATCAATGGAAGCAAGTAATTATTTCTATGCAAATTGTGGTACGCTTCTCACCCGAAGAGAAGACAAAGTATCTGATCATTTTATCTCTGCATTTGGGACCTATTATGTTGTATGTATTAATGCCTTTATTTAGTATTTTAGTCAATTCAAGTCAAAAGGCACCTCAAATAGGTAATTTAATTCATATCAAGCAAGGACCAAGGGAAAACAAGATGAAGAGTCAAGATAATTTTTTTAATTGGACTACTTTAGTCTTGTTCTTAGGATTGTAAAAGATCTAGATGGATTTCTCAACCTCCCTGTTTTCTTAAAATGATTTTGAAAGTATAAATCCAATGTTTTCAAACATTTCACTAAAAATCATTTTGTTGTTCAAAGGCTTTCAAACTTGTTCTTTCATGATGATTCATACTTTAAAAACATTTTTGATTCAAGTTTTTAAAGTTCTTCGATTTGTTGAAGTCAACATTTGAAGAAAAATCAAGTTTTTCATGTTGTACAGGTCAAAAGCGTGCTAAATACAATGGGAGCATGCTCATTATGCCTATTTGCACAAGGGGTGCTCGCAGGAACTAAGGAGTCGTGCTGCTTCTTAATAGAATCGACCTGTTTTCAGATAGGGTGATCTAGGGGGACTTAGAGGAGCTCGCTGCTCCTCGGTGGGAGTGCGCTATTGTCCAGAATGTGTACTTTAGTCAACTTTCTTGTTTGGTGCTAGTTCTTTCTCTGAAATTCTTCCCATCTTCCTGAGCCATTACACTTGTATGATATTCTAGGTTCATGAACTAATTTCAAATTTCAAATCAAATATCTTCCTTGATTCTTGAATAAAATCCTTGGAGCAATGAATACAAGTGCTTAAGTTTTCTAAATATCTAAGTTTTTTCTTTGCAAGTGAAAATGTTTTTTAGCTTAAAACTTTCTTCAATACACTTTGATTTTCACTTGATCTTTGATTGTGAAATTGTACACCATTTGAACAGTCTTTTGAAAAGAATCCTTCACACGTCTAGTTGCACTTAAAACTTTCATCATTTGGCTGAGAACTCTAGAAGGATCTTTGTTTTGCTTTGTAAGTGTTTTGTAAGAACATCCTCAACTCAATCATTCATTTATTATCAAGTGGTTTGTTAGTCCCTAAGGAGTACCTTTGTGTTGAAGGACAGTGATTGTAAGAGGTTTTCATCCTCATACGTGAAATAGGATTGAGTGTGTAACAGTTTTGATCTTCACCCTTAAAATAGGATTAATTTAAAGCCATCAAACTAGTTAGCCAACTCATTTTCATAACATAGAGAAATTCTCATTCAATTCAGCCCATAACCTCAGTTCATGGTATATGTTTAATCCTAACTCATCCTATATTTATTTACCAACCTACAATAGTATAATGAAGTTGGGCCATTCATATTAGGTTACAAAGCTCAATGAATAATGCTCACAATGGACATCATACACGCGTTAATAAAAATATGGTCACATGCACACAAACATCTATGATATCATTATTCAACATAGAAATATATGTAACGTATTAAGACACGATCATTTATATAAAATACCAATGCAAGATTCAAAACATGCTCACCATCATTTCCCAAATTACTGCAACTAACCCAACAAATCAGTCCCCATAGAGCATATCTAATCTGAAACACAATATATGTTGAATCAGTACAACTGTGTTACTATAAGAAATGCACCGCCCTGAATTACCACATAACTAGGGGTGCAATTTGGGCTATTTGAGCTGACTCGGCCTAGCTTCGTCGGGCTTAAGAATAATTGGCTAGGCTAAGCCGAGCCTTATAGAATTTTAGGTCAGGCCTACATCAAAAACCTTAGCTCAAGCTCAACCCTATGAATATATGGACCGGGCCTCGGATCAGGCCTTTGGACCAATTATATGGGTTGAGTTTTGTAGGACCTATGACCCTCTAAGATGGAGTTTTGATGATTACCAAAAGGGTCCGGCTATTTTCACCCACCCATTCCTATCTCTTCACCCACCTCATCTAAAAAGTAAAAAGACTAAAAAATCCTCATGTAAAGTTACCAAAAGGACACATATTAAACCCCTTAAACCCTTCAACTTCTCTCTTCACCCCCTTCCCCCCATCAACCATTCAACTCCTACCCTAAACCCTAAAACTATTCAACCCTCCAACAAATCTCAATCTTCGATCTTGTGATTTTAGTGTATTTTTCGAATCACAAGCACGTCTTATTCGCAAGTGGTTTCTTTCGATTTGAAGTGTTCGCAAGTCATTCGGGAAGTGTTCAAAGTGTTGGAAGTGTGCACCATTAAGCAAGTCGTTCGACCTACAATGGAAAGAGATTCAAGCCGTTTTTCATCCCCTATGGTACGTGAATTTAGTATCTACACTATTTTTATGCAAAAACAAACCTAAAATCAAAGTGGAAAGGGGTCGAAAATGGGTTTCGAAACCCAGAAAATCTCGCCCGAAATAGTTGTGTCCGACCTATCGTGGACGGATGGAAAGTAGAGTGTCCGACCATACTAGATCGGACACACAAGAAAATGTCCGTCCAAAATTGGTCGGACATAACAAAATAAATCAGTGCAAATGTTATGTCTAACTTGTCAGAATCAGATAATACATTTCATATCTGACTCTGACAGGTCGGACATAAGCATTCTGTCTGACCCTGTTCAGTCAAACAGATAGCTTCTATCCAACTGATTCTGGTCGAACAGAGCATTTTTGGTGTTTTTTTAAGGTTTTTTTTTGTTTTATTTTGTACGCAATACTAATATTGAGTTGTAATTCATCAGGATGACGAGGGATTCGATGAATCCAAAATTGTTGGCAATGAGTTAGTGTTAGTTCGGGACTACACTGATAAGTTCACAACCGATATTGTGTTTAAGTGTAAGACCGAACTTATTGCATGGACTAGTGAAGTAGGCCGTGCAAATGGTTTTGTTATCGTTATCAAGAGCTTGGATGCAGGGGGGACAAAGGGTAGGCGACCGAGAATCAAGCATGCATGTGAGAGGTACGGTGTGTACAATCCGAAAGACACAAGGAAGAAGAAAGTCATGAAACCTCATCGAAGAAGTGTAATTGTCCATTCTTATTACGGGGGCAAAAATTGGTCACTGATGACGATTGGATGATAAAAGTAGATTGCATCACTCATAATCATCCATTTGCTGATCGGATGGAAGGGCACTCTTACGCAGGCCGACTGACAAAGGATGAGATGAAAATGCTAGTGGATATGAGCAGGAGTCAAGCAAGGCCCAGAGATATACTGAATGCTCTAAAGCGAAGGGATGCAGGCAATACATCTACATTGAAGACCATATACAATGCACGTAGCAAGTATAAATTGTTGGAACATGGTGGGAGGTCTCAGATGCAATATTTGATGATGAAGTTAGCTGAAGAACAATACGCCAAGTGGCACAAGTCTGACAAAACATCGATCATGTACATGCATTGTTTTACGCACACCCAGTATCGGTCAACTTGTTACGTTGTTTTCCTAATGTTTTGATAATGGATTGCACATATAAGACGAATATCTATCGATATTCGTTACTTCAGATAGTTGGCGTTACATCAACTCATCTCACATTTTTGGTGGCGCATGTATTCATGGAGAATGAGCAACATGAGAGCTACATATGTGCACTTGAGAAGTTGAAGGGTTTGGTATAAGGGTGGCCACAACCAGAGGTTTTTCTTACTAATAAAGAATTGGGCCTGATGAATGCAATGAATATTGTTTTTCTAAATGTTAGAAATTTGTTGTGCAGTTGTCACATTAACAAGAATGTGTTAGCGAAATCGAAACTGTTGTTCAAGGATAGTAGTGACCATACAAAATTCATGGGCATGTGGCATGGTTTGGTGGATTCAGACACAGCGGAGCAGTATGAAGAGCATTGGAAAGTGCTTTCAAAATCTTATGAAGCTTACCCTACGTTCCTTCTCTATCTATACAATGAGTGGTTGTTGAACCACAAGGAAAGATTTGTGGCAGCTTGGACAAATGAGATCATGCATTTCGGCAATGTCACAATTAACCGGGCCGAAAGTGAACATGCAAAGTTGAAGAAACACGTTGGGTTCTTCACAGGAAACGTTTGAGAGTAGCTGGATCACAATACATTCTATGTTAACTTTGTAACATACTGAGATATCGTCATCTTTTAAGAAAATCTTATTTACCACAAAACACATCCATATAGGACCTATATATGGGCACTTGAGGGTTGTCTCGATTCATGCAATTGAAAGATTGAAAAAGAATGTGAACGTTTGAAGGAGACAAATTTTGAAACTTTTACTTGTCGTTGCGTGTTGAAAAAACTCATGGGTTACCTTGTGCACATGAGATCTTTAAATATCACAAAGAAAGTCGGCCCATCCTTACTACTTTGGTGGATGCACATTGGAAGAAATTGGATATGCTTCTCTCTGTTCAAGAGTCCCAAGACCAATTACAATGCCACGAGCAGATCGAGCTCTTTTGTAGGGAGTTCGAGCAATACGACACATATGGGAGAAGAAAAATGCTTAAGAGGTTGAGAGAGATATCGAAGCCATCATCTACAATGGTCACTGAGCCCGCCATAAAAAGAAATACTCAAGGAAGGCCGAGTTTGAAAGTTGGTAAGTCAACCAAGAGAGATCCATCATTGTTTGAGCATGTCTTATCCCAACAAGACAATTGTTCCCCTAAAAACACAGTGACTAAGGGTAAGCGACCACCTAAGGTTCACAGGACAAGGAACCATGGCTCACTTAAGTATATAAATCAATTTCCAGCTGCTCTGAAAGCTTACATCTAGCAGGTGAAAGATATGGAGGCCGATGGGCATTGTGGTTATCGAGCAGTTGCCTTTTTTTGGGTTATGGGGAAGCTGAATCGAAAAGGGTTAGGCAAGAGCTCTTAGAGGAACTCATGAGTTTCAAGGTTCGCTACGAGGTCGGTTTCCAATATTATGGCAGAGTTGATGAAATGATGAAGGCACTTGATTGTCATGAGACCCCAACACCATCACGTGCTTGGATGACAATGCCTAAGATGGGTCACTTGATTGCAAGCAAGTACAATCTGACATTTGCACTTATCTCACCCCAACAGTGTTTAACATTTCTTCCACAAAAGAGTAAACCTATTCCGGTAACGCAGAGACGACTATTTTCTATGGGGTTTGTGAGTGAGTGTCACTTTGTACAGGTATAAAAACATTATGTATTGTTTTATACTTGTTAATGTATAGAAATCTATGATTTGCCTTGTCTAGGTGATTAACATTGATAATTGTTCATTGATAGGTTATTTTGGCCCTGACAAGTCTAGTGCCACACTTGCTGCAAATTGGGCGAATTACCATTTATCGTGCGCTAAGGGTTGGGACACCCCATATCTAGATAGGATTTTGCATTTTACCGGTACAGTTCACAATGTAGCAACCATAGAACCCATTGATGAGGATTGAAGTTTTTTTTTTAACGTACAACAAATGTAATACATGTACATTTTTGTTCATTGGAATTAATGAAATTGTTTGTTGAAGTTCAAAATTCATTGCACAAAAGATCAAAAATTTTCCTAGTCCAAAACCAAAGAAAGAAAAAACAAAAAGTCTAATCTCGTCTTCTTTGAATTCATTGTCGAAAGGTAGGCGCTTCAGCAGGTTCATCTTCTTCAACTCCGGGCGAGCTCTCACCACGTTCGAAGTGCGTAATTGGAGTGTGTCACAGGTCTTCGAAGTGGAGAACTGGAGTTTGGGCTCTTTCTTCCTCGGCATGTTCCTCTTCTTCGTTGATGCTTGTGCCGGCTAAAACTTTGATGATGTCATCAATTCCTTGAAACACAACACCAATCGACGTCTCAGGTCCTTGAGTTGCTCTCAAGGACCTCAACATCACCAGACCTTGGTTGTTGCGCTCCCTCTAAAATCAAAAGATCAATTATTGCCAAATTTAATAAAATCATATATAATAATAATGTTCTGTAGGTTTTGATTTATTACCAAAATTTCTAAATTCTCCGTTGAAGTTGGCGTTAAATTCTCCGTGGATAGTTGATATTCAGGGTTCTATACCTTTGGATGTGAAATCTGTTCGAAACACTTAAGATATTCTGGTACGGCTTCCCATGCATTAGAAACTTGTTCCCCTCGTGCAGCCGCTTCTAACAAATGGTAGTCCCAACTCTCCCAATATTGATCAATAAACATGTGATGGACATTATAATCACGTCCCCTAGCACTCCTCTTAGCCTGAACAAGACGTATAGGAGGACGTGGGATCTTCCGTACATGTCCAAATTGACGAAGAACTTGGTCAGGATGGTAGGGCTCGACCACATCAAAGAACTTTACGCATTAGGTATAAAATGTCACTTCATGTAGAGGGCTTTCGGCCCTACAGTCTGTGTAAGGGTACCATGCAACCTGAACAAAATAATAAATACCTAAGATATAAGTTGATATGATGTATATAAAAAATTTAATTTAAAAGAGTAGCATTTACCTGATTTGGCTGAAGATCATCAATTGCCCGCGTAGAACTTCAACGTAACCTTCCGCTAGACCTTGTTCTTTGTGAGGTTTCCACTTCATGGCTCGCAGGAGGTTGTTGTTGTACCCACAATTTACGTGCGGTCTCACGAATGGGAAGTGCTCATATATCCATGCCTACCAAACATAAGAAAAATAATTACTATAACACAAACATATTTATTTCAAGTTTAATTTAGTTAAACCAAAATGATAGAAATAGTTATACCTCAAGTAATGTTATGTAGCCCGCAATCTGTTGCACGTGATATCTTATGGCACATCCCAACTGATGATACAGATGTGCCAGACAAGCAGCTCCCCATTCGAGATTGACAACCTCATTCAGATTCATCAACAAAGGCAAGTAAATTATGTTCACCCTGGTACCACTCTTTTCTGTGAAAAGAATGCAATGTAGGATGAACAAAAGATATGCTCTCGCAGTATGCTTGGCCGAAGGATATTATTGGTTTCCTTGAAGCTTCGATCCAAATTTTTTTAGCAACCAATCCAATCGAACCGATTGACCTCTCTTCTTATTCACCTCATCAAATGCCTCTCGAGCCGAAACCCCCAAGGCTTCTTGAAGTATGATCACTGCTTCTGCATTGCTTAGTGCATCTCCATTCACTGTCTTGCCCACCGTTGGAATCCTAAGTAAGACCATTACACCGTCTAGTGTAATGGTCATTTCACTGAATGGTAGGTGAAATGAATTAGTCTCTGGTTGCCACCTCTCCACAAAAGCAACTATCAATGGCTTGTTGGCACAACTATAACTACAAGACACCAAATAATGAAGACCGGTGTTTTAACTATCTCCATTACTCTATCTATCTCTATCTCGGGATGTTCACTAAGGTCCCAAGAAGCTAACTTTGCCCCGTGGTTTGGACACTTTTGTATATTTTGTTTCTATGTGAATAAACAAAAAATTACAAGAATCTACCAATATTTAAATTTAATCATAACCTCAATTGAATTTAAATTAAATTAAATTACGAGAATGATATACCTGTTTTGCCACATGTAGTATGCTATGTGTCCCTTGATATGGGTGAGAACCGAAGGATTAGTAGGTCCCTCAGGGCAAGGACCCTTCAACATACCATCATCTCCTTCTCCCTCCACCCCACCCTGCATAGGTTCTTCTTCAGATTGTTGCTCTTCTTCTTCATGTATAATAGAGGGTGGTGGTGGTGGTGACTCGCGTCGTCTTCGTCTATCTGAGGCCGTCGGCCTTCTTCTATGTGATCTTTGTTCTTCCGAATGACCTCTCCTTGTTCTTGGCGACATATCTATCAAAATAGCCAAGTACATACAAAAAACTATACAATTAGGACAAACAACTGATATTTAGCTTAAACAAAAACAAAAAATTTAAAAAAACCAAACAAATGCTTTGTCCGCCTTCATTGGAACGGATAGAGCTACAACTGTCCAACCCTGATAGGTCGGACGGTTGCGATTTTGGTGCATAATGAGTTTTTGGAACCCATTTCCGTTGCCTCCATTTCACCATTTTCAACCATTTTTGTGCACAAAAACAATCCAATACAACAATGTAGTATTAAAATCAACTTAAACTTGAAGAAATCAAAGATTTACTTATCGATTTGGTTGATTCGAGTTCTTGAATCACTTTTACTTTGAGGCCTCAAAAACCCTAAATAACATGGTTTTTTTTGCAAGATTTCGCGACAAAGTTGCTCGTAATCGTTCCTAGCAGTGTTCTAACCTATTGAATGCCCTAAAAACTCAACGAAATCGTGAATCAAGGGAGATGAGAAGAGGAAAAAAATGAGAGAGAGGGAAATGATAGATGGCTTTGGGGTTTGAAAATGTGAAAGGCAGAATGAGAATATGGGAGGGTGGAGAAAGAGGATATGAGTTATTTTAAATTTTTAGGTGGGTGAAAATAGTCGGACCCTTACAAAAAATATTCCTTACACTCTAATGTGTGTTCAAGTATTTCAACCAAGCATATCAAGATCAGACCAAGATTGTTGACAAACCATTCAATATCGAAGCATGAAGACCATTATGTTTTTCATGTACTTGTTTGCTAGATCTTGTGTAGGTTGTATTGTTTACTTTTAGAGTTCTTAGCAAAAATTCCTCTTACTCTACCCTTTTCAAAATGTTTTTGAATCTTGTACAAATTCTATGAAAATGAGTTTAAAAGTGTTTTCAATCATTTCTTTAGTGCTTTCAAATGATTTAAATGTTTTTAAACAATGTCAAAGTGTTTTAATTCATTGGAGTTGCCTTTGATTTTCAAAAATATAGATTTTAAGTGTTTCAAGGCCTCCAGCGCCCTAGGCTATAGCAAGCTAAACAGCTGGTCGAGAACTCTCCAAGTCTCTGAAAAACTAATTAGCACACTAGTACAGAGGCCAACGCGTTAGTGAGAGCCCAAAATTTAAGTGGGGCTCTATGTCACTTCGGCCAACCGACTAGGATAGTGGCCAGTGCGCTAACCAATACCCAAAAAAATGGTTGGGTCACTGGAATTTGACCCAGCGCGCTGGTATAGAAGGCCAGCGCAGGGGTGTTTGGGGGTAGGGTTGATTCGGATTATGACAAAAGACCAACTTAACCCAATTAAGTTGAGTAAAGAAAAATTCAACCCAGCCCAACCCAATAAACCTCCTAAACCTAACCCACTAACTTCAGGTTGATTTGGGTCGGATTGATCTAGTTAGTCTACTCCATATATAAATTATAGAATTGCATGATCTCCTCAATTTTTGAATTCTAAATTTCATTTTTAAAACTATTTTTAAGTCAAATGCGACTATTATAATACTTATTAAAGCGACTTCTTTCATGCTACTTTCATTATAGTATTTTGAATAATTCTATTATAGTAAACGACTATAGTAAAATTGATAAATATAAAGTAATAACTATCACTTTTAATTAGTTCGGGTTCAATCAGGATGGTTCGGTTATTTTTTATAAAACCTTTAATTACCCAACCCAATCCAAATGGGTTACAAATATCTTAACCTAACCCAAACCAACCCAAAAGGTTCGGTTCGATCGGGTTAATCGCGTTAGTCGAGTTAATGAATGCCCCTAGGCCAGAGCATTAGTGCGATTGGGAAACAAAAACCAAAGCTCTTGGGAAAATGGCTAGCACGTTAGTACAGAGCGCCAGGGCGCTAGAGCCCCTTGTCAGTGCAAAGTGACATTTCTGAGTTTTCTCGAAAGTGACTTGTACCTTATCATTTCCCCTTTCGTGCTACGCCTTGCTTCTATGATTTTCAACGAATATGTTTCCCATCTCTTCTATAAAAGGCCTGATTCATTAAATAACGAATTTGAATTTGAAATTTGAATTTCCTTGGAGATTGAACTAATTTGAGCATTCTTTTATCTTCATATAAAAATAACATTGTTTTCTTTGTGAGATAGAACTAGAGAACGTTTTGCAATTTTTCTACAGATTCTAAGTGTTCAAATCAGTTTTCTAAGTGCTTTGTGAACGATTTTTATTTTGATCAAAAGCTTTATGAGTTTCATTCAAGATCTTTAAAGCTTTGAAAAAGAGTTCTTCTCCTTCAGGAGTGTTTCATCCTTTAATCATCTTGCCTAGCATTCTTGAGGAGAACCTAAGACTTGTTGGCCCAAATACATGTCCAAGAGGAGGGTGAATTGGACGGTTGTAGGTTTTTAACCTTTCAAAAATTAAATAGACAATGCAAGCAAGTAAAGCAAATGGCATAAAATAAAAAACACCAAATTTAACGTGGTTCGACAGTTAAGGCTGTTGACTTAAGTGATTTTTCACTTAGAATTCTCCTAAGTGTTTTGAAGCTAACAAACAATATGACCATGGTGCTAATGGTTGAATTGAACATGTTTCAACACCAAGGAAAAGTTAAAAGGCTAATACAAGAGTCAAGTGATCTCAAGTCAATCAAAGTTAAAGTCAAAAACTTGAATAAGTTGACTCGAAGATAAAGGATGAGTGCTTATAAGTATAATTAGAATTAGGTTGTAATCTTTCTTATTTCATATTGCTCACTATTTTCAAATCATTCATTGCATGCAATCATCATACTTAAATCATTTGATCTTTCAAAGTCAAACCGATTTTAAACTAAGTCAATCTTTTGACTTTCATCAAAATTGATTTAAACTCTTGCATTAACTTCATTTTGATGTTTTCAAGTGTGTTTAAACTTATTTGATCGAGGAAACATGTTTCGATCGTAAAATTTTCAAAGAAAACATGTTACTAGTTTTTGTCTAATGCAGAAACACGTTTCCTCAAAGAGAAACGTGTTTCTTGTTGTCCAAAGTGAAAATTTTCACTTGGACAGATAGAAACACGTTCCCACCACAAAAATGCGTTTCCTCAAATTTGTCCAGAATAGTGCTCTCTGGAATCAAGCACAAAAATGTGTTCCTTCTGTAGAAACACATTTCTCTCTTTTTAAGCAAATATGGAATTTCAACACAAAAACGTGTTTATGCTCGAGAAACGTGTTTCCACTGTTATGTAAAATTGCAAGTACACAATATCGTAAACCGATAATATAATAATGAATAGAAGTATTGTTCCCATAGAGATTTGCACTAATTTCTTGTTAATTATTAAGATTATTTCAATTTAATCTTATCTAAACAAATAGCAAAAATAACAAATAAGAAATTTAAAACTTAGATTAAAACCAAAACAATTAAAATTAAATCACTCAACCAATTAATTATTGAAAGTTAGGATTGCAATTTTCCCTCATATTTCACTTGAATTCATCTAATTATTTTTTAATTAATTAATTAATTTGAGTTGTTAACCAAGAGCCTAATTTATCTATAAGTCTCTTTCGATGATCAAGTAAAAATA
The DNA here is from genome assembly GCA_035771175.1 of Paratinospora sagittata. NCBI lineage: Eukaryota > Viridiplantae > Streptophyta > Magnoliopsida > Ranunculales > Menispermaceae > Paratinospora > Paratinospora sagittata. The sequence continues at coordinate 14,570,553 of CM069608.1, forward strand.
CCCTGATTAATTAAATCTCTATATTTTTATGAAATTTAAATTAAAACAAGATTCATTAATATCGTGTTCTTCAATGATTACACATGTCACATGAGTATATTTTTATCTCACATGAACTTAATAGCTTTCGCCCTCGTCGATCATGTGTTATTTTAATCAAGTCTAAATCTAAAATCCTTTTTTTAAGATCATAAAAATTCAACAAATCATCTTATTAATGATCAATTAATTAGAAGCAATAAGAACGGATTAAAATAAATAAGTTTAAAAAAATTAATTAAAATCTAACATCATAAATGAAATCCAATATCCATATGAGTTCCAATTGAAACCCTAGAAAACAAAATTACTCCACAACTATTTCTAAAAACTTAAAATCAAATAGGTTCAACATCATAAAAGGAAAAGAAATTAAATACAAAGGAGAAAAGGAAAAAAGATTAAACTAGGATGAATTCACCAAATCTGAATCTAGCTTTTTCACTTCGTTTCGATGTAGTTTTCTTTTGCTTCCAATGCTTCAATTGTCTCTTCTCTTCATGAATATCCCTCTAAAGTTTTCTAACTTCTATTTATATTGTCTAGACAAAAAGGAAAGAGAAAAATACATAAAAAACGCAACACTAAAAATCCTCCTTCCATCCCATTCACTGCTTTATTTCCTTTTTTTTTCTTTAGTTCTTGTCCTGGGCGCCTCGACACCCAGTTTCTGGATTTTTTGCACTTTATCTTCTTTTTCTCCTCTTTGCTCCACCACTTCACTTCTACTTTAATACCTATAAAACAACATGCAACTAAGTGTATAAACTATAAAAGCATCATAATATACTAACATATCATACTAAATACCACCTAATAACCTATTAAAACTATGATAATACCTATATCAGAAATCAACTCATCAAACAACCCCAAACTTAAGAATTTACTAGTCCCAAACAAAGAAAGAAAAAAGAAAAACAACAAATATAACCAAACAAGACAACAAAACAAATGCAAGCATCGGTTTAATTCGAATTCACAGCTCGGTCTCAGAGACCGAGTAAAAACATAGCTACTAAGAAAACTCTGAAAGTTGTGAAAGTCTAGAATTTCAACCCAACCTTCACCATACTCTACCTTTGATTTTTTTACGCGCATGTGTGAATAATCACTTACACCTAACCACTTGAATTTTGAATTGATATATGCAATAACAAGAGATCTCTATAGATATAGATTTAATTTGAACTCCGTAGGCTCATTTTTCACACCACTCTCCACTAATGTAGACCAACTTACCACTAAGAATCAATAGGACTTTTCAAGCTTGTAATGTGAGGTTAAGGTGAAAGGTATGACAAACACAAGTAATAATTAAGCTCAAAACACCCTTAAACATCTTAAATCGTCTTCAAAACATTACATAAAACCATAACCAACATAGCACATATACCCAACATCATATTTTGAAATTTGTCAATTCTCCTATTGTTTGCTTTCATTTTTCTTTCTCTTTCTCTCTCTCTCCCTCTCTCTCTCTCTCCCTCTCTCTCTCTCTTTTCTAAGAAACTACTACACCCCCAAACTTATTTCTTTTTAATACTAGGTGTAGCATTCTTTTTCTTTTCTTTTTCAATACATGAAACAAACATTCTATCATAAATATTTTTTTAACTTCATCACCTTTTATTCCCATAATTCATCCTTCAAAGACATATACACTTCACCATAAGTGTGGCGACCCCGCACCCCAGACCACCAACCCTGCAGGGAATGGCGTGCGGAATGCCGGGGCGGGATGCCCGGTGTAGGCATCTCCGACCACTCCTCAACTCCTGTGAGGTGGTTGAGACCCTACGAGCCTTATCTCAAACAACGACATAATATCAAAAGGTACTAAACAAAACTACCCACCGTATTAATCATCAAAGACAAGAGATAATCCAAAAAAATGAACCACAAATAAAATCATAATCCCTACAGTCCATTAAAATTGACATACACATAAAGTCCAAAATTGTGGGTACAAATAAAAACCGTCATATGCCCACATGGTCTATCTAACAAGTCTCAACTCACCCATACTACAATGTGGTAAGTGTTATAATTACATAATCCAAAATATAATACTTCATAATTTAAAACACAGTTCAATCAACATGCCTCTCAACTCACATCGAGGCCTTGGATTCTCTCGCAGGCAAGGCCCTCAAGATATAACTACTCCTTTGCCCTTATTCGGGACAGAAGGACCTGAAAGAGGAAAATGAGGGTGAGCCAACGATGCCCAGTGAATAGAATTCAAATATGCTATCAATACTCATCAATAAATATCATGTATGCATGTCAATGTGTAGCATGATTAAAAGCTCATAACATATAGATATCAAGCATTTATAATAAGTTCGATGCAAGTAAAAGCTTATCAATTTGGATCCACATTCCACATGCATTGGGTTACTAGTGCACGTCTATTTCACCGTACCGTTGATCCCAATCATGTTTTATTTGGGGTTACTAGTGCACGTTTATTTCACCGTACCGTTGACCCCAATCATTTCCTTTCCTAAAACCCTCCTATGACAAAGTTAAGTCCCCCTATTAGCCAGATAGATGGGCCCAACCAAAGTCATAAGGTTTTCTCAAATCAATGCATCATTCAAAACATTAGAACACATTCATGATTTCAACATACAATATATAAGTGATATGATGACATAAAAGATATAATCATAAATGAAGTCTACTCACAACCAAGCCTCGCGATAGTATTTAACCACACACGATCACCAAACCGAATCAACCCAATCAAGATCCTGAAACATTCATCAATATCCTACCATACATCAATTTCTATGCTCAATCACATAGACATTACACATCAAACCTAAATCAGCCCACATATAAACAATAGGCCTAAATCCCATCTAATCTCATCATTCAACTCAAATCACATGACTTAGGCCTCTAATGCATAGTTCTCATACATAAACCATTCTATTAATCAAAAATACTGATTTTCAATTTCTTAGGCATAAACATGCCCAAATTGGGTCACTTGATCACAAGTAGGCCTAACCCATGATATGGTCACAACCACCAAATCAGTAGCATAATCAACCCTAATCATGCTTAATTAAACATAAGTTGCATCAATTCAATGATTCTAGGCCAAAAGCATCAAAAGCCCCAAAATATGAAAATTTTCATACTTAGGCCATATTGCCGATTTACACTAGGTCACCATGTTCAGCTATGTATATCACTGATTTTGCATCATGGGTTCATCAACAATGGCAACTAGGTCAACATAGTTGACATGCAAACTATTTGGCTTTCGTCTAAGTTCATATTCTAAATTTAGGTCTAATACAAGCAACCCTACCAATTCTTCATTTAATATTCTGTTCAGATGTATCAATCTACCAACAGAAATATGTAATCCCAAAATCAACCGTACAGATTGAAGTATGTGAAGAAACAAACCTTCTGTCCAAATATCAGCCCAATCCAACGGTGGACGGAAAAGATAAGTATCTTTGATGAACAAGTCTCTAATCAGACAATTTCTCCTTTCTTGCTGCAAATACTCAAACTCAGATGACTATATCACACAAACTACTAAACGTATAAACATCTCCACCTTTCATAATACAGAGATATCAGTCATAAACTACATACCCAAATTTGATATCCATCCAACGGTAGATTGATGAGATCTATAAGTTTGAACGAAACGGCACGAGAAATCTAGACATTCCGACCAGCTTTGTTTCAGAGGTTATATCTCTCAGAAACAACCTCTAATCAAGATCTCCACCGTTCAGACTGCAGAAATATCAATTGTACACTATGTACCCAAATTTTATATCCATCCAACGGTAGATTAAAGAGATCTAAAACTTTGAGCAAAATGGCGCGAGAAATCCAGACTTTCCGACCAGCTTTGTTTGAGAGGTTAGATCTCTTAGACGAAGTCTGATCAAGATCTCCACCGACCAGAATGAATAACCATAAGCTACGAACTTGGTGACAAATTTTGAGCTCAATCGGACCATTTATCCCAATGATCCAGCTCTTTCATGAAAATGTCACAGAGATCTTGCTCCTGCAACTCCCTCCTTCTTTCTCTTCTTTTCTTTCTCTTCTTTTTTCCTTTCTCTCCACTCACCTCTTTCTAGCACTTCCTTGATTCCCTCCTTGATTCTCTCCTTGATTCTCTCCTTGATTTCCTCCTTGATTCTCTCCTTGATTCCCTCCACTCATTCTAGCACTTCCTTGAGGGCATGGGACACTTGTCCACTTTCATGCACCAACCTTCACATGTGTTGGTCTCATACTACCCATACCAACCACATGTACTTTAACCAATTTCATGCTTCCATGTATTTTAGATGTCCACTCCATTTAATACACCAAATTTTCATTCTCATTTATCCTTTTATTCAATCAATCCTAACTCATATCAATTCATGGTTTAATGGGTCCATGCATAAATAATAACATATGCATTATAATTTAATTTAACATGACCCATATACAATTTATGATACACATATTTATATACATTATCAAGCATCAACTATACAAACATTAAACAACCATCAAACAAACATCAAACATATCAAGGCAACGCATAGAGTTTGGGCAAAGTACAATTGGGTTATGGGCTAGATGAAATAATTTTCGGGGCGTCACAATAAACGCCATAAACAAAGTGTTTAAAGGGTGTAAGGGTGAAAAAAAGATGGTTTTGGCTAAACTTCATAGGTGACAAACTAAAGGTTAATAAGCTAAAAAATGGATGACTAGGGGTATTATTAATAATAGGTGGGCTTAATGGCTCAAACGATTCAAAAATGACCTAAATCATTTTCTTAATTGTATGACGCCTAGGATTTCGCTACGAGTGGTATTCAAACAAGTTCTAGAATTCACTAAGATCTCATTGAAAAAAACTTAAATTGGATAAATCTACATTAAGCTCTCAAAGTGGTTAAGTTTTCGTGACTACGTGCTCAATAATTGTGAAAAATCTCAAGTAAGGCGTAGCTACTGGTCAAGTCAAGCACACAAATAAAAAAAAAACAACTTTCATCATTCTCCTAGAGACAATCTTAATTCAATCATAGTCCTATTATTGGCCTTTTGCAACTCAAATCAAACCAACGCACACACATTGTTTTTAAAACAAAAATATCTAACTTTGACAAAAATTTAAGACGAATCAAACTGAAGCAACTAGACAAACAACCACATCAAAACACAACAAAACAATTAACAAAGAGTCTAAAACAACCATATTAACCCTAACAAAGACAATCAAAACATCAACCCCCCCAAACTGGAAATGAACATTGTCCTCAATGAGAAAGAATTAAAAAATAAAGGACATAAAAATAAAAAAAGGGTTGAGACAACTCCCCAAATCACTCCTCCTCCTCCCCCTCGTTAGCATTGGCATACACAGTATTGGGTTGTAGAGGTTCAGAGAAAAACCCTTGTGAAGGGTAAGCTGGTAGTTGTCGATAGGTAGATGTATCGAGTCCCAACTGAGCAGCAAACATCTGCATCATGTGATCCACACTCTAATTGCATTGTGCTTGATATTCTGCTTGAACATGAGCTTGCTGCTGAAAGTAAGTGTCCCGCTGAAGACACCAAGACCAGTGGTCTTGGAAATTCTGTTGTAATTGATTGAACTTTTCCGGCATGCTTAATTTTTTACTCTTGGAACTCTTGGGACGAGAGGAACTAGCCTCATTTGGGTCGAATATTCCAAATATACTTAGCATCCATTATAGCAGCGGGAAAAACAAGCTTCTCTGCTTGCCTGTCACACCCCGCCCGGACGCGCCTAAACCGGTGGGACACTCACGGACAGGGCGCAAATGCATTATAACGATAATAACAGAGTGCGCGGAAGCATAATTAAGTACAAGTCTTATTGCATTAATTTCAAAATATATTTGTACATGAAATTGTTAAGGGAACATTCTCCCAAAAATCCTCAATAAATAATACAAAGGGTACAAAATGTGGGCCCAAAAACCTGCACCCAGTCCACCTTAATCTCCAGTAAAAAATTGGATAACAACGGGGTGAGCTACACGCTCAGTGGGTAAAATAGTTCGTGAATATAACAATTAATAAAGAAAACTTCATAATCAAATATCTTAAATACACATCAGAGCATCATAATCAACTCAATATATATGTATGCATGACACCGTCTCGTAATGGTTTGATGATTGTACATCGTCTGAGTTCACGTACAGATGTCCCTCCCCAGGACTATCCAGGTTCTCATTGTACGTCCCTCCTCAGGAACGATGCTCTGGATTCACGTACAAATGTCCCTCCCCAGGAATAGCCAAGTTCTCATTGTACGTCCCACTCCAGAGAAATATAATGAATAGCGAGCATCGCTTCTAACTATTCTATGAATCATAAACCACATACGTCCCTAGGTGGTGCAATGTATGATGCCAATGCATGAACTGGTCCGGTCTTTACTTAACATTTAGACTAGATTTAGCAACGTCTAGTGATCCTTATCAAGGTCGGTATCACTACGTGCAAGGTTAGGACATTCAGTACTACTTGTATAAGCTGGTAGCTTTCAAATAAGACCAACCAGATCAGTCTCCAGTTGAGAGGTAAGACATGAGGTCTACTTAAATACAATCGTCTAGAGCAGCACGCTGCCTCCCATTCACTATTTAAAGTTACTGAGGATAAGACTGAGTCTGGTTGAGCCAGATTGACTACTAATCCGGCATAACAACAACGTAATACTTGAATTCCAAATATACAGGCATAAATGTAACAGTATGAACATTATACGCAATAATGTCGTGTTAATGAATAGTAGACATAATAATAAATGAATGTAAACTTTAACAAAAGTTATAAGACACGCAAACCTATGTTTCATTCTCCACCTTCAGATAAAAAACTCCTTTCAGAATTGGCGCCTTCCCCCGGGCAGAACCGCGTTGCACCGCACAGAGAGTCTCGAAAGAGAAGACAAAAACTCAAAATGAGTGAAAGAGAGAAGGAAAATCACAAAGAGGAGTGAATTTGGTGTGAGAAATGAGGAGGGGAAGGGTTCCTTATATAGAAAATTTGGCGTCGGAACGTTCGGGCCGACGCCCAGACGTTCAGGCATGTCTGCCAGAAAAAAAAAAAAATTTGTGTGCAAACCTTGGGTATTACACTCTACCCCCCTTAAAAGGATTTCACCCTCGAAATCAGTTCAAGTAGTCATGATGGTTATCTGTTTGAGATTCACTGTCTGCGTCGTCGTTTAGTAAATCAGGGTAGTGCCTGTATGGTCCCTGAATGGCACTATGGCCGGTGGAATCCTCAACATCATGAAACCAAGGAGAGCAAATGGAGTCGGATTCGTCCTTAGAAGATTCCCACCTTTGCTTAACATATGGTGGTGTAGGGCGCTAGTTACATCATTTGAGGGTAGGTAGGTTGAGCGGTGGAATGCTTTTTCGTGCTGTTGCTCGAATCAGGCTATCTGGAAATTTTGGTAGAAGGTCTTGCCAAGATGAGGGCACGGGATTGTTTTGGGCCAAATTGTTACGAAAAATCCATGCATGCTCTGGCGATAAGGATCGTTGTCTGTGTGGTGATGGAGTTGGTGATGCGAAGTAGTTGTGACTTGACTCTGATCCTAGAAGAGTTACCACTGATTGCCAAAGAGGCCACTGTGTGTGTGCATCACTATATCCATCAATGTTATTTTCAGACATCTGCATAGTTATTCAAGTGAAACGATGTATTAAGATATTTGTAACCAAAGTTTCATCATTTTATTGATAAGTGAAATAGTACATGTATCACATAATCAGTTATTACTAGAAAACAATTCAGGGTATTTCTGTTTAATTGTTGCTTCTAGTTCCCATGTTGCTTCCTTTATTCCGTGGTGATCCCAGAGCACCTTCACAAGTGGTATGCTACATCGCCTTAGTTCTTAAGTTTTTTAATCCAAAATCTGTATCGCTTTCTCCGGATACTTATTACCTTCTTCAACCCGAACCTCAACTAAAGGGATGATATGCGAAGGATCAGGACGATACTTTCGAAGCATGGATACATGAAAAATGTCATGAACCTTAGACATGGACAATGGAAGGGACAGACAATAAGCAAGTTTGCCAATACGTTCAATGATCTGAAATGGACCGATATACCGTGGGGAGAGCTTTCCTTTGATCCCAAAGTGTTTGACACCTCTTGTGGGCTGAACTTTTAGAAAAACCAAGTCCCCCTTATCAAATTCTAGAGGCTGCCTCCACTTGTCAGCATAGCTCTTCTGTCGACTTTGTGCAACACGAAGTCGTTCCTTTACTAGTGTATATGTACTTAAGACTCTTGTGATCCGAGAAGACCTCAAACCGTTCACCGTATAGGTAATTACGCCATAACTTCAATGCAAATACTATAGCTGCAAGTTCCAAGTCATGTGTTGGGTAATTACCCTTACGGATCTTCAATTGCCTCGAGGCATATGCGACAACTTGGCCTTCTTGCATTAGTACGGCACTTAAGCCTTGGAGAGAGGCGTCGGTGTATAGTGAAAATCCAAGTGCATTTCTTGCAGTGATTACTACTGGTGTCATCGTGAGGCGCTTCTTCAATTCTTGAAATGATGATTCACGGGCGGGATTCCAGATGAATCGCACGTTTTTCCGAGTGAGCTTGGTCATAGGTTCAACAATCTTTGAGAAGTCCTTGATGAAGCGTCTGTAATAGCCAGCCAAACCAAGAAAACTCCTAATCTAAGTAACAGTGGTAGGCTGTTTTTAGTTTAAAACTGCTTCAACCTTAGAAGGATCCACCTCAATGCCATTGCTTGAAACCACATGGCCTAGGAATTGAACTCGTTTCGCCCAAAATTCGCACTTACTCAACTTTGCATACAACTGGTGGCTTTACAATGTCTGGATGACTATCCTCAGGTGTATCTTATGGTCTTCCTCGGTTGAGGAATATATCAAGATATCGTCCACAAAAACTACCACAAATCGGTCTAAGTATAACCTAAAGATGCGGTTCATCAAATCCATGAACGCAGCAGGTGCATTTGTTAGACCGAACGGCATGACCATGAACTCGTACTGACCGTACCGAGTTCTGAATGCCATTTTGGTAATGTCCGACTCTCGGATCCTGAGTTGGTGATAACCGGATCGTAAATCAATCTTAGAGAAGTATTTGACATCTCTAAGTTGGTCGAACAAGTCATCGATCCTGGGCATTGGGTATCTGTTCTTAATGATAACGTTATTGAGCTTGCGATAGTCTATGCAAAGTCGTAACGAACCATCCTTTTTGCTAACAAACAGAACTGGAGCGCCCCAGGGTGATGACTCTTTCTGATGAAGCCATTACTCTCTAATTCCTTCAATTGTTTGTTCAATTCGACCTGCTCGACATTTGACATTTTGTATGGTGAAATTGAGATTGGCCCAGTCCCAGGTATGAGATTGATTTCAAAATTGAATTCCCTAACCGGAGGTAGACCAGGAAGGTCATTTAGAAAAATTGTTGGGAATTCAGATATTACTGGGACATCGTGTACTTCGAGAGGGTACAGTGCTGTTGATTCATTTTCATCACCAAGGGATAGAGATTGAAGCTGTGCCTTGAGAAGTGCAACAGTCGAGTTGTGTATCCATTTCCTTGTTCCCTGAATCTTGACAAACTCTCCCGTGGGCAAGGTTAACTGAACTTGCTTCCTCATACAATCGATCTTTGCATTCAGTGGTGTGAGCCAGTCCATGCCGAGGATGATGTCGAAATCTTCAATGTCCATCACAAAAATATTTGCATATATGATCTGTTTTGACATTCGAAGTTCACATTGAGAACACTGCAATTTCACGTCAGTACCAGATCCTAAAGGTGATGTGACATGGAGTGTGAGTGTTATGGGTTCAGGATGCAACCCTAAATGTCTTACCAATGCAGACGATATAAAAGAATGCGTAGCACCCGAATCAAACAAGACATGCTAATGTATTGAACAAGGGAAATGTACCTTCGACTACATTGTTGTGTGGGAGGGGTTGTTAAGCGATGGCAAATGCTCTGCCCTGGTTCCGTTGCCCCTGGTTTTGCTAGTTCTACCTGGGTTTGGCATTAGATGCAGGTGGTGCTTATTGGACGGGAACAACTGGAATAGGTTGCTGAAGGTGCAGACAGGCATATCTTACATGGCCCTACTAGCCGCAATTATAACACATCAGCCGTTGCTGCGGATGGTTCTGTTGGCCATGCTGATTGTGGTGCTGACCACCACCTCTGTCATTGCCGTTTCGACGATCACCCCTGCCATGATGGCCTCCGCGGCCATCATGTCGAAAACCCTGCTGGCCAGGGTTAGATGGTTCAGCCGCAGGTGTCGTGGCCTCATTATTCTTAACAGGGCCTGGGAGGGTTGGGTTTTGATTATAGTAGGGCTTCTTCTTGTTGCCCTGTTGGGAAAACGTTGCAGGTCATTTTCCCCTATTCAGTCTTTGCTCCTGCACAATCTTCTCCTGCTCAAAGCTCATGGCCTTGTCAACGACCTCCTTGTAAATCTTGAGATCCAAGATTGACAAGGCTTGTCGAATGTCAGGACGAAGGCCATTATAGAATTTCTCGGTCTTATCTTGCTCCGTTGAGATGGTGGAGAGAGAGTAGACTGATAATTCTTTAAACTTCCCAGTGTACTCCCTGACTTTCATGCCGCCTTGGTATAGTTTGGCGAACTCTTGACGCTTCTGCCTCTTCACAGTGCCGGGGAAGTACTCATCAATAAACAATGACTCGAACTTTTGCCAAGTCATGTCTGTAGTGTTGACCCTTGGGTCCTCTTTTACTGTTATCCGCCATGTATTTGCTCCACCAATAGGTTGGTAAGTCACAAGTGGAATTTTTCGAGCCTCATCGACTCTCATTGCATCGAGAGCCTTCTTTGACTCATCCATCCATTTCTGCACCTCTTCAGCATCAATGGTGCCAGCAAAAGTAAGAGGTTTTAGCCTCTTGTATTTCGTAATCTGATCAGTTTGAGTATCCGACCCAGATCTCACAGGTGCTTGAACAGTGAAAACCTGATTGGCCGTAGTCTCACGAACGGTCGTCTAAATAGTTACTTTCATAGCCTCGATAAATCTGGGGAAGAATACTTTCATACTCGAGGGTATGGCAAAAGGTGTGGGTTGGGGTGGCATTGCCTGCCCTGACGTAGTGGCAGTGTCGGGTGTGGCCTGTGCTATCGTCAGAGGCGGTGGTTCCTGGTTCTGTATCTCAGAAGGTGGCTCTTCTGCTGGACAGACAATACGTGGTCTTCCTTTCTTCCTAGTTTGCATTTTCTCACTAGCAAGGAGAAAATAAAACCATGATTTAGGAACTGTAGCCAAGTATAATGTTATGATATCCTCAGCAACAAATTTAAGAGTATAAAACTTTGTAAGTATTTCAAATGTTTTGGTTCTGGTTTTTGTGAACATACATATATATATTTCATTGAAAATCCAAACGAGTCATAAAAATTCTAAGATTCTCCTCGGTAAGTATCCTGATCTAACGTTCTATCGCAATCTTATGTATTCAAACTCTTTTACTTAGTCTTTTCAATTATTATCCAAATTCGTGTGTCCCATACCACATGAATTTGGTAATAAGGGTGTCAACCAAGTTAAGTTGTATGAACACGGACTTTATAAAACATCAGCTGAATCGTAGTTCACTAATAGTATCGTCCAAGTCTACTCATCCTATACCGTGTAAACTTAGTGATAATGTTAGTAATGCAACTTTCTCCAAATGTTTCTTTTCATACAAGGTCGTGAGTTTTCTTACTTCCACATTTTATTTAGTATCCTCCAATTTTGTTGTGTCCCATACAACTCCAAAGTTAGTGATACAAAAGAAAGAATGGTTGTAAGTCGGCCCACCAAAGATAGTCTTAAATAAAACATTTCATTCATATATAAAATAAAATTTTACAATGCCAGTGTTCATTCCTTGTTTTCATGCCTACTACTGCTCCTTCTAGACCTCCTGCTAGAGAAACTACTAGAAGAAGGTTGAGAATTTGCTCGTTGCTCTTTGACGTTTTGCATACGTGTTAAGAAATCACTTTGAGTCTCCTCTATTCGAGCAATACTAGCTACGATCACATTTAACTGTTCGAATGTGTTAGTCCATTGCCCCATCGATGGTTGATGGGTCGACTGTCTCATAGGTGGAGGGTAGGCCGTAGGCATTGGTAAAAAGTATTGACCGTACGATTGACTCATAGGTGTGGGGTAGTTGTTTTGACTGTACGAGGATTCCCTAACCGAAACCCCTTGGACATTTAGATATGCTTGGTTTAAAAAGTGTTGAAACAATGGGCTCATTGGGATATCCTGTCTTCCAAAATTTGGTGCTGCAAAATTTTGTTGTTGTTGGTTCACAGGAACTTGTGGAACTGGCCGATACGGTACCTCAGGAGTTGAAAACCTTTGGTACGTAGTGTTGCCTTGAGTTGGCATGTTCCAAGAAGGTGCATTTGCTGGAACTTCCTGTCTATCTTGATTCGGTTGAGGTTGATTTAGGTTGGCAAATAAATCTTCCTTAGTGAACAGGTGCTCGGTTGGATCATTATTCGAGGCTGGGTTTGACGTATGGTTCTGGTTTGGCTCGTTATTTGGTACCTCCCCAATATGAATCTTGCGTCGACTTTTTTGGTAACAATGTCCTTTTTCTTCTCTAAATCTTTAGTCATTAAAAGTCGCGCCGAATACTTCCTCGTCAGTTACCCCTCCACTTGTGACATATGTCTTGAAGATAGAGGATGTTGTAACCGCCTTAGTGATCTGCTTCGAAGACTCATCAAAAGTATTGACGTTTGCCTCGTATAGCTTCCTCATGATCAGGACTCCGTAGCCAAGGAGATCCTTTCTTAAAGGGTTTTGAATCACTCTCAACATTTGTTGGATGATGATGTGAGGTAGGGAGACCTTAATTTTCTTCTATATGCAGTATACCACAAGAAGTTGAGCCCTTGACATAGTGCCTCTAGTCCCCCTTTCTGGCAAGATGTTGCCGAATACGATCTTTCCACGGCAAGCAAGAGATGGTTTAAGGAGGTTGTTTGGGAGGTTGGTGTACGTTGATTGGGTGTACGACTCTTTGGCGAGGGAATTAAATAACTGTTCGTTGGACTCTACGATCTCTGCAACTGTCTGGGGTTCGTGTGGATCAATGATTCTATCTTCGATTGGAATCTCCATAAGTCGCGCAATAATTTCGGCGTTGATAGAAATCTTTGTCAAGCATCAAATATACAAACATTAAACAAACATTAAATAACCATCAAACAAACACTAAACATATCAAGGCAAACACATAAAGTTTGGGCAAAATATAATTGGGTAATGGGCTAGATGAAATAATTTTCGGGGCGTCACGCACCGTCTCGTAATGGTTTGACGACTGTACATCACCTTAGTTCACGTACAGATGTCCCTCCCAGGAGTATCTGGGTTCTCATTGTACGTCCCTCCTCATGAATGATGCTTTGGATTCACGTACAGATGTCCCTCCCCAGGAATAGCCAGGTTCTCATTGTACGTCCCTCTCCAGAGAAATATAATGAATAGCGAAGATCGTTTCTAATTATTCTATGAATCATAAACCACATACGTCCCTAGGTGGTGCTATGTATGATGCCAATGCATGAACTGGTCCAGTTTTTACTTAACATTTAGACTGGATTTAGCAACGTCTAGTGATCCTTATCAAGGTCGGTATCGCTATGTGCAAGGTTAAGAAATTTAGTATTACTTGTATAAGCTGATAGCTTTCAAATAAGACCAACCAGATCAGTCTTCAGTTGAGAGGTGAGACACGAGGTCTACTTAAATATCAATCGTCTAGAGCAGCACGCTGCCTCCCATTCACTATTTAAAGTTACTGAGGACAAGACTAAGTCTGGTTGAGCCAGATTGACTACTAATCCGGCATAACAACAGCGTAATACTTGAATTCCAAATATACAGGCATAAATGTAACAGTATGAACATTATACGCAATAATGTCGTGTAAATGAATAGTAGACATAATGATAAATGAATGTAAATTTTAATAAAAGTTATAAGACACGCAAACCTATGTTTCGTTCCCCACCTTCAGATAAAAACTCCTTTCAGAACTGGCACCTTCCCCCGGGCAGAACCGCATTGCACCGCACGGAGAGTCTCAAAAGAGAAGCCAAAAACTCAAAATTAGTGAAAGAGAGAAGGAAAATCACAAAGAGGAGTGAATTTGGTGTGAGAAATGAGGAGGGGAAGGGTTCCTTATATAGAAAATTTGGCGCTTGAACGTACGAGCAGGCGCCCGAACGAATTTTTTTGAGCAAACTTAGGGTATTACATTGCCCACAAGGTACACCAGCTTGAATACACAACGCAGTAATCGAAGATAGAAAGTACAAGCTTACCCCTGTAGATCTAGCACTGTAACAAATCTGATCATATAACACCTAATCCACATCTATCGACTTGTCAGAGACAATTTCATCAAGAAGAAAGGCTTTCTTCGTAGTGACTTCAGAATTATTAGTTGAGGGCATCATTTTGGCCTTGATGAAATTGAACCATACCTTACCAACTTTGATCCAAACTAGCAACAGAAAAAGACGTATATTCAATACTAGAGCATTTCCACTCAGTGCCCTATGGGCATAAAGTCTCTATGACTACATCTACACTAATGGTGGCTTCTATGATATTATAGTTAGCATTTGGGATATCCCTCAACCCATAATAAGTATTTATAGTGTGCTGATCAAATTGGGCCATTTCACCTCTCACAGAGATGCACCCATCTACATGTTCCCACACATTGGCATAAAATTCCCGAACTAAAGGAACAATCCCAACTTCTGGATGTGCACAAAATTTATGCCATCTCCTTTTTTGAATAATGTCCACAAATTCCTCATCAAGGATCTTAAGGATGCCAAAACCCTTATCTGGAATAGGGATTTTCTTAGTGAGACCATCAGTGTATCTATCAAAAGCTTCTTTAGAGACAAACTTTGTTTGGTCAAAAGTTGAATAACATCTCAAACAATTCAAATCTACCCAAAAGTCACACAAGCCCTAACTTCCACAAATCCCCAACCCTCCAAAGCAATACAGAAAAAGAAACTTCCAACGCAATAATAATCTTCAAAATTGTTGAAATATAAGAGGAGAGTGAGATGAGAATGCTCAAACCTTACAAGTGAAACCACCCAAACACACCACCTAGGGCTCGCAAAGACGGTTTGATGAAAACCCAAAAAAAATGCAGAAAGATATGAAATGGTGATGAAAAGGGAAAAGGGAAGATAAAGGAGTAAGAAAAAAGATGAAGGACTTGGAGATTGGGTGTTGGGAGCAAGAGGAAGGAGGTGCGTGAAGAAAGAAGTTGCAGAGGTTTTTGGAGAAGAGGGCGTAAAGAAAGAGAAGAATAGAAGAAATATGGATAAAAGTAAAAAAGAAAAAAAACTTACTAAGAGGGGAGGGCTCGTGACCTAGTGCCACGGCGCTCAACTTGGGCGCCACGGTGCCCAATCTCGGGTTTCCACCACTTTTTTCTTCTTCTTTTTTGCCTATTAATCTAAGACATAAAAAGAAAATTAACAAAGGATACACTGCAACATTCTACTGAAACTAACTGTGACGCCCCGAAAATTATTTCATCTAGCCCATAACCCAATTGTATTTTGCCCAAACTCTATGTGTTGCCTTGATATGTTTGGTGTTTGTTTGATGATTGTTTAATGTTTGTATAGTTAATGCTTGATAATGTATATAAATATATGTATCATAAATTGTATATGAGTCATGTTAAATTAAAGTTTAATGCATATGTTATTATTTATGCATGGGCTCATTAAACCATGAATTGATATGGGTTAGGATTGATGGAATAAAAGGATAAATGAAATTGAAGATTTGGTGTATTAAATGGATTGGACATTTAAAATACATGTGGTTGGTATGGGTAGTATGAGACCAACACATGTGAAGGTTGGTGCATGAAAGTGGACAAGTGTCCAATGCCCACTTGTCTTCTTCAAGGAAGTGCTAGAATGAGTGGAGAGAACCAAGGAGAGGAAAACAAGGAGAGAATCAAGGAGAGAATCAAGGAGGGAATCAAGGAAGTGCTAGAAAGAGGTGAGTGGAGAGAAAAGAAAGAAGAAGAGAAAGAAAAGAAGAGAAAGGAAAGAAGAAGAGAAAGAAGGAGAGAGTTGCAGGAGTAAGAACCCTGCGAGATTTTCATCAAAGAAGTGGATCTTTGGAATTTACGGTCAGACTGAGCTCAAATTTTGTCAACACGTTCGTAGCTTATGGTTCTTCATTCTGGTCGGTGGAGATCTTGATCAGAGGTTTCTTCTGAGAGATCTAACCTCTCAAACAAAGCTGGCCGGAAAGTCTGGATTTCTCGCACTATTTCGCTCAAACTTATAGATCTCCTAAATCTACCGTTAGATGGTTATCAAATTTGGGTATGTAGTTTATAACTGATATTTATACATTCTGAACGGTGGAGATCGTAATTAGAAGCTTGTGCTAAGAGATATAACCTCTGAAACAAAGCTGGTCGGAATTTCTGGGTTTCTCGTTCCGTTTCGGTAAAACTTGTAGATCTCCTCAACGTACCGTTGGATGGATATAAAATTTGAGTATGTAGTTTACAACAGATATTTCTGTATTATGAACGGTGGAAATATCTATACGTTAATTATTTTGTGTGATATAGCCATCTGAGTTTGGGTATTTGCAGCAGGAAAGGAGAAACTGTCTGATTAGACACTTGCTCATCAAAGATACATATCTTTTCGGTCCACCGTTGGATTGGGCTGATATTTGGACAGAAGGTTTGTTTCTTCACATACTTCAATCTGTACGGTTGATTTTGTGATTACATATTTCTGTTGGTAGATTGATACATCTGAACAGAATAATACATGTGAAGAATTGGTAGGGTTGTTTGTATTAGACCTACATTTAGAATATGAACTTAGACCTTTCCAAATAGCTTGCATGTCAACTATGTTGACCTAGTTGCCATTGTGGATGAACCCATGATGCAAAATCAGTGATATACATGGCTGAACATGGCGACCTAGTGTAAATCGACAATATGGCCTAAGTATGGAAAATTTCATATTTTAGGGCTTTTGATGCTTTTGGCTTAGAATCATTGAATTGATGCAACTTATGTTTAATTAAGCATGATTAGGGTTGATTATGCTACTGATTTGGTGGTTGTGACCATATCATGGGTTAGGCCTACTTGTGATCAAGTGACCCAAATTTGGACATGTTTATGCCTAAGGAATTGAAAATCAGTATTTTTGATTAATAGAATGGTTTATGAATGAGAACTATGCATTAGAGGCCTAAGTCATGTGATTTGAGTTGAATGATGGGATTAAATGGGATTTAGGCCTATTAATTATATGTGGGCTGATTTAGGGTTGATTTTTAATGTCTATGTAATTGAGCATAGAAATTGATGTATGGTAGGATATTGATGTATGTTTCAGGATCTTGATTGGGTTGATTCGGTTTGGTGGTCGTGTGTGATTAAATACTCTCGCGAGGCTTGGTTGTGAGTAGGCTTCACTTATGATTATATCATTTATGTCATCATATCACTTATATATATTGTATGTTGAAAGCATGAATGTGTTCTAATGTTTTGAATGATGCATTGATTTGAGAAAACCTTATGACTTTGGTTGGGCCCATCTATCTGGCTAATAGGGGGACTTGACCTTGTCATAGGAGGGTTTTAAGAAGGAAATGATTGGGATCAACGGCACGGTGAAATAGACGTGGACTAGTAACCCAAGTAAACATGATTGGGATCAACGGCACGGCGAAATAGACGTGGACTAGTAACCCAAGGCATGTGGAATGTGGATCCAAATTGATAAACTTTTACTTGCATCGAACTTATTATAAATGCTTGATATCTATATGTTATGAGCTTTTAATCATGCTACACATTGACATGCATACATGGTTTTTATTGATGAGTATTGATAGCATATTTGAATTCTATTCACTGGGCATCGTTGGCTCACCCTCATTTTCCTCTTTCAGGTCCTTCTGTCCCGAATAAGGGCAAGGGAGTAGTCATATCTTGAGGGCCTTGCCTGCGAGAGAATCCAAGTCCTCTATGTGAGTTGAGAGGCATTTTGATTGAATTGTGTTTTATATTATGAAGTATTATATTTTGGATTATGTAATTATAATACTTACCACATTTTAGTATGGGTGAGTTGGGACTTGCTAGATAGACCATGTGGGCACATGACGGTTTTTTTTTATTTGTACCCACAATTTTGGACTTTATGTGTATGTCAATTTTTAATGGACTGTAGGAATTATGATTTTATTTATGGTTCATTTTTATGGATTATCTCGTCTTTGATGATTAATACAGTGGGTAGTTTTGTTTAGTACCTTTTGATATTATGTCGTTGTTTGAGATAAGGCTCGTAGGGTCTCAACCACCTCACGGGAGTTGAGGAGTGGTCGGAGATGCCTACGCCGGGCGTCCCGCCCCGGCATTCCGCATGCCATTCCCTGTGGGGTTGGTGGTCCGGGGCGCGGGGTCGCCACACTAACATCTCCACAATGCTTGGCACACTCCCCCAAACTTAACTAGCAACTTATAAAAGAACAAACAAATCAAAAGCAATAAAATTCTAAACAAAACAAAACAAAATAAAATAAAATACGGACTAAAACAAACGAAAGAAAAACTAAAGAATTGGGTTGCCTCCCAACAAGCTTCTGATTTATAGTCATCGGCTTGACTACCACTACAATCATTCGGCATCAGCTAAGGTGACGGAGGATTTTTTTCGATCTATCAATCCTCCCCAATAATGCTTAAGTCTTTGCCCGTTCACCATGAATGTACTAGAAGAATTGTCTTCTGTAATCTCTATCGCTCCATGTGGTAGTACTCTGATGACGCTAAACGATCCTGACCATCCTGACTTGAGCTTGCCCCGAAACAACTTCAATCGAGAATTATAAAGTAACACATATTGCCCCGACTCAAAACGACACTCTATAATCTTCTTGTCATCCCATTGCTTGGTCCTTTCCTTGTAAATTTAGCATTTTCATAGGATTGAAGGCGAAATTCATCCATCTCATTAAGTTGTAACAACCGATTCTCACCCACAGCATGTGAGTCGAAGTTGAGCTTTTTTATAGCCCAATAAACATTATGCTCGAGCTCCACTGGGAGATGACATGCTTTCCTGAAGACTAAACGATATGGAGACATTCTGATTGGGGTCTTGAAAGCAGTCCAATACGCCCATAAAACATCATTTAACTTCTTAGACCAATCCTTTCTGGTAGTATTCACTGTCTTCTCAAGAATTATTTTGATTTCCCGATTAGACACCTCAGTTTGCCCACTTGTTTGTGGGTGATATGTGGTAGCCATTTTATGAGTGCCCCCGTATTTCGCAAGAACAGCTTCACAAGACATGTTATAGAAATGTGTCCTATTGCTGATTATTTCTCTTGGAGTTCCAAAATGGAAGATATTAGGTTTCAAAAATTTCACCACAGCTCTTAAATCATTAGTTGGCAAGGCCACCACTTCCACCCACTTAGAAACATAATAAACCTTTACCAAGATATGCAGGTTATTAAAGGAAGGAATGAAAGTTCCCATGAAGTCAATGCCTCATACA
Source organism: Paratinospora sagittata (assembly GCA_035771175.1). Lineage (NCBI taxonomy): Eukaryota > Viridiplantae > Streptophyta > Magnoliopsida > Ranunculales > Menispermaceae > Paratinospora > Paratinospora sagittata. The sequence continues at coordinate 14,590,312 of CM069608.1, forward strand.
TCAAAGATTTCCACTTCCAAAATAGTGTCCAGAGGCATCTCATGACGGTGAGAAATGTTCCCTGTCTTTTGGCACCGATCACACTAAAAGTGAGAAAGTGAGCATCCTTTAAAAGAGTGGGCCAATAAAATTCAGATTGAGGAACCTTTGCAATCGTTCTATCACCCCAAAGTGTCCCCCATAATCATAAGAATGAAAACGATGGAGTGTATTTGCCACTTCTTTCTTAGGCATGCACCTCCTCAACATCTGATCCGCACATTGCTTAAATAAGAATGGTTCTTCCCATACATAGAATTGAACATCATGCATAAATTCCTTCCTTTGTTGGTATGTAAGATCCGGGGGAATTACGCCACTTGCTATGTAATTGACGTAGTCGGCATACCAAGGAACACTATGCTGCTTTAGAGTAAAAAGTTGTTCATCTGGAAATGATTCATTAATCAAGGGCATCCCACCATCTTGGTCACCATTTTCTAGTTGAGACAAGTGATCGACAACTTGATTCTATGTTCCTTTTCTAGCACTGACCTCTAAGTCAAATTCTTGTAACAAGAGCACCCATCTAATCAACCTTGGTTTGGCATCCTTTTTTGCAATTAAGTATTTGATGGTTGAATGGTCTATGTACACTATCACCTTTGTGCCAATGAGGTAGGAGCAAAACTTATCAAAAGCAAACACCACTACTAATAGCTCATTTTCAGTTGTGGTATAATTAAATTGGGCCTTATTTAAGGTCTTGCTAGCATAATAAATGGTGTGAAAAATCTTCTCCTTACTTTGACCTAATACCGCACCAACCACAAAATCACTTGCATCACACATTAGCTCAAAAGGAAGTTCCCAATCTGATGCCAAGATTATCGGTGTCGATATAAGTTTCTGCTTCAAAATCCGATAGGCCTCAAGACAAGCATAATCAAAGTCAAATATCACATCCTTCTCTAGCAAATTGCAAAGTGGCTTAGAAATCTTGAAAAAGTCTTTAATGAATCTTCTGTAGAAACTTGCATGGCCTTAGCTTCGAACCCCTTTAACTGAGTTTGGAGGCAGGAGCTTCTCAATTGTAGCTATCTTGGCCCTATCAACTTCAATTCCTTTAGCAGAGATTAAGTGACCAAGGACAATACCCTCTTGGACTATAAAGTGACACTTCTCCCAATTCAACACTAGATTGGTTTCCACACATCTTCAAGCACTATGGCAAGATTTTGAAGACGTAGATCAAAAGAATCACCAAAAACTGAGAAATCATCCATAAATACTTCGATGAATTGTTCCACCATATCCAAAAAAAATAGCTATCATACATCTCTGAAAAGTAGCAAGAGCATTACAAAGTCCAAAAGGCATCCTCTTAAAAAAAATGTCCCATAGGGGAAAGTGAAGGTGGTATTCTCTTGATCTTTAGGGACAATAGCAATCTAATTATACCCAAAGTACCCATCCAAAAAGTAATAAAAGGAATGTCCAGCCATTCTGTCAAGCATCTGATCAATAAATGGAAGAGGAAAATGATCCTTTCTAGTGGCCTTATTAAGCTTCATATAATCCATACACACTCGTCATCTGGTTACCATTCTAGTAGGAATCAACTCATTATTTTCATTGGGCACCACCGTCATACCTCCTTTCCTTGGAACACATTGAACTGGACTATCCCATGAACTATCTGAAATTGGATAGATTATCCCTACATCCAACCACTTAATGATGTCCTTCTTCACCATTTCTTTCATAATCGGATTTAGACGGCGTTGATGCTCAATATTAGGCTTGAAATCATCTTCTAAAAGAATCTTATGCATGCAAATAGAAGGACTAATCCCTTTTATGTCAGCTATAGACCACCCCAAGGCTAGTTTGTACTCTCTCAATACTCTAAGTAGCTTATCTTCTTGGTCATCATCAAGTGAAGCTGCAATGATTACAGGCAAGGTAGATGTTTCACCTAAATAAACATATCTCAAGTAATTGGGAAGTGGCTTGAGTTCTAATGATGGTCGTTCTTCAATAGATGATTTTGCTCTAGAATTCATGTTAGATGGGAGTTCTAACTGTTCAAACTACTGCTTGGACCTATAAAATTGAGAAACAACATCAAGCATTTCCACATATTCACGAGAGTCACACCTTTCCACAACCAAGGTGTTAATAAGTGAATCTTCAAAAGGATCCATAGTAGCACACTCCAGAAAAGTCTTATCAATAATAGCATCAATCACATCGACTATGTGACATTCATCAGATTCCTTAGGAAGCGTCATAGCCTTAAAAACATTGAATGTAACTTCCTGATCTTGAATTCTTAGTCAATTCTCCTTTTTGCACATCAATAAGAGTCCTCCCAGTAGCTAAAAATGGCCTTCCCAATATAATTGGGATATCTCGATCCTCTTCCATGTCTAGAACAATAAAATCAGCTGGAAAAATAAATTTATAAACCTTCACCAAAACATCTTCTAACACACCTCGTGGACATGTAAGTGACCTATCTGCAAGCTGCAAAGTGACAGTAGTTGGCTTTGCTTCCCCCAAACCCTGCTTCTGATATATAGACAAAGGCATCAAGTTAATGCTTGCCCTCAAATCACACAAAGCTCTCCCAAAGAATTGCTTCCAATAGTTCATGGAATAGTGAAGCTCCCCTGATCTTTAAGCTTTGGTGGTAGTTTCTTCTGGAGGATGACACTACATTCTTATGTTGTTAAGGCCACTGTCTCAAATTCCCCTAACTTCCATTTGTTAAATAAGATCTCCTTCATGAATTTGTCATAACTCTGCGTCTGCTCCAATGCATCAGCAAATGGAATATTAATATGGAGTTTTTTAAACACCTCTAAGAATTTGGAAAATTGCTTATCCAACTTCTGCTTTTGTAGACGCTGAGGAAAAGGTGGTGGTGGCTTCTAAGGTGTTGTACTCTTCATAATTTTCTGCTGCTCCTTTTCCTGTGCTAACTTTTTTTTGTCATTTTTTCTTTGAAGTAAGCTCAACTTAGTCATTAGGCTTCTGGATCACCTCAAGCAACTCCTTATGTCACGACGCCCCTGACGTAGGCTGACGTCATGACCGGCACAGTGTACTATACACCGTACATCCCATATACAATATATAATACACTGTCAGCCTCAACGGACATTTACAATAATTTTCAAAATTTTTAGAAATTTTGACAGCATCTCCCCATAAAATGGACAAGTCACATTTTTTTTCTTGATATACCACAAATCAAATCAAATATATATATATAGATAATCATCATTCCAATCATTCCACACATCTAGCCATTCTCATTTCATTCATTTATCAAATCATATCATCTCTTCTTTCCTCCATGTAATTATGTCATCATGTACATCATCATTAGCATTTCATAATCCAATATAGTTAGCTATCTTGTGTATACCCACACATCCCATCTAGATGATAATACATATATATAATGTGTGATATATATATATATATATATATCAAACTAACACAAGTATAATTCATTACTCCAATGCATACATACATCAATAAAGTAAAGATCAGAGTCACAAGTCGATCACTCTCTAACTTTCCTTTCTTCCTTTTAACTCTGTACCTAAAATATTAAAGGGATGGAATGAGCAATCAACAGCTCAGTGAATATATTTCTTGATATGGCAATTATATGCATTTAGGAAAATATGCCATTTAAAATCATTTCAAACAAGTATTAAACACATGCATCATTCAACGAATATATCATACATGTGAATAACACAAATTTCATGAGTTTTCAAGAAAACAATGCATCCTTTTCCATGAAATCAACAATCTCCCTCCTTCAAGGCAAGAGAGCGGGTCTAACCCTTGTATGGCCGTTACAAGGTAGCCACAGCCTCTCATTACCTAATTCACAGTCATTTCAAAGATCTCAAATCCTTGTTAGGACAGGCCTACTGACAATGAGGTTACGCATAATACTCATCCGGGTCTAATTCCTAACGAAATGACACCAACTTGCATTTGCAAGTCTCACATGCTCCAATGCTAAAAAGAAATCATTTATGAATGCAAATTAAAACACAATGCAACATTATCTGCATAGCATATTACATTCAAACATTTCATATATTTAAAATGTCATACAAGAACCAAAATCAAGAAAATATACTCACAGTACAAGACTTTTCAACTTAATTACAATCACCGTCGCTTTCGAGTCCAGCTCCAATTTAAATCCAATTAACTCAACCTGTCACAACCACTCCATAACTCAATTTCATTTATTCATATCTATTTATATATTTAATTTCTCAACTCACTTCAAATCACCAATAATAATGATCAACCTTAAAAATATTATACACATTCTGTGACTTTAAATTCAAACTCAATTTAGGACTCATAAGCAGTTGAAGAAACTACTATCTCGTTTTTGTGGTCAATCTAGATATTTCCACAAGAAAGAACAGTGAAAATAGATTTTCAATTCATATTTTCACTAGCTCTCAGTTTTATTTTTCTCCTGGAACATATATCAATTTTATTAAAAATATAATACATTCCTAAAATTATTCTGTCCACATCGACACGTGTAGAATCCGTCATACTACATTTCTACTACCTTCAACAGGTATTTTACTAAGGTTTTACATGTTCGCAGAGGCATCCAAAGTCAATTTTACTCACAAAAATCGTATATTTAGCTACTAAAAATATCAAAGCATATCCAAAAATCATGATCTTAACATCGAAACGTCCGGAATTCAATTCTCTACGATTCTATGATCTCAAACCGGAGTTTCATTGGATTCTAATTCCCTTTTATTCACTGGATATGATCACAGTACTATTTACGTCATTATTCACATCACTGTTCATTGGAAACATGGAAATTTTTACTAAAATTGTCAAACGGTCTCCAAAAATCATGAAATTAGCATCGATGGACTCACAACAGTTCATTCTACCATTCTATAGCCTTCAACTGGAGTTTCATCGGGTTTTAAATGATTCAAACGGTCTCCAATATAAACTCTAACTTCCAACAAACTTCTGACAGCCATAAAAATATCAAATGAACAAATAAATGAAATCGAACCACATATTCGGGGCTCTTACAGTCTAGGGAGTGTTTTTCCACCTTTCGAACAAATTTTCATCCAAGTTGGGTAAAAACCCCAATTTTGGAAACACAGTAAAACAACTCCCATAGCTAAAATTACTCCGCTAGAATCGTTACATCTAGCTTAGATATTAATTTCACGAAGAAATAGAGTGAAAATCACTTACTGCGGGTCCCAATTTTGCGCAAATCCCTCGTTTCTCTTTTTTTTCCTCTTCGTTCTCTCGTTCTTCTATCTCTCTCTTCTTCTTCTTTTTTTCTTGTTTTACAACGTTGGAGAGAGAGAGAGAGAGTTTATAAGTGAGAGATTGAAAGATAAGTATAAAAAATCTTGATTTCATGCTTCCTCATGCAAATTAATAAAGCAACTCCCCATAGTTAGTAGTTAATTCATTAAACCATTTATCATCAACTCAATTCACATATTTAATTAATCAACCCATTCAACTAATAAAACTTATATTATTTATTTAATAATTTTATTTATTTACTCATACTCCTTAAATATAGCATGTATTTTCATACACACGTGTATTTAACTTCTACATATAACATACACGTATTATACGTCTTGATATACGCATAAGTCAAAGTATGTATTTAATTAAATTTACGGGGTGTTACACTTTACCACTCATCAAAGTAACTGCTTGGCAATGCTCTTTATTATCCCTTCTTGGATTAACTTCAATGTTACTAGGCAATGTTCCTTGAGGCCGATTGTTGATGTTGTTGGCTAGCTGGCCAACTTGTATCTCTAAATTCCGAATTGAGGCAGCTTGACTCTGAAATTGAGTTCTTGTCTCAGCCATAAACTTATCAATGTTAAGTGCTAACTGCTGCATTACTTCTTCTAGTGATGACTTCTTCATTGAAGAGATATTCCAGGTGGAAACATAGGTCTTCCAGCTGAAGATTGGCCATGGTTATTACCTCATGCTAGATTAGGGTGATTTCTCAACCCCGGATTATAGTAGTTCTCTGCTGCCTCACATACTACGCTGACCTAGTGTTAAGAGAACATTGATTACTAGAATGATTACTCCCAAACAGATCACAAGTTACTTGAGGGTTGTGAACATACTGAACCCCCAAATTATCAAACTTCTTAGAAAGAGCTGCAACTTGAGCTGATAATGCAGTGAGTGCATCAACTTCATATACTCCAGTAGCCTTCTTTGGCAACATTCATTCTACGGGCCATTCATAGTTATTGGAAGCTGTCTTCTAGCAAATTTAATGCTTCATCAATAGTTTTGTCCATGAGAGCTCCACCCGTTGCAACATCAATAGTTGTTCTCAGAGGTGCCAACAACCCATTGTAAAAAGTCTGCACTTGCAGCCACCTTGGTATCCCATGATGAGGACATTTTTTTATCAGTCCTTTATACCTCTCCCATGCATCATAGAGATATTCTGAATCATGTTGTGTGAACTGAGTGATGTCGTTCCGCAGCTTTCAATTTTACCAGGTAGAAAGAACTTTTGAGCCAACATATCCCAAGTAGTGATAGAATTGGCTGGAAGAGAATCCAACCAGCTATTTGCCCTGTTTCTGAGTGAGAAGGGAAATAGTTGGAGTCGAATTGCATATGTAGATACTCCAGCTTGCTTGAAAGTCTCACATATCTCCAAGAGTTTCTTGATATGCTCAGCAGGATCTTCAATGGGTGCGCCTCCAAATGTCACATAAGTTTGAAGCATTTGAATAGTTGTTGGCTTGATTTTGAAACTATTGGCTTGAATAGCCAATCTCATAATACTTGATGGGATATCATTTATTGACGAGATAGCAAAATCCTGCAGAGATCTAGGTTTTGCTCCCGGTGCTAGGATAATTTATTCCTTTATTGTATGTTCGTAAGTAGAAGTTTTTTTTCTCTTTATGATTCCTTTGTGTTGTCTTTTCAATCTCTGGATTAAAAGGGGTTAAGTTTAAGCTTCCAAACGTTCGCATACAACGACTTCAGGTACCTAAAAAAGATAAAAAATAGAAGTTCAAATTACGACCAGAATTGAATGAAATTAATAATAAAAAAAATTAGAAACAAATCCTCGGCAACGACACCAAAAACTTGTTACGTAAAATTGCAAGTGCACAATATCGTAAACCGGTAATATAATAATGAATAGAGGTATCGTTCCCACAGAGAGTTGCACTAATTTCTTGTTAATGATTAAGATTATTTCAATTTAATCTTATCTAAACAAATAGCAAAAATAACAAATAAGAAATTTAAAACTTAGATTTAATGTAATACCCTGTATTTCACAAAAAAAAAAATTAAAAAAATTTACTATTTGGGCAACGCCCGAACTTTCAGGCGCATGACAAAACGTTCAGGCGCATGCCAACGTTCAGGCGCATGCCAGAACGTTCAGGCGCAATGCATGCCCGAACGTTCAGGTGCATGCCAGAACGTTCAGGCGCATGCCAGAACGTTCAGGCGCATGACAGAACGTTCAGACGCATGCCAGGGAAAATGGGGGTTTGATTTTAAATCAAAAAATTCTCTAGAGTTTAAGTGTTTTTGTGAGGAAATGAGAGAATGAGTGTCACACCCTGGGTTGCACAGCTTGCCCCCTACCCAGGTGTGGGCGCACCCCCTCGGGGCGAACGCCTAGCCATAGTACCACATAATATTGTCATATCGCCATGTACCAACCCAACCGCAGCTGGTCTACATCGAAACGATTATTTGACTGCCACTATTCATGAATAGTGCAGGGCCTCCCTAGGAATCGAGCTCAAGACCTCCCTTAAGGAGTTAGATTTCGCATTCCTAGTAACCACTGAGCCAATGGTTCAGTGGCTTCCTAAGATGCGAATTCAGACTCCTTTAAGGGGAGGTCTCGAGTTCGATCCCGGGGGAGGCCCCCTTTGTGGACAAATAATCGTTTCGATGTAGACCAGCTGCGGTTGGGTTGCTACATGGCGATATGATAATATTATGGATCCATAATGGCTAGGTGTTCGCCCCGAGGGGGTGTGGGCGCACCCCCTCGGGGCGAACGACTAGCCATAGTACCACTTAATATTGTCATATCGCCATGTAGCAACCCAACCGCAGCTGGTCTACATCGAAACGATTATTTGTCTGCCACTATTCATGAATAGTGCAGGGCCTCCCTAGGAATCGAACTCAAGACCTCCCTTAAGGAGTTAGATTTCGCATTCCTAGTAACCACTGAGCGGTTGGTTCAGTGGCCACTCGGTTGCGACGGAGGACTCCCTGAGGGGGAGGTCCTGGGTTCGAACTGGGGGAGGCCCTCCCTGTACGCTGCGGTGTGCAGGGGACAAAGGACACTGTAGTGTGCTACAGTGGAGACAATATTATGTATACGAAGTCCTGACAAAAAGGCCTCATGTATACATAAGGCTTTTTTGTCACACCCTGGGTTGCACAGCGTGCCCCCTACCCAGGTGTGGGCGCACCCCCTCGGGGCGAACGCCTAAGCCATTATAGATCCATAATATTGTCCCATCCTGATACAGCCACCGCCACACAAGGACGTCTCTTGTACCGAAATCATTTGTCTGCCACTATTCATGAATAGTGCAGGGCCTCCCCCAAGATCGAACTCGAGACCTCCCCTTCAAGGAGTTTAAATTTGCATCCTAGGTAGCCACTGAACCATTGGCTCAGTGGTTACTAGGAATGCGAAATCTAACTCCTTAAGGGAGGTCTTGAGTTCGATTCCTAGGGAGGCCCTGCACTATTCATGAATAGTGGCAGACAAATAATCGTTTCGATGTAGACCAGCTGCGGTTGGGTTGGTACATGGCGATATGACAATATTATGTGGTACTATGGCTAGGCGTTCGCACCGAGGGGGTGCGCCCACACCTGGGTAGGGGGAACGCTGTGCAACCCAGGGTGTGACAAAAAGGCCTTATGTATTGGTTCAGTGGCTACTCAGAATGCGAAATTAGACTCCTTAATGGAGGTCTCGAGTTCGATTCTGGGGGAGGCCCTTCACTATTCATGAATAGTGGGGGTAAATGATCTAGTCCGTTACTAGGGCCCAGTTCGGTATCGCAAATTCGGCTTGATGTGACAATATTATGGATCCATAATGGCTAGGCGTTCGCCCCGAGGGGGTGCGCCCACACCTGGGTAGGGGGCACGCTGTGCAACCCAGGGTGTGACAATGAGCTTCAACCTTTATCTTTCATCTCTTCTCATTTTCAAAACACCTAGAGAGAGCACTTGAATGAAAAATCATCTTGGTGATTTTGGAGCTTCAATTTTCGTATCAGTCGTGCACATTTTTCAACATTATTCAAATGGGCAATATGAGGTCAAAAAAGGTATATGGTTGTAAGTTTTCTCACTCCATGAGTTTTATTTCATTTCTTGTATTGATTGAAATTGTTATATCTTGAGCTTCATTATAATATTTATAATTAGAGTTTTGGTTTGTTTTAAGATTGAAACAATCAAGTCAAGTGAATTTGATTCACTTAAGATTCTTAGGTTGGAATCAAAGGTAGTTTCACTCTTTCTCTTGAAAAGGGTCAAGTATTTCATCCTTTGCCCGGTAAAAGGATTTTAGGTTCTTCCTTATCCAGTAAAAGGAAGTAGTCGGTTCATCCTTAGCCCGCAAAAGAATAGATTTGCCTTGAACCTGTAAAAAAGTATTTGTAACGGTTTGATTCACACTCATAAGTGAATCTAAGATAGTGGAATTCCAAAAAGGTTTTCTTTAGGTGTGGACGTAGGAAATTGGATTTTTGAACCACGTAAAAATCTTGTCTCTTTGCATTTAATTTATGCACTTTACCATTAGATATGTTCTATTTGATTAAATGTCTCAATCAATTTAAGGATCACATACGGTTAACATAAGCAAATTTAAAATTGACTAAATTGGCCAAGACACCCAATTCACCCCCCCCTCTTGGGTGTCTAACAAAGGCCTACGTCCACGACTTGATCTCCTCGATCAAGATTTTTTCAAAACCTCCCATTAAGGATCCTACTTTGAGGGTGAGGATCAAACCGGTTACAACACTCATTTCGCATGTGTGAGTTACCTTTACCAGAGCCTAATCATTCTCTCTTAATCTCACCAATGACGTAAGTCACTTTACAATGATTGAAAGATAAAATGCAAAGTAAAAGTTGTTCTCTTAGCAAGAACACTTCAAAACTTACACATAGAGCTTTTGATAACCTCTAGTAATCTCAACAAGAAGATGAAGGTTTAAGCACAAGTTGAAAAGAGGGAATCTTCAAAAGCCTTTGAAATCTTGATATGAAATTTGAAATAAGCTTGATCAAGATGTAAAAATGTTAGAAAACTCTTTTGAACACTTAGAACACTTTGAAAAGTTAGACTATCTTGCAAATCGTGTAGGGTTGTGTCACTCAAATGAGCACAACTTTGTTTTAATAATATAACCAAAGAAAACATGAAATTAGGGTTTCAATCTCCAAGAAACCACACAAATCAAATTCAAATTCACTGGTTAAACAAATGGGCTTTTCACGAAAGAAAGATGAAGAGGAACGTTAAGAATAATGAAAAAATGGCGTAGCACGAATGGGGAAAGAAAACATACACGTAGCTTTCAAGAACGCACTTGTCAGTACGCTCTAACAATCTTGGCTAGTGCTAGAGAGCTCCTCTAGCGCATTGGTTGGTTTCTCAAAAAACCAAATTTTTGGTCCCCATGGTCTCAGCACGCCGGCCTTACTGTACCAACACACTGGGTCACAAACTTGAGACCCAACATTTTTTGGGCTTTGGCCAGCGCGCTGGCCAAAGTGACCAAGGGCCCCAACTTGAAAGATGGGCTCTCCTGCGCGCTGGCCACTGTCCTAGCACGCTGGGTCACTTTTCCAGGCACTTGGAAAAGTCCCAACATGCTACTAGCACGCTATAGCTCTTGGCTAGCGCCCTGAAAGCCTTGATCACTTTAAAATTTATGCTTTTGAAGATCAAGAACAACTCCAATGACTTAAAACCATTTTGATGCACGATTAAAAACATTTGAATCATTCAAAATGCTAAGAACGAGTTTAAAAGCATTTGGAAAACTAATTTGGTGAAATCAAGTTAAAGATCAAATCATTTTGGAAAAACTTTAAAGTTTGAAAGAGGATTTTTCTAAGAGAGTAAAGGAAATCATACAATCCTAAGATTAAACTAAAAATACATTACATAGAGAAATTTATCTTCATGTCTTGAGCTTGATCTTGATCATCTCTACAACTTGACTTGGTGTGATCTTGATGTGCTAGCTGTAACACTTAGAAACAAAATAATTGACATGTTATCCATGTTGTTTATAATCATCAAAATTCGAACGTGAGGGTTATTGGTCCTATAAGACTTTTGTGTAAGATTCTGAAGGGTTCTTGGTAAGAGAACACCTTCCCTTATTATTCATTTTATTCTTTGTAAAGTGACTTGTGTCACTAATGAGAAAAAGTGAGTGAATAGGATATTTGTAAAGGTTGCTCACACATGTGAAGTGAGATTGTAATCGGTTTGATCATTGCCCTTGAAGTAGCATCCATAGTGGGTATTTGGAAAATCTTGATCGGGGAGATCAAGACTTTGATGTAGGCTTGAAGAGCTGAACCACGCTAAAATCCTTGTGCATTATCTTCTATTTCTGCTTCTGCTTCTACACTTTTGTTTGATTAAAATTTTGAAATGTAAAAATCCTACAAAGAGTCAAATTCACCCCCTCTTGGAGTCTAATATGGGCCAACAAGTTTGTGGAATGAAATTAAATTAAAAATTTAAATATTAGAATATAAATTTTATTCTGATTATAATATAAAACATACAAATCATAAATCAAATAATATTATTTATTGATTTGTTAATAAATAACAATTTGTACATATAAATTGTCTTATTTAAAAAGAGATCCTAATTACTACGACGTTACAACTTTTTTTAGAACATAATATTTTAACTTATCATTACGAATTAAATAAAAGTTACAATGATTAAAAAAATAAATAGAAGAAGATTTATCATTTTGTATATCATTTTTTTTTTGTCTTATAATAGTTTAAATTTTATTTCTTCTATAACAAATATTGAACTACATAACAAAATTCTTCTTCTAATTTCCTATTTCATTCTAATCTTTATTTAATTGTATATAATTATTTTATACTTCTATTACTTATTACATTATACACTATCATATTATAATTAATTACATAAACTTTTATGAAAGATTATAACAAATTAATTATATTTTATAAGATAACAATTTTCAAATTAAAGAAAAAAATCTTAATGAATATTATATATTCAAGAGCAACCCACACGCATATCCATTAGTGTGTGTGTGTGTGTGTGTGTGTATATATATTACATATATATTCATTTATATAATTAAATTAAGTATCGAGTATCGGGCCTTAGGGTCGGGTTATGTCACACCCTGCCCGGACTCGCCTAAATCGGCTGTACCCTCGCAGACGGGGCACGCATTTAGAATTATAACAATGGTAGTAACAGAGTTCGCAGCGGAAATATAATACAGTACATGTCTGATTTTATTTAATTCAGAATTCAATTGTACATGAAGTAGTCAAGGGAACATACTCCCCAAAATCCCCAAAAAGGGTACAAAATGTGGGCCCCATAACCTGCACCCAATCCACCCTAATTTCCTGTGAAAAATTGGATAATAATGGAGTGAGCTTAACGCGCTTAGTAGGTAAAATAGTTCGTGAGTATAACAATTAATAAAGCAAACTTCATAATTAAATATCTTAAATACACATCAAAGCATCATAATCAATCAATATGTATGTATGCATCACACCGTCTCGTAATGGTTTGATGATTGTACATCGTCTGAGTTCACGTACAGATGTCCTTCCCCAGGCGTAGCCAGGTTCTCATTGTACGTCCTTCCTCAGGAACGATGCTTTGGATTCACGTATAGATGTCCCTCCCCAGGCGTAGCTGAGTTCTCATTGTACGTCCCTCTCCAAAGAAATATAATGAATAGCAAGCAATGCTCCTAACTATTCTATGAATCATAAACAACATACGTCCCTAGGTGGTGATATGTATGATGTCAATGCATGAACTGATCTAGTCTACTGGTCTGATTTGTACTTAACATTTAGACTGACTTTGGCAACGTCTGGTGATCCCTATCAGGGTCGGTATCACGACGTGCAAGGTTAGGACATTCAGTATTACTTGTATAAGCTGACAGCTTTCAATAAGACCAACCAGATCAGTCTCCAATTGAGAGGTGAGACACGAGGTCTGCTTAAATACCAATCGCCTAGAGCAGCTCGTTGTCTCCCGTTCACTATTTAAAGTTACTGAGGACAAGACCGAGTCTGGTTGAGCCAGATTGAGCACAAATCCGGCATTACAATAGCGTAATACATGAATTCCAATTATACAGGCATAAGTGCGACAGTATAAACATTATATGAAATAATGTTGTGTAAATGAATGGTAGACATAATAATAAATGAATGTAAACTTTAATAAAAGTTATAAAACACGCAAACCTATGTTTCATTCCCCACCTTCAGATAAAAACTTCTTCTTTCTGATCTGGCGCTTTCCTCCGGACAGAACTTCGTCGCACCGCACCGAGAGTCTCGAACAGAATCTCAAAAAACTAAAAACTCAGAATGAGTGGAAAGGAGAAGAAAATCACAAGAGAAGGTGATTTGGTGTGAGGAATGAGAAATGAGGAGGGTTCCTTATATAGAGATTTTTGGCGCCTGAAGGTTCGGGCGTTGCGCATGAACGTTCGAGCACGAGCCTGAACGTTCGGGCGGGTACCCAATTTTATTTTATTTTTTTTGTGCAATCCTAGGGTATTACAAGTTGGGTCTTGAAATGTAAACCCAAACCTTTGCAATAAAGTTTTGGATCCGGTCAGGCCGACCCATATAATAATCAAGTTTGGGTCTAGGTCGAGCTATTTTGATCGAGCCCCACTAGGTCTATGGTTCCAAGGCCAAATTTCCACCCCGACACATAACCCATAACTTTTTCCTTATATAGAATACTAAAGCCTACACTGTGAAACATAATCTCTTAACTATTTCCTCAGGTTTGAGTACTAGAGTTAAATTATGGGTCCAGTCAATTTCCTTTGGGATACAAAGTACTATTGAGTCGAATACTAGCTATAACGCCCTGTATGTACGAGTCAAATTTGTACGTTGACTAATAGGTATTGTCAGGAGTATTTGTATGCATATACGTATGTATATGACCTTAAAATAGAGAAAATACAAGTATTGTAGGGCTATTCTAGTTGTATCATAAAATGTCCAACACTTAGTAAAAATTTCTGATTTGAGTGCAAGAAGTGTGCTCCTATGGAAAACCCGAGAGTAGAATATTCAGGAAAGTTCAAAGAAGCGCGCTCTTGAGGCGAGAAGCACGCTCCTGGCAAAGGAGAAGAGCGCTCCTCACGAGATTTCCAAAAATCTATTTTCTGGGCAGGCGAGAAGCACTCTCCTCGGTGGGCCTGACATTTTTTTTAGGACGATGAAGCGATTGCATGTTATTTTTAACACTTGTCTCGTCCATTTTTAGTTCAGCTATTTTGAGCTGGCTGGGGACTTGGTGAAATCCAGAGCAAGGAAGAGGAAGAAAGGGATTGAGCTTGGATAGCCAAATCCAAGGTAAGAATCATGGTTTTTGGGTGTAAAAATTACAGATTCTTGTTCCTCTCTTCAACTTGTTCATCATAAATAAAATTTGTATGATTTTCATGGCTAGATTGAGAGTTGGGAAAAAAGGGTTTCAACTGGAAAATTGTTGAATCATTGAAGGAAACCTTGGGTAAGTGATTCCTTGTTGAATTCTAGATTTGGTGATACACACAAGTGAGGTGCTTGTGTTGTGATTGTGAAGAGTTGACAAATTGGCTAAATATAGAGATTGTGGACAGTCAAATTCTGTAAATCTATGAGTATTACTTATCTTTGGTTTTTATGTGTCACATTGTAGTATAAACTCTGTTTTATGAATTGAATCATATTGTTCTTGCATGGTTATTGAATGCATTAAACTTTGTTTTAAAATTGAATATGCCTAGGCTTCTTAATATAAGAAAGGCATGAGATCATTTCCATTATAAGGAAGAATCTGTAAGACGATAACTTATGGATCAGGCCCTTAGGAATGATCGGAGTGATTGGTTAGGTGAGGCATCTCTCATTTGATATGCATAAAAGGGGATGATGTGTTCATGTACCATATGTAAGGATTTGCTATTTATGCATTGTATGATATATATAGAGTGGGAAAAAATAATATATTTGAATCATGTATGGAATGTTACTTGTAAATTTCATATGAGTTTTATAACATGATACATGCCATGATTTTGTATAAATGCATATGTAATGCCATCGATAGTTTACTTACTGAGCTTGTTGTAGCTTACCCCACTCCTTTTTTCTCAGGTGCGAACTATAAGGGCAAGGGCAAGGCTCCAGAGAGTTGATTGAGCTTGTCTCTTTGCTATTGTGAGTATGTTTGTACAGGGGTCGATTTAGTAGCTTTTGATTTTGTATTTGTATATATATAAGACTACGTATACTATGTATGAGATGGTAGTAAGTTGTGTAACTAAATGGTTCCATGTATATAATGTGTATGGTTTTGGAGACTTGATTTATATATAAGTCTTGTGAGAAAAATATGTTGTATATGGGATTTGGATTTGGCATATATACATGTTATGTGAGATTTAAATCTTGCAAAATGTGTTTGAATGTGATTTGATGAGATTATCAGGTGTATGTGGAACCTCATAGCTATGGGGAGGTTCTACCGAAATGTTTAGTGAATTTTTAGTGTATTTCTTTCAGGAAGAGGCTGACAGAGTCTTATATACATCTAGGTACGGCGTATATGATATTTTGTGTCAGTCATGATGTCACCCCTACGGAGGGGGTCGTGACACTAGCCATTATAGTAAGCCTTTCCTTCCATATGAGGATGCACCAACCTGAAACACAAATTATGTTGAACCAACAAGTCTTTCCTCTAAAGGATTCACTACAATTTTAACTAGACATGAACATTACTTAGTTAATAACTCTTCAGTTAGAAAACATGGTCATGAATTTAAAACATGTGCAATTACATATAGCAATGCATATGGATTCAATAACCATTTACTAAAATATAAAATGTGATATGTGAGATCAAAAGTAAGAAATACTTACAACTTAGTCCTTGAAAAACAACTATCACCACAGCTAAACAAACCAGCTAGATAAGTCCCTATAATCACAAATTCATTGACATACTAGACTTTTACACCATCAATTGAAATTATATTTCAAACCTCCATCTATTGGATCGTCTAACTGATATCTTAGACTCCTCAAACGGGTGCATAAAGTTGAATTCCAACTCATTTTCATGGTATAATATTGTATTCATAATCAAATCATCATATATATTCCATTGTAATCATCATAATCACAAATTTAATCATCTAAGATCATTTGCAGTTTAATTAAGTCATATACAACCATCACCTGCTTCATAACCACAAGGGTTTCTTGTTGTTGGCTTCATGACCCTCGCTCTCTTTGATTTTGATGATTACAAACGATATTCTATGCGATCTAACATATTTGTTTAGTGTGTTTCAGTTTGATAACATATGTTTGGCCTTGAGTTTAAGGAAAAAGCTAATAACCATTCAGTGAAGGTCAAGATTGAAGCTCAGGGTCAAGAATGATAAAATTAAAGTCGAAAGGAGTTGTTCTTTTCGCACGAAGTCAAGGCAAGGTGACAAGTCAACCCAAGTCAAGAATAAGTCAACCCCAGTCAACCATAGATCAAAACAAATAGATTGTAATGATTATTTATATTGTAATCACTTTAGACTCTCTTAGGTTGTAGGTTTCTTCTCAGTTTGATCAGTCACTTGAGTTTTGACTGGGTTTTCTCAAAACTTTACATTTTTGATTTTTCAATTTATTGATTCAATGATTTTTCAATTTATTATTCCTTCGATCATGATCAATAATGTTTTCCCATGATAAATGTTTCAAAATGATTGCATTGCATGGTTTTGACATGAGTTTTAACATACGTGTTCATTTCAAGGAATGCCCTCCTTTCGAAAGAACTCACTCCTTGATACCTTTTCATATAAAATCACCATTTTGGATTTGATTTTTGATTTGATTCATGTTCCTTGATTGTTTTTTATGCTCTATCATATAAGGAACTCATATATGATCAAGAGTTGTATTCTTGACATGTATATGTTTCTCAAGTACCTCGAGGAATGCACTTCTTTCTCAAGGAATGCATTCCAATAGTGGAAAAACACTGAATTTTTGCCTAAAGAATGAAGGAATGCACTCCAGCAGTAATAAACGTGTTCCATGCAAGGGCAAAAAGGTCCAAAATTCTTGGGTATTGAGGAACGCGTTCCAGCAGGTTTGGCCAGCTCAGTGTCTTTATCTCAGGTCTTGAGGAACGCGTTCTAGCAGAGAAAAATGTGTTCCTCATAGTGAAGAAATTTTCTCCACTCCCTTGTGGAACGTTGTCCTCTCAAGGAATGCACTCCACCTGGGTTCTTTCCATATTTGCAAATTTTCGAGGTTTGATTCCAAGCATTCGATTAAGAACATGTTTAATACATCTAATCTTAGTCGTTTATAATAGGTTTAGGGTTTTTAAGTGGGATTAGTACATAATACTTTATTATTGTCACACCCCGCCCGGACCCGCCTAAACAGGTGGAACACTCAAGGACGGTGCGCGAATGCATTATAACAATAATCGAGTGCCCAGAAACACGATTAAGTACAAGTCTGATTTCATTAATTTTAGAATATATTTGTACATGAAATAGTTAAGGGAACATCCTCCCAAAATCCCCAAAGAATAATACAAAGGGTGCAAAAAATGTGGACCCAAAAACCTACACCCAGTCCACCCTAATCTCCTGTAAAAAATTAGATAACAACGGGGTGAGCTACACGCTCAGTGGGTAAAATGGTTCGTGAATATAACAATTAATAAAGCAAACTTCATAATCAAATATCATAAATACACATCAGTGCATCATAATCAATCCAACATGTATGTATGCATGACACCGTCTCGTATTGGTTTCATGATTGTGCGTCGTCTGAGTTCACGTACAGATGTCCCTCCCCAGGAGTAGTCGAGTTCTCATTGTACGTCCCTCCTCAGGAACAACGCTCTGGATTCACGTATAGATGTCCCTCCCTAGGAGTAGTCGGGTTCTCATTGTACGTCCCTCTCCAGAGAAATATAATGAATAGCGAGCATTGCTTCTAACTATTCTATGAATCATAAACCACATACGTCCCTAGGTGGTGCTATGTATGATGTCAATGCTTGAACTGGTCCGATATTTACTTAACATTAGACAGGATTTGGCAACGTTTGGTGATCCTTATCAGGGTCAGTGTCACCACGCGCAAGGTTAGGACATTCAGTATTACTTGTATAAGCTGATAGCTTTCAAATAAGACCAACCAGATCAGTCTTCAGTTGAGAGGTGAGACACGAGGTCTACTTAAATACCAATCGTCTAGAGCAGCACGCTATCTCTCGTTCACTATTTAAAGTTACTAAGGACAAGACTGAGTCTGGTTGAGCCAGATTGACCACTAATCCGGCATAGCAACAGTGTAATACATGAACTCCAATTATACAGGCATAAGTACGACAAGTATAAACATTATACGTAATAATGCAGTGTAAATGAATAGTACACATAATGATAAATGAATGTAAACTTTAATAAAAGTTATAAGACACGCAAACCTATGTTTCGTTCCCCACTTTCAGATAAAAATTCCTTCGAGAACTGGCGCCTTCCCCCGAGCAAAACCGCATTGCACCGCACAGAGAGTCTCGGAAAGAGAGTCTCAAAAGAGAAGACAAAAACTCAAAATGAGTGAGAGAGAGAAGAAAAATCACAAGGAGAAGTGATTTTGGTGTGATATAATGAGGAGGGGGGTTCCTTAAATAGGAAAAAAGGGTGTCGAAGGTTCGGGCACGCGCCTGAACGTTCGGACACCTTACCTGAAATTTTTTTTTTTTTTTTGTGCAAACCTAGGGTATTACAATTATAAACCCTACGAAACACAAATTTGACATTAACCATTCTCCAAAAACTACAACAATTGTGCAAGAAAAGAATAGTCGTCATACTTTGGAAAACCTACGCTAAACATCGATTTCTAGAACGTTTTTGGATGTTCATCTTTCGTTAAAGTCGATCACGATCACACTTTTATCTACATATTTTCGTTTTGATCGAATCAAGGTGATTTTCTTTCGTTCTACTTTCAGCTGTGCATTTGTTTTCAAACTTGTGGCTGAGACATCTTGGAAGAAACCAATTTTGCTCTGTAAGTATATTCGAAGTTTATTCAGTAAGGAACAATTTCTCTTGACTAAATCTTTGTATTTGGAAGTTAGCTTGTTAGCTAGCTGGGAAGATTCCCTAACTGGGAAGTCAGTGTTTGTAATATGGTTGAATCCTCACCAGTGAAGTAGGATTAAAATAGTGGATTTGGGAAATCTTGATCAAGGTGATCAAGTAGTGAAGGTAGGCTTCTTTAAGAAGTTGAACCACTCTAAATTACTTGTGCACTATTTCTTTTTGGTGCTTTGTTTAATTTCCTGCAACATTTTATATCTTGGTTAACTGGTGCTTGTGAAAGATCCTAAAAAATCTGCCAACACCCAATTCACCCCCCTCTTGGGTGTTTATCACCTGCTTTATGACAAAACATCAAGGATTGAACCATTTTCTTGGAAATTTTGGAAAATTTCACATGATTTAATCATAATAAAACCTAATAACCCAAAGATTACAAATAGCAAGAATACATAAATTTTAGGAAGAAATGACTTGCTTGAGGTTAAGACATCCAAACACTAGGCTCGTTTTTGTTTTTCTCCCATTTTCTCCAAAGGTTAATAGCATCATCTCTCATTTCCCAACTCAAAGTGAGCTAAAGAATCTGACCAAATCCCTTTTATAAATGGCTTAACCGTCATATCGACCTTATTGTAAAAACTATATTTTTTGCCAAGTAGAGACCTTTTGATATGTAGCACGCTACCTCTTGATATCTAGTATGTTATGTATGCGTGGTTCAGCCTATTATGTTGGCCCAATAGGTTATTTTTATTGTATTATATTAGTTTTCTAGTATGAATTTGAAACTTTCTTATTGTATTAGTTTCCTAATCAGAGTTGGAAACTTTTCTAGTCTAAGTTGAAAACTAACTCTGGTACTCTATTTATATAAACTTATTATTAGGGATTAAGAGGTGAGATGATGTGAGAGAGACATTACGAGTGTTCTACTTGATTATTCCCAAATAATGAAATCTTCATCTCCTAGGGACGTAAGCGAATCTGCACCGAACCACATAAATCTTGTTTGTCCTGTTTGTTTGTTTTACTCCTTATTCGAGGTGTGCGTGTTTATATTTGTTCCGCCACGTAAATCTCAACAAATTGTTATCATAGTTAGTTTCTCAATAAATACAAACATACATTGTGATCATTGCTTTGCAATATTACTGATCAAAGAGTAATCAACGCTAGTATTACATCTGATCGTGGTAGAAAATTTACCATGGGGCAATTTCGATTTTGGTGTTTTGTTGTTAAAAAAATTGAAGTAAAAAACTATAGGAAATCGGTGTCGTGATTGCAACTGTGAGGACCGAAGAAAGGTTAATATTTCGTTTGTTTTTGGTGGTTTCAAAAAGTTAAAGGTGGGTCTCATAACACTTTCATTCTCACTTTTGCAAGCACATACAAAAGCTTTAGAGCTTATGTTTTTTTTCGTTACCATGCACAAGTACAACAATGAATAACTCAATGGCTTAGGTTATGTCCCTTGTTTTGAAGTCATCCGTAGTCAAAATTGAGTTTTGTTTTTTACTATGAATTTGTATCAACAAGATCTACATAATCGATATGGCTGCAAAATACAAGGTTAAAAAATTCATCGAAAATAATGACTTCAATATTTGGCAGATAAAGATGTGAGCTATGTTGGTACAAGAAGGGCTATTGAAGTGGTTGAAGGGAAGAGATACATTACCTACAAAGCTTACAAAAGAAAGAAAAAAAAAAGATGACATAATGGATAAAACATATATTGTTATTCTCTTATGCTTGGGTGATGAAGTCTTGCAAGTGAATTTTATATGAGACTACAGCTACGGGTTTGTGATTAAAATTAGAGACTCACATGGCAAAATCTCTAACAAATTGACTATATCTAAAGAAGCAGTTGCACATGTCAAAAATGAAGGAAGGAACGTCCATGAGAGGTCATCATGATAAGTTTAATAGAATTCTTATGGCATTGAAGAATGTTGATTACAAACTCTAGGATGACGACCAAGCAATTATTTGTTATGTTAACTACCAGTTCCTATGAGCACTTTATGGATATTTTGATCTTTAGTAAAGACACTCTGACTTTAGAAGATGTCAAAGCAGCTTTGAACTCTAAAGAATAAAAAAAAATAGTTACTAAAGGAAAAAAGAGAAGGCATAGTTGATGGCATGTTAGCTAGAGGAAGATCTGAACAGAAAGGGTCAAAAGGTCTTAGAGGTGGATCTAGATCAAAATCAAAGGGGAGAAAATTAAATTGCTTTGAATATCATAAAGAATGACACTTTAGAAAAGATTTTCATGAGCACAAAGGAAAGGGAAAACAAAAATCAGTAGATTCTAGCGATGCAATAAAAGTAGATGATGGCGCCGATGGTGCTAATATCCTTTCAGTGACTATAGGATGCTCAAATGATGAGTGGATTCTTGATTCAGGTTGTTCATATCATACATGTCCTAATAGGGACTAGTTTGCTTCTTATAATAATGTGAATGGTGATATTGTACTTATAGGTAATGACATGGCTTGTAAGGCAGTTGGGATAAGAACAGTGAAAATTAAGATGCATGATGGTGTTGTGAGGACTTTGACAAAGCTTAGACATGTTCCAGAGTTGCGAAAAATTCTTATTTTTGTGGGTACCTTAGACTCACATGGTTGTAAGATTGTAGTAGAAGGTGGAGCTCTAAAGGTAATTCGAGGTGTTCTTGTGTTTATGAAGGATAAGAAAGTGGGTAACTTGTATGTGTTATCAGAGCGTACAATTACAGGCCATGCAACAATGTCTACATCTTCAAATAATGACTTGGTATACACACAGTTGTGGATATGCAATTAGGGCATATGAGTTAGAAGGGACTTATGGTGTGCAAGAAAGGCTTACTTGGGAAGAGTAGGTTGAGAAGTTGGAATTTTGTGAGCATTGTGTATTCAGGAATTAGTGTTGAGTTAAGTTTAGCAAGAAAATTCACTGTTATAAAGGTATTCTAGATTATTTTTATTCAGATGTGTGGGGTCCTTCTATAGTTCCCTCACTTAGAGGATCGAGGTATTTTGTTTCCTTTATTGATGATTTTTCTCATATGGTATGGGTGAAAATGGTGAAAAGTAAGGATGAAGTGTTTGAGGTCTTCAAAAAATGGAAGACAAAGATTGATAAGCAAACTGGAAGAAACATCAAGAGGTTAAAAATCGATAACGGTGTTGAGTACACCAGTAAAATATTCTCAATGTTTTGTAAAAATGAAGGCATTGAGAGATACTTCATAGTTAAGAAAACACCACAATATAATGGACTTGCAGAGAGGATGAACCACACTCTACTAGAGAAAACGCGGTGTATGCTATCTAATCCTAATTGGGGTAGAGAGTTTTGGGCAAAGGCGATGAATACAACTCATTTTCTCCTAAATAGATCACCATCTATAACTATTGATTGTTAGAATCTACTTGAGGTATGGTCTGGTAATTTTGTTGATTATAGTTCTTTGAGAGTGTTTAGATGTCCTACTTACTTTCATGTTAGAAAAAGTAAGATTGATCCAAGAACTAGGAAAGCTATATTTCTAGGTTATGCAGGTGGAGTGAAAGGATAGAGGTTATGGTGTCCTAATTGGCATAAGATTGTGATTAGAAAAGATGTAACATTAGATGAGTCTGTTATGATGTCTAGTAAGTAGACAGATTCTCAGGAAGAGGATAAGGATGATTTTGTACAAGTAGACAATAATCAAGAAGTAATGTGGAAGAGATAACAGGTGGAGCTAGTAAGCACAACAGTAGCAGTAGCAACAGTCCTTAACTAGTAGCAAAGCTAAGAGGACAATTAAATCACCAATTCGCTATGGGTTCGAAGACATGGTGGCATATGCATTGATAACGTATGGAGATGATCTTTCCACTTTCAGCGAGGAAATGAGTGATAGTTTTTTTGAAAGGTGGAAAAAAGCCATAAAGGATAAGATGGACTCATTGTTAAAGAACTAGACTTAGGAACTTGTAAAGTTACCAAAGGGTCAACAGACTATTGGGTGCAAGTGGACGTATTCTAGGAAAGATGGCTCTCCAGGATTAGACAATGTGAGATATAAAGTAAGATTGGTTGCAAAAGAATATGCTCAGAGAAAAGGTGTGGACTACAATGAGGTATTTTCTTTTGTTATGAAGCACACTTCTACGAGAGTATTATTGGCATTAGTTGCAATATTTGACTTGGGGTTGGAGGAATTAGATATCAAGACAGTTTTCTTGCATGGGGATTTGGATGAGACAATTTACATTAAGCAGCCTAAAGGTTTTGAGGTTGCTAATAAGAGTGGTCATGTGTGAAAATTGAAAAAGTCCTTATATGGGCTCAAACAATTACCAAGATAGTGGTATAAGAAGTTTGACACTTTCACAATAAGGTAGGGATACACTTAGGAGTAAGTATAACACTTGTGTGTACTTTTTAAAGCTTCTAGATAGCTCTTATGTTTATTTACTCTTGCATGTTCATGACATGTTAATTGCTGCTAAGAGCATGAATGAGATCAACAAATTGAAATCTCAACTAATCAGGAGTTTGAGATGAAGGATTTGAGTACAGCTAAAATGATTTTTGGTATGGAGATAAACAAGGAAAAAAAAGGGCAAGTCATATTTATCACAAAGAAAGTACTTGGAGGAAGTGCTTTCGAGGTTTGGAATGGAGAACTCTAAGCCAGAGGGTATTCCATTGGCAGCTCATTTTTTACTTTCGACAGATATGTCTCCAAGCATTGATGAGGTGCGTGAGTACACGAGTCATGTTCCATATGCTAGTGCAGTGGGTAGCTTGATGTATGTTATGGTATGCACTAGGCCGAATATTTCACATGCAGTCAACATTGTCAGTAGATATATGGAAAATCTTGGAAAATGACATTAGCAGGCAGTGAAATGGTTATTATTTTATTTCAAGGTACATTGAATATAGAATTGGTTTTCTAGTCGGACAGTGATACAAGTTCACTTATCAATGGGTATGTGGGTTCTAATTATGTTGGTGATTTAGACAAGTGACGTTCCACAATAGGTTATGTGTTCAATTTGGCACATGGTCCTATCAGTTGTAAGTCTCTATTACAGACTACAGTTAATTTATCTACAACAGAGGCAGAATACAAGTTCATTGCAACAGTCAAAGTGTCATTTACTTGGCTAAGAACCAGGTGCATCATGCTAGGATCAAGCATATGGATGTTCGTTTTCACTTTGTTCACGAGATTGTCGAGGGGGAGAGATTTATTTACAGAAAATTGGTAACAATGATAATCTTGCAAATATGTTGACAGAGACAGTCCCAGCGGTCAAGTTTGAGCATTGCTTGAACTTGATCAATATCTTATAGTAATAAGCGCCTTATAGGGTGCAGTTGGATATGTTGATTGGTTGTGATTGGCTAGTGGTTTGTGGTGGTCTTCACCAAAGTGGAGATTGTTACGGATGTGTGGCTCAACCTATTATGTGGGTGCAATGAGTTATTTCTATTTTCATATATTTTTACTTTATTAAATTAGTTTCCTAGTCTAAATTGGAAACTTTCTTATTGTATTAGTTTCCTGATCTAAGGTGGAAACTTTCCTAGTTTAAGTTGGAAACAAACTCTAGTACTCTCTCTATATAAACCTATTATTTGGGATTAAGAGGTGAGATGATGTGTAACACCCCGATTTTCAAAACTTAAATTTCAAGTAAAATAATGAATATTTCAATTTTATCGAGAAGGATCACTGAAAATCGAGATGCTAATCGTATCCGTCTATCTTAACCCATAATCATTATATAGATAGTAAAATTTGCAAAGCTATGAATTTGTATTCTTCTAACCAATTTACTGGTTAAGATAAACGAATACCCTTTCATCTTCATACCAAGGATCACATAATTACACTATACAAATTTCTATATTGAATTGTGAGGGTACTTGCCCTTGTCCATCCATTATGAACACAACATTTAAATGCATTCATCAAATAGAATTAATGAATTCAAGTCCAAGGCATTCACACGTGAAATAAACCACAGGGTCTTTACTAACTGTAATAATGTTCATTAAATTTCGATTGTCAATACAACCCGTTTAAATAACAAACTTTTAAAAATTAAATAAAGATATCCAGCCCTGTTACCACAATACTAAAAAATTAATTAACCCACCCCTACTACTCTGAACTACATCACGAACTCGAGATTTTATTCTCTTAAGTACCTGCATATGAAAAATAGGGGTGAGCTTGAAAGCCCAGTGGGTTATCTAAACAATTCACAACATTTTATCATGATATATACACAAGAACATTACAAACAATTTTCACACATTAATCGTTGTAACATTAGATTGTTTGAGTCGAGAATTTTATCACGTTCTAAATCACGTACCTTTAGGAAATCAAGCCCAGGGTGGCACTACCCAAAAATTAGAAACTCGTTGGCGATATTCATCATGAATAACTGCCCCATAATAAACATTGGCGATATTCCTTAGAATAATTGCCCCATAATAATCAATGGCGATATTCCTTAGAATAATTGCCCCATATGTGTGATTCTTTTCTTAATCGTGTTCCTTAGTGATGTCACGCCATACGTACGATATTAAGTACATTCATAAAACATATTCAAACTCCACTACACATGGTATCATGTCACAAAGTCAATTATAATAGTATTCACGCATGAACTTTACTATGCCAATATTCCAAGTCATACGTTTCATTATCAGACATTATAATTTATAAATAAGTCTCAAATATCACATGAATTGTATGCATCCAATTATCATCTAATCAAAACAAGAAGTCATGTTGGCACACATATCATCATGGCTAATAATCACAACATGGTATATATAAAATCATGTACAATAGGCATGCATAAGCAATCTAATAATACTATAGACCTAATTAATTTAACATTCCTATCTATATATCAAAATAAAATATTATGAAAGCATAGAATCTTTCCCACCAGTAACGTATGTCCTCAACCGGAGAAGATGGAACTAGAACAGATGATGCGTTTTCCGGCGTACCATATCTTGAAAAGGTTGAACCATCTAACCAAGGTACAAGTGATTGTGCTCCATCAAAACCATATCTTGCATCCTGCAGAACAGAGCCTGGGACACCTCCCAGCAACAAACTCCTCCCATAGGATCCATTTGTTTTCAAAGAAGAATTCGGGTGATTTGGCCTTGGTAATGATCCATTATTATTTCCACCTACTTTCCCATTTCCACGCACATTAGGTACTTCTACTGACAAAGGTCTCTGGTCAGCAGGAATTGAGGTGGATACCTCGCCTTGGGAAGCACAAGCTTGGTTTTGAACATACGGACCACTAGGTGCAGTAGGTGACTGGTAAAATGGAGTGGGATACTGGTAGTGTTGTGGTCCATACAGTTGACCATCATGGCCAATGGTGGGAACCGGGGAACCTGCATAAGAGTACGCACCATAAGGTGCATAACCATATCCATGGTACAGGAGTGATCCATTATCCCCATAAACTCCCGTAGGCATTTCAACACCATCAGGATTCACGAATCTATAGTCTTCCCAGTCGTTCACAGTCCCATCATAACCGCCATAGTAATAAGCAGCTGATGGGTATCAATTAGGAAGATAACACATAGTTTGATCCGTAAATTTTGGAAGTATTGGAGTTGTCGAACGGTCAGATGGTTGGAATGGACCATTACCTCGACCACCGTCGACAGAGCCACGTTGAATCGCAGATGACTTCTTGTTATTCTCAGACGCTTCAAGAGTCTTGGGCTGAGAATTTAGAGACAAGTTTTGTAGCAAATCTGCAGCTTGTTCAGCAGCTGGAGAGACGGTGGCCATGATCGCAGATCTTTCAGATTTGAAACCCTAGTCGACGGGAAAGAGACGGGATGTAAAACCCTAACCGTAAAAACTCAATAGTGAAGGAAGAGATGAGGGGAGGGTTTTAGAGAGAGATAGAGAGACGAACAGAGAGGGGCGGAGTATGAAAGAGATGAACGAGACGGCTGAGGTCCATAGGTATTATACATAGTATTGTTAATTCTAGGGTTTAATGATGATCATGTAGATATTTTCAGAATTTTTAGGGATTACATTTGAAATTGAAAAGTAGATTTTCAGAATTTTCAAGGATTACATTTGAAATTGGAAAGTAGATTTTCAGATTTTTCAAGAGATTACATGATGTGAGCAAGATATTATTAGTATTGTACTTGAGTCTCTCTAAACAGTGAAATCTTCATCTCCTGTGGATGTACGCGGATCTGCGCCGAGCCACATACATCTTGTGTGTTCTCTCTGTATGTGTGTGTTTGTATTTGCTCTGCTGCATAGATCTCAACAAAGCGCACCACTAGATTTCTAAGAGTGTTATTAATTATTCTAGGCAAGCAGTGCAGTCCTAATTACCCAACGTGCTACTTACCACCATATTGCTATATTCCAAAATCCTAAAAATATATACATATATGTATGCACATACACAGATGGATATGTATACATAAAGGTCAACTATAAGATTTGACTTTTAAATTACAAAGCATTACACAAGGTGTAAGTGCTCTATTTACAAAAAAAATAAAATAAATAAATAAATAAAGACATGATATCCAAACTAATATAAAATTAGGTCTCCCTTGAGCACACCATATTGAGCCTAGTTCTATTGAAGCGATTTTTCTGCCACTTGAACACTGCATTTTTGTCCAAATCTATGAGGGGATGGGATTTAGATTTCAACAAGGCCATCCTAACAAATCATGGTTTGGCGTCTAATTGGTAACCTCACAGCTCTTCTTGCCGGTATACTAAAAGGTAAATACTTCCTAAATACATCTTTTTGGGAAGCCAAGGTGAAATGGGGGGCTTCAAAATTTTGGCGAAGCATCATATGGGGTCTTCAGCTGCTTGAAAAGGGGACTCATTGGAGGGTAGGGAATGGTTCTGAAGTTCGCATGCATGACCCTTGGATCCCTCGACCTAGGTCTTTTAAAATCATCTCACCTCGATGATCAATCCCGAACAGTTTAGTTTTCTGATTTTATAACAGCAGAAAACTAGTAGGATGTGGAAAAGTTGAATAAGTCTCTCCTCCCAATTGATGTCGACGAGATATGTCGAATTTCACTCAGTAGTAGAGGCCCTCCTGATCGGATGATATGGCATTATGCAAAGAATGACATTTACAATGTGAAAGTGGTTGTAGGCTTCTAATAATGGAGGGGAATTACAACTCAAAGTTCAACCAGTGCCGGCCTCAAAGATATGTGGAATAGGTTATGGAACCTCAACATTCCCTTGAAAGTCAAATTTTTTTTCGTGGACTAATCCAAAATGCCTTATCCACTAAAAAAAATCTAGTAAAAAAGAAAGTAATTCAACATGCATCCTGTGATGAACGCGGTAAAGAGATTGAATCTGGAATCCACTCAGTGGCTAGGTGCAGGAAAGCGATGAAGTTTGGGAATGAGTTGGTTGAAAACAACAACCCTTTGCAGTATCTGAGGCAAGGAACACTAAAAGAATTAATCTTATTTGCCAGTAGGAGTGATTTGGGAATTTCATCCGTCCCTTGTCCTCCATTCGAAGAACTTAGAACTTAATTAAGGTACTACCGAGCCTGTACTTCTTTTTCGTTGCCTATATGTTGCGTATGCGGAAAATGAGTCTCTACTTTTCTTTCTCTTCGAATTAATTTTCATAACCTGTTGGGTTATTTAGGGGGAGAGAAATAAATGCAAAGTTGGTGAACCTAGGACATCTGCTACAACTATTGCAAAAAGAGCATCCATTATGAAAGTTGAGTGTCAGCAAGCTACATCAAGCGATAGACATCAAGCGATAGACCAGTGGAAGTCAATAGAGCAGTTAGATGGATTCCCCTGCCTCCCAACAAATTGAAACTCAATATTGACGCAAGTTTGAACCCAAATTTTGGAGAAGCGGGAGTCGGTGCAATCTTCAGCGACAGCCAAGGGTAAGTTATTGGAGCCATGAAACTTAAAGGAGCTAGATTAGCCCTCAGTGTAGAACTTGTGGCCATTCGTGCGGGTTTAATAATGACAATTGAATCATGAATTCTTGTTGACATTCTTGAGGGGGACTCCTTTCCAACTCTAGCTGATGTTAAATCCAATGTTCATTATTACACTGAAGAGGGTGAGATTGTGGAGGATTAATTGTAAATCACTCTTGAGATATTGGCCTTCCACTATCATCCAATTTATTCATAGAGAGGGAAATTTTATTGCCCATAGGCTTATTAGATTTTCTCTTTCTGTAGATCAGCCACTATTTAGTTAGAGGAAGTTTCTTCTGTTGTTCAAGATGTTGTGTTTGAGGAGGCATCTCTTTTTTCTTCTTGAATAAAGTAATATCCTTCTTAAAAGAAAGAAAAAAGAAAAAAGAACACAACATTTTCTAATATAGTGTAATTATTTAAAGATTTTCAAAGTGGAAATTAAGATAATCAATATTTAAATTAGAAATTCATAGTTGTAAACAAAATAGATTGCCAAGAATCTCCACACCCATACTACATATTCAATGCATACACAAATACATCATATCTTTGTAGTTTTGCAAATATAAACCAAATAGAGTTGACCAATTATATGAATAATACTCCGATCCAAGCATGTTGTTGTTAAATATTACAAAGTACGCAAAGAAATTAACCAATCCAATCTTTCAGATCTTATAAAATCAAATAAGGTTTTTTATAATAATTCAGAAGTGAAAGAGCAGAGATGCTTCCAAGAAAATCCATTTTACTTCTTCTCGGGTATCGACACATTTATAAATAAGAATCATTAAGATGCCTTCGTGCATGTCTCACTTCTGCTGCATGTGACACTCCACACTCCACACTCCACACTCCACACCTACCTTTATGGTTCCTACTTTCCAACATTACTCCATTACCTTTTTCCGAACATTACTCTATATACTCCTATAACTTATTAATTTATATATATACTTTAACTTTGAAGCCATTTTGCCCGAAGTATTGAAGTTTTTCCTAAAGAAATTATCTTATTTTTATTTTAAAAAGTTAATTTTAATATCAAGAGGGACAAAAAAAGTTTTTTTTTTATTTTTTTTTCATTTTTGCCTATATCTCCTACATTTTTTATTTTTTTTTAAATTTATATATTTTATAGTTTATCTTTACAACTTCCATCCTTTTACATGAAAAGATATAAATGTACATTATACATTTCTTATAAAAATATTTAAAGCATGCGTCTAAATACTAGTATATATATATATATTACTTATGATGCAAATAGTTCAACATCTACGTTATGTGACAACTTTTGCTAAAATTTTAAAATTAGCCCTTCATAGTTATATTGTATTTTAAGAATTAGTTAAAAAGTTATAATATAGTGATTTATATAAGGAGGAGGGCTAAAATGACTCAAGATATGTACCCAAGCTGATGTGACAATACATCACATCACTATATTATGAGAGAGAAAAGAAAACACCCTCTATTTATCATACACCACATCGGCATGAATATAGTTTTGAGTATAATTTTTAAGTCGTAAAAGTTTTTTTCTTACATAATTCCCAGCTCTCTCCATTTCTCTTTCTTTTAGAATTACTATAGATGCAAGTTCTCTTTCCTATCCTTTTTAATGCTTATCTTTTACTATATTTACCCACATTTTATTTATAAACAAAAAATAAACAATTTTATTGTTCTACTCATAAAAGTTTTTGATATATGTTAGAAAAATAACAATAAAATTATTTATATATACCATTAATTAATTAATTTAAAATAAAAATATGTGTGATACACATGCATGCACACACGTTTGTGTCTATGTATGTGTATTTGTGTTGGTAGGTTTGGATCTAAGCCCCATAATTAAGCTCAATGCAAGCTTTTACTCTAAAATACCTTGATTGTAATACAAGTAGATGATCCACATCCACACACCTATATCTTATCCAATGAAATCTATTAGTACTTGTTCTTTAATTTGTTACACACAACCACATTAGGAATTACTATGATTACTCACATGATATATTACTCACATGATATAACAAAATAAAAAAAAACATTGGAGTCAATTTAGAAGCATGATGGATCGAGTTTCTTGCATTTGAATTCACTCTTAATTAGTGTGAAAGGGACATCATATCTACTTCCCCTTCCTTTAAGTTGGTGACAAAAAGATAAAGATAAAAAAAAAAAAAAAAAAAAAAGAAAGAGTGAAAGGAATTCAATATATAGTCTCATTTCAAATAACTAATTAAAAATAAAGAAATGGGTCCCTTCCAAACAGCAATCCATCCATTAAGGAAAAGCACATGGGACAGCCCCTGATGTGGTTTTGCATGCATGCCCCTGTGAAAGCTAAAAGCCAAACTCAATTAGCTCCAACGGGACCCAACTAATATATATATATATAGCTTTATTTCAAAAACAGTTGTCCCTCTTAAGACTTTTCAAACACTCATGACTTTCAACTCCTTTTCTTTTTTCTTTATAAATATTATATAGAAATGTGTCTTTGTATCTTAATAGTCTCTTAGATTTTTTTGCTTGGAAGCTTCGCAGCAGTGACACCCTTCAAGCCTACTCAACCCTCTCCCATCCCCTTCTCCACTAACTTACAAAATATAATAATGTTTAAGGAGGAAAGCAAGGCTCATTGATTAATGTAATCATCAATTTATATAGTAAGTATATATTTAACAACAATACTACCTTTTTAATTAATTCTTTGTTTTATTTTTATTTTTTAATATGAATTATTGATGAGAATGAGTTACAGCTACATATAAAGATCATTTTCATTTAGTTCTCTATCAAACAAAAGAAGGCGACTTCTTGGCCTACTTAACAAATTAAGAAGAAAAAGTTTCTTCTTTCTTTCTTTCTTTCTTTCTTTCTTTTTATCTATTTATTTATTTATTAAATTCTAGGGTGGAAGACAGCAATTTAAAAACTTAATCTTTCTCCAACACCTTATCTGAGGACTATACAAACAACATTCCCATAATTTCAGGAAATCAGACGAGTTAATTTTGACTAGCCTTTGTTCTCGAATATGAATTATTTCACCTTTATGATATAATTGTTAGAAACTACCTATTCAAAAGTTATAATTATTAAATAAAGATCTAAAATACATATTAAGTTATCATTAATATTTTTTCTTACGTGTAACCTCATCTTGTATATAAAGAGTCAGAAGAGAGATAGAAGAAAAATACTAATTATGAAAATGAAAAACATACAAATGCGAATAATGAGAATTGAATGTAAGACCTTTTGTAAAATTAAGACTCTGGTACCATGATAGAAATCACTTAACTCAAAAGCTATAATTATTAGATAATAGCCTAATAATATATATCAAACTATTATCAATTAATAATAATAATAACAAAATATTGGTACAAAAATCTCCATCTTTCTTAACTATATATAGGTGACTTTGAAGCGGTAGAAATCTAATTAACTTAAAGGAGAAGACAGTTCTTCAGCTACCTGCATGGGTCATATATATCATATATCATATATATATATATAATGGCTTTCTTCATGGGTCCATGTAACACTCAAAAGTCATAAACAAGAAGGAAATTCAGCATGTTTGGTTCTCTTTTTATTTTCACACTTTCGTTAGGAAGCATGTGGATTTAGTGTTCATCCTACCAAAAGATCACATGTCCTGCTTATCATGAAGAAACTAACTTGGAAACCCTAGCCCCCATTTTCATTCATTTTGCCACTGTTTTCAATTGAACTTATTCTTTTTCCCCTTATTTTTTCCAACAAGGAGAAGTCTTGCCCTCGAGGGTGTGGCCAACTAATAAATTAATGTGATAAAGAAGTCTATTACAAAAGTCATTACAAGCCCTCTCTCTCTCTCTCTCTCACCTTAATGTGATAAAGAAGTCTATTAAAAAAGTCATTACAAGCCCTGTAATTTTTAATCAAGTTTTTTTTTTAATTTTTTTTATAACAATGGCCATATGAAAAGATTATTGGGGTGTAGCCAAGCGGGGCCTCGCCTTTTTTACAAAAAAAGGAACAGGTAACAAGTTATTATAAACTAAGAGGACACACACATAGGAAGATAAGGACATATATATTATTGAGTTTTAGCTTTTGAATTCAGAATATTTAAAAAAAAAATCAGCGTACGTACTAGCTAGATTAGAAATGCTTTAAAATTATTATTATGAAAAGAAAGTTTAACTTTTGAATCCATGATCTAATATTTAAAATCAATTAAAAAATATCGAGAAATTAACCTTTTTATTATTTATTCTATTTTATTTTATTTTGTGTTGGGCAACATATAATCGGTGACTAATTAAATATATATGTCAGTTTTTATATTAAAAAGTTGGTGACATTAGCATTAAAACCAGTTGTTGTTTTCTATATAATATAATTCAATACATTATTGCACAGTATTCTTTATTGGTACTATTTCGGTATCAGTAGTTAATTAAGTAGAGTTGCCATCGTATGAACCTGCTTTTTGTGTGGCATAGGCCTGATTAATTATGATAACAAATTAAAAACAAGATGATATAGAGCCCTTTCTTCCTATTATTTAAATAAAAATAAGCACCTTGTTCCTATTATTTCTCTTGTCATACAAAATCTCATTTTTCTAGTTTTAGAAAATATTAATATCTTTTTTTTTAAATAATAACATTATTTAAATGATATGTTTCTTAACATCGTATCTTGCGCTATTACTTCAATTACTTTTGTTAGAAAATATTTCTTAACATGGTATCTTGCGCTATTACTTCAATTACTAAAAATCTTTAAAGTTTTAAGAAATGAAAGGTGCTATGCATATCTAAAATATATGTAAATGTTGATTATACTTTTTATCAGTTAAATATTACCATCCTATTAAATTTAAATGATGAACTTAGTCATTTCTAAAAGCTTCTTTAATACCAGTTATAATAAATAATAAAGGTCATGGCCACTTCTTTAAGTTTTACCTTCTGTTTTTTTTTTGTGCATAGTTTTACCCTTGTAATAATGAGAGTGATTTCTTCAAGTCTGCAGACAAAATAAATGTCGGGCCGTCCATGCGGTGGGTCACGTACGTACGACTCCAATTTTAATTAATTAATATTATATATATATATGTTACATTATGTCCACGATTCATAACTTTTTATCATTTAAGTAGTGGTCATTTCATGTTGGCTTTCTATCGTTTTGGTTTATATGGTAAATCTTTTTTATTTAATTTATAATACAGTTAACGTCATTTACAATGTATTTAAAAATATAATTGTACCGGTATTGATCAGTTCTCACTTCTCAGTAGAGCATATAATACATGTAATAATCAGTTACAGATGGCTTTGCTTCATGGACAATGTGGCAAGATTGAGATAATTTAATTTACACTCTTTTATTCTCTGCCACGTGGTCAAATAAGAAATATAATAGTTCAAGAAAAACAAACTACGAATTCAAAATTGTAACATAATAAAAGAGAGTAATTTAGAGATCAGGTCATGTAAGTTTTGAAATAGGGTTACTTCAAAAAAAAAAAAAAAAAAGTTTTGAGTATAACAAACCCATGAGGATATGGAAACCAAAGCTCATCTCTACTATAATGACAACCAGTAAGATAGACCTTAACAATAAGAGCCTAAGTTCACAACACCACCAACAATTTATTTTTGCTCGAATAATTGATCCCTTGAGCTCAAATAGGTGCAAGAACCAATGAGCTTTAGAGTTAAAGAAAAAAAAATACCTTTTATGATACAAGACTTAACCAACATCAGAATATAAGGAGCTATGCTAAACTAGAATTAGGATTACCGTTCCATGACGAGCTAAGTACCTCAACTTGTGAGCAACAAAGGAATAAAAAAAGCTATTGTAAGGAGCATCAATATGGTGCAAGTTAAAGGCCCTCTAAAGCCCAAGTTAGATCTGAACTCTCTAAATATTAAATGACTTACCTCCTAACGGAAAATAGTGATGTATTTATACCTTAGGGCTCTATGCCACATGGCAACAACACATGGCGCCTTACCATATGCTAAGGGCGAGTCTTGCATTTGTTGTTTACAGTTTTAATATCATGTTGTCTTGAGGTCAGTTCGATTTTACTAAGTTGGTGTCGAAAGGGATGTCCTTAGAAGCCATGTTCATGACTCAAGGATGATAGCTTGGCTAGGATAGTAGTACATCAACTATTCGAGCTACCATCTTTTTTGAATGTGAGTTGTGAATCTAGCTTGGTATCCAAGTAAGGTCTTCATACTGAGTTGTAATACCCTAGGTTTGTACTTTAAAAAAAAAAAAAATTGGTTCGGGCACGTCTGCCCGTACGTTCGGGCATGTGCCCGTACAAATCACACAAATCACAATCCATGTCACATCACCTTTAGAATCTAGCACTGACGTGAATTTGCAGTGTTCTCAATGTGAGCTTTGAATGGCAGAACAAATAATATATACAGATCTTTTTGTGATGGACATTGAAGACTTCGACATCATCCTCGACATGGACTGGCTCGCACCACTGAATGTAAAGATCGATTGCATGAAGAAGCAAGTTCAGTTAACCTTGCCCATGGGGGAGTTTGTCAAGATTCAGGGAACAAGGAAATAGATACACAACTCGACTGCTGCACTTCTCAAGGCACAGCTTCGAGCTCTATCCCTTGGTGATGATAATGAATCACCAGCACTGTACCCTCTCGAAACACACAATGTCCCGGTAATATCTGAATTCCCAACATTTTTTCTAAATGACCTTCCTGGTCTACCTCCAGTTAGGGAATTCGATTTTGAAATCAATCTCATACCTAGGACCGGGCCTATCTCGATTCCACCATACAGAATGTCAAATGTCGAGCTAGTCGAATTGGACAAACAACTGAAGGAATTAGAGAGTAATGGCTTCATCAGAAAAATTTCATCACCCTGGGGCCCTCCAGTTCTGTTTGTTCGCAAAAAGGATGGTTCGTTACGACTTTGCATCGACTATCACAAGCTGAATAACGTCACCATTAAGAACAGACACTCGTTAACCAGGATCGATGACTTGTTCGACTAACTTAGAGATGTCAAATACTTCTCTAAGATTGATTTACGATCCGGTTATCACCAACTCCGGATCCGAGAGTCGAACATTACCAAGACGACATTCAGAACTCGGTATGGTCACTACGAGTTCTTGGTGATGTCGTTCAGTCGAACAAATGCACCTGCTGCATTCATGGATTTGATGAACCACATCTTTAGGTTATACTTAGACCGATTTGTGGTGGTTTTTCTAGACAATATCTTGATATATTCCTCAACCGAAGGAGACCATAAGATACATCTGAAGATAGTCCTCCAGACCTTGAGAAGCCACCAGTTGTATGCAAAGTTGAATAAGTGTGAATTTTGGGCGAAACGAGTTCAATTCCTAGGCCATGTGGTTTCAGGCAATGACATTGAGGTCGATCCTTCTAAGGTTGAAGTGGTTTTAAACTGGAAGCAACCTACCACTGTTACTCAAATTAGGAGTTTTCTTGGTTTGGCTGGCTATTACAGACGCTTCATCAAGGACTTCTCAAAGATTGTTGAACCTATGACAAAGCTCACTTGGAAAGACGTGCGATTCATCTGGAATCCCACCTGTGAAACATCATTTCAGGAATTGGAGAAGTATCTCACGACGGCACCAGTACTAATCACTCCAAGAAATGCACTTGGATTTTTACTATACACCGACGCCTCTCTCCAAGGCTTAGGTGTTGTACTAATGCAAGAAGGCCAAGTTGTTGCATATGCCTCAAGGCAACTAAAGATACATAAGGGCAATTAACACATGAGTTGGAACTTGCAGCTGTCATATTTGCACTGAAGTTATGGTGTCATTACCTATACGGTGAACGGTTTGAGGTCTTCTCGGATCACAAGAGTCTTAAGTACATCTATACCCAGAGAGACCTACACCTCCGCCAAAGACGATGGTTAGAATTCTTGAAAGATTATGACTTTCAACTTCAGTACCATCCCGGTAAGGCCAATGTTGTCGCTGATGCCCTGAGTAGAAAATCTTATGTTGCTTGCACTCTTAACTTCGAAATGGGGAAGTTGGCTACAGAGATGGAGAATTTTAACCTATAACTGATCAAGAAGGGAGGAAGATCACGACTTTCTCAATTATCAGCCAACTCTGAGCTGATTCGAAAGATTTCAGCAGCTTAAGCCAACGACCCTATGTTAATGGAGAAACGTGAACTTCTACTTAGCAGATAGGACCTTCCTCACTGGTCAGTCTCTGAAGACGGGGCCATTTTCTATAAAAAAACGTCTCTGTCTACTGAACGATCCTGAGGTTCGGAAAGAAGTGCTCACTGAGATGCATTGTTCGAGGTTCGCTATGCATCCTGGGGGTGACAAGATGTGCAAGGATGTCAAGCGACAATTCTGGTTTTCTGGAATGAAGAAGGCGATTGCACACTTCGTTGCTCGATGTCTCGTTTGCCAGCAAGTTAAGGCAAAACGAAGGCTCTGGACTTCTCCAACTGTTACCTATTGGATAATGGAAGTGGGAGAATATCGCAATGGATTTTGTTACGGCCTTGCCTCGAAATAATAAAGGGAAAGATGCTATCTGGGTTATCATTAACAGACTTACAAAGTCTGCACACTTTTTGCCAATAAAGTTCACGGATAACCTTGCCAAACTTGCCGAACTATACGAAAGGGAGATCGTACGCCTCTATGGCATACCACTCACAATCGTTTTTGATTGAGACCCTCGATTCACATCAAAGTTTTTGCAAAACTTCCATAGTAGAATGGGCTCTAAGATCACCATGTGCATAGCCTTTCACCCTCAGACTGATGGGTAGTCAGAACGTCTTATCCAAATCTTGGAAGACATGTTACGGTGTTGCATTTTGGACTTTAATGACGGATGGGCAAAGTACTTACATTTAGCTGAGTTTGCATACAACAACAGCTACCAAACTAGTATCGGCATGGCATCGTACGAGGCTCTCTATGGTCACCCTTGCAGATCTTCGGTATGCTGGTTAGATATGGCAGATCGACCGCAGTTGGGCCCTGAACTAGTTCAAGAGACTTTTTAGAAGATCACAATAGTAAATGAGCGACTTCGTGTTGCAAAAAGTCAACAGAAGAGATAACAAGCGGAGGCAGCCTCTAGAATTTGATAAGGGGGACTTCATTTTTCTAAGAGTTCAGCCCACAAGAGGTGTCAAACACTTTGGGATCAAAAGAAAGCTCTCCCCACGGTATATCGGTCCATTTCAGATCATTGAACGTATTAGCAAATTTGTTTATCGTCTGTCCCTTCCATTGTCCATGTCTAAGGTTCATGACGTTTTTCACGTATCCATGCTTCGAAAGTATCGTCCTGATCCTTCGCATATCATCCCTCTAGTCGAGGTTCGGGTTGAGGAAGGAAATAGGTATCAGGAGAGAGCGATACAAATTTTGGATAAAAAAAACTCAAGAACTAAGGCGACGTAGCATACCACTTGTGAAGGTGCTCTGGGATCACCACGGAGTAGAGGAAGCAACAATTAAACAGAAATACCCTGAGTTGTTTTCTAGTAATAACTGATGATGTGATACATTGTACTATTTCACTTATCAGTAAAATGATGAAACTTTGGTTACAAATATCTTAACACATCGTTTCACTTGAATAACTATGTAGATGTCTGAAAATAATATCGATGAATATAGTGACGCACACACGCAATGGCCTCCTTGGCCACCTGTGGCGACTCCTCCAGGGTCTGAGTCTAGTCACAACTACTTTGCATCACCAACTCCATCACCACACAGACAACAATCCTTATAGCCAGAGCGCACATGGCTTTTTCGTAACAATTTTACCCAAAACAATCCCGTGCCCTCATCTTGGCAGGATCTTCTACCAAAATTGTCAGGCGGCCAGATTCGAGCAACAACACGAAAAAGCATCCCACCGCTCAACCTAACCCCCCTTAAACGATGCGACCAGCGCCCTACACCACCATCTGTTAAGCAAAGGTTGGAATCTTCTGAGGACGAATCCGACTCCATTTGCTCTCCATGGTTTCATGATGTTGATGATTCCACCAGCCACAGTGTCATTCAGAGACCATACATGCATTACCTTGAACTAGCAAACAATGACGACGGTAGTGAATCTCACGCAGATAACTATCATGATTACTTGGACTGATTTCGAGGGCGAAATCATTTTAAGGGAAGTAGAGTGTAATACCCTAGGTTTGCACAAAAAAAAAAATTTGATTCAGGCATATGTGCCCGAACGTACGGGCAGACGTGCCCGAACGTTTTGGCGCATTTTCCCTATTTAAGAACCCCTCCCCCCTCCTCATTTCTCACACCAAATCACTCCTTGTGATTTTCCTTCTCTCTTTCACTCATTTTGAATTTTTTTCTTCTTTTTTGAGACTCTCTTTTTGAGACTCTCTGTGCAATGCAACGCGGTTCTACCCGAGGGAAAGAGCCAGTTTTCAAAGGAGTTTTTATCTGAAGGTGGGGAACGAAACATAGGTTTGCGTGTCTTATAAATTTTATTAAAGTTTACATTCATTTATCATTATATCTACTATTCATTTACACTGCATTATTGCGTATAATGTTCATACTGTCATACTTATGCCTGTATAATTGGAGTTCATGTATTACACTGTTCTTATGCTGGATTAGTGGTCAATCTGGCTCAACCAGACTCAGTCTTGTCCTCAGTAACTTTAAATAGTGAACGGGAGGCAGCGTGCTGCTCTAGAAGATTGGTATTTAAGTAGACCTCGTGTCTCACCTCTCAACTGGAGACTGATCTGGTTAGTCTTATTTGAAAGCTATCAGCTTATACAAGTAATACTGAGTGTCTTAACCTTGCACGTAGTAATACTGACCCTGATAAGGATCACTAGACGTTGTTAAATCTTGTCTAAATGTTAAGTAAAGATTGGACCAGTTCATGCATTGACATCATACATAGCACCACCTAGGGACGTATGTGGTTTATGATTCATAGAATAGTTAGAAGCGATGCTCGCTATTCATTATATTCCTCTGGAGAAGGACGTACAATGAGAACCTGGCTACTCCTGGGAAGGGACATCTGTACGTGAATTCATAGCGTCGTTCCTGAGGAGGGACGTACAATGAGAACCCGACTACTTCTGGGGAGGGACATCTGTACGTGAACTCAGGCGATGTACAGTCATCAAACCAATACGAGACGATGTCATGCATACATACATATTTGATTGATTATGATGTTCTGATGTGTATTTAAGATATTTGATTATGAAGTTTGCTTTATTAATTGTTATATTCACGAACTATTTTACCCACTAAGCATGTAGCTCCCCACGTTGTTCTCCAATTTTTCACAGGAGATTAGGGTGGACTGGGTGCTAATTTTTGGGCCCACATTTTGTATCCTTTGTATTATTTATTGGAGATTTTGGAAGAATGTTCCCTTAACTATTTTATGTATAAATATATTCTGAAATTAATAAAATTAAACTTGTACTTAATCGTGTTTCTGCGCACTCAATTATTGTTATAATGCATTCGCGCCCCGTCTGTGAGTGTCCCGTCGATTTAGGCCCGTCCGGATAGAGTGTGACAGAGTTGTCCTCCTTAGCATATGTTAACTCATGCAATAGACGTTGAGCATCCGTCCTTCCCAAATCTAGAGTATCTTTCTTGAGCTCATGATCCAGACTCATGGTCCAACATATTTTGAGATAATAAATTCGAGTTTATCTTCAGATGTGATAATATTGCTTTATTACTATGAACTCATGATTCGGAGCTTATATACGACTTTGAACTTATGACAACAAACTCATCTTTAAGCGTGCCAATACTATTTTCAATTAAGAGCTCATAACTTTGAACTAGATGTAGTAACGAACTGATCATTTAATTAGAGGTTCACCTCACTTCTTAGTCAACTTAGCTCTCTCTTCTTGACCACCTCTTTTGATAGCTAGCTTTTCTTGTCGAGCTCCCACACTTAGCTCTTCTTGTTGAGCTGCTGCACAAAGCTTTTTTATTGACCTTATTTGCACAACTCTAGCACGTCTAATATTAATTGACTTGAAGGTATTTTCAAAATATCGTATAATAAGTCTTTACATATTACTCAACATTAAACAACCCCTAAAACCAACCAATCATTGGGTTGGTTAAGTGGCTCGACGCACTCATCTCAAGAAACAAATTGATCATGAGTTCGACTCTCTATTAGCGTTAGCCACTAGAGGCGTCTCTTACTCGAGCATCTAGAGCCGAAGGAATTAGTCAGGATCGGATATCCGAATACCCTCGGTTATAAAAAAAACTCAAAATCAATCACCGATGACCAAAACTATTGGGTTTGATATGTCTGACTCTCTATTAGCGTTAGCCACTAGAGGCGTCTCTTACTCGAGCATCTAGAGCCGAAGGAATTAGTCAGGATCGGATATCCGAATACCCTCGGTTATAAAAAAAACTCAAAATCAATCACCGATGACCAAAACTATTGGGTTTGATATGTCTGTATTTCTTTTCTTCTTTTCAATGCGTTTTGAATAGCTCAGCTTAGAGTTAAAAAATGAAAAAAGTTACAATTGTTTAAAGTTCATAAGTAAGTTACTTGGCCAATAGTCAAATAGTTTGACGTTCAATTGACTGATTGTAAGTTTGTTTGTTAGTAAAAAGAAAGGTACACCGATTGGTAAGCTTGTGTACCGTTTAGTATATCCATCTGTAAACAAGTTTTCGGATTGGTACCAATTAACCAATCTATATGTTAAGTTACTATACATTATTTTTAAATAACCTTAACTCTTTCCTCCAACTTCAATGTAAACTATTTAAGATACGTGGACAGAAAGAAAAAAATAAAATATAAAATCCAAAACCTTTGGTCACTTTTGATTATCAATTGCTAGTCCAGTGGGTTGTCAAATATTAAATAAAATGTATAGAATAAATTTGATTTATTCTTGTGAGAACGGACCAATTTGCATACAATTGGCTACGAAATGCAATTCGTTGCTAAGTTGTTCGTTGCGAAACATGGTTGTTTAGCGACAAAATTTGAGTTCGTAGGTAAAAATTTATTACTTAATACTTTGACAAAATTTTTCGTAGCTAAATTTATGCATTGGCTACGAAATTTAGTTCGTCTCAAAAGATGGATGTTTAGCGACTAAATATGCTTTCATAGGTGAAAATTTGTCTCTTATTACTTGGCAAATTTTTTCATAACTAAATCTATGCAGTAGCTACGAAATCTAGTTCGTCGCTAAATTGTTTGTCGCGAAAGAATGTTGTTTAGTGACAAAATATGTATTCGTGAGTAAAAATTTGTTGCTTATTACTTAACAATATTTTTTGTTGTTAAATCAATGCATTGGCTACAAAATTCAGTTTGTCGTTAAGTTTTTCGTCCTCAAATATCCACTTTCTTGTAGTGTGAGTTTATTGAATGCAAAGTGGTATGTAAAGGGGAAGGGTCAAACCAATTTGCCTATAATATACCAATAGTTGTCGAACCCTTTCCCAGGATCCCACGCACAGGGGAGCTTCATGCTCTACAACACTTTTTTTTTTTTTTAATTAATAATGCGAAAAGTATGTGTAAAATGAAAAAAAAAAAAAAAAATCTAGACCCAGTCTCTAATTCTAAAAAAGTTGAGATCCAAACCACCATTTCAAGAAACGAAAAGAAAATTACCAGACCTACTCTCCTAATTTTCCAAAACAAGATCTAGGAATTCAAAAGAAAAATTAAAAAAGGCAATGAAAGCACTGGGAACCAATAAGAACTAGATCAGTTAGAGATAACTAAATCGTAGTAGGTTTCAGTTCTTGACTCAGACCGATTTACCAAGGCATCGACCGACCATCCTGAAACTACAGTTAGGGGTGACAATTTAGTCTAAGGCCCATAGGCCTGACTTGACCCGCCATAAATAGCCCGATTCAAATTCGGGCCCGACTATTAAATGGGTCGGCCTAGCTCAGTCTCAAAACTTAATGAGCGAGTTTAGGATTATATAGCTAGACCCAGCCCGGTCCAAAGGCCCCGCCTGCAAGCCCGACCCAAATGCCCGATCTTAGACCAAATTACACATACATATATATATATTTTATATTTATTATAAAATAAATACATGTGTATATGTAATATACTCTCAATTATAAATTTACACATAAACATTAACATATATATATATATATATTTGAGAATAAATATAAAATATATATATTATTAAGAGCATATTCAATTAAGTATATAAGAAGAAAAAAAAAGTAGATATATATATATATATATATTTAATTAAGTCAAGAGTGTTATATAATTAAGAGTATATATTTGTATTATATATACATAAAAAGTATATTCAATTAAATATATAATACGAAAAAAGAGTACATATAATCAACTAAGATATTATATATATACAGTTTATATTATATTCTATCATTTTTATTTTGCTGCATTTCAACTTTATTGAGTATACTCTCTAAAAAATATATTAAGTATACTCTCTAAAAGTTTGTAGGGCTAGATATAAATATATAATAAATTTAACTAAATTATAAATTTATAATAACGTGGGTTGGGCTACAATTTTGAAAGAAACACATTATCCAACTATATATATAAACTCACTCATTTTAATAATTAAAATAAATCAACACATATTTAAGATAAAATTAAATAAAACAAATAATCCATGTACCTACTCTATTTCTTAATTAGAATATATATAGTATATAATTAGAGTATAAAATGACAAAAACAAAACATAATTAAGATTTAAGAGAATATATAATTAGAAAATATATTATACATATATACAAACACACTCTCTCTCTCTCACACACATATATAATTAAGAGTTTACAAAATACAAGAAAAAAACATAATCAAGAGTGTTAGTACAATTAAGAGTATATAAAATGTGTGTAATAAGAAAAATACAATAGTCAAGAGTGTTATATATTTATATAATTAAGGATATATATTTGTATTGTATATATATAATTAAGAGTATGTTCAATTAAGTATATAATACGAAAAAAAGTACATATAATTAATGAAAAATATATGTATACAATTTATATTATATTGTATCCTTTTTATTTTGCAGCATTTCAACTTTAGTAAA
This sequence comes from Paratinospora sagittata, assembly GCA_035771175.1. Classification (NCBI taxonomy): domain Eukaryota; kingdom Viridiplantae; phylum Streptophyta; class Magnoliopsida; order Ranunculales; family Menispermaceae; genus Paratinospora; species Paratinospora sagittata. Next base: position 14,635,042 of record CM069608.1, read on the forward strand.
TATACTCTCTTAAAAATTAAAAAAAAAATTTACCAAGTATATTTTATTAAGTATACTCTTTAAAAGTATGTAGGGCTAGATATAAATATATAATAAATTTAACTAAATTATAATAACATTGGTTGGGCTAAAATTATGAAAAAAAGACATTATCCAACTATATATATAAATTTACTCGTTTTAATGATTAGAATGAATCAACACATATTTTAGATAAATTAAATAAATGTGATATATACATAGGAAAATTATTTGCCATCAAATAATCATTTGTATGTTTTATTTAATTATTAAACTAAAATTTTATATTTTATTATAATTAATCTAACATTAAAATGTGTATTTAGTTACATTGATGGTCTAAAAACTTAGTCTAAAGATCCGATTTTAAGGTTCGACCCCAATGTCTGATCTATATATTTTTTGGGTCAGGGACCAAAAGCTTTTTAATGTCCGCCTGAGCTAAAGCTCTGATTTTTTCTAGACCCGGTGGACTTGATCAGACCAAGCAAGTGGCCCGAATTGTCGTCCCTGAAATGTCTACAGGAAGCACATGACTTCAGCTTATCTCACAAAGCACTTGGTGAGATTTTATGTTTGAAATTCTCACCTGACATGACACCCAGAAGCTTTAATCTTTAACTAATCCTTCCATCCAGTCTGTTAACTGTTAAGTGCTAAGCAACACAATCATTTGCACCAAAGTTTTCCCTTTTTTTTGGCCTTTTTTTTCCTTCTTTTTCTCAAACAATATTTCACTATTGACTATTCTTCTGTTGTACGATTTTTTATTTCCACTATTGTGTTTTGCAAATTTCATTTCCGAAATCTCACTCTTCTTCTACTCTAACAACCTCACTTCGATCTCAAGTTTCACTTGGTGTGTGACAATGCCTAATCCCATCTTCTTCTTTTTCTTCTTCTACCTTCTTATCCCAATTTGAAAGTGCCATAACAGCAGAAACTTGAGTTTAAACTGGTGTTTCAGTGTTTAATCTTCAAGAACTGATGAACCCATTTCGATTTATTTCAGTTTCTGGTTGATGGGTGTTTCAGTTTTCCAGTTTCTGTGAAAACCCATTTCAGCATTTCTTGTTCAACTGTTGCTGCTGCGGAGAAGATGAGATCTTTTGGTTTGTTTCAGCTTCTTTGGGTTGTTTTTGGTGTTCTTTTCATCTCCTGTGATTCTTTTGCCTCAGATGAAGGTATTATATTCTATTTCAACATTATGGGTATCTGCTATTTGTTGCTATTTTGAGAGTATTTTGATCCAATTTTTTTCTCTTTGGTTCGCTGAATGTGGAATTCTGTATGGATTTTGGTACAGTTTCGGCTCTTGCAAGCTTTAAGGAAGCCATATACGAAGACCCTCTTTTAGTTCTTTCTAACTGGAATGCGCTTGATCCAAATCCTTGCAATTGGACTGGTGTTTGGTGTTCAGTTGCTACAGATCATGTTATTACTCTGTAAGAATTTTTTTTTGTTTGAATTTTTTATGACTATTTCTGGCCGAAATCTTGCTCATAGATCTGTTTTTCTCTGCTTATGCTTGTAATCAAAGTTCTGATTTGCATTTAAGAGCTTGAAATCTAAGTGACACCGTATGAAATTGTTGGGATTTCATATAAATATAATAAGATATGTCAGGCTAAGTTTGGAATGAATGCTTAGTGATATGTGCTTTATTTACAGATAAGGTCAGTGATGGGCAGGCAGGGTATATATTTATATCTGTCAATTAATGCAAATATATGTTGAAACTGTTCTAATGATCTGTCTTTCTCTTGGAATTGGGTTTTGCAGGAATATCTCTGGTTCATCTTTGAGAGGATTTCTTGCACCAGAGCTGGGCTCACTGTCCTCCTTGCAAAATCTGTATGGTTCATCAGCATCTTCTTCTTCTTCTTCTTCTCTTTTTTTTTTTTGAGTTAATTCTATTAAATTTTCTTCATTCAATAAAAGATTAGGAATTGAGCCTACCCGGTTCCTGAAAGTTGTTTTTCTTAATTTGTTTTTTGTTTTTTGTTTTTGTGCAGAATTTTGCACAACAACAGTCTAATCGGGACGATACCAAAGGCACTTGGCTTGTTGAAAAGTCTAAAAGTATTGGATTTGGGGATGAATCAACTTTCAGGTCCAATTCCCCCAGAGATTGGAAATCTGGGCAATGCTACAAAAATGTAGGTAGATTGGTTAAGGATCTTCTACTTCTCCTAGTTCTATCATGGTATTATCCTAAATTATTTATTTATTTATTATTTTACTTCAGCTACCTTCAATTTAATGGATTAACTGGGAATGTACCACCTGAGTTGGGCAATTTAAGGAATCTTGTCGAACTTCGGTTGGATAGGAATAAACTTCAAGGAACTATTCCTGGGAATGATAACTCAAGTTTTACATCTAACATGAATGGAAAGTAAGTAATCTTGTTCTTGCGTTGTTTATTAAAAAGTCTCTTGCATTTATCTTACTTTGTACATACATGTTGATATGCTTGTTTTGCTATTCAAAGTAATAGTGGATCAAATGAGACTGCATCATGGGGATGAGCTTTTACTTTGGTTACTAGTTCATAAGCTATACATAGATAGCTTTCTATGTATAGCTTTAGATCCATATCTATGGTAGTAGTGAGCATGGAAAAGTTTGTCCACATCATGTGAAGATGCTCATCTATGAGGATCGTAGTTTTTAAATGGAAAAAAAATATTTTTGAGTTCATTTGAAGAATGCCTGGCAGATGCTGCAAAAAAAAAACTACTTTGAAAAATTTATGATTAGCTTAATCTGGAGCATTACTTAATGTTTTATGGCAGACTCTATGTCTTATGGCCTATGGAGACTGAAATTATATTGTGATTGGAGGCGGGGATGCACAATTGCACGAGCACAAGTTCATTAACTTTCTGTGGCTAGGTTAATTTTCCCTTTTTCTCCTCCCATTCGGGCAAAAAGCAGACTGAAAAGTGGCTCTATGTCAGAAGACTATTGAGCGTGTTTCAAAGTTATCTATTGATTTTCTTTATGGGCCTTATATCTTTATCTCAATGATCAGTTCCTGAAATTTTTTTATTGCTGTGTTATTCATATATGGCAAAATTACTTGTTATACACATTTTTGGTGCATACAACTTGATAAGGTATGCAATAATTGACCAAAATCAGAAAGATTTATTATGAATTCTACTATAGAACTGCTTCATTTGTTGTTGTTTAAGCTAAAAAACGGGGCTGTTTAAGATTTACTGGCAGAGTCATTACTATTATGAAGCAATCTTACCAACAGTTGAAAATCCCAAGAATGATCAATTCTGTGATTGTGCATATGCTTTGTCAACTAAGTTATTTCAACCTTTCACATAAATGATTTGATTGCTTGCCTTATCATTTAATTTATGATCCTAAGAAGCTACTCCTTGTTCACGTAATGCCAACATATGACCATTCTCACTATTACAACAACCACTGCCAACAGAGGCTTGAATTCTCTGTTTATGTTTTCCACTTGCAAATTCCTGTTGAAGTTGAGAATGCACAAGCAAATCAGCACAAGCAGCTAGTACTAGTGAGTCAAGGATCTTCTGCAGCTTTTGTTCATTTGTTGCGCATCTACTATATCATAACGGGTATGCCGGAAAACATAAACAGGGCATCCTAGTGCAAGCACCAAATACGCATGCACTATTTTTGTGGTCATTTTCACCTGTAATATCTTAGCCACCAATTCCAAACGCTTCTGATAGCTGCATTCTGTAACTACCAAAGCTGGCTTTTACAACTAACTGTGGAATCACTAGTGATCACCATTCAAAGTCTCGCGACTATGTCTACCATGATGCCTAATGCACTATCATCACAATCACTAACAGAACTAGACTCTAGCCATTAATCACTACCTTACACGCTAAGTGTTGAACCAATTATCCTCACGTCCCTTACGAAGAATATGTCCCTGATATGAAAGATATTTTGATGATTACAAACTACATTCTGTTTATGATATTACTGCACATATGGCATATCTAATCTTACTTAAAGGTTTCAAAGATTAAATGATGCATGGCGAACGTATTAAAAGATCTTCTTGAAGACCATGATCGTTTGAAGATGTTTAGTTGTATGATTAGATTATGATAAGTTGTAGGACCTTCTATGTCATGTGATTCAGCAATATGCATGCCTGCATGTTTTAATTGATCAGTTGCATATTCAATTTAATCCGGTTACATTATGTTTTATCGAGCTTTAATCGAGAAATCAAAAATCGCTTTTATAAAATTCTTTCAGGACGCTAATGTTTTAGCAGCACCTTTCTGGACTTGATGAGTCAGGACGCTGATAAAATATTAGGAAGCTCAAGGTTGAATTGAACTGATCAATAAGGACGCTTACTTGTTAGTAGCGACCTTTTTTTTATCAACCTTTGAGAATGTCAGGACGCTGATTTAGTTTCAGCTCGCTGAAAGTTCTTTTTGCGTTTTAAGTAATTTCTATCTTTAAGGACACTGATAAGTTATAAATTGAATAAATTATCAGGATGCTACTTGTGTAGGAGCGCCCTCATCTTTAAAATGAACTTAAATAACTTTCAGGACGCTTACTGTCCTTCAGTGCACTTCACATTATTTTTAAAACTGCTTTTAAATATCAGGACGCTTACTCTTGAGTAGCGCCCTCGTGTGTTTAATGCTTTAAAACAAAGCAGGACGCTAAATATGAAGTAGTGCCCTGAAGATTAAAGTTGATTAATTGTCAAAGTAAGTCAAGAGGCTTACTATTCAGTAGCGCCCTCAATTCATTGTTCAGCAGGACGCTGATGTTCTATGAGCACCCTCAAAAGAGCAAAACGGCAGAAAAGATATTTTTGTTGTTCTGACATTACTGCTATTTCTGTTAACTTTTTCAGAAACGTACGAATACTTTTCAGAATCGTACAACAACTTTTTTAGACTTTTTTAAACGTTCTACAACTTCGTCAGAACATTCACTCTTTCATGAAATGATCAGATGATTCAGGTGCTATCGCCGTAATATGCATTAAGCTGAATCAATCCATTTCGGGAAAGAATGTTAACGTTGTATTTGAAATAACCTAGAGTGCCAAAAATCATCAAGTCCATTGCGCCTCTGTTATTCCTATATATATATGTGTTGCCTTAGAGCAGAAAAACTAACTAATGATATTCGAAACTGATATTCATTCAAAACGTATTAACAGTTTTCGTTTGTGCTAAAACACTTTTTGAAAGTTAGTCTTCTTTCACTTGTGCTTGATCTTACGATCTTTTGAAAGAAAAACTTCAAGTCTTCTAAGTAGTTCTCATACCCGTAAGTTGAGAAAATGTACCGGTTTGATCTTCACCCGTAAGAAGGTCCATAGTGGAGTTTGAACAAATCCTAACTGAGGAGGTTAGGTAGTGGATGTAGGCGCGACCGAACCACTATAAATCTTGCTTGCATTGTCCCATTTACATTTGTTGTATTTAAATTGTTATACTTTGTTTAATATGCTTTCATTATTCCGCACAACTTTAAGAAAGGTTAAAATCTGCTAAGTGTCCAATTCATCCCCCTCTTAGACATATCTGGGCCAACACTAAGGATACCCATCACGATCACAAAGATAATTAATTAATGCTAATAAATATTTGTAACACGGGTGATACAGGCCCAAGATAGTCATGTCTGTTTAATTTCTAGCAAAGATATTGATTGGCACTTGTTATTTCCTATCCATTTGGCTTTTCAACACTGTCAATGCCTGTTGTAATTTCATTTTTGCAGTTAGGGTGCCTACTATGAGAAATTTAGTTGTCTCATTAGTAAGCCTGCTGTTTTTCCTGTGAAACTATCCAAAAATAACTTTTTTCCATTCCTGTTTGTTGCTACTTCAGATATGCTTTTAGAGGAAATGCCACAGGCTTGTGTCTTTCCCCACAGTTAAGAATTGCAGATTTTTCGTACAACTTCTTAATTGGAAGAATCCCTCCGTGCTTGAAATATCTTCCTAGGTAATTTCCACGAGAATTTGCTATGTTATATTTTCAATCTGATGACCATCTGATACTTATATGCTTTTCTGCAGAACAAGTTTTCAAGGGAATTGCTTCCACAACATGAACTCCAAACAACGTTCTTCTGAGCAATGTGGTATGCATGCCATGACCTGCCTGTTGAATTTTTGATTACTAAATCTCATAGGTGGCATATATACTTGCTTGATGGTATACATTTATTATTTCCTGAGGAATAATCCCAATGGAGTTTGGCATCATTTATACTTTTATAAATAAATAGTGTTTAGCTCTTTCAAAATTCATTATTTTTCCTTGATTTGTGCATCTCTTGAACCTTGACGCAATGGTAAGAGTTATTGCCATGTGACCATGTGGTCATGTGTTCGAGTCATGGAAACAACCTCTTGCAAAGCAAGGTAAGGCTGCATACAATAGACCCATATGTGGACCGACCCTTCCCTGGGACCCCACATAGGCGGGAATTTTGTGCATTGGGCTGCCCTTCTTTTTGTGCATCTCCCGATAATGTGATTATGAGAACATTGGACATATGCTTGAGTCTTTTGTTCCTGTAGTGTGGGAAGTTATATTGCAATTTGTAACACATTTAGTTTTCTCAGGTGCTTCTCCCCCTGCAAATAGCCTCCCAGGAGCCATACCGAATCACCAACATGCTCAAGAAATTTCTAAGCATCAGGGCCCATCAAAACCTGCCTGGCTGTTAGGTCTGGAAATTGTAACAGGAACTATTGCGGGTTTTCTTTTCCTATTCGCTATTTTCACAGCTGTTAAAAAATGCAAAGGAAAAGCTCCTGTAATAATCCCATGGAAGAAAGGAGCCAGTGGGAAGGACCAAATGGTAGTATACATAGGTTAGTAGCAACAACTGCAAACTCTGTTTTCGGCATTCAAAATTTGAGGCTTCTTGAGAATTTTCTCTTCATTTAGTTCTTATCTAATTATTTTTTTGGATTTTAAAATAGATTCTGAGATGCTGAAGGATGTGGTGAAGTGGAGTAGACAAGAACTTGAACTTGCCTGCGAAGATTTTAGCAACATCATTGGCTCGTCTGCAGATAGTCTTGTCTACAAAGGCGTTGTCAAAGATGGGCCTGAGATTGCTGTCATATCTCTGTGCATCAAGGAAGAGCTCTGGACGGGCTATCTTGAGCTTTGTTTTCAAAGAGAGGTAATGCAATAATACCTATCTGGATTTCAGCTTCAGAAATTTAATTCCTGTAAATTGATGTTTGGCAAAATGAAGAGCATGTGAAATATGAAATGGGCATCCAAAACACGAGATTTTCAATTCTTAGTATTTCATTCCTCAGGTTGCAGATTTGGCAAGATTAAATCATGAGAACACGGGAAAGTTATTAGGTTATTGTAGAGAGAGCACCCCATTCACAAGGATGCTTGTATTTGAATATGCATCAAATGGGACGTTGTATGAGCACCTTCACTGTAAGCCAGTTACCCTTTCTTATTTTTTATTTTATTTTATCTTTTTAAATTTTTTTTTTTTTAACAAACTTAGTTAAAGCCTCATTTTGTTGATTTCTGAATACAATAACAAACATTTTACTGTAGATGGTGAAGGTTGTCAATTATCATGGACAAGGCGCATGAAAATTATCATTGGCATTGCTCGTGGCCTGAGATATCTGCACACAGAAGCAGATCCTCCCTTCACTATAACTGAGCTAAATTCTAGTTCTGTCTATCTTACAGATGATTTTAACCCCAAGGTATGCATAAAGGCTCTAAAACAACAATTCAGAAACTTTCAAAGAAGTTCTTGCGACAAAGGAATACATTCAAAGCTCCCTTCAAGCTGAGCTGTGCATGTGTTGATTTCATTTAAACAAAAAAACATAATTTATTGTATTCTTGTAAGATCTTGTATGTATTGCATGGCTGTCAAAAAATTCACTTCAAATCTTAGGAATATAATAATGCTTCATTTTATAAAATTCTTGTTTCTGATTCAATCTCTGTTACTTGCTCAGCTGGTGAATTTTGAAAGTTGGAAGAAAGTACTTGCAAGATCGGAAAAGAACTCTGGTTCCCTTGGTAATGGGGTTGATCATAATGCTTTACCCAATTCTCTAGAGGCACATCATCTGGATGTTCAAGGAAACATGTACGCTTTTGGAGTACTGTTGCTTGAGATAATCAGTGGAAGACCTCCCTACTGCAAAGACAGAGGGTCCTTGGTAGATTGGGTAAGAAAGCACTTGGAATTCATGCATTTTCTTTTTAAATTTCTCTTACTGGGTTTTGGTTTTTAGGTTAAGGAAATGCCAACAGTGCTAGCTTTTGGTTTCTTCTTTTTGATATTTCAGATAATTCGTCAGTAGTTTTCCTGCCAGCAGTGGTTTAGGTGTTTATACTGTAAAGTTCAAATATTTTTTAACAATTAATTGGTATAGTAGAACATGGGCAGGAATTAGTAGGTTTCTGACACTGCCACCTTTAAAGGGATACTTTTTAGATTGTATATGAAAACCTTGTCTATAATATATATATATAATGCCAAAAGTTTCAAAGCTCTTAGTGTGATGAATTTTGTCCATCTTCCACAAATACCCTTAAAATCTTAATTCTTGAATTTTTAAATAATTAATATTTTATTTTAATTATTTAAAGGGTATTTAGTAATTTAATCAAATTAATTTTTTCCCCACTACTTCCTCTTTTCTTCACTTTTTGAGGCTTAAGTTGTCTTTTTTCCAATTTTTTCCTCTTTAGTTGTAACATTTTACCTTTATTTACTTTTTTTCTTTTATCTAAAATAAAGAAAATAATTTTACCCTTCTAGCTTTTTTCCAACTAGGGTTTGAATCTGCTTCCCCCACTATGTTTTATCAAGGGTTAAGTCAACATTTAAATTACAATTAGTTATATCTTTCATAATTATTTCTGTCTATGTTATTTTAGGTCTTCATCTACCACAATCATTACTATAGGATTGTCAATAGTTCATTCTTCCTAACCGGAGCATTTTTAATAAAAATTAATAATACTTAACAAGAGATCTTAACAATAATATACTTGAAAAGAATTGTTATACTTAACAATCAATGTGTTCCTAAAACTTGTCTTGAAAATCGACCTTGGATTATCATCTACTCCTGTTCTACTGCACATTCCCTGTTTTGTTCCAATCCCAGTTCATGATAGCTGATGTTGCTGTGGTATATAATTCTCTATTTCTTCATCTTCTGCAGGCTAACGAGTATTTGGAGCTGCCAGAAGTAATATCGTATCTTGTGGATCCCGAGTTAAAACATTTCAGATACGAAGACCTCAAAGTAATATGCGACGTAGTGAAGCTCTGCATTCAGTCTGAACCCAACAAGCGGCCGTCCATGCAAGTTTTGTGCTCCATGTTGGAGAGCGGAGTTGAGACCTCGATATCTGCTGATCTTAAAGGGTCTCCTTTGGCATGGGCTGAGCTAGCTCTATCTTCATGACTTCATCGAATCTAACACTGTAAATTTGACATATACCCTTGTAATACCACTTACTTTCTTTCATTTATATATAATTTTTTTCCTGTTTTTAATAAGCTGTTGTGTTTTTTTTTTCTTTGGTTTTCCTGGAAATGCTTGCATGCCAGAGAATGTAAAGGCTATGCACTGCAATCCTACTGTTTTTTTCTATTGTCCGATGTGAACATTTTGAGCTTATGATGAGAGTACTGAATGAAGAGAAGATCATTATACTATTGTTACTGAGTTTTGGATATCTATTTACTGCTCTTTTCATGTAAATTAATGTGCTTTTAAGGAAAACCATGAAGATATATAAAATAAAAGTTAATAAAAGAACAAAATTCATGCACTATATATAAAAGATTGGTAGGTTCTGAAAGATTTATGGGGGTTTTAATCAGTTATATTGTACCATAAGAAAAATCTGCCATCAACTTTAGCAAATAAGAAATTCAAGGTTTTGAAGATGCAGTTACTTGGGTTTCTGAGTTGCTTGGATTTTCTTTTCTTCCTAGTCCCTTCTCACTTCCCCTCCCCAAGAAAATGATAAATAAAATAAAAATGAAGCAAGATTCAGGAATTTGGATGAGGTGTGTGTATGTAATAGTATGTACGTTATGTCTGTGTGTGTAGGGTGGATCAAATGGATATGGGTCTAGTCAAATTTGATTTTATGGAAGAACCTTATAATGAAGATTAATTCTCAAACTTGAGCATGATCATGTAAAACATGGTAACAATACTATATGTCTATTGTTTTTCATTCTTTTAATTTCCTTTTCTCAAGTAAGATGAGGAGCATTTTGGGGGGAGTAAAGGGGATGCAAATATTAAAAAATTATAACAATTTGTATTTTACTATCAACTTAATGCATCAACATATACTAAAAACTGCATAAATTAAGTTAAAATGCACAATGAACCCAACAAAAAAAGAAGGGTGTGTTATTCAAATTACCCATTAATTTAGTTTCTAATGAATTGATGATATGAATGAATTTTATTACATCCAAAAACAATAAATGCCTATTGGCATCTTGAGAGATTAAAATTTTATTACTTGCATAGGGAGGGAAATCCGCTCTCATACAACTAATCTAGAGCTGAGATACATCATACAAGGAAGCAAGAAAATTAGTTACAGATCAATTCACATCTCTCTAGCTAGCAACGCTATGGACATCAATCATCTATATAGAGGTATTCCATCTAGCAGTAGAACTCATGTGCAGTGGAACCCATGTGTGCAGTGGAACTAGTTGGTAAAACCAGAGAAACCAAAAAGTACATATCTCCCATGTGATGATTTCTTAGAACTCCAACCAATGGTCCATCTGTACAACAATATATTCTATTTCTAGAGGGAGAGGAGGCCATTGTTAGGGATTTGGGTCCTAGGAGGAGATGTATGAACCAGCTAATGCTCCTGCATGAATAAGCCTTTTGCTGCTGATTTGACTATTGTTTTCTTCTTGGTCCCGACTTTCAAAACAATGATGCAAAATTACCTCCTTAATTATCTGATTTGAGAATTTGCAAATAGCTTTAAATGATTCAAGTTCTTCTCCAACCATAAGTAACAGAGTGCTGTTGGAAAAAAAAGAAGCTTTCTAATACTATCTTTTAGATGGTTAAGGCCAAAGTTGTAAACCTTTAAACCCATTCGTTTCTAGATAGAATTACGTTAGAGGGTATCTCCTTGCCTAAGCCCTCTTTTTTTTCTTTTGAAAAAGAATCAACACGGAGAACCATTAATCCTGATGGAAAGAATTAAGAAGTTGTTTTAACACATTCAAGTAGAGCGCCAATAAAATTTGAAGGAAAATTCATTTTGTTTAACATCATCTTTAGGCTTCATAAGCGCTCTATAGATGGAATAGAACTCTCTCTCTTGTTTTGGATAATGAGCCTCTGTTCATTCTCCCATAGTAAAGCAGAAGAGGCTCAAGGAAATTAAATGGCTGCTGAAAGAATGATTTTATTGATTGTGCTTTACATATATTTATACACTTTGTAAGATAATGAAAGAATTAAATGACATGCCTATAATAGTTACAATTTATACATGGAAATAAATCAATGTGATTTATGGGTGGCAATAGATTTCTCTTCATTATTGAAGTGATTGGTGGGATGAGAATCTTGCCTAATATGTCCCCGCAAGATGGTGCTTCCATCGGAAACACCAATCTTGGATCGAAGAAGTGCAAAGCGTTGTTTCGCAAGTGGCTTGGTAAGAATATCTGCAAGTTGATCATGAGTTCAAACATGAGAGACTTGTAGAGAGCCATTAACAACTTTATCACGAACAAAATGATAATCAATTGCTATATGTTTCATCCGAGAGTGAAAGACAGGATTGGCACAGAGATAGGTAGCTCCAAATTGTCACACAATAACCGTGGTGGCTTAGGGAGTGGAATGCCAAGTTCAGATAAAATATTACTAATTCATGACAATTCCGCAGTAGTAGAAGCAACAACATTATACTCAACTTTTTCGGAAGAGCGTGCAACTGTTCGTTGCTTCTTTGAACACCATGAGATGGGATTGCCACCAAGATAAATAATAAAGGCAGAGATAGAGGTGCAATCATCACGATTACCCGCCCAATTAGCATCAGAGTAGGCAGTAAGTGTGAATGGTTGTTGACGCCGAATGTGAAGCCCAAAATGAAGTGTATTTTTCAAATAACGTAATATACGTTTGGCTGCTGTCCAGTGAGTCTGTGCAGGCGCATGCATATATTGGGCTAACTTGTTAACAGAGTAAGCAACATCAGGACGAGTAAGAGACAGGTATTGCATACCACCAATCAGACTGCGATATTGGGTTACATCAACAGGTGGAGAACCATCATTCAAGACTAACTTGGTAGTAGTAGACATTAGAGTGACAAAGTCTTTTATCCCTGCCATTTTGGTGCGCTCTAAGAGATCACAAATGTACTTGTGTTGATATAAAAAGAGGCCTTGATTGGTAGGAAGAACCTCAACACCCAAGAAATAGTAGAGCTGGCCCATGTCTTTGATGGAAAATTGTTGTGATAGAGCCTTAATAAAGTCTTGAATAAAAGTGCTCGAGCTACTTGTGACAAGGAGATCATCTACATACACCAAGAAATAAATGCTAACAGAATTGGTGTCATAAATGAATAAGGAGGAATCAGATTTGGCGTTAACAAATCCATTAGACAAAATAAATTTTTTTAACTCAATGAACCATGCACGTGGAGCTTGTTTCAGGCCATAAAGTGCTTTTCGGAGGCAACACACATGGGTGGGATGGGATTGATCAACAAAGCGGGCAGGTTGCAACATATAAACTTCTTCATAAAGACGGCCATGCAAGAATGCATTGTTAACATCTAACTGATGAATTTTCCATCCATAAGTGAGAGTAATGGATAAAACAAGATGAATCGTTGTAAGCTTCACAACCGGATTGAAAGTGTCATGATAGTCAACGCTAGGGCGTTGATGAAAGCCTTTGGCAATCAAACGAAGCTTTGTACCGAGAGATATTTCCATCAAGATTCCTCTTTTTTCTAAATACCTATTTGCAACCAACAATATTCTGACTGGATTGGAGGGGAACGAGTTCCCAAGTACCATTTTTTATCAAGGCATTGATCTCACCATACATGGCCACTCTCCAATTGGAGTCTTTTAAAGCTTGAGAGATAGAGGTGGTTTCAAGGGGTGTAGGAAGGGGATGCTTCGTAGTAAGGTGTATGTGTTTTGGCCTAAAAATATTATTTTGGGATCGGGTGATCATTGGGTGGGCTCGAAGGGATGTAGAAGAAGATGGAAGGGGTAAATGAGAAGGTGGTTCACTCACGTACCTAGAAGGCAAGTCCCTCGTCGGAGTAGAGGCTAACGTGCATGGAGGTAAGCAAGCCATGGCGAGTTCCACTGGTGATGAAGCTGTAGCAGTTGGCACATTGGTTGAAGGAGAATTATGAGATATGGAAGGATTGGGAGGAGAGGCGCGAGAATCAAAGGATAAAGGAAAGTTATTAAAAAGAGAGGGATTTGATAAGGAGGCGGATGTGTCATCTTGGTTAATAGAAAAGGAAGGTGGGGTGGTGGAAATGTTGTGATTTTGGGTGGAGTTAGAAAGATGGGTTGGAGTAACGGAAGATGGGGTAGTGGAATTATTGCCATTACGGGTGGAATTTGAATGATGGGTTAGAGAAATGGAAGGTTGGGTGGTGGAATTATTGCCATTTTGGTTAGAAATTAATTGATTGGATGTAAAAAGGTATGGTTGGGTAAAATTGGATTTATGGGTTGTAGAATAGGAAGGTGGGTTGTGAGGATTGTTGCCATTTTGGGTAGAAATTGACGGATGGGCTGTAGTAGGAAGGCGCGTTGTGAGAATTGTTACCATTTTGGGTAGAGATTGATGGATGGGCTATTGAAGACGAAGATTGAGTAGAAATTGATTGATGAGTTGTAGGAAATGAAGGGATTTGAAGAATTTTGGGGATTTTGACAAGATACGAGAATATTTTCATGGAGAGATTGGAGGTAAGGAGATGCAATTGTCCAGTGAAGAGAATTTTGAGAGTGAACAGGGGCATTTTTCGAAGTAGTGGTCAAATATATTTGTTGACTGATATGTATTGTAAGACATATTTATATGTGTATACATATGTGTATTGACCTTAGAATGATGAAATACATGTATTCTAGAGTTATTGGTACCCTAGGATGTTAATTGTACCATTAGAGGTTCAATACTTAGAAATTTCAAATCTGGAATGCAAGAAGAGCGCTCCCCTTCAGCGGTGGATTCCAGAGAACAAGATTTTTAGGTTTTCGCAAGAAGCACGCTCCTCACAAAAAAACAAAGATAGAACAGTTTCTGGGCAGCACAGAAGTGCGCTTCTCACAGTCTGACAATATTTTTTTAAATGGACGGTGAGGCGGTTTGCAAGTTTTAAAACCTAAATTCTCGATCATTCCAGCATGTTTGAGCTGGGAAAAGAGGAGAAACGAAGGAAAGGAAGAACGAAGGCCAAAGGTTGCGGATCCAAGGTGAGATTTCGATCCATTTTTGATAAAAATTACATGGTTGTGTTCATCTCTCCAAGTTGTCCAACATATGTGATTTTTGCGAAATTTCTACAGTTAGATTTGGAGATTGGGGAATGGTGATTTGAACTAGAAAGTGAAGATTTCTGTGTGGATTTGATGGGTGAGTGAGTTGTGAATGAAATAGAAATTATTGCTTGTGAAATTATGCAAAAAGAATGGATTTCCATGGATGAATTCTCCACCTCTGCAGCTGTAAGTAGCTGAGGGTTTGGGAGGCTAATTCATGGTATTTTGTGTGTGTTTGAATATGAAATCATCTAGAAAATGATTAGTTATCATTTATATGTAATTTACAGCGAAAATTATAGGTTGAATTGGTGATTTGTGCGCATTGTATGTGAGCAGATAGCGTAGGAAATATGTTGCCCCAGTATTATAGTCCAAGAAAGGGGGGTGAATTAGACTTGACAGATTTTCGCGTTACCTTTCAGTTAAAATAATTAAACGTAGGTAACAATTAAAATAATCAAGTGTAGGAAAAATAAATGGACACACAATTTATAGTGGTTCGGTTCCCCTTGAACTTGTCCACTACCTGACCACACACGATCAGGATTTTCTATTTCACTATTGGCTAGTCAACTTACGGGCGTGACTAGAAGCCGTACACATTAACCAACATAAAGGCTTCGTTAGAAAGCCACACACACTAGCCTACACAAGTGCTTGGCTAGAAAGCCGCACTGTAATGAACTCACGGGTGTGGTTACGAGCCGTACATAGATCTGGTATAGTCCTGGTTGACTAACAAATCAATAGTACATCAAGATTACAAATGATAGAGAAAGATGTTCTAAAACACTCTCAACAATATTAAACGTACAATCTTGAATGAATAATCACTATTATTTCAACCACAATATTTTAAATGATGTGAAGTGTTGAAATAGATGATTTTAAATTCATGCAATCGACTCAGATATTAATGATATAAAATCAAGAATCGAATATATAAATGTATTCAAATATTGATTCTAACAATGATATGTATAAAACATAAGAATCAATAGGAATGATCAAGACTTGTTGATTCTAAATATATAAATGGTTAAGATCAAGAATCAAAATACTCAAGTAATGATCAATGAAATCGATTCAAAATAATGTAAGTTTAGCATATGAATCAATACCACATGATATGTATAAAACCACTAAACAAGATAATGTAATGTGTAGATCAAATATAGTTTCACAAGTAGTACTGAAATCAAAACGGTTTTCAAGATATCAAATTAAGCACAAAATCGATTTTCTCAATCAAAATCACAAGATTAGGTAAGGATGAAGCTTAAAGATTCTTCAAGTGTGATGATAGTTGAGAGATTCCTCGTTCAATGATGATCAAGAATCAACAATATGTGAACAACTCACTTAAAAACTTCTTGATCGATTGCTCAAGAGAAAAGCACAAGTTTCTCAAAGAGTTTGAAGGACTAGGCAAACTATGCAGAAGTATGAATCAAAGATATAAATGTAGGTGAACTTTTGCTTTGAAAGATGTTTAATATCACTCAAGAAGTTGTTTTGGACTTGTAGAAATGATAGTATGAAAAACGGCACAAGTTTTATAATTTTGCAAAAGATGCACTTCAAATGAATAAGTGTGGTATTTATAGAAAAATACCAGACCAAGGCACATAAACACATTCCTCAATAAAGGAGCGCGCTTCTACTTTGAAATCTAAAATTTTCCAGATTTTTTTCCAATCAAGGAGCGCGTTCCTTAATATGTCCGTTGGACATAGGTGCGAGGTTTTTCATCAAGAACCACTGACTCTATAAAATTTTCTATTTTGCCATTTTCTACAAAAGCGTGTTCCTGTTAAGAGGAGTGCGTTCCTTTTTTGCTGATAAAAAAAATCTAAGTCTCAAGAAAAACCACAATAGCAAGTTCCTTAAACTCCAATAAGAAAAATCCGAGTCTCGGGAAAATGCACAGGAGCATGTTCCTTCACGTTAAAGTGATAGAAACCTGATTTTTCGATAAAAAAGAGTTTAAGACATTGTCAAACATATAAACTAACTTTGAAAACATTTTTGACAAGATTGAAACACAATTAACAAAGATAAACATGTGTAAAACAATCGATTAAAACAAATGATCAAAACATTCGATACGATACACGTAAAACGATAAAACCATGCAAAGTTGGTAAGACAAGTACATGATAATCAATGATATATATATGTGCATGATAAACAATCTTAATTATATGATTGCATAATAATTATGATAATGTGTGTGCATGCATGATCAATATAATAATAGTGTATATGCATGAGTATGATAACGTATATGTATGATTTTCGAAAGATGCAAATCATATTGTGGTTGGAACGAGTAAGAATTATTCTACAACAATAAGATTCTAAACTGAGGATTACAAACATGAAGCTCTTGAATCTTCGTGCATCGTTGTTTCATCCACATGCTTTGACAGTATAGTTGAATCCATTTGATATAGTTAGTTAGCACTGAAACAACTACGTCAAAGAGATTAGTGATCACAAATATGTTGTTTGTAATCATCAAAACAAAACCTGGTGAGAGTCGTTACATCAACAAAATATAGGTTGTGCGTCTTAGGTGATTATTTCTTTACTTTGGTCTTCTATATATGGCCTTGTATGATACAACTTGTGTTATGAATCATAAACATGTACATGTATATGTATTGTTTTGAATTCATGAAATTGTTTAAAAATGGAATATGTTTTAGATTGCTAGAGCAGGTTAAAACATTAGATCATTTCTGAGAGGCAGTCCCGCATGAGTAATGAGTAAAACTCATAGACTGAGCGGCGTTCCAAAAATGAATTGGGAAAGATAACCCTAATTCGAAATGTTCATTGTAGAAATTAGGTAATAAGAGGTCCGTTGCGTAGATCCCTTATAAATGCATAATAAGGGGTGAGTACCCGCTCTATTACTAACAGGAGGGAGATGGATATGTTTTCGTTGAAAATGTGCATGTTTAAGAAAATGAAGGCATTGGAATTACTTCATGAACATATATGTATGGTGAAATGTTGTATATGTGTTTTGAATGAAATTTTAATTCGTTTAGATCATGTGTTTCTATAAATGCGTATATGATGTCATAATTAAAAATATTCACTAAGCTGTGGTTCCTCACTCCCTATTGTCAAACATTTCAGGTTTGGACCCCAAGGGCAAGGGGAAGGCATGAGAAGGATAGAAGATCCTTCCATTTTTTGAATGTATGTAAATATTTGGAAATGTTTAACTGTTATTTTGAGTTGTAAATACATACATATATATATATATATAACATTATCTATGGTATATGCAACACTTAGAATGAGAGAAAGTATGGATAGTTGTATATGAAATCATATATAGTGTTTTGAGGTTTATGATATGAACGTGAATGGTTTGTTTGTGAAAAAAATCAAGTTGTGATATTGCGAATATATAAAAAAGATTATGTCAAAATGTTTGGAAAAAGAAATTGGGATGTGATTATTGAGGGAGGCTGACAGGGTATCATGTACGTCGGTGTATGGCATATATGGTATTTTATGCTAGTCGTGACGTCACTCTACAGAGTGGGTTGCGACAGATAAGATCAGAAAGTTATCCTCCATAAATTTTACGTGTCTTGAATTTTTTTTTTCTTGGGGCTCAAAACATTCATAGGCATTACGAAGGTTAGAGTACCCAAGAAAAATACATAGTGTAGAACGTGGTTCTAATTTATGGGCAGTGTAGGAGCGTAGCCAAGGGTAACAAAGACACCCGAAGACACGAAGTTTAGAGTAGTTGGGCAAGGTGTTAAATAATGATTCAAATGGGGATTTAAGGTCAAGGATAGGTGTTGGCAATCTATTAATGAGATAATTTGCTGCTTGAAATGCATGTGACCAAAATGATGATGAAAGTGAAGCTTTATGGAGAAGTGCAAGGCCTCTGTCAACGATGTGTTGATGTCTACATTTAGCGAAAACAACATGTTGTGGGGTGTATGGAGGGGAAATAAGTTGTTGCATGCCATGGGATTCAACAAAGGATTTTAAACCTTTATATTCACCTCCACCATTTGAATAAATTGTAGTGATTGAAGTTTTAAAATAATTTTCAACCATGAGCTTGTATTTGGAGAAAATAGAAAAAACATCGGATTTTTTTGTTATTGGAAATAGCCATGAGTATTTTGTAAAGTGATCCACAAAAAGAACATAATAAGAAAAACCATCCATAGATTGAACTAGAGAAGGTTCCCATACATTTGAGTAAATGAGATCCAAAGGACCACGACTTTTAAGTGTAGAAACTCTGACTGGTAATCTCTGACTTTTATTACAGAGAAATGAATCACAAAAAAAGGATTTGGACTGGTTGGAATGAAAGATTATTTTGAGAGAGAATAAAATGGAGGATTTTTGAAGATGGATGCCAGAGTAGATTGTGCCGACTGCCGAGGAAAGTTTTAATACCAACACGAGCTTGCTTTGACATCACTGTAGTGCTTGTTAGGCTAGGCCACTCATACACGTTATTCCTTAAACCCTAATCTGAAAATTTGGGTTTCAAGACAAAGGCACAGGAGCGCGTTCCTTCAATAAGGAGCGTGTTCTTATTTCATTGTGTCACTCCCGGGTGAAAACCCAGGAGTGCATTCCTTGGCCACAAGAACGTGTTCCTTGACATTTAAAGTGATAGAAACATGATTTTTAAGTCTAGGACAGTTCAGAACAAGTTTAAATACTTAAACCAACTTTAAAGACATTTTGAACATGTTTAAAACATAGTAAATGAAGAGGAACCAAGTGTAAAACACTCGATGAATACAAATAAAATAAAATGATCAAAGCATACGATAAAAGACGTGAACCGGATGAAATCAATGCAAAGTTGGTAACGTAAGTGCATGATAAACAATAATATAGATATGCATGTGTTGGCCCAGATATGTCCAAGAGGGGGGTGAATTGAACACTTAGACGATTTAGAAAATAATAACAATGGCAAAGATATAGTGCAGAAAATAAACAAATATGCACAGTCAATTTATAGTGGTTCGACTACTTGCCTACATCCATTACCTAACCTTCTCAGTTAGGATTTTAACCTTGTCACTAAGGGATTCTCTTACGGGTGAGAATCAAACCATTACACCTTTTCTCAACTTGCGGGTGTGAGAACAACCGTTACACTGCTCAGCTTACAGGCGTGAGACCAACCTATCTTAACTTACGGGTGTGAGAACTACCTTTTCTCAACTTACGAGTGTGAGAAGTCCTGACTTTGTTGAATATAAAATATCAACTCAGTAGTTTATCTTACTACTATTACAACCTTGATACAATATACAGGATATGAAATTGAATACAACTGTATCCTATGAACTATCTCTCAAATTACTCTTTCAGCAAGAATGATATAAGTTAAAACACTGCTGAACGATTTGAGTGAAAACAGTTTAAGACTTCAAATAGATCTTCAGATAAAGATAGAATGTTAGCTCAGTATGAAAATCTTTTGAATACGTAAAGTCTCAAAGAAAACTACTGTGACAACAGATCAACTTATACGTTTTCTTGACCAGATGAAAATTCAACTAACTTTCAAAAAATGTTTTAGCTCAGAGAATTTTCGGTGCTTAACAAATTGTTAAGTGTCTATATTTATAGACATGTAGAGATGAAGCTGTTGTTCATTTGAATTTGAAATTCAAATATGAACATTTACTCGTAACAACTAGAATATATCACGAAAATGGCAACTGCACATTTCATGAATATTCGGATTTTCTCCGGATACACGAATAAGGAAAGTTTTAGAAGACATGGTTCGTGAATCAGAGAATATCTCTTACAAATACAGAAAATAGATTTTGTACGAAAATTTGTTTTGAAAAGGTGGCGAAAAATACGTACATGTCAGAACAGTAAAAATCTCATTTCTGTCGTTTTGTTACTTTGAGGGTGCTCATAGAACATCAGCGTCTTACTAAACAATGAAGTGAGGGCGCTACTAAGTAGTAAGCGTCCTGACTTGCTTTGAAAATTAAATGACTTAAAGCATGAGGATGCTACTTCGCAGTAAGCGTCCTGCTTGGTGTTAAAACACAAAACATATGAGGGCGCTACTCAAGAGTAAGCGTCCTGAACTATTAAAAGCAGTTTTAAAACAATGTTTAAGCGCGCTGATGGACGGTGAGCATCCTGAAAGTTACATAAGTTGATTTTAAGGATGAGGGCACTCCTATACAAGTAGCGTCCTGATAATTCATTCAACTTATAACTTATTAGAGTTCTTAAAGATAAAAATCACTTAAAGATAAAAAGATCTTTTAGAGAGCTGAAACTAAGTCAACATCCTGACATTCTCAAAGGTTGATAAGCGAAAGGTCACTACTAACAAGTAAGTGTCCTTATTAGTCAGTTCAATTCAACCTTGAACGTCCTAACATCTTATCAGCATCCTGACTTATCAAGTCCAGGAGGGCGCTGCTAAAACATTAGCATCCTGAAAGACTTTATAAAAGCGATTTTTGATTTCTCGATTAAAACACAATAAAACATAATGTTTCTTTTAATCAAATCAAATACTTTAGAAATCATAAGGTACGATTAAAATGTTACGATTAAAACATGCAAATGATAAAAATCTTGCCGAGAGTAAGTTGATCGATAGACCTTACAATTTAAGTACTGATAGACTTGGAACTTCATTTTTTTGTTCAATAGGCTTGTGATCTCAGTTCCTTGATCTTGATTCTTGATAAATCTGAAACACTTAATAAGATCATTAGATAGACCAACTGGAGATATTTGGAATCATTAAAACCTTCATATCATGGGGTTTATTGAGATAACGACATGAATAACAACCTAATCTATATGATTGCATGATAAACAAGATAATCTAGTGCATGTATGATCAATATAAATGATATAACACGTGCATGATTATCTAATAACCTATATGCAAGTATAATAATGATGTGTGCATAATTTTGAAAAGATTCAAATTATACTGTGTTTGGAATAAGTAAATATTACTTTATAGCACTAAGATTCTAGACAAAAGATTACAGACTTGAAGCTCTTTATTCTTTGTGCTTTATTGTTCTATCCTCACGCTTTGACATAGTAGTTGAATCCATCTGATATAGCTAGTTAACACTAAAACAACTCAGTCAAAGATATTAGTACCGTGATTATATTGTTTGTTAGCATCAAAACACTTAGGAGAATACTAAGTGGAAACCACTTAGGTCAACAATCTCCCCCATTTTTGATGATGACAAATAATATAAACTTGATAAACAAACAATCAAATAATATTCATAGCATGATTCTTAGGATATTAAAAACACACATACTATGACATGCTTTAAGACAAATTCAGATTGTTTATCAAGATTCAAATAATTCTCCCCCCTTTGATATCATAAAAAAAGGATCTAAGAATTTTCTAAATTCTCATGAAGAAATACCTAGGACATAACATCAAAACACAAGAGCTCCCCCTTTCTAAAAGAGATGAAGACTCCCCCTAAGTCTATGCATTCAATATTCAAGAGAATTCATGATATATAATCAAGATGAAACACATGAATATATAGATGATGCCATATCACAAGACAAGTCATGAGAATCAAGAATTTGAAGCACACGGAGAAATGTAAACATGATAAGTATTGGAAGAATTCAGCTCAAAAACATACATGGGCTAGCTAGATAAGATTTAGAATAAATGCATAGCATAGCCAATGAGATGTACATGTAGATGCATATACAAGATAAAATCTATAAGAAGCATCTAGACATGTAAGAATAAGAATGAGATTTGCCAAAATAAATTTGATTCACAAGGAGTTTGTGCATAGACAAATTCATCTTAAGATGATAGACGTAAGCATGATCAATTATACGCAGTGCCTAAGATGATATATGCTTTATCATTTATATCAAACAAGCATAAGCATGGGCATATACCAAAAATATAGCATAGGTAAAGATTTTAAGATTAAAGCATGGCCTAGCTATTTTGATTCTAATTAGATGCAAAAGATGATTTGAAAAGCATAAGGCATCAATTAGAGATCAATGTTCAAAAACATTTGATGCATATAGAATTAGAAATACAAATGTTGCATCAATGTCATGCATAAATGGAAACGCATGCCGAAAATGTATAAATATGTGCAAGGGTAATTTCTTTTCAATAAATTAGGCAAGTAAGAGTGAATTTGAGCATAGCCTAAGTCATGGATTCAAAGTGATGCATTTATAAGGTGTTAATCATGTATCATGCATACTTGAATCATGTATATGTGAATCATGAATACAAAAAAGTGATATTTAAATTGACACAAGCATGATCACAATTCAAGGAAGATAGCATGAGCAAGAAAATATTATGCCTAAGTGAGGCTTAGCTATCAATTACTCATATGGATGTTGTGGAAAAATCAAGAATTATAGACAGCCATGAAAGCAAAGATTTTCAATTGGTTTGTATTAGTGTAAAGTTTAAAACCAATGAAAATTCATATAAACAAGAAAGATTGATGCAAGTGTGTTACAAGCATGGTTTAGTGCAATCAATCAATCTTGAAACTGATTTTCCATATGCGCATGGCATGGCATCAAGTGACTATACTAGACATCATAGATATGAGTTTTAAACAATGAAGAGACTATACTAGGCATTCATGTTTTTATGTCACACGTTTTTTTTGATAAAAAAAAATGCCTAAGACATGATTATGTTAACTTAAGTAGACATGTTAATCAGCTACTTGTACACCTAGTGATTAAATTTAAGCACAAAGTTAACAACATAAAAAAGTATGTGTCATAAAAGATATATAATCATAACTTTACGCACATACATCTTTAAAATGTATTTTCCTAAAAATATTTTTGATGAAGTGCAAAGGAAAAACATTTTAGAGGAAAATCTTTGATGATAAGTGATAAGACATATACGAAGATCAATGAACACACTTATCAATAATATTTACCATGTTTTCAAAAAATAAATGAAGATGCAACATATGGCAAATGAATGAATGAATTAGATATAAGATGTGAATAGAATGTTCATTCAAGTCGTTATCCATTCTAGTTGACTAAATCTATTAGTGTAATAGTCATTGAGGCTCATGATCAACTAGGTCTTCTTAGATTGAATTCGTCATGAAAAATTTATATTTGATAGCAAGAGAAAAATTCAAATATAACCTATGACAATGACTAAAATTTCATAAAATTAAAGATTTAAGTCAAGATAGTCATCCCATATTAGTTTCTTTCAAGATGGAGTGAATAAATATAAATTAAGATGTGTATCAATTTCACTCAATCACCCTAGAAGGATACTAGTTATGATCAAATACGTTTTCATGATTGTTTAAGATTTAAGATAAGCACATCAATCATATATCAAAGCTCATAATGAATCATGAAGCTATATATGCAAGCGCAAAGTATCGAAGAATCAAACTTTTAGCATAGGAGCATGCATGGAGTGAACACATAGGCATAATCATGACAAGAAGATAAAGATGGCAAGTACAAGTCATGACATGACAAAGTAGTTTAAACATGTGTCCTTCTAATATGATAGACAAATATAGACGTTCATTCAATCATAGAATGAGACAAAGCATTCATGATATCATATAAGCATGATGATACGAGATAAGATAAGTTATACTTACATCAAAGCTTAATCATGAAAGCTAACATGTTCATTTTTTTTTAAGTAAATGACTAAGTTTTGTTTTGATTGAAGATGCAAGATCCTTTTAGTCATTTGAACTTGATTATCTTTAAAAGAATGAATATAGTGAAGTATGAAATTAAGCACATGATATTCATTCAAATAGAACAAATGAGATCTAAGCCTTATAAAGTAATATGAATTATGTGAAGGCTTATGTGAGTGAGTTATTCTTAAGAGAGTAAGACATTTTAGAACAAGTTTTATTCTTAAAGAATAACTAATGATTTCTAGAGACAAAGGATTTGACTTTAATTTAAGGTCTCTAAGAGATCATTTTTAATTTTACTTTGTTTGATGCTTAAGATATATATTTAATTAAGCTCAAAGAAAGGATCAACTTATCTTACCCTTAATAACCCATTTTCTGTGACATAGCTCAAAATCATTACAAAGCCTAGGGTTATATAAGTGGGGTTTACTTAGTTGAGATTGAGACGTAACCTTTTTGAGGTCTTCTTATAGTTGCTAAGAATTCCAAATTCTTAGACTCGATTTGGTCATCTCCAAGGAAGTGAATGAGATAATGAATGACAATGACTGAATAATATTTGAAGTACATGTCACTCCAACTATTTAATGTCTTGTATTTTCAAATGATATATGTTGGATTATATAACGAGCATAAGACATGTCAGCCACGCTTGTTTCACCAAGTAGGATGTAATACAGACTAGGTAGATATACCGACTTGATTTGAACAAAGAATATAGATCTACTCAACCATGCACACAGCTCGAGACATGGTCGATCCTACCGACCTGTACGACATATTATTCGCCATGATGACCAGATCAACATGAGAGAGCTCCAAGTCGGTGGGTTGGGATATTGACTTGGATGACAGGTCAGCAACTATAAAACCACAACATCAACCCAGTTGGACATGATGTGTCCTGTTGACCTAGATATATTGACCTTCTTTCCAACTATATCTTTACTTACAAGCAGACCGAATGGAAAACTCCAGATCGGCATACTGATCTGAATAGGTCCACGATTCCGAAATGGATGACGACCAAACGCAAGTTCAGATTGGGATAAGGCGTGATCAACTGCGATAAGATTGAGATTTACTCCGTATTCGACTGTGATAAGGCCTTAAGCTCTACTGGTTCGACTAGGAGACTACTAAGTCATCCTAATCCCATAAGGATCACACCAGATCTTCCTAATTCTACTAGGAATCAAATGTTCTCTTTCAGCACGAGAGTGATTCCTGATTCTACAACAACTCTACTACAAGGCCAAAGACCTCAAGCCCTCTATATAAAAAGACCATAATCCCTAAAAGGGAGGTAAACAATTCGCGACCTAGTTTAGTACTATTAACTCTACGGAGCTCTGAACTAACTTAGGCATCGGAGGGTCTTTGGCCGACACTACACCAGTGTTCCTTACGATAGCCTATTCTCTCTTGTTTTCTTTCTCTCAGATAATCGACCTCCGACGATCTCTCCAGCACTCCGATGAGTTCCAGATCAGCATTTGTCTTCCACCTCATAGTCTACTGGTGTTGGTCAAATCTTGCACCAACATTTGGAGCGTTTGTGGGGATCGACATTGCAGGTCAAAAATAGTTGTGCCGTCATGAGTCAGCAGGAAAAATTACCAGTTAAGGTGGAGCCCTTCGCCACACCGATGGCACCCTAAACAGAGGGGAAGACCACTAAAAAAGCAGTCAAAGAACTCTGCTCAAAAATCAAGGTTGACCTCCATAGAGAAGAACTTGGAGAAAATTTCACTAAACGTCTTGGAGCAACAACAGGTATTAAGGGAGGTACTCCCCCTTCGACCACTTCATAGCCACCTACCACCTCCTAGCCTTCGACCTCAAAAGGGGAAAGATAGTAGGTGCCAAAGTGTAACCTCGAGGAAGAGGTCGGTATTGGGGAAACAACTTTTGAACGCAAATCGTAAGTATTTATCTGCTAAAGATTTGCGCCACTCGTTAGACGCCAAGAAAAGTCACAGCTCGGTGTTCTTCCGGATCAGTTCAGCTTTTACAAAAAAGCCGAGATCTACAAAACCTATCTCATACAGGTCGGTATCGTCAAAAAGAGCTGCAGTAGGATATTCAGGCCCTGTCAGGTCGGTGCCACGAAAGTCGTACGGTTTAGAGCGTTATGAGACTACTAGATCCGCAGCTCGACACTACCACGAGTATAAGGAACTCCCTTCTCCCTTAATCGAAGATATACTCCAGACACCGCTACCAAAGAACGTGAAGACCGCATAAGTCAGGACGTACAATGGGAAGGTGGACCCTAGAGAGCACATCGAGAACTACAAGTCCAGGATGGAATTCAAGGGCTATGACGACGCCACCATGTGCAAGGGTTTCCAGACCACCCTTGGTGGACCAACTCGGAAGTGGCACTGGAAGCTCATAATTGGTTCTATATGTTCTTTTGGGCACTTAACTCACAAGTTCATGAATCACTTTGCTAGAAAAAATGAGAGGGAGAAACCCGTAAACAACTTGCTTGCTATCGGGCAAAAAAAGGTGAAACTCTGAAGGAATACCTCTGTTGTTTCGATGATGTACGAGTCGAGTAGACGACTATGATGACAAGATGACGATAACAGCTTTCCTCGTAGGATTAAAGCCCGAGAGCTTTCACTATTGCCTTGGAAAAAAGAAAGCCCGGACCTATGAAAATATCTTGGACCAAGCAAAGAAGTACATCAATGTCGATGAGTAGAATGATGCAAAGCAAGGGCAATATGGGTCCCCAAAAAGCTCGAAGAAAGAGAAGAAGCGAGAAAGGGAATATGACTCGAAGAAGGACAACCGAGGCAGAAAGAGATCAGACGTTGGCAGCCGAAAGCAGAGGAGTAACAAAGTACACCAGAATGTTTACTCCAACTACACGCATCTTACTGCCTCACGAGAGTAGGTTCTCCTGAAGATTCAGAACATAGACTACATCTGATGGCCAAAAAAGCTGAAAACACCTGCAGAGAAGAGAGATAAGTAAAAGTATTGCCTGTATTATTGAGCCACGGTTACGACACCGACCAGTGCTACGACCTCAAGTAGGAGATCGAGACGTTAATTCCTAAAAGTCATTTGAAGGAGCTCGTGAAGGACTCCAACTGGCAGAGGACTCTAGAAAATGACCAAGCCAGGCCAGTGGGCGAAATCATAACGATCTTTGGTGGAGACCAAATTGGTACTTCTAACTGGGCTACGAAGGCTTATGTCCGGGAATTCAGGTCGGAAGTCATGAACCTAGGGTACCGACCTGAGAAGCAGAAACGATCAGATTTTGTGATTACCTTCACCGAAAAGGAGGCCCAAGACATACTCTGTCCGCACACCGACGCCCTAGTGGTCACGACGACCGTGGCTAACTACAAAATCCGTCGGATGCTGGCCGACAATGACTACTTGACAAATATCCTTTACTGGTTAGCGTTCGAGAAATTGGGACTGACCAAGGATTAGTTGAGCCCGATGGATGTCCCTCTGATTGGCTTCTCTGGGAATAACATTATGTCGTAAAGAAGAATAACCTTGCTAGTGACAACAGAAGACTCAGAGCACAAGGTCACGACCATGACCAACTCTTTGGTGGTAAGATGCCTTACTGTCTACAACGCCATTATTGGGAGATCACTTCTCAATAGTCTGAGGGATGTGGTATCAACCTATCACCTAGCTTTAAAGTTCCCAGCAGAGCGAGGTGTCAGAGTGGTACGGGGCAGCCAAATAGAATCTCGACACTGTTATGTCACAACCTTGAAGAAAAATACGAGGCATGAGGAAAGTCTCAAGATCACAGATGAGCAATTAATGTTGCTGAAACACCCAGCTAGCCCTGACCTCGACCCTAGAGAAGAGGTGTTGGGGCTGGAACCCTAAGATGAATGGGCTGAGGCGCAGATCGACAAAAATCCAGTAAGGACTGTCAAGGTCGGTACATGTATGAGCCTCTTCCTCACTGATTAGCTGGTCGGCCTCCTACGGGTGCATAAAGATATTTTTGCCTAGTCCCATGAAGACATGCCTAGTATACCAACCACCGTCATGGTACATCGTCTCAATGTCGAACCAGAGGCCATACCAGTTTGACAAAAGAGAAGGGCTCTCAGTTCCGATAGAACTCAAGGTCTACGGGAAGAGGTAGACAAACTACTAACGACAGGTTTCATCAGGGAAGTGCTCTATCCAGATTGGTTAGACAATGCGGTGATGGTAAAAAAACCCAATGAAAAATAGAGAACATGCGTTGACTTCACTAATCTGAACAAATTCTGCCCAAAAGACAGTTTCCCATTGCCTAGCATTGATCAACTGGTGAATGCAACGACAGGTCATGAGCTGTTGAGATTCATGGATGCATACTCAGGGTACAACCAGATTGTGTTGAGTCGTAGAGAGAAAGAAAAGACAGCCTTCATTACAGACCGAGGTCTGTATTGTTACAAGGTGATGCCCTTCAGCCTGAAGAATGCCGGGGCTACTTACCAGAGGCTGGTCGATTGCATGTTCACAAAGAATATTTAAATCAACATGGATGTCTACGTCGATGACATGTTGGTCAAAAGCGTGAAAGCGGAAACTGATCCTACCGACCTGGTAGACGTGTTTATGATACTTAGAAAGCATCACAAGAAGCTCAACCTGGCTAAATGCACTTTTGGAGTGAGCTCTGGTAAATTTTTGGGATTCCTTATTAATCAAAGAGGAATCGAGGCCAACCCTGACAAGATTCAGGCTCTGGTTGACATGAGGTCACCCTGGACCGTGAAAGAAGTCAAGAGGCTCACAGGGTGCGTAGCCACACCGAGCAAGTTCATCTCTGAGTCCACAGATAGATGCCTTTCGTTTTTCAAGCTGATGAAGAAGAAGGCAGTAGAATGGATCCCGGAGTGTGAGAAAGCTTCAGGAGCTAAAATCTTACCTAGGCCAGGCTCCTTTGCTCTCAAAACCTCTTCATGGAAACCAACTCTTCCTGTACCTGGAAATTTTAGAAGCAGCAGTCAGTTCTGCCTTGGTCAGGGAAAAACTAGGAAACTAGAAGGCGATATACTACATCAACAAGTCTCTACTCGATGCAGAGACGAGATATCCGAAGATTGAAAAGCTTGCCCTCACACTAGTCACTCAAGCTCAGAAATTAAGACCCTATTTTCAGGCCCACACCATAGTCGTCCTCACCAAGCACCCGTTAAGACAGGTGCTCTTAAGGCCAGAGACATCTGGACGATTGACTAAGTTGGTCACTGAGTTGAGTGAATTCGACATTGAGTACCGATCTCGTACAACTATGAAAGGTCAGGCTAGCAGGCTTTCTGTCCGAGCTGCCTCAGATAAATTGGCCTACCGAGCTTGGTCCTCAGGAAGCCTGAAATCTGTTCGTCGACGATTCTTCCGGCAAACAGGTATGTGGAGCGGGAATAATACTCATATCCTCCAGAGGTGAGAAACATCTGTGTGCTCTTTGTTTCAGTTTCTTAGTATCCAATAATGAAGCAGAGTAAGAAGCACTTTTGGCTGGCATATGACTCACTCTTAGTTGGGGGGTAAGTTACATCAGAATATCAGGCCAAGGTTGACAGAATGCAAGCATATATGAAAGAAGCCTTGGCCATGCTGGGAAGGTTCAAGGAGTATGAGCTGACGCAAGTGCCAAGAACAGAAAATATCTTGGCCGATGCCCATTTTAAGCGTTGGCCTCCTCTTCCGAGGCCGAGCTCGTGATTTATGTCCCGGTGGAGTTTCTACCAGAAAATAGTTTTGGTAAAACTGGTACCAACCAATAGGTTGGCAGCCTCAGCCAAAATCAATCGTGGATGGACTTGATTGAAAATTTTGTACGAAGTGGCAACCTTCCCATGGATAAGGTCAAAACAAGAAAGGTGCGAAGACAAGCTGCCAGGTACTCTATAATAGATGATCAGCTCTATAGGCACTCTTGGAGGAGATTCATGCAGGCGTATGTGGCAACCATTCTGGCGGAAGGACTTTCGCATACAAGGTTATTCGTCAGGGGTATTATTGGCCAATGATCCACAAAGACGTTGTAAGGATAGCTCGAAAGCGCGACAATTGTCAAAAACATGGAACAAACATCCGAACTCTAGCAGAAAATCTCTCGCCAATCTAAAGCCCATGGCCTTTTGCTCAGTAGGGGTAGATCTGATAGGACCCCTACCGACCTGTAAGGGACAAGTCAAGTTCGCAATTGTCGTTGTTGACTACTTTACTAAGTGGGCAAAGGCTGAACCTTTAGCACAGATTACTGAGCAGAAGACCACGCACTTCATCTCTGATAACGACAAACAATTCGACAACGCTAGGTCCCGGTCATTTTGTGAAGACCTCGGTATTCGACACTTCTTTTCTACTCCAACCCATCCTCAAGCCAATGGTTAGGTAGAAGCCATGAACAAAATCATCAAACATACATTGAAGGCCAGACTCGAGGAAAAGAAAGAAATGTGGGCCGAAGATAAGCCGCAAGTCCTCTGGTCATACCTCACCACCTCCCGAACAGCGACAGGAGAAAGACCATTCTCCTTAGCTTTCGGGATGAAGGCTGTCATACCAATGCAGCTCGGGATACCGACCTTGATGACCTCTTACTTCGACGAATCTAGGAATATGGAGGGTCAACATACCAACCTAGATCTACTCGAAGAAAAAAGAGAACAGGCACAACTCAAACTAGCAGCATACTAGCATAGGGTCTCTAAATACTACAACACGAAGGTGAAACATAAAAGCTTCAAAGTTGGTGACATATTACTAAGAATGATCTACAGTTAAAGTGCCTTAGGACTACCGACTATATCGGAAGCCACCGAGAAGAAGGGCCCGAGCCCTAGAATGCCTTGGAGGTATCGAGCTTGTACCAATCAAGAAGATGACTACAGCCAAGAGTGCCTTGGGGTACTGACCTAGAAGGGCAGATACTTGAGAAAGAGGGGTGATCTACCCTTGAAGAGCCTGTACTGACCCAAAGGGGCAGATACCACTGAGAAGGAGGGGTAATCTACCCTTGAAGTGCCTTGGAGCGGTGAACAAGCCTCTACGGAGAAGAGAACCTTTGGGTTTAGAACGCCTTGGGGGGTCAAATAGTCTCTACCGAGGTGAAATATCCGCCAACCCCGTATTTTGACAAATACTGGGAGAAAACTAAACGACCTTATTTTTCGACAGACACTTGAAAAAAGCCAAGTAAAAAGCTCGAATACCACAAAAACTAAGAAAACAACAAGGGTAAATAATTACACAAAGTAAAAAGCTCGAAGTGCATGAAAAACAAATCTGAACAAAAAGATATGTCATTAAGATTGGAGCAAAATACAAGGTAGAACAAAAAAGAAGAAATCACTAAGTCACGCAGGCCCATAGCAAAAAAGAAATATAGCTGACACCGAGGAAACCCTCTATAACCCCAGAGCAGTAAAACGATGTAGGATCTCAGTCAGGTTGACTGGCTCCTCCTCCTCGCCTGCTCGGCGCGTCTCCTCCTTAGAATCTATGGTCTGCGGCAGATCGGACGAAGTCCCTGGAACAGCAGAAGTAGTACCCTGATCGGTAAGAGAGTCCTCGGTCCTGGCTTCCTCCTTTACTCCCCCCTCTCCAGCATTGGCTGACCTGGCCCACACTTCGAAGCCCTTCCAGTCTACTGAGTCACCAAAAATCTTTTCCAAGTCTGCTCAGTACAGGGTTATTGCATCAACACAGGCTTCTTCCACTCGGGCTTGGTAGACTTCTTCGACCTTTGCATCAATAGTGGCCTCGAATTGTGCTCAGAATCTGGTCAGCTCATCCTGGATAGATTCCACCTCAACCTCCTTTAGCTTCAACTGCTCTTGAACCTTGCTCAGCTTGGTGTCTCGAGCCGCAACCTTAAACTCCCAGATCACCGAGTTGGTCTAGGTCTCTTTCACTACCTCTTGAAATTTTCAAAAATCCCCTTGGAGGTGGCGGAGATTGTAGACAGTCTGAGCAGCAACCTACAAAGCCAAAAAGAACAAAGTCAGAAACAACAAGGAATAATACATGAGCAACGAAGGAAATTTGTAAACAGACTCACCTCAACTGATTTCATGAAGGCATCAACCAAGCCTTCAAACATATTCCCGTCCTCCATCAAGGACGAGACATAATTGGAGATGCTAACTTGATAGGAATCGAGGTTCAGACTGATGTCCCCAATCTTGTTTGTGAGGTGCTCAGCCTCCCCAAACCTTGTCTTCTTGCCAGGTCTCTACTCTGTAGAAGCAGAGGACTTCGACTTGCACCCAACAAACCTAGCCTCCCTGGCAGGTGTGCCCGCTTGCTCAGAGGAGGCTGCAGGAGTTTTCTCCTTGGAAGCGAGAATTTTCTTTGGGGCACTGCTCGGAGATCTTAATGTTGACCCCTGGGAGGCCTGCCTGATCAGAGGCAATGTTCTTCAGTTTGGTCGGGTGGGCAACATACTTCCCGGCAGCACCTCTCTTAGGTGCCATTTCCTTTGGCTTATCCTTCTTCTTCTTCTTTCCCTTTTGGTCAGTGGAACCAGGAGTAGCAAAACCTAAACCACAAACACAACATCAACTCAGAATTCTCACACAGATCTGTATAAGAAAATCAAGACATTTCAAGCAGAACTTACGGCATGAGAAGGCATTCTTCTCTGTAATAATGCCCGCCTTGTATAATCTCTTGGGCATTAGAATGACCTTGTACCGCCGGTCTGCGTAGGGGAGCTGGTAGATTTCTTCTACCAGAGAGAAGTCAAACCTTTCCTCCCTGTTCGGTTTGTCCCAGGTACCTGTCAAGTAAATTGAAAAACATGAGTCTCCACCGAGCAGGAATAAGATTAGAAATAAAGATAAGGGATGAAGGGAAGCTCGGTACCTGGTTTTTTGAATGTGGTTGATACTCCAGCTTACTCCGCCCACTCTCCAGAGGCGAAGAACCACTTGTCTTTCCACGACTTGTTAGAAGTGGGGTTCTTGGTAATCAAGGGTTGGCCTTCCTCAGCACCCTGATGGGCTAATGCATAGTATCACCAGCTATATCTCGGGTGAGACTTTAGTCAGAATACCAGGCCGAGGATGTCAAAATCGAACTCCGACCACCCTCTCTCTTTCCAGAGCACAAGACAACTCAGAATTGCCCTCCAGACATTCGGGTTGAGCTGAACAAGAACTACTTGGATTTGGCTGAGCAGGCGACAAAGGGGAAATGGGATGGGTAGGGTTAACCCATCCTCGAAGAAGTTGGTGTACAAAAAAACCTTCTCTTTCCTTAGGGTTGCTAAGACGGTCCCCCGGAACAGGTACCCTCAACCCAACAT
The DNA here is from genome assembly GCA_035771175.1 of Paratinospora sagittata. Classification (NCBI taxonomy): domain Eukaryota; kingdom Viridiplantae; phylum Streptophyta; class Magnoliopsida; order Ranunculales; family Menispermaceae; genus Paratinospora; species Paratinospora sagittata. Next base: position 14,668,723 of record CM069608.1, read on the forward strand.
AGATAGGTATGTCGACTTCCTTCCTTAATTGAGCAAGATGGTGTTCTTTTATCTTGGAGGGAACACGGTCAACCGAGTAGAATACCTCACCTACACCGGACACTAGAGGACGACTCGAGGTACTGGGCTCTGTACTGCCGAGCACACTCTGTGACTTATCGACTAAGAGGGGCGACACTTCAAGCACCTCCTCATCCTATTGGGTAGCCTCAGAGTCCTCCTCGAAACCTTTTTCCTTGGAAGACAGAACTACGACATCCCCTCAAACCCGAGGGTCAGCCCTAACTTTCTCTTCTCCTTCAGGAAAGAGGTCCTCATAGGAAACATCCTTAGAAGAAATAGGAGAAGAAACGTTCTGGTCTGTGGGTGGATCTACGCTAGAAGAAGCCATCTAAATAACCTAAGGATTATACAGATGGGCTGCCTAACGTGCAAGTATGGAAGACCAGAAAATGCCGAGCAAGTAATTACCGATCTCTTTGAATCGCAGTGGATGAATGGTGAGCAAGTGACAAGTTCTCTATTTATAGGTGAACGACCTGCAAGGCGTAATGATGAGTACGAATCTCAAGGCAAAATCAACGACGAGTATTCAATGGACGTGCAAGAGTGGCTAAGCTGTTAGGCGGCGTACGTCTGCGCAATTTTTAGAGCACAACTGTCATAAGCATTAAATAGTTCGGTATCTAACATTTAGTCTAAAGTCCAAGCAATTAGTATTGCTCATAGCTTGGGGGGTAACTGTTGGACCATATACCGAGCATAAGACATGTCAGCCACGCTTGTTTCACCAAGTAGGATGTAATATAGACCAGGTAAATATACCGACTTGGTCTGAACAAAGAATATGGATCTACTCAACCATGCACAAAACTCGAGACATGGTCGTTCCTACCGACCTATACGACATATTATTCGCGATGATGACCAGATCAACATGAGAGAACTCCAGGTCGGCGGGTTGGGATACCGACCTGGATGACAGGTTAGTATCTATAAAAGGACAATATCAGCCCTGTCGGACATGATGTGTCCTACTACCTCGAGATACTGAACTCCTTTTCGACTATATCTTTGCTTACAAGCAGACAAAATGAAAAACTCCAAACCGACATATCGATCTAAATAGGTCTACGATTCCAAAATGGATGACGACCGAACGCAGGTTCAGATTGGGATAAGGCGTGATTCACTGCGATAATGTCGGGATTTACTCCTTATTCGACTATGATAAGGCCTGAAGCTCTACTGGTTCGACTAGGAGACTACTAAGTCATCCTAATCCCATAAGGATCGCACCAGATCTTCCTAATTCTACTAGGAATCAAATGTTCTCTTTCAGCACAAGAGTGATTCCTAATTCTACGACAACTCCATTACAAGTCTAAAGACCTCAAGCCCTCTAAATAAAAAGACCATAATCCCTAAAAGGGAGGTAAGCAATTCTCGACCTAGTTCAGTACTATCAACTCTACGGAGTTTTGAACTAACTTAGGCATCGGAGGGTCTTTGGTTGACACCACATCGATGTTCTTTACGATAACCTATTCTCTATTGTTTTCCTTCTCTCAGATAATCGACCTCCGGCGATTTCTCCAGCACTCCGACGAGTTCTAGGTCAACATCTGCCCTCCACCTCATCGTCTACTGGTGTTGATCAAATTTTGCACCAACAATATATATCATTTAAATCCTAAAATACAAGATAGGTAGACTTAAAGTGATAAACATTAGTTCCAGTCCAACTCCAAGATTATGAGCATATGAACGTATATGAACAATTAAAATTTAGTTTTTAGCAAGCTCATTTCATAAACAAATTCTTTGACTATGTTCATAGAAACTCATAGCTTATTAAATGGATGAAACTTCATTAAATGAAGTCATGAAACACATTCCATTTAGTATGAGCATACAATTTACATAAGATAGTGAATGCACACGTTATGCTACAATAACAGTGAACAAGATATATATATATATATATATATATATATATATATATAGATAATATGAACATGTTCACATAAAAGAATGGAAGTAACAAATATGAACTTTGCAAGTTCATACTTCCAAGTTGCATGCTTGTATGCTTTGCATTAAGCAATCATTGAACAATATAATTAGGCATTAAACAACTTCAATGTGATCAACACTTTTAGGCAAGCATAGGCATTATAGATCAAAATTATTTGATTGAGCTTAAAATACTTCCAAGTATCACAAAAAATATGTAAATCAGCATGTGTGACGACATAAAGATATGGAAGATGCCCAAAATGATTAAGGCCTAAATGTTTTGAGCTTAAAATATCTAATCTTAGGTTTGCCCAATTGACTTTCTAATGTAGAAGTCTTCTTTCTCTAATCTCAATTGAAGCTCTAAGTCCTTTTTCTCATTAGTAACATTAGCTACTAATTGAGTCAACTCTTCTAATTTTTCTTGAAGAATGATATTTTCATTTTTTATGTCATATTTTTCTTCAAGAATGCTCTTATTATCCTCAAGAACACTTTCATAATTATTTTGGAGAGTTTCCAACTCATCCATAACATTGGATATCATGTTCTTGAGCTTCTCATTCTTTTGGATGAGTTTGTGAAATTCACGTTGAAGCTTTTCATGAGCTATAGACAAATCATCAAAAGAGAAATCAATGACACTAGTAGAACATTCATCAATATTAGAAATAAAACATATATGTTCTACATTCTCCTTGTCTTCACATGAAGATAAAGAAGTATATGAATCATCATGAATTTCTTCTAATTTGTTCCAAATGTCTTTAGATGAGACACATGAAGAAATTCTATCTATGTCATTTTGGGAAAGACTAGACATAAGTATATTTCTAACTAAACCATCAAGTCTAGCTAACCGTTTTTCTTTCCTATCTCATTTCCTCTTTGATTTGGGGACTTCAAACTCATTTATGAACCTAATAGGCACATATGGTCCATTTACAACAACATTCCACATATCACGTGATTGGGCATTAAGTAATGCACTCATTCTACTCCTCCAATATATGAAATTTTGGTCATTAAGCATGTTAATCTAATTGCCCTCTTGTCTCGTACAAGAAAATATATTTTGATGATTATAGACCATTCTCATTAAGATACTATTGCATATATATTGCACATCCAATTATGCATGAAGATTACTCAAGTTCGATGATGCATGGTGGAAGAACTATTGAGATAGTTTTTAGACTTAAGACCACGATCGTTCGAGAATTATTCTTTATGTTTTTAGAGTCATTTAGGATTGTAGAATCTCATATGTCACTTGATTTAGTAGATACTACTTATGATGCATATTTGCATATTCGCATGAATTTCAAAAAAATAAAATGTTTTTGATCGATTTGTTTTTGAAAAATTTTTGATTGGTTTTAATCACTGTTGATGAATCTTTCAATGATTATTTTGATACGAATTTATTGAGCTTTAAACTGATTAATCAAGTTTTGAAAATATTGAAAAATATCAAAATCAGTTTTCAGTGCTCCATCAGGGCGCTGATAGTTCATCAGGACGCTCATGTGATGGTTAGTCACTTAGTGGTGAACCAACATGTCAGGACGTTGATGAAATGTCAGGACGCTGATGGTGTATAAGTTGAAATCTGTTCTATTCATGTCAGGACGAACCAACCTAATGAAATGTCAAGCTGCATTTCTGCGATTTCTTTTTGTTTTAAACACTTCAGAATGCTACTCGCGGATTAGCGCCCTCATTGGTTTATGGATTTTAAAATCTTCAAGCCCATTAGGAAGCTCACAATCTAGGAGTGCCCTCGAGCACCCTCAAAGGAATAACCTACAAAACTGTGTGTTGTGCTTCAGGACGCTAACGCCTTATTAGGATTATTGCACAATACTGTCAAAAAGCTGATAACTATGTCAGCCTGTGTAGTTTTCTGAACTTTCTATTTTCTTGAAAACACAGAGGATTCAGGTGTTGTTGCACTATCTGAATCAATCCATTTTCTTGAAACAATTTGATCGTTTAATTTGAAATGGATTTGAGCGCCAAAAATTCTCTTGAAGACTGAGATTAAGTGTTGTCTATATATATTACACTCTAAGCTTTTGAGCAAACAACAACTAAGATACACAACTGAGAAATGTACAATTTAGTATTTTTGAAATTATTTGTGCGAAAAGCTTTTGAAAGTTCTGCTATCATTTTCGCAGCAAAAGCTCTGATCATTTTGTGAAAACTCTGATACATTTTTCTTCAAATTTATTGGTTCTCATAACAAATATTTTTTCAAATCTATCGAAGAAAAGAAGAACTTGGAACCTGTAGTATTTCAGCCGATCTTCATTATACATATTCTACTGAATCATTGTCAACTGGGGTTCAAGGAAAGCTCTGTAAGTATTTCGTTGATTCTTGGTGAAGGAATCTAACTCTATACTTGTATTTCAGATTATTGAGTGACTGTTTGTGTCACTTGGTTTGAGCAAGTGTTACTAATGGTATAACGATTTTCTCACACTTGTAAGTTGAAAAGGTGTAACGGTTTTCTCACACCCGTAAGTTAGAAGGTGTAACGGTTTAATTCTCACCCGTAAGAGAATCAAATATTGGAGTTTGAACAAAATCCTAACTGGGAGGTTAGGTAGTGAATGTAGGCAAGGCCGAACCACTATAAATCCTTTGTGTACTGTTGCGTATTGTTTCTTATTGCATTTTCTCTAAACACCGCCATAACCTGCTGAATATTATTAACTAGTTTTACAAGAAAGACATTAACATGTTATTGTCCAATTCACCCCTCCTCTTGGACACATCCGGGCCAACGAAGCATAGGTGGAGTCAGTAGATTATCACCTAAGTCAAATTCTATGGTATTGGCCATTTTGATCTTTGGCTCAAGGATGTTAAGCCTTAAATCACAAGCACCCTCTCTGATACAACTTGTTGGTCCAGTAATTCCGTCTAAGAGGGGAGGGGGGGTGAATTGGTCATTGAAAATCTTTGTTTTACCTTTTGGTTAATTTAATTAATCAATTTAAGTATGCAATAGGTAATAACTAAAATTATAAAGTGCAGGAAAAAATAACAAATGGACACAATGATTTAAAGTGGTTCGGTTCCCCTTGAACCTACTCCACTACTTGACCACCCACGATCAGGATTTTCCAAATGCACTAAGTCTATCTAACTTACGGGCGTAGATAGAAGCCGTACAAGCTAGTCAACTTATGAGCGTGACAAGAAGCCGTAAACCTAACCAACTTGCGGGTATGGCCAGAAGCCATACAATCTAGTCAACTTACGGGTGTGACTGGAAGCCGTAAACCTAACCAACTTGTGGGCGTGGCTAGAAGCCGTACACTAACCAACTTACAGGCGTGGATAGAAGCCGTACAAAGAGAGGTATAGTCCTTGTTGACAAACACATCAACTTTACATTCAGGGTTACAAATGATATTAAAAGAAGTTCTAGGAACTCTCTCACAATTCTAGCATACAACCTTGTAATGAGTAATCCAAACTATTCCAACGACAATATGTTAAGTGAAGTGCACATTGAAATAGTCTTTCAAAAATACATGCAAACGATTCAAAATATGTTTATGCAAGTTCAAGAATCGTATGCATACATGTATTTTCAAATATTGATTCTAATTGTGATGATTGAAGCACAAGAATCAATATGTAAGTTCTTGATTAAAACTTATTGATTCAAAGATATAGATAAATATTCAAGTGTGTGAATCAATATGCATAAGTTGTGATCAAGGAAAAATCGATTCAAATAATATATGTTAAGCACAAAAATCGATATCAAACACAACACATGAAACCATAAACCAAGATGATATAAGTTGTAGGACTAAAATGGTTTCACACAATAGAAAGAAAAATAGTTTTAATAAGATAGTAAATCAAACAACAAAACCGTTTCTACTCAAACACAAACACAAGAATCATATATAAAAGAGATTTTACCCAACTTAGGTAAGATGAAGCTCATAGATCCTCTGAAATTAATGTGGTTGAGAGATTTCTCCTCCAAGAATGATCAAGATCAACTAGTATATACTGTAAAAACTCAAGAATAGCTTGATCAAACACTTTAGAAATCATTTTTAGTTTCTCAAAGGTTTTGAAATGATTAGGAGAACTTTTCGAAAGGTTGAATCAAAGATTCAAATGAAGTGAACTTTTGCAATCAAAAGGTGTTTAAAATAGCTCAAGAACTTATTTAAAACTCAGAGATAGAGAGAACAAAGATTCGGCACAAGTTCTAAGAATTTTGCAAAAGTTGCTAGCAAATGAGCAAGGTGTGGTATTTATAGAAAAATACCTACCCAAGGCATAGGAATGCGTTCCTTACATGAGGAGCTCGTCTCTGTTTTGAAATTTGAAAAGTTTCAAATTTTCCTCAAATGCAGGAGCGCGTTCCTTATTTGAGGAGTGCGTTCCTCTATTTGTCCGTTGGACATAGAAGCGACGTTCTTCATTAAGAAATTTAATTTCTATGAAAATTTCTCTTTTGCCCTTTTTTGCAGGAGCGCGTTCCTGGTAAGAGGAGTGTGTTCCTTCAATAAGGAGCGCATTTTTATTTCACTGTGTCACTCCCTAGTGAAAAACCCAAGAGCTCGTTCCTGCACACAGGAGCGCATTCCTTGACACAGTTCAAAGAAATTTTCACATTTGAATATAGGAATGCGTTCCTTGGCCACAGGAGATCGTTCCTTGACATTCAAAGTGATAGAAACATGATTTTTAAGTCTAGGACAGTTCAGAACAAGTTTAAACACTTAAACCAACTTTAAAGACATTTTGAACATGTTTAAAACACAGTGAATGAAGAAGAACCACGTGTAAAACACTCGATGAATATAGATAAAATAAAATGATCAAAACATACAATAAAACACACGTGAACCAGATGAAATCCCTGCAAAGTTGATAACGTAAGTGCATGATAAACAATAATATACATATGCATGAATAACAACCTAATCTATATGATTGCATGATAAACAAGATAATGAACGTGCATGCATGATAAATATAAATGATATAATACGTGCATGATTATCTAATAACCTCTATGTAAGTATAATAATGATGTGTGCATGATTTTGAAAAGATGCAAATTATACTGTGGTTAGAACAAGTAAAGATTACTCTACAATACTAAGATTCTAGACAAAACATGACAGACTTGAAACTCTTTATTCTTCGTGCTTTATTGTTTTATCCACACGCTTTGACAGAATAGTTAAATTCATATGATATAGCTAGTTAGTACTGAAACAACTCAGTCAAAGATATTAGTATCGTGATTATATTGTTTATTAGCATCAAAACACTTATGCCATGGAAGCTGATAAAAACTTTGTAAAAGTATCTGCAAGCTTGCAACTTGGAGGAAATATGTCATGGAAGGATGAAACTTTGCTTGAACTTGTCACGGACTATATGGCAATCAATCTCTAAGTGTTTTGTCCTCTCATGGAACACTGGATTAGCGGCAATATGAAGGGCTGCTTGATTGTCACACCAAAGAGGAGAAATCCCAAAGTCTTGTAAAATATAAGAAAGCCATTGTAACTCACAAACTGTAGACGTCATGCTTTTATATTCATCTTCAGCTGAGGACCGTGACATATTTGCTTGCTTCTTGGTCTTCCATGACACTAAAATAGGGACTAAGAAGACACAATAGTTTGTCAAAGACCTCTAGTATCAACACATGAAGCCCAATCATCATCATAAAAAGCGTGTAATTAGAAAGAGCTCTTAGAAGGGTTGAATAAGCCTATTGAAAGACACCCTTTAAGATGTCTTATAACATGCATAGTGGCATCCCAATGTGCTTGAGATGGTGAATGAACATATTGACTCAATTGCTGAACACTATAGCAAATATTAGGCAGTGTAAAATTGAGATAAAGTAGACGACCAACAAGCCTTTGAAATTTGTCAGGATCTTGAAGTTTTGGCCCCATATCATGAGAAAACTTGTGAGCTTTAGGGAGTGGAATAGAAGTAGATGTATATATCCCTTCTATTGCTCTAGCAATTTCAAGACCAAGAAAGTATCTCACATAGCTAAGGTCTTTAATGGTAAATTGGGAATATAGGAACTTCTTGACAGCCAAGATATCTTCATTAGAACCAGTGATTCGCACATCATCCACATAGACAATCAAAGCAAGAAAAGGAGTGGAAGAACTCTTAACAAAAAGACAATGATCATAAGCAAATTGATGAAAACCAAAATTGCACAACTGGACAGTGAATTCATGATTCTATTGTCTTGATGCTTGTTTAAGACCATATAGGGAACGTTTTAGCAAACGTACATCACTAGGATTTGCTTTTGTGTAGCCTTGATAAGGGAGCATATATGCTTCTTCATCCAAATAGCCATGAAGGAAGGCATTATTAATATCTAATTAATGTATAGGCCATAACTTAGCTTCAACAATAGCAAGAAAAATCATGACAGTAACTAACTTAGCAACAGGTGAAAAACTATCAAAGTAGTCTTCACCCTCAACTTGATTATATCTGTTAGCTACAAGCCTTGCCTTAAACCTGTTCACACTTCCATCAGGATAAAATTTAACTTTATAGACCCATTTAGAACCTATAGCCTTTTTGCCTAGAGGTAGTGAAGTTAACACTCAAGTCTTGTTTGCTTTTAATGAATGAAGCTTTTTTTCCATTGCATCAACCCATTCTGCTTGAAGACTAGCTTGTTTGTAAGAAGTTGGTTCATGCATAGTAGACACATTAACAAGGAAAGCCATATATGATGTGTTATTTCAATAACCCTCATCTCCTGTATGAGAAAAAATATTTTGATGATTACAAACCACATTCCTATGGATATTGTGTACATGATTATGCATGGATGATTTAATCAAAAGCATGGTGGAAAAGAAGTCAAGTTCGTGATCAAGATGAAGACCATGTCTATTTAGGAATCTAGTTTTATGTTACTAGAATGATTTAGGATTGTAGAATGTTAGCCATCATCTGATTCAACAAATCATTCACTTCATGAATTTCTCATGATTTTTTATAAGTTTCAAAAACCTTTTGATATTGAAGAAAATGATTTTAAATGATTTAATTTGAAGGTTTTTCGACTTATCTTTGGAACATGTGCATGATTTCTAAATGTTTGATTTTATCCAAAAAGCTCAAGCTTTGATTTGATTTGATCGAGTGTTGGAAAATTAAATTTTTAGAAAAAATGTTTTTCAATGTCTTTTAGGTCGCTGATGGGCCATCAGGGCGCTGATGTAGTGCCTAGTCACTTAATATCGAGCCAACATTGCAGGACGATGATGGACCATTAGGGCGCTAATGGTTTCTGGGCTTGAATGTATATTGTTCAAAACATGACGTTGATCGAGTATTAGAGCCCTCATCGAATGAACCTGGAAAAACCAGCAAACGCATATTAGAATGCTAACACGATATCAACGCCCTCCCTGAGTTTCTACTAGGTTTCTGAAAAATAAGCCCATCATGACGCTAACACAGTATTAGCGCCCTCCCTGAATTAATTGACAAAAACTCAATTTTTTAGAATAGTGTATTTTGGGACGCTAATGCTTATTCAGGACGCTAATGCGACACTATCAGAATTTTTGAAAAAGTTGTCAACTTGTGCATTCTCTGATACTTTCCATTTTTGTGATTGTAAAGAGATTTCAGGATTTCTCGAACAGTTTGAATGTATACTCTTTTGGGAAACATTTTGACCGTTGATTTTGAATTTCAAATCAAATGCCAAACCTTTCTAAAAATAAAAAATCAGACGCATTCTCTATAAATATTTTACTTTGAGTCATTGAAACAAAAAAAAAACACAAAAAGGAACGAGATAGAAATCTTTTTTCCCCAATTTTTTGAGCGTTATTCTGTTATCACTACTGTGAAAATCTCTTTGAAAATACTTTGATACATATTTACCTTATGGATTTATCGATTCAACTTCGTACATATCAAAATTCATCGAAGGAAAGAAGAGCAACATACCTCACACTTTTAGTCGAGCTTTATCATACATTCATTATTGAATCAGTGACGGTCTGAGGTTCACCTATTGCTCTGTAAGTATTTCTTTGATTTTTGGTAAGAGAATCAAGCTCTCGAGTCTGTATTTGATTTGTACAAGTCGTGTATGCCACTGAGGTTGAACAAGTGTTGCTCAAGTGTGTAACGGTAATATACAAAATCCTAGTATGGGAGATTAGGTAGTAGAGGCAGGCAAAAGCCGAACCACTCTAAATCTGTGTGCACTTTGTTATTCGTCTGTTATGCACTGTCTTTGTTCATTAACTGTCATTACTTAATTATATCTGTAAATAAGTTTTATTGAAAGGTAAAACCTGCTTCGCTGTCGAATTCACCCCCCTCTTGGACACTCCTAGGCCAACAATTGGTATCAAAGCAGGTTACCCATCAAAAAATCTAAAAATCTTTGATTATCTATAACAGGCCAAAATCATAAAGATACTATTCTCGATGAAGGAAACTCCACCAACAGATCACCTCTTTTCAAAAGGGATAACTACCTTCATTGGAAAATTAGGATTAGATTTTACCATAGAGCCCAAGACCTAGAAATGTGGGATGTTGTGATGAACGGTTGTCCAACACCTACCAAAATTGTCAATGGTGTGACTGTTCCCAAGGAGTTAGATGAGTGAACAACATAAGAAAAGAAAAGAGAGTTATTAAACAGCCACGCTGTAAACATTTTATTTAGTAGTTTATCTTGTGATGAATTCAATAGGGTTAGTACGTGTGAAACAACCAAGGAGATTTGGGAGAGACTCGAAGTAACCCATGAGGGGACTTTGCAAGTCAAAAAGGCTAAGCTTCGAATGTTAGTTGAAGTTTATGAAACTTATAGGATGGAAGAAACCAAAAATATAGCGGAAGCCATTGCATGGTTCACCAAAAACTTGAATGAGATGAAGACTTTAAGAAAGATTTATGATCAAGAAGAAATTGTTATGAAGTTCCTTAGAGCATTATCTAGAGTATGGGAACCCAAATCCACGGCCATTGAGGAAGCCAAGAACCTAGCCGAGTATACTTTCGATGAACTTTATGGTTCATGAGTTGAAACTGAAAAATAACAAAGCCCAAACTAAGGTTGAGGATAAGGAAAAAAAAAACCATAACATTGAATGTAGAAATCAAATATGAAAATACTTCAGAAAATGAGAGTACAGATGAGGATATAGCTATGTTGTCTAGGAAGTTCAATGAGTTAATTAGGAGAAAAGGAAAGGGAAGCTCAAGTGCTAAAGTCCACAAAGGAAAGAAGTTTGAAGGTAAACCCACTAAACTCATTTGCTTTGGTTGCAATAAACCAGGCCATGTTAAGAGCGATTGTCCTAACACGTATAAGAAGAATTTTAGCTCAAAGAACAAGGACAAGAAAGTGTTGAAAGCTACATCGGATGGCACAAGCTCGAGTGAGAGTGATTCGAATTCAGACCACAAAGCAGTTATTTGTCTTATGGCAAACACCGAAGTAAAATCCGAACCATTTAATGAAAGTATTGATGTTCTTAATTCTCATGTTAGTAATATAGTAAAAACTAAATTAAGTAGAGAAATTAAGAAAACGAGAAGCTTAAGAAAAACTTAGAAGAAGTTCTTGAAGAGATTGAATCTCAACAGGAGGATCTTTGATTAGCTATCCTTAGATAATGAACAACTCAAAAAAATGATTGAAAAAATGAAAAATGAAAATGAGTTGCTTAGAAAGAAAAATGAAGACTTAAATAATATAGTGCTTAAATTTACAAATGGGCAAAAATTATTTGATATGATGCTAGGATCTCAGAGATGTGCATTTGATAGAGCTGGTATAGGTCATACTCAAGGGTCAAAGCAAAAAAATTACAATACTTTGCTGACCAAGAGACCTAAATGTCATAATTGTAATAGAGAAGGCTATACTATATTAAGATGCAATGTTATAAATATGAAGAAAAGAAAACTTGCATGGGTTGAAAAGAGTATTTTTGTTGATGCTAACATGCATGGACCCAAAACAACATGGGTACCAAAATCAAAAGTATTTTATTTTGTGCAGATAAGCAAAAATGGAGACATATGGTATCTGGACAGTGGATGCTCAAGACATATGACTAGTGACAAGTCAAAGTTCTTGTGCATGGAAAGGAAGAAAAGAGGGAACGTGACGTTCGGAGATAACAACAAAGGTGAAATTGCAGGCAATGGAACCCTTGGTAATGATTCTCTTTCTATTTCTGATGTACTGTTTGTTAAAGACCTAAAACATAATCTTTTGAGAATAAGTCTTACGTGACAAGGGTTATGGAATTTCTTTTGAAGCAAATATGTGCATCGTTAGGCATTCTTATAATTCAATTGCATTTATAGCATCCAGACATAAGAATGTATATTGCATTGATTTTGATGATATGGAAAAGAAAAATATTACATGTTTGAGTGCTATATCTTGTGATGTTGCATGGTTTTGGCATAGAAGACTAGCACATGTGAGTATGGATAACATATCCAGGTTAGTAAAAAATGATCTTACCAAAGGTATTCCAAAATGAATATACTCAAAAGACAAGGTGTGTAAACCATGTCAATTGGGCAAGAATACCAAATCATCTTTTAAGAGAAAAAAATATTTGTTTACTACTAGAGCTCTTAAATTGATTCACATGGATCTTTTTGTTGTTGTCCAATTCATCCCCCCCTATTGGAGATTCATGGGCCAACATGATGCAGTTAAATTAAGAGAAACAAAATAAGGAAAAGTGAGAGGGGTAAATGATGAAGTAGAGGATGATCCTGAAGAGTTATTAACTGCAGGTATAGAAACAATATGCATTATATTAGAAACAAAATCTTGCAACCAAGCTAGTTTTTTCTTAAGTCTAGTACTTTGTCTATGTGTAATCTTGTATTATAATGCAATAAATCAGAATTAGAAATAGAGGGAATAAGAGGAGATGTAAAAGGTAAAATAGGGGTTGTAGAAGATGTACTAGTAGTAGAATTAATGTCTTCATCAAAAGAAATATTTGGCAAGGAAACTTTAGAAGGATTCGATGTTATGTCATGATACGGAATAATAGACTTATAGAAAATGACATCTCTAGTAATATAAACTTTATGAGTATTGAGATCATAAACTTTGCAACCCTTTTGGCCAGGACTATAACCAACAAAAACACATTTAAAAGTTCAAGGAGAAAATTTATCTTTATGAGGTTGAGTGTTAGTGGCATAACAAAGGCAACCAAAACATTTAAGGGTGTTTTAATCTGGAGACTTTTGATAAAGAAGTTCATAAGGAGATTTCCACTGAAGAATTGAAGTGGGAAGTCGATTAATGATATAAGTGGCTACTAATATTGAATCCCCCCAAAACTGTTTTGGTAGCTTAGATTGAAACATAAGAGCTCTAGCAACTTGTAAAAGATGCTTGTATTTTCTTTCAACCGCACCATTTTGTTGTGGTGTGTAAACACAAGTCTTTTGGTGAATGATTCCAAATTGAGAAAATAAGGCATGACAATCATTGTTGACCAATTATGTACCATTGTTTGTTTTAACTGACTTGACTTGAGCTTGAAACTGAGTGTGTATCTATATGAGAAAATTCTTAAGAATATGGAAGGTTTGGTGTTTGGAATGAAGTAAAAATGTAACGCTCGTACCTTAGGATGATGTCATTTTGACCTGTAGAGTACCCGTATACGTATTTTGATGCTCGACGCACGTAGGTTCGAGTGTTTTTGCATGCTTTTATGTTCGGTGTGCGCATAAGTTTCAAAATGATCGGAGACCTTTCGGCATCAAAAATGTCAAAAATCAGGTTCGGGGGCCAAGGAGCTCGCTCTTTGCATTGATCAGAGGTAAAAATGGCCTTAGTGCATGGAGGAAGAGCACACTCCATGGGCATGGCCGAACTGATTTTTTAATCAATCTCTAATGGAATGCGCTCCATGATTGGAAGAGCGTGCTCCTTGAAGACTTTTTGAAAATTTTGAGACCACCAGCTAGGTGGAGCGCGCTCCATGATTGAAGAAGCGCGCTCCATGAAACCAAAATGCAAAAAATGAGATTTTGGGCTAATGGAGCGCGTTCCATCATCCAAGGAGCGCACTCCATGCTGGGAAATCTGAAATTTCTAGTGTTTGGCAGATTTTTCTTGTGGGCCCAAAATTTTCTATAAAAGCAACCAACACTCTATTTTCGGCACACTTGCTCATTTTTCACTTAGAAAAGAGGAAAAAGAGCTTGGAGAAGAGGAAAAGCAGGGGAGAGGAGAAAAGGGAGGAAAATGTTAGGGTTTGGGTGATTCTTCCCCAAATTCCCTCTAAGGTTTGCATTTCTTCCTCATTTTCTTCCTTCTATCTCCTTAGCATGTGTATGCAAGCTTTCTTTTGACCTAGGGTTTAGTATGAATCCCAAATTTTGTGGGTTCTTGACCTAGGGTTTGCATGTTTAGGCTATTTTAGGCTTGTTTATGATGTTAATGGTCTTCCCTAACCTAGAACAACACCTAATGATGTGTTTCCACACATGAATCCCAAAATTTGTGGAGGGTGGTGGAAGAATACATCTAGGAGTTAGGCTTTGCATGTCATATATGTATGATTAGAGGCCATGGGGAACCTATTGATGGTGAAACCCCCAATTTCTAGCAAGAAATTGGTAGGGTTATGTGTATTTGACCTAAACCTAGATTTTGGACTTAGGATTTGCCATTGGACTTGCAAGTGATACATGTTGAATAGATGGGTAAATGTGGATGTGTAGTAGTCCAATTTACTGATCTTGATGGCTAGAAACCCTAGGTGTAGTGCAATTTTGGCCTAAGCCATGTAATTTGGAAAATTGCAATGAATTTGGGGATTTGCCCAAATTTGAGGATTTTGACCTAGTTGATGTCAATTGATCAAATTGACATGAAATTAGTCTAATTAACCCTATTTATGATTGAATGCCTTGTATTATAGTGGTTGGATCAACCTATTGCATTCAATTGGGTTAAGTGGGTTAATTTGGTATTAAATGGTTGAATTGAGCAATATGGAATTGGCTCATGTGTATGAACATTTTAAAATCTTAATTGGCTTTTGTATTGGGTTTAAACATAGTTGTTTGGTATACTTTTGGACTAATTTTCAGTATTGTGTGAACCATGTATGTTGCGGGGATTATGGTTGATCTAAGTCACCCAATTAAGTCAATTAAAGGTTGAGGTGCTTAGAAGTGTGTTGGTGCATTCTAGTGCCTTCTTGTGGTTGGAATTGGATTGGCTAAGTCTAGCCAATCAAGTTGTGAGTGTTTCTTTACTTGTGATTTCTATATGTGGCATTGTAGTATAAATGAGTTTTTAAATGCTTATCTAATGTAGTACTCATGATTTAATAGTTCATGAAATGTATATGAGCATAGTCAGTTGGGAAAGCAATGTGGGTTGGATCTCCTAGCATGGGATTCTCTTTTAGGGAATTCCATTGATGCTAGATGGTGATCCCCAGTTGTGGACCTTGCAAAGGGTTTTATGGCTTGTGTAGATAAGATCGCCTAGACATGGTATATGTCTCGGTGGGGTGATCTTTTTAGCTATACGACCCCAGAAATCCTATCAGATTACGAGTAAGAGGTTGATCTGGCAAGGGGTGTCGTGCACTCTTACCTTTGGATTGACACTTACTCAGGAGGTGTCTAGGATTGCATGTGCATGTTTATAAATGATATGCATTGTCTTGATTATGACATGCTGCATTATATTTGGCATGGATGTATTTTTTTTTATATCCATGTTGTTTAAATGGTTTTAATGACCTTGAAATGTTTTATCTAAATGCATATTTATGTTGTCACTTGTAGAAAACATTCACTGAGCTTGTTGTAGCTCACCCTCATCCTTATATTTTCAGGATCGAATAGGAAGGGGAAAGGGAAAGCTTAGCTGCGGAGCGTTTCCTTGTATTTTGTGACGTAGGTGTTTAGTATTTTTTTGCATTTATTTTGATAAATTGTACTATGTAACACCTAATGCTTATACTTAACATCTAGATGGATTTGTACTTATGGTTAAGTATAATTTTTGTACTTTTGAATACTATGGACTTTGAGAAATTTTCTGGTTGTCATTTTGGGTATGTTTTATATTGATGATCTTATTTATGTCTATATGTTTGATGTTGTTTATTGGGTTTTTGTGTATGGTTATAAGGCTTATCGGGACGCCATGTATATCGAGGGAGGATATACCTGGGGTTTCGTGTCGGTCATGATGTCAAAGATCGTGACAAAAAAGTCCAAGTAGCTCGGCTATAGTCATCAATAATAGTAAGTACATAGTGTGCCCCTGATAATGATTGTTGTTTATAACGACTCCAAATATCTAAATGAATCAAGTCAAAGTTTTAGCAGAATGAGTATGACTCCTAGGAAATGTTAATCTATGTTGTTTTGACAAAGAACAAACATCACATGGTACAGTAGAAATAGTTGAAGAACAAGAAAAAAAATATAAATGCTTTAGTACTTCATAAGAGGCATGTCCAAGTTTTTTGTGCCAAAGCAAATGAGAAAGCATTGAAGATTTATTTGCATTACATGATTCACTACATGTAGTAGAAATGAAGGAATTAGATGAATTATTTTGGAATATTGAGCTATGTAATGGATATGTATTACAGGAAGGTAAAATAGTAATAGAAAAATAAGATTTGTCCAAAACGTATAAACCTCTTGCAACTTTACCCACTACTAAACACCTTTCGGTCTTCAGATCTTGTAAAACACAATAGTTTGGATAAAAAATTATCTTAATACTGGAACATGTTAGGCATCTTTAAGCATTATTTTTGGATGAAGTGTAACATGGCCACTATGTTGAACATGTTTAATTGAGCCATCAGGAAGATGTACTAGTATAAGGTCACGTACTAAGGATGTGTTTTCAAGAAGGGAAAGATCTTTGCACATATGATTAGATGCTCCAGTGTCTACTATCCAAGCACTAAAATCTAACAAATCAAGTGTATTCAAAGCAAAAGTATGAGTCATACCTGCAAAACCAGCTATATGTGCAAATTTGATACTATTCCCACCAACCACAGATTTCCCTTTGATGGCTTTTGCGATTTCTTGTTGTACAATTCAGCTATGTCAAACCTGTCCCTTTATCACTTTCCAACTCATTCACCAAATTGCGAGGTGTATCCACCATATTTTCCATTGCCTTCTTTACTCTTCCTTCCTGCTCCTTGAGCTCTTTTATACCATTCTAGGTAAGCATGCAACTTGAAACATGTTTCCTTAACATATCCACTAACATTGCAATGATCACAATGTCTATCAATTTTTTTTTCCATTTTTCTTAGAAAAACCAACTCCATCTTTCTTGAAGTTCTGTGTTCCAACAATCATAGCATTGTTGTTATTGTTACCAGTAAAAGAAACTCGTACCCCCATTTGTTTCTCAACTCGTAGAACCAAATAGTAGGATGTATTCACACTCGGTAGGGGACTGGTCACTAGAATTTGATTCCTAATATGATCAAATGTGTCGTTTAATCCCATAAGAAATTGCATTAAATGATTGCACAAAGTTATATCGGCTACCTGTTTTGCTGCGCCACATGTGCATTACAAAATAAGTACCGAGCATGTAAGCTCATCCCATAACTTCTTCAGCTTCATGTAATACTGTGCTACAACCATATTTCCTTGAGAAATTGAGTTAATTTCCCTTTGCAACTAATACAACAAAGGTCCATTAGACTCTCCAAATCATTCTTCAAGTTCTTTCCACAACTCTCTGGATTATGTTGTATAAAGCAAGGCTTCAACAATTTTTTTAGAAATCGAATTCAAAATCCATGAAGTTACCATATAGTCAACTATGCTCCATTGCATAAAATCGGCGGCATCTTCATTCCGCATCTTAATCTTTCCATTTTCAAAACCTAATTTCATCTTTGCTCCAAAAGCAATCTTCATTGATCTACTCCAAGAAAGATAGTTATTCCCTGTTAATGGATTGAAAACCAAGATCATCCCTGGATGATCCAAATTTCGTAAATGCAATGGATCACCATTTTCGTATGCCCTAGCTTCTTCAACCGCTGCATTTCTGCCTGATCTCGACATTGAGTTTCTTGACACCTCCGTCATTATTGCACGAAAAACATAGATCTATCTTCATATCTTAATCAAAACTCAAAACCCAAAAAAAAAAGGCAATCCCAGATCGATTGCTCAAATCTTTATTCACAAACACCAACACAATTCCAACGATCCAGTAAAAAAGAAGAAGATTATAGAAAGAGGTAGACCAGCAGAAAAACCTAAAAAACCTTAGAGATCTACTGCTTTAGAATGCCAAAACCCTAGCAAAGGTCCTTGGACGAACATCAATCATTGAGCAATCTTCGAAAGCTTGTGATTGATGATTTGTAAGAGATTATGAATTTGTTCCTAGAGATCTGTTGCTCTGATACCATGAATAGATGCCAAAAAACCATATCTAATAAATGTTCTTTCAACAAGAACAAGCAAGAAACAGAGCATACATTTGCAGAGTAAAGTAAAATAAACGAAGTTGTTCCCATATCATTAAAGCCTCTGTTACACTCAACTATTTATAAAAAAGAAATAATAGACAGTTTCTTGTTATAAACTAACTAACTAAGTTAACTAGAGTTAACTAATCTAATTAGTTAGCTAATGCGGTTAATTAGAACAAGAAGTTGTACATTTACCATTTCTTTAGATATAGCTTTGTATGGACAAGGTTTTATTGGATTCTTTCATATATATATATATATATTGGTGGCATCTTATTGCTTTGTGAGTTTCAATTCTACATTAATAACCTCCAATAACACTAATGTTATTTCTAGTTCATGCAATGACATGCTAGACTAGAACAAATTGGACAAAAGAAGATGATTTGGTCAACTAGAGAAAGTCTTTTGGATCCACTCTTCGGTGTTAATATTCCTAGATGTGAACATTGTTTAGTTGAAAAGTTTACTAGAAAACCATTTGAAAAAATTGGTGCATGTGAATGTTCTCTTAGAGTTAGTCCATTTTGATATCTACTAATCACTTAATGTGAGGGCATGTTTGAAGCCCCTTATTTCATTATATTCATATATGACACACCATACGGTTATGTTTATTTCATCACACATAAATCTAAGGCACGAGATTACTTTAGAAAGCTTATGCTTGAGGTTGAAAGCCAATTACATAAGAGAATTACAATCATTTGGACAAACAACAAAAGTGAGTATTTATTTAAGCATTTTTAGAAGCTTTTGTGAAGAAAAGGATATTAGTAGGTAATTGATAATTCTTTTTATTCCATAACAAAATATCATAGCAAAAGGAGGAAATCATACCCTATAAGAAATGGTAAGATCGACAATGACACATGAAAATGTCTTTTATACATTGGGGAAACATAATCTTGACTACTATCTACATCCTCATTAAGGGTGCCTTTAAAGTTTTTCTAATACTCGTGATGAATTGTGGATTGGAAGAAATCCTGACCATTCATTGTCTTCGACCTTAGAGTTTAATACATTTTATCCATGGGTTTTTTTAAGGGTGTTTATATAAGATACTTTAAGCATGCCAAGGGTGTTGGGTTTTTTATAACCCCAATCAATCAATCTAACACGCAAAGGAAACATACAAATGATAAATCATATAATCAATTTAACGTGGTTCGGTCATTTGGTGCCTACATGCATAGGTAGAGAAATCAATATATATTCTGAAGAAATTATAATACAAGAAGGCTATCCTTCAGTAGTCACCTTTTGTCACACACTCAATCACTTATAATCTTTCAACCTTTAACTCGTTACTCAACCACTCTACCACACTTCAGTCTGAATTATTTATCTCATATTTATAATGAATAAATTAAACTTCCTATTCAACACAAACATACTAAATTTAGAAATTTAATATAATAAAAAACCCAAATATTAGAAACCTATTCAAATTAACACACTGTTTTATTTTACTCATTCTCAAATTAGACACTTTCTATTTGAATTCGAACCAAAATCCCAACAATGTCTACCTTAGTTAAAACTCCAGTAATCAATCTTCAATCTTCATTATAACGCGAAGGAATCTCCAATCACGAACAATCATCTCTCGATTGATCATTCAAACACTCACTCATGCCCTTGAGATGCAACCAATCCATCTGTTTTCAAGGCATGACTCGAACAATCATCCAATCAACCTATCAGACAACCATCTCAAACCTTTGAGATGCTAATCAACTAATCAATCTTTGCAATATATGAAAACGATCATCCAATCACTCGTCCACATAATCATCTTATTCTCTTAAGATGTCAATCACCCAATCAATCTTCGCACGAAGCGAACAAACATTCAGCCAATTATTCAATCTATAATTGCTCAATCACTCAATCTTCACAACACTCCACCACTAACAAAACGTTCCATCTTTTGATGATATCAGGCAACAACATCACTAGATCAAGGCATGTTAAACACTCCACTCTCTCTTTCACTTACTTTGCCCACCTAATGCGTTTTCCTTCTAATATTTGACATTCTACAAGCTACAAAGATACGAAATCAGCCCACGGCTAAGGCGCACCACTAATGGTAGAGGTACTCGGTAACAATCACCCAACATCAAAACAATCCAAGATGCATAAACTCACAACAACCATAATTCTCAACAGCAGTATTGTGTTGCAAGTTTGATCTGGCGATGGTTCCATAGCAATCTTGATCGAAGTTGGCTTTGATACCAATTTCTTAGGTTTTTTTAACACCAATCAATCAATCTAACAAATAATGAAAACATATAAATAATAAATAAAGCAATCACACAATCAATTTAACGTGGTTCAATCAATCGGTGCCTACATCCACAGGTGGAAAAATCAATATGTATACTGAAGAGATTACAATACAAGAAGGCTATCTTTCGGCGCTCACTTCTTGTGATCACACACCCGATCACTTATAATCTTTCAGCCCTTAACTCGTTATTTGACCACTCTACCCACTTCAATCTAAGCTATCCATCATATATTTATAATGGATAAGTAAGTTAGTAGACTTCCTATACAATACAAACACAATAAAATTAGACATCTAATATAATTAGAAACCTACTCAAATTAACACACTTTCTATTTTACTCGTACTCAAACTAGACACTTTCTAATTGAGCTCGAACCAAAATCCCAACAAAAAGTTGGGTCCTTGTCTAATGGCGAGAAAATGGTAGGATACTTAAGATTGAGTCGTGAGATGTTGAGTTCATCAAGGATGTATTCTCAAGTAGGAAAAAGTTTTAAAGACCTTGGGAATACTATGAGATGAAGCCTCAAAATGATTCTAATTACGTACCTCCTACTTCACTCGGTGAAGATGGAGGAACTGATGTCTCTATTAAACTAATGGTATTAGCTCATGGGAGCGTTGTACCTAATGAGGAGGAAGATCTCGAGCATAGAAGAAGTAAACATAAATTAATACCTCATTATTGATTAGAAATTGAGGGGAAAGTGTTCATGATTGTTTCTATAAATGATAATGAGCCGGCCTTCTATATGAGGATGCACTCTCACTGCTTGCTTGCTCGCTCTTTTATATTATACATTGTTTTGTTATGTAGCCAGGTCAAAACCAGGTGACATTTAAGCTCATTTTAGGTCGTTGATTCTTGATTCTAATCTATTTTCTTATTTTATTTTTATTTTCTTTTGAGTCATGCTAGTGGTTGACACATATTACAAAAAAAAAAAAAAAAACTACTTTATTGAGGAAAAGCCTCTACAGTAACAATATCGATGATAATAGGAAAACACACAGTAATCCATACCTAAAGCAAATTGGCGTAATCTGAGCTGCAGTATTACTTTCTCAATTTACCGCTTATTCTACACAACAAAGATCATTGCATTTTTAAGAAAATTAATTAAAATTTTTTAACATTTGCTGAAATTAAAATTTCAAATAAATTAAAGATACAACCAATATTATTATTTTGCTAACATGTATTAATTTGTTTATATTATCTACTAGAATATCCTTTTTTGTTAGAATTAGAAAGAGAATAATAAAATGTTATGGTTGAAAAAGGTTAAAAAGAGACTTAGCATCTAAAGTCAGGTTAGAAACAAATTAAATACTGTATTAACGATATAACTAATTGTAAAAAACAAAAGATAATTATAAGGTCAATTTGAAACACTGACATAAGAGAGAGAGAGAGAGAGAGAGAGAGAGAGAGAACTTCTATCCCTGGCACAAAAAAAAAAAAAAAAAAAAAAAAAAAAAAAAACGAAAAAAAGAATTCAAAACTGTGATTATGAAGTGAACCATAGAAAGTTGCATTGCTTAGTGCTTACATAGCCTTGGAGAGTATTTTCAGCCCACAAAGTTGACAACTTTGGGTCCTTGTTTCTTCTTTGGTTTTACATGATTTTCAACTGCTAATGAAACAGAAGGGTCTTTTGAATGAGTAGTGCTATCCTTGTTACTTTTATCCAGGCCTTCTCCCATAAAATCATCATCAAGATCATCCCCACTGGTGAATTTAATCACTTTTGATCTTTCTTGCGATTCACTACCTGCAAAATAAAACCAGTCTCATTGATCAATCTTATTGGAAATAATGCATATTAACCTAAGAAAGATAATATGCTAATTAGTCACTCCAAACAGTAATCCTAGAATTCAAAAGCCTCTTAGTTGTGTTTCTCATTTGCACTTACAGGATAGAGAAGAAACAAGAAACTGACACCAGTCATGCAGATTTACACTAAAGAACATGTCAGCCTTTCAGGTAAACGAATGTTTAAAGCCGCTTAATCACCCACCTCAAAGATAAATAGATATCATGGAGTAATGGATTTAACAATTAGTGAAAGCATTCCATATACAAGGATTAATAACGTTAAGGGTATTGGAATAAGAACCATCTGACAAGCACGTGTGGGTAATTCTACAAGTAGACATGCTCAAGAGCTTCTAAAGAACAGGTAGGAGGAAGACCACTTGACCTTAATTAAAAAGCATGTGGACGCATCGACGACCAAACCTATCCATGAGCTTCTAAGGAAGAATGGGCAGGACGAAAACCACGCAACCTTACCAATAAAGCAAGTGGAGGCATTTTGAGGACTAAACCTGCCCATGAGCTTCTAAGGAACGAGTAGGATGAAGACTTCGTGGCCTTACCTGTGAACATATGGAGAAGGTTCGTGGTCCAAACTAATTTTACAACAACGCTACATGTGTGAATGTTGGAGAAGGTTCTAAAAGCCTTGCAGGACCACAAATAGTCTGATTATAACCAAGTGTCTACCAAACATTTAGGAGATGGACCTTTGTGGTCCCAGTGGATAAGCATCATGCTTATGGTTCCCTCAAACTCTTGAGCTCTATATATACACTTGATCTGGCCTCTTGAAAAGTATGGGAAAAATTCTCTCTCCAATAGAATAGTGTACAATTCTACCAAGGCTAACTCAAGCATCAAAGTGGATTCAGCAGGTACCACACCGGTGCTTCTAATCAATCTCAAGTGTTCTACTTTTGGATATGACAAGTTTAGGGGCCAAAGTCCAACATCAACAATTGGTGCTAACGGTGGGGATCGACATTGACATTGACAAACCTGTGTAAGGTACTAAGTTTAGGGGCCTACTATTGTAGGTTCAATGCCAAAGACTCGGTCTACATCAAATACATGCCAAAAGGCCTACTGTTGGTGGATTAAACTTTGGAGATTTAGTTCTACATCGACTATGTGCTCTTCCGAGCTAAGACCCATAAAAAGCTTCATTCCCTAACACTAGCAAAAGGCCTTTTCCCAAGGAGAAAAATAAAATGAGTGATGCTGGAGATACGGTGGGCGCCAACGCCCATCACCAGACGCTGGCGCCCAACACCGTTGGATGTGTGTGTGCATCACATACATCAACAGTGCTGGGCGTTGGCGCCCATCGTGCATATAGAATTTTTCAAATAAAATCCCTCGAGACCTACTACAAAGGCATTTTCCCACAAGCTTGAGGGCCCAACATGAGGGCTCACAAGAAGGACAATATCTCACAACGTATGAGGTGGGCCAAAATGAGCTTCACCAAATAAAATATCAAAATTATCCAAGAAATCAGGTGACAAGGAAATACCAAACAGAAAGGTTAAGCCCCCAAAAATGGTAATATAGATCCACTAGACATATAGAGAAACAATTTATACTGTTCAAGACATGGATAAAGAAAATTTTACTGACACAAAACTAAAACTATTAAAATTTATAAGGTTACCTGTATGCGTATCTTCCATTCTTTTTGCGGAGATTTTGTTGCCTTTGTTAGGGCAATCTTTAGCTAAATGTGTCACCCCACCACATATTTTACAGCAACCACCCTGCAGGAAAACAAATTCAAGCACTGCCATCAGCTTAAAAGCAAGCAAACATGGTGCAATGAACGTAGATAAATGGACAGAATGAAATATCCACCAGTGGACAGATTATAGATTTACAGTTTGGAGGCAAATGCAACCAACATATGAAACCAACTACTATGCAGCAATTTATACTTAAGGGTCAAATAAAAACACTCTTATCAATAGTGAAAAGTTAAATGACGATAATTTGTTGTGTATATTCCATTGTACAACTAATTATATCTGATAAGTATTGAAGGCAATATAGACACTTGATGTCAATGCCAGAGAGGGGGATATAGGTTTTTTTTTTTCCCAATAAAAAAGAGTTCTTTGAATCTGAGTTCCTTATTTTGTTTTTTCTGCAAAATCAGAATTCAATTCTTTAATGCAGATCTTAATGGCATCAGATGAGGGATGTGTCTGACACTCAGATTTCAAGAGGGTGGATAGTTGTCTTCTGGAATTTTGAGGAAAAAGATCAAGAGTGTAAGACAAAGATTATCTATCCATTTTATGGGGTTGTTTTTGTTATTTTCCTTGTCCCTCAGTTAGAACCATGGTTCAAAAATTCGCTGAAATTCGGCGATTTTTTTTGGCTTTTTTAACCCCCAAAGTGCGAAGTGAATGTAAAATAAAAAATGCAAAAATTCACCCAAATAATTCAATAAAATTTGAAAATTTTGAAATTCAATAAACTTCGATAAAATTTTTATTTTTTAATTAGAAAATGCAAAAATTTGACAAAAAATTCGATGAAATTCGACAGAGAAGTAAAAAATGTTATTTCATCAATAGAAAACAAAAAAAATACCAATGATTATGTATTATTTTCAACTTCATCAACCAACATTTAAAAAATAATATAACAAGCTAACAAATTATATAATTTATGGGATATGCTTTACTAAAAAGGGAAGAAAAGAAGCAAAATAAATAAAAAAAGTTGAAATAAGATAAAAACTTAAAAATACATTAAAAGAGTTTCTAAAGTCATCTTCTTTTAGTTAACTCTTATAAAAAAATATAAAAAAGCAATACATTTAAATAATAAACTAATAAATTAAGCATGGTGGAATTCAAAATAGCAAAGTATATAGTCGAGAAGCAAGTCACCACAAAATTAAATATCAAAACAAAAAAAAAAGAATTAAGACCAAAAGCCATTATTTCAAATTCATTGACCCACTTAACAAGATTAATTTTGTCAGGTCACTTATGGGTATTTTTATGTATTAAAAGTGTCTATTTATATTAGTTTTTAGCTTATACTACAATAAATTTAGATATTTAAACATATATGCAAAAATTCTCTAAATTTTTCTAATTTAGTGAATTTTTACAAAAATTCTCCATGTCCAATTAAACTTCTCCGAATTAATTCAAATTTTTAAACTTCTCCGAAGTCAAGGGCGAAGTCGAATTTTCAATCCTTGATCAGAACATGAGAGGTGTCATACGATCCAAGTTCTCTCAAATCCATTTGTGTTTGTTTTCTTGCGCACCTTGAGTTCTCATAAAAAATTAAGATTTAATATTTTATCTCTTGCATAATTCCATTACTACTAATATAGGTGATATTACATGTGAAACTTAATGAACCAAACTATGCCTCACTCACATTAGCAATGCTGCACACGTAATGAGAACAAACTAGAGCACTGTGGTCTCTGTTCCAGAACTACAAGGAGATATCACAGCTAATACTGTTTCTGCAACAGTTTTAGGAGTTCGAACAAAGAGATGACAGAAAAATTTGATATAAATTTATACGGTATAGTTGTATACTTATTTTGCACAGCTTTTTGAATTGGATCATTGTTCAAACTTCAAAGCAATATCATAATTACACAATAAAAGGGTCATATAAGTGGACAAAAGACGGAAAGGATCATTAAAAGATTTCTCTACCAATATTTCTCTGCTTCTTCTACAGAAGTAGAAATCATATTCTAATGTGCAGATTGCAATGTACATAATTATCAAAATCATGAACCGGCATTGCATTGTTTGGGAATTTGGCGAATTGAATAGAGATTTAAATCAATGAATCGTAAGATTCATGAACCTTACATGTATTGTATAAAAAACACAAACATAGACACACAGGATACAATTTCAGTTTGGATAAGCCGTCATTTTCATAATAATTGAAGATCTAAAATAGAATTTAACTGAGAAAGCAAAAGAATTAAATTAATTGAAAAATAAATATCACTAGAAACACAAAAATTATGCTAACAGTACCTTTGGAATAGGATTTAACTGAGAAAGCAAAAGAATTAAATTAATTGAAAAATAAATATCACTAGAAACACAAAAATTGTGCTAACAGTACCTTTGGATAAATACCATGTGTATTTTTTGGGCAGTTCTTACTTAGGTGACCACGCTCATTACAGATAAAGCAGTTTGCAAATTTTGTACCCCCTGAATTGTCAAAGAAAGGAATCACGAAGTCAGTAATATCATCAAGGCACAAAAGTACTATGTTGACTTCAAATTCTGATAGCAACATCAACAATATTTAAAGATTACAAATGGGCCTGAGCTAACTAGGAAGTACATACAAATTTAGAACGAACAATCAAGTACAAACAGGCGAAAACTAATAAAAATAAAACATAGGTAACATCAAAGAATTTGGACCAGAGAAGATGCTCTCCATAAATAAAAAAATTAAAAGCTAAATCAAAAGAAAATTGCACAAAATGTTACATGTAAAACGTATATTTAGTGGAATCTTTCATAAACACTGAACGACAAAGTAAAGAACTTTGTATGTAAACTTCACCTTTAGGCAATTTTTTTCCCCTTCTCTAATTAGTATCTCTTGTTCAAACTATAGAACTTATTTCTCCAGACCTACCAAACTACCACTAAATGGTAGCATATAAATTTAACACATCGGAAGAACTGAGAGCTAAAAGTTTATTGACCATTTAACAGAATTACCCAGAGAAGATCTAAATCAGGAAGTAGCTGTTATACAACTAAAATCCTCAGAATCAGAACACATGTTTTCAATCAACGCCTTTTTCCAAAATTCTTAATCACTGGATACAAAGAAGAAGAGACTTACGGATAATCACTACTTCACTCATTTGTAAAGCACTTGCAATGAAGTTTATGTGGGTCTCGGGAACATGGAGTGTGCCAATTGAAATTCCATTGCACTTTCACCAGGAAATTTGTTTGCAGATGTAATAATCACCTGGATTCTATAGTGAACAATTAGATCAATATGGATCCAATACAAGCGTTCAGAAAGAGGGACACTAATGCATTGGGTTGCCCTCTTTCAGAATATTGATTCTTCGCCCTGGCTAAGGAGTTTCAAACAGTTCAACTGCTGAGTTATCCACCCTTATTATTCTTATATCAGCTCGGAAACTCTTTTCACTAATATATTTACTATGTCATGCTTCTATTACACCACAAAATTCACAGTTTACTCCAAGCAACAAGCACTTTGAAATAAAAAGAAAAAAAAATAAAAAAGGAACCATAAATCAACATATGCAAAATTAAGTTAAAAAAAAATTAAAAAAAAAAGGAAGAGAGCCACATACCATCTTGAAGAGGCTGAGGGCATTTAGAAAGGGAATGTCCAGATTCTCCACAATTGTAGCAGAGTTTTTTCTCCTCTATCTCCTCACTCCTGTTTGGACAATTCTTCAAACTATGCCCACGTCGACGACAATGTAAGCATATCTGCAACATTAATCATTCCAAATAGAAAGTCACCATTTCTGTACTTCCAACAACAATCAATTGGAACAAAAGCTAAAAATTTACACACCAGCTTATTTTGAGCTCAAAAATATCAAATAAAACCTAGTTCTATGATTAGGGCCTAAAACCGACTATGGGCCAAAAAGAAAAAAGCAAGAACCAAACCCACCTTGATCTGAACAACCCAGAAAAATGCCAAAGCAGAACGAGTAACTTAACAATCACTCATAGCTATATTCAAGTGTTCAAGACCTTAACTTTCTATTATTGAAGGATACACGTATATCTAAATAACTATGTTATTTTTTCTTCAATTAAGAGAAAACCCAGAAGTTTAACTAACAAGCAAGGAAAAAAACAATCTAGAATAAAAGAAAATTAAAAAAAAAAATCCCAAATAATATTTAAGATCAAAACCCAGTTCTTATTTGACTAAGAGAATGCCAAAATAAATCTTAAAAAAAATAATAATAAACCTTGTTCTTTTCCCACTGAGCCTTTTGAGGGCAAAGCTTGGCAATATGATCTTCGGCTTTGCAAATGAAGCAGCTTTCGCCAGGTCTCATTCCAGGGACTCTAAGAGGGTGTTTTTTGAAGGGTTTTTGGTGGCCAGAATTTTTCAGGGTTTTGGGCCCTTTTAGGTCTCTTTTCTTGGGCTTTAGCTTGTTCTTCTTCTTATTTTTCTTCGAATTTTCAGGGTCTTTTGGGGGAGTGGGTTCTGGCTTTGGAAACAGTTCTGGGTGTTCTGCTTTGTATCGTTTGCGTGCTAATTTCTGCCTTTTGCTCACCATCTTCCTTTCTGTCAATGCTTTCTCCTATAGAAAAACAGACGAAGCAGAAAATCCACAAGTTCAAGTATGCAATGAAGCGAAGAAACTCAGACTACAAAAAGTGAGAACAAAGAACAGGAACAAAACGGAGATCTGAAAGGAGGATGTTCAGCTCGCCGATTTCTTTTTTCTTTTTATTACTCTTTTTATTTCTATGACATCCGCGTGATTTTTGTATTAGGGGAATTTTGAGATTAGGCCATTAAAAATAAAAGAATTTAGTGTTATTAATTTTTTAATAGCAAAAGGGATTTTATCTGAGCCTTGAAATATTTGCTTTTTTTGTTATTTCTTTGAAGATTATGGTTATTGTAGATGAAATAATGGTTAAAAAAACTCGAGATTTCTTACTCTCCAAGAAATCATGGTGTATATATGTACCAAGAATCACATGGAACTTACCCATTTTTGCTCATTAGTTTGGAAACACTAATGTTTGAGTTAAATGTTGATTAATGGATTTAGAACCAAGATTTAAAGGGTTATTTAACTCAACACCCAGATTACCCAAAACTTGGCGACTAACAAAGGGTTTTGGAAATCAAACCCTTTTAATAACATGATGAGATGGGGAGAACCATTCTCAAGGATTAAATGAAGGTTGATTGGGCTCGTTTATGTGGGAAATCAATTAAGGATGGTATGTTTGAAGTAAGGAACCGACGAAGTAAGGGGTCAAGGTTCCCAAGACGGTGAACTAGTTGGTAACGGTATCATCGTGAGTAGATTCTATTCTTCCATCATATGCATATCATCATACTCTAACAATTGTTTTATATCATGAATCGTATTTATATGCTAGTGAATGACATTAGCATGATGATGAGTTAGATATTTAGATATATTTTGAGTAGGTTTTAGATGATTTTGAGGTTAGTTTATTCATTTATTAGGTTGGTTTATGTTAGTTTTGATTTAGTTATTAGTTTAGTCATTTTTTTATATATGATGCTTTATTTCGGTTTTTACATTTGTAAGTTGGTTAAGTTGATTATATAAGTGTGCTACTCGTTAGTTTTGCTTTGTTTTGTAGGTGTTTAGATATTGTAAAAGTTGATTTGGATGATGGAAACATGTTACATGAAGATGGAATGAAGATACATGAACATACTGTTAATCTAATTGCCCTCATGACTCGGATGAAAAAATATATTTTGATGATTACAAACCACATTCTGATTATGATAATATATGCATTGCACATCTAATTTTACATGAAGATTCACCCGAAGGCTTGATAGTGCATGGTGAAAAAGCTATCAAGATCAAACTGAAGACCATAATCGTTCGATGACATATCTTTGTGTTATTAGACCGTGTTTAGGTTGTAGAATCTTTGTTATCATACGATTCAACAAATGTGCGGTGATTGTATGGTTTAGTCGATTCGATCTTAAAGTATTTTTCATTGATTTTATTGATCACTCAATGAATTTTCAAACGGTTGATTTCATTCAAAATACCAAGTGTTTAATATTGTTTTTATCGAGCTTTAAAATGTTGAAAAATATCAAAACTGTTTTAAGTGTCCATCAGGACGCTAATGTCTCAGCAGCGCCCTCCTTTACTTGGTTAGTCAGGACGCTGATAAAGTTCTAGGTTAAAAATGTAATTATCTATCAGGACACTTACGTCTTGAGTAGTGCCCTCATTGATTCAACCAAATGAACTTATCAGGACACTGATTGAATATCAACTTGCTGATTGAACTTAAGTATTTCATGTATCAGGAAGCTTACGGTTCAGTAGCGCCCTTATGTTATTTTGTTTTTAAAACGAGTCAGCACGCTCATCGTTCAACACTTAAGGACGTTGATAGTGCATTTGTTGGGGTCACTTATCTACCAGGACGCTTACGTTCAAGTAGCGCCCTCATAAGAACCAACTATGTAACTCATCAGGACACAAATTGAATAGTAGCATACTCATCGTTTTTATGGTTTTAAAAGTCTTAAGTAAGTCAGGACGCTTACGTTCAAGTAACGCCCTCCCTTCATAGTTCAGTAGGATGCTCACGTTGTTTGAGCGCCCTCAAGAAACAAAATGACAAAAGTTGGCTTTGCGCGTCAGGACATTGATTGACTAATTAGGACGCTAATCCAACACTGTCATAAAAGCTGTCAACTGTACACTTTTTTCAGATTACTTTTTTAGAACTTTTTGAACCTTTTTAGAACGTTTTAAAACTTTACCAGAACATTCTATTGTCATGAATGATCATAAGATTTAGGTATTGTTGTCGTAATTGCACAGACTGAATCAATCCTTTTCGAGAAAGAATGTATTCGTTGATTTTGAAATAACTTTGTGCGCCAAAACATTCTTGAAACATGTTCAAGTCCAAAGCGCCATTGTTATCTCTATATATATGCTACCTTAGAGCATTTGAAAACACAGAACAAAAACGAGAAAACTGATAACTTATTCTTCAAATCTTTGAACAGTTTTTACTTGTGCAAATACGCTTGAAAGTTATAAGTCTATTCGCTGCATAAACTCTTGATACTTTGAAATATTCTAGATTTGTCGATTTTCATTCAATATCTTTTCAAAATCCATTGAAGAAGAAGAAAGCTTTTCGAACCTTTTATTTCAGCTACACTTCATTATATACTTTGTTGAATCTGTGGTAACAGAAGGTTCAATCCAAAAGCTTTGTAAGTATTCCTTTGATTATGAGTAAAGAAAATCATATCTCAATCTTGTATCTCGGTTATTGGTGACTGGTTAGTCACTGGAAATAAAGCAAGTGTTGCTCGGTGTGTCAAGGTTGTTCTCAAGCCTGTGAAGTTGAGAAACGGTCAAGGTTGTTCTCAAGCTTGTGAAGTTGAGAAAGTGTAAATGGTTTGATCTTCACCTGTAAGAAGATATGTTAGTGGAGTTTGGACAAATCCTAATTGAGGAGGTTAGGTAGTGGATGTAGGCACGACTGAACCACTATAAATCTTGTGTGCATTGTTAGCTAGTTGCTTTCATTATTGTCATTAAGCTATCTTTGTCATATCTTGCTTAACCTGCTTTCATATTTTTACCATTTTAAAAGACTGCTAAGTGTCCAATTCACCCCCCTCTCAGACACATCTGCGCTAACAATTGGTATCTAAGCGGGTTAACCATCAAAGTATCTAACAATTTTTGATTAAGAATGACAGGACAAAATGTTAAAAATGCTTAGCTCTCAGGTGAAGGGAACTCCACCTACCAGCCACTCTTGTTCAAGGGAGATAACTATTTACATTGAAAAACCAAGATTAGATTCTACCTTAAAGCCCAAGACTTAAAAATGTGGGATATTGTGACAAACGACTGTCCAATACCTACAAAGATAGTAGAAGGTGTTGTTGTCCCTAAAGAGTTGGATGAATGGACTGCTAAAGAAAATAAGAATGAGTTGTTAAACAACCAAGCTGTAAACATATTATTCTGCAGTTTATCGGTTAGAGAATTCAATAGATTAGCGCGTGTGAAAATTTGGGAAAGATTAGAGGTAGCCCATGAAGGAACTTTGCAAGTTAAAAAGGCAAAACTCCAAATGTTAGTTGAAAAATATGAGACCTATAGGATGGACGAAACTGTTATCTCAATGAACCCCATGTCATGAATGTTTTGATGATTGCAAATATCTCAAATCTGTGTATCTAATGATCTTTTCAAGTGTTTCAGATTTATCAAGAATCAAGATTAAGGAACTATACTCGCAAGCCTATTGAACATCAATTAAAATTCTGAGTCTATCAGTACTTAGATTGTAAAGTCTATCGAACAATTTGGTCTCAGCAAGATTTACTCATTTTCGTACTTTGATCTTAAAGGTACTTTATGATTTCTAAAGTATTTGATTTGATTAGAAAAACACCATGATTTCAATCATGTTTTATCGAGCTTTTAATCGAAAAATCAAAAACTATTTTTATAGAGTCTTTCAGGACGCTAATGTTTTAGCAGTGCCCTCCTGGACTTGATGAGTCAGGACGCTGATAAAATATTAGGACGCTCAAGGTTGAATTGAACTGATTCATAAGGACGCTTACTTGTAAGTAGCGACCTTCCTTTAGTCAACCTTTGAAAGTATCAGGACACTGACTTAGTTTCAGCTCGTTGAAAGTTCTCTTAGTTTTTAATTAATTTCTATATTTAGGGACGATAATAGTTATAAGTTGAATAAACTATTAGGACACTACTTGTGTAGGAATGCCCTCATCCTTAGAATCAACTTAATAACTTTCAGAACGCTTACTGTCCTTCAGCGCACATAATATTATTTGAAAATTGTTTTAAAATTTCAAAACGCTTGCTTATGAGTAGCGCCCTCGTGTGTTTAAGTATTTTAAAACAAACCAAGACACTAATTGTTGATTAGCGCCCTCAGGATTTAAGTTGTTTTAATCGTCAAAGTAAGCCAAGACGCTTACGAGTCAGTAGCGCCCTCAAAGGAGCAAAATGACAAAAATGATATTTTTGTTGTTATGACTCGTACATCTTTTTAGACACTTTTCAGAAAAACTTTTCACACAAAAATCAAATTTTTGTATTTGTCAGAGATCTCATCTGATTCATGAACCACGTCTCTTAGACTTTCCTTATTCATGAATTTGGAGAATATCAGAATATTCATAAAATGCCCAGTTGCCATTTTCGTGATACATTCTAGTTGTTGTAAGTTAACGTTCATATTTGAAATTCAAATTTAAATGAGCAACAACTTCATCTCTACAAGTCTATAAATACCAGCACTTAACAATCTGTTAACCACTGAAAATTCTTTGAGCCAAAACACTTTTGAAAGTTAGTCGAATTTTCATCTGATTAAAAAAGCTTAAGTGATTCTGGTTTCAAAGCATTTTCTTTGAAACTTTGCTTATTCAAAAGATTTTCATACTGAGCTAAATTTCTATCTTTATCTGAAAATCCATTTGAAAGCTTGAACTGTTTTCACTCAAATTTTCAGCACTATTTTAACTTATATCATTATTGCTAAAAGGAAAATTTGAGAGATAGTTCATAGGATACAGTTGTACTAAATTTCATATCTTGTATACTGTATCAAGATTGTAACAGTAGTTAGATAAACTACTGAGTTGATATTTTTATATTTAGTTTGCAGTGACTGGTTAGTCACTGGGCCAGAGCAAGTGTTGCTCCAAGTTGAAACGGTCTTCTCACACATGTAAGTTAAGAAACTGTAGTTGTCACACCCGTAAGTTGAGAATGTTTAGGTCTGTCCCACACCTGGAAGTTGGGATAGGTTGGTCTCAATCCTGCAAGTTGAGCAGTGTAACGGTTGTTCTCACATCCGCAAGTTGAGAAAAGTTGTAATAATTTGATTTTCACCCGTAAGAGAATCCCTTAGTGATAAGGTTTAAAATCCTAACTGAGGAGGTTAGGTAGTGGACGTAGGCAAGTAGCCGAACCACTATAAATCGATTGTGCATATTTATTTATATTCCGCACTTTAATTTTGCCATTGTGGTTAATTTTAAATTGACTAAGTCTCCAATTCACCCCCCTCTTGGACATATCTGGGCCAACAATTGGTAACAAAGCAGTGTTGCTCTTTAAAGAAACTTCACAACTTCTTTGATAAATGGCAATGACCAGAGGCACTGTCATAGAAGTCGGTCAGCCTTTAGATAGACCACTTCTGTTCAATAGAGACTGGTTTAAAGATTGGATGATAAGGATGAAATCCTTTCTACGATCTAAGGATATCAGTCCATGGGAAATGGTTGTAAACGGTTGCACCATGCCCAACAAGCCTATTGAGCTATGGACAAATAAGGAAAGACAAAATGATAAGCATAACCCTCAAGCTGTCTATGCCTTGTACTGCTCTCTACCTGAGGAAGAAGTAGAAAGGGTAGTTCATATCGAGCGTGCCAAAGAGATTTGGGAAACACTCTAATCATTTTAATGTGAAAAGATTAACAATTAAGATGAAAAGCTCAAAGAGTCTGATAGACTATTTGATGCCTTTGAGATATCAGAGAATGAATCTCTCGATACGACATGCAATATATATCAATCCATTCTTGTTGGAATGCAAGAACTGAATTAGGAAATACTTGCAAAAATATCTCTAGTATATTTCTATGATAAGCTTCCAAAGAAATGGAATGATAAGCTAATTATGTTAACTGAATCTGTTGAACTATGAGAAATGAGTTTAAAAGAGTTTTGTGATCTTTTAAAAACCATGGAAGGAAAGGATGAGAGCAAAGACCTTGTTAGAACATTAGAAGAGCCACTTGTCCACTTTAGGGTTTTAGATAGTGAGTCAGTTCATGATAACATTCAATGTTTTATACGTCTAGTAAATGAACTTGAACACTTTGGAAAAACCATCTCTCACTCTACTTTAGTACAATACTTTCTAAACAGTTTTCCTGAAAACTAGAAATACAAAATAAAGTTTCTAAACGAGTTTTCAAATCCATTTGAAATTAGTTTTCAAGAAATTGATTATATTTTGAGTGGGTTAGAAACTTCATTCGAGAGAGAAGACATTCTTGCAAATGCACCAAGCAGGAACGGAAGTGAAGTTGCTGATGATATAAACACAATGAGTCAACAATCCTCAGCAAGCACATCCAGGACGCTCAATGAGAGATCTCCTGATAGAATGTCGAAAATGAAATCAACATGGAGAACGAAGATAATGAATTATCTCAGCTGCTTCAAAAAGAGCAAGAGTGCACAAGTCAAGGACTTTGCAGTACCTTGAGGTAAAAGTCAAAAATATGCAAAGGTATAAAAGTCACTCTCATCACTGCTGATTTTATTTGAATATATTTATCAGTGATTATTAAAAATGATTATCTTTAATCATGCGATGCTTAGAATGCTTAAATATTATCACTCATGATTAAATTCTTAACGTTTGGTTACTGATTATTCAACCATACATTACTTAAGATTAATTGGTCAAATTTGATTAAGTGTCCACAAGTAAACTAACAACGAATGAGGACGCTAATGTGCCAAATGACTTTAGTCGATCAAAATCACCAGTCATAAGAAGGACGTTGATTGGTCACAAACGTTAGATAAATTAGACCGCCTTTAGATATTTATTAGGTTGCGACACATGTGAGTGTGTGTCAGGAGCGAGCTTATAGCTTCTGCATCATAAAATTAAACCTTTAGTGACCTAGCAGTCACTCTCCTTTTTGATGCCCTAGGAGGCTTCGACGAGAACTTACTAGGAATCGTTTCAGGATTTACTACTGAACCTTCATCTTTAACTTTTGGTAAATCTTGATCTCTGTTCATTTTTTTTGAATCCTTTGATTCCTATTATGTCAGTTTCTGCCTTGTTGCCTCAATTCTTTATTTCATTTTGTTTGATTTTCAATGACACCCAAACCCGAAAAGCTTCGCCCATTTTCTGCAAGAAAGAGAGCTGCTTCTCTATCATCACCTCCAGATGGGAGTGTGAGACCAAGAACTGAACCAACTAAGGTCGAACTGGCTGAGGAACCCACATCATCTGTACCTAACCTCCTATTGAAACCGTGTCTAAACCATCTCTCCCACCTTCCTTTACCCAGATAAGAAGAAAGGGAGACAAAATAGAGAAGCTCGCTAACCGAGTTGTAATCGATGGATGTTTTGTCGATTTTGAGTTCTTCATTAACTCTCACCTAGACATTTTATCTTTATTTGAGTTCCAAGGCTGGACCAATTTACTTACCTTCAATTCGAAATGGTACCCCAATCTCGTCAGCCAATTCTATTTGAATTTGGTCGATAAACCCTGTTCAGGATTTATAAAACAATCAATGGTAAAGGAAAAATCTATTGATATTTCTCCTAGATTCTTTTCTGAAGCATTTTCTTTGCCAAGTGATGAAAGTGCCCACTTACTTTCATTCACTAAAGATAAAGTCCAGTATCCAGGCTAAAATAGCCTCTCTGCTCTAAATCTTGTTTCGAAGAAAAAAGACCACTCGAGTGTCGACAAGAAACTCACCAACCAGTCCTTTGAATTAATCGCCAAAATAATCCACAACATCATTACCCATATCATTCAACCTAAAATCGGCAGCAGGGGTAATGTAAATGACTTAGATTTATTCTTGATTTGGTGTATTATGGAAAAGAAGAAAGTGAACCTCGCCCACATTCTCATGCATGTTATAAATACTGTAGTTAGTAGAAGAGGAGGTCTTCCTTTTGGAATGTACCTTACCACATTATTCGAGAATTGTGGAATTGATTTCAGTGGAGAAGAGTGCAAAGAGATCAGCAGATACAACTGCGTTGGTCAAACCACTGTAAAATTAATGAGCTACACTTATGTCTCTGCATTGGAGAAATGGTTTCCAATGTCAGAAATTTCACATGTAGGAGAATCTAGTAGAATGACTAGAGCCAGTGGTGAAGATGTCTCAGCAATGGAGAAAGAAGCTGCCTAAGCTTCAATTACTCATAAGGAACAGGTTGTGCAAGAGCAAGCTATTACCATAGCTGGCATTGAGCATGTTTCAATTGAAGATGTGGAAATTGAATATGCAAAACAAGTTGTTCATGCTGAAGAACATCTAATGGAAGAGGTGACCCAGATTGCTTAGGCCGTTGTTGAAGAACAACATCTGAATGAGTCAGAAAATGTTGATGCAATCTTGGAGGAAATCACCAGAGAAAGAGTCAATGAGAACTCAAATAAAACCATCTCCATTTGATATCCCTGTATCAATGGAATCCCAAGACTCGAAAAAGACTGATTCTAATGGTGAAAAATGTCAAGATTTAGAGGGTTATGATCTGGCTATCATACCTATCAGGGAGATGACATGAATGTAAAGGCTGATGAAGAGGATCATATTGAAAATTTTCATGAGGCCAATGTTGAGTTCTAAGTAGAAGATGAAATGGAAAATATTCATGAGGAAAACTCGTCTAATCATGAGTCACCTTCTTATCTTTCTACCAATGAACCAATAAATGAATTCTTCAGAGAGGAAGATTTCCTGAGAAGAGTGGGAGAAGATCATATTTTTCTCATGTCTCAGCTAATGACTCGTTTAGGACAGAATCAAGTTCAGCTGAAGAATGAGATATTGACAGAGGTCCGAGAATCCTTGAAATCTCAGGACAGAGTTGAGATTAATGAGATGAAAGATTATAATTCTCACATTATCCAAACAACTACATTGCTTGAGAAAGTGGCACAACAAATGGACCAACAGTTAAGTGACATGCAATCTTTGCCTACTTCATCAATCAATAATGATCTGGTTAAGGACATTTGAGATAACTTGCAACAAATAAAGCCATTCATGAAAACCTTCGCTGCAACAATTCAACCAAGATCATCAAGCTCTTAACCACCTCAAGCCAGACCTCAAACATCACAGAGTCACTCAGCCCAAGCTACATCAAGTCATACTTCGAGTGCTGTGACTGCATAATATTTTTGAAGAACTTCAAAGCTTACGAGGGAAAGTGGTTGACACCTATAAAGATAAGTCCATTTTTGACACTTTGCAATCAGTTTTAGATGCTATCTTGGACCAAGGAACTAGCAAAACAATGCTTGATCCAGTGCTGCAGGCTATCTCTAGTCTGAAAGAGAACTTAGATACTGCAAGGCCAACACAAATAGAGGATAACAGACTAACTAAGATTCTCGACTTGGTTACTCATGCTGTTGAAAAACTTCACAACTTGGAGAACAATATGCCTTTTTTTGCCACAAGCATTATGGATATGTCATACATTGTTATCATAGTTGCAGATCGAGTGGGAGGAGTAGTAGGCTTCTTTGAAGACCTCTTCAAGGCAATGAACAGTAGACTACATTTTACTGTTTGGTATATTGCCTCGAGTATGAAACGTTTTGCAATGCTCTTTCATTTGTTGGAGAAGAAAGGTGTAAAGGTTCCACCTGCATTAAGAGCTCCAGCCTTCACACGACCACAAGGACCAAAGGAGTCTGACAAGCTTCTTGGGATATTAGAATGTGAAGAAGAAGAAGCATCCGATGAAGAGTCTCTCCTAGAATCAAAAGAAGAGTGTCTCCACCCCGGATCCCTCATCAGAGACTTTCCCAGATCCCAAATGCAAACGACTAATCAGGCCAGAATTTAAAGATCACAAACTTTCTCCCGATTTTGCTCAAGGCCTTACGGAGCGAAAAAATAAAGGCTTCAAACCTCGTCCACCTCTTGATCCATTTAAATTTGGTGTTTCTAAGCATGCCCACGAAAAATTCATTGATAAATCTAGGCAGTCTGTTGTCATTGACAAATTTGTTAGAAGCTTGGGAAAAGCTCACGTCGTTCCTCAAAGCCACGAGCGCCCAGGAAACCTAAGGAATCTGAACGTAGTTCCAGTGGATTCAAGAAGGATGAGGAGGCCGAAAGAAAAAAGAAAAGGGAAGGGTCCAAGTACAAGCTAAGCCTACCCACTTTTTGATGTTTTCAAAAATGGGAGAAGAAAATGGAATCTATTAAGGCTAAGTTAGCTCAAGAGGGAAACTACAAGTCAGAGGGAGTCTATCCGGGTTTCTGTACAATATGTTGACTGTATAATTATCATGTTCTTGTATACTGTGATTGTACTCATATTGTAATTTATATGATAAAATCAGATATACTTGACATGCTTGTAGATATTCTTGACATACTTGCTACTCTAAATTCGCTATATGTTTGAATACATAAATATAACTATCTGCATGATCTATGAGTATTTGAAATCATCAAAAAGAGGGAGATTGCTATCTAAATGAACCCCATGTTATGAATGTTTTGATGATTCCTAATATCTTCAATTTGTGTATCTAATGATCTTGTCAAGTGTTTTAGATTTATCAAGAATCAAAATCAAGGAACTATACTCACAAGCCTATTGAACATCAATTAAAGTTTCGAGTTTGTCAGTACTTAGATTGTCAAGTTTATCGATCAATTTTGTCTCAGCAATATTTAATCATTTTCATACTTTGATCTTAAAGCTATTTTATGATTTCTATAGTATTTGATTTGATTAGAAAAAGACCATGATTTCAATCATGTTTTATAGAGCTTTTAATCGAGAAATCAAAAACCATTTTTACAGAGTCTTTCAGGACGCTAATGTTTTAACAGCGCCTACTTGGACTTGATGAGTCAGGACGCTGATAAAATATTAGGACACTCAAGGTTGAATTGAACTGATTCATAAGGACGCTTACTTGTAAGTAGCGACCTCCCTTCAGTCAACCTTTGAAAGTGTCAGCAAGCTGACTTAGTTTCAGCTCACTGAAAGTTCTCTTAGTTTTTAATTAATTTCTATATTTAAGGATAGTGATAGTTATAAGTTGAACAAACTATCAGGACGCTACTTGTGTTGGAGCGCCCTCATCCTTAGAATCAACTTAATAACTTTCAGGACGCTTACTGTCTTCAACGCACTTAATATTATTTCAAAATTGTTTTAAAATTCCAGGACGCTTACTTATGAGTAGCGCCCTCAGGATTTAAGTCATTTTTATCGTCAAAGTAAGTCAGAATGCTTACGAGTCAGTAGTGCCTTCACTTCATTGTTCGGTAGGACGCTGATGCTCCATGAGCGTCTACAAAGGAACAAAACGACAAAAATGATATTTTTGCTGTTATGACTCGTACATCTTTTTACACTTTTTCAGAACAACTTTTCGCACAAAAATTAACTTTTTGTATTTGTCAAAGATCTCATCTAATTCATGAACCACGTCTCTTAGACTTTCCTTATTCATGAATCAAGAGATAATCAAAATGTTCATAAAATGTGCAGTTGTCATTTTCGTGATACATTCTAGCTGTTGTGAGTAAACATTCATATTTGAAATTCAAATTCAAATGAGCAACAACTTCATCTCTACAAGTCTATAAATACCAGCACTTAACAATCTGTTAACCACCGAAAATTCTTTGAGCCAAAACACTTTTGAAAGTTAATTGAATTTTCATTTGATTAAAAAAGTTTAAGTTATTCTGGTTTTAAAGCGTTTTAATTGAAACTTTGCTTATTCAAAAGATTTTCATACTGAGCTAAATTTCTATCTTTATTTGAAAATCCATTTGAAAGCTTGAATTGTTTTCACTCAAATTTTTAGTACTGTTTTAACTTATATAGTTATCGCTGAAAGGGAAAATTGAGAGATAGTTCATGGGATACTGTTGTACTTAATTTCATATCTTGTATATTGTATCAAGGTTGTAACAGTAGTTAGATAAACTACCGAGTTGATATTCTAGTATTCAATTTGCAGTGACTGGTAAGTCACTAGGCTAGAGCAAGTGTTGCTTCAAGTTGAAAAGGTCTTCTCACACTCGTAAGTTGAGAAAGTTTAGGTTTGTCTCACACCCGAAAGTTGGGATAGGTTGGTCTCAAGCCTACAAGTTGAGCAATGTAATGGTTGTTCTCACACCCGCAAGTTGGGAAAAGGTGTAACGGTTTGATTCTCACCTGTAAGAGAATCCCTTAGTGATGAGGTTTAAAATCCTAACTGAGGAGGTTAGGTAGTGGACGTAGGCAAGTAACCGAACCACTATAAATCGACTGTGCATATTTATTTATATTCCGCACTTTAATTTTGCCATTGTGGTTAATTTTAAATTGACTAAGTGTCTAATTCACCCTCCCTCTTGGACATATCTGGGACAACAGAAACTGAATCTATAGTTAAGGCCATTGCTCGGTTTACAACAAATATTAATGAGATGAAAACCTTAGGCATAAGTTATGATCAAGAAGAAACTGTTAGAAAGTTTTTGAGAGGTCTACTTATAGTTTGGGAACCCAAGGCCACAACCATTGAAGAAGCCAAGAATCTGATCGAGTATACCTTTGATGAGCTGTGTGGTTCATTAATGGTTCATGAGATTAAATTGAAAGATAAGAAATGCCCAACCAAGGTTGAGGAAAATGAGAAGAAATCTATTACCCTCAATGTTGAAATTGAATCTGAAAATGATTCAGATTCAGAAGAAGCTATTGCTATATTATCTAGGAAGTTCAATAGATTAATTAGGAGAAAGGGAAAGAGTGGTTCAAGCTCAAAATTTCACAAAGGAAAGAAATTTGAAGCAAAACCTGTAGAATAATTTTGTAATGGCTATACCAAACCAGGTCATGTTAGGAGTGAGTGTCCAAATAAGTCTAAGATGAGTAACTCAAGAAAGAATGACAAAAAGGTTGTCAAAGCTGCTTAGGATGACTCAAGCTTTAGCAAGGATGATTCAGATTCTGATCATAAGGCTGCTATTTTCTTGATGGAAAATACTGAGGTAAAATCTAAAACATTAAATGAAACTGTTATTCTTGATACTCATGTGCATGATCTTGAACTTAGAATCAGTAAAGAGGTCAAGAAAAATGACAAACTCAAAAAGAGTTTAGAGGAAGCTCTTGAGGAGATGGAGTCTCAGCAAAAAGAATTAGATGAACTATCCTTAGATAATTTTCAGTTTAAGAAAGTGATAGAAAAACTGAAAAGTGAAAATGAATATCTTAGGAGAGAAAAGGAAGACCTTAATAACACAGTGATCAAGTTCACAAATGGTCAAAAGTTGTTTGATATGATGCTTGGATCACAACGTTGTGCTTTTGACAAAGCATGATTAAGATACACACATGGGTCAAAACAAAAAGAGTATAACACTCTACTAACCAAGAGACCGAAATGTCATAAGTGTCACAAGGAAGGTCATACCATGTTGAGATGTAATATTATAAATAGA
Source organism: Paratinospora sagittata (assembly GCA_035771175.1). Lineage (NCBI taxonomy): Eukaryota > Viridiplantae > Streptophyta > Magnoliopsida > Ranunculales > Menispermaceae > Paratinospora > Paratinospora sagittata. The sequence continues at coordinate 14,711,489 of CM069608.1, forward strand.
AAAAAAAGAAAATATGCATGGATTGAAAAGAATGTTCTTATTGATGCTAACATGCATGGACCCAAAGCAACATGAGTACCAAATTCAAAAGTATTTTATGTTGTGTAGATTTACAAAAATGGAGATATATGGCATCTGGACAGTGGATGCTCAAGACACATGACTGGAGATAAGTCAAAGGCGGGAATGTCACATTCGGAGACAACAACAAAGGAGAGATTGCAGGCATCAGAACTATTGGTAGCAATTCTTTATATATTTTTGATGTACTTTATGTAAAATGGCTAAAGCATAATCTCTTGAGCATAAGTCAATTATGTGACAAGCGTTATGATATTTCATTTGAAGCAAATAGGTGCATAATTAAGCATGAAAACAATACTACTGCATTCATAACATCTAGGCGTAAGAATGTTTATTGCACAAATTTTGATGATATGAGAAAACAAAATGTTACATGTTTAAGTCCTATATCTTGTGATGATGCATGGCTTTGGCATAGTAGAGTAGCTCATGTTAATATGGATAACATATCTAGATTAGTCAAGAGAGTTCTTGTCAATTAGGGAAGCATATTAGATCATCATTTAAGAGCAAGGGGTATCAATCTACCACTAGAGCTCTCAAATTGATTCACAAGGATCTTTTCGGACCAACCAAGACTCAAAGCTTGGGAGATAAATCATATGTATTCGTGACTGTTGATGATTTCTGTAGATTTACATGGGTATTATTTTTAGCTCATAAGTTGGAAGTATGTGAATTGTTTGTCAAATTTTGTAAAAGAGTTGAAAATGAAAAAGGCTACAAAATAAACATAATTAGAAGTGATAGAGGAGGTGCATTCGTCAATAAAAGTCTTGAAGAATTTTGTAATAATCAAGGTTACACTCACCGTCTATCAACCCCTAGAACACTTCAGCAAAATGGTGAAATTGAGACGAAAAATAGAACTTTGCAGGAAATGTGTAGAACAATGCTAAGTGAGTATAATGTTGGAAACTATTTTTGGGCAGAAGCTATAAATACTGCATGTTATGCAATGAATAGAATACTGATTAGGAAAAAATTGAACAAAACACCATATGAATTATGGAAAGGGCGAACACCCAACATCAGTTACTTTTGAGTATTCAGATGTAAATGTTTCATCCAAAATGATAAGGATAACTTGGATAAGTTTGAACCTAAATTAGATATTGGGATATTCTTAGGATATTCCTCACACAATAGAGCACATCGAGTTTACAACAAATCATCTAAAACTATCGAAGAATCAATTCATGTAAACTTTGATGAGAATGATGATAAGAAATATGTTGAGGAAGGGATTAGGCAGACAACCCTTGAAAATGATGAAATCCCCAAGAAAACCCAAAACACAGAGACTGAGAACGAACAATCTTTAGAAACATCAAGAAACTCAAGATTGCTTCAAGGTCACCCTAAAGAACAAATATTAGATCCACAGAAGGGTGTATCCACTAGAGCTTCAATTCAAAAAGATCTAGAGCTTGTCGCTTTCGTATCTTAATTTTAACCAACCAAAGTGGAAGAAGCACTGAAAGATGAGAATTGGATTCTTGTTATGCAAGAAGAACTAGGACACTTTGTGAGAAACAAAGTATGGGAATTAGTTCCTAGACCATATCATCAATCAGTCATATGAACCAAATGGATATTTGGGAACAAAAAGAATGAACAAGGAATCATAGTTCGAAATAAGGCTAGATTGGTTGCACAAGGGTACAACCAAGAAGAAGGCATAGACTTCGAAGAAGCCTTTGCCCCAGTAGCAAGATTAGAGGCAATAAGGATGTTACTTGCTTATGCTTGTTATAAATATTTTCCCTTATACCAAATGGGTGTAAATAGTGCATTTTTAAATGGTTACATCAATAAAAAGGTATATGTGGAACAACTTCCAGGGTTTGAGGATGCTCAAGACCCATAATATGTGTTCAAACTCCACAAAGCCTTATACGGATTAAGATAGGCTCCAAGAGCTTAGTATGATAGACTGAGTTCATTTTTTTCAGATTATAAATTTCAAAAAAGAAAACATAATCCAACTTTGTTTATTAAACACCACAATGATGATATGTTTATTGTTCAAATATATGTGGATGATATCATATTTGGTGCATCAAATAAAGAGTTGTGTGATGAGTTCTCAAAAATAATGCAAAAAAAATTTGAAATGAGTGTGATGGGAGAACTTACATACTTTCTCGGTTTGCAAATTAAGCAATTGTCAAAAGGCACTTTCATAGGCGAATCGAAGTATGCGAAGAAAATGGCTAAAAAGTTTCAAATGAATAATTTGAAATTAATTGATACTCCCTGTAACTCTGGAATCAAATAAGACATCACTTTTTGCTGGATCATGTGCAAAATGGAGAAGTTAAATTGTCTCACATTGGCACTAAAGAACAACTGGTTGATATTCTCACTAAAGCTTTACCTAAAGACCAGTTTGTTCACATTAGAAGAGAGATTGGAATGTTCTCTAACTTTGACCAATGATATTTTGATGCTTACCTCACTACGAGGGAGGAGTAATTCTTGATATTTTAGTCTTTTTGATGTTTTCAAAAGAGGGAGAAGTAATATCTTTTGAAGGAGGAGAAGAAATATCTTTTGAAGCATCATAATTATCCATGAAGTTAGAGGGAAACTGTTTATACTGCATAACATTAATATTGCATGACATTTTTACCATACATTCATATAATTGTTTAGCTTGCTTCAAAGTCTATAGTAATGTGTTTGAAATCATAAAAAATGGGGAGATTGTTAATCTAATTGCCCTCATGACTTGGATAAGAAAATATATTTTGATGATTACAAACCACATTCTGATTAGGATAATATATACATTGCACATCTAATTTTACATGAAGATTCACCCGAAGACTCAATGATACATGGTGAAAAAGCTATCAAGATCAAACTGAAGACCATGATCGTTCGATGACATATCTTTGTGTTATTAGACTGTGTTTAGGTTGTAGAATCTTTGTTATCATATGATTCAACAAATGTGCATGATTGCATGGTTTAGTTGATTCGATCTCAAAGTATTTTTCATTGATTTTATCGATCACTCAATGAATTCTCAAACGGTTGATTTGGTTCAAAATACCAAGTGTTTAATATTATTTTTATCGAGCTTTAAAATGTTGAAAAATATCAAAATTGTTTTAAGTGTCATCAGGACGTTGATGCATCAATCAGGACGCTAATGTCTCATCAGCTCCCTCTTGTACTTGGTAAGTCAGAACGCTATTGACACATTAGGACGCTGATAAGGTTCTAGGTTAAAAATGCACTTATCTATCAGGATGTTTACGTCTTAAGTAGTGCCCTGATTGATTCAACCAAATGAACTTATTAGGACGTTGATTGAATATCAACATGCTGATTGAACTTAAGTATTTCATGTATCAGAAAGCTTACGGTTCAGTAGCGCTCTTATGTTATTTTGTTTTAAAAAGAGTCAACACGCTGATTGTTAAACACTTAAGGATGCTGATAATGCATATGTTATCTATTAGGAGGTTCAGGTAGCGCCCTCACAAGAACCAACTATATAACTCATCAAGACACTGATTGATTAGTAGCGTACTCATCGTTTTTACGGTTTTAAAAGTCTTAAGTAAGTCAAGACGCTTACGTTCAAGTAGCGCCCTCACTTCACAATTTAGTAGGAAGCTCATGTTGTTTGAGCGCCCTCAACGAACAAAATAACAAAAGTTGGCTTTAAGTGTCAAGACGCTGATTGACTAATCATGACGTTAATCCAGGACTGTCATAAAACTGTCAACTGTACACTTTTTTCAGATTACTTTTTTAGAACTTTTTGAACCTTTTTAGAATGTTTTAAAACTTTATCAGAACATTCTATTCTCATGAATGATCAAAAGATTTAGGTGTTGCTGTCGTAATTGCACATATTGAATCAATCCTTTTTGAGAAAGAATGTATCCGTTGATTTTGAAATAACTTTGTGCGCCAAAACATTCTTGAATCATGTTCAAGTCCAAAGCGCCATTGTTATCTCTATATATATTCTACCTTAGAGCATTTGAAAACACAGAACAAAAACAAGAAAAATGATAACTTATTCTTCAAATCTTTGAACAGTTCTCACTTTGCAAATACTCTTGAAGTTATAATTCTATTCGTTGCATAAACCCTTGATAATTTGAAATACTTGAAATCTTCTTGATTTGTCGATCTTCATTCAATATCTTTTCAAAATCCATTGAATAAGAAGAAAGCTTTTCGAACCTTTCATTTTAGTTGCACTTCATTATATACTTTGTTGAATTTGTGGTAATAGAAGGTTCAATCCAAAAGCTTTATAAGTATTCCCATGATTTTGAGTGAAGGGAATCATATCTCAATCTTGTATCTCAGTTATTTGTGACTGGTTAGTCACTGGAAATAGAGTGAGTGTTGCTCGATTTGTCAAGGTTGTTCTCAAGCGTGTGAAGTTGAGAAAGCGTAAATGGTTTGATCTTCACCTATAAGAAGATCCGTTAGTGGAGTTTGGACAAATTCTAACTAAGGAGGTTAGGCAGTGGATGTAGGCACAGCCGAACGACTATAAATCTTGTGTGCATTGTTAGCTAGCTGCTTTCATTGTTGTCGTTGAGCTATCTTTGTCATATCTTGCTTAACCTGCTTTCATATTATTATCATTTTAAAGGAAAGGTATTAATCTGCTAAGTGTCCAATTCACCCTCCTCTCGGATACATCCGGGCCAACACATACCAAGTCAAGAAAACCCAAAAATGGCTAAGTCCACAAGAGAAAAAAGGAAGAAAAAATGCAAAAACCAGAGACTGGGCATCGCGACACCCAGGGTTGCGTGCAATTAGAAAGTTGCGAGATTTTGAAGTACGACTTCGAGGTTTCTATTTTGAGTTCCTATTGGCTTGTACCTATAAATACTTCATTGATTAGGGTTTCTAGAGCATCATAGAGAGGAGAAGAAGACAAGACGACTTGAAATGAATTGGAGAAGAAGAGCTTGAAGTTGGAGACAACCAAGAGAATATCAAATCCAAGAGTTGATAGTTTGATTTCTACGTTCAAGTTTGCGTTTATAATCATGTTTTGTGTTTCTATCTTTCAAGTTATGAATTAAACTATTCTTCTAGAGGGTAGATAGATCTAATACTAGATACTATGTTTTAAAATTGGATTTATGTTTTATAATTAATTGATTCTTCATAGTTATTTATATTTCTCATTGCTTAATGCTTTTAATCTTTTGGCCATGGATTGAATGTTCATAGACTTGTGGGTGGCACTCGAGAGAGGGTTCCTTAAGTTGGATCAAGGGAAATATAACCTAAGATTATCATAGAATCGAGAGGTTTATGAAATCTTTTGAAGTTGTAGGAAAAATCACAAAGCGTAATGAGTCACTTGGGTTTCAGTTTTTATCTAGAAATCGAAACCGTTTCCTCGATGATAAGTTTTAATTCGGCAGCCAAGAGAGGGAATTAGATACTATAGGATTTTTGACTTATAAACTTGAAGAACATATCTAATCTACATAGTTGACGGTTAGGTGAAGTTGAACCTCTAGGCTTTCCTGTCTTGATATCTATTCATTGTTTGATTGCTTATCTATTTACTTTTCTTTAATTGTTCAATTGCTTGAATTATATTTTGATTGTTTAGATAAAGTTAAAAATTGGTGAAAATGGTATTTTGTAAAGTGTGTATAATCCTAGAGGACAACAACCCGATTCTCATCAGTTTGTTACTACTCGACTTCGTATGCTTGTGCCTGAGAGTGAACACATGCCATGTTATAAAATGATTTAGTTTACATGAATATCGAATTAACTATTCTAGAATGTTAGCATGCCTTTAATGCTATAGTATGAACATACCCATGTGGAATGCTCATTATGCCATGAACATGTAGTTACATAGCATACATCATGCATAATTCATGGATGTTTCCATGTGGTTGGTTGTGGCGGTTGGCAGATACAACATGTATGTGAGTGTGGCCAAAAGGGAGAGATGTTGTAGGTTGGACATCCATGAGACTTCCCATTGATAAAATGTGGCCTCACAGCAGAGACGTCGTAGGCTGGACATCAGAATGACTCCCATTAGCAACCAACCATTGAAACGATAGCCCGACAACAACCGTAGAATCATAAATTTGATACTCTGTAGGTTGGAAGATATCTAAGTTGAACCTATGATTATATGATTGGTATGAAACATGGTTTTGAATGATGAATTTTATTGCAAATGTCAAGTATTTATTGATTATTCTACCTTTCCAACTTGCACATGTGGTAATTATATTACGATTTTCATGATAGCTGATGTGTGCATACTTTTGAATCTATTGATGAGCGTGTAATGATGGATATGAGAAATCATCTCATTAGGCGATTAGCTCTTTCTACTTATCTATTTTTCAGGATCGATTAGTGCCCTTGATAAGGGCAAGGGTATAGCCTACCAACTTCATCTCCTGGCGTCGACTCCATCATTTCCTTGCTAGTGAGTGTTGGATGGAGTGAGAGGCATGTGGATTCGCTCGTTTAGGAGTTGTTTTTATGTTATTTGATCTTTGAACTATCACTTGGACATGGATAGCTGTAATAGCTTTATATTTTACTTAATTTTCATGGATTTCTGCACTTTGGTTGATTACTATTATCTTTTGTGAATCTATGCCTAGTGTAACTTATTCATGGATGATTATGTGTGAGAATGGTGACATGAGTAAAGGCTGAGGGTTACTAGTATTCTATTGGAGAGGATACTAGTTTAAGCAATTTGATGTGTCCTTGACTAGGAACTAAGGTCGTCACACATTCCTTCACCTTTTTTCTTGGGTTTTTCTTTTAGTTTTCTCTCGATTTTCACCCTTGGCTCCCCCGGCACGATATTCGACATTAAAAAATGATTTTCTAGGGTTTATAATTCTTCATTATAGGATTTCTTAGAGTTTAAAATCTCTGATTTCCTCAAAGTATTAAGTCCATGATTGGCAATTTGTCTAAGTGTTTTAGCAGGGCATCACAACCTACCACACTAAAGAAAATTTTGTCCTCGAAATTAAAGTAAAGTTAAGGATTTGCTCGATTTAAACAAATCAGGAAAGTTGTCCTGCATATAGTCCCCTCCCTCCCACGTGATCTGCTCGTCTCCATTTGCCACCCACTTTACCTTGAGAAACAAAATCTCCTTGGTCTAGAGTTTTTGCACCTTGCGATCAAGAGTCTCTATCGGCTTTTCCTCATAGGTAGCCACATCATCAATCTCTAAAGCGCTCCAGTCAATGATATGACTTTGATCTGGATAGTACTTTCGGAGCATTGACACATGAAATACATTATGAATTCCGACCAACTGTGGCGGCAAGGCGAGTTCGATAGGCTAATGATCTGACTTTCTTAAGTATCTCGAATGACCCAACATAGCGGGGAGCTAGTTTGCCTTTCACCCAAAATCGTAAGTGACCTTTGGGTGGCAAGCATCTCAAATACACGGTCTCCGCAGTCGATTGACATAAATTTTTTGCCTATCCTTGGCTGCCTTCATTCTTTACCTGATCTGTTTGATTCGATCTATGTAGTCTCTCACTGTGTCTGGCTCCATGATTAATGTTTCACTGACTTCCGCCCAACAAACTGGCGATCTACAAGGCTTACCATATAACGCCTCGAATTGAGCCATCCCAATGCTACTCTGATACTTGTATTGTAGGCAAACTCATGCAATAGAATGTATGTCTCCCACTGACCCTCGAAGTCGAACACACAAACCCTGAGCATGTCTTCCAAGACCTGAATCAATCTCTTTATATGACCATCGATTTAAGGATGGAATGCAATACTAAGGTAAAGCTGGGTGTCTAGTTTTGTTTGTAGACTCAACCAAAATCTGGATGTAAATCTGGGACCCTGATCATACACTATAGACACAGGCACACCGTGCAACCTCACAATCTCATCGATGTACCTGTTGCTTGACTTTTCTAGTGGGTCCTTCATGGAGATAGGCAAGTAGATTTAGTCAACATGTCGACTATCACCCATATGACATCATGTTTGCTTTGGGACCAGGGTACCCTTACGATGAAATCTATGGCAATGTGTTCCCACTTCCATTGAGGTATGGTCAGTTGCTACAGCAGTTCTCTAGGCATTCTGTGCTCAGCTTTCACCTGCTGGCACACTTCACACCTTTGGACAAAATCTGCAATATGCTTCTTCATTCCCGACCATCAATACATCCTTTTCACATCATGATACATCTTGGTGGCCCACGGGTGTATTGTATATCGAGTCCTATGAGCCTCCTGGAGTATCTTTCTCCTCAATGCTCAATCTATGGGCACCCAAAATTTGTCTCAAGATCTGATCGCACCTTTTGGAGACATCTTCCAATTCGAATAGTGAACATGTGTCGCCTAGTCCTGATACTCTTCATAATTACCATCACGCTTCTACTAATCAATCACCTTCTGTATGTGATATGGCCGAGCTCTCATCTCCGCTGAAAAGGCAACTGAAGTGGGGGTGAAGCTAATACTCATCATGGTGACTTCCTTTAGCATCATCCACTCTTGTCTCATGTGATAGGCCATCGCTCCTATATCAACCTGCTTCTGGCTCAGCTCATCTGCAACCACGTTTGCTTTCCTCGGATAATACTCCAACGTGAAATCATATTCCTTGAGTAGCTCTAGCCATCGCCTCTGTTTCATGTTCAACTCTTTTTGGGAGAACAAGTACCTCAAAATTTTATGGTCTGAGTATAAAGTGAACTTCTCGCCATATAAATAATACCTCCATAATTTCAGGGCAAACACCATTGTTGTCAGCTCTAGATTATTCACGGGGTAATTCTTCTCATGCATCTTTATCAACCATGATGCATATGCTATAACTTTGCCATCCTGCATGAGTACACATCCAAGTCCCGACCTCAAAACATTGGTTTAGATCACTAACTTCTTGTCTGGCTCAGGCAATGTCAATATTGAAGCTATAGTCAACTTCTTCTTCAATTCTCAGAAGGCATTTTCGCACTCGAGCGTCCACTTAAATGGAACATTCTTTTGAGTTAGCTTGGTCATTAGCAAGGCAATTTTAGAGAACCCCTCGAAAAAATGTCTATAATACCCGACCAATCCCAAGAAATTTTGAATTTCTGTCACTGTGGTAGGTCGTGGCCAGTTAAGGATAGCTTTGACCTTAAAAGGATCAATAGATTCACCATCCCTGCTCACCACGTGACCTAGGAATTTAACCTTACCTATCCAAAACTCACACTTGTTTTTCTTTGCATACAACTTGTGCTCTCTCAATGTCTTCAGTATAAGTCGTAGGTGATCCTCATGCTCTGCCTAAGCCTATGAGTAAATCAGTATGTCATCGATGAACACAATCACAAACTTATCCAGGTACGGTGTGAGCACTTTTTGCATCAAAATCCATAAATATTTTCGGGACATTAGTCAGCCCAAAGGGCATGACTAGAAACTCGTAATGCCCATATCGGGTACGGAAGGCAGTCTTATGAATATCCTCTTCCCTAATCCTTAGCTGGTGATAATCAAATTGTAAGTTTATCTTGGAAAAAAACTTGGCCCCTCTAAGCTGATCAAACAAATCATCAATCTTCGGGAGTGGATATTTATTCTTCACCTCCACTCTATTAATCTGAAGGTAATCAATACAAAACCTCCTGCTTCTATCCTTTTTCTTTACAAACAATACTGACGTTCCCATTGGAGATGAGCTAAGGCTCCTCCCCTCTCAAGTAGCTCCTCCAACCACATTTTGAGCTCCTGCAACTCTCTGGGCACCATCCAATAAGGTGGAATGGATATAGGCCTAGTGCTAGGAATAAACTCGATCACAAAGTCAATCTCCCTTTGGGGTGGTAACCTAGGCAAATCCTCTGGAAACACATCTAGGAACTTATAGACTATGGATAAATCCTCTGGTTGATCTCTTCTAGGCCCAGTCTCGTTAGGTGGTAACCTATTTAATCTCTTTATCTTAGCTGTAGTATCCAACCTACCTCTAATAGTTGGCATCTCAGAGGCATTGCCTTTATGCAACACCGACCGAGTACCCCAGAATCAAAAACATAATCCGTTTGACGGAGCAATCCACATGTGCTTGGTATACTGCTAGCCAATCCATACCCAACAACGCATGAAACTCTAAGTACTCAAGGAATCTTAAGTCGATTGGCATCTCCAAATCCCCTATTCCTAACTGTTGGACACCCAAGAGTGGGGTTAATTGGGTGTTATGACCTGTTTTGACAATTTCAAAGTTCTTTGGTGGAAATCCTTGGATAAATGCAAATGAATGCTTAATAGTCAAAATGCATAAATAAATAGTGCAAAAATTAAATATAAATGCACACAAAGATTTTTACGTGGTTCAAAAAAACCCTTTTCCTACCTCTACTCCTAGAGAAACCTTTTCTAAGATTCCATTATACTTGGATTCATTTCAAGGGTGTGAATCAAACCATTACAAATGCCATTTTTCAGGTTCGAGGCAAACCTGTCCTTTTGTGGGCTAAGGATGAACCTACAACTTCTTTTCGCGGGATAAGGAAGAACTGTATATCCTTTTCACACGCAAAGGATGAACCACTTGTTCCTTTTGTGGGATAAGAAAAAATCGAATATCTTTTACGTGGGCTAAGGAAGAATCACTTGACCCTTTTCAAGATAAAGGGTGAAACTAACTAGATTCCAACCTTGGAATCTCAAGTGAATCAAATTAACTTGACTTGGTTATTTCAATTCTTGAAACAAACCAAAACCCCAATTACAAAGATTAAAATGTTTGTTCTAAATGAATATAACAATTACACATGAAGCTCATAAATACAAATACCAAATACAAGATTTGAAAATTTAAGCTCGAAGTGAATAGAGACCTTACAATGATTTATACCTTTCTTGTAACCATATTTGCTCAAGAGAACAATTTTGAAGAAGCCTTAAATGACACACAAAGAGAAAGCTTGAAATTCAATTTTTAAAGCAACATCTTTAAGTTCTAGGGTTTTTGAAATGGGAAAATGATTTGATTTTGAAAAATACTTCATAGAATCACACGGTTGTCTCTCTTGCGTTTAAAATGACCTAAGTACATGTATTTACAGAGCACTAGCCGTTAGAGACAAGAAACTAGCCGTTGGAGGGTTAAATGATCGTTTTTCGACCGTTGGAAAAGAATAAAATGATCTCAGACAGTTTGTGAGCGTCCTCATGTAGCTGTCCAGAAATTTTCAGATATTGCATGAGCGTTCTGATAGACTATGAGTGTCCTCAAGTAGCTGCCCAGAAATTTCTAGATATTGCATGAGCTTCTTGCTAACGCATGAGCATCCTCATGTACTATGCGCGTCCTACTCAACTGAGAACTTTTAAAACTCTTTTCTTTTTGAAAGATCCGTCAAACCTAATCGATTGAAACTATTTTGACTCAAATCAAACACTTAAACAACTTGTAAAACACTTAGAAATCAATGATTAAACAATCAAACACTTCAAAATCATTTCAAACAAAGAAAACAAGTTCAAGTTTAAAGTAAGTTAAACTTGAAAACATAAACCAATAGGTTTTGAAAAACTTTGTGGAAAGGTCATTTTAACTAAAACTAATGAAAATATAATTCAAACAAGTTTGAAATAGTTTAAAAATATAAGTCAAACATTTTTAAACACTTGAAAATCATTTTTAGAGAAAACTTAATGCATGAATAAATTTTAACAAAACTAAGCATATGTGAAGTATGAATGCATGATTTTTAAGAGAGATTGAGCAATATGAAAAGCAAGAAGGTTACATCCTAATTCTAGACACATAGACCTCTCAACCTCTTTGTCTTCATTCCTTCAAGATGTCTAATTGTCAAAGCTTTGAGTGTACTTGATCATTTTCTTTGATCTTTTGCTTGAGGGACTTCTTGAACTTGAAGACTTGGATTTTGTATTAGCTCTTTTCCACTTTAGGTGCTGAAATATACTAGATAAAAATATTAACACCATTTGTTATATTGTTTGTTAGCATCAAAATACTTAGTAGACAACTAAGTAGAAAACCTCTTAGGTCAGCACTAACCACACACACTTGACAAACTAGGTTAGGATAAATTTTATCCTCGATTGTAGTACTAAGCATCAACATCGTGTCTGCTCTAACCAGTGTATAACCCAACTCCTCAACCATGCTACCCGAAATGAATGACAATGTAGAACTGAAATCAAAGTGTAGATAACTCTACCACAAATGTTAACCATACCTCAATCAACTCCTTTGTGTTGGATACCCAAGAGGAGGGGGGAAGGGTGAAATGGGTGTTTCGGCCAATTAAAACAATTATAAACTTATCTTGTGTGTTTCTTAAATTTGTTGAGGCATTTATTCAAATAGATCATGTATAATAGAAACACATAAAAATTAAATGCAAAGACACAAGAATTTTTACATGGTTCGAAAAACCTTTTCCTACTTCCACGCCTAGAGAAACCTTCTCTAGGATTCCGCTATCTCAGATTCACTTCACGGGTGTGAATCAAGTCGTTACAAATGTCTTTTTACAGGTTCAAGGCAAACCTATCCTTGTACGGGCTAAGGATGAGCGTTCTACTTCCTTTTGGGGATAAGGAAGAACTTACAAACCCTTTTCAAGATCAAGGGTGAAACTAAAACTTGATTCCAACCTGGGAATCACAAGTGAACCACAATCACTTCAATTGATTTTGTTTCAACTTGAAACAATCCAAAGAGGGTGAATACAAAGATTAAAGAGTTTCTTCTATGTTGATAGAACTATTACAATGAAACTCAAGAGATAAAAATTAATCAATACAAGAAATGGAATATCAAGCTCAAGATTGGAGAGAGATCTTACATCTAATATTACCTCAATTGCATCAATAGTTACTCAAGAATGATTTGAAGAAGCTTTAGAATGATGAACAACATGAAAGCTTTGAAAACTTCTTTGATTCAACCGATTTTGATGTTTGAAGCTTGAAGAATGGAGAAAGAATCTTAAGAATTTGGAAACCAATCATTCTATCTCAAAGTTAAAATGACTTGAGAGAGTGTATTTATACTCCATATAGAAATTGTAGTCGTTGGATGGAAAATCAAGATCATTTGGATTTCAAAAATTGAAAATTAGAAAGTGAAAATCGCGCTCAAATGCATGGAAACGAGTTTCTCTAGGTGGAAAATTGTTTATGGAAAATGTTCTAGAAACCCCCTTAGTGGAGTGATAGACAGAAACTTGTTTCGAAGCAAGAAACATGTTTCCGTCCATGCAATCGACTGGGTTACACTAGTTTTCCTTGATTTCTTTGCTTAACTTGATGTTTATAAAAACCAACTTTTACAGACTTGTTTGGGCTTCAAAATACAATTGAAATACATCAAGTTTGATGATTTAAACCTTTTGAAAACACTTCAAACAAAGATTTGAAGCATAGGTACAAAACAAGTTAAGTTTCAAAAGTTCAAATTCATGAGATTTTTTTTAAAAAAACAAGTAAACTAAATTGATGTATAAATGATTCAAACAAGTTTAATATAGTTTAAACCATAAAATAAACACATTTGAATGTTTGAAAACCATTTTTAAAGAAAATCAAATGCACGCATGAATTTTAGAAAAACTTGAGCAACATGAGTACAAGTGGGCTTACAACCTAAGTGTAGAACTATGAAGGTATGCTCTTACTCTCTTTTCTTCATCTTGGGATGTTCAAGCTTTGATTTAGTCTTTATTTGATCCACTTGATTGAGCTTAAAGGTACTTGAATTTTGTATTGGCCATAATTTTGATCTTTAGTGTTGAAACATACTAAATTTAACTATTAGCACCATGGTTATATTGTTTGTTAGCATCAAAACACTTGGTAAAATTCTTAGTGGAAAACCACTTAGGTTAACACTTTTTAGCCGTTGGGTTTGGTGTGGTCAATGCCTAAGCGGTCTTTTTAGTCGATGTCTATGAAGTATGACTAGGTCCAGCTGTTGTTGATGAGGGATGAGGAGACTCAAATTTCCTATGCCCTGGTTGTCCACATTTATAACACACAAACGACGCTTGCGACATTGAAGCCCCAGCCTGTGGACTCCCTGCCTTTGTCCTCGGCCCTTAAGCACCTGATCCTCTGCCTTGGCCTTTGGATGCCTGTGGTACCCTCTACACTGGGGGAGGTCCAATTGCCAAAGTCTGTGCCTGGACCCTCTAGGGAAATACAGATGTTGAACTCGACAGTTGCACCATATTAATACTCCCAGTCTCCCCCCCAACAATCTGTCTGCTCTGACTTACCTCAGACTGAGCTATCTTATCTACTATGGGTCTATTGCCCCACCCATTCCGTCGCCTCCCATAGCTACTGTTGGTAATATGTGGTGGTATCTACCACTGGGGAATCACCTGTGATACAATTATAGATGCTCTCACATGTTCAGCAAGCTTAAAATCTTGGGCCTTACTGACGACCTCAACTTACGTCTGCAGCCCCAAGGTCATCAACATTTGCTGAATAGCCTGCCTCAATCCTTTGATGAACCTCTTCACTTTCTTTGCCTCAGCATCTACCAAATTTGGGCAAAACATAGCCAACTCTACGAACTTCTCCTCGTACTCCCTCACAGTCATGCTCCCTTGTGTGAGGTGAATAAACTCAGTGCTGCACTGATCAATCTCCGCCGAGGGAAAGTACTGATGATAAAACAACACCTTGAACTGTACCCGTGTCTTGACCTCACCATGTAGACGCAAAGTACCTCCTACCATTTCAGATACTTCCCTACTAGCATGTAAGTCAACAAATCCACCATAGATTCCTCGCCCAGCTTCATAGTCCTCGCAATCCACTCCATCTGTCGTATCCAGCCCCCAGCCTTTTCCAAATACAGTGAGGCATTATATGAAGAAGGATGAAGCTTTAAGAACCTATCCAAAAGTAATGACGATCTCATGGTGGCATCATTCACTGCGGGTGGGGTGTGTCGTTGTCTCCATAGGCGCCTCTGTGATAATCGGTTGCACTACTGCCTCATCCAGTGCTGGTGGTGGAGGGGTGCTCGTATTAGACTACTGCCTCTAGGCCCTGATAAAAGAAATAACCTCCTACAAATGTTGGTTCTGTGCCAGCACTAGCTCCTCCAACCATCGGAACCTCTCGGTGTCCGTCTCTTACTGAGTCTACGAGACTCTGTCTCTATCAATCGGTCCTCTACATGTCCTCATATTGAGCTGAGACAACAAAATCATAGTTTTAGGGACCCTTTCAAAACAAAAGTCTTAGGAGTTGACTACCTAGGGCGAGACTTCCATCCTATCTAGTTCGCATTTGACTTCCTAATTTTTGGACTTGTGCTAACTTAACTTTCATGACTTCGTAATTCTCAATTTTAATGTCTTGAACTCTAGCCTTGACTTGTTCATACTGTCGGGTTTACCCAAACCCTATGCTCCAGAGGTCGTAAACCTGAACTTTGATACCAACTGTGACTACCTTAGTTCCCAAACAAGGAAAACATTGGGTCATCCGGGCTTGTACCTTAAAACCCAAGGCACTAGTAACCTTAACCTTTAATCAAGTCTTCATTCCCATACATAAAACCAACCATAAACAAGTCACACAATACTCACAAGACACTAATAACCAACTAAAGTGCAAAAAATTCATGAAAGTTAAGCAAAATAGAGTTATTACAATCATCCATGTCCAAATATAGTTCAAAGTTTGAATAACATAAAACAACTCACAAACAAGTAGATCGATACGCCTTCTATGCCATCCAACATTCACCAACAAGGAAATGATGGAGCCAACACTAGAGAGAAAAGTCAGTAGGCTATGCTCTTGCCCTTGTCAAGGACATTGCTGGATCCTGAAAAATAGATAAGTAGTGTGAGCTTATAGCCCAATGAGGTGATTTCGCATATCCACCATCACATGCTCATCAATATATTTAAAACTATGCACAAATCAATCATCATGAAAGTCATAATATAAACTATCACATGTGCAAGTTGGAAAAGTAGAGTAATTAATAAAGTACTTGACATTTGCATAAAATCCGTCATTCAAAACTATGTCTCACACCAGTCATATAACATAAGTGCATCCTAGATATTACAAACCTACGAAGTATCAAACCTATAATTCTATGACTACAACCAAGTTACCGTTCCGATGGTTAGTTGTTAATGAAAGTCTTCCAAACATCCCGCCTACGACGCCTTACCGTGAGGGCACACTCACATACCCAAAATATCAGCCACTTCCAACAACCAACCGCACATGGAATCAAACCCAAGAATTATGCATGTTCAATGCTATGTAACTACATGTTCATGGAATAATGAATATTCAACACACACACACACACACATATATATTCATACTATAAAATAAAAAGGCATGCTAATGTTCCAAAAAAGTTTATAAGCATGATAATCATCATAAGCATATCCTAAACATGCTGTCTAGACTAAGCTAAGCATAAGCATAGATATCCATTATATGGTACATGAGCAATAATGATAAACCAAGACATGCCAAGCATAAGCATGGATATCCATTGTATGGTACAAGAGCATAAATGATAAACCAAGACATTTCATAGGCATGTTTGTTTACTCTTATTCATATAAACTAAATCATTCTCTAACATTGCATGCTAACATCATTCACTAGCATATAAACACGATTCATGATATAAAACAACTTTTATAGCTATGATGATATGCATATGATGGAAGAATGAAATATACTCACAGTGATACCATTACCAACGTGTATACCGCCTTAGGAACCTTTTCCCCTTTACATCGCCGGTTCCTCACTTCCTAACACATATAAAACATACCAAATCTTAATTTTGTTCCAACATAAACAGTACCAACTTAACATCTAACATTGGTTTCATCATCCTTTCAATATTTGAGAATGGTTTTTCCTCATTTCATTTCATTATCACAAGGGTTTGGTTCCCAAAACCCCTTATTAGTAACCAAGTCTTTGCAAATCTGGGTTGTTCAAGTTTCACCATTCATTAAATCTTGGTTCTAGGTCCATTTAACTCAAACATGTTTCCAAACTAATGAATCAACATGGGTAGGTCTCATGCATTTCTTGGCACATCCTCCATGATTTCTTGGAAAGCAAGAAATCTCTCAAAATCAATGGATCTAAGTTTCTTTTATCATTATTTCATCTAGAACAATACTCACTCCAAGATTATAATCATAGACGAACAATCTCATATAATCAAACCAAAACCTCTTTTGGAGAACAAGTAAACTTTCCAAGTCTCCAAGTCTCCAAGAATCATTCAAATATCTCTATATTTGTTTGAAAACATGTTTAATACATCAAAAACCCTTTAAGACCATCATTTATACACTAAGAAACTCCCACAAACTCATATATAAAACTTAAGCATGGTAACTTGGGGAATAAGAAAACCCAAAATCAAGGAAGATTAACCAAGAAAAGTGAGAGATTACATCTCAAATCCTCTTGATTTGGTGTTTAGGAGCCT
This sequence comes from Paratinospora sagittata, assembly GCA_035771175.1. Taxonomy (NCBI): domain Eukaryota; kingdom Viridiplantae; phylum Streptophyta; class Magnoliopsida; order Ranunculales; family Menispermaceae; genus Paratinospora; species Paratinospora sagittata. The sequence continues at coordinate 14,729,093 of CM069608.1, forward strand.
TAATCCCACCTTTGAACCCCTTTGGATCTCCTCCAAGGCCCCCAAATTGTCCCTCAAGTGTTCTCTCCTTTCATCCAAAGTTGGAAAGGTCAAAAATGAAGAAAAATAAATAGGTTTATATAGACCTTGTATCATGGGAACGCATTCCCCAATTGTGGGAATGCACCCAAAGTCCAGAACCAATTAGGGTTTTGGAAGCGCGTTCCTCACCCTGTGGGTCGCGTTCTTTCACATTTTTCTTAGATTTTCTTCTGGTATTCTCCTAATTTTCACCCTCGGCTCCCCCGACACGGTATTCGACATTAAAAATTGATTTTCTAGGGTTACCAATTCTCCATTTTAGGATTTCTTAGAGTTTAAAATCTCCAATTTCATCAAAGTATTAAGTACATAGCTGGAAATTTGTCTAAGTGTTTTAGTAGGGTGTCACAAATATGATCGTTGGGATGTTCAAATACTCAAAATCTTTATTGTTACATTTTCTGTGAAACTCAGGGAGCGTGCAAAACTCTATTTTTCTATCTATTTGCAGGGAGCATGCTTCTCCTTTTTAGGAGTGCGCGTCTTTGGTTAAACAAAGAGAAACTAAAAACAGAGTCATAAGGGAGCGTGCTTCTCTGACTCTATTTTACAGAAATGCTTAGTTTTGGAAATGTTTGTCTTTCAAATGATTTGAAACTGGAAAACTAAGTTAAAGACATTTTGCACTTCCATTAAAACAAGTTTAAAAACATTTAACCTTTCAAAACAAGTACAACATTTACTTGGGAAATAGGTAAGACTTTTGTAAAAACTTATGCATGCATGATTTGAAAAAGATTGAGCAATAGGAATATAAGAAAGTACATCATAATTCTAGACTTACACAATTTTCTCATTCTCTTCAAGTCATTTCTTCTTTGAATCCTTAAGTGTTATAGACATTGTCCTTGCTTGAAAGAATTATTGGATTTGAACTCAAAGTTCTTCTTTGATCTTGTATTATTCTTCTTTCTAAGCTTGGGTGCTGAATCATGAAAGAATCAAGCTGTTTGGTTTGAATTTCAATTTCAAAATCTGAGTTTTGGGATATTGAAATCCTAGTTCTCTAGTTTTTCAACTTTCATATAAAAGCTTAACAGTTTTTAGTTCTCTCAAAGTGTGAAAAACTTTTAAAAACACTATCTTCCATGAATCTTTAGATCAAACTACCTGTGTTTACAAATTTTCTTAAAATCCAAAGAGAAGTGAATCCTCCTCACATTGTTATTGTGCTTCAATTTTTACTTCATTGACTGAGCATCCTAGAGTGAGGTTCAAATTTACATTGTAAGTATTTCTAAGGTTATCTTGGTAAGAGAAACCTCCTTAACTCATTAGTATTTGAAGTGGCTTGTTAGCTACTAAGAAGTTGTCAGATTTGAGAACAGTGTATGTAAAGGTATCTCACACCTATAAGTTGAGTTTGTAATTGGTTTAATCCTCACCTTTGAAGTTGGATCTATAGTGGGTATTTTGGAAATCATAATTAGGGAGATCAAGTTGTGGACCTAGGCTTGAAGAGTCGAACCACGTAAAAATCTGTGTATTGTCTATTGCTTGCATCTGTGAACTTTATTTTATTTAAGTTTTTGAAAGGTAAAAATCTTGGACTCCAATCTGGGCCAACATTGTATTGATCGATTTATATTTTTTGAGCTTCATTGTAATTGTTCTAATTCTTTAGAACAACCAATACTTATTATTTTCTCTCTTTGGTTTGATTCTAGTTGAAACAAACCAAGCTAAGTGATTGTGAATCACTTGTGATTCCAAGCTTGGAATCAGGTCTAGCTTCACGCTTAATCTTGAAAAGGATTTGTAGGTTTATCCTTAGCCTGAAAAAATATAGGCTTGCTTTGAACTTATAAAAAGGTATTTGTAACAATTCGATTCACACCATTGAAGCGAATATGAGATAATGGAATCCTAGAAAATGTTTCTTTAGCCGTGGATGTAGGAAAAGTTTTTAGAACCACAAAAAAATTATTGTGTCTTTGCATTTAAATTCTGCACTTTATTATTGCATGATCTATTTGAACAAATACCTCAACCAATTGAAGAATATCATAAGATAGGTTTAAAATTGACTTAATTGACCTAAACACCCAATTCACCCCCCTCTTGGGAGTCCAACAGAGAGACATAAATGTGAATCTAGGGAGTGTTTTGCAAAATCAAATCATTCTTCAATTTTCAAAACCCTAAAATGAAAAAAAATTGAACACATGCATTAATTTCAAGCAATCTTTTTTAGCATGCTTCTGTTGGTGTAATGACCCCCACCCTTGTGTGTTTTGATGATTGCAAATAACATTCCTTGTGTAACTACTCACTTTGACTAAGTTGTTTTAGTTCTAACTTGATCAATCTATTAAAGTCAACTTGAAAGTCAAAGTCAAAGCATGAATTGAATAAAAGCAAAGAGGATTCAAGACATATTTTTCATATGTAATTGTTTAGATCTATTTAGAGTTGTAGAATTCTCTCTAGGCAAGTCAGCCAAAATCATGCATGGACTTAAAATGTTTTCAAATGATCATTGCTTTGAAAGTCAACAGTTTTCTAGAAAAGTCAAAACTTTAACTTTAAGTTTAAAATGTTTTAACACATGTTTTAAACTTCACATTAGTTCAAATTGATCAATCTTAAATGTATTTGAATCTAAGTTTTCGCGAAAACATGTTTCGGACTTAGAAATTCTAAATAAAACCAAGTTTACATGTTATGTGCACTCAGAAACGCTCTCCCATAGGGAGAAACGCGTTCCTATTGTTCGAAAGTGATTTTTCACTTTGACAAGTAGAAACACGTTTCCACTTTTTTGTCCAAAATGAGTGATTTTTCACTCAAGGGGCAAATATGCATTTCCTTTCTTTCAGGCAGAATGTGGAAAAATGCACAAAAATGCTTTTCCATGAATAAAAACGTGTTTCCATGAATAAAAACACGTTTCCATGAATAAAAACACGTTTCTTTCTTTTTGTCCAAAATTTTGATTTTCTGACAAATGCTTATGGAACGCGATTCCACTTTTGTTAAACACGTTTCCTACTTTTCGATGGCACTTTTGTAATTTTGAAAATGCTCACTTTTAAAAATCTTTGAAACTTAGCTCACTTTGATGTATAAATACATCACTTAGCTCACTTTGAGCAACCTTTCAAAAATCTTTGAAACTTGAGCCATAAGTTGTTCTCCACATTTTCTTGCAAAAATCAAGTTTCTTCAAAGTTATTTTTGAATCATTTCTTAAGAGAAAAAGTTTTACAAGCTTGCTTCAATTTCTTGAGAGATCTCCTGTGCTTTCATTCTTGCATTCTTGAGAGAAACCTTGTTTTGAGATTTTCGGGATTTCAAGAAGTTCATCTTTTATTTCAAGATTCATCTTCATCATTTTCAAATCAAATATTGATGGAGCCTTCCATTTTCAGTTTGCACATCACCTTCAGTTTGCACATCACCTTCATCAGTTGTGGCTGAACTTGTGGCAGGAAGGTATTTTGTTTCATTTGTAAGCTTTCTTGGGAGTTGTTTGGTAAGAACACTCTCCATTTTCTTGTAACTTGAATAGTTGTATTATTGATTGACTAGTTTGTCAATCGGGAAATATTTTTTGTCTAGAAAATGGTGTTTGTAACAGTTTGATCCAGACTTGTAAGTTGGATCAAGGTTAGTGGATTTTGGGAAAATCTTGATCAAGGAGATCAAGTAGTGGACGTACCTTGGGCAAGCCGAACCACTCTATATCTCGGTGTTCATCTTTTAATTTCCTGCACTTTATTTTCTTGTCTTGCATTGTGTTTAAATTATGAAAGGTTTTAACGAAAGTCTGCTAAGTCCAATTCACCCTCCTCTTGGACTATAATCTGGGGCAACAAGTGGTATTAGAACATGTTTTTTTATCTCAAAGTTATCTAACAATTTCTTTGAGTTATGGTAGGAAACAATGTTGCCAAGGGTATGCTAAAGGAAGGTCAATCCATAAACCAGCTACTATTGTTCGAAGGATACAACTATCTTCATTGGAAGACACGTATGTATTTCTATTTAAGAGTGCAAGACGTATCTAGAAATGTGGGAGATAGTTTCAAATGGTTATGAGCACCCCCAGAAAGATAGAAAATGGAATTATAGTGCCAAATGAAAGGAGTGAGTGGCTTCCAAATGAAAAAAAAAAGAGAACAATTGAATGATCAAGCCATAAAAATATTCTATTGTAGTTTATCGGTGAATGAATTCAATATGGTTAGTGCTAGTGACACGGCCAAGGTGTTACACCCAAGATTGAACTAACACCAAGCCTTAGACAAAGTTGTGACAAAAACAAGAACAACACCTCGGTGAAGGCTAAGTCACACCTGGCCTTAGCCAAGGTCGAGACAAGGCATGCCTCAGCTATGGTTGAGGCACACCTTGCCTTGGCAAAGGCTAGGGCATAACATGCCTTGACAAGGGCTGAATCATAACATGCCCAAACAAAAGCCAAAACATAACATGCCTCGGCCTTGACAGAGGCACCCCTTGGCCGCGGTCGAGGGCACCTTTTCGATTCAGATAGAGGGCTTCAAGGACGAAATCTCATCAAACAAAAATTTCTCCCAAGCCCAATCTATGGAAACCATGAACCAATCAAACCACATGCGAATCCCAATGCATACAATCACTAACCAAATCCCTAAAAGGAAAGGACACAAATTACGCTTATGACGGATAACAACATTAAATGAAGGAAATCTCCCCCCTCGACTATAAAAAAGGGGCTCATTCTACAGAGAAAGGTATGCTCTGAAGCTTTGACTCTTGACACTTATCATTTTCTCTCCCTCAGACCCCCGACGCCATTGTTGTTTAGCACGTTCCTTGAACGCCTTAAGCAAAAGGATGTGACCATGCGACAAAGATAAATCAAGATCTTGGCAGATGATTCAACCTGCCTACTCAAGAAAGTGCCTATTGTAAGCAGAGATTAGATAGAAAGTGGTCATTTGCCCCCCCAACGATAATGCCCATCTCACGCAAACGAAGACCACATCAAAGCTGCTCGCCTCGACCCCTTGTCTACCAAACACCTTGCTTGTGAAGAGTCTCTTTGATAATCGTCAGCCGACTTCGTCACCCGCCTGTCTGAGGTGATATTTTTAGTTAAAACACAAGGAAATATGGGATAAGTTGGAGGTCACACATGAAGGAACCAAGCAAGTTAAGGAGACCAAATTACGTATGCTTGAAAAAGCATATGAGACATTCAAAATGAAGGAAGATGAAGACATTGCCGGTGCCGTTACAAGATTCACCAAGATAATTAATAAGATGAAGAACCTTGGTGAAGTTTGTCCTCAAGCTAAGACCGTTGGAAAGTTCCTTAGGGGTTTGCCTAAGGAATGTGATGTGAAAGTTACAACCATTGAGGAGGCAAAGAAATTAGGGAAATACACCTTCAATGAATTATGTGGTTCACTCATGTTGCGTGAAATTAAGTTAAGGAACAGAGATGCAATCGCACCAAAGGAGGAGAACAAGATAAAAAAGGACTTGGCCTTAGATGCAAATGATGAAATAAAAACAACATCATCAGAAGGTGAAGCAACCGATGATGTTGTGGTCATGTTGACTAGGAGGCTCACCCGATTAGTTAACAAGAAAGGAAAGGCCGGTTCTAGTTTAAAGTTCACAAGGAAAAGAAATTTGGAGCTATACCGAGCGAGTTGATTTGCTTCGGTTGCAGCAAACCGGGTCACATGAAAAATGAATGTCCCAACAAGAAGAAAAAGAACTTCAATCCTAAAATGAAGGACAAGAAAGTTTTAAAGGCTACTTAGTGTTGGCTTGAAAATGTCTAAGAAGGGGGTGAATTGGACAATGGTGTAGATTTTAAAAACTTAACAAAACATATTTATAGTTGAAACAAGACATTAGCAGTCAATAAACATAAATGATAAAGAACAGTTAAAGGAACAATCAATCACTAAAGTACACAGATTTAAAGTGGTTCGACTCTTGCCTACCTCCACTACCTAATCTCTCCGATTAGGATTTTGTCCAAATTCCACTATTGAGTCCTCTTACGGGTGAGGATCAAACAATTACAACCTTTCTCAACTTCATGGGTGTGAGAAAAATCGTTAACCACTTGAGCAACGCTTGCTCAACCTCTGTGACATACACATTTATCAAAATAAATCAAATACAAGTTTGAGAGTTTGATTCTTTTACCAAGAATCAAAGAAATACTTACAAGGCAAATAATGAACCTCAGACCAACACTGATTCAGCTATGAATGTACGTTTATGCTCGGCTGAAAAGTGAGAGGTTATTGCTCCTCCTTCCTTGAATGGATTTTGAAAGATATGATTGTGAAGAATAACTAATCCAGAAGGTGATTTCAAATCAGAGTATTTTCAAAGTAGTTTTGCACTATTTTCCACAAAATATCAGACTAACTTTGAAAGAGCTTTTGTGAAAATCTTGTTTCTTTTCTTTGTTATCTTCAACAACTTAAAATGATATACTTATATAGAGAGCCTTTGAAATTCAAACTTTTTAAAAAAGTTTTGGCGCTTGATTTGAATTTCAAATCAAACAGCCAAATTAGTTCTTCAAAATGTACATAATCAAACTATTCGAGAAAACCTGAAGCATCTGTGCAATCACAAGAATAAAAATTTTTAGAAACAACACAGGTTGACAGTCTTTTCAAAACTTTCGTCAATGTGGTATTAGCGTCCTGAAGGAGCGTCAGCGTCTTGAATTACACTATTTCGAAAAATTGACTTTTTGTCAACTTCTTCTGTGAGGGAGCTAATGCTATATTAGCGTCCTGATGGGTTTATATTTCGAAAACCCAGAAGTTCAGGGATGGCGCTAATACTCGATCAACATCCTGATTTGAATAATGAACATTCAAACCCATAAACCATTAGCGCCCTGATGGTCCATCAATATCTTGCAGTGTTGGCTCAATATTAAGTGAGTAGCCACTACATTAGCATCCTAATGTCCAATTAGCGTCCTGAAAGGCACTGAAAAATAGTTTTCCTGAAAATTGATTTGTCCAAAACTCAATCAAATCAAATTAACACTTAAGCTTTTTGGATCAAACCAAACATTTGGAAATCGTGAAATTGGTCCAAAGATGAGTAAAGAAATCTTCGATTTGAATCAATTAAACGCATTTTCTATGAAAAAGAAAATCTTTTGAAAACTTATAAGAGATCGTGGAAGATTCATGAAGGGAATGATTTGCTGAGTCAGATAATGGCTGACATTCTACAATCCTAAATCATTCTAATAACATAACATTTAAATCCTTATATATATATATGGTCTTCATCTTGATCACGAGCTTGACTTCATTTCCACCATGCTTTAAGTGAAGTGTCAATGCATCATCATGTATTTAATATACATAGGAATGTGGTTTGTTAATCATGAAAATATCTTCTCTCATATATGGGACATGACGGTTAATGGAATAACAATATCCCATTTTTTTGATGATTTCAAACACATTACTGTAGGCCTTGAAGCATAAAACTAATATGAATGCATGACCCTACAATGGATAGATGCAAGTGACATGTAATGATCAAATGACTAAAAGTATGTTTAATACACTTTAATTTCTCCCCCTTAGTTATGGATTTATTCATTTTCATGATCAATTCTCCCCCTAACTAATTGCTTAACACTTTTTTTGCTTACTTTACTTCTCCCCCTTTTGAAAACATAAAAAATAAATGAAGTAATAATCTATGGGTAGTGTAAGCATCAAGAAGTGGACAAGTTTGATTTAGAAAACATTCTTAGCTCTCTCCTGATAAAAATAAATTGGTATGTTGGTAAGGTTTTAGTAAAAATATCTGCCAGTTGATCTTTAGTTCCAATGTGAATAAGCTTCACATCATTATTTTGCACATGATCTCTTTGGAAATGATGTCGAATTTGAATGTGTTTAGTTCGAGAGTGCAAAATTGGATTTTTCAATATATTGATAGTACTTGTATTGTCACATAGTATTTCAGTGCAACCAACATGAATTTGGTAATCTTGAAGTTGTTGCTTCATGTATAAAACTTGAGAACAACAACTACCAGCTGCAACATATTCAACCTTAGTTGTAGATAATGCCACCGAATTTTGCTTTTTACAGAACCAAGAAATTAAAGAATTTCCTAGGAAATGACAGAATCTAGAGGTACTTTTTCTATTTGTAAAGAGTCCCAGCATAGTTAGAGTCTACATAGCTTTTTAGTTCAAATGATGTACCTTTAGAATACCAAATTCCAAGATCAGTTGTACCATTAATGTATCTAAAGATTTGTACTCATTTTAAATGTGATTATTTGAGATTGGACTGAAATCTTGCACACAGACAAACACTGAACATAATATTAGGTCTACTTGCTGTGAGATAACGTAAACTCCCAATCATACTTTTGTATAGTTTAGGATCTATAGGTTTTCCTTTATCATCTTAGTCTAACTTGATTGTTGAGTTACAGGGAGTATCTATAGACTTCGGATTATTCATCTGGAATTTCTTAACCATTTCTTTAGCATACTTTGATTGGCTGATAAGAGTTCCATCAAACATTTGTTTCATTTGCAAACCAAGAAAGTATGTAAGTTCTCCCATCATACTCATTTCAAATTCATCTTGCATTAGCTTGGAAAACTCTCTACACAAATCTTTTTTTGATGCACCAAATATGATATCATCCACTTATATTTGAATAATAAGCATATCATCATTTTGGTGTTTGATAAACAACGTTGGATCAAGTTTTCCTTTTTGAAAATGATGGTCTAAAAGAAATGAACTGAGTCTATCATACCGAGCTCTAGGAGCTTGTCTGAGTTCATATAAAGCCTTCTGGAGTTTGAACACATGTTCTGGGTTATGAGCATCCTTAAAACCTAGAGTTTGTTCCACATATACCTCTTCATTGATGTAACCATTTAAAAATGCATTTTTTACATCCATTTGGTATAAGGAAAAGTTTTTGTAACAAACATAGGCAAGTAACATTCTGATTGCCTCTATTCTTGCTACTGGAGCAAAGGCTTCCTCAAAGTTTATGCCTTCTTCTTGATTTTACCCTTATGCAACCAATCTAGCTTTATTTCGGACTATGATTCCTTGTTCATCCTTTTTGTTTCTAAATACCCATTTGGTTCCTATAATTGATTGATGAGTTGGTCTAGGACCTAATTCCCAAACTTAGTTTCTGACAAAGTGTCCTAGTTCTTCTTGCATAGCAAGAATCCAATTATCATCCTTCAATGCATCTTCCACTTTTGTTGGTTCAATTTAAGATACAAAGGCAACAAGTTCTTGATCTCTATGAATTGGAGATCTGGTGGATACTCCTTTTGATGGGTCACCAAATATTTGATCTTCGGGTTAACTTAGAAGTATTCTAGAATTTCTTAATACTTTTAAAGGTATTTCATTATCAATTTCTAAGCTTTGACTTGTTTTGGGATTATCATCATCATCATCTAGATTTATTCGATTAATTTCATCTCCAAGATTTCTTTTCACTTCATATTCATCAAAATTGACATGAACTGATTCCTCTATAGTTTTAGTGGATTTGTTAAACACTTTATATGTTCTACTCTAAGAAGAATGTCCTAGAAATATTCTAATATCAGATTTAGGTTCAAACTTGCCAAGATTATTTTCTTTTTCATTTAGAATAAAGCATTTGCATCCAAATACTCTAAAATAGCTTATGTTAGGTGTTCTTCCCTTCCATAATTCATATGGAGTTTTGTTCGTAGATTTCCTAATCATTGTTCTATTTATTACATGACATGCTGTGTTAATAGCTTCTGCCCAAAAATAGTTTGCTACATTATATTCACTAAACATTGTTCTACACATTTCTTGTAGTATTCTATTCTTTCTTTCGACTACACCATTTTGCTGTGGTGACCTAGGGGCTGAGAATTGGTGAGTATATCCTTGATTATTACAAAATTCTTCGAGACTTTTATTAACAAATTCTTCTCCTCTATCACTTCTAATGATATTTATTTTATGTCCTTTTTCGTTTTCAACTTTTCTACAAAATTTGATAAACAATTCACATGCGTCAGATTTATGAGCTAGAAAGAATACCCATGTGAACCTAGTAAAATCATTAACAATCACAAACAAATAAGACTTGCCACCTAAGCTTTGTGTTTTGGTTGGTCTGAAGAGATCCACGTGAATCAATTCAAGAGCTCTAGTAGTAGATAAATATTTCTTGCTCTTAAAAGATGATTCAATATGCTTACCCAATTGACATGGTTCACAAACCTTGTCTTTTAGGTATATAGGTCCTTTTGGAATTCCTTTGGCAAGATCATTTTTGACTAATCTAGATATATTATCCATACTAACATTAACGTCTTCTATGCCAAAGCCATGCATCATCATTAGATATAGCACTCAAACATGTAATATTTTGTTTTTCCATAATAACAAGATTAGTACAATAAACATTTTTATGTCTAGATGCTAAGAATGCAATTGAACTATTAGAATGACTAACTATGCAACTATTTGCTTCAAAAGAAATTCCATAACCCTTGTCGCATAATTGACTTATACTCAAGGGATTATGTTTTAGCACTTTAACATATAGTACATCAGAGATAGATAGGGAATCGTTACCAATGATTTCGATGCCTGCTATTTCAACTTTGTTGTTGTCTCCGAATGTCACGTTCCCGCTTTTCTTATTCCATGCACAAGAACTTTGACTTGTCACCAGTCATATGTGTTTAGCATCCACTATCCCGATACCATATTTTTCCATTTTTGCTCATCTACACAACATAGAATACTTTTGATTTTGGTACCCATATTGCTTTGGGTCCATGCATTTTAGCATCAATAAGAATATTTTTTTCAATCCATGCAAGTTTTTTTTTCTTCATCTTTGTAATGTTGCATCTTAATACAACATGGTCTTCTCTATTACAATTATGGCATTTAGGTCTCGTGGTCAATAAAGTGTTATAGTTTTTTCGCTTTGACCCTTGAGTATGACCTATTCCTGCTCTATCAAATGCACATCTCTGAGATCCTAGCATCATATCAAATAGTTTTGGCCATTTGTAAATTTGATCACAATATTATTTAGGTCTTCATTTTTCATCCTAAGCAACTCATTTTCATTTTCTCAGTTCTTTTGAGTTGTTCATTATCTAATGATAACTTCTCAAGATTCTCTTGCTGAGAATCAATCGCTTCAAGAGCTTATTCTAGACTCTTTTTTGAGTTTCTCATTTTTTCTAATCTCTTTATAAAGTTTAACTTTAACATCATGCACATGAGAGTCAAGAACATCAATATTTTCATTGAATGGTTCGGATTTTACCACAGTGTTTGCCATAAGACAAATAGCTGCTCTGTGGTCTGAGTCCGTATCACTTTCACTCGAGCATGTGTCATCCCATGTAGCTTTATGTACTTTCTAGTCCTTCTTTGAGCTGAAATTCTTTTTATACTTGTTAGGACATTCACTCTTGACATGGCCTGGTTTATTACAACCAAAGCAAATGAGTTCAGTGGGTTTAGCTCATCTACATTCAAAGCTATGGTATTCTTTTCCTTATTCTCAACTAGTTTGGATTTTCTTATTTTTCAGTTTCATTTCATAAACCATTAATGAGCCACATAGTTCATCAAAAGTGTACTCGGCCAAGTTTTTAGTTTCCTCAATAGCCGTAGCTTTAGGTTCCCATACTCTAGGTAATCCTTTAAGAAATTTCCTAACTGTTTCTTCTTGATCATAAGTTCTTCCTAAAGTCTTCATTTCATTTAAGTTCTTGGTGAAGCGTGCAATAGCTTCTTCTATGTTCTCGGCTTCCTCCATCCTATAAGTCTCATAAGTTTCAACTAACATTTGAAGTCTAGCCCTTTTGACTTGCAAAGTTCCCTCATAGGTTACTTCGAGTCTTTCCCAAAATTTTTGGCTGTTTCACACGCACTAACCTTATTAAATTCATCAAACGATAGACTGCAAAATAATATGTTTGCAGCTTGATTGTTAAGCAATTCTTTTCCTTAGCTGTCTAATCTTCTAAATCCTTAGGTATAGTATTATCATCAACTATTTTGGTAGGTGTTAGACAATCGTTCATCACAACATCCCACATTTCTAGATCTTGGGCTCTAAGGTAAAATCTAATCCTAGTTTTCCAATGGAGATAGTTTTCTCCTTTGAATAGAGATGCTCTTTTAGTGGAGTTTCCTTCACCATGGGTTGCAATGTCTTTAAGATTTTGACCTGCCATGATCAATCAAAGATTGTAAGATCTTTTGATTGGTAACCCGCTCTGATATTAATTGTTGGCCCGAAAATGTCCAAGACGGGGGAGGGGGGCGTGAATTGGACAATGGCGCATGTTTTTAAAAACTTAACAAAATAAATTTACAGTTGAAACAAGACAATAGCAATCAATAAACATAAACGATAAAGAACAGTTAAAGGAACAATCAATCAGTAAAGTACGCACAAATTTAGAGTGGTTCGGCTCCTGCCTACCTCCACTACCTAATCTCCCCGATTAGGATTTTTTTCAAACTCTACTATCAAATCCTCTTACGGGTGAGGATCAAAGCGTTACAACCTTTCTCAACTTCACGAGTGTGAGAAAAACCGTTAACCACTTTAGCAACACTTGCTCAACCTCAATAACATACGTAGTCACCAAAGTACATCAAATACAAGTTTGATAGTTTGAATATTTTACCAAGAATAAAAAAAAATACTTACAAAGCAAATAATGAACCTCAGACAAACACTGATTCAACTATGAATGTATGATTATGCTCGGTTGAAAAGTGAGAGGTTATTGCTCCTCTTTCCTTCAATGGATTTTGAAAGATATGATAGTGAAGAATAAGTAATCCAGAAGGTGATTTCAAATCAAAGTATTTTTGCACTGTTTTTCACAAAAATATCATACTAACTTTCAAAGAGTTTTTGTGAAAAGCTTATTTCTTTTCTTTGTTATCTTAAACGGCTCAAAGTGATATACTTATATAGAGAGCCTTTGAAATTCAGACTACTTAAAAAAGTTTTGGGGCTTGATTTGCATTTCAAATCAAACGGTCAAATTGTTTTATCAAAATGTACATAATCAGACTATTCGAGAAAACCTGAAGCATCTGTGCAAACATAAGAATAAAAGATTTCAGAAACAACACAGGTTGATAGTCTTTTCAGAACTTTTGTCAGTGTCGTATTAGCGTCCTGAAGGAGCGTTAGCGACCTGAATTACACTGTTATGAAAAGTAGACTTTTTGTCAACTTATTCTAGGAGGGCTCTAATGCTACATTAGCGTCTTGATGTATTTCGGGGTGTATATTTCAGAAACCCAGAAGTTCAGGGAGGGCGCTAATACTCAATCAACGTCCTGATTTGAACGATGAACATTCAAATTCAGAAACCATCAGCGCCCTGATGGTCCATCATCGCCCTGATGGTCCATCATCGTCCTGTAGTGTTGGCTTGATATTAAGTGACTAGCCATCGCATTAACGTCCTAAAAGACACTGAAAAACAATTTTCTTGAAAATTGATTTTTCCAAAACTCAATCAAATCAAATTAACACTTAAGCTTTTTGAATCAAACCAAACATTTGGAAATCATGCAATTGGTCAAAGATGAGTAAAAAAAATCTCCGAATTGAATCGATTAAACTCATTTTCTATGAGATAGAAAAATCTTTTGAAAACTTATGAGAAATCGTGGAAGATTCATGAAGTGAATGATTTCCTGAATTAAATAATGGCTAACATTCTACAGTCCTAAATCATTCTAATAACATAACATTTAACTCTTGAATATATATATGGTCTTCATCTTGGTCACGAGCTTGACTTCCATTCCACCAGGCTTTAAGTGAAGTGTCAATGCATCATCATATATTTAATATACAAAAGAATGTGGTTTGTTAATCATCAAAATATCTTCTCTCATAAATGGGATATGAGGGTTATTGGAATAACACTTAGGATGATTCTCACTCGAGCGAAAGCAAGACAAACTCCAGTGAATAAAAAGGAGTTACTTGCCTTATGGCAAAAATCGAGGTAAAAGACTCCTCTTCTAATGAATTTGAAGATTGTGTTGATTAATATGATGAATCTGATTTTGATATTATCAAATGTGAATTAGATAAGGAGATTAAAAGGAATGGTAAGCTTAAAAAGAGCTTGATGACTACACTTGTAGAGATTGAGTCTCAACAAGATGCATTGGACTCCCTTCAAATAGAGTATGACACACTTAAAAAGGAAAGAGATACACTCAAAAAGAATGTAGATAACCTAACTGAAATTGTGAAAAAATTCACAAATGGCCAAAAATTATTAGATATGATGTTAAGATCACAACGATGTGCTTTTGATAAGCAGGCCTAGGTTACACCCAAGGGTCAAAGCAAAAAAGTTACAATCATTTGCTGACCAAGAGACCCACTTGCCACTATTGCAATAGGCAAGGGCATACTATCCTTACGTGTTCACTCAAATCCAAGAAAAAGGGTAAACTTGCATTGGTTGAAAATGATGTTTTGAATGATGTTAACCTTGTAAGACCCAAGGCTATTTGGGTACCAAAGTCAAAAGTGTTCTATGTGGCGTAAGATGGACCACAAAGTGAGATTTGGTACCTTGATAGCAGTTGTTCTAGGCATAGGATTGGTGATCGATCAAAATTCTTGAGCCTAGTCAGCAAAAAGGGTGGAGTTGTCACCTTTGGCGACAACAACAAGGAGAGGATCCTCGGCGTTTTCATTGTAGGTGACAAATTTCTTACCATTTTCGATGTTTTATTTGTGCAAGGCCTGAAACATAACCTCTTGAGCATAAGTCAATTGTGTGACAAGGGATATCTCATTTCGTTTGAAGCAAATAGGTGTTCAATGTAGCCTGTTAATGATACTATTGCATTAATTGCATTTAGAAATAAGAATGTTTTTGTTACAAGCATGCATAAAATTGGTGAACAAAATGTTGCTTGTTTGAGTGCTATTGAACATGATGATGCATGGTTGTGGCATAGGAGATTAGCTCATGTGGGCATGGAGAACATATCTAAACTTTCTAAGTTCGACCTTACTCAAGGCATTCCCAAGGGAGTGTACTTGTAAAAATAGAATGTGCGAGCCATGTCAATTGGGCAAGCATACAAAATCTCCTTTCAAGACCAAGAAAAAGAGTTATATTTTAAGAGCTCTAAAACTTATCCACATGGATTGGTTCAGACCTACAAGTACCCAAAGTCTAGGTGGTAAATCATATTGTCTTGTGATTGTTGATGATTACACGAGATATACATGGGTTTACTTTCTTGCACATAAGAATGATGTTTATGATGTGTCTGTTAAATATTGCTCTTGTGTTGAAAATGAAAAAAGTTACAAGATCACCGTCATTAGTAGTGATTGGGGTGGAGAGTTTGTGAACAAAAATCTTGAGGATTTTTGTAACAAACAAGGATACACCCATGGCTATATCCACTGTTGAGGTTGAATATGTCGCAGCCAGAAGTTGTTGTGCACAAGTGTTGTACATGAAACAACAACTATCCGATTACCAAATTCATGTCCCATGTGCTAAAATTTTCTATGATAACACTAGTGCACTTAACATTTCAAAAAATCTAGTGTTTCACTCTAGAACAAAGCATATTGAAATTAGACATTATTTTCCGAGGGATCACGTGCAAAAGGGTGATGTGAAACTCATTCACATAGGGACAAAGGATCAATTAGCTGATATGTTTACAAAAGCTTTGCCCAAAGATCAATTTGCACATATTCAGAGAGAATTAGGCATGTTTAATGAGTCAACTTTTCTTAATTCATGATCATTGTAAGTGATTCATACTGATGATTATCTATTCATCAATTTGTGTGAAGGAGTCAAATCCAGAATCGAACAATTTCATTGAGCTTCAAAATTTCTCACTAATCTAGACTAAATAGCAGAAACGTGTGTGAAACGCATTTTCTGTCGCCCTAAGCGCATTATGCCAGTTTTGGCATAATCGCGTTTCCTTCCGTCCCTAGTGACATAACTTAAAGGGGAGGACATTTCTCATTTTCTCACTTTCCCATTTCTCTCTAAACCTCTCCAAACCACGTTTCCTCTTAACCAAGTCAAGTTTCACTCATTTTCTATCTATTTTTAGGCATTCTTAACCAAATTTTAGTGTTTTTAATCGAAGTTAGCTAGTTTTAAATCAAATCAACCAAAAATCCACTTTCCCAACCATATTCTAACCTAGTTTTTGCAAAACTTGTTGAAACTCATTTCTTCTCGATCTTTTGCCATTTTCTTTCAAATCTCTTTCGTTTTTCTTATTTTTTTTTATCGATTCTTGTTATTCCCATCATTTTTACGAACCATTTTACATAAACCTTATTATTCTCTAAAATCGTACAACAAGTGTTTGAGAAAATGCCTCCTTGAGCCAAACTTGCTACTCGCTCCGCCAAACAACATTTGGAGGTTGGTGAACCTTCAGAACGTGTCCCTACATCTCCCTAGCGTACGCGCTCATCTAGAGCTTTGTCCTCTCACCCTCCACCTTCACCACCACCATCTGAGCCAAAATAGGAACAACAACCAAAACCCTAACCAGAGGAACATCTTCCTCTTCGTCCTAGGCGTCTCGAGCCTATCGTTAAGCCTTACGACACTTGTCCCATTTTTCCTAGGAACATATCATAGGCGCCATAATCGACATTACGATTAGGAGCCATTTTAGGGATTTAGGTTAGCATAGATTCGTTGCCCATGGGGCCCTCATCTACTCCGATCTAGTCCGAGTATTTTTCTCCAGCCTCACTTTCCACTCATTTGAGGATCTTTTTCATTATGAGAGATGTGTTCTAAGGCATGTCATCCATATCTCTCCTGAGATCCTCAAGGAGATCTTTGAGTTGCTCGACAACCATCCCGAGGCCACGAACTTAGGGGACAACATCCAATTCCCGGGTATGATAAGATTGCGGCTATCGAGCTTCTTTCTGGTCATCACTATGCTACCTTTCCCAAGGATGCTTCCAACACTATTTTTTTCCCTTGAGACAAAAATTTATCACAACATCGTCACAAGGGTCATACTTCTCAGGCTTAGCACCCGATCTCATGTGAAGCCTATGGATGTCTTTCTTTTATGGTGCATCCACACTCGCATGTAGATCAAACTATCCCATGTCATCATGTACCATCTCTTGAAGACTCCGCACTCATCTCTGGCACTTCCTTATGGTGTTATCATTACATGTCTTCTTCATCGTCTTGGCATCTATCTCAAGCACATGAAACTAGTGCAAGAAATGACAAACAAGAACCTGGTGTGCGAGAAGACCTTACACTCGATGGGATACCCATGGGTCAGCAGGATCCAACAGTGGGTTTGCTCCTCCTACGCAGACGTGAGGAGGGCACTAGCTACGTGCAACCTGACCCTCACGAGATTTCTGAGGAGGATGTTGAGGGAGTCGAAGGAGTTGCACTAGTAGGGGGAGTTGGCGAGGATGTTCCAGCTGAGGACCCACACCCTGATAAGGGTGCAAAGCAGGCACCTTACAACACACTGGGTGTTAGGCTCCTCACTGAGATGAAAAAACAACATGCATCTTCTTTCTCCTCACTGGATAAGAAGATTGATGATTTGAATGAATGAGTCACGACTCAGAAGGAGTCAGTGACCAAGCTGAGAGATGATCTGGAAATGTGCGTTAAGGCTGGGGAGGAATCGTTGACACAACTATGAGCGCTTATTGGTACTCTTTAGAGTTCATCATCACATACTGTGTTCTCCGTGCTGTAGAGAATATCGGAGCGAGCCTCAGCCATCAGTTCATGATTATCATTTCTAGGTCAACAACTTCTTTCCATCCGCAACGGAGCCGGAATGGATTTAGCTCAATTTTGGACAACAGGTTTGTCTCTTGATGTTCTTGAATATGAACGGTTACTTTAGTTATTGCATATTTAGTTTGGCAGTTTGTTACATCCGAACAGTGTATTGCATTAGGAGTGTAATTAATGTTTACCATGTATTTGACCTAAACCTAGGTTATGGACTTAGGGTTTTTCATTCATCTTGCATGTGATATATGTTGAATAAATGGGTAAATGTAGATGATTGATGGTTCAATTTACTGATCTTGCTTGCTGAAAACCCTAGGTGTAGTGAAAATTTGGCCTAGGCCATGAATTTGGGGATTTGCCCAAATTTGGGAAGTTTGACCTAGTTGATGTCAATTGATGAAATTGACATGAAATTAGTTTAATTAACTCTATTTAAGATTGAATGCCTTGTATTATAGTGGTTGGATTATGGGGATCAACCTATTGCATTCAATTGGGATAAGTATGGTCTAATTTGATATTAAATGGTTGAGTTGAGCAATATGGAATTAGCTCATGTGTATAACCATTTTAGAATCTTAATTGGCTATGTAGTTGGGTTTAAACATGGTTGTTTGGCACACTTTGGACTGATTTTTAGTATTGTGCAAACCATATCGTTTGCAGGGATTTGTGAATGATCCAAGTAACCCAAATAGGCCAATTGGGGATTGAGGTGCCTTGGGGTGATTATGGCATTCTAGTGCTTTCTTGTGGTTGGGATTGGATTGCCTAAGTCTAGCCTATCAAGTTTTGAGTGTTTCTTTACTTGTGATTTCTATATGTGGCATTGTAGTATAAATGAGTCTTTAAATGC
The DNA here is from genome assembly GCA_035771175.1 of Paratinospora sagittata. Taxonomy (NCBI): domain Eukaryota; kingdom Viridiplantae; phylum Streptophyta; class Magnoliopsida; order Ranunculales; family Menispermaceae; genus Paratinospora; species Paratinospora sagittata. The sequence goes on from CM069608.1 coordinate 14,747,869, forward strand.
ATATCTAATGTAGTATGCATGATTTAATGGTTCATGAAATGTATTTGAGCATAGTCAGTTGGGAAAAACAATGTGAGTTGGATCTCCTAGCATGGGATTCTCTTTTAGGGAATTCCATTGAGGTTGGATGGTGATCCCTAGGGTTGGACCTTGCAGAGGGTTTTATGGCTTATGTAGACAAGATTGCCTAGACATAGTATATATCTCGGTGGGGTGATCTTATTAGTTACAAGGCCCCATAAATCCTATTAGATTACGGGTAAGAGGTCGATTAGGCAAGGGGTGTCGTGCACTCCGGCCTTTGGATGGACACTTACTCAGGAGGTGTCTAGGATTGCATGTGCATGTTTATAAAATGATATGCATTTTCTTGGTTATGAGATGATGCATTATATTTGGCATGTATGTAATCTTTTGTATCACCATGCTATTTAAATTGTTTTTAATGATCTTGCAATGTTTTATTTAAATGCACATATATGTTGCCACTTGTAGAGGACATTTACTGAGCTTGTTATAGCTCACTTCTCATCCTTATCTTTTTAGGATCGGATAGGAAGGGGAAAGGGAAAGCTTAGCTGCGGAGCGTTTCCTGTACCTTTGTGATGTAGGTGTTAGTACATTTATTTGTATTTTGATAAATTGTACTAAATAACACTTAATGTTTATACTTAATATTTAGATGGGTTTGTATTTGTGGTTAGGTTTAATTTTGTATTTTTGAACATTATGGACTTTGAAGAATTTTCTGGTTTTCATTTTGGGTATGTATTATACTGATGATCTTATTTATGTCCATGTGTTTGATGTTGTTTTTGGGATTGTGGTATGTGGTTATAAGGCTTATCGGGACATCGTGTATATCGAGAAAGGATATACCCAGGGTTCCGTGCTGGTCATGACGTCACAGATAGTGGGTCTTGACATTATATCAGGTCTACTTGTTTTCGAATATAACAGGCTACCAATCATGCCTCGATACAATCTTGCATCTACAAATTTTTCGAATACGTCCTTATCCATTTTGACGGATGAGCTGCAAAGAGTATCATTTATCTTCAAGTTTTCAAACTTGAACTTTTTTATCGTGTCCCTTGCATACTTCAATTATCTCAAGAATGTTCCATTTTTCATTTGTTTGATTTGTAGGCCAAGGAAGTAATGCAACTCTCCCATCATGCTCATCTCAAACTCACTCTTCACAATAGAAGAAAATTGTTCACAGAGTGATTTGTTTGAGGCACCGAAGATGATGCCATCAACAAAGATTTGTACTAAAAGCATATCTTCATATTTGGTTTTAATAAAAAGTGTAAAATCTAACTGTAACGCCCCGTACAATGAGTCAAACATAAGTATATTGACCTTAGAATAAGGAAAATGCATGTATGGTATGCTTGTTGGTACACTAGGATGTTAGTGGTATCATAAAAAGTCTCATACATAGTAAAAATTTCAATCTGGAATGCAAAGAGCGCTCTCCTTAGGGAGAAGCACGCTCCTATGGTAGATTCCAGAGAGCTGGAATTTTAGATTTTCGCAAGGAGTGAACTCCTTGAAGGAGAGGCACGCTCTTGTGACAAAACTGGAGACATGCATTTTAGGAAATTTTCAGAAGAGCGCGCTCCCAAGGGGGAGAAGCACACTCCTCATGCGTTTGAATGAAAAATTCTATTTTTTGGGTGAAGGAGAAGCGCGCTCCTTCCCTAGAGTAGCGCACTTCTCACTGTCTGACAGAGTTTTTAAAAATGGACAGTGAGGCTGTTTGCATGTTTTAAGTCCCACTTGTTGCGAATTTTTAGCTCATTTGGGCTAGAAAGAACTGAAAGGAAAAGGAAAAATGAAAAGAGAAGGAAAGGAAAGGATTTGGAGGATCAAAATCTAAGGTAAAAACTTGTCTTTTTGAATTAAAAATTCCAGATTTGAGTTCCTCTTTTTGAGTTGTTCAACATATATGATTTTTGTTGAATTCCCATGGTCAGATTTAAGGATTGAGAAAGTGAGTTTCGTGCTAAATTTGTGAGAAATTGAAGTGCTATGGATTGGTAAGTATTTCTTTATCATTGTGCAAATGATTTGATGATGAAATTGTGTTGAATTGAGGTATTTTAATGGTGGAAGTTTCCACCCTAGCTGTTGAAGTAGCTGAGGGTTTGGAGCTCCATTAATGGTGTTTTCTAATGGATTTAGATGTGTTTTGCTGGACAATTGTGATTGAGAACTGTTTGAATGGGAAATTTGCAGAGATTGGAATTTGAAATTGGAATAATTGGTGATTTGAGTGAAGATCATTGTGAGCAACTTGTGCTGGAAATTATAGAGTGTGCATTGACTTAATAGTATTGTACCAATCACTATGGGTATTTCTTTTGTTTTGGTTCTTTGTATGGCATTGTATATATGTGAAAATGTTTTGAATATAAGCATGTTATATTGAATCGTTCGTAATGGTTTAATGCAATTCATGAAATGTTTTAGCATTGGAGCATATGAGACTTGCAAAGGCAAGTCAAACATAATGCCATTTCATTGGGAATTAGTCCCGGATGAGTGTTATATGTAATCTCATTGTGCATTGGGCTGCCCTAATTGGGATTTGTGAATCCTTGAAATGTCTGTGAATTGAATAATTAGAGGCCGTGGCTACCTTGTAAGGCCATACAAGGGTGAGACCTGCTCTATTACTTAGAAGGTGGGAGATTGTGAATTTCCTTGAAAATTATGCATGTTTTATTGAACATATTGCATAATATCGCCAAATTGTATTGCAAGCATATATGTTGTATTTGAATGATGCGTACGTGTTTAATAAGTTTTTGAATGTTTTGAATTTACATGTTTACATAAATGCATATAAATGCTATGACAGGAAATATTCACTGAGCTTGTTGTAGCACACCCAAGTCCCTCCAATATTTCAGGTAAAGACCACAAGGGGAAAGGAAAGGCAAGAGAAGGGTAGAAGCTTTTCGTTCTCCTCCTTTGTTATGTATGTATGGAGGAAGGAATTGGAAACATGTTTAATTTTGATATGTATAATTATGATACTATGTCTATATAATATCACCTAGATGAGTGTTGTGACAATACGGTTTTGATTTGAGAATGGGAAACTTGAAATGAGAAATAGCGTTATATGATGTAAATATTTTGGGTATAGAACACTACTTTGATAATGTGAATATTTGATAATGATCACATGAGTAGGAATGAGGTTATACATATGTGGAATAAAATGGAATGGAATGATATTATATTGGTGATTGATGTTGATCAGGTTATATGGGTGAGATGTCCATTTTATGGGGACATGTTGTCATTTTTTTTTGATAATTGTGTATTTCTGATGAGGCTGACAGTGTATTGTACATTGTATACATGGTATGTATAGTGTAGAGTACACTGTACCAGTCATGAAGTCACCCCAAGTAAGGGGCGTCGTGACTCTAACTTTCTTTTCTTGAAGTCATAATCTAACAGAAAAGTGTTAAGTCTATCGTACCATGCTCTAGAAGCTTGCTTCAGTCCATATAAGGCCTTGTGAAGACGATAAACATGATTTGATTTTTGAAAATCCTCAAAACCAGGCGGTTGCTCCACATATACTTCTTCATTTATAAAGCCATTCAAGAAGGCGTTTTTAACATCCATCTAGTGTAATGGAAAATCCTTGTAGCAGGCATAGGCTAGTAACATCCTTATTACCTCTAGTCTTACTACATGTGCAAAAGCCTCTTCATAGTCTATTCCTTCCTCTTGGTTGTACCCTTGTCCACCAATCGTGCCTTATTCCTCATAATCTCTCCTTGTTCATTTTGCTTATTCCTAAAGACCCATTTAGTTCCTATAATGGATTGATGAGTAGGTCTAGGAACAAGTTTCCACACTTTGTTTCTCACAAAGTGTCTTAATCCCTCTTGCATAGCCAAGATCCAAAACTCATCACCTAAGGCTTCCTTAACCTTAGTTGGCTCTATCTGTGAAATAAAGGCTACATGCCCTCAATCTCGATTCAGGGATGCTCTAGTAGTTACTCCTCTGGATAAATCACCTAAGATCTGATCTGTGGGATGATCTATGAGTAACCTAGAGTTCTTAGGAGGTTATATTATAGGTTCAGTGCTATTTTCCTCACAGTTCTTTTGATCCTCAGGTTTATTTGATGGAATGACATCCTCATCATCATCAGGATTTGGTTTCTCTACTTCCTTATAAGGACACCCTAGGATCCGCTTCATTGAATTTTATATGGATTGATTCTTCAATTTTCTTCAATGATTTGTTAAACACTCTATATGCCTTGCTATGAGGGGAATATTCTAAAAATATACCTATCAGGCTTGGGATCAAACTTACCTAAGTTCTCTTTGTCATTTAAAATATAACACTAAACACTCTAAAGTGATTGATAATGGGTTTTTTACCCGTCCACAATTCATGCGGTCTTCTATTTATTTTCATCCTAATCATGGTCCTATTCCTCACGTGACACCCAGTGTTTATAGGTTTGGCCCAAAAGTGTTTTGCCACGTTGTACTCACACAACATGGTTTTGCACATCTCCTGAAGAGTTCGATTCATCTTTTCAACAACCCTGTTCTGCTGTGGAGTTTTAGGAGCTGAAAGGTGATGGGTGTATCTTTTTCTGTTACAGAAGTCCTCAAGACTTTTGTTAACAAACTCTCCACCCCGATCACTTCTAATAATAGTGATATTATGGCCCTTCTAGTTTTCAACATGAGAACAAAATTGTACAAACACATCAAATACCTCATGTTTATGAACAAGAAAATACACCCACATAAATCTAGTGAAGTCATCCATAATCACAAATCAATATGATTTCCCACCTAGACTATGGGTACGTGTGGGTTCGAACAGGTCCATATGAATAAGTTCCAAGGCTCTAGATATAGAGTTCTTGCCTTTGCTTTTAAAGGAGGATTTCATGTGTTTGCCCAATTGACAAGGCTCACATACTCTATCCTTCAAATACACCCCTTTGGGGATACCCCAAGCAAGGTCAAATTTTGCAAGCCTAGAAATGTTGTCCATGCCTATATGAGCTAATCTCCTATGCCACAACCATGCATCATTGTGATGAATTGCAGTCAAGCAAGAAACATTTTGATCACCAATATCATGAAAATTTATAACATACACATTTTTATCTCTAAACGCAACAAAGATGGCACTATCATCATCATGCTTTACAATACATCTTGTTGCTTTAAACGTAATGGCAAACCCCTTGTCACACAATTGGCTTATGCTCAAGAGGTTATGTTTCAGACCATTGATCGTGAATTTATCGCAAGCAAACGACATTCAACCGATAGTGAGTCGAGTTATCGTATCCACAGGGAATTGTTACTCTATCAATTACTGTTTCACAGATTTTAAACTTTATTTAGACAATCAAATGGAGATATTAAGGGATTAAAATGTTGGAAATTAAATGGAATTAAAGCAATTGAAAGTAAAGAGAATTCAATAATGGGATAGATCTAGAGATTTGATTTCACTTACTTAGAAGATTAATTGAGGTTATTCATCATTAAATTCATTTCCAAGTTTATAAATCAAACCCAATGTTTATCAATCCCTTCTCTCGAGTGTCGGATCGAAACTTATAAGTGGGGTTGAATCTCAACCTCTCGATAAATACCCAATTCTCAATTGTGCATTAAGTTTTAGGGATTTCTCAATAATCTCAGAAGATCCTATAAACCTCTCAATTCTATAGCAATCTCATGTCATAATTCTCATTTTCCAACGTAAAGAACCCTCTCTCGAGTGCCACCCCTTAGATCTAGGTTCAATTAATTTATGGCCAGTAAATCAAAAGCATTAAACATAGAGAATCATGAATAAACATGAGAAATTGCATTAATAATGAATAAAATCCACTATCAATCCATCAAAATCAAACTAGGATCAATCTAATCTCTAGAGAATAAAATTAGTTCATGGACATGATTACAAGAGTGAAATTGAAAGAAGAAATCATCAAGATAAATTGTAAATGGAAGAAAAGTAAGAAAACCCTCTTTTCCTTCAAGAATTTCTCTCTCAACTCTCCTTCTTTTTCAACCTCTTCTCTTGCTCTCCTCCTTATTCTCTACCCTCAACTACAAGAAAAGTTTTTACAAAATGAAGTCTATGCCCTCTAATCTAACCCTAAGTGTGCCAAAATACCAAAAAGCCCCTAGAAAAACCCTCAAAAATTGCTAGAAAACACAAAAACCCAAATCTAGGTTCGTCGTAGTGTTGTAGCGCTATGCCTGCAACTTTTTCAAGTTTTAGGCACTGCAACACCCTTCCCAGGCACTGCAGTGCCCAGGGTTATGCAGTTGCACATTTTTGTGCATTTTCTTGTTTTTTCTCCTCTTCTTTGCACACTTCTTGCGCGTGATTTTATCGTGTTTTTGGCCTTGTTTGATCATCATTTGAGCCTCATTTCAACCACCTAAAGCTCCTTATTTACCTACAAAACAACACACAAAAACAAGTAAATCCATCATACTAATCAAATGCTAAAACTCAAAATGCAACTATGTACTAAAAATGCAACATGAAACATGATAACATGAAAATGGCACTAATAATTTTTGAAAAAATTCCTAAAAATCATATTTATTTTGTCCTAAACTAACCTAGTGCATTTTATTCATGAAAACAACTAAAACTAACCTATAAAACTCATAAAAACACTAAAATGAACCTAAGACGCAAAATATGCAAAATATGCTAAAAACACCTAGAAATTGAGAAAATGCTTCTAAAAACCTAATAAAAATCCTACAAATTACTATGTATAAAACTCAACTTATCAACCATCAATAAAGTGTAAGTGATCTCAAATAGATAGATATAAAGTGAATCCCATAGGCAAATCTTTCATACCACTCTCCACTAATGTAGATCACATGCCATTTAGAATCATGATACCGACCCTGATAAGGATCACCAGACGTTGCCAAAGTCAGTCTAACTGTCAAGAAAAGACCAGACCACCATTTCATGCATTGGCGTCATACATATCACCACCTAGGGACGTATATGGTTTATGACTCATAGAATAGTTAGGAGCATGCTCGCTATTCATTATATTTTTCTAGAGAGGGACGTGCATGAGAACCCAGCTACGCCTGGGGAGGGACATCAGTACGTGAATCCAGAGCATCATTCCTGAGGAGGGACGTACAGTGAGAACCTGGCTACGCCCAGGGAAGGACACCTGTACGTGAACTCAGGCGATGTACGTTCATGAAACCATTACGAGATGGTGTCATGCATACATACATATTGATTGATTATGATGCACACATGTGTATTTAAGATATTTAATATTGAAGTATGCTTTATTAATTGTTATACTCACGAACTATTTACCCACTGAGCGCGTTAAGCTCACTCCATTATTATCGAATCTTTCACAGGAAATTAAGGTGGACTGGGTAGAGGTTTTGGGGCCCACAATTATGTACCCTTTGTATCATTCATTGGGGATTTTGGGGAGTATGTTCCCTTGACCGTTTCATGTACAAATTATATTCTGAATTAAATGAAATCAGATTTGTACTGCGTTATATATTTTCGTTGCGCACTCTGTTGTTACCATTGTTATTGTTCCAAATGCACACCCCGTCCGTGAGCGTACCGCTGGTTTATATGGCCTTTTTTTCACACCTGGGTTGCACACAGTGCCCCTTACCCAGGGTGATGAGTACCCCCGCAGGGCATACTCCAGCCATTATGGAACCATAATAGTGTCCCATCCCAGTACACAGCACACCGCAGCGTCTAGTACCCCCGGGATAATGGCTCAGTGGTTACTCAGATTGCGAAATCAAACCTTATGAGGTTTCGAGTTCGAATCTGGGGGAGGCCCTACACTATTCATGAGTGAATAGTGTGAACAAATGATCCCGGGGGTACTAGACGTTGCGGTGTGCTGTGTACTGGGATGGAAAAATATTATGGTTCCATAATGGCTGGAGTATGCCCTGTGGGGGTACTCATCACCCTGGGTAGGGGGCACTGTGTGCAACCCAGGTGTGACACTTTCAATGATGCGCAATGATTAAGCTTGAAATCCTATCTTCAAATCAACATCTCTAGTTCTAAGGCTTTTGAAATGGGAAAATGATTTGATCTTGAAGAACACTCCCTAGAATCACATGGTTGTTTCTCTTGTGTTTAAAATGGCCTAAGTACTTGTATTTATATATTAAAAACAAGTTCTTGCCGTTAGACACAAGAATATAGTTGTTGGGGGGTGAGATGACCGTTGGAAAAAAAATGCACAAAAATTTTGACAGTTTCGCATTAGCTCCCTAATGCGACATTAGCTCCCTCATGTAGCTGCCCAGAAATTTTGACTGTTTCGCATTAGCTCCCTACTACTCATATGCATCCTGCTCCATGCTACCCAAAAAATTTTCAAATGTTCCATTAGCTCCCTAATGCATCAGTAGCATCTTACTTAGACTGCGAATATTTAAAACTTTTGTATTTTCAAAAGATTATGAAATAGAAACCAAATATAGACATATAATAGCCTAAAATTCATATTACAATCGTTTAATACTAATAAGCATGAATGATATACAAGATTAAGCACAACATACTTATCAACCATATGTACCATTTAAAAAAAAAAAAATCATGAGATGGGCAAATTCATGGCAATACGATTTGAATGACTTAAATATGGATAATGACAATATGGTCATTCAAATCTTTTTCATTCACTCTAGTTGACTAGACCTATCAGTTTGATATAGATTTGGGTTCATGGTCAACTATGTCAATGGAAATGACTAAGATTTCAAAGGATAGAAATTTTAAGTTATGATAGTCATTCCATATTTCCTTCAAGTAGGAGTGAATAACTATAGATTAAAATATTGAGTTTGTTTATTCACCCTAAAAGGAAGAGATTCATGATCACATACGTTTCTATGATTGTTTAAGACCATAAGAAAGGCACATCAATCATAAAACAAAACCTATGATGAAACATGAAACCATATATGCAAGCTCAAGATATTCTTAGAATAAAACTTTTAATACTATAGCATGCAAGATAACATCACATACAAGTATTGAAACTGCATCTGGATCATCTCACCCACTTTCTTCTTCCCAGATAAGAAGAAAAGGAGACTAGCAGATACAACTGCATTGGTCAAACCACTGTGAAATTGATGAGATATACCTATGTACCTTCATTAGAAAGATGGTTTCCAATGTCAGAAGTTCCACTTGAAAGATAATCCAATGGAAAAGTTGATTCGAAAGAAGAAGATGTCTCAGCAATAGAGAAAGAAGTTGCCCAAGCTTCGACTACTCTAGATGAACAACATGTGCAAAAGCAAGTTGTTCCCACAGCTGACATTGAGCATATCTTAATTGATGATGTAGAAATTGAATATGCAGAGCAAGCTGTTCATGTTGAAGAACATCTCATGGAAGAGGTGACCTAGATTGCTCAGACTATTGTTGAAGAACAACTAAATGTGGCAAAAAATGTTGATGCAATCTTGGAGGAAATCACCAGAGAAAGAGTCAGTGAGGACTCAGATAAAACCATCTCTGGATCACCATATCCATTTGATATCTCTGTATCAATGGAATCTCAAGACTCGAAATAGACTGAGTCTGGTGATGAAAAATGTCATGATAAAGAGGGTGATGATCTGGCCATCATACCCTATTAGGGAGGTGACATGAATGAAAAAGTTGATGAAGAAGATCATGTTGAAGATTTTCATGAGTCCAATGTTGAGTTCCAAGAAGAAGATGAAATGGAAAATATTCATGAGGAAAGCTCATCTGATCATGAACCGCCTTTTTATCCTTCTACCAACAAGCCAATAGATGAATTCTTAACAGAGGAAGATTTCCCAAGAAGAGTGAGAGAATATCAGATTTTTGTCATGTCTCAGCTAATGACTCGTTTAGAACATAATCAAGTTCAGTTGAAAAATAAGATACTGTTAGAGATCCGAGAATCTCTGAAATCTTAAGAGAGAGTTGAGATTTATGAGATAAAAGAATTCAACTCTCACATGATCAAGGCAACTTTATTGCTCGAGAAAATAACACAACAAATGGACACACAATTAAGTGTTATGTAGTCCTTGCCTTCATCGAGCACCACTTCATCTCATATGATGATTTTATAAAGAACATTCAGGAGAACATGCAACAGATTAAGACATTCATTAAATATTTTGTTGCTAATGTTCCCCCGAGAATGGCAGCTCCTCAACAATCTCCAACAGAACCTCAAGTTCCTCAAAGTCACACAATGCCAGCTACACCAAGTAATGCTGCAAGTAGCTTAACTGAAGAAGCTTTGAAGAAGATTCTTGAAGAAATTCAAAGCTTAAGAGGTATAATGGATGAATCCTCTAAAGATAAGTCCATTTTTGACACTTTGCAATCAATTTTGGATGGTATCTTGGATCAAGTAATGAGCAAGACCGAGTTTGATCCAGTGCTGCAAGCCATCTCTAGTCAGAAAGAGAATTTAGATACTTCAAGGCCATCATAAACAGAGGATGATAAACTAACCAAGATTCTCGACTTGGTTACTTGAGCTTTTGAAAAACTTCACAACTTGGAGAACAAGATGTCTTTCCTTGCCACAACCATTATGGATCTGTCTTACACTGTCATCGCAGCTGCAGATCGGGTGAAAGGAGTAGTAGGCTTCTTTGAAGACCTCTTCAAGGCAATGAATAGTAGACAACATTCTACTGTGTGGTATATTGCCTCTAGCATGAAACGTTTTGCAATGCTCTTTCATCTGTTCGAGAATAAGGGTGTCAAAGTTCCACCTGTACCAAGAGCTTCAGCCTTCACACGCCCTCAATGACCTAAGAAGTTTGACAAACTTCTTGGCAATGTGAAGATGAAGAAGCATCTGATGAAGAGTCGTTACATAGAATCAGTCGAAGAGTGTCTCCACCCCCAGATCCCTCATCAGAGACCTTTCTTGATCCCAAACGCAAGCGACCAATTAGACCAAAATTTAAAGGTCATACACTTTCTCCTGATTTTGCTCAAAGTCTTGCGAAAGGAAAGCTAAAGGCTTCACACCCAGTCCACCTCTTGATCCATTTAAATTTGGTGTTGCCAAGCATGCTCAAGAAAAATTCATTGAAAAATCTAGGAAGGGTATTATAATTGATGAATCTGTCAGTAGTGTGAGACAAAGCACATGTGGTTCTTCAAGGCCACGAGCACCAAGGAAACCCAAGGAATCTGAACCTAGTTCTAGTGGATCCAAGAATGATGAGGACACCGAGAGAAAAAGGAAAGGGAAAGGTCTCAGTAAGAGCTAAGCCTACCCACTTTTTGCTGTTTTAAAAAGGAGGAGAAGAAAATGCAAATTTTAAAGCTAAGATTAGCTCAAGAAGGAAGCTACAAGTCAGGGGAGTTCATCTGTGTTTCTGTACAAGATATTTACTGTATAATTTTCAAGCTCTTGTATATTGTGATTGAACTTATCTTGTAATCTTTGTGTTGAAATCAGATACTTGACATGTTTACTAATATTCTTGACATACTTGCTACTTTAATTTTTCTATATGTTTGAATGCATAAGTACACTTATCTTTATAATCTATGAGTATTTGAAATCATCAAAAAAAGGGAGATTGTTGTTTTAATGAACCCCATGACATGAATGTTTTGATAATTCCAAATATCTCCAATCTGTGTACCTAATGATCTTGTCTAGTGTTTCAGATTTATCAAGAATCGAGATCAAGGAACTGAGCTTACAAGCCTATTGATCAACTCAAGTAAAGTTCGGAGTCTGTCAGTACTTAGAATGTAATGTCTATCGATCAATTTGCTCTCAAAAAGATTTAATCATTTTCATATTTTGATCGTTACATTTTAAAGGTATTTCTATGATCTCTAAAGTATTTGATTTAATCTGGAAATATCATGCTTTATCGTGCTTTAATCGAGAAATCAACAAACCACTTTTATAGAGTCTTTCAGAATGCTAATGTTTTAGCAGTGCCCTCCTGGACTTGATGAGCCAGGACGTTGATAAAATACTAGGACGCTCAAGGTTGAATTTGACTGATTCATAAGAACGCTTACTTGTAAGTAGCAACCTTCCTTTTGTCAACCTTTGAGAATGTCAGGACGCTGACTCAGTTTCAGCTCGCTGAAAGTTCTCTTTGTTTTTAAGTGATTTCTATCTTTAAAGACTTTGATAGTTTTAAGTTGAATAAACTATCGGGACGCTACTTGTGTAGGAGCGCTCTCATCTTTAGAATCAACTTAATACCTTCAGGACGCTTACTGTCCATCAGCGAACTTAATACCTTTGAAGTTTGTTTTTAAAATAATGTAGGACGCTTACTTGTGAGTAGCGCCCTTGTGCGCTTATTTGTTTTGAAAAACAAAGTAGGACGCTTACTATCGAGTAGCACCCTCATGATTTAAGTCGTTTAATTGTGAAAGTAAGTCAGGACACTTACGATTTAGTAGCGCCCTCACTTCATTGTTCAGTAGGACGCTGATGTTCTATGAGCGCCCTCAAAGGAACAAAGCGGCAAAAATGATATTTTTGTTATTCTGACATATGCATCCTTTTTAGCGACCTTTTCAGAATAAATTTTCGTACAAAATCAATCTTCTATATTTGTAAGAGATATTCTCTGATTCACGAACCACGTCTTCTATAACTTTCCTTATTTGGGTATCTGGAGAAAATCAGAATATTCATGAAATGTACAGTTACCATTTTCGTGACATATTCTAGTTGTTGTGCGTAAACGTTCATATTTGAATTCAAATTCAAATGAATAACAGCTTCATCTCTACTAGTCTATATATACAAACACTTAACAACATCTAAAAGTTAGTCGAATTTTCATCTGGCCAAAAAAGTTTAAGTCACTATGTTTTCAAAGAGCTTTCTTTGAAACTTTACATATTCAAATGATTTTCATACTAAACTAAATTTATATCTTTATCTGAAAATACAGTTGAGATTTCAAATTGTTTTCACTCAAATTGTTCAGCACTGTTTTAACTTATATCATTCTTGCTGAAAGAAAAATTTGAGAGATAGTTCATAGGATAGAGTTGTACTTAATTCTTTATCTTGTATACAATATCAAGGTTGTAACAGTAGTTAGATAAACTATTGAGTTGATATTCATATATTCAACAAGGTTAGGTCTTCTCACACCCATAAGTTGAGAACCGGTCTTCTCACACCCGTAAGTTGAGAAACGGTAGTTCTCACAACCGTAAGTTGAGAAAGCTTAGGTCTGCCTCACACCCGTAAGTTGAGCAGTGTAACGGTTGTTCTCACACCTGCAAGTTGAGAAAAGGTGTAATAGTTTGATTCTCACCCGTAAGAGAATCCCTTAGTGACAAGGTTAAAATCCTAATTGAGGAGGTTAGGTAGTAGACGTAGGCAAGTAGCCGAACCACTATAAATCGACTGTGCATATTTTTTTAATTTCTGCACTTTACTTTTGCCATTATAATTATTTTAAATTGTCTAAGTGTCCAATTCACCCCCCTTTTGGACATATCTGGGCCATCAGTGTGTTTCTAGGCCCCACCTTGATCTCGTGAAAGACTAAGAAACAGACCATTGTTTTTAGATCTTTTACTAAAGCAAAGTATTGTAGCATGGCTTCCACACACTATCTGTGAATTGCAATGGATCTCTTTATCTCTTGCAAGATTTTGGTTTTCCTCCTCCTTTGGTGTGACAATTAAGCAGTTTTGCATATTGCAGCTAATCCAATTTTCCATGAAAGAACTAAGCACCCAAAAATTGATTGCCACCTTGTTTGCGAAAAATTCAAGACTATTTTTCCTCAACATGTATTTTTCAAGTTGTTGATTGCTGATATGTTTACTAAATCTTTATTTACCCCTAATTTTTCTCATTTGTTAACCAAGTTGTGCTTCTTTGATTTCCACCAAGCTCAACTTGGGGGGCATGTGTAACGCCCCGTACATTGGTCAAACGTAAATGTTGACTTATACTATTGTACAACATATTTATATGCGTATACGTATGCGTATTGGTCTTAGAATAGTTAAAAGACAAGTATGGTAGGGTCCTTGGTACACTAGGATGCTAGTGGAATCATAAAATACCCATTCTTAGTGAAATTTAAATTCTAGGTTGAAAGAAGTGCGCTCCTCACAGAAGAAACATGCTCTTGTGGTGAAATCCTAGAGCGTTGTTTTTTAGAATGTTCAGAGAAGTGTGCTCCTAAGATGGAGAAGCGGGCTCCTAAAGCGAGAAGCGCACTCTTCACGGGAAAAACAGAGAAAAAGTAATTTCTGGGCAGCGAAGAAGCGTGCTCCTCGCGGCCTGACACAGTTTTTTTAAGTGGACAGTGAGGCGGTCCGCAAGTTTTAAAACTAATTTCTCGTCATTTTTCAGCCATTCTGAGCTGAGAAAAGGGTAAAACAAAGGAAAGGAAGATAACGAACCAGGGTTTCGCCAATCCAAGGTGAGTTTCTATCCATTTTCAATAAAAGTTGCGTAGTTTTTCTACTTGCGAAAAGTTATGCAACATATGTCATTTTTGTACATTTTCAATGGTTGAATTGGTGGATTGGAGAAACGTGATTTGAACTTGGAAGTGTGGATTTTCGTAGGAAATCGACAGGTAAATTATTTGTGGTTTAAATAGATGTTATTGCTTTTGATTTGGTGTAAAAAGAATGGATTTTCATGGAGGGAAACCTCATCCCTGCAGCAGCAAACAGGTGAGGGTTTGGGAGGCTTTTCTTGGTATTTTTCTGGCTAATAGATATGTGTTTGAGCTGAAAATGAATTGGGGAAGAATCAATTGTTGTTTGTATGCAATTTACAGCAAGAATTGTGGATTGAATTGGTGATTTGGACGAGTTGTAATTGAGCAGCTAGAGTGTTGAGCATTAGGCATTGTGTTGTCTCTGAGTATTTCTTGATTGTGCTTCCTTGTATATGGTATTGTATGATAGAAATTGTGTTACAAATCATGAATAAGGATATGTATTTGCATTGTTTTAAAATCATGAAAATATTTAACTTTGGAGCATGTTTTGAACTTGCTAGAGCAAGTTAAAACATGAGATCATTTTCAGAAGACAGTCTCGCATGAGGATTGAATAATCTCATGGTCCGAGTGATAGTTTCTAAATGAAATTGGGATTAAGTCCTAATTTGAATGGTTTATAGCAGAAAATTGGGTAATAAGAGGTTTGTTACGTAGACTCCTTATCATTATCAATGCATAATAAGGAGTGAATACTCGCTCTATTACTTGCAAGAGGGAGATGGTATGATTTCATTATAATCCTGCATGTTTTGGAATTGTATTACACACATGTATGTATTGTTAAATGTTTCATACGTGTTTTGAAGAAGATTTGAATGTATTGATTCATGTGTTTTCTTAAATGCATATATGATGCCATAGTTAGGAATACTCACTGAGTTGTGGTTGCTCACCCTATTATCAAACATTTTAGGTTCATATCCTAAAGGAAAAGGACAAACACACGAAGGATAGAGAATCCTTCTTCTTTTGCAATGTATGTAAATGGTTGAGAATGTTTAATACTTTTTTGAGTAGTAGTTATGTAAATAACACCATTATGGTATTGTATCACATAGATGGGTATGGATGGCTGTAAATGGATGTGTATATATGGAAATGTGAGTTTTAGATGATGAATGGAAATAAATGATCATATATATATTGTGTTGTGTTTAACTTGGAGAAAAATCAGGTTGTGATATGACCAATAAACAAAGAAGACTCCGTCAAAATTTTGAGAAAAATTTGAACGTAATTTTTAGATAAGGCTGACAGGGTATTATATACGTCGGCACATGATGTATATAGTATCCTGTGTTTGTCATGACGTCACTCTTACGAAGTGGGTTGCGATAATGTTGGTATCAGATCATAAGGTTAGCATAAAAAAATAAAAATAAAAAACACTTGAAAGATAAAAACCCTATTACACTATACTTGTATGTACGGGTATATTATATTGGTAGCTAGATTATGAATAAACATCCTGATTATTTGACTAATTGTCTCTTGTATCTGTGATTTTCAGATTTGAAAGGGAACAATCAATTTGATCATGGATCTTACTGATCGAGAAAGGATCAGAAAACTAGAAGAAGCATTAGCTGCCCGACAACAGCAGAATGCTCAATCATTGAGATGATAGCAAATATGCAGGAAGATAGGCAGAGGCCTGCAATATCAGTGATTCCAGTCGCTGAAGCCAGTAGTGTTGGTGTACTTGCACCTATAGCTGAGCATGTAGCTGAAGTTTAGATAATAGATCTAGAAGTTGAGAAGAATAAAGAAAAAGAAAGATATGAAGAAGTGATGAAAGCCTTTAAAAGGCGAGATCCATCCTCTTTTCTTGGTAGTTTGACACTGGAAGTGGCTGAGAATTGGCTTCTAAATATGGAGATCATCTTTAATGATATGCAGGTCTCAGACAATGAAAAAATGAGACTTGCTAGATTTAAGTTATCTAACGAAGTTGTGAGATGATGGCAGACTACGGAAAAAACTCAGGGTGCTGTAGACACCTGGACAAAGTTTAAAATAGTATTTAGAGAAGCCTATGCCCTAAAGGTAGAGTGTGAAAGAAGAAGTGTGGAATTTATGTAATTGAAACAGGGGAATATGACTATGTGACAGTACGAGCATGAGTTTAATTGATTGTCAGTGTTCGCACCAGAGTTGGTACAGACTGACAAGCTAAGGATGAAACAGATCAGAGACAGATTTAGAAATCCTATTCGTCAGGGCTTGACAATATCTGGTGTACAAACGGACAAGCAGACAGTGCGACAGGCTTTAGATTTTGAGACAAGAGGCAGCCGTAACTAGGCAATTGTTCATACAACACCGCTAGTACAACCTGCACTGTCAGCAATTTCATAACTGTATCTACCATTCATAGGGAAGAAAAAAGGAAGATGGGGTAGGAAACAATAGACAGATGCCAAGAAAGCTAAGATGACTGAGGCAGCCAGTTGAGGCAAGCCATTTGTGACTCTTGTTGCACCATTTCCACCATTTGCAGAGTTACCACCACCGTTGGCAGGCAGAGGCGCACCGGCAATAAGAAAACCTTCTAGTTATGGTTCTTCTGTGAAACTGCCATGGCCTTAGCAGAAAGGGTCTGGACAAAGTTGGTTTCCAGTTCCAGGCATAGAGTCACAAACTACATCTTCCATTCCACGTCCACCACCGATATGTTACAGATGTGGCATTAAGGGCCAACAAGGTCATTCAGTGTCCTTTTCAGTCGATACCCAAAACCCCGACTATTCCAACTACTACTACACCTTTTGGCACCCAAGAGCAAGCAAGAGTTGTGACCGATTCAGATCCGGATGCCAACAAAACCTTGATTTAAGGTATGATCAATATATGTGATGTGATGATGCATATATTGATAGACGTTGGATCTATGTTATCTTTTATTGTTGGTCACATGGTAGATTGCGTTTGATTCCTATTAAGGCAAGTACACCATTGGTTTTAAGTACAGTAGCAAGAGAAAGAATTTATCCAAACATGGTTTGTCAGAACTGTGTTATAAGATATGAAGGACATGAAATTACAGTTGACCTTAGGGTGTTAGAATTTCTAGAATTTGATGTCATCCTGAGTATGGATTGGTTAGCAGCTTATCATGCCTTAATGGATTGCTTTTCCAAAAAGGTGATATTCCAGATACCTAGTCAGCAATTATTCACAAACAAAGCTATGGTTACCTTTAAACCCTCTACTAGAGGTAGGATTGTGACCAATGAGGAGATGGAAATATTGGCTGGTTTAAAGCCTCAGGGAGATAAGGAACAGGGTATACAGTTGTCTGAGATTCCTATGGTGTGTGATTACCCATATGTGTTTCTTGATGATTTACTAAGATTACCACCAAAATGAGAGATAGACTTTATTATAAAACTGATGTCCAGTACAAAGCCTATCTCCATTCCTCCATATAGAATGACACCTAAAGAGTTACAAGAACTCCAAACACAACTTGATGAGTTGATGGAAAAAAGGTTTATTACCCCCAGCATGTCACCTTGTAGTGCACCTGTACTATTTGTGAAGAAGAAAGACGGAAGTCTACATTTGTGTATAGACTACCGTCAATTAAACAAGGTGACAGTGAAAAATAAGTATCATCTCCTACGGATCGATGATCTGTTTGATCATTTGAATGGGGCCAAATTCTTTTCAAAGATCTATCTGTGATCTGGACACCATCAGTTAAGAATCCGAGAAGAGGATGTATCGAAGACAGCCTTCAAAACAAGATATGGACATTATGAATTCTTGGTAATTCCCTTCGGTTTAACCAATGCACCTACCATGTTTATGGACCTGATGCAAAGGGTATTTAAACCATATCTGGACTAGTTCATCATTGTGTTTATTGATGAGATTCTCATTTATTCCAAGACTCGGAAGGAACATGAGAAACACCTCCATATTACTCTACAAATACTGAGAGAGCATAGGTTGTATGACAAGTTCAGTAAATGTGAGTTTTGGATAAATGAAGTTAAATTTCTTGGTCATGTGGTCAGTGCAGAGGGAATATCTATTGATTCTGCTAAGATTAAGGCTCTTATCAATTGGCCAAGACCAACCACAGTGACAGAGATATGTAGTTTTCTAGGATTAGTTGGTTATTATAGGAAATCCGTTGAAGGTTTTTCTAAACTGGAAACCCCACTTACTAGATTGACTTAGGAAAATGTGCCCTTTGTGTGGATTGTAGCATGTGAAAAAGGTTTCACAGAATTGAAAAGAAAGTTGACTGCTGCACCCTTAATGATACTTCCAAAAATTGGTAGAGAGTTAGTGATTTATGCAGATGCGTCGCATTCAGGTATGGATTGTGTATTGATGCAGGAGGGTAGAGCTGTAGCTTATGCATCTAGACAATTAAAGGTGTATGAACAGAATTACCCTGTGCATGACTTATAGTTGGCTGCAGTTGTTTTTGCTTTGAAATTATGGAGGCATTACCTGTATGGAGAAAAGTTCACATTGTATTCAGACCATAAGAGTCTGAAATATTTATTTGATCAGAAAGAATTAAATATGAGACAGAGAAGATGGCTTGAGTTCCTAAATGATTATGATACACACTGGAGTATCACCCTGGGAAAGCCAATGTAGTTGCCAATGCATTGAGCAGAAAGCAGACAAAGACTAGTGTGGTGGCATGTCAGATGGCCCATGAGTGGCGTTTATTAAAGAGAGTTACAATTATGAGTGTATTCTCTATAGCCCCACATATTGATATTTGTGCCCAAATGCATGTGCAGCTCACTGATACTCATATTCAGAGGGTTAAGGATCTGCAGCAGCATGATCCTGACTTTAACATGTATAATTGTTGGGCTGATAAACCTAAACTGGTAAAATGGCATAGAGGTCCAAATGGTGTCTTGCGTTTTCAGGGGAGATTATGGATTCCTGTGGATCATGATCTGAGAACAGAGTTACTCTAGACAGCACACAGATCTTAGTATACTATCCACCCAGGGTCAACCAAAACGTATCATGATATGAAAATAACAGTTTGGTGGCATGGGATGAAAAAGGATATAGCTGAGTATGTACATAAATGCGGGGTGTGTCAGTAGGTTAAAGCTGAACATCAGAGGCCTGGAGGACAGATGTAACCATTATCCATTCCAGAATGAAAATGAGAGCATATTACTATAGATTTCATTATGGGTTTACCCAGATCTCAGGGTAGATATGACGCCATTTGGGTGATAGTTGATAGATTGACGAAGTCTGCTCATTTTCTTCCAACGAGCACCAGAAACTCTGTTGACAGACTAAGTAGATTATATATACAAGAGATTGTGAGATTGCATGGGGTTCTTGTATCCATTATGTCGGACAGAAATCTAAGATTTACATCGAGGTTTTGACATTCAGTGCAGACTCAATTTGGGACCCATTTCCGTCTCAGTACAACATTTCACCCACAGACTGATGGTCAGTCTGAGAGAGTGATACATATGCTTGAGGATATGCTCAAATCATGTATTCTAGAGTTTGGTGGGAGCTAGAGTGAATACCTTCATCTGTGTGAATTTGCATACAATAATAGCTATCAGGCTAGTATCGGTATGGCACCCTTTGAGGCCTTGTATGGCTGACCTTGTAGATCTCCGGCTTGCTAGTATGAAGTTGGAGAGTTGCAATCATTAGGGCCAACTGTCATTATAGATCACACAGAGAAGATTAAACAGATCAGACAAAATTTGAAAACTACCCAAAATCGTCAAAAAAGCTATTATGATAACTGACATAGGCCTTTGGAGTTTGCAACGGGAGACCAAGTATTGTTGAAGGTCTCTCCAATGGAAGGCTAGATGAGGTTTAAGGTCAGAGGAAAACTTGTTTCGCGATTTGTTGGACCATTTAAGATCCTTGAGAGGATAGGTTCATTTCAGTAAGCTGGTGTCCATAATGTATTTCACGTTTCTATGCTGAGGAAATACCATACAAATCTGGCTCAGTATCTAGACTTTACTCATATTTTAGACTTGAGTTTACAAGTTGGGGAGGACACTACATTTCCTAAAGAGCCAATAAAGATTATGGCCAGAAGAGTTCAGAAACCCAAGAATAAATAGATTCCTCTTGTCAGAGTCAGGTGGAAATTTCATGATAGTGAAGAGCAAACTTGAGAACTGGAAAATGAGATGCGAAGGCAGTTTCCAGACTTATTTACCGATACTTAAGGTGTGTTCTTTGATTTTAAATTTCGAGGACGAAATTCCTTCAATTGGGGAGAATTGTAACGCCAGTACATTGGTCAAACGTAAATGTTGACTTATACGTATTGTACAACTTATTTATACGCATATACGTGTGCGTATTGGCTTTAAAATAGTGAAAATACAAGTATGGTAGGGTCTTTGGTACACTAGGATGCTAGTGGAATCATAAAATAATTCATTATTAGTGAAATTTCAATTTTGGGTTGCAAGAAGCGTGCTCCCCAGGGGAGAAGCGCGCTCCTGTGGTGAAACCCAAGAGCGTTGTTTTTCAAAATGTTCAGAGAAGTACACTCCTAAGATGGAGAAGCACGCTCTTAAGATGGAGAAGCACGCTCCTTACAGGGAGAAGTGGGCTCGTCATCAGAAAACAAAGAAAAAGTAATTTAAGGGCAGTGAAAAAACGCGCTCTTGGGAAGGAGAAGCGAGTTCCTCGTCGTCTGACATAGTTTTTTTAAGTGGACAGTGAGGCGGCCCGCAAGTTTTAAAACAAATTTCTCGTCATTTTTCAGCCATTTTGAGCTGAGAAAAGGGGAAAACAAAGGAAAGGAAGAAAATGAACCAGGGTTTGCCAATTCAAGGTGAGTTTCGATTCATTTTCAATAAAAGTTGCGTAATTTTGTTCCTTGCGAAAAGTTATGCAACATATGTCATTTTTGTACAGTTTCAACAATTGAATTGGTGGATTGGAGAAACGTGATTTGAACTTGGAAGTATGGATTTTCGTAGGCAATCGACAGGTAAATGATTTGTGGTAATAGATGTTATTGTCTTTGATCTAGCTGCAAGCAACTAAGGGTTGAAAATGAATTAGGGAATAATCAATTGTTGTTTTTATGCAATTTACAACAAAAATTTTGGATTGAATTGGTGATTTGGACGAGTTGTAAGTGAGCAGCTAGTGTGTTGAGCATTAGGCATTGCGTTGTCAGTGAGTATTTATTGACTGTGGTTCCTTGTATATGGTATTGTATGATAAAAATTGTGTTACAAATCATGAATATGGATATGTATTTGCATTGTTTTAAATTCATGAAAATATTTGACTTTGGAGCATGTTTTGGACTTGTTAGAGCAAGTTAAAACATGAGATCATTTCCAAAAGACAGTCCCGCATGAGGATTGAATAAAATTATGATTCGAGTGATAGTTTCTAAATGAAATTGGGATTAAGTCCAAATTTGAAATGGTCTATTGCAGGAAATTGGATAATAAGAGGTCTGTTGCGTAAATTCCTTATAAATGCATTATAAGAAGTGAATATCCGCTCTATTACTAGTAGAAGAGAGATGGTATGATTTTATTGTAATCCTGCATGTTTTGGAATTATATTATGCACATGTATGTATTGTGAAATGTTTCATACATTTTTTGAACGAGATTTGAATGTATTGATTCATGTGTTTTCTTAATTGCATATATGATGTAATTGTTAAGAATAATCACTGAGTTGTGGTTGTTCACCCTATTCTCAAACATTTTAGATGCGGAACCTAAAGGCAAAGGAAAAGCACACGAAAGATAGAGAATCATTTTTCTTTTGCAATGTATGTAAATGGTTGAGAATATTTAATACTATTTTGAGTAGTAGTTATGTAAATAACACTATTATGGTATTGTATCACATAGGGTATGGATGGTTGTAAATGGAATTTGTAATACCCTGTATTTCACAAAAAAAAAAATTACTATTTGGGCAACGCCTGAACGTTCAGGCGCATGACAGAACGTTCTGGCATACATTAAATGTCACACCCCGCCCGGACGCGCCTAAACCGGCGGTACACTCTCGGACGGGGCGCGCATTTGGAACAATTACAATGGTAACAACAGAGTGCACAGCGGAAATACAGTATACACAGTACAAATCTGATTTCATTTAATTCAAAATACTTTTGTACATAAAATGGTCAAGGGAACATACTCCCAAAATCCCCAATGAATTAAACAAAGGGTATAAAATGTGGGCCCCATAACCTGTACCCAGTCCACCCTAATTTCCTGTGAAAGATTGGATAATAATGGAGTGAGCTTAATGCGCTCAGTGGGTAAATAGTGCATGAGTATAACAATTAATAAAGCATACTTCAATATCAAATATCTTAAATACACATGTGAGCATCATAATCAATCAATATGAATGTATGCATGACACCGTCTCGTAATGGTTTGATGAACGTACATCGTCTGAATTCACGTACAGGAACGATGCTCTGGATTCACGTACTGATGTCCCTCCCCGGGTGTAGCCGGGTTCTCATGTACGTCCCTCTCCAGAGAAATGTAATAAATAGCGAGCAATGCTCCTAACTATTCTATGAGTCATAAACCATATACGTCTCTAGGTGGTGATATGTATGATGCCAATGCATGAACTGGTCTAATCTACTGGTCTAGTCTTTTCTTGTCATTTAGACTGACTTTGGCAACATCTGGTGATCCTTATTAGGGTCGGTATCAAGACGTGCAAGATTAGGACATTCAGTATTACTGTATAAGCTGATAGCTTTCAATAAGACTAACTAGATCAGTCCCCAGTTGAGAGGTGAGACACAAGGTCTGCTTAAATACCAATCGCCTAGAGCAGCCCGCTGCCTCCCGTTCACTATTTAAAGTTACTGAGGACAAGACCGAGTCTAGTTGAGTCAGATTGACCACAAATCCAGCATTATAACAGTGCAATACATGAATTCCAAATATACAGGCATAAGTGCGGCAGTATAAACAGTATATGACATAATGCAGTGTAAATAAATAGTAGACATAATAATAATTGAATGTAAACTTTAATAAAAGTTATGAAACACACAAACCTATGTTTTGTTCCCCACCTTCAGATAAAAACTTCTTCTTTCAGATCTGCCGCTTTCCTCCGGACAGAACTTCGTTGCACCGCACCGAGAGTCTCGGACAGAGAGTCTCAAAAACTAAAAACTTAGAATGCGCGGAAAGGAAAAGAAAATCACAAGAGAAGGTGATTTGGTGTGAGGAATGAGAAATGGGGAGGGTTCCTTATATAGAGATTTTTTGCGCCTGAACGTTCTGGCATGCATTGCGCCTGAACGTTCGGGCGTTGCCTAAATAGTAATTTTTTTTTTTTTGTGAAATACAGAGTATTACATAATTTGTCTAGCTTCCCCATACCTCTTGATGTTGAATTTTCCTATTAGAGTCCTAGCTCATGTGTACCCAATCTTTTAAAAAAATACTCATTAGTAGAAACTGGAATTATTTAACAATTTAAAAGAAAGTAGGTAATTGTAATAGTCCTGGATATAGTTGAAGATGAACCAAAAATAAAGATTTAACGTGTATAGTATGGAAGATTGCTATTATTTTGTAAGATTAGTCAAATAGGTTTAATTAATATTAATGAGATAGCAACAAATTAACAAAAATAATTGATTGATGGTATTCAAAAGGGAAAGAAATTCTTATCTGAAAATAAATGTTATTATGAGAGAGCGAGACTTTGAAGGAACCTAACTTTTGGGGTATTACGTTTTTGTAAATGGAAATGCTTCTTTTTTTTGTCAAGATAATGAAAATGACTGTAGAAAGAATATTAGATTATCTTTTTTATCTCATAATAGAACTTACCTTCAATTTAATTACACAAACATAGCCTTAATTTTGCTTCTTTTAATGCCTTTCTTTATTTGTTTTTCTTTTGTTTTCAATTTTTTATCTAATAACTTTTCGTGAGATAAGTGTTAAATGTTTCACCAAGCAAATTACAATGACAAGAAGGGAGGTCCACAAGAAATTCATGTCACGTTTTAACAACCATTGTATATCTACTTGCATGGTACAACCCTTTTTGATATGTTTCTAAAGTTATTCTCAAAAACTTTGTTTCATTTTTGTTTAAATTGCGCATCTTAATATATAAAGGGTTCAATATTAGTAATTTAATTTCTTCACTAACTTAGAGATACTTTTAACAGATTTTTACTTTTATGATTTTTTAATAAAGTCATATCATTTTATTTAATAAATAAATTATATTAAAATATTAGCATTAATGTAAAAAAAATTATTAATACATGCAACACAGATGCACCTAATTTAAAATATCTAGAGTATAAGTAACATCAACTATATCATTAAATTTGAATATAAATAGATGAAATACATTAGGAAATCTACAACAAAAGAAATGGTCTTTTTTTCTAAATTAATGAAATAATAAATGAATTAATATATTATAACCGATAAAATGTTGAGCAAAATGCTTTTACAAACAACTAATAAAAAAAAACAGAGATTTTATAAAATGCTTTAGTAGATAATTTAAACGTTTTTACAACAAATTACTAAAAATGTTTTTAATTAGGGGTTTAAATTTCGTACAATATTTTATCTAATTGATATTCATTAAGTGAGCATCGATTATGTTTTTTTTCCACCAAATCTTGTCACTCAAAAATAAAAATACAAATCACTGGAAATCGAAACTATTTTATAATTTGAAGGAAAGGAGTTGGATATGTAATTATTGCCTCATGGATGGAGATGAGAAAAAAAAAAAACATTGTGAACTAATAAATAATAGAAGAACACCAAGGTAAGGGTGGTAAAATATGTCCGGATTTGGTTGCCAATTTATCTCAGCCTTGCATAAAAAAGGCTTGAGAATTAATGTTAAGAATTAGGACTAGGTTTGGATAAACAAATGTATGGGTCCAAGTTCGAAATCAAGTAGAATTAGGTCAAGCATTTCTTAAAATTTGAATATAAAGATCCAATTTATGTAGGCTTGGTAAAATTGTCCAAATACTTGCAACATATGTCATTCTTGTTATAAATCACTTTTGTAATATCATCACGAGTTTTTTTTAAATATGATTAGAATATTTATGAATATTATATATCTATATTAATTATAATGCAAATACTTGCAACATATGTCATTTTTGTACAGAAACAGTTGAATTGGTGGATAGGAGAAACTTGATTTGAACTTGGAAGTGTGGATTTTCGTAGGCAATCGACAGGTAAATGATTTGTGGTTTAAATACATCTTATTGTTTTTGATTTGGTGTAAAAAGAATAGATTTTCATGGAGAGAAACCCCATCTCTGCCGCTGCAAGTAGCTGAGGGTTTGGGAGGTTTTTCTTGGTATTGTTCTAGGTAATTGATGTTTGTTTGAGCTGAAAATGAATTGGGGAATAATCAATTGTTGTTTGTATGCAATTTACAGCAAAAATTATGGATTGAATTGGTGATTTGGACGAGTTGTAAGTGAGCAGCTAGTGTGTTGAGCATTAGGCATTGCGTTGTCTATGAGTATTTTTTTATTGTGGTTCCTTTTATATGGTATTGTATGATAGAAATTGTGTTACAAATGATGAATATGGATATGTATTTGCATTGTTTTAAATTCATGAAAATATTTGACTTTGGAGCATGTTTTGGACTTGTTAGAGCAAGTTAAAACATGAGATCATTTCGAAAAGACAGTCCTGCATGAGGATTGAATAAAATCATGGTCTGAGTGATAGTTTCTAAATAAAATTGGGATTAAGTCCTAATTTGAAATGGTCTATAGCAGGAAATTGGATAATAAGAGGTCTGTTGCCTAAACTCCTTATAAATGCATTATACGAAGTGAATATCCGCTCTATTACTAGCAGAAGAGAGATGGTATGATTTTATTGTAATCCTGCATGTTTTGAAATTATATGATGCACATGTATGTATTGTAAAATGTTTCATACATTTTTTGAACGAGATTTGAATGTATTAATTCATGTGTTTTCTTAGATGCATATATGATGTCATGGTTAAGAATAATCACTGAGTTGTGGTTGTTCACCCTATTCTCAAACATTTTAGGTTCGAATCCTAAAGGCAAAGGAAAAGCACGCGAAAGATAGAATTCTTCTTCTTTTGCAATGTATATAAATGGTTGAGAATGTTTAATACTATTTTGAGTAGTAGTTATGTAAATAACACTATTATGGTATTGTATCACATAGATGAATATGGATGGTTGTAAATGGAATTTGTCTAGCTTCCCCATACCTCTTGATGTTGAATTTTCCTATTAGAGTCCTAGCTCATGTGTACCCATTCTTTTAAAAAATACTCATTAGTAGAAAATTGGAATTATTTAACAATTTAAAAGAAATTAGGTAATTGTAATAGTCCTGGATATAGTTGAAGATGAACCAAAAATAAAGATTTAATGTGTATGGTATAGAAGATTGCTATTATTTTGTAAGATTAGTCAAATAGGTTTAATTAATATTAATGAGATAGCAACAAATTAACAAAAATAATTGATTGATGGTATTCAAAAGGGAAAGAAATTCTTATCTGAAAATAAATGTTATTATGAGAGAGCGAGACTTTAAAAGAAAATTAAAAAGAGATTTTAATGTCACTTTTTAGTTACTTATGAAACCCGTCTTCCTTTAAATTAAGTTTCAGGATATTCGGGCCACTTGGACAGTTTTTCTTGTTGTGGGTAAGTCTGTTTCCGAAAAAATTAAAAAGAATCATAACTATTTCTTTTTTCTTTTTCTTTTTTTCATGCGACTTTTGTTGCTAACCTAAAACTAACTTTCTTTAATTCAACCCATCAAAGAAAATTATTTTATTTATATTTTTCATCATTAACCCCCCAATAAAAAATTATCTAATAAATTTTTTTTTTTGTTCACGTGCACATGAACTAGTTATTTATAATCTTTTTGTTTATGAATGTTACTTATTAACAATAATTATAATATAAATTTTAAAATTCAAGTAAATTTATTTTTTTTGTTATTTATTTTTTTCTGAAAATAATATAAAGTTTTTTTTTGTTATTTATTTTTTTTTAGTGAAATTTATTTTTTCAGAAATTTTAAAAATAATAAAATTATAAACTATTTTCATTAAAATAATAAAATTATTTTCTTAAAAAAATATGAATTATTTGTATAAAAAATACTAAAATTATATTGTATTTAGAATAATAAATTATAATTATAATTTTTTATTAAAAATGAAAAAGTTATTTTTATTAAAAATGATAAATTTATTTTTACTAAAAAATAATAATTTCTTTTTTCATTTTTGAATGAAAGTTATATTTATGAGAAATATTAAAAATAATAAGATTATAAATTATTTACATAAATATAATGAAATATTTTTTATAAAAAATAATAAAATTATTTTATCTTAAAAATAATAAATTATTTTTAATTAAGAACAAAAGAGTTTATTTTCTACATTCCACCACCCTTCCCCAAAAGACTAATTAACTAATTATATAGTTTTCTTTAAAAAGCACGTCTGATGTGTCAAAGTTAGTCAAAGCAAGGAATGGTTCACGGAGAGACACAACATAAGGTGCCACGTGGAGCACGTCTGTTCGTCTATCATACCATACTTCCCAACACCCGAATTACATGGATTCAACCAAAGAATCTAACTAACACAACCCTTTTCTAAGTAAGAAAACAAAACAACAATCAATCCTAGACCGAGGCCCTCGCTCCTCCACATACCCCACTGCCACCTCATATTTTCAATCATTATTTTCAAAAATACCTTATTATGTTTACGTGTGATTAATAGTGCTGTGGAAACTCACCTTCCACCCCCATGCCCTTGAGTGTCATCAGAGTGCCTCTAACCACACATTTATTGCATGATTTGGACATTTGGAAGCATAGTGTAAAAAACGAGTGTTCTACATGTGTTTTTAGAGTATTTTTCTTACGTGCCATCCCACAAGGTATCTACCGAACAGTGGTAGGTCATGCCACCAACCCCTCCCTCCCCCATTCAAAAATACAATTTCTAGAAGCTTAATTAAATTTAACTATAATTAGATGAGAAAAAGGAAGAACAAGAATACGAAGAGGTTGAGTGATTTGTCGGCATCCACCGTGCAGTGGTAGGTTACGCCACCAACACCCTCCCTCCCCCTCCAATTCAAAAATACAATTTCTAGAAGCTTAATTTAATTTAATTATATTTAGACGAAAATAATAGGAAAAAAAAAAAAAAGAAGAATTAGATTATTTTTTTTTAAGAATAAAAAAATGGAGGCTTCTTTGATCAATGGAGACTCCATGGAAGGAGGAGGAGGAAGAGTTGTTGAAGAGCAAGCGGTGGCGATAGGAGCAGCAGCAGGAGGAGGAGGAGGAGGAGGAGAAGGAGAAGGAGGAGGAGGAGGAGGAGGAGCGCGAGAAGGAGCACGAGAAGGAGCAGGAGAAGGAGGAGATTATCCACGGGTGAAGAGCTTCGCGGATGGGAAGAAGTTGTGTTGGATAGAAACAAAGAAGCTATGGGCAATTGCGGCACCAATTGCATTCAACATTTTGTGTGTTTATGGAATCAATTCTTTCACACAGATCTTCATAGGTCATATAGGAGACGTTCAGCTCTCCGCTGTTGCCATTGCCTTGTCCGTCATCTCTAACTTTTCTTTTGGATTTCTGGTACCTCCTTCCTTCCTCCGTTGTTTCTACTATATATTCAATGTGATTTCATGGATCAATGTTCTTATTTATCATTCTTAAATGAGAGCTTTTATTACTAATATCTACATTATTCAAAGCAT
Source organism: Paratinospora sagittata (assembly GCA_035771175.1). NCBI lineage: Eukaryota > Viridiplantae > Streptophyta > Magnoliopsida > Ranunculales > Menispermaceae > Paratinospora > Paratinospora sagittata. Next base: position 14,777,287 of record CM069608.1, read on the forward strand.
TGCATTTTCATTAAACAATGAAAGGAATTCAAGGAGAAATATCTTTGAAGAATTCAAAAATAATTTTGAAAATTGTTATGCAAAAAATGTAGCTTGGAATGGGAAGCGCGCTCGAGACACTATGCGGGCAAGCATTTGGAGCAGGACAAGTATATTTGCTTGGCATTTACATGCAACGTTCATGGATAATCTTAACAGTAACATGCGTCATCCTCTGCCCAATCTACATCTTTGCAGCCCCAGTCCTAAAGCTACTCGGCCAAGAAGATGAGATAGCCAATCTTGCAGGAACGTTTGCGATTCAAATAATTCCACAGATGTTTTCACTTGCCATTAATTTCCCTACCCAAAAGTTCCTTCAAGCACAGAGCAAAGTTGCAGCTCTTGCTTGGATTGGCTTTGTTGCTCTTCTGTTCCATTTATTGTTGCTCTGGCTCTTCATCTATGCGTGTGGTTTTGGTGTTGCTGGTGCTGCTGCTGCATATAACATCTCAGGTTGGATTGTGGCACTTGCCCAAGTGGTTTATGTGGTGTATTTCTGTAAGGATGGATGGAGTGGGCTTTCTTGGTTGGCATTCCATGAGATATGGGGATTTGTTAGGCTCTCCCTTGCATCTGCTGTTATGCTTTGCCTTGAAATTTGGTATATGATGGTTCTTGTTGTTCTCACTGGTCATCTTGGTAACGCCGTGATTGCCGTTGGATCTATTTCTATCTGGTAACTTCCTAACTCTTCACAGTTTTTTTTTTTTTTTGTTATAAGTAGACTTTTATTTGACAAATGCTAAATAAACTGAAATTGCAACACCAAATGCCACAAATCTGCGTTTATTGCATAGTAGACTTTTAACCCTGGTTAAAGAAAGACAACTATCCAAAGAATTAAATCTATCTTTTTTTTTTATTTTGTTTTTTTGCAAATAAATCTATCTATTAAAGTAACATTAATAAAGTAAGATTCCCAAGCAAGTCGCATATTTTTCCAATAATATACACTATTTTTTAAGATAAAAATATTTCTCTATTCCTTGTTTATTCTTTATTTAATTTTCTTTTATGAATAGAAAAAAAATCATTAGAAAAATATGTTCATTTTTTCCTTTTTATATTTAGATTATGAAATAGTTTATTTATTTATTTATCTATTATTCATTATTTTGTTTTTCTTTATGAGTTGCCTGGTAATTATCTTTTCAATCATAAATTTTTTATATATATTTTGTAATGGGCAACATCATAACTTCTGAATCAAAAATTATTTCTTCAATGGTTTTTATTTATTTATAATGGACTCAAATTAATATATACTTCTCATTACTTTTATATCACTAACCATTATTATTCAAAAATAAATAAAAAGTGAAAAATAAATTTATGACTTCAAAAGGGGTATTTACTTAGCCCTTCACTAGAAAAATAGATAAAAATAATTTTACGATAAAAGGGTGCTTACCTAGCTACCCATAAAGAATAATGAAGATTAATAAATACCCCTTTATTTCATGATTAATTGTTTAGTTTCTTTATAAAAATAGTATTTTAATTTCTTTATAAAGAATAAGGAAAGAATGGAGAGTAATAAATAAATAAAAGAATTAAACAATTTCATGATTAAAAATAATATTTATGATTGAAAATATGTTTATATTTGAAAAGAAGTTATTTTCGCACCCCGTGAGTAAAAATAAAAAAAGAATGAAGGTAAAACAAAGATTTTTTTTTTTTTCAAACTATGTACAACGTTGATAAGATACAAACTTACTTTAAACTGGGTTTATTACTTTAAACTAAGCAGAAAATTACTTTTATGCAAGAATGCAAAAGAGGAAAAATGGAATCATTAATTGGGTTCACTCTACATAAAACTTTAAGTTAAATTTAGAGGCTACTATGTAATAAATGCTACAAATCTAATGTGGCATTTGCTGTATCAGATTTGCGTCATTTAGTGTGGCAATTTCAAGTTGTATAGCATTGCACGTTTTATTTAGCTCTCACTTATTATGTTTTTTTGTTGGGATTGTGTGGATAATATTTTGACATTGGATATGAACAAGTTTATTGCATAAATTAGAAGTTGGAATTAATTTCACCGTTATTAATATCAAAGCCTTTTTGAGTAAAATCCAACACTAAGGCTAGAAGTGGTTAAGTATTAGTATTAGTTGAGATTCAGTCCTATCCAACACCTTTAATATCACTTCACAAAGTATTCAAAAGGCTAAGTTCGATAATTTATATATTTTGTCAGTTTTAATTGTGTAAATTTGATTAATAGTTGTTTTATTTATAGTTTAAATTAATGCTTTTTTCTTTTTTGGTATTGTTTCAGCATGAATATTAATGGTTGGGAAGCAATGTTGTTCATTGGCATCAATGCTGCCATAAGGTAAAACAATCTAGTCTGTGACGTATGTTCTGCAGTAGAGAACAAATTATTTTTTCTTCATTGTTCATATATATATTAATATGTAATTTATGTTTCTAATTTCCTATTTCAGTGTACGAGTCTCAAATGAACTTGGATCAGGACACCCTAGAGCTGCTAAATATTCTGTAATTGTTGTGGTTCTTCAGTCTCTCTTTATTGGAATCTTCTTCATGGCTGTAATCTTGATATCAAGAGACCATTTTGCCGTCATTTTCACCAACAGCAAAGACCTTCAAAAAGCTGTTGCTAAGCTAGCATACCTTCTTGGTGTTACCATGGTGCTTAACAGTGTCCAGCCTGTTATATCAGGTATCTATTTATTTCCATCTATGCTTTGTGTTGTCTTATCACGAAGCTATTGCTAGTTTATTATGGTTATTCAAATCAGCAATTAAGTTAACAGGTGTTTATATATATATATATCAATCCAAAAAAATTAAGCTTGGATAAATTTGAAATATAATTTGATTTCTTTTGTTTTAGGTGTTGCTGTTGGAGGTGGGTGGCAAGCGCTGGTTGCTTACATTAACTTGGGTTGTTATTATGTGTTTGGGCTCCCTCTTGGTTTCCTTCTTGGTTACAAAGTGAAATGGGGAGTGGAGGTAAATATCACGCTCATTTTTTTATTTTGACTCTTAGATAAAATTGCCCTTTTGTACATATGAAAGCCTTCCCGGCTCAATTGGAACTATCATCCCACTTATAAGCTATTAGGGGTGTTAATGGGTTTTGGCTAAAATTGTAAAATCGAACTAAATTAATTTTTAATATTTTCAATTCAGGTTGTCGTTTGAGAATTTTAAAACTGTAGTAACTCAAACCGAACCGATCATGTTAAAATCATAGTTTATGCCAAATATATCGTAATACATACTTGATACATAATCACAAGTATTGTCTTTGATGATAAAATTATATATTTTTATTACTTATATTTAAAATAAATATTATTATAGGTTAAATATCTAAATCGATTAACCCAACCATAACCAAACCAACTTCATTTGGTTCGGTTTTGTCAAGTGATCAATTCAGTTCCGGTTTAAACACTAAACTAATCCAAACTGAACTAATGACACCCCAATGAGCTATAGAGTATTAAGCAGTACTAATTTTCTATTGGGTGGTCCTTTTCTTGTTCCTCTTGGGTTACATTTTATTTTTCCATGTTAGTGACATAAATTTCATTAGCAAATGACATTTGAATTCCTTTATTGAAGTAATAAAACAAATATATATATATAGCTCATATTAACCAGCAGTGCATGTCCATTATATTTGTCCTCCCTAATGTCTATTTTCATACTCATTTCCATGATAATTAATATTAATGTCTCCAGGGAATTTGGGCTGGCATGCTTTGTGGAACTGCTCTACAAACACTGATTCTATTGATAGTCCTCTGGAAAACCAACTGGAACAAGGAGGTTTTTTCCTTTTTTTTTTTTTTTGGGCAAAACTAGAGTGACAATTTTTAAAACGCCAATGGTTGTTCATCATTAATTGATTTTCCTCAAATCACGTCCTAATACATGATTCGAGGAAACTAAGTGATATACAACCAATTATATATGTCTCAAAAGGTATATATATGTGTGAGAAGTTTCTAATTATCTCAAAATGTGGAAATTGCAGGCAGCACAGGCAGTGGAACGCGTCAAATTTTGGGGTGGTGTGGCTACTTAAACAATATTTAGGTGCATCATATGAAAGCCTTTTGCTTTAAATTGATTTCCCAAGTACTTTTTGGGTTACATACAGTCAACCTTATTTTTTTTCTTCTATTTTTATTTAGTTCTAAGCAATTAATATTTATGTTGTAGGAATCCTCTAATTTTTTGTTAGATATAATTTCTAATTCGTAGTAAGTGGCTAGCTTCTTTGTTGTTTTCAGTAGAGTTCGATATGCTTTACAAATTGACAGACTTACGCTTACATTTTAGATTTTGTTGATTATGTTTAGATATCGTTTGAACTATGACATGCTTAAAGAAGTACACTCGCCTTTAAGATAACATTTTTAAAGTAGAAATAGCAAAATCAATATAAAATAATGAAAAATGCTATGGAGATTGAAATCTACACACTATTTAATACTTATCTGATGTATCAAGGCTTTACATCATATTGGTAGCTTTCTTGAAAAGATTGTTATATTGATAAATTAATGTTAAAATCTAATGTGACAGTGATTTGTAGCGATTGATGTATTAATTTTAATCTCCTAACATTGCTCTAAAATGATTGTTCAATAACAATAATAAGGGTATTTTTATTTTTTAAGTGATCTGATAAACAATTAAATGACTCATAAATGTTAAAAAATAAAATAGTTAATATAACATTAGAATTCATTACTAATATATTCTCGTAATTATAATAAAGTTAATTTAATTATTATATGTATGATTACATATAAGAGTAATGCAAGATAAACTCTATTTTTCAAATCCCAACTCACACAGATGTGGCGTAAACTTAAATACAACATAGAAAAAAAAAAATTCAAAGTAGTCATAGACGGTTGCATCACACATTGCCACGTAAAACAATGTAGAGAAAGTTGTTGAGAATTGCGTTATTCGCTCATTTTTCAAAATATAATACATAAATATGCTTATTTATGGTTCTAGCCCAATATTAATATATTTAAATTGTGATTTGGATATATAAGGAATGTAAAACTAACTCTTTTTTGTTGTCCTTTTTTCTCTCTTCCATTTACATGTGGCTGTCAATATTAAACACTTGAAAATTATTTAATTTGTTTATTTTTTGAATTATTGATATAATTACTTAGTCCTATTACGTTGTGTCAAGGGAGAGCCGAAAAACAAAATAGAATTAATGAAAGGTGTGTGTGTGTGTATTTATATTTATTTATTTATTATGTTTACAATTTTCTTTGTAACTGATTTGTTTTAATTTATTTGTGGGATTTATTGTAATAGGTAATCTTAGATCGTCTTCCACAAGCCTCTTCATTTGCAACTTTTCCATGGAAGCCATTTATTTCAGACTCTTCGAAGTATCAAAGATGTGTGTGCATGTAACAAGTACCAAGGTGATAATTAAGAGAATATCAAAGAATAAAAAAATGTCAGTTTATATTGGAGTAAATGAAGAAAGAAGATCATGCATGTGGAGTTGTATGAAAATAATGTGACAATTTTCTCTAAGCTAAATTGAAATTTCGTGAAATATATTTAAACCTCTTGTACGTGTTGTACTCTCTCTCTTTTTTTTGTTCGTACAGTTAGAGAAAGAAAAAAAATGTCATATGTACAGATTTTTGTTTAAAGTTTAACAAAGCAGACATTTTAATTAAATTGTATTCTCTACATGTTTAATCTGTTTACAGGTGGTGATATATATAAAAATTCTAAAAATATGTTACAGCTATAAGTTGGTTTTGGTGGAAAATCTGATTCTTGAGAAGATGAATTCAAATTTAAATTTTTGAAAATCTAGTGCAGCTAAGTTTGTTTTGGTGGAGAACTCGATTCTTTAGGAAATTCTCTCACAAGCCCCCCGCAAGACAGTGCCCTCATTGGAGATACCGATCTTGAGTCTTAGTTGTTGGAAAGGAAGAGAGGACAAAGGCTTGGTTAGAGCATCAACCATTTGATCTGTGGAGGAGATGTGAAATACATTGAATGAACTACGAGCCACATACACAAAATGATAATCGATCAATACATGCTTCATCCTTGAGTGAAATAGTTGATTAACAAAAAGATAAGTCACATTGATGTTGTCACAAAAACATCTGTGGAAGTGACGAACATGTGATATGCAGATCATTTAGTAAATTTTTAATCCAAAGTAATTTTGCAACACATGAGGCAAGTACTCTATACTATGCTCAGTTGAAGAATGAGCAAAAGTCTTTTTGTTTCTTTCTACACCAAGAAATAGCATTACCACCAAGGTAAACCATAAAAAGTTGATATTGATGTACGATCATCATGATTCTTGGCGTAGCTTGCATTGTGAAAGTAGTAACATTGAGATTTTGATGGCATTTAAGAAAGACACCAAGTGTAACAACCTTGGTTTACACACGCAAAAGAATAAAAAATAAAAAAAATATGGGTATTGTCCGTTCGGACATACTGCCTTCCCTCATTTCTCACGCCACAACTTGCTCCCCTCCTCTCTCTTTAGATTAGTTTCCTTCACTCTTTTTGTCATCTTTTATTTTATTTTTCAGACTCACTTTTAGAGATTTTCTTTGCGGTACAAAAAGGTTCTTCTCGAAACGAAGAAGCAAAAAATAAATAAATAAACTCAATTTATTTAATTTATAAACTCAATACATTACACTAGCTGATTACCAGCCGTGGGATCAAAAAATCAATACTGGACAGATGTTGCAATCCAATTCATTCCCTTTGATACGATTCTGGAAGAGAATAACAAACTGAACTTTCTAAAGAAGTATTCCCAACGGTAGTCTGATTCTCTGTCAATTCTATTATGTCAAACAGAACATGGCCACCTGGATCTTGTAAATGACATGGCTCACGTGTCGTTAAATGAGTTGTCTTGACATGAAATGATTCTAACCATTCCATCCATTTCGACTCTCCACATGTTCCATATATATTTTGAATTTTAAATTAGAAGTAATTATATCTTTTTAAATTAAATTTTTTTATTTATTTATCATTATGTCTATTATTCACTAACGCTATATTATTGTGTATAATATTCATACATATCATACTCATGCCTTAATATTTCGAGTTTACGTATTACACTGTTATTACGTCGGATTAGTAGTCAATTTGACTAAACCAGACTTAGTCTTGTCCTCAGTAACTTTAAATAGTGAACGAGAGACAACTTGCTGCTTTAGAAGACTTGATATTTAAGCGGGACATTTTGTTCCCACCTCTCGACCTGGGAACTGGTCTTGTTGGTGCCATTAAAAGTTGTCTGCTTATACTAGACATTCTAACAATGCACGTGGTGATGCTAACCCTGATAAACATCACCAGACGCTGCCAAATCATGTCTAATGTAAGTAAAAATTGGATCCACACATGTACAATCATCATACATAAAATAAGAACCACCTAGGAACGTAAGTGGTCTGTGATCTATAAATTATTTATTGGTGCAATTGTGCCCACTATTATTGATGTTTGTCCTAGAAATGGACGTACAATGTGAACCCAGGTTAACTGGAGATGGATATTTGTACGTGAACCTAGGGCGATATACGGTCACAAAGTCATTATGAGATGATGTTGTGTATACTTACCTGTTAAGCTATGTTGCACTGTTTATGATGCTGTATTGTGTATATTTAATTTATAATTATGATGTTTTCTTTATTAATTCTCATATTCACGAACTATTTTATCCACTGGGCAATAGCTCATCCCGTTGCTAACCATTTTACTTGAGTCTAGAGTGGATTGGGCGGAGGTGTTTTGGGCCCTCATTTTGTACTCCCTTACTTATTTGTTTAATTAGTCAGGAAAATTTTTTGGAGGATGTTCCCTACAGTTCCAAACCGCCTACATTCTGTACAAAATACATTTTGAAATTAATAAAAATAGACTTTCACTTGAATTGTGTACCTGCGCCCTCGATAACTGTTATAATGCATTCGCGCCCCGCCTGTGAGTATTCCGTCGGTTTAGGTGCGTCCGGGCAGGGTGTGACATTTAATAGTATCAGAGCAAAAGGTTCACGGCCCGCCCAAAGCCACCACTTAGGAGAAACAAAAATATATATATATATATAATTTGTTGCTAATTAGAAATTTAGATGAAATGCTGGCAAAAACATCAAGAGAAAAGTAGAAAATATTGTCCAACGAGCAAAAACATAAATCTTAAAAATTTTAGTAATGCATTTTTATGCATTTTACAAGTTTTATATTCTTTTCAGTAAGAAAATGGTCACTAGTGAATGAACGACTTCCAACAGTCGGGAACAAGTTTCCACAAGACTAACGGACCTTCACAATCGGCAGGTTGTTTTAATGAGGAATATAGACATGAAAAATCTTCGCTTACGCCTACTCATTTACAACAAGCTCGCGAAGCTAGGGTGGTTAAACATAACTAATGTTGAGGGTTATGTCTCCCTTAACTTGGTCAGGTTGTTTTATGACAACATGAGTATTGCGAGACTCCAGGAGGACGGAAACAACCTTATCTTGGAGACACAGGTCAGGGGAGTGACAATTTCTGTCAACGTTGAAGCCATTTCTCGACTAATGGAAATCCCCATAGGAGCCAAGATCATAGATCCACATGAATCCCAAGCCGTTGTGGAGATTACAAAATCAAAAGAACAACTATTCACCTCCCTCACTCTGAAGGCATACACTGACAAGAAATACATACGCCTGCCTCATAAATACACTCCAAAGACCAAACCTTGCAGGCCTTGGGAAGATTGTGGCCGATAATATCCTCCCCGAAGTGGTGAGTAAGAGCTTGATGACAAGGGCTCATCTCCTTATCTTATATTGCCTAGACAAGGGAATTTTTGTCTCACTACTTCACATCATCATTAAACAAATGGCTAGAGTAACCCAAAACCCTACCCAAAAGAAACACCTCGACTATGGAGCTTTAATCATGAAATTGCTAGTCGAGGCAAACCTCAAAACCTTTGATGAATCCTCCATATCGATTATAAAAATGGTTTCACTGGCCTCCTACTCCAAAACCTTCAACTTAAAAGGAGGGGTGACCGATGAAGAGTTATTTGGCACACTTCAGAGGAAAGCAGCGACAGGGCTAGTGATGACACAGTCGGTAGTCGACGCAAGATTCCTACCAAAGGAGCGCCAAATAAAGAAGCAAGACAGAGGACTGAGAGAGACCCAGACTCAAACAATGAACAACCTAATCAACAATGGGTCACGGAAGATGAAATCTTTGAAAACCAAAAATGAAATTTTGACCAACCCAAGACAGATCTAGACGGACAGGGAGTTCCGATAAATCCACCTTTTGACCCAAGGGAATATGACGCCTCAAGGGATTGCGACTTGGGAAATACCCTTTCAACCACCACAAAATTGGGTTGCACCAAACTTTGAAAAACAGAATATCCTGATGAGTTTATTTTTTCGAGACTTTCCGACTTAAGCAAATCCAACCTTCCAAGAAGTTCCAGTTAGGGAAACCTCTTATAGGCTAACTCCAGAAGGTTCCCCACAAACGTAAAGACTTGCCTATCAAACCAACTACCCCCCACCAATGGGTCAGCCAACCAGCCAATAATTTCTAATAATGCCCACAGCTTACCTTCCGTCAAAGGGACAACCAGCCTACCTTCCCCCGAGGGGACAGCCAGCTAACCAGGATGATCCATTACAATATGTCATGTTTTGTTGAAATGCGTGATGGGTTTAAAATTATGAACCACAAAATACAAGTCGTAGAAGAACAGTAGAATGCCTCTCAGCCTTCTTCTAGTGGTCACTCCGCGACTAGTAGGAGAACCAGGTGGAATAGTAGGCAAGGAAATTAGAAAAATATTTATTGGCATTGTAATTTTTTTTTATTATGAATGAAATGTTTTTGTTTGAGACTATGTTTGGTGGGCCGACTTACAACCATTATTTTCTTTTGTATCACTAACTTTGGAGTGGTATGAGACACAACAAAATTGGTAGATACCAAATAAAACTTTGGAAGTAAGAAAACCCACGACCTTGTGTGGAAAACATCTGGGAAAGTTGAATCACTAAGACTATTACTAAGTTTACACGGTATGGGACGAGTAAACTTGAACGATACTATTAGTGAACTCCTCTCCAACCGATGTTTTTAAAGATTGTGTTCATACAACTTAACTTGGTTGTACCCCTTATTACCAAATTCATGTGGTTTGAGACACATAAATTTGGATAATATTCAAAAAGGCTAAGAAAAAGAGTTTGAACACATAAGAATGCGATAAAACGCTAGACTAGGGCATTTGCTGAGATTAGTTTTAGAATTTCTTTGACTCGTATGGATTTTTGAAAAAGGTAAGTATGTTCATAAGACCAGAAACAAAATATTTGAAATACTTTCAAGACTTTATACTTGTTATACAAACAATCCAACCTTTTTTTATCCCTTGGCCAAACATACGAGGCACATGAGATTCTTTGATTCCTCACCAAAACCTTATACCATACCTAGAAAAATAGGTGCTTTTTATATTTGCAGAACTCTCGAACTTATGAATTGCTGATAATATATATCACTATACTTGGCTACATTTCCTAAAGAGGAGTTTTATTTTTCTCCTTGCCAGTGAGAAAAATTCAAACCAGAAAAAGAGGAATGTCACGACGCCCCTCACATAGGATGACGTTATGACTGACACAGTGTACTATACACTGTACAATCCCCGTATACAGTGTACATTACACTGTTAATCTCAGCTTAAATACACAATTTTCAAAAATTTTGGTATCATATCCCCATAAAATGGATATTTCACAAATTTTCCTGATAAACCACAAATGCAAACTCACAATAATAATTTATTCGAATCACATCCATCTAATCATTTCATCAACTACTTCATCATGCATTCATTCTCAAAACTATATACATCATTCCATATCAATATCATACAAACAACTCATAACCAAATATACCAGCCATTATCCACATTATCACCCCACTCATCTAAGTGATAATATATATATATTACATGGCACTTATATATATCAAAATAAAACAAGTTTAAACCATTCCCTCTATACATACATACACAAAAAGAGACGATCCTGAAGAGTTTCTACCCTTCTCGTGCTTTGCCCTTGCCTTTGGAATCTTTACCTGAAATATTGGAGGAAATGGGCTGAGCAACAACAAGCTCAGTGAGTAAGTTCCATTCTATGGAATTCATATGCATTTAATAAACATGTTGATGAAATCAAAATCAAATACATTAAGATTCAAGTGCAAAAATAACAATACATATATGCATAACATAGCTTGAAGCTTCCATGCAAGATTTTTCAAACCATTTTCACTTTCCCATTGAAAGTCATATCCATCTCTCTCCTTATAAGTATAGAGCGAGACTCACCTCTTGTTCGGCCCAAACAAGGGTAGCCTAACTGTCCTCTCATACTCATTTTCATCACAATCAATTCCAAGACAGCCACTAAGCCCATGAGCTTCTCTCAAGACTACTCAATATTACTCATGCGGGACTTATTCTTGGAATGACTCATGTTCTAACATGTTCTTACATGTTAGGCATGCTTCGTTTTTGAAATGTTTTTCATGAATTCAAACAATGCAATTCATATACTATTCCATTTATACATGTTTATCATTAAAACAATTCATAGCTACAATGTCATACAAAGTAACCAAGAATTGGAGCAATACTCATAGTGATTTGTTATAAACTAATTCAATTTCCAATTAACCATTGTCACCATTGTAATTCACTTGCATTCTTAACATTTCAGCACCAATGTTCACAATGTCCAGCATCAATGTTTCCATTTCAACCATTCACCAACATCTTTGTACAATCTCAGCACATACAACTCATTTCGGATTCCTTTTCCAGTTGATCAATACTTAATTTTAGATTCCAACTTCTGCAATTATGCAATTCAAACTACATTTAATCAGTTTCATCTAACACACACAATTAAGCTCACTTAAAACACCATTAATGGAGCTTCAAACCCTCAGTTGTTTCAACAGCTGAGGTGGAACCGTTTCACCATTACAATACCTCATTCAACACTCAATTCAAACCCAAATCACTTGCTAATCAATAAGCAAACACTCACCAGTCAATAGCCCTTCGAAATCACTAAAATCCAACACCAAACCCTCATTTCCAATCACCTAATCCAGCCATGGAAACTCAATAAAAATCAACTATGCTGAACAACTCATCAAGAGGAACTCAAATCTAGAATTTTCAACTCAAAATACTAAACTTTTACCTTTGATTCGAGCTTCCAAGCCTTCCTTTTCGTTCCCTTTTCGTTCCTCTGTTATTTCTCAAATCCAGCAACTCGAAATGTGCTAAAAATTTGAGACATTTCGTTTACAAACTCGCGCATCGCCTCACAGTCCAAATTATAAAAAAAAACATGCAGGCCGTGAGAAGCGCACTTCTCCCCCCTTAGGGAGTGCGCTTATCTGAACATTCGAAAATCACCCTCTCTGTTTTGGTCACAGGAGCGGGCTTCTCTCCCTAAGAAGCGTGCTTCTTGCATTCAAAAATTAACATTTTCATTTTCTAAGGGCTTCTCATGATACCACTAACATGCAATGGTAACAAACACTTATAATTCACTCAATTATGTTATTTTAAGGCAAATACACACAAATACACTAATGGAAGACCATTTTACTCGTATACGCATATAAATACGTCTGACAATATGTATAAGTCAACGATTATGTTTGACTCGAATGTACAGGGCATTAGAATCTCTCCAACTTAAGGAATTTCGTCCTCGAAATTAAATAGGTAATGAGGAACAAACCTCAAGTGGTAAACAAATTAGGAAATGTCTCCTTTATTTGGTCCTCGCGTTCCCAAGTCTACTCCTCATTGTCATGAAATTGCCATTTGACTCTGACGAAAGGAATTTCTTTATTTTTCAACTTCTGAATCTTCCTGTTAAGAATCTCAATAGACTTTTCTTCATAAGTAGCATCCTCCCCAACTTGTAATAGTGTTACATCTAAAATATGTGTCGGGTCTGTGTGGCATTTCCTTAACATAGAAACATGGCATACATTATGAACGCCGACTAACTGAGGAGGCAGAGCAAGTCTGTAAGCTAGCGAACCAATCATTTCTAAGACCTCAAACGGTCCAACAAAATGAGGAGCTAATTTCCCTTTCACCCCAAACCGCATTTGACCTTTTCGTGGCGAGACCTTAAGCAATACCAGGTCACCCACTGCAAATTCTAAAGGTCTATGTCGGTTATCAAAATAACTCTTTTGTCGATCCTGTGTAGCTTTCAATCTCTGCCTAATTTGCTTGATTTGTTCAGTGTGATCAACAACAACCTTCGGCCCCAATAACTGTGATTCTCCCATTTCATACCAACAAGTTGGAGATCTACACGGCTTACCATACAAGGCCTCATAAGGTGCCATACCTATACTGGCATGATAGCTGTTGTTATAAGCAAATTCACACAATGGAAAACTTTCACTCCAAGTCCCACCAAACTCTAATGTAGAAGATCTGAGCATATCTACCAACATCTGAATCACTCTCTCAGTCTGACCATCAGTCTGAGGATGAAACGTTGTACTAAGACGAAGATGAGTACCAAATCTAGTCTGCATGGCCTGCCAAAAACTCAATGTAAAACGCGGATCTCTATCCGACACAATAGAAACAGGTACCCCATGTAATCTCACAATCTCCCGAACATACAATCTGCTCAATCTGTCAACCGAGTCTCTGGTGTTCATCGAAAGAAAGTGCAAAAACTTAGTCAATCTATCAACAATCACCCCGATGGTGTCATACCTACCCTGAGATCTGGGCAGCCCTGTGATAAAGTGCATAGTAATATGCTCCCATTTCCATTTTGGAATGAATAATGGTTGCATTTGGCCCCTGACCTCTGGTGTTCAACTTTTACTTGTTGACACACTTTACATTTCTGCACATACTTAGCTATACTTTTCTTCATCCCATGCCACAAAATAGTTTTTTTTTTCATATCATGATACATTTTAGTAGACCCTGAGTGAATAATATACTGAGATCTGTATGTTTTCTGTAACAAATCTGCCCTCAATTCTCTATCTGAGGGTACCCATAATCTCCCATGATAACGCAAGACACCATATGGACCTCGCTGCCACTCAACTCTGTCAGCACTATCTGCCCAAGTATCATACATACCAAGATCAGGACCATGCTGCTGTAGATCCTTAATCCTTTGAATATGAGAATCTGTCAACTGAATATGCATCTGAGCACAAATATCAATGAGTGGAGCCATAGAGAGGACACTCATCATAGTCACTCTCTCCAATGGGCCATCTGACATGCTACCACACCTATTTCAACATGTTTCCTACTCAATGCATCAGCTACTACGTTGGCTTTTCCAGGATGATACTCCAGAGTGAAGTCATAATCCTTTAGGAATTCCAACCATCTACGTTGTCTCATATTCAGTTCTTTCTGGTCAAACATATATTTCAAACTCTTGTGGTCTGAATACAATGTGAACCCTTCCCCATAGAGGTAATGCCTCCACAACTTCAATGCAAAAACTACTGCTGCCAATTCCAAATCATGGACAGGGTAGTTTTTCTCATGCACCTTCAACTGTCTAGATGCATAAGCAATCATCCTACCCTCCTGCATCAATACACAGCCCAAACCTGAATGTGATGCAACAGTGTAAATCACTAATTTTTTTTTAGGTTCTGGGAGCACTAAAACTAGAACATAACTTAGCTTTTTCTTCAATTCAGTGAAAACATCCACACATGTTGGAGCCCACACATATGGCACGTTTTTCTGAGTTAGCCTAGTAAGTGGAGTCGCCAATTTGGAAAATCCCTCCACAAACCTTCTGTAATAACCAACCAGACCTAGAAAACTGTGAATCTCTGTCACTGTGGTTGGTCTTGGCCAATTTATAATTGCCTCGACCTTAGCAGAATCAACAAATATACCGTCTGTACTAACCACATGACCTAAAACTTTCACCTCATTTATCCAAAATTCACATTTACTGAACTTAGCATACAACTGATGCTCTCTCAGTGTCTGCAAGGCGATTCAGAGGTGTTGCTCATGTTTTTCCTGAGTCTTGGAATAAATGTGAATATCATCTATGAACACAATGATAAACTGGTCCAGATATGGTTTAAATACCCTCTGCATCAAATTCATAAACATGGCTGGTGCATTAGTTAGTCCAAAGGACATCACAAGAAATTCATAGTGACCATATCTTGTTCTGAACGCAGTCTTTGGTATATTCTCTTCCCGAATTCTCAGTTGATGATACCCAAATCGCAAGTCGATCTTAGAAAAGAATTTTGCACTAGTCAACTAATCAAACAAGTTAAGCTCACTTCAGACTACATTTAATCAGTTTCATCTAACTAACACAATTAAGCTCACTTAAAACACCATTAATGGAGCTTCAAACCCTCAGCTGTTTCAAAAGATGAGGTGGAACCGTTTCACCTTTAAAATACCTCATTTAATACTCAATTCAAACCCAAATCACTTGCTAATCAATAAGCAAACACTTGCCATTCAATAACCCTTTAAAATAACTAAAATCCAGCACCAAACCCTCATTTCCAATCACTTAATCCAGCTATGGAAATTCAATAAAAATCAACTATGTTGAACAAGTCATCAAGAGGAAGTCAAATCCAGAATTTTCAACTCAAAATACTAAACTTTTACCTTTGATTCGAGCTTCCAAGCCTTCCTTTTCCTTCCATTTTCGTTCCTCTGTTCTTTCACAATTCCAGCAACTCGAAATGTGCTGAAAATTCGAGACATTTCATTTAAAAATTTGCGCAATGCCTCACCGTCCAAATAAAAAAAAAAACATGTAGGCAGCTATGAGTGCGCTTCTCCCCCTAGGGAACGCACTTCTCTGAACATCCGAAAATCACTCTCTCTGTTTTGGTCACAGGAGCACGCTTCTCTCCCTAAGGAGCGCGCTCCTTGCATTCAAAAATTAAAATTTTCATTTTCTAAAGGCTTCTCATGATACCACTAACATGCAATGGCACCAAACACTTATAATTCACTCAATTATGCTATTTTAAGGCAAATACACTAACTGAAGACCATTTTACACGTATATGCGTATAAACTCGTCTGATAATACGTATAAGTCAATGATTATGTTTGACTCGAATGTACGAGGCGTTACAAGGAAGGTTACGCATAGTCCGTCCAACAGAGGAGGCACCTCCTGAGACACAGAATCAGGAACTGCCACGTCCAAGGAAAGAACAGGCCGCACACGACATTGCCACGACTTCTGGACAGGCAGTGTCACCTCAACCTACACCCTTCGTCATGCTTCCGGGCATGAAACACTTTTTTTGCCGGATTCATTGAGGTGATGAAAGTGACTCTACAAACAGCCGTCCGTGAGACTGCGGCCAATCAGGTGATCACTGTCCAGGCACCTCTTTGATCTGGGTCAGAGAGCCAAACTGACTAGATCACGAAATATAAAATGCTACAGCCCCTGACCTTTTCTGGCACCATTGATGCGGATGAAGCTCAGAAATGGCTTGATGAGTCAAAAAAGGCTCTTGAGGCTATGAGAGTCGACGAGGGTCGAAAAATTTCACTAGCCTCCTACCAACTTGTTGGTGGAGCTAACTCATGGTAGAAAATTGTGAAGGAAGACCCAAGGGTCAATGTAACAGACATGACTTGGTTGGAATTCGAGTCACTGTTCATTGATGAGTACTTCCCTGGCGCAGTGAAGAGGCTAAAGCGGCAGGAGTTTGCCAGGCTTTACCAGGGCAGCATGACAGTCTGTGAGTATGTTGTTAGGTTCAAGGAACTGTCGATATTCTCTCTCTCCACCATCTCAACAGAGCGGGATAAGGCTGAGAAATTCTATAATGGCTTTCGTCCAGACATTCGGCAGGCCGTGTCAATCTTGGAGCTCAAGAATTACAGGGAACTAGTCAATATGGCCATGAACTTTGAGCAAGAGAAAGCAGAGCAAGAACAGAGAAAAAACAAAGGAAAACAGGTGAAGAATTTTGCCCAATAGGGCACTCAGCAGGGCAACAGGAAGAAGCTCTATCATAATACAAACCCAGCCCTCCCAGCCCCCATGCAAAAACAAGAGGCCACTGCGCTGAAACTTTTAACTCTAGCCAACAGGGTTTTTAAAATCAGAATAGAGGAGGCCGGAATGGTAGAGGCAGTCGCCGAAATGGCAATGGCAGAGGTGGTGACCAACAACACCACAATCAGCATGGCCAACTGAACCAACAACAAACACCTAACCATCAGAGGTTGACTTGTTACAATTGCGGCCAACAGGGCCACGTAAAAAAATTGTCTCTACCTTCCGCAACCGTAGCAGCCAGTTCCCTCAGTCCCAGTCCAATTAGCCCCACCTACTACAAACGCCCAGCCCAGACAGAACCACCAAAACCAGGGACAAAGGCAGCAAAGAAGAGCCTACGCTGTGGCTTAGCAACCCCTTCCAGATGATAATAATGTGGTGGAAGGTTCATTTTCCTTGTTCAATACAATGGTACATGTATTATTTGATTCAGGTTCCATGCATTCTTTTATATCTTCTGCATTGGTAGCACAATTAGGCTTGCAACTTGAACCAACCAACTTCACTATCTATGTCTCAACACCAATAGGACCTGGTACTAACATTAACGAGAAATGTTCTAGATGTGAACTTAGAATGTCATGAAAGATAATACATACAAATTTCCTGGTCATGGACATAAAATACTTTGACATCATTCTCGGCATGAACTGGCTGATGCTGCTAAATGCTAAGATCGATTGTTTAAAGAAGCAAGTCCAGATAACTTTACCTATCGGAGAAAAAGTCAAGATCTAAGGCACCCGAAACCGGATACATAGCTCAACTATCTCACTCCTCAAAGTAATACTTCGATCTCTATCGATTAGTGACGACAATGAGCCACCACCACCACACCCTCTCAATGTGCACGACATCAAAGTCATATCTGAATTTCCTGGTCATGGACATAAAATACTTTGACATCATTCTCGGCATGAACTGGCTGATGCTGCTAAATGCTAAGATCGATTGTTTAAAGAGCAAGTCCAGATAACTTTACCTATCGGAGAAAAAGTCAAGATCTAAGGCACCCGAAACCGGATACATAGCTCAACTATCTCACTCCTCAAAGTAATACTTCGATCTC
Source organism: Paratinospora sagittata (assembly GCA_035771175.1). Lineage (NCBI taxonomy): Eukaryota > Viridiplantae > Streptophyta > Magnoliopsida > Ranunculales > Menispermaceae > Paratinospora > Paratinospora sagittata. The sequence continues at coordinate 14,795,626 of CM069608.1, forward strand.
TATCCATTAGTGACGACAATGAGCCACCACCACCATACCCTCTCAATGTGCACGACATCAAAGTCATATCTGAATTTCTAATAGTATTTCTTAACGACCTTCCTCGCTTACCCCCGATTTGGGAATTCGACTTCGAGATCAAACTGGTACTGGGAACCGAACCCATCTCAATTCCACCATGGAGAATGTCCAACGTTAAGCTGGTTGAGTTGGACAAACAACTGAAGGAATCGGAGAGTATAGGCTTCATCAGAAAAATTTCATCACCCTGGGGCACTCCAGTTCTGTTCATATGAAAAATAGGGGTGAGCTTAAAAGCCCAGTGGGTCATCTAAACGATTCACAACATTTTATCATGATATACACAAGAACATTACAAACAAGTTTCACACATTAATCGTTGCAACATTAGATTGTTGAGTCGAGAATTTTATCACGTAAATCACGTACCTTTAGGAAATCAAGCCCAGGGTGGCACTACCCAAAAATTAGAAACTTGTTGGCGATATTCATCATGAATAACTGCCCCATAATAAACATTGGCGATATTCCTTAGAATAACGCCCCATAATAATCAATGACGATATTCCTTAGAATAACTGCCCCATATGTGTGATTCTTATCTTAATTGTGTTCTTTAGTGATGTCACACCATACATACAACCTAAGTATGATATTAATCGTATTCACAAGCCATATTCAAATTCTACTACACATAGTATCATGTCACAATGCCAAATATAATAATATTAACACATAAATTCTCTATGCTAATATTCCAAGTCATACATTTCATTATCATGCATTATAATTTATAAATGAGTCTCAAATATCACATGGATTGCATGCATCTAATTATCACCTAATCAAACAAGAAGTTATATTGACACACATATCATCATGGCTATCAATCACAACATGGTATATATAAAATCATATACAATAGGCATGCATAAGCAATCTAATGATATTATAGACCTAATTAATTTAACATTCCTATCTATATATCAAAATAAAATATTATGAAGGCCTAGAATCATCCCCACCTGAATCGCTAAATTTCAAATCACTTAAATTCCTTGTTACGCCTAGTACTCAACCTGTACACGTATATTACGTTTGTTAATATAAATACTCATAAGAATGATTATGAGTGTAAAAATATATACATATATGTAGTGGTGGGATGTTTAAACAAGTATATATATATATATACATATATATAAAATAACATATTATAATGCCTTGTGATATGATATAATGATGTGTATGGTATAACATGGTATAATATAATATGTGGTATATATATAGGGTGTGGTGATGTGTGAGGCGTTTTGAAAAGGTGTGATATACAATATAATATATAATAGGTGCTAACATGATATAATACAATATGTGGTATATATATAAGGTGTGGTGATGTGTGGAGCATTTTGAAAAGGTGTGATATATAATATAATATATAATAGGTGATAACATGATATAATACAATATGTGGTATATATATAAGGTGTGGTGATATGTGGGGCATTTTGAAAAGGTGTGATATATAATATAATATATAATAGGTGATAACATGATATAATACAATATGTGGTATATATATAAGGTGTGGTGGTTTTGAAAAGGTGTTATATATAATATAATATATAATAGGTGTGCTGATGTGGAACGTTTAAAAATCAAAAGGAAATAGGGGAATTAAAGAAGAAGGGGGGCGCGGAAAGAGATGGCGTTGATGGTGGTGATGTTTGTGGCGATGTGGCGTGGGGAACAGAGCGAACAGAGAAAAAGGATGGAAAGGTGAGAAAAGAAAGACAGAGAAGAGAGAGGGGGTCTTGTGCGACTGGGTTTCGAGAGAGAGAGAGAGAGAGAGAGAGAGAGAGAGGCCTGGCGAGAGCGAGAGAAGAAGGAGGAAGAATCGAAGTTGTAGCGGCAATGAGCAGCCACGGTAATGAGCGGCAGTGATGAATAGCAGCGGCTACAGACGGTGGCTCAACAGTGGCGATGAATCAAATGGAAGTTGCAGCGTGCGATGGCGGAGAAGAGAAGAGAGAAGAGAGAAAGGGGGAACGACGACGTTCGTGAATCGGGCAGCGATTTTGGTGAATATCAGATAGGGGTTTCGTTTGGTGATTTTGGAGTTGTAGCGAAGATAGAAGTTTGCCGGTTTTGAAGAAGGTGGCGACGAGTTGCAGCGGTTGGGTTTCGATAGAGAGAGTTGGGTTTTTGTGCGATTGGGTTTCGAGAGAAAGATGAGGTTTGTGCGATTGGTTTTTGTACGATTGAGGTTTTGAGAGAGAGAGGGGCGATATTGTAGGATCGCAGCTGTAGAGGGCGAGATTTGCAGCTGTAGAGGGCGAGATTTGCAGGATCGCAGTGCGAGATTGTAGCGGAGAGGGAAAAGTTGCAGATTGAAGAGCGAGATTGCAGCGAGATTGGCACGATTGGGTTTTGAAAGAGAGGCGATTTTGCAGGGCGAGTGAGATTGCAAGATAGCAAGGCGATGCCGTCGGAGGCGGCGAAGTAGGTGAGAGATTTTCGGCCTTTTTTTTTTTTTTTTCTGAATTTTCAAGGGAATTACATTTAATAAACTTAAATTTGGACTGTTAAGTCAAAATAAAATGAATTAGTTTTTAACAACATAAGTTCAATATAAAACATATAAAATAATTAATTAAATTACTAAAAATAAATTATGAGACATGCACAAACTAAAATCAGAATTGTAAATAATCTAAAAATAAATGAAAACACTCTAGAAAATACCTTCAAGCAAACTAGAACCCTAAAAAACTCAAAAACACACAAGAAAACCCTAATATGACCTAAACTTTAAAAATATGGAAAATATATTAAATTGACTCTATAAATTACAAAATTTGGAATCTTGAACTTTTATAATAATTAAAACCTAACTACTACCGAAAATGGAATTGAAAAATAAAAATCGAGCATACTACTTCTTAGTAAAATCTAGCCTCCAAAATCAAATATTTCTACACTAGTTTTACAAAAAGCATAACCTAAAAATGCAAAATCAAGACCTAAAACTAAAAAAACAGAAAACTAATATTTTAAAAGCAAATCTAAGACTCTTAAATAACTTTAAAACAATCTAAAATATGAAAATAGAAATCAGTGACCGTGAATTTTAAGAAATTGTTTGATATGAATCTAAGAAAGTAAAAAAAAATAAAAAAAAATAAAGACATGCAAAACAAACAAATAAAGCAATAAGAATAATAGTGAGACAATAATTGAGAGCAGAATATTAAAAGAAATTAAGAACATTATTAAGAAAAAAAGGAAACTTACAACCAAAAATCACTAAAGATCTCCTCCTTGATGTTCAAAGCAATAAAACGAAAATATAAACTAATCTAGACAGTAAAGAAAAGGAAAAAAAAAAAAGAGGAATATCAAAGATACATACCTAGGGGTCTATTTATAAGATATTTAGGCAAAAAAAAAAAAACAAGTTTCAGCTAACTTCTAGTAGGGATAACACTGAAAAATGAGATTTTTCTTTTAAGAATTTGATTTAATCCTCTAACTCTTCAAGTTTATCCATTCTTCACCTCTTTGTCACTCATCTGATAACTGGGCGAATACTAGAACAATTGAGAATTGGGTCAAACAAACTCGGAATGAAGTGATCTCGTGCTTGTTGGAAAGGTTTCTTCAAGATCTTTCTATTGGTATATGACATGGCTAGTGAAAACTTTGGGAAGAACCCTTTTACAACAACTATGATCCAGTGTATCTTGACTAGAACAAATCTGTACAACCTCAATTCAATCAAGCAACTCGGATGTCTCCTGTTAGCCCAATATTATAATCCAAGAGGGGGGGTGAATTAGACTTGGTGGATTTTCGCTTTACCTTTCGGTTAATATAATAAAACAAATTAAAGTACGTAGTAGGTAACAATCGAAATAAACAAATGCAGGAAAGATAAATGGACACAAAGATTTAGAGTGGTTCGGTTCCCCTTGAACCTACTTCCACTACCCAATCACCACGATCGGAGGATTTTCCAATACACTATTGGTTAACTTATGGGTGTGACTAGAAGCCGTTTACAGAAGCCAACACAAAGGCTTGGCTCATAGCCTTACACTAACCAACATAAGGCCTTGGTTAGAAAGCCACAAACGCTAACATACAGAAGGGCTTGGTTAGAAAGCCACACTCTAGCCTACACCAGGGCTTGGCTAGAAAGCCACACAGTAACCAACTTATAGGCTTGTTTACAAGCTGTACAAAATATGGTATAAATCTCGAGTTGAATGTTTACAAGCCCTCTCAAAACGCTTTATGATACCATTAAACGTCACACCCCGCCTGGATGCTCCAAAACTAGCGGGACACTCACGGACGGGGAGCGAATGCATTATAACAATAACCGGTGCGCGGAAACATGATTAAGTACAAGTCTGATTTTATTAATTTCAGAATATATTTGTACCTGAAATAGTTAAGGGAACATCCTCCCAAAATCCCCAATGAATAATACAAATGGTACAAAATGTGGGCCCAAAAACCTGCACCCAGTCCACCTTAATCTCCTGTGAAAAATTGGATAACAACAGAGTGAGCTACACTCTCAGTGGGTAAAATAGTTCATGAATATAACAATTAATAAAGCAAACTTCATAATCAAATATCATAAATAACATCAGAGCATAATAATCAATACAACATGTATGTATGCATTACACCGTCTCGTATTGGTTCCATGATTGTACGTCGCCTGAGTTCACGTACAGATGTCCCTCCCCAAGAGTAGCCAAGTTCTCATTGTACGTCCCTCCTCAAGAACGATGCCCTGGATTCACGTACAGATGTCCCTCCCCAGGAGTAGCCGGATTCTCATTGTACGTCCTTCTCCAGAGAAATATAATGAATAGTGAGCATTGCTTCTAACTATTCTATGAATCCTAAACCACATAAATCCCTAGGTGGTGCTTATATATGATGCCAATGCATGAACAGGTCCGGTCTTTACTTAACATTAGACAGGATTTGGCAACGTCTGCTGATCCTTATTAGGGTCAGTATCACTACGTGCAAGGTTAGGACATTCAATATTACTTATACAAGCTGATAGCTTTCAAATAAGACCAACCAGATCAGTCTCCAGTTTGAGAGGTGAGACACGAGGTCTACTTAAATACCAATAGTCTAGAGCAGCATGCTGCCTCCCGTTCACTATTTAAAGTTACTGAGGACAAGATTGAGCTAGATTGACCACTAATTCGGCATAGCAACAGTGTAATACATGAACTTCAAATATACAAGTACAAGTATAAACATTATACGCAATAATGCAATGTAAATGAATAGTAGACATAATGATAAATGAATGTAAACGTTAATAAAAGTTATAAGACAAGCAAACCTATGTTTCGTTCCCCACCTTAAGATAAAAACTCATCTCTCGAACTGGCGCCTTCCCCTGAGCAGAATCGCGTTGCACCGTGAAGAGAGTCTCAAAAGAGAATAAAAACTCAAGATGAGTGAGAGAGAGAAGAAAAATCACAAGGAGAAGTGATTTTGGTGTGAGAAATGAGGAGGGTGGGTTCCTTAAATAGGGAAAAAAGGTGCCCGAAGTTCCATTTTTTTTTTTTGCAAACCTAGGGTTTTACACTCTACCCCCCTTAAAAGGATTTCGCCCTCAAAATCAGTCCAAGTAGTCATGATTGCTATCAACGTGAGATTCACCGTCGTTATCATCATTTGCTAGCTCAGGGTAGTGCTTGTAAGGTTCCTGAATAGCACTGTGGCCAATGGAATCCTCAAAATCATGAAACCATGGGGAGCAAATGGAGTTGGATTCGTCCTCAGAAGGTTCTGACCTTTGCCTAACAGATGGTGGTGTAGGGCTCTGCTGGTTGCATCGTTTAAGGGGAGGTAGGTTGAGTGGTGGGATGCTTTTTCGTGTTGTTGCTCGAATTCGGCCGCCTGACAATTTTGGTATAAGATCCTGCCAAGATGAGGGCACGGGATTGTGTCGGGCAAAACTGTTACGAAAAAGCCATGCACGCTCTGGCAATAAGGATCGCTGTATGTGGGGCGATGGAGTTGGTGATGCAAACTAGTTGACTTGACTCAGAACCTGAAGGAGTCGCCACCGGTTGCCAAAGAGGCCATTTGCGTGTGTGCATCACTACATCCATCAGTATTATTTTCAGACATCTGCATAGTTATTTAAGTGAAACGATGTATTAAGATATTTATAAACAAAGTTCCATCATTTTATTGATAAGTGAAATAGTACAATGTATCACAGCATCAATAATTACTAGAAAATAATTCAGGGTGTTTCTGTTTAATTGTTGCTTCTAGTTCCCATGTTGCTTCCTCAACTCCGTGGTGATCCTAGAGCACTTTCACAAGAGGTATGCTACACCGCCTTAGTTCTTGAGTTTTTCTATCCAAAATCTGTATCGCTATCTCCTAATAGTTGTCTCCTTCTTTAACCCTAACCTCGGCTAGGGGTATGATACGTGAAAAACGTCATGAACCTTAGACATGGACGATGGAAGGGATAGACGATAGGCTAGTTTGCCAATACGTTCAATGATCTGAAATGAACCGATATACCGTGGGGAGGGCTTTCCCTTGATCCCAAAGCGTTTGACACCTCTTGTAGGTTGAACTTTTAGAAAAACCAAGTCCCCCTTATCATATTCTAGAGGCTGTCTTCGCTTGTCAGCATAGCTTTCTGTCGACTTCGTACAACACGAAGTCTCTCCTTTACTAGTGTGATATTCTCATAATTCTCTTGAACTAGTTCAGGCCCCAACTGTGGTCGATCTGCCATATCTAACCAGCATATCGGAGATCTGCAAGGGTAACCATAGAGAACCTCATACAGTGCCTTGCCGATACTAGTTTGGTAGATGTTGTTGTATACAAACTTAGCCAAATGTAAGTGTTTTGCCCATCCGTCATGAAAGTCCAAAATGCAGCACCGTAACATATCCTCCAAGATCTGGATCAGACGCTCTGACTGCCCATCAGCCTTAGGGTGAAAGGTTGTGCTCATGGTGATCCTACAACTTATTATACTCTGAAGGCTTTGCCAAAACTTTGATGTGAATCGAGGGTCTTGATCAGAGAAGATCGTAAGTGGTATGCCATGAAGGTGCACAATCTCTCTTTCATACAGTTCGGCAAGCTTGGCGGGGTTATCCGTGAACTTTATTGGTAAAAAGTGTGCAGACTTTATGAGTCTGTCAATGATAACCCAGACAACATCTTGCCCTTTATTATTTCGAGGCAAGGCCGTAACAAAATCCATTGTGATGTTCTCCCACTTCCATTCTCCAATAGGTAAAGGCTGGAGAAGTCTAGAGGGAAGTCTACGTTCTACCTTAACTTGCTGACAAACAAGACATCGAGCAACAAAGTCTGCAATTGCCTTCTTCATTCTAGAAAACCAGAATTGTCGCTTGATATCCTTGTACATCTTGTCACCTCTAAGATGCATAGTGAACCTCGAACAATGCATCTCAGTGCGCACTTTATTCCGAACTTCAGAATCGTTCGGTAGACAAAGACGTTTTTTTATAGAAAACGACCCCTTCTTCAGAGACCGATCAGTGAGGAAGGTCTGTCTGTTGAGTAGAAGTTGTTGTTTCTCCATTAACATAGGGTCGTTGGCTTGAGCTGCTGAAATCTTTCGAACCAGCTCAAAGTTGGCTGATAATTGAGAGAGTTGTGATCTTGCTCCCTCCTCAATCAGTTGTAGGTTAAAATTCTCTATCTCTGTAGCCAACTTCCCCATCTCGAAGTTAAGAGTGCAAGCAACATAAGATTTTCTACTCAAGGCATTAACCACAACATTGGCCTTACCGGGATGGTACTGGAGTTTAAAGTCATAATCTCTCTGAGTGTAGATGTACTTAAGACTCTTGTGATCTGAGAACACCTCAAACTGTTCACCTTATAAGCAAGTCATGCGTTGGGTAATTACCCTCATGAATCTTCAGTTGCCTCGAAGCATATGCAACAACTTGGCCTTCTTGCATTAGTACTGCAGCCAAGCCTTGGAGAGAGGTGTCAGTGTACACTAAAAATCCAACTCCATTTCGTGGAGTGATTAGTACCGGTGCTGTCGTGAGGCGCTTCTTCAATTCCTGAAATTAAGGTTCACAGGCAAGATTCTAGATGAATCGCACATCCTTCTAAGTGAGCTTGGTCATAGGTTCAGCAATCTTTGTGAAATCCTTGATGAAGCGTCTGCAATAGCTAGCCAAACCAAGAAAACTCTTAATCTGAGTAACAGTGGTAGGCTGCTTCCAGTTTAAAACTGCTTCAACCTTAGAAGGATTCACCTCAATGCCATTGCCTGAAACAACATGGCCTAGGAATTGAACTCGCTTCGCCCAAAATACGCACTTACTCAACTTTGCGTACAACTGATGGCTTCTCAAGGTCTAGAGAGCAATCTTAAGATGTATCTTATGGTCTTCCTCGGTTGAGGAATATATCAAGATATATCATCCACAAAGACCACCACAAATCGGTCCAAATATAGCCTGAAAATGCGGTTCATCAAATCCATGAACGCAACAGGTTCATTTGTTAGACCGAACGACATGACCAAAAACTCGTAATGACCGTACCGAGTTCTGAATGTCATCTTGGTAATGTCCGACTCTCTGATCTGGAGTTGATGATAACCAGATCGTAAATCAATCTTAGAGAAGTACTTGGCATCTCTAAGTTGGTCGAACAAGTCATCGATCCTGGGCAACGAGTATCTGTTCTTAATGGTAATGTTATTCAACTTGCGATAGTCGATGCAAAATCATAATAAACCATCCACTTTGCGAACAAAAAACATTGAAGCACCCTAGGGTGATGAACTTTTCTTGATGAAGCTATTACTCTCTAATTCCTTCAGTTGTTTGTCCAATTTAGATATTACCGGGACATCGTGTACTTCGAGAGGGTACAGTGCTGGTGATTCATTGTCATCACCTAGGATAGAGCTCGAAGCTTTGCCTTGAGAAGTGCAACAGTCGAGTTGTGTATCCATTTCCTCGTTCCTTGAATCTTGTCAAACTCCCCCGTGGGCAAGGTTAATTGAAATTGCTTCTTCATGCAATCGATATTTGCATTCAGTGGTGCAAGCCAATCCATGCCGAGGATGATGTCAAAGTTTTCAATGTCCATCACAAAAAGATCTGCATATATTATATGTTCTGCATTCGAAGCTCAAATCGGGAACACTGCAAATTCACATTAGTACCAGATCCTAATGGTAATGGTGATGTGACATGGATTATGATGTCTGCGGGTTCAAGATGCAACCCTCAATGTCTTACCAATGAAGAAGATATAAGGGAATGCCTAGCACCCGAATCGAACAAGACATGCATTATTGTATTGAACAAGGAAAATGTACCTTCGACTACATTGTTGTCTGGGAAGGGTTGTTGAGCGATGGCAAACGCTCTGCCCTGGTTCCGTTGCCCTTGGTTCTGCCTGGGTTGGGCATTAGCAGCAGGTGGGGCTTATTGGACTGCAACAGCGAGAACAGGTTGCTGAAGGTGGGGGCAAACATTTCTTACATGGCCCTACTGGCCGAAGTTGAAACACGCCAGCCTCTGCTATTAATGGTTCTGTTTGCCATGCTGATTGTGGTGCTGACAACCACTCCTACCATTGCCATTTTGACGGGCATCCCTGCCATTTCGGCCTCCTCGGCCATGATTGCAAAAACCCTGGTGGCCAAGGTTAGATGGTTCAGCAGCAAGTGCCGTGGACTCATTCTTCTAAATAGGGGCTGGGAGGGCTGGGTTTTGATTATAGTAGGGCTTCTTCTTGTTGCCTTGTTGTGAGCCCTATTGGGAAAACGTTGGAGGCCATCTTTCCCTATTCATTATTTGCTCCTGCTTAAAGCTCATGGCCTTGTCAACGACCTCCCTATAAATCTTGAGATCCAAGATTGACAAGGCTTGTTGCATGTCAGGACGAAGACCATTGTAGAATTTCTCGGTCTTATCTTGCTCCGTTGAGATGGTGGAGAGAGAGTAGATCGATAATTTTTAAACCTGACAGCATACTCCCTGACTGTCATGCCACCTTGGTATAGCTTGGTGAACTCCTGACACTTCTGCCTCTTCACAGCGCCGGGGAAGTACTCATCAATAAACAATGACTCGAACCGCTGCCAAGTCATGTCCGTGGTATTGACCATTGGGTCCTCCTTCACTATTATCCACCATGTATTTGCTCCACCAATAAGTTGGTAGGACGCAAGTGAAATCTTTCGAGCCTCATCAACTCCCATAACATCGAGAGCCAGCCATTTTTGCACCTCCTCCGCATCAATAGTGCCAGCAAAAGTAAGGGGTTGTAGCCTCTTATATTTCGTAATCTGGTTGGTTTGAGTCTCTGACCAAGATCTGACAGGTGCCTGAACAGCGACAACCTGATTGGCAGCAGTCTCACGAACGACCGTCTGAACAGTTACTTTCTTCGCCTCTATAAATCTGGCGAAAAAGACTTCCATAGTCGAAGGCATGGCAAAGGATGTGGGCTGGGGTGGCACTACCTGTCCAAACTTAATGGCCGTGCCGGGTGTAGCCTGCGCTGTCGTTGGAGGGGGCGGTTCCTGGTTCTGAATCTCAGGAGGTGCCTCCTCTGCTGGACGGACAGTGTGTGGTCTTCCTCTCTTCCTAGTTTGCATTTTCTCACTAGCAAAGAGAAAATAAAATCATGATTTTAGGAACTGTAGCCAAGTCTAATGTTATGATATTCTCAACAATAAGTCCAAGAGTACTGCAATATAAAAACCACCTATTTTTCTAAGTATAGTGTAAGGTTTTTGTTGAGGAATCAAAGAATCTTATGTGCCTCATATGTTTGGCCATGGTGTAAAACAAGGTTAGAATGTTTATATAATAAGTATAAAACTTTGCAAGTATTTCAAATGTTTTGGTTTTGGTTTTTGTGAACATACATATTCATTGAAAATCCACACAGTCATAAAAATTCTAAGATTTTCCTCGGTAAATATCCTGATCTAACATTCTATCGTAATCTTATGTATTCAAACTCTTTCGCTTAGTCTTCTTGACTATTATCCAAATTCGTGTGTCCCATACCACATGAATTTGGTAAAAAGGGTTCAACAAAGTTAAGTTGTATGAACACGGTCTCTACAAAACATCGGTCGAAAAAGAGTTCACTAATAGTATCGTCCAAGTTTACTCGTCCCATACCGTGTAAATTTAGTGATAATGTTAGTAATACAACTTTTCCCAAATGTTTCTTTTCACACAAGGTCGTGAGTTTTCTTACTTCCACATTTTATTTAGTATCCTCCAATTTTGTTGTATCCCATACCACTCCAAATTTAGTGATACAAAAGAAATAATGGTTGTAAGTCGGCCCACCAAAGATAGTCTTAAACAAAACATTTTCATTCATATATAAGAATTTTTACAATGCCAGTAATCATTCCTGATTTTCTTGCCTACTGCCGCTCCTTTTAGACATCCTGCTAGGTACATAAAGACTACTAGAAGAAAGTTGAGAAGTTGCTCGCTGTTCTTCGACGTTTTGTATACGTGTTAACAAAACATTTTGAGTCTACTCCATCCGAGCAATACTAGATACAATCACATTTAACTGCTCAAATGGGTTAGTCAATTGCCCCATTGATGGTTGATAAGTCGACTGTCCCATAGGTGGAGGGTAGGCCGTAGGCATTGGTGGAAAGTATTGGTTGTATGGTTGACTCATAGGTGGAGGGTAGTTGTTTTGATTGTACAGGGATTCCCTAACTGGAACCCCTTGGACATTTGGATATGCTTGAGTCGAAAAGTTTTGAAACAATGGACTCATTAGTATATCCTGTCTTCCAAAATTTGGTGCCTCACAATTCTATTGTTGTTGGTTCACAGGAACTTGTGGAACTGGCCAATACAATACCTCAGGAGTTGGAAACCTTTGGTACGTAGTATTGCCTTGAGTTGGTATGTTCCAAGAAGGTGGATTTGCTGGGACTCTCTGTCCATCTTGATTTGGTTGAGGTTGATTTAGGTTGCCAAAAAGATCATCCTTAGAGAATAAATGATCGGGTTGATCATTATTCGGGACTGGGTTTGCCGAAGGGTTCTGGTTTGGCTCACTATTTGGTGCCTCCCTAACAAGAATCTTGAGCCGACTTTTTCGTTGACAAAGTCCATTTTTGTCTCTAATTCTTTCACCATTTCCTCTTAAAGTCGCGCCAAATAGTTCCTCGTCAGTCACCCTTCCACTTGTGACGAACGTCTTGAAGATAGAGGATGTTGTAACTGCATCAGTGATCTTCTTCGAAGACTCATCAATTGTTGACGTTTGCCTCGTATAGCATCCTCATGATCAAGACTCCGTAACCTAGGAGCTCCTTCCTTGAAGTGTTTTGAATCACCCACAACATTTGCTGGATAATTATGTGAGGTAGGGAGACCTTAATTTTCTTCTCTATGCAGTATAGCACAAGAAGTTGTGCCCTTAACATAGCACCTCTAGTCACCTTTTCCGGCAAGATGTTGTCGAATACTATCTTCCCAAGGCCGACAAGAGGAGGTTTAAGGATATTGTTTGGGAGGTGGGCGTACGTCAATTGGTGTACAACTTTTTGGCGAGGGAATTGAACAATTGTTCCTTAGACTCAACAATCTCTGCAACTGTCTGGGGTTCGTGTGTATCAATGATTTTATCTCCAATCGGGATCTCCATAAATGGCGAAATAATTTCGACGTTGAAATCTTTGTTCCCCTGACCGTTGTCTCCAAGACATGGCTGATCCCATCTTCTTGAAGTCCTACGCAATTCATGGCTTCGTAGAAAGACTTTACCAAGTTGAAGGAGATGTAACCCTCAACTTTTATTATGTTTAACCACCCCAGCGTTGCGAGTTTTTCGTGAAGGATCGGACGGAGGCGGAGATCTCTATTGTCGATACTCCTCATAGTCAAAACCTCCCTGTCAAACAGTTCTGTAAGTCTAGTGGGAATTGGTTCCCGACTACTGGAAGTCGTTCTTTCACTTGAGGCCATTATCTTGCTGAAAGGAAAATAAACTTGTGAAATACACAAAATATATTCCTAACATTTTTAAGATTTATGTTTTGTCCGTTGGACAATATTTTCTATTTTTGTCTTGATGTTTATGTCGTCATTTAATCCAAATTTTCCATTAACAACATGATATATATATATATATATATATATCTTATATATACATAGACATATTTAATCATAACTATATATATATTTGAATCTAAACTATATAAAAACTATATAGTTTTCTAGATATATATTTAATATAAATCTCAACTATACATAATTCATATATATATATAGTTCTAAAGATATATATATCTGATAAAAAAAATTTCTTCCCCTAATTTGGTGGACTTGGACGGGCCGTGGAGCTTACGCTCTGATACCATTAAATGTTAATGGTCATCACTGACACTCGCGTGTGTTCACGACCATGACCTACAAAGTCACGTGGCACATGAGCGTACCTCAGAGAAAGTTTTACGGCCAGCTCTAGTTTGAGAGGTGAGACACGTGGTCTACTTAAATACCAATCGTCTAGAGCAGCACGCTACCTCTCGTTCACTGTTTAAAGTTACTGAGGACAAGACTGAGTTTGGTTAAACCAAATTGACCACTAATCCGGCATAGCAACAGTGTAATACATGAACTCCAAATATACTGGCACAAGTATAAACATTATATGCAATAATGTAGTGTAAATGAATAGTAGACATAATGATAAATGAATGTAAACTTTAATAAAAGTTATAAGACACGCAAACCTATGTTTCGTTCTGCACCTTAAGATAAAAACTCCTCTCTCGAACTGGTGCCTTCTCCCAAGCAGAACCGCATTGCACTGCGAAGGGGGTCTCGAAAAGAGAGTCCCAAAAGAGAAGACAAAAACTCAAGATGAGTGAGAGAGAGAAGAAAAATAAAAAGGAGAAGTGATTTTGGTGTGAGAAATGAGGAGGAGGGGGGGTTCCTTAAATAGGAAAAAAAGGTGCCTGAAGGTTCTGGCGCGCCTGAAGTTCAATTTCTTTTTTTTTGGTTGTGCAAACCTAGGGTATTACAACAAATGATAGAGATGTGTTCTACAACACACTCAACAATATATAACTTACAATCTTGATTGAGTATACACTACTATTCCAACCACAATGATTTAAATGATGCGATGTGTTGATATAGTTTTTCTCAAATGCAATCGATTCAAATATATATGATATGAAGTCAAGAATTGAATATGCACATGTAACAATATATTGATTCTAACAATGATATTTTGAAAGTACAAAAATCAATATACAATGATGATCAAAACTTGATGATTCTAAATGAATAAATGATTATGATCAAGAATCAAGCAAACCAAGTGTTGATCTATGAAATCGATTCAATATATTATAACTTTAACACATGAATTGATACCACAAAATATTTATGAAACCACTAAACAAGATAATATGATATAAAGATCAAACTAGGGTTTCACACACAATAAGCAAGATGAAATCAATTTTCAAGATATTAACTTAAGCATAAAACTGATTTGCTCAAAAAAAAAATCACAAGAATCGAGTTAGAAATTTTACCCCACTTGGGTAAGGTTGAAGCTCGATGATTCTTCAAAAGTAATGTTGGATGAGAGATTCCACGTTCAAGAAAGATCAAGACACAACAAGATGTGTAGTGAACACTCAAAAACGTTTTGAACATTTACTCAATAAAAACATACGACTTTCTCAAAGTTTTGAAAGATTTTGAGAACTTTTTGGAAGTATGAATCAATAAATCAAATGTAGGTGAACTTTTGCTTTGAAAGAGGTTTAAAATCGCTTAAGAACTTGTTTTGGACTTGTAGAAATACTAAGACGAAAAACGTACAAGTTCTCTAAGTTTTGCAAAAGTTGCTCAACAAATGAGTAAGTGTGATATTTATAGAAAAACACCACACCGAGGCACAGGAACGCGTCCCTCAAGGAAGAAGTGCGTTTCTGCTTTGAAATCTGAAAAATCTCAGATTTTCCTTCAATTAAGGAGCGTGTTCCTCAATATGTCCGTTGGGCATAGAAATGGGCTCCTTCATCAAGAACCACTAACACTATAAAATATCTTATTTTGCCCTTAACAACAGGAGTACGCTCATTCTTGAAGGAGTGCGTTCTTTTTTCCCTGATAAAAAATTTTTGACTCTCAGGAAAAACCACAGCAGCGCGTTCCTCTTACAAGGAGCTCGTTCCTTAAACTCTAATAAAAAAATACCGAGTCTCGGGAAAATGCTCAGGAGCGCATTCCTTCACTATAAAGTGAAAGAAACCCAATTTTTATCACTGTGAGTTTAGGACATTGTCAAATATAGATTAACTTTTAATTTTTTTTTGACAAGATTAAAGTACAATTGACAAAGTTAAATACGTGTAATCTGATCGATTAAGCATGTGATCAAAGCAATAAGAACAGTACACGTAAAACGATTAAACCATAAAAAGTTGGTAAAATGAATGCATGTTAATCACTGATAAATATATGCATGATAAATGATGTAAACTATGTGATTGCATAATTATCGTACTATTGTGTGTGCATTCATGATTAATAATATAATATTGTATATGCATGAGTATGATAAACTATATGCATAATTTTCGAAAAGATGTATATCATATTGTCGTTGGAACACGTAAATGTTACTTTACAACACTAAGATTCTAAACAAAAAATACAACCATGAAGCTCTTAAATCTTCGTGCAATGTTGTTCCTTCCTCATACTTTGACAGACTAGTTGAATTCATCTGATATAGCTAGTTAGCACTGAAACAATTACATCAAAGAGATTAGTGATCACACATATGTTGTCAGTAATTATCAAAACAAAATAGTGTAATACCTTAGGATTGCACAAAAAAAAAAAAAAATCTTTTAGGGGCAACGCCCAAACGTTCAGGCGCCAGATCTGAAAGAAGAAGTTCTTATCTGAAGGTGGAGAACGAAACATAGGTTTTCGCGTTTTATAACTTTTATTAAAGTTTACATTCAATTATTATTATGTCCACTGTTCATTTACACTGCATTATGTCATATAATGTTTATATTGTCGCACTTATGCCTGTATATTTGGAATTCATGTATTACGCTGTTATAATGTCAGATTTAAGGTCAATCTGGCTCAACTAGACTCCGTCTTATCCTTAGTAACTTTAAATAGTGAACGGGAGGCAGCGGGCTGTTCTAGGCGATTGGTATTTAAGCAGACCTTGTGTCTCACCTCTCAACTGGGGACTGATCTAGTTGACCTTATTGAAAGCTATTAGCTTATACAAGTAATACTGAATGTCCTAACCTCGCACGTTGTGATACCAACTCCGATAAGGATCACCAGACGTTGCCAAAGTCAGTCTAAATGTCGAGAAAAGACCAGACCAGTTCATGCATTGGCATCATACATATCACCACCTAGGGCCGTATGTGGTTTATGACTCATAGAATAGTTAGGAGCATTGTAATACCCTGTATTTCACAAAAAAAAAATTACTATTTGGGCAAAGCCCGAACGTTCAGGCGCATGACAGAACGTTCAGGCGCATGCCAGAACGTTCAGGCGCATCACAGAACGTTCAGGCGCATGCCAGAACGTTCAGGCGCAATGCATGCCCAAACGTTCAGGCGCATGACAGAATGTTCAGGCGCATGCCAGAACGTTCAGGCGCAGTGCATGCCCAAACGTTCAGGCGCATGCCAGAACGTTCAGGCGGAAGGCATGCCAGAATGTTCAGGCGCATGCCAGAACGTACAGGCTCATGCCAGAACGTTCAGGCGCATGCCCGAACGTTTAGGCGCAAAAATCTCTATATAAGAAACCTCCTCATTTCTCATTCCTCACACCAAATCACCTTCTCTTGTGAATTTCTTCTCCTTTCCATGCATTCTAAGTTTTTGAGACTCTCTGTCCGAGACTCTCGGTGCGGTGCAACAAAGTTTTGTCCGGAGGAAAGCGCCAGATCAGAAAGCGGTGCAACGAAGTTCTATCCGGAGGAAAGCGCCAGATCTGAAAGAAGAAGTTTTTATCTGAAAGTGGGGAACGAAACATAGGTTTGCGTGTTTCATAACTTTTATTAAAGTTTACATTCAATTATTATTATGTCTACTATTCATTTACACTGCATTATGTCATATACTGTTTATACTGCCGCACTTATGCCTGTATATTCGGAATTCATGTATTGCACTGTTATAATGCCGAATTTGTAGTCAATCTGACTCAACTAGACTCGGTCTTGTCCTCAGTAACTCTAAATAGTGAACGGGAGGCAGCGGGCTACTCTAGGCGATTGGTATTTAAGCAGACCTTGTGTCTCACCTCTCAACTGGGGACTGATCTAGTTGGTCTTATTGAAAGCTATCAGCTTATACAATAATACTGAATGTCCTATTCTTGCACGTTGTGATACCGACCTTGATAAGGATCACCAGACGTTGCCAAAGTCAGTCTAAATTTTAAAGAAAAGACCAGACCAAAAGACTAGACCAGTTCATGCATTGGCATCATACATATCATCACCTAGGGACGTATATGGTTTATGACTCATAGAATAGTTAGGAGCATTGCTCGCTATTCATTATATTTCTCTGGAGAGGGGCGTACATGAGAACCCGGCTACACCCGGGGAGGGACATCAGTACGTGAATTCAGAGCATCGTTCCTGTACGTGAATTCAGGCGATGTACGTTCATCAAACCATTACGAGACGGTGTCATGCATACATACATATTGATTGATTATGATGCTCACATGTGTATTTAAGATATTTGATATTGAAGTATGCTTTATTAATTGTTATACTCATGCACTATTTACCCACTGAGGGCGTTAAGCTCACTCCATTATTATCAAATCTTTCACAGGAAATTAGGGTGGACTGGGTGCAGGTTATGGGGCCCACATATTGTACCCTTTGTATGATTCATTGGGGATTTTGGGAGTATGTTCCCTTGACCATTTTATGTACAAAAGTATTCTGAATTAAATGAAATCAGATTTGTACGGTGTGTACCGTATTTTCGCTGCGCACTCTGTTGTTACCATTGTAATTGTTCCAAATGCCCGCCCCGTCCGAGAGTGTACCGCCGGTTTAGGCGCTTCCGGGCAGGGTGTGACATTTAATGGTATCAGAGCGTACGGTCCACGGCCCGCCCAAGTCCACCAAATTAGGGGAAGAAAAATTTTATTAGATATATATATCTCTAGAATTATATATACATATATCAATTATATATAGTTGAGATTTGTATTAAATATATATATCTAGAAAACTATATGATTTTTATATAGTTTGATTTAAATATACATATAGTCATGATTTATTAGAAACTATATGTGTAGTTATGATTGAATATATGTATCTATATACCTTAGTGTATATGAGGTACGTATAAAAAAAAAAAAAATCGAAAATTTCGACAAAAAAAAAATTTGAAACATTTTATTTGATATATCTAGAACTATATATATATATATATATGCATTATATATATAGTTAAGATTTGGATTAAAAACAATTATATATGATTTTTATATAGTTTAATTTCAAATATTTCAAATAGTTGATTTTTGAAAACTATATATATAGTTATGATTAAATATGTCTATACATTCATATGTGAATACGGCATATATACATATTTCAAATAGTTGATTTTTGGAAACTATATATATAGTTATGATTAAATATGTCTATACATTCATATGTGAATACGACATATATACATCAAATCACTAATGAAGAAAATTTCATGATGGCATAAACATCAAAAGAAAACTCGAAAATAATGTCTAGCAGACAAGGTATAAATCTAAAAAATATTAGGAATATATTTTGTGTCTTTCACACAAATTTATTTTCCTTTCAGCAAAAGAATGGCCTCAAGGGAAGGAACAACTTCCACTAGCCGGGAACCAATTCCCACTAGACTAACGGAATTGTCCAAAAGAGAGGTTATGACCATGAGGAGCATCGACAATAAAGATCTCCGCCTCCGCCCAATCCTTCACGACAAACTCACAACATTGGACTGGTTAAATATAACCAAAGTCGAGGGACAAGTCTCTTACAACTTGGTCAGATCCTTCTACGATGCCATGAATTACGTAGGACTTCCAGAAGAGGGAATCAGCCCTGTATTGGAGACAATAGTTATGGGGATAAAAATTTCTATCAACGTCGAACTTATTGCTCGACTTTTGGAGATTCCGATTGAGGAGCGGATTATTGATCCACATGAACCCCGGACAGTTGCAGAGATCGCAGAATCTAATGAACAATTGTTTAATTCCCTCTCCAAAGAGCCATACACTCAATTAACATACACCAACCTCCCAAACAATCATCTTAAGCCATCTCTTGCCGGCCTCGGAAAGATTGTATACGGCAACATCTTGCCAGAAAAGGGGACTAGAGGCACTATGTCAAGGGCTCAACTTCTTATGCTATACTGCATAGAGAAGAAAATTACGGTCTCCCTACCTCACATTATTATCCAACAAATGTTGAGGGTGATACAACACCCTTTAAGAAAATAATTCATCGGCTATGGAGTCTTGATTATGAGGATACTATACGAGGCAAACGTCGCCACTTTCGATGGAACGTCAAAGCTCATCACTGAACCAGTTACAACATCCTCTATCTTCAAGACATATGGCACAAGTGGAGGGGTAACTGACGAAGAGGTATTAAGCACGACCATAAGAAATGCCGAAAGAATGAGAGACCAGCATGGGCGTTGCCTTCACAAAAGTCGACGCCAGATGCCCGTCCAAGAAGGGCCAAATAATGATTCACATCCAAATCCTACATCAGACCCAGCCCCGAATAGTGATCCAACCGATCGTCCATTCACTGACGAAGAATTATATGCCACACTAAATCAACCTACACAAAGTCATGATAGACAAGGTACGCAAGGAAATCCACCAACGTGGAACGTGCCCACTCCAGGCACCACTTCGTACCAAAGATTTCCAACTCCTACGGTATAGTATCAGCCAGTTCCACAAGTTGCTGTGAACCAACAACAACAATATTGGGCGTCACCAAATCTTGGAGGACAAAACATCCCGATAAGCCCATTGTTTCAAACTTTTTCACCACAAACAAATCCAAATATCCATGGGTTTCCAGTTAGGGGATCCCCGCACAATCAAAACAACTACCTTCCACCTATGAACCAATACTTTCCCCCAATGTCTATGGCCTACCCTTCTCCTACGGGACAAACGACCCATCAACCACCAATGGGACAACCGACTAACCTACTTGAACGGTTAGATGAAATGGCATCCAATATTGCTGCACTGAAAGAGAGCCACACTAATATATTAACTCGTTTGCACAACTCCGACGCAGAGCGTGCAAACTCTCAGCCTTCTGTTAGTAGCCGTTCTCTACGTAGCAGTAGATCTCGAAGGAGCGATAGTAGACACGAAAGTCACAATTAATTACTGGCATTGTAAACTTTTCTTTGATATATATGAATGAAATTGTTTTGTTTAAAGACTATCTTTGATGGGCCGACTTACAACCATTTTTTCTTTTGTATCACTAACTTTGGAGTGGTATGGGACACAACAAAATTGGAAGATACTAAATAAAATGTGGAAGTAAGAAAACCCATGACCTTGTGTGAAAAGAAACATTTGGAGAAAGTTGCATTACTAATATTATCACTAAGTTTACACGGTATGGGACGAGTAAATTTGGACGATACTATTAGTGAACTTCTATTCAGCCAATGGTTTTAGAGACCGTGTTCATACAACTTAACTTGGTTGACACCCTTATTACTAAATTCATGTGGTATGGGACACATGAACTTGGATAATAATCGAAAAGACTAAGAGTAAGCGTCTGAATGCATAAGATTGCGATAGAACGTTAGCTCAGGCTATTTACCGAGGCAAATCTTAGAATTCTTATGACTCGTATGGATTTTCAATGAAATATATGTATGTTCACAAAGACCAAAACCAAATCTTTTGAAATACTTGCACAATTTTGTACTTATTATATAAACATTCTAACCTTGTTTGTTTTTACACCATGGCCACACATACGAGATATATAAGATTCTTTGATTCCTCAACAACAACTTTACACTCTGCTTAGAAAAATAGGTGATTTTAATATTACAGTACTCTCGAAATTGTTGCTGAGCATACTATAACATTATACTTGCCTACAATTTCTTAATCTTGGTTTTATTTTCTCCTTGCCAGTGAGAAAATGCAAACAAGAAAGAGAGGAAGGCCACGTACTGTTCGTCCCGCAGTTGAGGCACCTCCTGAGATTCAGGAACCGCCGCCTCCGACAATAGCACAGGCCACACCCGACACTGCCACTCCATCTGGGCAGGCAATCCCACCCCCACCCGCACCCTTTGCCATACCTTCAAGCATTGAAACCTTCTTCGCTGGATTTATTGAGGCGATGAAGGCCACGGTTCAAATTGTCGTTCGTGAGACTGCAGCCAGTCAGGTTGCCACGGTTCAAGCACCTGTAAAACTTGCGTCGGAAGCTCAAACTGATCAGATTACTAAATACAAGCGGCTACAACCTCTTACTTTCGATGGCACCATTGATCCTGATGAGGTGCAAAAGTGGCTGGATGAGTCAAAGAAGGCTCTTGATGCCATGGGAGTCAATGAGACTCGCAAAATTCCACTAGCGACCTACCAACTTGTTGGTGGAGCAAACAAATGGTGGATCACAGTGAAAGAAGACCCACGGGTCAACATTGCCGATATGATTTGGCAACAGTTCGAGTCAATGTTTATTGATGAGTATTTTCCCAGCGCGGTGGGAAGCAAAAGCGACAGGACTTCGCTAAGTTATACCAAGGCACCATGACCGTCAGAGAATATGCTGGAAAATTCAAAGAATTATCCGTCTACTCTCTCTTCACCATCTCAACGGAGCGAGATAAGACTGAGAAATTTTATAATGGCCTTCGCCATGACATTTGACAAGCCTTATCAATCTTGGATCTCAAGATTTACAAAGAGGTTGTTGACAAGGCCATGAGCTTTGAACAAGAGAAGCTCTTACAGGAATAGCGAATGAATAAGGGCAAACGACCTGCAACGTTTTCCCAACAAGGCTTGCACCAGGGCAACAAGAAAAAGCCCTACTACAATCAAAACCCAGCCCTCCCAGCCCCGGTTTCGAAGAATGAGGCCACAACACCTGCGGCTGAACCTTCTAATCCTAACCATCAGGGTTTCCAAAATCATGGCCGCGGAGGTCGTTATGGAAGAGGTGGCCGTCGAAACAGCAATGGCAGAGGTGGTGGTCGACACCACATTCGGCATGGCCAGCAGAACAATAAGCATGGCCAATAGAACCATCCGCAGTATCATCCGACATGTTTCAACTGCGGCCAGAAAGGCCATGTAAAACATCTTTGTCCGCACCTTCAGCAACCTATTCCGGCTCTTTTAGTCCAACAAGCACCACCTGCTGCTAATGCCCAACCCAGGCAGAACCAGCAGAACCAGGGTCAACGGAATCAGGGCCGAGCATTCGCCATCGCTCACCATCCCCTACCAGACAATAATGTCGTCGAAGGTACCTTTCCTTTGTTCAATACAATGGTGCATGTTTTGTTTGATTCAGGTGCTACGCATTCTTTTATATCATCAGCATTGGTAAGACATTTAGGCCTGCATCCTGAACCCACAAACATCACACTCCATGTCACATCACCTTTCGGATCTGGTGCTGACGTCAACTTGCAGTGTTCTCGATGTGAGCTTCGAATGTCAGAACATATAATATATGCCGATCTGTTTGTGATGGATTTTGAAGACTTTGACATCATCCTTGGCATGGACTGGTTAACACCACTGGATGCAAAGATCGAATGTATGAAGAAGCAAGTTCAGTTAACCTTGCCTACAAGAGAGTTGGTCAAGCTTCAGGGAACGAGGCAATGGATACACAAATCAACCGTTGCCCTTCTCAAGGCACAACTTCGAGCTCTATCCCTTGGCAATTAAACCAACTCACCAGCACTATACCCTCTCGAAGTACATGATGTTCCAGTCATATCTGAATTCCCAACAGTTTTTCTTAATGACCTTCCTGGTCTACCTCCAGTTAGGGAATTCGATTTTGAGAACAACCTCATACCAGGGACAGGGCCTATCTCCATTCCACCATACAAAATGTAAAATGTCGAACTGGTCGAATTAGACAAACAACTTAAGGAATTAGAGAGTAATGGCTTCATCCGAAAGAGTTCATCACCCTGGGGCGCTCCAGTTCTGTTTGTTCGCAAAAAGGATGGTTCGTTACGACTTTGCATCTATTATCACAAGTTGAATAACGTCACCATCAAGAACAAATATTCGTTGCCCAGGATCGATGACTTGTTCGACCAACTTAGAGATGCCAAATACTTCTCTAAGATTGATTTACGGTCCGGTTATCACCAACTCCAGATTCGAGAGTCGGATATCACCAAGATGGCGTTCAGAACTCGGTACGGTCATTACGAGTTCTTAGTTATGCCGTCTCGAAGTACATGATGTTCCAGTCATATCTGAATTCCCAACAGTTTTTCTTAATGACCTTCCTGGTCTACCTCCAGTTAGGGAATTCGATTTTGAGAACAACCTCATACCAGGGACAGGGCCTATCTCCATTCCACCATACAAAATGTAAAATGTCGAACTGGTCGAATTAGACAAACAACTTAAGGAATTAGAGAGTAATGGCTTCATCCGAAAGAGTTCATCACCCTGGGGCGCTCCAGTTCTGTTTGTTCGCAAAAAGGATGGTTCGTTACGACTTTGCATCTATTATCACAAGTTGAATAACGTCACCATCAAGAACAAATATTCGTTGCCCAGGATCGATGACTTGTTCGACCAACTTAGAGATGCCAAATACTTCTCTAAGATTGATTTACGGTCCGGTTATCACCAACTCCAGATTCGAGAGTCGGATATCACCAAGATGGCGTTCAGAACTCGGTACGGTCATTACGAGTTCTTAGTTATGCCGTTCGGTCACCTACTGCATTCATGGATTTGATGAATCGCATATTCAGGTTATACTTAGACCGATTTGTGGTGGTTTTTGTGGACGACATCTTGATATATTCCTCAACCGAGGAAGACCATAAAATACATTTGAAAACAGTCTTCCAGACCTTGAGAAGCCACCAACTGTATGCAAAGTTGAGTAAGTGCGAATTTTGGGCAAAGAGAGTTCAATTTCTAGGCCATGTGGTTTCATGCAATGGCATTGAGGTAGATCCTTCTAAGGTTGAAGCAGTTTTAAACTGGAAACAACCTACCACTGTTACTCAGATTATGAGTTTTCTTGGTTTGGCTGGCTATTACCGACGCTTCATCAAGGACTTCTCAAAGATTGCTGAACCTATGACCAAGCTCACTCGAAAAGACGTGCGATTTATCTGGAATCCCGCCTGCGAAGCATCATTTCAGGAATTGAAGAAACGCCTCACGACAGCACCTGTACTTATCACTCCAAGAAATGCAATTGGATTTTCATTATACACCGACACCTCTCTCCAAGGCTTAGGTGCCGTGCTAATGCAAGAAGGCCAAGTGGTTGCATATGCATCCAGACAACTGAAGATTCATGAGGGTAATTACCCAACGCATGACTTGGAACTTGTAGCTGTCGTATTTGCACTGAAGTTATGGCGTCATTACCTATACGGTGAACGGTTTGAGGTCTGCTCTGATCACAAGAGTCTTAAGTACATATACACTCAGAGAGACTTTAACCTCCGCCAAAGACGATGGTTGAAATTCTTGAAAGATTATGACTTTCAACTCCAGTACCATCCCGGAAAGGCTAATGTTGTGGCCGATGCCCTGAGTAGAAAATCTTACGTTGCTTGCACTCTTAACTACGAAATGGGAAAGTTGGCTACAGAGTTGGAGAACTTTAACCTACAGCTGAACGTCGAAGGACAAAGACCACGACTCTCTCAATTATCAGTCAACTCTGAGCTCGTTCGAAAGATTTCAGCCGCTCAAGCCAATGACCCTTTGTTAATGGAGAAACGAGATCTTCTACTCAGCGGCCAGAACCTTCCTCATTGGTCGGTCTCTGAATACGGCACCATTTTCTATAAAAAACGTCTCTACCTACCGAACGATCCTGAGGTTCGTAAAGAAGTTCTTACTGAGATGCACTGTTCGAGGTACGCTATGCATCCTGGGGGTGACAAGATGTACAAGGATGTCAAGCGACAATTTTGGTTTTCTGGAATGAAGAAGGAAATTGAAGACTTCGTTGCTCGATGTCTCGTTTGCCAGAAAGTCAAGGCAGAACGAAGACTTCCCACTGGACTTCTCCAGCCGTTACCTATTGGAGAATGGAAATGGGAGAACATCGCAATGACTTTTGTCACAGCCTTACCTCGAAACAATAAAGGGCAAGATGTTATCTGGGTTATCATTGACAGACATACAAAGTCTGCACACTTCTTGCCAATAAAGTTCACGGATAATCCCGCCAAACTTGCAGAACTCTATGAAAGAGAGATCGTACGCCTTCATGGCATACCACTCACGATCGTCTCTGATTGAGACCCTCGATTCACATCAAACTTTTGGAAAAGCTTCCAGAATAGAATGGGTTCTAAGATCACTATGAGCACAGCCTCCCACCCTCAAACTGATGGGCAGTCAGAGCGGCTTATCCAAATCTTAGAAGACATGTTACGATGCTGCATTTTGGACTTTAATGACGGATGGGCAAAATATTTGCATCTAGCTGAGTTTGCATACAACAACAGCTACGAAACTAGTATCGGCATAGCACCATACGAGGCTCTCTATGGTCGGCCTTGCAGATCTCTGGTATGCTGGTTAGATATGGCAGATCGACCGCAGTTAGGCCCTGAACTAGTTCAAGAGACTTCTGAGAAGATCACACTAGTAAAGGAACGACTTCGCGTTGCACAAAGTCGACAGAAGAGCTATGCTGACAAGCGGAGACAACCTCTAGAATTTGATAAGGGGGACTTTGTTTTTCTGAAAGTCCAGCCCACAAGAGGTGTCAAACGCTTTGGAATCAAAGGCAAGCTCTCCCTGCGATATATCGGTCCATTTCAGATCATTGAACGTATTGGCAAACTTGCTTATTTTCTGTTCCTTCCATCGTCCATGCCTAAGGTTCATGACGTTTTTCACGTATCTATGCTTCGCAAGTATCGTCCTGATCCTTCACATATCATCCCTTTAGTCGAGGTTCGGGTTGAGGAAGGAAATACGTATCAGGAGAAAGCAATCCAGATCTTAGATAGAAAAACTCAAGAACTACGGCGACGTAGCATACCACTTGTGAAAGTGCTCTGGGATCACCACGGCGTAGAGGAAGCAACATGGGAACTAGAAGCAACAATTAAACAGAAATACCCTGAATTGTTTTCTAGTACCAACTGATGATGTGATACATTGTATTATTTTCATTTCTCAATCATAGGATGAAACATTGTTTACACCTATCTTGATCCATTGTTTCACTTCAATAACTACGCAGATGTCTGAAAATAATATCAATGGATATAGTGATGCACACATGCAGTGACCTCCTTATCAACCTGTGGCTACTTCTCAAGCCGATCACCCTCATCACTACTTGACTTGATTTCAAGGGCGAAATCCCTTTAAGGGGGGTAGAGTGTAGTATCCTGTATTTCACAAAAAAAAAAAAAATTACTATTTGGGCAACGCCCGAACGTTCAGGCGCATGACAGAATATTACACTCTACGTTCAGGCGCATGAATGTATGTTCAGGCGTGAGCATCGTTCCTGTACGTGAATTCAGGCGATGTACATTCATCAAACCATCACGAGACGGTGTCATGCATACATACATATTGATTGATTATGATGCTCACATGTGTATTTAAGATATTTGATATTGAAGTATGCTTTATTAATTGTTATACTCATGCACTATTTACCCATTGAGCACGTTAAGCTCACTCCATTATTATCAAATCTTTCACAGGAAATTAAAGTGGACTGGGTGCAGGTTATGGGGCCCACATTTTGTACCCTTTGTATGACTCATTGGGGATTTTGGGAGTATGTTCCCTTGACCATTTTATGTACAAAAGTATTCTGAATTAAATGAAATCAGATTTGTACGGTGTGTACCGTATTTCCGCTGCGCACTCTGTTGTTACCATTGTAATTGTTCCAAATGCGCGCCCCGTCCGAGAGTGTACCGCCGGTTTAGGCACGTTCGGGCGGGGTGTGACAAGCATTGCTCACTATTCATTATATTTCTCTGGAGAGGGACGTACATGAGAACCCGGGGAGGGACATCAGTACGTGAATCCAGAGCATCGTTCCTGAGGAGGGACGTACAATAGAACCTGGTTACGCCAGAGGAGAACGTCCGGACGGACATTTGTACATGAACTCAGGCGGTGTACGTTCATCAAACAACTACGAGACGGTGTCATGCATACATACATATTGATTGATTATGATGCTCCCATGTGTATTTAAGATATTTGATAGTGAAGTATGTTTTATTAATTGTTATACTCACGAACTATTTACCCACTGAGCGCGTTAAGCTCACTCCATTATCATCCAATCTTTCACAGGAAATTAGGGTGGACTGGGTGCAGGTTTATGGGGCCCACATTTTGTACCCTTTGTATGATTCATTGGGGATTTTGGGGAGTATGTTCCCTTGACCATTTTATGTACAAAAATATTCTGAATTAAATGAAATCAGATTTGTACTCTGTTGTTACCATTGTTATTATTCCAAATGCGCGCCCCGTCCGCGAGTGTACAGCCGGTTTAAGCGCGTCCGGGTGGGGTGTGACAAATAGGGTGAGAGTAGTTACATAAACAATCTCCAACCTATGGAAACCTAAAAATAAGACTCAAAACACTGGAAAAAACTTTTAGAATTATCAAAGTGAGTTTGAGATCTTCGTTATCAAGTTTCACCATTTTATGTGAGTCTGACTAGCCTAAAACCTTAGCCGAAGAAAAATTGGCTCTAAAAACCCTAATTTCATCAAGTCAACCTAAATAGAAGTGTAAAACCTATTAAAATAAATTCAAAGATCTTACAAACATATATAAAACCTATTCTAATATGAAATTCGACCTAAAATGCACTAAGATGTAACTTAGCTTAAACAACTCTCTATTTAAATTGACATTGTAATGAACTTTTGACTCAACCTAGCGAGCCTGTTTTATCTATATTTATTTGAAATTATTTTTAAAACCTATCTTTGGATTTTTCCTAAGCTATTTAGACACTTTATTTTATTTATATAATTTTCCTATAAGTTTTAATTCTAATTTACTAAGGACTTGACTAAAAATATCTAAAATGACCTAAAAATTATAAAAACTCTAGTTTCTCTTATTTCTTATTTTTATTAACTATTTCTAACCTTTTTACAATTTTTCTAACCTAAAATACTATTTTTAAGAGTAAAAATACACATTATTGTGAACTCATCAGCAAATGATCCACGAGTGATCGTGGCGAGCTTGTTTTTCAAATGGATGATGTGAGAATGTGATCGCTTGATGTAGAGACGGGAAAGATGAATAATCCTAGCTTGTTGTTGCGAAAGAAACAAGGGGAATTACAACTCCTCACTCAATGAGGCAAGAATGGCATGAAGGATGAGATGATCTTGATTGAAGATTATCCGAATTGGGAACAAACTGTCCTTTGATATTAAGTGTTGGTGAGAGGTATGAGAATGTACCATCAAGATAATCAAGAAGATCCAAACCAAAAAACAAGGCTTGAAATTGAGTCTTCCATGAAAAATAGTTGACAACAGTGATGCGACATTGATAGTAATTAAATTTTGAGTAGGATTGACAGGGACGCTAACAATAGATTGGGAATTTGGAAGAATCAAATGTCATTTGTAAATAAAAGAAGAGGGAAAAATCTAAAAATCTGTTACAAGGAATTGAAATTTAAAATTCTAAAATTTGTTATAGCTAAGTTGGTTTTGGTGGAGAGTTCAATTCTTAAGAAGATGAATTCAAATTTAAATTTATGGAAATTTGTTGTAGCTGAGTTTGTTTTGTTGGAGAATCCGACTGTTGAGGAGATTCTCTAACAATCATCAAAAAGAAAGGTGATTGACTTCTCAGAGGAGGTAATCCTATTAATGACCTTGTTTTTGGTCTTCCAAAGGATCCATAGTGGCTAGAAATTTGAAGAGCCAATCCTTAGGTTCAGTGGAACTATGATGGGGAAAATAGTTAAATTTTATCCACTCATTTAATGAAAGTTGAAAGAAATTATTTGAGAGGAAAGATGTCGGGAAGGTTTTCTAAATTGTCTAAGATTGAGTGCAATTTCAAAAGATGTGTAGCACACTTTCCTTGTTACAGTTACAACGCTTGTAAAAGGGGTTAACAATCATATCTCGCCGATACCTCAAGACTTCGATTATCAGCTTATTATGAAGAATAATTCACAATAGTACTCTCATCTTTTGAGGGGCAGTTGAGCTATCACACATTTAACCAAATCGGCTGAGGAGGAAAATTACCTATTTGTTTTAACAACTAATAAGTTGACCTAACAGAGAGTTTACCATTGGTAGAACCTCCCCCACTCATCACGTAAGTTTGTCCTTAATGTCATGCCATGAAATTGGGGTACCAAAACAAGATGTTCAATCATTGAGGAATTTAGTGCACAAATTTGATTCAGACACCAAACATAATCACTATCAATAAGATCTAGGCATGAAAGTTTGTCTTTTCTTGCAAAATGTGGCTTATAAAAGAGGTCCTAAAATGAGAGTTACCAATCCATAAATCATCCTAAAGTGAAATTGAAGACCATTATCTAGTCTCCAACCGAAGCTAGACTTCAAACAAGATGTTCCTCCATATAAATGAAAAATTATAATGAAAAGAGGCCAAAAGTAAAGGTTGATATCAGAGATACTCAAAAGATAACATGAAAACCCAACAAGTAGGATCTTTACTTAGGATACACCAACCAAGTTTAGCTACTAGAGCAGTGTTACTCTCTCTCATTCTTCTAAGGCCTAACCTTCTTTTTTGTTAGATTAACAAAATGAGTCCAATTTACTAGGTTAGCGTTCTTGCAATTTAGGGTATAATTTCGCAAAAATTCTTATTAAGTTGATCCATCCACTTGCACACTGAAGTTGGGACCTTGATACATTGCATGAAATAATCTAGGATAGAAGAAGTAACAGTTTGTATCAAAATTGCTCTACTTGCCAAATTTAGGAGTTGTACTTCTAGCTAGTTATTCTTTTCCCCATTTTATCAATAATGTGCTAATATGTAATTTTTATCAACCTTGAAAAGTAATAGTGGAGTCCTAAATACTTCTTCAGGTTGGGTGTGTGTTTGATGTGGTATAATTCACAAATAGTTTTGACCTTGATCTTCTCTACTAAGGCTTCACAAAACTCTTAAAAGATATTCATCATGACTTGGACCTATTGAGTAGAAGCTCTACTAAAAAGGATGAGGTCATTAACAAAGAATAAGTAGAACAACTCCAACCTTCCTATAAATAGCTCAATTGTCTTTCAACTATCAGAAAAGAAAGCCTTCAAGATGCTATGAGAAAGCTTTCCATAAATAAGACAAAAAGATAAAGGAAAAGGGGGTCCCCTAATCGGAGGCCTTTCTAGGCTAGAACATAGGTGAAATTTCCCCACTCCAAAAGATTGAATAAGCCATAGAAGTGACACAAAACATGATTAGTCTAATTATGTTCTCAGACTACTGAAAGTAAATAAGATTTTGATATCGAAAGTCCCACCAAAGGAGTTCATAGGCTTTCTCTAAATCCACCTTGATTGCCTTAAGACCTCCTTTTCCTTTTTTCCTTTTCATAGTGTGAATAACCTTTTGTGTGAGAATTATGTTGTAAATGGTACTGCAACTTCGAATTAAACTATGTTGATAAACCCACCAACTCATGAAGAAGGAGTCATGGCCAATTTATTATAACTTTGGTCATCAACTCATAACAAACATTGCAAAGACTTATGGGACACGACTGGGTGATACGATCAGGGTTTTCTAACTTTGGTATTAAAGTAATATAAAGCCTAATGATCTTCAGAGGGAAAAACTCTTTGACTAAGTATCAACAATCAAAGCTATGACAAATGTCACACCCCGCCTGGACGCCTAAACCGGCGGGACACTCACGGACGAAGTGCGAATGCATTATAACGATAGTTGAGTGCGCAGAAACACGATTAAGTACAAGTCTGATTTCATTAATTTTAGAATATAATTGTACATGAAATAGTTAAGGGAACATTCTCCCAAAATCCTCAATGAATAATACAAAGGGTACAAAATGTGGGCACAAAAACCTGTACCCAGTCCACCCTAATCTCCTGTGAAAAATTGGATAACAAAGGGGTGAGCTACACGCACAGTGGGTAAAATAGTTCATGAATATAACAATTAATAAAGCAGACTTCATAATCAAATATCTTAAATACACATCAGAGCATCATAATCAATCCAATATGTATGTATGCATGACACCGTCTCGTATTGGTTTGATGACTGTACATCGCCTGAGTTCACGTACAGATGACCCTCCCCAGGAGTAGTCGGGTTCTCATTGTACGTCCCTCCTTAGGAACGACGCTCTGGATTCACGTATAGATGTCCCTCCCCAAGAGTAGCCAGGTTCTCATTGTACGTCCCTCTCCAGATAAATATAATGAATAGCGAGCATCGCTTCCAACTATTTTATGAATCATAAACCACATACGTCCCTAGGTGGTGCTATGTATGATGCCAATGCATGAACTGGTCCGGTCTTTACTTAACATTTAGACAGGATTTGGCAACGTCTAGTGATCCTTATCAGGGTCGGTATCACTATGTGCAAGGTTAGGACATTTAGTATTACTTGTATAAGCTGATAGGTTTCAAATAAGACCAACCAGATCAGTCTCCAATTGAGAGGTGAGACACGAGGTCTACTTAAATACCAACCGTCTAGAGCAGCACGCTGGCTCCCGTTTACTATTTAAAGTTACTGAGGACAAGACTGAGTCTGGTTGAACTAGATTGACCACTAATCCGACATAACAACAGTGTAATACATGAACTCCAAATATACAGGCATAAGTATGACAGTATGAACATTATACGCAATAATGCAGTGTAAATGAATAGTAGACATAATGATAAATGAATGTAAACTTTAATAAAAGTTATAAGAGACGCAAACCTATGTTTCGTTCTCTACCTTCAGATAAAAACTCCTTTGAAAAATGACGCCTTCCCCCAGGCAGAACCGCGTTGCACTGCACAGAGAGTCTCGGAAAGAGAGTCTCAAAAGAGAAGACAAAAACTCAAAATGAGTGAAAGAGAGGAGGAAAATCACAAGGAGAAGTGATTTTGGTGTGAGAAATGAGGAGGGGGGAGGGGTTCTTAAATTGGAAAAATGGCACCGGAACGTTCGGGCATGTCTACCCGAACAAATTTTTTTTTTTTGTGCAATCCTAGGGTATTACACTCTACCCCCCTTAAAAGGATTTCGCCCTCGAAATCAGTCCAAGTAGTCATGATAGTTATCTGCGTGAGATTCACTGCCGTTGTCATCGTTTGCTAGTTCAGGGTAATGCTTGTATGGTCCCTGAATGGCACTGTGGCCGGTGGAATCCTCAACATCATGAAATCATGAAGAGCAAATGGAGTCGGATTCGTCCTCAGAAGATTCCAACCTTTGCTCAACAGGTGGTGGTGTATGGCGCTGGTCGCATCGTTTCAGGGGAGGTAGGTTGAGCGGTGGGATGCTTTTTCATGTTGTTGTTTAAATACGGCCGCCTGACAATTTTGGTAGAAGATCCTGCCAAGATGAGGGCACGAGATTGTTTTGGGAAAAATTGTTACAAAAAAGCCATGCACGCTCTGGCGATAAGGATCGCTGTCTGTGTGGTGATGCAAAGTAGTTGTGACTAGACTCAGATCCTGGTGGTGTTGCCACAGGTGGCCAAAGAGGCCATTGCGTGTGTGTCACTATATCCATCGATATTATTTTCAGACATCTGCATAGTTATTCAAGTGAAACGATGTATTAGGATATTTGTAAACAAAGTTTCATCATTTTATTGATAAGTGAAATAGTACAATGTATCACATCATCAGTTAGTATTAGAAAACAATTCAGGGTATATCTGTTTAATTGTTGCTTCTAGTTCCCATGTTGCTTTCTCTACTTCGTGGTGATCCCAGAGCACCTTCACAAGTGGTATGCTTCATTGCCTTAGTTCTTGAGTTTTTATATCCCAAATCTGTATCGCTCTCTCCTGATACCTATTTCCTTCCTCAACCCGAACCTCGACTAGAGGGATGATATGCGAAGGATCAGGGCGATACTTTCAAAGCATGGATACGTGAAAAACGTCATGAACCTTAGACATGGACAATGGAAGGGACAGACGATAAGCAAGTTTGCCAATACGTTCAATGATCTGAAATGGACCGATATACCGTGGGGAGAGCTTTCCTTTGATCCCAAAGCGTTTGACACCTCTTCTGGGCTGAACTTTTAGAAAAACCAAGTCCCCCTTATCAAATTCTAGAGGCTGCCTCCGCTTGACAGCATAACTCTTCTGTCGACTTTGTGCAACACGAAGTCCCTCCTTTACTAGTGTAGTCTTCTCACAAGTTTCTTGAACTAGTTCCGGGCCCAACTGCGGTCTCTTGAACTAGTTTGGTAGCTATTGTTGTATGCAAACTCAGCTAAATGTAAGTACTTTGCCCATCCGTCATGAAAGTCCAAAATGCAACACCGTAACATGTCTTCCAAGATTTGGATAAGACGCTCTGACTGTCCATCAGTCTGAGGGTCAAAGGCTGTGCTCATGGTGATCTTAGAGCCCATTCTACTTTGGAAGCTTTGCCAAAACCTTGATGTGAATCGAGGGTCTCGATCAGAGACGATGGAGGCGTGGTATGCCATGGAGGCGTACGATCTCTCTTTCATATAGTTCGGCAAGTCTGGCGGGGTTATCCGTGAACTTTATTGGCAAAAAGTTTGCAGACTTTGTAAGTCTGTCAATGATAACCTAGATAACATCTTGCCCTTTATTATTTCGAGGCAAGGCCGTAACAAAATCCATTGCGATGTTCTCCCACTTTCATTCTCCAATAGGTAACGACTGGAGAAGTCCAGAGGGAAGTCTTTGTTCTGCCTTAACTTGCTGGCAAACGAGGCATCAAGCAACGAAGTGTGCAATCGCCTTCTTCATTCCAAAAAAACCAGAATTGTCGCTTGACATCCTTGTACATCTTATCACCCCCAGAATCGCATCTTGACATCCTTGTACATCTTTCCGAACCTCAAGATCGTTCGGTAGACATAGACATTTTTTATAGAAAAGGGCCCCGTCTTTAGAGACTGACCAGTGAGGAAGGTCCTGTCCGCTGAGTAGAAGTTTGCGTTTCTCAATTAACATAGGGTCATTGGCCTAAGGTGCTGAAATCTTTCCCAGCTCAGAGTTGGTTGACAATTAAGAAAGTCGGGATCTTGCTCCCTCATCGATCAGTTGTAGGTTAAAATTCTCCATCTCTGTAGCCAACTTCCCCATTTCAAAGTTAAGAGTGCAAGAAACATAAGATTTTCTACTCAGGGCATCAGCCACAACATTGGTCGTATCGGGATGGTACTGGAGTTGAAAGTCATAATCTTTCAAGAATTCCAACCATCATCTTTGGCGGAGGTTTAAGTCTCTCTGGGTGTAGATGTACTTAAGACTCTTGTGATCAGAGAAGACCTCAAACCATTCATCGTATAGGTAATGACGCCATAGCTTCAGTGCAAATACAACAGCTGCAAGTTTCAAGTCATGTGTTGGGTAATTGCTCTCATGAATCTTCAGTTGCCTCGAGGCATATGCGACAACTTGGCCTTCTTGCATTAGTACGGCACCTAAGCCTTGGAGAGAGGCGTCGGTGTATAGTGAAAATCCAAGTGCATTTCTTGGAGTAATTAGTACTGGTGCGTCGTGAGGCCCTTCTTCAATTCCTGAAATGATGTTTCACAGGCAGGATTCCAGATGAATCGCATGTCTTTCCGAGTGAGCTTTGTCATAGGTTCAGCAATCTTTGAGAAGTCCTTGATGAAGCGTCTGTAAGAGACAGCCAAACCAAGAAAACTCCTAATCTGAGTAATAGTGGTAGGTTGCTTCTAGTTTAAAACCGCTTCAACCCTAGAAGGATTCACCTCAATGCCATTGCCTGAGACCACATGGCCTAGGAATTGAACTCGCTTCGCCCAAAATTCGCACTTACTCAACTTTGCATACAACTGGTGGCTTTTCAAGTTCTGGAGGACTATCTTCAGATGTATCTTATGGTCTTCTTCGGTTGAGGAATATATCAAGATATCGTCCACGAAAATCACCACAAATCGGTCTAAGTATAACCTGAAGATGCGGTTCATCAAATCCATGAATGCAACAGGTGCATTTGTTAGACAGAACAGCATGACCAAGAACTCGTAGTGACCGTACCGAGTTTTGAATGCCGTCTTTGTAATGTCCGACTCTCGGATCCGGAGTTGGTGATAACCGGATCGTAAATCAATCTTAGAGAAGTATTTGGTATCTCTATGTTGGTCGAACAAGTCATCGATCCTGGGCAACGAATATTTATTCTTAATGGTGACGTTATTCAGCTTGCGATAGTCGATGCAAAGTCGTAACGAACCATCCTTTTTGCAAACAAACAGAATTGGAGGGCCCTAGGGTGATGAACTTTTTCTGATGAAGCCATTACTCTCTAATTCCTTCAATTGTTTGTCTAATTCGACTAGCTCAATATTTGACATTCTGTATGGTGGAATTGAGATAGGCCTGGTCCCAGGTATGAGATTGATTTCAAAATCGAATTCCCTAACTGGAGGTAGACCATAAAGGTCATTTAGAAAAACTGTTGGGAATTTAGATATTACAGGGACATCGTGTACTTTGAGAGGGTACAGTCCTAGTGATTCATTTTCATCACCAAGGGATAGAGCTCAAAGCTGTGCTTTGAGAAGTGCAACAGTCGATTTGTGTATCCATTTCCTTGTTCCCTGAATCTTGACAAACTCCCCCCGTGGGCAAGGTTAACTGAACTTGCTTCTTCATACAATCGATCTTTACATTCAGTGGTGGGAGCCAGTCCATGCCGAGCATGATGTCGAAGTCTTCAATGTCCATCACAAAAAGATCTGCATATATCAATTGTTCCGCCATTCGAAGCTCACATCGAGAACACTGCAAATTCATGTCAGTACCAGATCCTAAAGGTAATGTGACATGGATTGTGATTTCTGTGGGTTCAGGATGCAACCCTAAATGTCTTACCAATGTAGACGATATAAAAGAATGTGTAGCACCCGAATCGAACAAGACATACACCATTGTATTGAACAAGAAAAATGTACCTTCGACTACATTGTTTTCTGGGAGAGGTTGTTGAGCGAAAGCAAATGCTCTGCCCTGGTTCCGTTGCCCCTGGTTCTGCTGGTTCTGCCTAGGTTGGGCATTAGCAGCAGGTGGTGCTTGTTGGACTGGAACAACGGGAATAAGTTGCTGAAGGTGCGGACAAACATTTCTTACATGGCCCTGCTAGCCTCAGTTGTAACACGTCAGCCTCTACTGCTGATGGTTCTGTTGGCCATGCTGATTGTGGTGCTGACCACCACCTCTGCCATTGCCGTTTCGATGGCCACCCCTGCCATTACGGCCTCCGCGGACATGATTGCGAAAACCCTGATGGCCATGGTTAGATGGTTCAGTTGCAGATGTCGTGGCCTCATTCTATTTAACAGGGGCTGGGAGGGCTGGGTTTTGATTATAGTAGGGCTTCTTCTTGTTGCCCTATTACGTGCACTGTTGGGAAAACGTCGCAGGCCGTTTTCTCCTATTCAGTCTTTGCTCCTGCACAATCTTTTCCTACTCAAATCTCATGGCCTTGTCAACGACCTCCCTGTAAATCTTGAGATCCAAGATCGACAATGCTTGTTGAATGTCAGGACGAAGGCCATTGTAGAATTTCTCGGTCTTATCTTGCTCCGTTGAGATGGTGGAAAGAGAGTAGACCGATAATTCTTTAAACTTGCCAGCGTATTCCCTGACTTGCATGCCGCTTTGGTATAGTTTGGCGAACTCCTGGCGCTTCTGCCTCTTCACAATGCCTGGGAAGTACTCCAGGGAAGCACTCATCAATAAACAGTGACTCGAACTGTTGTTAAGTCATGTCCGTAGTGTTGACCCTTGGGTCCTCCTTTACTGTTATCCACCATGTATTTGCTCCACCAATAAGTTGGTAGGTCGCAAGTGGAATCATTCGAGCCTCATCGACTCTCATTGCACCGAGAACCTTCTTTGACTCATCCAGCCATTTCTGCACCTCTTCAGCATCA
The DNA here is from genome assembly GCA_035771175.1 of Paratinospora sagittata. Lineage (NCBI taxonomy): Eukaryota > Viridiplantae > Streptophyta > Magnoliopsida > Ranunculales > Menispermaceae > Paratinospora > Paratinospora sagittata. The sequence continues at coordinate 14,833,172 of CM069608.1, forward strand.
ATGGTGCCAGCAAAAGTAAGAGGTTGTAGCCTCTTGTATTTCGTAATCTGGTCGGTTTGAGTCTCCGACCTAGATCTCACAAACGGTCGTCTGAACAGTTATTTTCATCTTCTCGAAAAATCTAGCGAAAAAGACTTCCGTACTCGAAGGCATGGCAAAGGGTGTGGGTTGGGGTGGCACTGCCTACCCAGACGTAGTGGCAGTGTTGGGGGTGGCTTGTGCTGTCGTTGGAGGCGACGGTTCCTGGTTTTGTATCTCAGAAGGTGCCTCCTCGGCTGGACGGATAGTACGTGGCCTTCCTTTCTTCCTAGTTTGCATTTTCTCACTGGAAAGGAGAAAATAAAACCATGATTTATGAACTGTAGCCAAGTATAATGTTATGGTATTCTTAGCAACAATTTCGAGAGTACTGCAATAAAAACCACCTATTTTTCTAAGTATGGTGTAAGGTTTTTGTTGAGGAATCAAAGAATCTTATGTGCCTCGTATGCTTGGCCATGGTGTAAAAACAAGGTTATAATGTTTATATAATAAGTATAAAACTTTGCAAGTATTTCAAATGTTTTGGTTCTGGCTTTTGTGAACATACATATATATTTCATTGAAAATCCATACGAGTCATAAAAATTCTAAGATTTTCCTCGGTAAGTATTCTGATCTAACGTTCTATCACAATCTTATGTATTCAAACTCTTTTGCTTAGTCTTTTCGATTATTATCCAAATTCGTGAGTCCCATACCACATGAATTTGGTAATAAGGGTGTCAACCAAGTTAAGTTGTATGACCACAGTCTTTATAAAACATCGGCTGAATAATAGTTCACTAATAGTATTGTCCAAGTTTACTCGTCCCATACGTGTAAATTTAGTGATAATGTTAGTAATGCAACTTTCTCCAAATGTTTCTTTTCACACAAGGTCGTGGGTTTTCTTACTTCCATATTTTATTTAGTATCCTCCAATTTTGTTGTGTCCCATACCACTCCAAAGTTAGTGATACAAAAGAAAGAATGGTTGTAAGTCGGCCCACCAAAGATAGTCTTTAAACGAAACATTTCATTCATATATAAAAATAAATTTTTACAATGCCAGTGATTATTCCTGATTTTCCTGCCTACTATTGCTCCTTCTAGACCTCCTGCTAGGTACAAAAAGACTGCTAGAAGAAGGTAGAGAATTTGCTCGTTGTTCTTCGACGTTTTGCATCCGAGTTAACAAAGCATTTTGAGTCTCTTCTATCCGAGCAATAGTAGCTACGATCACATTTAACTGTTCGAATGGTTTAGTCGATTGCCCCATTGATGGTTGATGGGTTGACTGTCCCATAGGTGGATGGTAGGCCGTAGGCATTGGTAGAAAGTATTGGCCGTACGGGTGACTCATAGGTGTGGGGTAATTGTAAGGGGATTCCCTAACTAGAACCCCTTGGACATTTGGATATGCTTGGGTTGAAAAGTCTTGAAACAATGGGCTCATTGGATGTCATGTCTTCCAATATTTGGTGCCGCAAAATTTTGTTGTTGTTGGTTCACAGGAACTTGTGGAACTGGCCGATACGGTACCTCAGTAGTTGGAAACCTTTGGTACGTAGTATTGCCTTGAGTTGGCATGTTCCAAGAAGGTGGATTTGCTGGAACTTGTTGTCTATTCTGATTTGGTTGAGGTTGATTTAGGTTGGCAAATAAATCTTCCTCAAAGAACAGGTGCTCGGTTGGATCATTATTCAAGGCTGGGTTTGACGTAGGGTTCTGGTTTGGCTAATTATTTGGTACCTCCCTAACAGGAATCTTGCGTCGACTTTTTCGATAACAACGTCTATATATGTCTCTAATTTTTTTGCCATTTCCTCCCAAAGTCGTGTCGAATACTTCCTCGTCAGTTACCCCTCCACTTGTAACATATGTCTTGAAGATAGAGGATGTTGTAACCGCCTCAGTGATCTGCTTCGAAGACTCATAAAAATGTTGACGTTTGCCTCATATAGAATCCTCATGATCATGACTCCGTAGCCGAGGAGATCATTTCTTAAAGGGTTTTGAATCACCCTCAACATTTGTTGGATGATGATGTGAGGTAGAGAGACCATAATTTTCTTCTCTATGCAGTATAAAACAAGAAGTTGGGCCCTTGACATAATGCCTCTAGTCCCCCTTTCTGGCAAGATGTTGCCGAATACGATCTTTCCAAGGCCGGCAAGAGATGGTTTAAGGAGGTTGTTTGGGAGGTGGGTGTACGTCGATTGGGTGTATGGCTCTTTGGCTAGAGAATTGAACAATTGTTCGTTGGACTCTGCGATCTCTGCAACTGTCTGGGGTTCGTGTGGATCAATGATTTTATCTTCAATTGGAATCTCCATAAGTCGCGCAATAATTTTGACGTTGATAGAAATCTTTGTTCCCCTCACCGTTGTCTCCAAAACAGGGCTGATCCCATCTTCTTGAAGTCCTACGCAATTCATGGCTTCGTAGAAGGATTTCATCAAGTTGTAGGAGACGTGACCCTCAACTTTTGTTATGTTCAACTACCCCAATGTTTCGAGTTTTTCGTGAAGGATCGGACGGAGGCGGAGATCTTTAATGTCAATACTCCTCATAGTCATAACCTCCCTTTTGGACAATTCCTTGAGTCTAATGGGAATTGGTTCCCTACTACCGGAAGTTGTTCTTTCACTTTAGGCCATTCTTTTGCTGAAAGGAAAATAATTTTGTGAAAGACACAAAATATATTCCTAACATTTTTAAGATTTATGCTTTGTCCGTTAGACAATATTTTATATTTTTTTCTTGATGTTTATGCCATCCTTTAATCCAAAATTTCTATTAGCAATATTATATATATATATATATATATTCAATCATAACTATATATATATTTGAATCTAAACTATATAAAAACTATATAGTTTTCTAGATATATATTTATTTAATATAAATCTCAACTATATATAATTCATATATATATATAGTTCTAAAGATATATATATCTAATAAAAATTTTCTTCCCCTAATTTGGTGGACTTGGGCAGGCCGTGGACCTTACTCTCTGATACCATTAAATGTCACACCCGGCCAGACCTGCCTAAACCGGCGGGATACTCACAGACGGGGCGCGAATGCATTATAACGATAGCTGAGTGAGCAGAAACACGATTAAGTACAAGTTTGATTTCATTAATTTCATAATATAATTGTACATGAAATAGTTAAGGGAACATTCTCCCAAAATCCCCAATCAATAATACAAGGGGTACAAAATGTGGGCCCAAAAACCTTCACCCATTCCACCCTAATCTCCTGTGAAAATTTGGATAACAACGGGGTGAGTTACACGCTCAGTGGGTAAAATAGTTCGTGAATATAACAATTAATAAAGCAGACTTCATAATCAAATATCATAAATACACTTCAGAGCATCATAATTAATCCAATATGTATGTATGCATGACATCGTCTCGTATTGGTTTGATGACTGTACATCGCCTGAGTTCACGTACAGATGTCCCTCCCTAGGAGTAGCCGGGTTCTCATTGTACGTCCCTCCTCAGGAACGACACTCTGGATTCATGTACAAATGTCCCTTCCCAGGAGTAGCCAAGTTCTCATTGCACGTCCCTCTCCAGAGAAATATAACGAATAACGAGCATCGCTTCTAACTATTCTATGAATCATAAAATACATACGTCCCTAGGTCGTGCTATGTATGATGCCAATGCATGAACTGGTCCGGTCTTTACTTAACATTTAGACAGGATTTGGCAACGTCTAGTGATGCTTATCAGGGTCGGTATCACTATGTGCAAGGTTAGGACATTCAGTAGTATAAACTGATAGTTTTCAAATAAGACCAACCAGATCAGTCCCCAGTTGAGAGGTGAGACACGAGGTCTACTTAAATACCAATCGTCTAGAGCAGCACATTGCCTCCCGTTCACTATTTAAAGTTACTAAGAACAAGACTAAGTCTGGTTGAGCCTGATTGACCACTAATCCGGCATAACAACAGTGTAGAACATGAACTCCAAATATCAGGCATAAGTATGACAATATAAACATTATACGCAATAATGTAGAGTAAATGAATAGTTGACATAATGATAAATGAATGTAAACTTTAATTAAAGTTATAAGACACGCAAACCTATGTTTCGTTCCCCACCTTCAGATAAAAACTCCTTTGAAAATTGGCGCTTTCCCTTAGGCAGAACCGAATTGTGCCGCACAGAAAGTTTCGGAAAGAGAGTCTCAAAAGAGAAGACAAAAACTCAAAATTAGTGAAAGAGAGAAGAAAAATCACAAGGAGAAGTGATTTTGGTGTGAGAAATGAGGAGGGGGGAGGGATTCTTAAATAGAAAAAATGGCGCCGAAACGTTCGGGCTTGTTTGCCCAAACAATTTTTTTTTTTTTGTGCAAACTTAGGGTATTACACGAACCCCTCCCCCCGCATGCTAGTTCCTTTGACAAAAAATTGCTTAGAAACGATCAAGCTTGGGGACTTTTAATTTAGAGCTTTCATGGCCACGAGAACATTATGGATTTCTCTCTACAACCTAGTAGAAAAAATACCTCTTAGTTCTTCAATAGAAATAATGGGGGAAGGACAAACCTCAAAAAAAAAAAAAAAAAGGTTTCAATTACTATCCAAAGAGTAAAGGTTAAAAAAAAAAACTATTGGGCATGGGCCTTACGTTGACATAAATGGTTTTCCACTTGAAATTTTCCTAAATGTTTTGAGGCCAACAAACAATATAACTATTGGTGCTAATGATTTTATCAAGTACATTTCAGAACCAAAGATTGAGTCTAAGGCTAATAAAGACTCAAGTAACCTCAAGTTAAATCAAGACAAAATCAAAGCTTGGGCGAGTTGAGATAAAGAGAAGATGTTGAGAGTCATATGAGTCTAGAATTAATTAGGATGTAAAGCTACTTGCTTTCATGTTGCTCAATATTTTCAAAAACCCATGCATATACTTAGTTTTCTTTAAAAGGGATTTCCAAGGCCCAAATGTGTTTCATTTATGTTTCTAAACTATTTTAAACTTGTTTGAATCATACTTGCATTTGTTTTTTTGTCAAAATCACATACTTCCAAGTTTTTCCAAAACATATTGATTTGTCTTTCAACTTAACTTGTTTTTAAACATGGACTTAAATAAGTTACTTGAAATATTTTAAATCATTAAACTTTATGTATTTCAATCATATTTTACCTTCAAAACATGTTCATAAAGTTGGAAAATCAAAAATCCAAGTTTTCAATAGTTTTTGTACGAGACTGGTTCAATCCAATTGACAGGATTAATCTGGCCAAAAAGTTGGGCCGTTAGCCAACGCGCTAGTGAGCCATTTTCTTAGTTTGTCTCTTGGGTCTTCGACCAGCACACTAATACAGTATACTAGCGCGTTAATGACTGTCGAGACGTGACTCCAATGACCGTATTTTTTATTTATTTTTTGAGCTCCCAACGACTAGTTTCTTATGTCTAATGGCTAGTGTTAATTTCTAAACAATAAATAGATGCACTTTGGTCATTTTAAACACAAGAGAGACACAAATGTAAACCTAGGGAGTGTTTTGCAAAATCAAATTTTTTCTTCCATTTTCAAAACCTAGAATAATGATGTGCTGACTGAAAAAGAAATTCTCAAGCATACTTTCTGGACATTCTTCAAAGTATCATCAAATGCATTTAATTAAGCAATCTTGATTTAAGGAAGGTAAAACTTGGTTGTAAAGTCTCTCTTCCATTGAGCCATAAATGAGCAAGGTAAAACTTTAATTGAGCAATCTTGAATATGTATTATTGAGTTGTTGATGTAATGACTCTCACTCGGTTTTGTTTTGATTTCAAACAACATTCCTTGCGATCACTAATGTCTTTTACTTAGTTGTTTCAGTGCTAACTAGCTATGTCAAATGGATTCAACTATCTTATCAAAGCATGTGGATGGAACAATAAAACACGAAGATTCAAGAGCTTTAAGTCTATAATCTTGTCTTGAATCTTAGTGTTGTAATCCTTACTTGTTCCAACCACAGTATACTGTGAATCTTTTCTAAATCATGCATACATTATTATTTCTCATGCATATAGGTTATTAGATATGCATGCACGTATATTATCATTGGTAATCATGCACTCATGTTACCAACTTTGCATGGATTTCATCGGTTTACGTATGTTGTATCACACGTCTTAATCATCTTGCTTTATTTGTATTAATTGATTGTTTTACATATGTTTATCTTCGTTCATTATGTTTTAATCATGTTTAAAATGTTTTCAAAGTTAGTTTATGTGTTTGAATATGCTTTAAATCAAGGTTTGGTCACTTTGGACTCTAAGGAACACGCTCATGTGTCCAAGGAATGCGCTCTTGTGTTTTTGTCCTGAAACACAGATTTTTATATCAGGATTTAAGGAACGCGCTCATGTATCTAAGGAATGCGCTCCTGTATTTCTGTCTCGAAACCCAACTTTTTAGATCAAGGTTTAAGGAACACGTTCCTTTTACCAGGAACGCGCTCCTACAGAAAAGGGCAAAAGAAGAATGTCCATAAAAACTGTGGTTCTAATTGAAGAACCTCACTTCTATGTCCAATGGACAAATGGAGGAGAATGCGCTCTTTTAATAAGGAATGTGCTCCTGCATTGGAGGGAAATTTGAAACTTTTCAAATTTCAAAGCAGAAACATGCTCCTCATTTAAGGAAAACGTTCTCGTGCCTCAGCCAGGTATTTTTCTATAAATACCACACTTTGCCCATTTGAGAGCAACTTTTGCAAAACATATGAACTTGTGCCTATATTCTTGTATTCATATTTCCAAGCCTTAAACATGTTCTTGAGTTATTTTAAACACCTTTTGATTGCAAAAGTTCACTACATTTAAATCTTTGATTCAACATTTCAAAAAGTTCTCCTAATCGTTTCAAAATCTTTGAGAAACTTGAAAGGTTTTCTTAAGTGTTTGATCAAGCCGTTCTTGAGTGTTTCCAACACATACTTGTTGATCTTGATCATTCTTGGAAGAGAAATGTCAACCACATTCACTTCGGAGAATTTACGAGCTTTATCTTACCTAAGTTGTGTGACATCTCTTTTACGATTCTTGTGTTTGTGTTTGAGTTGAAACGGTTTTGTTGTTTGATTTACTATCTTATTAAAGTAGTTTTTCTCTATTGTGTGAAACCATATTTGAGCTTTCAACTTATATCATCTTGGATAGTTTCATTTGATTTGTTTGACATCGATTCTTGTGCCTAACTTATATTGTTTGAATCGATTATTTTGATCATAACTTGTGCATATTGATACGCATACTTAAATATTTATATCTTTGAATGAATAAGTTTTGATCATTACTTGAATATTGATTCTTGTGCTTCATTCATCATATTTAGAATCAATACTTGAGAATACATGTACACACACGATTCTTGAACTTCCATAAAAATCTTTTGAATCGTTTGGATGTATTTGTGAGCAACTATTTCAACATTGCACTTCACTTTATATATTGTGGTTGGAATAGTAGAGATTGTTCATTTCAATGTTGTATGCTAGAATTGTAAGAGAGTTCCTCAAACTTCTCTAAATATCATTTGTAACCTTGATGTATTGTTGACTTGTTAGTCAACTGGGATTATACCTTTCCTTCTGTGGCTTCTAACCACGCCTGTAAGTTGGTTAGCGTACGACTTCTAGCTATACCCACATGTTGGTTAAGGTCACGACTCCTAGTTGCGCCCGTAAGTTAACTAGATTGTACGGATTCTAGTCACGCCCATAAGTTGACTAGAGTTTGTGGATTTGGAAAATCCTGATCGTGGGTGCTCAGGTAGTGGAGTAGGTTCTAGGGGAACCGAACCACTATAAATCTTTGTGTCAATTTGTTTACTTTCCCTGCACTTTATTGCTTTGCTTGTTACCTATATTGTGCACATATATTGTTTGATTATTTAATTGAAAGGTAACGCAAAAATCTACCATGTCCAATTCACCCACCTTCTTCGACGATAATACTGGGTCAACATGAGCTTCATTGTAAGTGTTCTAGTTACATAGAACAAACTATATATTCTTTGTTTTTAAGTTTTTTTGAATTGTTTCTAGTTGAAACAAACCAAGTCAAGTGATTGTGATATCACTTGTGATTCTAAGGTTGGAATCTTGGTCTAGTTTCACTTTTTATCTTGAAAAGGGTCAAGTAGTTTGTCCTTAGCCCGTGAAAAAGATAGGTTTGTCTTGAACCTTTAAAAAGACATTGTAACGATTTGGTTCAAACCCTTGAAGTAAACCCGGTACAATGGAATCCTATAGAAGGTTTCTCTAGGCGTGGATGTAGGAAAGGATTTTTCGAACCATTTAAAAATCCTAGTGTACAATTCTTTCATTTTCGCACTTTGCTTTATGCACATTAATTCATTTTGAGTACATAAATTAATCAAAGTATTTCCACTAAGAACGTAAAATTTATCAAAACCAACCATAACACCCAATTGACCTCCCCCCCCCCCTCTTGGGTGTCTAACACCTTAAGGATATCATCATTAGAATACCACTTCCTCTTTATCTTTAGAGCATCAATTTTGTTATTGGCTATTCTACCTAGAGTGTTTATGTGGAAGAATTTTGTGTTGAGGTATCTTCATTAAGCTAGAGAATTTTGGACTTATGACACCAAAGAATTTCCGCCTTCCTTAAAACTTCATTGTAATAGTGGAGAGTAACATATTTGTTATGTTGAAGTAAAAAAAAAGGGCTTGTGGCAGAGGGCGTTTTGAAGACTTGCAATTATGGCCCTCAGGCATCTCTTCTTGTTGAAGATATTTCTACAAACTTCTTTGTTCCAAGCTGAGAATTTTTTTTCTTTGAACAACGAGATAACTTCTAGCAAATAAGGTGAGGGGAAAGGCAAAATCGAAAGAAGAACATCTTGGAAGTTATCATGCTTCAGCCATGTTGCTTCAAATCTAAAAGGCCTATGATTCGATGGATGAGGAGGATAGGAAAATTATTAGAATGGGTGTGAGGGAGGTGACGAACCTTAGCATTTGAAAAGAAGCATATCCAATCATTAGTACAAAGTGCACGGTCTGGGAGTTCCTTTATCAAATGAGCTCTCATTCTATACTTTGTTCAAGTGTATTTTGGTTCCAAGAATCCTAAATTAATGAGACAACACTTGTTGATCCAATCATTGAAATTCCTAAGAGGGAGGAGCCAAACCTTAGCATTTTAAAAGAAGCATATCCAATCATTAGTGCAAAAATCATGGTCTACTAGTTTTTTTATTAGGTGAGCTCTCATTCTACAGTTTGTCCAAGTGTATTTCAATTCCAAGAATGCCAAATCAAGGAGACAACACCAGTTGATCTAACCATTGAAATTCCTACTTAAAACAATTGAGAAGGAGCCTTCCAATTTTTCATTGCAAGAAGAGATATCATTAAGATCTCCTATGAGAAGCCAAGAAGCAGTGCAACTATCAAAGAAGTTGCCAATGATATCCCACTTTGCATGCTTTATGACAGGGTGATTATTAACATATAAAATTGTGAGCAACCAAACATTACCCTAGGCTAAGAAACAAATGCAAAAATCATACTCTAAGCAGCTAAAAGGATTTGGAGGTTGATTGTAGTGTTGTTCCAAATCAATAAGATGCCTCTACTTCTTACCTCTTATGGGATAGTAAAGAAAGAAAGGTTTGCTTGCCGTTGGAGATAGGAGACCTTGGAGGGAATTGTACTTGGTCTCCAAGAGGCAAATCACATCTAGCTTAATAGCTCCTTACAACTTTGGGATTTTCTTGGAAATTGGCATTAGCAGATGCAGTTCCATGAAATAACCTGGAAAGGAAAATTGTAATACCCTGTATTTCACAAAAAAAAAATAATAATAAAATAATAAAAAATAATAATAATAATAATGATTTTTTTAGGATAAAGCACATGGCATATGGCACATGCCTGGAGGTCCAGGCACAAGGCACATGGCACATGGCACATGGCACATGGCACATGGCACATGCCTGGAAGTCCAGGCACATGCCCGGAAGTCCAGGTAGCCCGCCTGGACTTCCAGGCGCAAAAAATCTCTATATAAGGAACCCTCCTCATTCTCATTTCTCACACCAAAATCACTCTCCTTGTGATTTTCCTTATCTTTCCACTCATTCTAAGTTTTTAGTTTTTGAGACTCTCTGTGCGGTGCGAAAAAATTCTGTCCGGAGGAAAGCGCCAGATTTGAAAGAAAGTTTTTATCTGAAGGTGGGGAACGAAACATAGGTTTGCGTGTTTTATAACTTTTATTAAAGTTTACATTCAATTATTATTATGTCTACTGTTCATTTACACTACATTATGTCATATAATGTTTATACTGCCGCACTTATGCCTGTACACTTGGAATTCACGTATTATACTGTTATAATGTCGGATTTGTGGTCAATCTGACTCAACTAGACTCGGTCTTGTCCTCAGTAACTTTAAATAGTGAACGGGAGGTAGGGGCTACTCTAGGCGATTGGTTATTTAAGCAGACCTAGTGTCTCACCTCTCAACTGGGGACTGATCTAGTTGGTTTTATTGAAAGCTATCAGATTATACATGTAATACTGAATGTCCTAACCTTGCATGTCATGATACCGACCCTGATAAGGATCACCAGATGCTGCCAAAGTCAGTCTAAATGTTAAGAAAAGACCAGACCAGTAGACTAGACCAGTTCATGCATTGGCATCATATATATCACCACCTAGGGACGTATATGGTTTATGACTCATAGAATAGTTAGGAGCATTGCTCGCTATTCATTACATTTCTCTGGAGAGGAACGTACATGAGAACCCGGCTACGCCCGGGGAGGGACATCAGTACGTGAATCCAGATCATCGTTCCTGTACGTGAACTCAGGCGATGTACGTTCCTCAAACCATTACGAGACGGTGTCATGAATACATACATATTGATTGATTATGATGCTCACATGTGTATTTAAGATATTTGATATTGAAGTATGCTTTATTAATTGTTATACTCACGAACTATTTACCCAATGAGCGTGTTAAGCTCACTCCATTATTATCCAATCTTTCACAGAAAATTAGGGTGGACTGGGTGCAGGTTATGGGGCCCACATTTTGTACCCTTTGTATGATTCATTGGGGATTTTGGGGAGTATGTTCCCTTGACTATTTTATGTACAAAAGTATTCTGAATTAAATGAAATCAGATTTGTACTGTGTGACATATATTTTCGCTGCGCACTCTGTTGTTACCATTGTTATTGTTCCAAATGCGCGTCCCGTCCGCGAGTGTACCTCCGGTTTAGGGGCGTCCGGGCGGGGTGTGACAAAAATAGTAACTAGTGTTGGACACCCAAGAAGGGGGTGAATTGGGTGTTATGGCTAGTTTTGACAAATTATAAGTTCTTAGTGGAAATACTTGATCAAATTAAGTTATGTACTCAAATTAATTCAAAGTGCATAAAGTAAATTTAGAAATCTAAAACATCGCACGCAAGGATTTTTAGGTGGTTCGAAAAACCTTTTCCTACTCCACACCTAGAAAAACCTTCTCTAAGATTCCACTATACCGTGATTCACTTCAAGGATGTGAATCAAACCGTTACAGTGTCTCTTTACAGGTTCAAGACAAACCTATCATTTTCTTGAGCTAAGGATGAACAACTTATTCCTTTTGCGAGATAAGGAAGAACCGAATATCATTTTCACGAGCTAAGGATGAACACTTGACCCTTTTCAAGAGAAAATGTGAAACTAACTTTGATTCCAACCTTGGAATCTCAAGTGAATCAAATTCACTTGACTTGGTTGTTTCAGTCTTGAAACAAACCAAAACTCTAACTACAAAGATTAAAATGTTTGTTCTAAGTGAATAGAACAATTACAAATGAAGCTCAAAAAATACAAGTATCAAATACAAGATATGAAAATTTAAGCTTAATGTGAAGAGAAACCTTACAATGATATTATATCTTTCTTGCAACCATATTTGCTCAAGAGAATGATTTTGAAGAAGCTTTAAATGGCATACAAAAAGAAAGCTTGAAATCCAATCTTCAAATCAACATCATTAAGTTCTAGGCTTTTTGAAATGGGAAAATGATTTGATTTTAAAAAACACTCCCTAGAATCACCTGGTTATCTTTCTTATCTTCAAAATGTCCTAAGTGCATATATTTCTGTATTAGAATGGAGCACTAGTCGTTAGAAATAAGAAACTAGCTGTTGGGGGCTCAAAAATCAAGTTTTTTGACTGGTGGGATCGCACCCAGAAAGTTCAGACTGCTCATGAGTGTCCTACAAGAGGATGAGCGTCCTGCAACACTGCCCAAAAATTTCCAAACATTTCATGAGCGTCCTCCTATCGCTTGAGCACCCTGCTCAATCTGCAAAATTTTTGTTTGGTTACCTGACCTATCCTACACAAAATATAAGCATATTATACCTTAGAATTCATGGAAAGCTCACTCTACATCCATTGAGACTATTTCCAAACCCATTTGAGAAGGCTAGCAAACATTTGAGTTGCAGTCGAGTGGTTTTGAGCTAGTTTACCATGAACTTTTTGTGTTTTCTTGATTTTTCAAAAATCTAACTTTATGAAATTATTTGGGGAACAAAATATGATGAAAACAAATAAATTTTGATGATTAAAATACTTTGAAATTATTTCAAACAAAGAGAACAAGTCCAAGTTCAAAACAAATTAGACTGAAAATCTTAAACCAATAAGTTTTGAAAAACTTTGTAGAAATGTGATTTTGATTAAAACAAATGCAAAAAAATGATTCAAACAAGTTTGAAATAGTTTAAGAACATAAAATACACAAGTTTGAACACTTGAAAATCATTTTTAAAGAAAACTTAATGCATGAATGAATTTTAAAAAATGATTGAGCAAAATGAAAGGCAAGAAGGTTACATCCTAGTTCTAGACACATAGACCTTTCAACCTCTTGTTTCTTCTTTCCTTCAAGTTGTCCAAGCTTTGAATGCGGTTGATCCTTTTCTTGAGGGACTTGAAGTACTTTGATCTTGTATTGGCTCTTTTTTTCATTATAGGTCTTGAAATATACTAAGTAGAAACATTAGCACCATTTGTTATATTGTTTGTTAGCATCAAAATACTTAGAAGAAAACCAAGTGGGAAACTACTTAGGTAAACAACTAGCAAACAACAAATTAACTAAGAACATGAGGAACTCCCTAGTTCCTTTAAGCTTTTGCGACCATGTGGGCTACTATTACCAATTGGCTTGATTGATTGAAGACAATGTGTGTTTTTGAGTACCAATACTCTTGTCTTGACTATGATCTCTACTTGAGAAACACATCCAATTGAACTAATTGAATGGGTCAAGATGGAGGGAGTGGTATAGATTCATGGGGATCCATGATATCTCCAAAGATAGAGGGTAGATGAAAGTTAGTTGCCTTGAATGGGACCCTTTATCTTTATGCACAAATTTTAGCAGACTTATGAAAAATTCCTTTGGTGTTAATAGCAAGATTTGTACCTTCCAAGGTGTCATTTGAATTGTTGTTGCCTGTAGACTTTGGTTGTGCAATGTGCCACAATGTTTGAACTCTCCTTCTCTTGGGCACTAAAAGAATAATTTGGTTCTCAATATTATTTACTATGGAAATAAGTCTTTTCTTTGGAAGGTAGGCAATTAGTGTTACAAGTAGTTTTTATGAAGTTTATTATTAACAATGTATCATTTTTCCTTTTGGGTGGCGCTTAGTGTTCAAGTGGATTGCCTCATAAAATAATTCCCATATTCTGCTCAATATTAGAAACTTCAAAGATTTCTATATTTGACTTGGTCAAAGCTATAAATATGTTATGTTTCCTATTTTGAGAACTTTGATTGATACAACCTCCATTGTTTCCAAAAGGGTCATCACCTTTCCTTCTTGAAGAAAAAGACCTATACCATCTAGTGGTCACCATCTATATCTCGTACTCGTCTTTTCCATTGGTGTTTTGACCAAAACATGGTTGATTTTAATGTTAAACGTTTAGTCAGAATATGCCCCACTGTATCCCTTCTTGGTTTGCTCACTTATCTGACAATTTTCAGATTTATGTTGAAACTCTCTCATACTTAAAATAGATAGTTGGACTCCCTTGTTATACTTATCAAGTTGTTCAATGTCTCCTAAGAAAACTCTTGGAGTTAAGGCCTTGTCAAGACCATACTCCCCAAAATTTGTGCATATTTTGTGACGACCATCAATTTCATAAAATGAGACCCCAAAAAGTTTAAGGCGATTAATGAATGTGTTGTGTGCTTTTGTGATGCTTGATGTGTGTTTAATAATATAAGTTTGATTGGGATACCAACTGGGGGAAGAAATAGGCGAAAAAAATGAGAAAAATGGTAAATTGGGCTTAGCAGCCCTCTCTCAAGAGGGGAGGAGCGTGCTCCTCTGTGCTGAAAACAAGAATGGATTTTTGGGCAAGGGAGAAGAGCGCTCCTCATTGGGAGAAACATGCTCCTTGCGAAAAGACGAGAGTTGAAAAGTTTCAAAAAAGGGAGAAGCGCTCTCCTTGCACAAATAGAGAGTTAGATTTTCAAGAAAACAGTGAGAAGCACGCTCCTAGTTGGGAGAAGCGCGTTCCTCACGATAAAATCTGATTTTTTTTAAGTTGGTCGGTGTATGTGAATTAAAACCCCAAAACATGATTCATTCATTCATTTTCAACAAGAACAAAGGGAAGAAAAGGGGAAAAAGGGGAAAAAGAGGGGAAAGGGTTTTCGGACCCAAACCACGCCAAATTCGAGCCGAGGTAAGCGTTTTCTTCAAATTTCTTCCATGAAATTTCTATTTAGCATGAAAGAAAGCTTTCTGACAATATAGAATTTGAAATGGATGATGGTTTGGATGTTTTCCAAGTTAGGATTTTGATACTCTTTGTTGGAAAACAGTTGGTAATGGTGGACTTAGCATTTTGTTACCCAAATCACATAAGAATCATGAAATTCTAGGGTTTATACTCCAATTTCATGGTTGCATAGATGAGTAACCTAAATTGATGGGTTGAATTAGCTGGAAAATGGTGGAATTAGTGTTCTAATACCTAAATCATGCTAAATAAATGAATTGCTAAGGTTTACACTTCAACTTGATGGTTACAAAGATAAGTGACCTAATTGGAAGTGTAGAACTAGCTGGAATAGTATGCGATTTGGGATGGAAACATGTGGAAATTTGATTAGATGATGATTTCTACTATTTCTAACATGATGTGACTTAAAATTAAGTTTAGATGTGAAATTGGAGAATTTTCCATGGTAGAAATGGTGGAATATTGAGGAATTTTTAAATGTAAATGTAATAGGTTGGTTATGAGAATAAAGGGGAATGTTGAGTAATTGTATTAATGTGAAAGTGATGGTGTGTGCAGGTTTGACTAAGAGGTGTGGAGTGAAATGATAATGTTGGGAAGGTTATTCTGGCAATTTGGTTGTGAGTAAAAATTCAATCTTATTATTCATTTGTATCATCCTGTGTATATTGTCTACTTGTTCATGAATTTTGTGTTTGAAAATTGCATGGTGTGCATATGAAGAAAAACCCTTGATTTCTTGTTAGTTTGATTTACTTTGGGAAAGTGGATCTCCCGCATAGATTGGGAATACCCTCTACCAGGATATAATCAGACCACTTATCCTTATAAACTTACGAACCAAGAATCAGAGGAGGATTTTTAGCATGTCGTCTGTTGGTTGAATTTGAGTCATCATTTATTGTTTCACTGTGGAGTCTTTTTATGATTCGTATTGAGTCGATGCCTTGGGGGAGATCGGGCTAGACTTTTAACGAAGTCATGGATAACTTACGTTGGACTATTGAATGGACTTTATATTCACTGCCATTGATGGAGAATCAGTTGAATTAGTAAAATACATGTGACTTCAAGTTAAGTAATTAATTTGAAAGTGTCTTGCAATTGGTTATATCAATATTATGACCTTGGGACACTAGTTACAATATGTAAAGTAAAGGAGGATGAGGGGCATAGCTTTTGAAATGCATTGATTATATGTTATTGAATTATGAAGTTTATATATGATATTGCATTTGTTTCTTACATGTCATTGAGCATGCATACATGGAAATATAGATGAATTAATGAAGGTATTATTGAATTCTATTCACCGGGCATCGTTGGCTCACCCCATTGCCATATTTCATGTCCTTCAACTGCTGATAAGGACAAGGGAATAGAGATTCAGCGAGAGTAGTGCCTTTGCTAGAAGACAAACTTTGATGTAGGATGATGAACATGGATGTATATATATATTTTTTGATATTTTGGTTATGTAAATGTATGTATATAATACCCCACATTTGAAACTAAAGAGATGGATATATGGAATAGGAAGTTGTAAGAGATGGATGTGGTTAGATGTGTTGATTTGACTTTAAATATATATATATATATTGATATTTTGGTTATGTAAATGTATGTATATAATACCCCACACATGAAACTAAAGAGATGGACGTATGGAATAGGAAGTTGTAAGAGATGGATGTGGTTAGATGTGTTGATTTGAATTTAATGGATGTGGATATATATATATATATATATAGATATAAATGTTTTGGATGGATTATCAGGTGAATTGGAAATGTGTTAGATGGTCTATGTACAGAGGAGACTTTGTCGGAGTCTAGTTGAGGCTTAACAGGGGGTCTAATGGTCCTATGAGAGATAGGACATTTCTGTGCTGGTCAGGATGCCTTAAGGGTTTGTGAAGAGGTCCTGACAAAGTTGGTATCAGAGCCTAGTTTTGTGAAAGATAAGAAAATTTTGTAAAAGATAAGAGCCTAGGTTTATGAAAGACTTAGGAATTTAAAAGCTTTGCAAGATAATGAATAAACCTTACTATATTATTTTTTGTGTGTAGTAATATAGTATGAGTAGATATGATAATAGATGGTTTATTTTACTTTATATGTGATGTTTGCCTCATTTGACGTCTTAGAAATATCTGAGTGATGGAGGCAGACAAGGGAATTGATCACATGGAGAATACCGATCAAGAAAGAATTAAGAAGCTAGAAGGTATAATTGCGGTACAAGGATTTGAAGTTGCAGCTTTGAAGTTGCAAATAGCTGAATTAGTCACAACCAATGCTCACGTAGTGAAGTTACTTGAGGCGCTTAAGGCAGCCATATTGGAATTGATGGTAGGGGCGTCGAAAACAACCTCTACTGGTGATATTGTAGCTGCAAAAGAATCGGTTACCGAAATACTGGAGCCACCTCGAATAACTGCATATGTTATGGATGAAAGGAAGAAACGAAAGAAGAGGTGGAAAGGTAGTAAACAAACAAAGCAGAAGAAACATATGATTCGAGAGTTGCAACGGATTGCAACTGAACTGCAGGAATCAGTAAATGATGATAAAGGTACTCAAGGGAAATCTTTAGTGCCTAAACAAGTATACATTTGTTATAAATGTGGACAACTAGGACATAGAATGTTCGAGTGTCCCAACCAATCACTTCAGATCCCTGAAAATACTTCTGCATTACTAAATATGGAGATAACATAAGCATATGTTGTACCTGGCCTAGAAACTTCAGAAACTATGATGAGAGGTAGAATCACTATCTTTGTTATCTACTTATGCTTGTGTTATTGAAGTTGATTGTACTTGTAGTTACTTCTATGGTTAAGGTACCAATGTGAAGCTTCCTTATCAGAATTAGTATGTGGTTAAGGTTGAGTATGATGGTGGAAAAAGAAAAGTCTAGCCAAACATGGTCTGTGACCATTGTATAATTAAACTGGATAATTTTAAATTACCAGTGATTGCTAGAGTTATAAAGCCTCTAGAGTTGATGCTACTCTAGGAATAAATTAGCAAAACAGTTTATATGAAATTGCTAAGGTGATCATATTCCAAATTCCTAGATATCCTGTCTTTGAGTTTAAAGGAGGAACATCGAATAAATCACCTACTAAAGATAGAATGGTGATAGATGATGATAGAGAGGCATTAGCTGGTTTGATACCAGATAAAGAGAGGGTTTCGGGAGGCAATCCTGGCAACCCCCTTAGAAGGGATATTGATTTTATCAAATGAGCTAATTCCTGGTACTAAACTTGTTCCCATGGCAATGTATAGAATGGCGCCTAAGAAATTACAAGAGTTGAAAATACAGTTAGAGGATTGTTGGCAAAGGGTTTTAGAAACCCAAGTGTGTCACCATGGGAGAGCTCCAGTCTTATTTATCAAAAAGAAATATGGGAGCTTGACACTGTGTATTGACTACAGACAGTTGAACCAAGTGACTGTGAAGAATAAGTACCCTCTTCCACGCACAGATGATTTGTTTAATCAACTGAAGGGAGCCAAATTCGTTTCTAAGATTGATTTGAGGTCAGATTACCATCAGTTGAGGATTTGGGAAGAGGATATACCTAAGACAACTTTCAGGACTAGATATGGACACTACGAGTTTTTGGTGATGCCTTTTGGTGTGACCAAAGCACTAGCCATGTTTATGGATCTAATGCAGAGAGTGTTTAAGCCATATCTAGATC
This sequence comes from Paratinospora sagittata, assembly GCA_035771175.1. Taxonomy (NCBI): domain Eukaryota; kingdom Viridiplantae; phylum Streptophyta; class Magnoliopsida; order Ranunculales; family Menispermaceae; genus Paratinospora; species Paratinospora sagittata. Next base: position 14,851,773 of record CM069608.1, read on the forward strand.
AGTTCATCATTATTTTTATTAATGACATACTAGTATATTCCAAGACTCATGAAGAGCATGAAAAACACCTCAAGATGACCTTACAAACTTTAAGAGAGCATAAATTGTATGTTAAGTTTTGCAATTGTGAGTTTTGGATATCAGAGGAGGAATTTCGTGGACACGTGATAAGGTCAGAGAGGATTTTAATTGATCCTGCTAGGTTGAGGCTATTATTAGTTGGCCGAGACTTGCCACAGTGATAGAAATTATGATTTTTCTGGGATTGGTTGGTTATTACTAGAGGTTTGTGCAGAGTTTTTCAGAATTGCCTGCACCATTGACTAAGGTTAGACCCAGAAGAATGTACGTCACTACCCACTATCCGTGACGTCATGACCAGTACAGAATCCTGTGTATATCCTCCCTCGACATACACGGTGTCCCGATAAGCCTTATAACACAAACCATAATCTCAAATACACAACAATAAACACATGGACATAATATAAGATCATCATATAAAACATAACCAAAATGACAACCAGAAAATTTTTCTCCAAGTCCATAGTATTCAAAAGTACATAATATACTTAACCATAAGTACAAACTCATCTAAATGTTAAGTATAATCATTAGGTATTACATAGTACAAAATAAATTGCGAAAAAGTACTAAACACCTACGTCAACAACAGTACGGGAACACTTCGCAGCTAAGCTTTCCCTTTCCCTTTCCTATCAGATTCTGAAAAGATAAGGATGAGGGGTGAGCTACAAAAAGCTCAGTGAATGTTCTATACAAGTGGCAACATATATATGCATTTAAGTAAAACATTGCAAGAATCATTAAAACCATTTAAATAATCATGGGTGTAAGCAATATTACATACATGCCAATATAATGCATCATGCCATAAACAAGACAATGCATACTATTTTATAAACATGCATATGCAACCTAACACCTCCTGAGTAAGAATCAATACAAGGGCCATGTGCGCGCGAAACCCATGCCCGATCTACTTCTTACCTGTATCTATCAGAATTCCTATGGATTGTAGGATTTTCCCACCAAGACAAGTACCATGTCTAGGCGAATCCTAACATACGCAACCCATAGAAATCCTTTGTAAGGTCCACAATTAAGGATTCTCAGTCGGCCTAATGGGATTCCATAAGAAATCCCAAGCTTAGGGAATGCACATAACGCAACTGCTTTCTCAACTAACTATGCTCAAATACAGTTCATGAATTCAATAAATCATGCATACTACATTATACAAGCATTTAAAACATTTTATACTACAATGCCACATATAGAAATCACAAATAAAATAAACACTCACAACTTGATTGGCTAGACTTAGCCAATCCAATTCCAATCCAACCAAAGAAAGCACTTTGATGCACAAATCATCCCAAGCACCACAACCTCCAATTGACTATTTGGGTTATATAGGTCAACCACAAGATCTTGAAATAACATGGTTTACCAAAACTGAAATTCAGCCTTAAAGTATTCTAAACCACCATGTTTAAACCCAAATCAAAAGCCAATTAAGATTCTAAGGTAGTCAAACCCATGAGCCAATTCCATATTGCTCAATTTAATTATTTAATACTAAATTAACCCACATTTAACCCAATTGAATGCAATAGGTTGATCCAACCACTATAATACATGACATTCAATCATAAATAGAATTAATTAGACTAATCTTATGTCAATTTAATCAATTGACCAAGTCTAGGTCAAAATCCCCAATTCAAGCCAATACATTACATATGCCCCAATTTGGGGAAAAATCTCTACAATAAGCATAAAGCCAAATTGAACTAGGTCATTCAATTATAACACATGTCCAACCATTCTAAACCCATAATTTCATTCAATTTGGGTCCAATTAGACAATTCCCCCGTCAATTTAATCAATTGACTTGGTTTAGGTCAAAAGCCCCAAATTTTGGCAAATTCCCAAATCACATGCAATTTTCCAAATTACAAGGAAATTTCCAAATTACATAGCCTAGGCCAAAATTTCTCTACACTAGGGTTTTCACTAATCAAAATCAGTAATTTGGAATGCCATACATTCATATTTACCCATGCATTCATCATAAATCACATGCAATTTGAATAGTAAACCTAGGTCTAAAATCCTAGTTTAGGTCAAATCCATGAAACCCCTCCAATTTCTTGTTAGAAATTGGGGGTTTCACCATTTATGGACTCCCCATACCATCTAGATACACATATCTCAAATTCAAGACCTAAGTCCAACATTGGTTTTCCACCACTTCATTAAATTCTGAGATTCATACAAACCATAGGTCAAAATAAAGCTTGCATTCACATGCTAACAAGATAGAATGAAGAAAATGAGAGAGAATGATATACCTTAAGGGATTTTGGGTATGAAAGCACCAAAACCCTCTCTTTCCTTTCTCTTCTCCCCTTCTTTTCCTCTTCTCCAAGCTCCTTAGCCTCTTTTGGAAGTGAAAAATGAGAGAAATCACGTTCCAATAACATATATAGAGGTTAAGTGGCATTTTGAGCCCACACTTTAAAAGAACACTTAAATAAAAGGAATAGTTTTTTTTTCTACTGCAATTACTGTAATACCCTAGGTTTACACAAAAAAAAAAATTGTTCGGGCAGAACGCCTGAACGTTCCGGCCCCTGCCCGAACGTTCAGGCGCCAAATTTCCTATATATGGAACTCTCCTCCACCCTCAATTCTCACACCAAATCACCTCTCCTTGTGATTTTCTTCTCCTTTTCACTCATTTTGAGTTTTTGGTCTTTTCAGACTCTCTGTGCGATGCAACGCGGTTCTGTCCGGGGGAAAGCGCCAGTTCTGAAAGAAGTTCTTATCTGAAGGTGGGGAACGAACATAGGTTTGCATGTCTTATAACTTTTATTAAAGTTTATATTCATTAATCATTATGTTTACTATTCATTTACACTGCATTATTGCGTATAATGTTTATACTGTCACACTTATGCCTGTATAATTGAAGTTCATGTATTACACTGTTATTATACCAGATTAGTTGTCAATCTGGCTCAACCAGACTCAGTCTTGTCCTCAGTAACTTTAAATAATGAACGGTAAGCAACGTGCTGCTTTAGACGATTGGTATTTAAGTAGACCTCGTGTCTCACCTCTTAACTGGAGACTGATCTGGTTGGTCTTACTTGAAAGCCATCAGCTTATACAGTAATACTGAATGTCCTAACCTTGCACGTAGTGATACCGACCCTGATAAGGATCACCAGACGTTGCTAAATCCTGTCTAAATGTTAACTAAAGACCGGACTAGTTCATGCATTGGCATCATACATATCACCACCTAGGGATGTATGTGGTTTATGATTCATAGAATAGTTAGGAGTGATGCTCGCTATTAATTATATTTCTCTGGAGAGGGAAGTACAATGAGAACCTAGCTACACCTGCGGAGGGACATCTGTACGTAAATCCAGAGCGTCGTTCCTGAGGAGGGACGTACAATGAGAACCCGACTATTCCTGGGGAAGGACATCTGTACGTGAACTCAGGCGATGTACATTCATCAAACCAATACGAGACGGTGTCATGCATACATACATATTGAATTGATTATGATGTTCTGATGTTTATTTAAGATATTTGATTATGAAGTTTGCTTTATTAATTATTATATTCACGAACTATTTTACCCACTGAGCGTGTAGCTCACCCCATTGTTATCCAATTTTTCACAGGAGATTAGGGTGGCCTGGGTGCTGGTTTTTGGGCCCACATTTTGTACCCTTTGTATTATTCATTGGGGATTTTTGGGAGAATGTTCCCTTAGCCATTTCATGTACATAAATATTCTAAAATTAATGAAATAAGACTTGTACGAAATTGTACTTCCGCTGACTCTGCTATTATCGTTATAATGCATTCGCGCCCCGTCCGCGAGTGTCTCGCCGGTTTAGGTGAATTGTATCATAGCATACGGTTCACGGCCCGCCCAAGTCCACCAAATTAGGGGAAGAAATTATTTACTAGATATAAAACATCTCTAGAACTATATATATATGAATTATATATAGTTGAGATTTATATTAATTATATATCTAGAAAACTATATAGTTTTTTTATAGTTTAGATTTATATATATATAGAGTTATTATTTATGAAAACTATATATATAGTTATGATTAAATATATATATATCTATATATCTATGTATATATGAGATATATATATATACTATAGTGCTAATAGAAAAATATTTTAGATATATATATCTCTAGAACTTTATATATACAAGTTATATATAGTTGAGATTTATATTAAATATATATCTAGAAAACTATATAGTTTTTTATATAGTTTAGATTCAAATATATATATAGTTATGATTTATGAAAACTATATATATAGTTATGATTGAATATATATATCTATATATCTATGTATATATGACATATCTATATCATATTGCTAATAGAAAATTTGGATTAAATGATGGCATAAACATCAAGAGAAAAAATAGAAAATATTGTCCAATGGACAAAGCATAAATCTTAAAAATGTTAGGAACATATTTTGTGTCTTTCACAAATTTATTTTCCTTTCAACAAAAGAATGGCCTCAAGTGAAAGAACGACTTCCGGTAATAGGGAACCAATTCCCACTAGACTCAAGGCATTGTCCAAAATGGAGGTTATGACTATGAGGAGTATCGACAATAGAGATTTCCACCTCCGTCCAATCCTTCACGAAAAACTAACAACACTGGGGTGGTTGAACATAACAAAAGTTGAGGGTAACGTGTCCTACAACTTGGTGAAATCCTTCTACGAAGCCATGAATTGCATAGGACTTCAAGAAGATGGGATCAGCCCTATTTTGGAGACAACAGTTAGGGGAACAAAGATTTCTATCAACGTCGAAATTATTGCACGACTTATGGAGATTCCAATTGAAGATAGAATCATTGATCCACACAAACCCCAGACAGTTGCAGAGATCTCAGAGACCAAAGAACAATTATTCAATTCCCTCGCCAAAGAGTCGTACACCCAATCAACGTACACTCATCTCCCAAACAATCTCCTTAAACCATCTCTTGCCGGCCTTGGAAAGATCTTGTTCGGGAACATCTTGCCAGAAAGGGGGACTAGAGGCACTATGTCAAAGGCTCAACTTCTTGTGTTATACTGCATAGAGAAGAAAATTAAGGTCTCCCTACCTCACATCATCATCCAACAAATGTTGAGAGTGATTCAAAACCCTTTAAGAAAGGATCTCCTCGGCAACGGAGTCTTGATCATGAGAATGCTATACAAGGCAAACGTCAACATTTTTTATGAGTTTTCGAAGCAGATCACTGAGGCGGTTACAACATCCTCTATCTTCAAGACATATGTCACAAGTGGAGGGGTAACTAACGAGGAAGTGTTCGGCCCGACTTTGGGAGGAAATGGAGAAAGAATTAGAGACGAATATGGACGTTGCTACCGAAAAAGTCGACGCAAGATTCTTGTCAGGGAGGTACCAAATAATGAGCCAAATCAGAACCCTACGTCAGACCCAACCTCGAATAATGATCCAACCGAGCACCTGTTCACTGAGGAAGATTTATTTGCCAACCTAAATCAACCTCAACCAAATTAGGATAGACAAGAAGTTCCAGCAAATGCACCTTCCTGGAACATACCAACTCAAGGAAATACTACGTACCAAAGGTCTCCAACTCCTGAGGTACCATATCGGCCAATTCCACAAGTTCCTGTGAACCAACAACAACAGAATTGGGCGGCACCAAATTATGGAAGACAGGACATCCCAATGAGTCCATTCTTTCAAGACTTTTCAACCCAAGCATATCCAAATGTCCAAGGGGTTCCAGTTAGGGGATCCCCATACAATCAAAACAACTACCCCTCACCTATGAGTCAACCGTACGGCCAATACTTTTCACCAATGCCTACAGCCTACCCTCCACCTATGGGACAGTCAACCTATCAACCATCGATGGGGCAATCGACTAACCCATTCGAACAGTTAAATATGATCGTGACTAGTATTGCTCGGATAGAAGAGACTCAAAATACTTGGTTAACACGTATGCAAAACGTCGAAGAACAACGAGCAAATTCTCAACCTTCTTCTAGTAGTCTTTCTGTACCTAGCAGGAGATCAAATAGGAGCGGTAGTATGCAAGGAAATCATGATTGATTACTGGCATTGTAAATTTTTTATATATGAATGAAATGTTTTGTTTAAGACTATCTTTGGTGGGCCAACTTACAACCGTTATTTCTTTTGTATCACTAACTTTGGAGTGGTATGGGACACAACAAAATTGGAAGATACTAAATAAAATGTGGAAGTAAGAAAACCTACGACCTTGTGTGAAAATAAACATTTGGAGAAAGTTTCATTACTAACATTATCACTAAGTTTACATGGTATGGGACGAGTAAACTTAGACGATACTATTAGTGAACTACGATTCAGCCGATGTTTTATAGAGACCGTGTTCATACAACTTAACTTGGTTGACACCCTTATTACCAAATTCATGTGATATGGGACACACGAATTTTGGATAATAGTCGAAAAGACTAAGCGAAAGAGTTTGAATATATAAGATTACGATAGAACGTTAGATCAGGATATTTATCGAGGCAAATCTTAGAATTTTTATGACTCGTATGAATTTTCAATGAAATATATATGTATGTTCACAAAAACCAGAACCAAAACATTTGAAATGCTTGCAAAATTTTATACTTATTATATAAACATTCTAACCTTGTTTTACACCATGGCCAAACATACGAGGCACATAAGATTATTTGATTCCTCAACAAAAACCTTACACTATACTTAGAAAAATAGGTGGTTTTTATATTGCTATTCTCGAATTTGTTGCCGAGAATATCATAACATTATACTTGGCTATCATGGTTTTATTTTCTCCTTGCCAGTGAGAAAATGCAAACCAGGAAGAGAGGAAAGCCACGTAGTATCCGTCCAACAGAGGAGGCACCTCCTGAGATACAGAATTAGGAACCGCCGCCTCCAAGGACAGCACAGGCCACACCCGACACTGCCACTACGTTTGGGCAGGCAGTGCCACCCCAACCTATGACCTTTGCCATGCCTTCGAGTCTTCGTAGGATTTATTGAGGCGATGAAAGTAACAGTTCAGACAACCGTTCGTGAGACCGCGGCCAATTAGGTTGCCTCTATGCAGGCACCTGTGAGATCTGAGTCGGAGACTCAAACCGACCAGATAACGAAGTACAAGAGGCTACAACCTCTTACTTTTGCTGGCACCATTGATGCTGAAGAGGTGCAGAAATGGCTAGATGAGTCAAAGAAGGCTCTCGATACAATGAAAGTCGATGAAACTCAAAAGATTCCACTTCCGACCTACCAACTTATTGGTGGAGCAAATACATGGTGGATAACAGTAAAAGAGGACCCAAGGGTCAACACCGCGGACATGACTTGGCAACAGTTCGAGTCAAAGTTTATTGATGAGTACTTCCCCGGCGCTGTGAAGAGGCAGAAGCGCCAGGAATTCACCAAACTATACCAGGGCAGCATGACAGTCAGGGAGTATGCTTGCAAATTCAAGGAATTATCGGTCTACTCTCTCTCCACCATTTCAACGGAGCAAGATAAGACCGAGAAATTTTAGAATGGCCTTCGTCTTGACATTCGACAAGCCTTGTCGATCTTGGATCTCAAGATTTACAAGGAGGTCATTGACAAGGCCATGAGCTTTGAGCAAGAGAAGATCGTGCAGGAGCAGAGAATGAATAGGGGAAAATGGCCTGCAACATTTTCCCAGCAGGGCTCGCAACAGGGCAACAAGAAGAAGCCCTACTATATTCAAAACCCAGCCCTCCCAGCCCCTCTTCAGAAGAATGAGGCCACAACACCTGCGACTGCACCATCTAACCCTAACCATCAGGGTTTTCGCAATCATGGTCAAGGTGGCCGTCATGGCAGGGGTGGCCGTCAAAACGGCAATGGAAGAGTTGGTGGTTAGCACCATAATCAGCATGGCCAACAGAACAATCAGCAGCAGAGGCTGACATGTTACAACTACGGCCAGCAGGGCCATGCAAGATATGTCTGTCCGCACCTTCAGCAACCTATTCCCGTTGTTTCAGTCCAACAAGCACCACCTGCTGCTAATGCCCCACCCAGGCAGAACCAGGGGCAACGGAACCAGGGCAGAGCATTTTCCATCGCTTAACACCCCTCCCAGACAACAATGTAGTCGAAGGTACATTTTCCTTGTTCAATACAATGGTACATGTCTTGTTCGATTAGGGTGCTACGCATTCTTTTATATCGTCTGCATTGGTAAGACATTTAGGGTTGCATCCTGAACCCACAGCACTCACAATCCATGTCACATCCCCTTTAGGATCTAGTACTGACGTGAATTTACAGTGTTCTCGATGTGAGCTTCGAATGACAGAACAGATAATATATGCAGATCTTTTTGTGATGGACATTAAAGACTTTGACATCATCCTCGGCATGGACTGGCTTGCACCACTGAACGCAAAGATCGATTGTATGAAGAAGCAAGTTCAGTTAACCTTGCCGACAGGGGAGTTTGTCAAGATTCAGGGAACAAGGAAATGGATACACAACTCGATTGTTGCACTTCTCAAGGCACAGCTTCGAGCTCTATCCCTTGGTGATGAAAATGAATCACCAGCACTGTACCCTCTCGAAGTACACGACGTCCCAGTAATATCTGAATTCCCAACAGTCTTTTTAATTGACCTTCCTGGTCTACCTCTGGTTAGAGAATTCAATTTTGAGATCAATCTTATACCTGGGACAGGGCCTATCTCAATCCCACCATACAAAATGTCAAATGTCGAGCTGGTCGCATTGGACAAACAACTGAAGGAATTAGAGAGTAAAGGCTTCATCAAAAAGAGTTCATCACCCTAGGGTGCTCCAGTTCTATTTGTTCGCAAAAAGGATGGTTCGTTACGACTTTGCATCGACTATCGCAAGCTGAATAACGTCACCATTAAGAACAGATACCCGTTGCCCAGGATCGATGACTTGTTCGACCAACTTAGAGATTGATTTACGATCCGGTTATCACCAACTCTAGATCCGAGAGTCGGACATTACCAAAACGACATTCAGAACTCGGTACGGTTACCATGAGTTCATGGTCATGTCGTTCGGTCTAACCAATGCACCTGCTGCATTCATGGATTTGATTAACCGCATTTTTAGGTTATACTTAGACCGATTTGTGGTGGTTTTTGTGGACAATATCTTGATATATTCCTCAACCGAGGAAGACCATAAGATACACCTGAGGATAGTCCTCCAGACCTTGAGAAACCACTAGTTGTATGCAAAGTTGAGTAAGTACGAATTTTGGGCGAAACGAGTTCAATTCCTAGGCCATGTGGTTTCAGGCAATGACATTGAGGTTGTTCCTTCAAAGGTTGAAGCGGTTTTAAACTGGAAGCAGCCTACCACTGTTACTCATATTAGGAGTTTTCTTGCATTGGCTGGCTATTACAGACGCTTCATCAAGGACTTCTCAAAGATTGCTGAACTTATGACAAAGCTCACTCGAAAAGACGTGTGATTCATTTGGAATCCCGCCTGTGAAGCATCATTTCAGGAATTGAAGAAACGCCTCACGACGGCACCAGTACTTATCACTCCAAGAAATTCACTTGGATTTTCACTATACACCGACACCTCTCTCCAAGGCTTAGGTGTCGTATTAATGCAAGAAGGCCAAGTTGTCGCTATGCCTCGAGGCAAATGATGATTCATGAGGGTAATTACCCAACACATGACTTGGAACTTGCAGCTGTTGTATTTGCACTGAAGTTATGGCATCATTACCTATACAGTGAACGGTTTGAGATCTTCTTGAATCACAAGAGTCTTAAGTACATCTACACTCAGAGAGACCTAAACCTCCGCCAAAGACGATGGTTGGGATTCTTGAAAGATTATGACTTTCAACTCAAGTACCATCCCGGTAAGGCCAATGTTGTGGCTGATGCCCTGAGTAGAAAATCTTATGTTGCTTGTATTCTTAACTTCGAAATGGGGAAGTTGGCTACAGAGATGAAGAATTTTAACCTACAATTGATCGAGGAGGGAGCAAGATCACGACTTTCCCAATTATCAGCAAACTCTGAGCTGGTTCGAAAGATTTCATCAGCTCAAGCCAACAACCCTATGTTAATGGAGAAATGAGAACTTCTACTCAGCGAACAGGACCTTCCTCACTGGTCGGTCTCCGAAGACGGGGAAATTTTTTATCAAAAACGTCTCTGGCTACGATCGATCCTGAGGTTCGGAAAGAAGTGCTCACTGAGATGCACTGTTCGAGGTTCGCTATGCATCCTGGGGGTGACAAGATGCACAAGGATGTAAAGCGACAATTCTGGTTTTCTGGAATGAAGAAGGCGATTGCACACTTCGTTACTCGATGTCTCGTTTGCCAGCAAGTTAAGGCAGAACGACGGCTTCCCTCTGGACTTCTCCTGCCGTTACCTATTGGAGAATGGAAGTGGGAGAACATCGCAATGGATTTTGTTACGGCCTTGCCTTGAAATAACAAAGTCTGCACACTTCTTGCCAATAAAGTTTACGGATAATCCAACCAAACTTGCCGAACTATATGAAAGAGAGATCGTACGCCTTCATGGCATACCACTCACGATCGTCTCTAATCGAGACCCTCGATTCACATCAAAGTTTTGCCAAAGCTTCCAGAGTCGAATGGGCTCTAAGATCACCATGAGCACAACCTTTCACCCTCAGACTGATGGACAGTCAGAGCGTCTTATCCAAATCTTAGAAGACATGTTACGTTGTTGCGTTCTGAGTTTGCATACAACAACAGCTACCAAACTAGTATCGGCATGGCACCGTACGAGGCTCTCTATGGTCTCTCTTGCAGATCTCCGGTATGCTGGTTAGATATGGCAGATCAACGGCAATTGGGCCCTGAACTAGTTCAAGAGACTTCTGAGAAGATCACACAAGTAAAACAACGACTTCGTGTTGCACAAAGTCGACAGAAGAGCTATGCTGACAAGCGAAAGTAACCTCTCAAATTTGATAAGGGGGACTTGGTTTTTCTAAAAGTCCAGCCCACAAGAGGTGTCAAATGCTTTCGGATCAAAGGAAAGCTCTCCCCACGGTATATCGGTCCATTTCAGATCATTGAACGTATTGGCAAACTCACTTATCGTCTGTCCCTTCCATTGTCTTTGTCTAAGGTTCATGACGTTTTTCACGTATCCATGCTACGAAAGTATCGTCATAACCCTTCGCATATTATCCCTCTAGTTGAGGTTCAGGTTGAGGAAGGAAATAAGTATCAGGAAAGAGCGATACAGATTTTGGATAGAAAAACTCAAGAACTAAGGCGACGTAGCATACCACTGGTGAAAGTGCTTTGGATCACCACGGAGTGGAGGAAGCAACATGGGAACTAGAAGCAACAATTAAGCAGAAATACCCTGAATTGTTCTCTAGTAATAATTGATGATGTGATACATTGTACTATTTCACTTATCAATAAAATGATCTTGGCTTTTTCGTAACAATCTTGCCCAAAACAATCCTGTGCCCTCATCTTTGCAGGACCTTCTACCAAAATTGCCAGGCTGCCGGATTCGAGCAACAGCACGAAAAAGCATCCCACCGCTCAACCTACCTCCCCTCAAACGATGTAACCAGCGCCCTACACCACCATCTGTTAAGCAAACGTTGGAATCTTCTGAAGACGAATTCGACTCCATTTGCTCTCCATGGTTTCATGATGTTGAAGATTCCACCGGCCACAGTGCCATTCAGGGACCATACAGGTACTACCCTAAACTAGCAAACGATAACGCCTACAGTAAATCTCAAGAAGATAACCATCATGACTACTTCAACTGATTTCGAGGGCGAAATCCTTTTAAGGGGGGTAGAGTGTAATACCCTAGGTTTGCACCCAAAAAAAAAAAAATGTTCACGCAACCTGCCCGAACGTTCAGGCACCAAATTTCCTATATAAGGAACTCTCCTCCATCTTCATTTCTCACAACAAATCAGCTCTCCTTGTGATTTTTCTTCTCCTTTTAACTTATTTTGAGTTTTTGGTCTTTTGAGACTCTCTATGCGGTGCAACGCGGTTCTGTCTGGGGGAAGCGCCACTTCTTAAAAAAGGTCTTATCTGAAAGTTGAGAACAAACATAGGTTTGCGTGTCTTATAACTTTTATTAAAGTTTATATTCATTTAATATTATGTTTACTATTCATTTACACTGCATTATTGCGTATAATGTTTATACTGTCGCACTTATGCCTGTATAATTGAAGTTCATGTATCACGCTGTTATTATACAGGATTAGTGGTCAATCTGGCTCAACCAGACTCAGTCTTGTCCTCAGTAACTTTAAATAGTGAACGGGAGGCAGCGTGCTGCTCTAAACGATTGGTATTTTAGTAGACCTCGTGTCTCACCTCTCAACTGGAGACTGATCTAGTTGGTCTTATTTGAAAGTTATCAGCTTATACAGTAATACTTAATGTCCTCACCTTGCACATAGTGATACCGACCCTGATAAGGATCACCAGACGTTGCTAAATCCTGTCTAAATATTAAGTAAAGACCGGACTAGTTCATGCATTGGCATCATACATATCACCACCTAGGGACGTATGTGGTTTATGATTCATAAAATAGTTAGGAGCGATGCTCGCTATTCATTATATTTCTTTGGAGAGGGACGTACAATGAGAACCTGGCTACACCTAGGGAGGGACATCTGTACGTGAATCCAGAGCGTCGTTCCTGAGGAGGGACGTACAATGAGAACCCAACTATTCCTGGGGAAGGACATCTGTATGTGAACTCAGGCGATGTACGGTCATCAAACCAATACGAGACGGTGTCATGCATACATACATATTGAATTGATTATGATGCTTTGATGTGTATTTAAGATATTTGATTATGAAGTTTTCTTTATTAATTGTTATATTCACGAACTATTTTACCCATTGAGCGTGTAGCTCACCCCATTGTTATCCAAATTTTCACAGGAGATTAGGGTGGCCTGGGTGCTGGTTTTTGGGCCCACATTTTGTACCCTTTGTATTATTCATTGGGGATTTTTGGGAGAATGTTCCCTTAACCATTTCATGTACATAAATATTATGAAATTAATGAAATAAGACTTGTACTAAATTGTGCTTCCGCTGACTCTACTATTATCGTTATAATGCATTTGCGCCCCGTCCGCGAGTGTCCCGCCGGTTTAGGCACGTCCGGGCGAGGTGTGACAACTACGTTCACTTAGATAATCAATTTCTTACAAAATACACATCAATTTACCATCTTAACTGTACAAAAGTTTTATGCGTCAATTACTAACCTTTTGGTAAATTGTCAGCTTAATCCAACGGTGGAATTTTGAGATTTAACTATTTGATCAAAACTGTGCAAGAAAATTTGCAAATCAATGAAACAGTGTTTGGAGTCTTATATCTCATAGTAACCAACTCCAATCAAGATCTTCACTGTTCATAATAAAGATACGTCAGAAAAGAATAAACTGCCAAACTTTCAGCTCAATCGGACCACAGATCTAGGAGAACAAGCCATGACGTAATCGGTTACAAAAATTTCTTCCTCCACGGAGCGAGCTCCTGTGATCCAAAACACCATTTTCGACATGTTTTGTCGTCGAACGGGTCTCCGATCATTCCAAAACTTCACGCGCAATCTAAATGATGTAAAATCATGCAAATAAAGTAGAATCAATGCGTGTCGAGCATCATATACATGTACGCATATGTATACGGATAGTCTACGGGTCAAAATGACGTCATTGTAAGGTATAAGCTTTACAATTCTCCCCAACATAAGAGTATTTTTCCTCAAAAATAAAAATAAGAGAACTAACCTCAATCGGTAAAACGATCGGGGAAGTGCTCTCTCATCTGGTCCTCACGTTCACAAGTTTGCTCTTCATTATCATGGAATTGTCATTTGACTCACACAAACGGGATTTCTTTATTCCTCAATTTATGAACCTGACAAGCCACAATCTGGATCGGCAACTCTGTATAAGTCGTATCCTCCCCAACTTGCTGATGACTCACATCAAGCACATAAGCTGGATTTGGATAATACTCCTTTGATGGATCCTCAATATAATTCCTCAGCATCGTTATGTGGAAAACATCATGAACACTCTTGAGCTGAAAAGGTAGAGCCAACCTAGACGCTACTGGTCCAATCCTCTCAACAACCTGGAATGGTCTAATAAACCTAGGGGCCAGTTCTCCTCTGACGACGAACCTCATCTGACCTTTGAGTGGCGAGACCTTAAGCAAAACTAGGTCTCTCACTGCAAACTCTAATGGCCTATGTCGGTTATCGTAATAACTCTTCTGCCTGTCTTAAGTCGACCTCAGCCTCTGCTGAATCAACTTGACTTTCTCTGTATGCACAACAGCTGCATCAGGGCCCCATAACTGCATATCACCCACCTCATACCCACAAGCTGGATATCTACGAGGTCTTCCATACAAAGTTTCATACGGTGCCGTACTAATGCTCGTTTGATAACTGTTATTGTAAGCAAACTCACACAAGGGAAAATGCTCACTCTAACCACCACCAAACTCTAAAATGCAAGACCTGAGCATATCCTCCAGCATCTGAATCACTCTCTAAGACTGACCATCCGTTTGAGGGTGAAATGCTGTACTGAATCGGAGACGGGTCCCAAATCGAGTCTGAAAAGCCTGCCAAAACCTAGATTTAAATCATGGATCTTGATGCCACACGATAGACAAGGGCACTCCATGCAATCTCACGATCTCTCTCACATGTAATCTGCTCAGTCTATCCATAAAGTCTCTGGCGCTCATAGGTAGGAAGTGTGCACTCTTGGTCAATCTATCGACCACAACCCAAATGACATCAAATCTGCCCTGAGACCTCGGCAATCCCAAGATGAAATCCATCGCGATGTGCTCCCATTTCCACTCAGGTATGGGTAATGGTTGCATCTGACCTCCAGGCTTTCTGTATTCAGCCTTAACCTGCTAGCACACCCCACATCTTTGCACATACTCAGCTATACTCTTCTTCATCCCATGCCACCACACAGTTTTCGTCATGTCATGACACATCTTGGTAGCCCCTGGATGAACAGTATACCAAGACCTGTGAGCCTCTTGAAGTATCTCAGCACGCAACTCGGCATCATATGGGATCCATAGTCTCCCTCCATACCGCAGAATATCATCTGGACCAATCTACCAATCGGCCTGGTCAGCACTGTCTGTGTATCTATGGTAAATGACATAATCAGGACAATGTTCCTGTAGATCTCTAACTCGCGGAATATGGGCATCAGCAAGCTGCACGTGCATCTGAGCACATATCTCACTATGTGGTGCGTCCAAGAGTATACTCATCATAGTCGCTCTCTCAAGTAAATGCCACTGCTGGGCCATCTGAAAAGCAACCACCTAAGTCTCTGCTTGCCTACGGCTCAAAGCGTCAACCACAACATTGGCTTTGCTAGGATGATACTCCAAAGAGAAATCATAATCCTGGAATAACTCGAGCCATCTCTTCTGCCGCATATTCAGCTCTTTCTGATAAAAAAGGTACTTCAAACTCTTGTGATCAAAAAACAAAGTGAACCTCTCACCATACCGGTAATGCCTCCATAGCATCAGTGAAAACACAATAGTTGCCAGCTCCAAATCATGCATAGGGTAGTTGTGCTCATGCACCTTAAGCTGTCTAGATGCATGTGCAACCACTTGACCTTCTGCATCAGTACACATCCCAGACCTAAGAGTAATTCATCTATATAAATCACCAACTCCTTCCCAGGCTCTGGAAGAAACAACACTGGAACTGTAGTCAACCTCTGTTTCAACTCACTGAAGGTTTTCTCACAGGCATCCGACCATGTGAAGGCCACATTCTTCTGAGTCAGCTTAGTCAATGGTGTGGATATCGTGGAAAAGTCCTTCACGAACTTCCTATAATAGCCAACCAAACCCAAAAAGGTACGAATCTCTGTCACTGTGGTAGGTCTTGGCCAACCAATGATCGCCTCAACCTTAACAGAATCAACTGAAATACCCTCTGCACTAACCACATAACCCGAAAACTTCACCTCAGTTATCCAAAAGTCACATTTGCTCAGCTTGGCGTAAAGCATATGTTTTAACAATGTCTACAAAGTAACTCTGAGATGACGCTCATGATCCTTTCTAGTCTTATAATAGACTAGGATATCATCAATGAATACTATAATGAACTGGTCAAGGTACATTCTGAATACTCTCTGCATCAGATCCATGAACATAGCTGGTGCATTAATCAACCCGAAGGGCATCACCAGAAACTCATAATGTCCATACCTCGTCCGAAAAGCAGTCTTCGGCACATCCTCATCTCTAATCCTCAACTGATGGTACCCAGACCTCAAGTCAATCTTCGAAAAGAACTTGGCCCCAATCAATTGGTCAAACAAGTTATCAATACGAGAAAGTGGATGCTTGTTCTTCATAGTCACCTTATTCAGCTGACAGTAGTTTATAAACAATCGAAGACTCTCGTCCTTCTTCTTGACGAACAACACAAGTGCTCCCCAAGGTGACATACAAGGGGAAATAAATCCCTTGCCCATCAGCTCATCAAGCTGGGCTCTGAGTTCATTCAACGCTTTCGGTGCCATATGATATGGTGGAATGGAAATGGGTTTTTTCCAGGGCATTAGCTCAATGATAAAGTCTACCTCTCGCTTAGGCGGTAAGCCAAGTAACTCATCAGGAAAAACTTCTGGGTACTTGCAGACTACAGGAATGTATGCTAATTGAATGTCCTGTCCCACATCATCCACTGGCCTCAAACTATCCATCGTAGCAACCTCATCATCAGTGGCTCATCTACCCTGGGTAAGTGGTCTCGATGCAGTCCTGCCTTAAAAAACAAAGATTGGTTGTCCGGGTATTTGAAGACAACCCTCTTGCGGAAGCAATCAATGTGAACGTGATACGCTGCCAGCCAATCCATACCCAAAATGGCGTCGAACTCCAGGAACTCTAAGACTCTAAGGTCAACACACATCTCATGGTCCTCAAATCTTACAATACATCTCACACATACCATATGAGGGTAAATCTTCTCACCAGCCGTCGTACTCAAAACCAACGGCGTACTGTCGGCTGTTTTTATCTTGAAGGAACTGTAGGTGCCTGTACCGTGGCTGATGTCCTCATCCGGGAATGAGCCTCTACTGTCACACCCTGGGTTGCACAGCGTGCCCCCTACCCAGGTGCGGGCGCACCCCCTCGGGGTGAACGCCTAGCCATTATGGATCCATAATATTGTCCCATCTCGGCCAGCCACGCCACACAAGGACGCCGGTCACCGAGATCATTTATCCCCCTGCACAATCCACAGCACAGGGAGGGCCTCCCCCAAGTTCGAACTCGCAACCTCTTCCTCATAAGGTTAGATTTCGCAACTTGAGTACCCATTGAGCCATTGGTTCAATGGATACTCAAGTTGCGAAATCTCGGTGACCGGCGTCCTTGTGTGGCGTGGCTGGCCTAGATGGGACAATATTATGGATCCATAATGGCTAGGCGTTCGCCCCGAGGGGGTGCGCCAGCACCTGGGTAGGGGGCACGCTGTGCAACCCATGGTGTGACATCTACAGTCTCAAAATCAACGCCCTGCAACATGGCCTGGGCGTAAGTCTGAATGTCGACAAGTGCCAAACCCTGACGGATACGATCACGAAACCCATCTCGTGTCCTCTGCATGCGAAGGTAGTTAGTCGACACCATCTCAGGAGTGAAGAGTGCCAAGCAGTTAAACTCCTGCTCGTACTCCCTCACTGACTGACTTCCCTGGGTCAGGTGCATGAACTTGATCCTCCTCTGATCGGGCTCTGACCTCGGGTAGAACTCCTCGTAGAAAAGTTCTTTAAACCTGGTAGACATCTGAATCTCATCGACCATGCGGTCCAATCTCAGCCACCAATCATCAGCTCTGTCGACGAGCTTGAACCTGGCCAACCTCACTCTGTCAGCCTCAGAAGCCTACATGTCGCTGAAGATAGTCTCCATCCTCTTGAGCCATCTCTCAGCTGTCTCAATACATAGGCCTCCAATAAACTCCGTCGGGCCTTTGATCTGGAAGGCCTTCATGACCCTCTTATAACGCTCTGACTCAATAATCTGCTCGGGAATTCCCACAGCCTCAACCAGTACCTCAACCTGTACCTCAGCCTGGACATTGGCATGAACCTCGACATGAACCTTAGCTGGTCCAGCCTTTTCCCCCACGGCCATGCCAACACTATTGTGCTCCCCCTCAACTGGAACACCTGGTTGCGGCTGCTTGTTGCCCTGGACTGGGCAAGCAGTGCTTAAATCTAAGTCTACTGCTGCTGAATCTGGGTCTGAGCAGCAAGTAAGGCCTCAATCTGCCTAAAGCGCTTATCCGGGTCCATGGTTGGTTTTGAATTTCCTCTCTTGTAAATGTGAAATTCACAAATAAGGAAAATTCCATCAGAATCACAAGCCATGAGAGTTGTTATCCCTAAGATAACTACCCATAATCATACCCATAAAGAGAAATCATAATATCTTATAAGTCTTTTATTCTTTTTAAGGTTTTTAAACCTAAAACACTCTCTCTGATACCAAAGTTGTCACGACCCACTATCTGTGGCGTCATGACTGACACGAAACCCGGTGTATAGCCTCCCTTGACATACACGGCATCCTGATAAGCCTTCTAACACAAAGCATAATCTCAAATACAGAACAATAAACACATGGACATAATATAAGATCATCATATAAATCATATCCCAAATGACAACGAGAAAATTTTTCTCCAAGTCCATAGTGTTCAAAAGTACAGAATATACTTAACCATAAGTACAAACCCATCTAAATGTTAAGTATAATCATTAGGTATTACGTAGTACAATTTATCAAAAAAAATTGTGAAAAAGTACTAAACACCTACGTCAACAACAGTACAGGAACGCTTCACAGCTAAACTTTCCCTTTCCCCTTCCTATCAGATTCTGAAAAGATAAGGATGAGGGGTGAGCTAAAACAAGCTCAATGAATGTTTTATACAAGTGGCAACACATATATGCATTTAAGTAAAACATTGCAAGAATCATTAAAACCATTTAAATAATCATGGGTGTAAGCAATATTACATACATGCCAATATAATGTATCATGCCATAAACAAGACAATGCATACTATTTTATAAACATGCATATGCAACCTAACACCTCCTGAATAAGAATCAATATAAGGGCCATGTACATGCGAAACCCATGCCCAATCAACTTCTTACCTGTATCTATCAGAATTTCTATGGATTGTATGAACCATATGATTTTCCCACCAAGACAAGTATCATGTCTAGGCGAATCCTAACATACACAACCCATAAAGATCCTTTATAAGGTCCACAATTGAGGATTTTCGGTCGGCCCAATGGGATTCCATAAGAAATTTCAAGCTTAGGGAATGCACATAACTCAACTGCTTTCCCAACTGACTATGCTCAAATACAGTTCATGAATTCAGTAAATCATGCATACTACATTATACAAGCATTTAAAACATTTTATACTACAATGTCACATATATAATTCACAAGTAAAAGAAACACTCACACCTTGATTGGCTAGACTTAGCCAATCCAATTCCAATCCAACGAAAGAAAGCACTTGAATGCACAAATCACCCCAAGCACCACAACCTCCAATTGACTATTTGGGTTATATAGATCAACCACAAGATCCTGAAATAACATGGTTTACCAAAACTGAAAATCAGCCTTAAAGTATGCTAACCCACCATTTTTTAACCCAAATCAAAAGCCAAGTAAGATTCTTAAGTAGTCAAACCCATGAGCCAATTCCATATTGCTCAATTTAACTATTTAATACTAAATTAACCCAATTGAATGCAATAGGTTGATCCAACCACTATAATACATGACATTCAATCATAAATAGGGTTAATTAGACTAATCTCATGTCAATTTAATCAATTGACCAAGTCTAGGTCAAAATTTTCAATTTAAGCCAATACATAACATATGCCCCAATTTGGGAAAAAATCTCTACAATAGGCATAAAGCCGAATTGAACTAGGTCATTCAATTCTAACACATGACCAACCATTCTAAACCCATAATTTCATTCAATTTGGGTCCAATTAGACAATTTCCAAGTCAATTTAATCAATTAACTTGGTTTAGGTCAAAAGCCCCAAATTTGGGCAAATTCCCAAATCACATGCAATTTTTTAAATTACAAGGAAATTGCCAAATTACATAGCCTAGGCCAGAATTTCTCTACACTAGGGTTTCTACTAATCAAAATCAGTAAAACCTTGGAGGGATTTTTGGCATGAAAGCACCAAAACCCTAGCTTTCTCTCTCATTTCTCCTCTCCCCTTCTTTTCCTCTTCTCCAAGCTCCTTAGCCTCTTTTGGAAGTGAAAAATGAGAGAAATCATGTTCCAATGACTTATATAGAGGTTAAGTGGAATTTTGCACCCACACTTTAAAAAAATACTTAAATAAAAGTAATAGTTTTTTTTGTTTTTCTGCTGCAATTACGTTCACTTATATAATTAATTTCTTGCAAACGAATTTCCAACTTAACATCTTAACCAATCAAGAGTTTTATGTGTCAGTTACCAACCTTATGGTAAAAGTTCAGTTCAATCCAACGGTAAAATTACTAGATCATTCTGTTTGATTAAAGCTACGCAAGAAAATCCACAAATCCGTGAAACAATGTTTGGAGTCATATATCTCACAGTAACCAAGTCCGATCAAGATCTTCACCGTTCATAATGAAGATCTATCAAAGTAGAATAATCTAAAAAACTTTCAGCTCAATTGGACCACAGATCTAGGAGATCAATTCATTGATGTAATCGGTTACAAAAATTTCTACCTCCACGGAGCGAGCTCCACTGATTCAAAACACCATTTTCGACATGTTTCGACGTCGAACGGGTCTCCGATCATTTCGAAACTTCACGCGCACTCTAAACGACGTAAAATCATGTAAATACACTCGAACTAACGCGCGTCAAGGATCATACACGTGTACGCATACGTATACGAGTACTCTATGGGTCAAAATGACGTCATCCTAAGGTATGGGCATTACAATGTACTATCAATGTAGACAGATGTGTGTGAAAATGCCTTTTTAGAGTTGAAAAGAAAGTTGACATTTGTACCAGTGTTAAATTTTACCAGAACCTGGTCAAGAGTTAGTAATCTATACAAATGCTTCTCATACAGGTTTGGGATGTGTACTTATGCAAAAAGATAGAGTCATTGCTTATGCATCAAGACAATTGAAGGTGCATGAGAAGAACTATCCAGTGCATGAATTAAAACTGGTTGTAATAATATTAGCATTGAAAATATGGAAAACATTATCTCTATGGAGGGAAATTTACACTTGATTTAGATCATAAGAGTCAGAAATAATCTATTCTCATAGAAAGATTTAAGTATGAGTTAGAGGTGATGGTTTAAACTTTTCAAGGATTATAACTTCACACTGGAGTATCATCTTGGGAAGACAAATGTTGTGGCTAATGCACTGAACAGAAAGAAGGTAGAGACTACTATTATAGTTAGTCAGATGCCTCATGAGTAGAGACTACTAGAGGATGCAACTATGATGAGTATTCATCCCATCTCTACAGACACAGATATATGTGCTCAGATGAGAGCTCAGCCAGTTCATGTTCAAATTGGGATAAGCCAACAATAGTTAGATGTTAAATTGATGATGTTTGAGACTTGGACTGAAAATACTGGTCATGTGAATTAGTTGATGACATTTGAGTGGCAGAGCAAAAATGTGGTAAAGTTTCTAAATTCTCAGCGGAGGAATGTTCTTTTCGATTCTCGATTTATTACTATTAAATGTTTATCAAATTAGTATCCTTAGTATATGTTCAAGAGGAATGAGTCGATGTTTTGATATACCTCCATCTGAGAGGACGGAGTCGATGTGTCGGATACCTTTATTGGGGAGGATGGAGTCAATATTTTGACATACCTCTACCAAAGAGGAAAGAGCTAACACTTTGATATACCTCTTATAGGGTTTCACTCAGTAGCAGTTAGAAAGAAAGTCGAAGGATAAGGATCTCCTAAGAATGAGAATGGAAGTATATGACTATAATCTTGGTGGTTGAAATTTCTAATCTCAGCATAGGCATGATGCTATATGTGTGAGAGTATCTGTACAACAATGACTACTAGTCTAGTATGGGTATGACTCTTTTGAGGCCTTGTATAGTAGGCCATGTAGATCTCCGGTGTATAGGATGGAGATAGGAGCTACCTTGATGATAGGACTAGAGTTTGTACAAGAACACACAAGGAAAATTTAAATAGATCAAGCAAAATTTGAAAACACCAAGACAGATGGAAAGGCTACGCCGATAATCGACGAAGAGCCATAAAGTTGATGTGGGATATCATGTGTGTGAAAGGTCTTACCTCAGAAGAGGGCATGATGAAGGATTCATGTTCCTTAAATAGACCATTCGAACTTGATTCTCACAATTATAAATGTTTGAAAATTGAAAAATACTCGGATGGAGTACTTTCCTTAAAAGAGCTATTAGATCCACATGACAGATCTGGATTTTAGAATTGCTCTAAAGGTTGGATTCCCAGATGAATCACCAGATGAGGGTATTCATATTTTATTCTGTACTAGTTATGGGATTTAAATTGTTAATTGAATACTCGTGACCAAATAAGATGAAGATTGATTGAAAATTTCAACCTCTTGATCCTTGAATATATAATTCAGGATAGAATATTCCTGTAATCAATTAGATCCAAGTTGTTAAGTTCAGAACTCAAGAATGATTCTTCGAGAAATTTAACTTGAAGTAAATTTAGTTCTGACTTTTATGGTATAATAAATGATTATAATGATGAGTATAAGAGGAAGGAATTGAAAATCGCCATACCTTTATAAAGAGGGAGGAGTTGAAATTCGACATACCTTTATACAATGATGTATGTCCTTAATGAAGTGTACAGAGAGGAAGGAGTGGAAATTCAACATACCTCTATATAGAGGAACGAGTTGAAGTTCATACCTCTATTGAAAAGGAAGGAGTTGGTATCTCAACATACCTCTTCTAGGACTTCATCAAGTAACTTATGGAAAAAAGAGATAAAAAGGGGAGGAATATAAGGTTTTGTTCAGAGATAGACCTAAAAGTGCATGTTCCATGGCCTGTAAGTCTGTGACAATAGTGAGGCCTAAAGGCAAATAGTACATTGATTTTAAATGCTTGAATTCCTAATTAAACCTAGTACTCCTGACATTATGTTGATGTATCTTATGAAGGAGTACTTTGTAACGTTTATGAAATGAGGTATGCTTCATAACTCTAAATTTCGAGGACAAATTGTTTCTTAAGTTGGGGAGGCTGTAACGACCCTCAATTTCATAAAATGAGACCCCAAAAAGTTTAAGGTGATTAGTGAATGTGTTGTGTGCTTTTGTGATGTTTGATGCGTGTTTTAATAGTATAAGTTTGATTGGGATACCAATTGGGGGAAGAAATAGGTGGAAAAAATGAGAAAAATGGTAAATTGGGCTTAGGAGCCAGCTTCCAAAAGGGGAGGAGCGCGCTGCTTTGTGCTGGAAACAAGAATGTGTTAGATGTTTTGGATGGATTATTAGGTGAATTGGAAATGTGTTAGATGGTCTATGTACAAAGGAGACTCTGTCGGAGTCTGGTTGAGGCTTAACAGGGGTCTAATGGTCCTGTGAGAGATAGGATGGTTAGATTCCTGTGTCGGTCAGGATGCCTTGGGGGTTTGTGAAGAGGTCCTGACATATTTCTTCTGAGTCGCAAAAAAAGTTTTTCGACCAGTCTCAGGAACTCACCGATTATATTAACTATTCTTTTAAGAATATCCTCAGCATAATATATTCTATTGACAGATTGGGTAACCTTGCCCAAACCTAGATGGTTAAGATTGTAGTCAAAATTCTACTTGGGAGTTAGTGATCAAAGATTACCCAAGGTCCTCTTGTTAGAGCTCTGATGCAAACTTCATCAAATTCAAATTTGACAACGTAAAGATCATATCCTGAATAAATAACCTCTAGTTTCCCTTCAAGCTTTCAAGCTATTTTGAATCTGCATTAATAGAGTCAAGTGTATCTAACCAATTATCCAAGAAGTTAATTTGATGATTGTTGATTTTCCCCATGGGAGGTAGATCGTAGATTCTCTCTTTCGTCATGGTAGTCAAATTAATCTTGTAGTTGTTATAGTCGCATGGTGCTCTTGAGTTGCTGAAGGCCTATAGAGCAGATTATCCTTGAAAGAAAAATAACTAAAACCCATGTAAGTATTGGAAATTCTTATTTTGGGGCAACCAAGTTTGCTTTATTGTGTTCTATTGCTCTGTTAAAGAGTCCTTGATTAAGCCAACCCTTTATAGAGGTGTGAAGAGAAGACTTTCTTCTTCTTCTTCTTCTTCTTCTTCTTCTTACTTCTATCAAGCATTGGTGTAAGTAGGTCAAGTCAAGTCGGGTTTTGGACCAAACACCCACCTGACTCACTATGGTAGGTGGCATCAGAATCGACTCGATGTCACCCAACCTCTATTTGGTGAAGGGGCCAACATAAGTCGGGTCAGTCGGGTTATCCCAACCAAATAAAAAATATATATATAATTAAAAGATAAAAATAATCAAAACTAGATCAAAATAAAATAAAAAATACAAGATAAAAAAAATCAAAAAATAAAGATAAAATATTCCAAATAAACCAAAATATAAAAGTAAAAAAAAACATAAACAAAAATGATAAACAAAAACCATGAAAACTAATAACCACTAAAAATATATAGAAGAATTTTTATTATTTTTTTTTAGAGGAAAAAACAGTGCAATATATTAAAAACTGAAAGTTACAACAAACGAGCACCAAGGGTAGTCCACAAAAATAGAAAAAACAGCAAAAGAAACACTCGAGCAAAACCAACATCCACTAAGAAACAAAAGAAAACCACCAACCCAAGAACAAGCAAAACACCACCTAGCTTACACAACTCTCCCAATGCCTAACTCAATTATTCAATGACCAATCACCATTAAGATTAAAAGCGACAACCCAAGAGCTAGCCATGATAAGGGTATCATTCCAAAGAGCATCCACGGATCGAGCCACCCTATTGAAGATACGTTGATTATGTTCCATACATAGCATCCAAAGCGTAGCCCAAGAAGTCATTCTCATAACATCCATTCCACTCCCTTTCAAACTGCACGTGCACTAGCTGCAAGCAATCCTCACAAGTCGAAGGAACAATGAACTTGTCACGCAGCCTGTAATGTTATTCAGCCCAATGTTGGAGCTCCCCCTAAAGGTGCCTCCAGGATGTGCTAGAGCCTCCTTATGTTTAAGATGAGTAGTGATGGGGGTTGGGGTTTTTATAAGGGGAGAGTCCCCACTTGTCTCCCACATAGGTGATGCAGGACTATATAGGAGAGGTTGGGGGACTCTCCCCTTCTCACAAATGGGAATTTTCCCCCCTTATAAAAACCCCAGCCCTACCTTTTTCACCCCATTTAACTTCTTATTCTCCCTGTAGAGAGCTTCCAACCTACTCTCCTTAATGCTTTCCCCTCCTTAAAATAAATGATCTAAAGCAACTTTTTGAACATGGTGCCTTAACGAAAACTTTGTTTGTATAATATATGTATGTAACATAATATATGTATATTACAACTGTATAATTACAAATATTCTTATATATTACATATGTATGTGAGATAATATATGTATATTACATATGCTAGTATGATATAATAATAAAGATATAATTGGAGATAATATAATAATTTAAAATGTGACAATTTTCAATGAAATTGAAATAATAAATAAAGAATTTAAAATAGATGCGGTAGACTTGGCATACAGTTTAGAAGATAGGCAAGATATAAAAAATCATATTAGTGAATTAATAGACCTAAAAATTATAAGACCAAGTAGAAGTAAACATAGAAGCCTTGTTTTCATAGTAAAAAATCATAGTGAAATAAAAAGAGGAAAAAGTAGAATGGTTATAAATTATAAGCGATTAAATGATAATAGTTATAAAATCCCTTATAAAGTTGAATTATTAAATAACATACAAAATTCAACGTATATTTCTAAATTAGATTGTAAAAGTGGATATTGGAAAATTTCACTAGCAGACGAATCCATTCCTTGGACGACATTTACTTGCTTAGAAGGATTATTTGAATTGTTAGTAATGACTAAAAAATGCACCATATATTTTCCAAGAAAGGATAGATAAAATATTTAAACCACATTCACATTTTTGTATAGCTTATATAGATGATATTCTTGTCTATAGTAAAAATAGAATAAGTCATATTTATCATATAGAGCAAATATTAGAAACCTTAAGAAAACATAAAATTGTTATAAGTAAAAAGAAAATGGAATTATTTAAAGAAAATGAAATTAATTAAAGAAAAAATTGATTTTTTAGGAATAAATATAGATAGATGAAAAGTTAAATTACAACCTCATATAATAACAAAAATATTAGATTTTCCTGATAAAATCGAAGAAACTAAAGAACTTCAAAAAAATTTAGGATTATTAAATTATGGTAGAAATTTTATCCCTATTTAAGTAGATTAGTTGCTCCTCTATATAATAAGCTGAAAAAGAATGGTAAAAAATATTTCAATAAAGAAGATATTAAGTTAGTACAAAAAATTAAAGAAATAATAAAAAATGTTAAACCTCTAGCTTTACCAATAGATAATTTTTATAAAATAATACAAAATAACGCTAGTAGTTTAGGATGGGGAGAAATTTTAATACAAAAAACCCGAAGAAAATAGTTCTCTTAAATTAGAAGAAATAACCCTATATCATAGTGAAAAATTTAATGAGTCAGAAAGTAAAAAATCAAGTACTGATCTAGAAATATTAGGAATAATAAAAGCTTTAAATGTTTTTCAATAATATATCCAAAATGATACCGTTACTATTAGAATAGATTGTAATAATATTATTGAATTTTACAAGAAATTAGAAAATAATAACTTCTTAAAGAAAAATTCATTTAGTAGTAAACCATGGATAAAATTTCTTGATGCAATACACGGTAAAGGATATAAAGCAAATTTCAAGCATGTTAAAGGTAATAATAATTATATAGAAGATTTTTTTATCTTGCATAATTTATAATTAATTATTTTCTATTACAGATGCAGAAATCAAAAGGAAGCTCAAGTTCTCATCAAGAACCTATATCATTTGGGTTCTACAGATTACAACCTTATCTTAGAATTTTTTTTTTATCCAATAGTAAATGTAGCCGGAAAAATAAAATTAGAACAAAGTTATCTTTTAAATAATATTTGGACTTTTAGAAATGATAAAAATCGTTTTGCCAATATTTTAAATGCATTAGCTCATTATTTTTCAACTAATAATAGATATGAATATTATGTAGTTTTTGAAGGTCATAATAGAGGTATTTTTAATTCATGGCAACAACTTTTAGAAAATATAGAAAATCATGAAAAAGCTAGTTATAAATGTTATATTTCTTTTGATGAAGCTAAAGAAGCTTTAGATTTTTATATTTAAAATCTTAGCAGGAAATATCCAGTCATCAAACTAGAAGGCAAATCATATACGAAAGGTGAGCTTTTAGATTTCATGCATGCATATCAAGAACTTAGCAATGAAAAAATAGCTTGAAAAATGTATAAAATAAACTAGATATTCTGCAAAAAACAAGTGTCACACCGTGGGTTGCACAGCGTGCCCCCTACC
Source organism: Paratinospora sagittata (assembly GCA_035771175.1). NCBI lineage: Eukaryota > Viridiplantae > Streptophyta > Magnoliopsida > Ranunculales > Menispermaceae > Paratinospora > Paratinospora sagittata. The sequence goes on from CM069608.1 coordinate 14,879,723, forward strand.
CAGGTGCGGGCGCACCCCCTCGGGGCGAACGCCTAGCCATTATGGATCCATAATATTGTCCCATCTCGGCCAGCCACGCCACACAAGGACGCCGGTCACCGAGATCATTTATCCATATTATTCACACTCCCATAAATAATATAGGGCCTCCCCCAAGTTCGAACTCGCAACCTCTTCCTCATAAGGTTAGATTTCGCAACCTATTCCTAGTAGCCACTGAACCATTGGCTCAGTGGTTACTCCAAGTGCGAAATCTAACTTCTTAAGGGAGGTTGCGAGTTCGACTTGGGAGGAGGCCCTGTACTATTCATGAATAGTGGCAGACAAATGATCCCGTGTACAAGAGACATCCTTGTGTGGTGGTGGTTGTACCGGGATGGGACAATATTATGGATCCATAATGGCTAGGCGTTCGCCCCGAGGGGGTGCGCCCGCACCTGGGTAGGGGGCACGCTGTGCAACCCAGGGTGTGACACAAGTATATGGCAAAATTTCAAAAAAGTAGTCACAAAACTAGCAGTAGCCAAAAACATTATAATATTGAAAAATGTAGTAGTAAACTAGAATTTTATAATAAGCCCTTTACACCACCTAGAGTTATTTTAGATAGATTTGATAAAAATATAAAAGAACATATTTATAATTTAGCTAAAAAACGTAGTTCTCAAAGGCAAAAATTTATTGTCCAATTTCTCATGGACTCTGCCAAAATGCATCAATTTTATTATGGAACTAGTTATGAATGGGACTGTCATCATAGTAAAAAATTAGTATGTAAAAATAAATTAGAATGTATTGAAGATAGAACTCGAAAACAAAATTGTACCTGTACTTTAGTATATAGTATATGCAAAATAAATTTAAATCTAGAAAGATACAAAAATATTAAAATAAGTTTTCAAGGTGAGGAAATAAAGCTCAACCCTCAATTATTATTGGATTATGGATTGGTGAATCAAATAGTCTCCTCAGATCCAGACCAGACAAACATGTTTGGAAGAAAATTAGCAGGGGTAGTTCTACAAATCTTCTCAAGATATCAATATGTGGAGGCCATAATTAATTCCAAACCACAAGAATGGACAAAGACTGACGACATCATACCTACTGAGAAAAAAATAATATTGAATGGTAATGTCACACCCCGCCCAGACGCGCCTAAACTGACGGGACACTCACAGGCGAGGCGCAAATGTATTATAACAGTTATCGAGTGCGCAGCTACACAATTCAAGTACAAGTCTATTTTCATTAATTTCAGAATGTATTTTGTACAAAATGTAGGCGGTCTGGATCCGCCAATAATGAGAGAACATCCTTCCAAAAATCTCCCTAACTGATTTGAACAAATAAGTAAGGGGGTACAAAATGAGGGCCTAAAACACCTACACCAATCCACCCTAGACTCCTGTAAAATGGTTAGCAACGGGATGAGCTATTGCCCAATGGGTAAAAATGTTTGTGAATATGATAATTAATAATGAAGACATCATAATCATACATCAGATATACACAACATAGCATCATAAACAGTACAACATAGCTTAACAGGTAAGTATACATAACATTGTCTCGTAATGGCTCTATGACCGTAGATCACCCTAGGATCACGTATAAATGTCCATCTCCAAGTAATCTTGGGTTCACATTGTACGTCCATCTCTAAGGTAAACATCAATAATTGTGGACACAATTGCACTACTAAATAATCTATAGGTCACAGACCACTTACATCCCTAGGTGGTTCTTATTTTATGTGCGATGATTATGCACATGCAGGTCCTGTCTTTACATACATTAGACATGATTTGGCAGTGTCAGGTGATGCTTATTTGGGTCGGCATCACCGCGTGCATTGTTAGGATGTCCAGCATCACTTATACAAGCAGACAACTTTCAATGGGACCAACCAGACCAATCCCCAAGTCGAGAGGTGGGAACACAAGGTCCCGCTTAAATACCAAGTCTTCTAGAGCAGCAAGATGCCTCCCGTTCACTATTCAAAGTTACCGAGGACAAGACTAAGTCTGGTTTAGTCAAATTGACCGCTAATCCGACATAATAACAGTATAATACATGGACTCCAAATATTAAGGCATAAACATGACATGTATGAACACTATACATAATAATGCAGCGTAAGTGAATAATAAACATAATGATAAATGAATGAAAACTTTATGAAAAGTCATAAGACACGCAAACATATGTTTCGGTCCCACCTTCAAATTGTACTTCCTTCCAAAATTGGCGCTTCCTCCCGTGGAGAACTACTTCGCACCGCAAAGAGAGTCTCTAAGAGAGAGAAAGTCTCAAAAGAGGAGAGAGAAAATCACAAGAAGAGTAAAGGAAACCAACCCAAAGAGAGAGGGAAAGAAAAAGAGTTGTAGTGCGAGGAATGATAAAGAGAAGGGGCCCCCTTTTATAAAGGACCCCATGCCCGAACGTTCGGGCAATGCCTTTTTTTTTGTTGGTGTAAACCAGGGGTATTACACTCTACCCCCCTTAAAAGAATTTTGCTCTCGAAATTTTAGCCCATGTAGTCATGATTGTTGTCTTCGTGAGATTCACTGCCTTGGTCATCTTCTATTAGATCAGGGTATTGCTAGTAAGGTCCTTGAATTATACTCTGGCCTTTGGAATCCTCGACATCATCAAACAATGGAGAGCAAATGGAATTAGATTCCTCCGCAGAAGCTTCTGACATTTGCCTGACAGATGGTGGTGTAGGGCAGTGAGAGTTGTTGCATTTCAGGGGAGGCAGATTGAGTGGAGGAATGCTTTTATGTGTTGTTGCTCGAATTCGCCTTCCTGGTAGTTTTGGTAGGAGATCCTGCCAGGATGAGGGGCCCAAAGTTTTTTGAGCAATTTCATCACGATATAACCATATACGTTCTAGCGAAGGGGATCGCAGCCGCTGAGGCATGGGAGTTGGTGATGTATAGAAGTTGTGGGTTGTTTTTGGACTTGAAGGGCTCCCTCGAGGTTTCCAAGCAGGCCATGGTGTATATGGTTCTTTACTCTTGTCTGTGCTATCAGCAGACATCTGCATTTTTGTAATGAGATTAGATGTTGACACAATTATAGTTGTAAAAGAATAATTTTATTGATACGTGAAAACTACAATATATCACATCATCAATTATTGTTTGAACAATTCAGGGTATCTTTGTTTGATTTTATCTTCAAGTTCCCAGGTTGCTTCCTCTATTCCATGGTGATCCCAAAGTACCTTTACAAGTGGAATACTAGGTCTAAGTTCTTGAGTTTTTTTATCCAGAATTTGTACCGCTCTCTCCTGATATTTGTTTCCTTCTTCAACCTAAACTTCGACCAGAGGGATGATATGTGAAGGATCAGGATGATACTTTCGAAGCATGGATACATGGAAAACGTCATGAACTTTGGACATGGATGAGGGAAGGGATAGTCGATAGGCTAGTTTGTCAATACGTACCACAATCTTAAATGGGCCGATATATCGTGGAGAGAGCTTTTATTTTATCCCAAAGTGTTTGACACCTCTTGTAGGCTAGACTTTTAAAAAAACATAATCCCCCTTCTCAAACTCTAGAAGTTGTCTCCACTTGTCGGCGTAGCTCTTTTGTCGACTCTGTGCCACACGAAGTCACTCTTTTACTAATATGATCTTCTCAAAAGTCTCTTAAACTAGTTCTGGCCCCAATTATGGTCGATCTGCCATGTCTAACCACCATACCGAAAATTTGCAAGGGCGACCATAAAGAGCCTCGTATGGTGCCATGCCAATATTGGATTGGTAGTTGTTGTTGTATGCAAATTCAGCCAAATATAAGTGTTTAGCCCATCCGTCATGAAAGTCTAGTATGCAACATCGTATCATATCCTCTAAAATCTAGATTAAACATTCTGACTGCCTGTTAGTCTGTGGGTGAAAAGCAGCGCTCATGGTAATCTTGGAGCCTATTTTACTCTTGAAGCTTTGCCAAAAGTTTGATGTGACTCGAGTGTCTTGGTCAGAAACGATCGTGAGTGGTATGCCATGGAGGCACAAGATCTTTTTTCCATACAATTCGGCTAGCTTGGTGGGCTTATCCTTGAACTTTATTGGTAAAACGTGTGCAAACTATATAAGTCTGTCAATGATAACCCAAATTGCATCCCGACATTTATTATTTTGAGGTAAGGCAGTAACAAAGTCCATTACTATGTTCTCCCACTTCCATTCTCCAATAGGTAAAGACTGAAGAAGGCCGAAAGGAAGTCTGCGTTCCGCCTTTACTTGTTGGCAAACGAGACATCGATCAACAAAGTCTGCAATAGCCTTCTTCATCCTAGAGAACCAAAATTGTCGCTCGACATATTTGTACATTTTGTTTCGCCCAAGATGCATAGCGAACCTCGAACAATGCATTTTGGTGAGCTCTCCTTTTCAAACTTCAAGGTCGTTCGGTAGGCACAGATGTTTCTTGTAGAAAACTGCCCCATCATCGGAGACCGACCAGTGGAGAAAGTCTTGTCTGATGAAGATGAGTTCTCTTTTCTCCATTAACATGAGGTCGTTGGCTTGGGTAGCTGAGATTTTTCGAATAAGCTCAGAGTTGGCAGTTAATTGGGAGAGTCGTGATCTTCCTCCTTCCTCAATGAGTTGTAAGTTATAATCCTCCATCTCCATAGCCAACTTCCTCATTTCGAAGGTGAGGGTACAAGCAGCAACATATGACTTTCTATTCAGGGCATCAGCCACAACGTTGGCTTTTCCCGGATGATATTGGAGCTGAAATTCGTAGTCTTTCAAAAATTCCAACGATCTTCTTAGGCGGAGGTTTAGGTCTCTCTGAGTGTAGATGTACTTAAGGCTTCTGTGATTCAAGAAGACCTCAAACCTCTCACCGTATAGGTAGTGGCGCCATAACTTCAGTGCAAATACAATAGCTGCAAGTTCCAAGTCGTGAGTCGGGTAATTACCCTCATGGATCTTTAGTTGTCTAGAAGCATATGCAACGACTTGGCCATCTCGCATTAGTACTGCACCTAACCCTTGGAGAGAGGCGTCAGTGTATAGTGAAAATCCAACTCCATTTCTTGGAGTGATTAGTATTGGTGCTGTCGTGAGGTGCTTTTTCAATTCTTGGAATAACGATTCATAAGCTGCATTTCAAATGAATCATGTCTTTCTGAGTGAGTTTGTTCATTAGTTCAGCATATCATCCCTCTGGTCGAGGTTCGAGTTGAAGAAGGAAATAAGTATCAGGAGAAAGCGATACCGATTCTGGATAGAAAAACTCAAGAACTAAGGCGACGTAGCATACCACTTGTGAAGGTGCTCTGGGATCACCACGGAGTAGAGGAAACAACTTAGGAACTAGAAGAAACAATTAAACTGAAATACCCTGAATTGTTTTCTAGTAATAGTTGATGATGTGATGCATTGTACCTTTTGACTAATCAATGAAATTGTGGAATTTCTTTTACAATATCGTAATATATTGTTTCATTTAATTAACCATGCAGATGTCTAAAAACAACTTAGGCAGAAGTAATGAGTCACATATTCCATGACCTGCTTGGCAACCAGTGGAGACTCCTTCAGACTCTGAAGCAAACCACAACTTCTTTGCATCACCAACCCCCTTGCCTCAGCGGCAGTGATCCTTATCGCCAGAGCGCGTATGGCTTTATCGTAACAATATTGCCCAAAACAATACAGTGCCATCATCCTGTCAAAGTCTCCTACCAAAATTTCCAGGTGGCCAAATTTGGGCAACTGCACGAAAAAGCATTCCGTCGCTTAACCTACCTCCCCTGAAAAGATGCTACTTGCAGTAGCCTACGGCACCATCTGTCAGGAAAATGTCGGAACCTTTTGAGGATGAACTCGATTCCGTTTGCTCGCCATTGTTTGATGATATTGAGGATTCCACCGGCCATAGTATTATTCAGGGACCTTACAGGCATTACCATGATCTTGTCAATGATGACGACGACGGTGAATCCCACGCAAATAGCAATCATTACTACATGAACTGAATTTTGAGCGTGAAATTCTTTTAAGGGGGGCAGAGTGTAATACACCAGGTTTACACAAAAAAAAAAATTATTGAACTTCGGGCACCCTTTTGGCTATAAAAAGGCCCCTTCCCCTTTGTTATTTTTCACAACTCACCCTCTCTTCTCTCTTGCTCCTTGTTGGCTTATCACTCTCCTTGAGTTTTTTTCTCTCATCTTTTTGAAACTCTCTCTCCAAGACTCTCTTTGCGGTGCAACGCAATTCTGCTCGGGAGAAGGCGTCAGTGTTAGAAAGAAGGATTATCTGAAGGTGGGGAATAAAATATAGGTTTGCGTGTCTTATGACTTTTATTAAAACTTACATTCATTTATTATTACGTTTACTATTCATTTACAATGCATTATTGCGTATAATGTTCATACTTGTCATACTTATGCTTGTATATTTAGAGTTCATGTATTGCACTGTTACAATGTCGGATTAGTAGTCAATCAACCAGACTTGGTCTTATCCTCAGTAACTTTAAATAGTGAACAGGAGGTAGCGTGTTGCTCTAGATGATTGGTATTTAAGTGGACCTCGTGTCCCATCTCTCAACTGGAGACTAATCTGGTTGGTATTATTTGAAAGCTATCAGCTTGTACAAGTGATACTGAAGATCCTAATTTACACGTGGTGATACTGACCCGATAAGAATCACCAGACGCTACCAAATCTTGTCTAATGTTAGTAAAGACCGGACCTGCTCATGCATTGGCATCATGCATAAGCACCACCTAGGGTAAGTGGTTCATGATCCACAAAATAGTTACAAGCAATGTTCACTATTCTTGATATTTTCCTAGAGAGGGACAGACAATGAGAACTTGGGATTACCTGGAGATGGACATCTGTACGTGAATCTAGGGCGATGTCCTTGGGGAGGGACGTACAATGAGAATTTGGGTTTACCTGATGGACATCTGTACGTGAACTCAGGGCGACGTACAATCATGGAACCATTACGAGACGGTGTCATGCATACATACATGTTGTACTGATTATGATGTTTTGTTGTGTATATGTGATATTTGATTATGAAGTTTCCTTTATTAATTGTCATATTCACGAACTATTTTACCTACTGGGAAATAGCTCACCCCGTTGTTATCCAATTTTTCACAGGAGTTTAGGGTGGACTGGGTGGAGGTTTTTGGGCCCACATTTTGTAACCCTTGTTATTTATTGGAAGATTTTGGGAGGATGTTCCCTTAATCATATTTTGTACAAAAATACATTCTGAAATTAATGAAATCAAATTTGTACTCAATTGTGTACCAGCGCACTCGGTTATTGTTATAATGCATTCACGCCCCGCCTGTGAGTGTTCTGCCGGTTTAAGTGCATCCGAGCGGGGTGTGACATAGTGTTCACACATGTCATGCTTATGCCTTAATATTTGGAGTCCATGTATTATATTGTTACCATGCCAGATTAGCGATCAATTTGACTAAACCAGACTTAGTCTTGTCCTCAATAACTTTGAATAGTAAACGGGAGGTAGCTTGCTGCTCTAGAAGACTTGGTATTTAACCGAGACCATGTGTTCCCACCTCTCGACCTAGGGACTAATCTGGTTGGTCCTATTGAAAGTTGTCTGCTTGTATAGGTGATACTGGACATCTTAACAATGCACGCGGTGATGCTGACCCTAATAAGCATCCCCAGACGTTGTCAAATCCTATCTAATTTAAGTAAAAGCCGGACCCCCGCACATGCATAGTCATCATACATAAAATAATAACCACCCAGGGACGTACGTGGTCTGTGATCTATGGATTATTTATTGGTGCAATTGTGCCCACTATTATTAATGCTTCCCATGGAGATGGACATACAATATGAACCCAGGATTACCTGGAGATGGACATTTGTACTTGAACCTAGGGTGACATACGATCACAGAGTCATTACGAGACAATGTAATGTATACTTACCTGTTAAACTATTGTGCATTGTTTATGATGCTATGTTGTGTATATTTAATGTATGATTATGATGTCTTCTTTATTAATTGTCATATTCACGAACTATTTTACCCACTAGGCAATAGCTCATCCCGTTGCTAACCATTTTACACTTGTCTAGGGTGGATTAGGTGGAGGTCTTTTTGGGCCCTCATTTTGTAACCCTTACTTAATTATTCAATTAGTTAGGGAGATTTTTGGGGAGGACGTTCCCTCATTATTGGCGGTCTCTGAACTGCCTATATTTTGTACAAAAATACATTCTGAAATCAATAAAAACAGACTTGTACTTGAATTATGTACCTGTGCACTAGATAACTGTTATAATGCATTTGCGTCCCACCAGTCTAGGCGCGTCCGGACGGAGTGTGACATTTAATATATATTTAATACATATATATATGTGGGTGTGTATGTATGTATATATAATATACTGTATATACTCTTAAATATAACACTCTTGATTATAATTATGTTTTATTATCACTTTATAAACTCTTAGTTATATATATATATATATATATATATATATATTCTTAATTATATATACATTACGTGTGTGTGTGTATATATACTCTTAATTACTGAAACAATGAAACTATATGCTCTTAATTATATAACACTCTTGATTATCATTAGGTTTTTTTTTCCACTTTATAAACTTTTACTTATACATATATATATATATATATATTTGTGTGTGTTTGTGTATTTATGTATGTATAAGTATGTATATATATTGTATATATTATAATTATATAACACTCTTGAATCTTGATCATGTCTTTATTTTTATTTTATATACTCTTCAAAAAAATTACATACATACATACATACATGTAATACCCTAGGATTGCACAAAACAAAAGAAAAAAAAAGAAAAGAGAGAGACGTTCCAGCAGCCCGCCCGGACGTCCGGGCGCCAATTCCCTATATAAACCAAGCCCCCCTCCTCATTTTCTCAAACCAAATCACCTTCTCTTGTGATTTTTCCTCCTTTTTTTCGCTCATTTTGAGTTCTTGTCTGTTTGAGACTCTCTGTTCGAGACTCTCGGTGAGGTACAACGAAGTTCTGTCCGGAGGAAAGCGCCAGATCTGAAAAAAGAAGTTCTTATCTGAAGGTGGGGAATGAAACATATGTTTGCGTGTCTTATAACTTATATTAAAGTTTACATTAATTTATTATTATGTCTACTGCTCATTTACACTGCATTATATCATATAATGTTTATACTGTCACACTTATGCTTGTATATTTGGAATTCATGTATTATACTGTTATAATGCCGGATTAGTGATCAATCTGGCTCAACTAGACTCGGTCTTGTCCTCAGTAACTTTAAATAGTAAACGGGAGGCAGCGTGCTGCTCTAGGCGATTGGTATTTAAGCAGACCTTGTGTCTCACCTCTCAACTGGAGACTGATCTAGTTGGTCTTATTGATAGCTATCAGCTTATACAAGTAATATTGAATGTCGTAACCTTGCACGTCGTGATACCAGCCCTGATAAGGATCACCAGACGTTGCCAAAGTCAGTCTAAATGCCAAGTAAAGATCAAACCAGTAGACTAGACCAGTTCATTCATTGGCATCATACATATCACCACCTAAGGACGTATGTGGTTTATGATTCATAGAATAATTAGGAGCATTGCTCGCTATTCATTATATTTCTCTGGAGAGGGATGTACAATGAGAACCTGACTACTCCTAGGGAGGGCCATTTGTACATGAATCCAGAGCATTGTTCCTGAGGAGGGATGTACAATGAGAACCTGGCTACGCCTGGGAAAGGACATCTGTATGTGAACTCAGGCAATGTACGTTCATCAAACCGATACGAGACGGTGTCATGCATACGTACATATTGATTGATTATGATGCTTTGATGTGTATTTAAGATATTTAATTATGAAATTTGTTTTATTAATTGTTATATTCACGAACTATTTTACCCACTGAGCGAGTTAAGCTCATTCCTTTGTTATCCAAACTTTCATAAAAAATTAGGGTGGACTGGGTGCAGGTTTATAGGGCCCACATTTTGTACCCTTTGTATTATTCATTGGAGATTTTGGGGAGTATGTTTCCTTGACTATGTCATGTACAAATGAATTCTAAATTAAATGAAATCAGACTTGTATTGAATTGTATTTCTGTTGCGTACTCTGATATGACCATTGTGATAATTTCAAATGCGCACCCCGTCCGCGAGTGCATTGCCGGTTTAGGCGCGTCCGGGCGGGGTGTAACATACACATATATATATATATATATATATTATATTTATTTCGGGTCGGTCCATCGAGCTGAGCTTTCGAACCAGGTTCGAGGGCCGGGCCGACCTATATAATAATCAACCCAGGTTTGGGTTGGACATTTTTTATCAAGCCGGGCCAGACCTATGGCCTCGAGCCAAATTGCCACCCCTAGTCGGGCTATTAAGTAGATCTCGTTCTTGAACCGAGATGGCATCAAGAGGAGCTCTTCGTTCTTGATCCGAGATAGATCTTGATTTTAGTATTACACATGAGGAAAATGCAAGTGAGACTCGAGCAAAAATCCACCTTAACATTCTCTTTACCTAGTGTTGGCACGTGGCATCAACCATCTATGCATTAACCCACCTTTACATTTAGTATTTAATGCATCCTTAAGTCTCTTGCCTTGTTTAAGCAGGTTTTTTGTTCATGTTTTTTTTCTTCTTCTTTATTTTGTACTTATATTTGTAAAAAAAGATCATTCAAGGTAAAAGTGAAATAAAATATATTGGCAAAAAAATTAAATTTTATTCTTTTATGTAACATCTAAAAGTATGCCTCATATGTTTTTATTACAAAATAAAATTGAGGAAATTACATTGATGCATATGACACGCTCTTGAAGAATTTTTTTTTTATCCATACACAATTAAAAATAAAAATAATACATAAATTTCTTTATTTTCATTTTTCTTTATTTACGTTATAAATATTTAAATATTTTCTTTATTTACGTTAAAACAATTTATAAATATTTTTTGATGATGATTTACGTTATAAATAAAACTAAGAAATATTGTTATAAAATTGAAATTAAAAAATTTCTGATAAAATATAGATCTTAAAATAAAAAATAAAATTTGATATTCTATCAATATATTTTATTTTGATTTTTACCTTGAATGATATTTAATTGATAAATAAATGTATAAAATAAAGAAAATAAGAATATATAGGCAAAACCAGCTTAAGAAACCTAAGCCAAATTTTACATAAACCATAAGTACTTTTCCATCCAAATTCACTTTGAAAGAACCTTTTTCTGGGGGGTTGGGGGTGCCAATGTACCTTGGTTGGTAGGGGATCATGCACCTTTGCCAACCCTTCTTGTCTTTCCCCCTTGAATAATTTTGTTCTTGTTATGCCAAAAGGGCCGTGATATAGAATTTCATAAAGAAAAATGATTTGGAACACACTTGCGAAATACACATAGTTAGACATTGCTTTTGGGAGTAATTAAATCGCCTTGAATCATGTGTTAACGTGATTCGAGATGATCCAACAACTCTCATGACAATGTCAACAATGTTTAGTTCTCAAGTGTGTTTCCATGGCACCAACTGTCCAGTGCCTGCCTTGGGCAAGGGCCCAAGGGGCGACCACCCCGGGCCCCTAAATTTGTGGGGCCCCTATATTTGATTTTTTAAATTCTCTTTTTCCTGTTTTTTACTCATTTTTGTTTTTTAGCTAGTTTTTTAATCCAAAGACTTTTACACATTTTTTTTTTGTTTATTCAAAAAATAAAAAATACTCATTGTTCATTGTCTATAATCGCAATTTGTGTCTGTCGAAACCCTAACCAAATGTAATTTTCTCTGCGGGACTTAATGAGACAACGACAACGCTCCGTTGGCATTCTGATGTCCAGCAAGTACTTTCTTCTTCTTATTTTTCTTCTTTTGCCTCTACCAGTCTGCCCTGTCTCACTGCGTGTGCAACTTCTTTCTTTTTCTTCTTCTTTTCTTCGTCTTTTTCTTACTCCTTTTTTTTTTTTTTTCTTTTTTGGTGTTGGCCCAGGTAAGTCCAAGAGGGGGGTGAATTGGACTCAAAAGACAAATAATAATTAATTCAATGGCAAATAGTGAACTGAAAGTAAATAGATGATCACAAGCAATTTATAATGGTTCAGCTATATGCTTACATTCAGTTAGGATTTTCTAAAGTCTACTTACTGATTCTCTTACGGGTGAGAACCAAACCGTTACAAATGTCATTTTTCAGGTTGAAGGCAAACCTATCCTTTTACGGGCTAAGAATGAACCTACAGCCTCTCGATTTATAGGCTAGAGACTACCTATGCTTCTTGATTTATAGGCTAGAGAACTACCTATGCTTCTCGATTTACAAGCTCAAGATAACATATACACTCACTTTCACTGGTAGGAGTAAACCACTATCCTAACTCAAGAATAAACATATTTTTCTGCAGTTGGTGTAACTATAGTTACAAAGCTTGATACAGTTACAAAAATACAAGATTAAAGCACAACTATATCCTATGAACTTTCACTCGAATTCCTCTTTTAGTAATGAATAATATAATATTTAAACGTGCTGAAAAATTCGAGTTAAACAGTTCAAAGATTCCTTTTCAAACAAATTTACAGAAATTATAGAGTATGAGTACATTGAAAATCTTTTGAATAGAAAACAATTTCAAAATACTTTTGAAACTAAAATAGCTCTTTCAGATATTTGACTAACTTTCAAAAGTTTTGACACACTGATTCTTTCTCTGTGTTTTACTGATTTGAAAATCACATATTTATAGACTTGATGTTAAAGTTGTTGCACACTTAGATTTGAAATTTGAATTTGAATGTTTAGTCAAAATGACTCTAATCTTTCACTAAAATGGTAATCTTGATTTATGAAAACATTATGGTTTAATTCAGTATACATGAATGAGGAAAATCATGGAAACCATGGTTCATGTATCTGAAATGTCAGCAACATATATGTCAGTCACCTTTTTAGATTTTTTACAGAGTTGCAGGAGCGTCCTGACGCACACAATGTCAAAAATTAGATTTCAATTGACTTTATTCTATGAGTGCGCTGATGGAATGTCAGCGTCCTGATGCTCAATAGAATATTTAAAATCCAGAACTTGCAAGTAGTGTCTTGACTTTTTAAAACATTTCAAATCCAGAAAGCTATTCGCGTATTGATACACAATCAGCGTCCTGATACAACATCAGGTCAGTTCTGTGAGGATGCTCCCATATGAGTAGCATCCTGACATAACCTAACCCATATGCTTTCAGCGTCCTGATGGAACACTGAGAAAACTAAGTTCTTTCGAGATTTAATACCTTGATAAAAACTCGATTAGAACATGGTAAAACTTTGATAGATTTGAATCAAATTGATCATTAAAAAATTCAACAAAACTAATTGAAAAACCCTTTCAAGATAAATCAATCAAAAACCATTTTCTTGATGAGAACAACATTGAAGATCATGAAAATGATAATCAAATTTTTTTGAGGACTTTTGAGTAAAAGTTCTACATTCTAAATACTTAATCCTCTTGAGACTTGATCTCGATTGCTCTGTCTTTCATGATTTTAGTGCTGATTGATCTTGATCTTTTGATGTTGACTAAAACACTTAAACAAGATCATTAGATGAATAAGATGAGCAGTTTGGAATCATCAAAACACTTGCGTCATGGGGTTCTTTGAGATAACAATTGGTATCAGGTTCTTTTCTTTTACATCCAGCGGCGCTCGGGCTGTCGTTGCTATCGTACGATGCGATTACGACACCCTACCCCTGTGTTTTGTTATTATTTTCTCTTTTCTTCTTTTATAATTCAAACATAGTACTTAATTTTGTATGATTATGTATTTTGATTAGGTACAACAATTTTATCAATAAGGTTAAAGTTGTTGGAATAGTTGACGAACATTAGACATTTTATTGAACATGTTGCTCTTTGATATTTGTATGAGAACGATTTGTGATAATTTTCTATTTGTATTCATTTGTAGCTTTATTACATTGATTTTGTAACTTTTATAGTGTTGATTTTGTAGTTTTAGGTTCTATTAAATATTTATGTTAAATTTGAGACAACTTTTTGTTTGTGTTAATTTTGTTGTTTTATTGTATTTAATTTGTGCTTGTGTTTTTGTATCAATTAATAATTGCACAAATATGTTTATTAAGAAGTATGATTTTGAATGTGAAATAAAAAAAGATTAAAACAATTGAGTCTATCTCAAAAAGGAGCACTAGATAAATTTTTGGTAAAAACTTTGAAATGCATTTTGGATACTTTTGATTTGTTGTAATGTTTTATTTTTTGAAACCTTTGTAAATGTATTTGATTTTGTTTTTTTGTAATGGGTTATTTTGAAGTTAGATATGGTTGTAATATGTTATTTATAAAACTTTTTGTTTATTTATAAAAATATGTAGTTGTAATGTATTCACACTTTTATAAAAATATTTGTTTATTAATGTATAAAAGAGCCCCATTTTATATGCTTCGCACCCGGCCTCCAAATAGTCAGGACTGGCCCAGGTCGAGACTTGCACCAAAATAAAACAAAAGAATAAAAAACCCTAAAAGAGTTTGTATAGCACAAGAAAATTAAATTTGTTTCAAAATGCTAGAAAAATGGTTGCAAAGAGAGTGATTCCTCTTCCACGCTTCGATGCTATTTGCATCATTAAAGACCATCAGTGAAAGAAGTGATATTAGAGCAATATATATTTGTTTATGGGTATCAGAAGAATAGATTCAATTCAATGGAAGAGTGGGAGAAGAGAAGAGACGATGATGGGTAATGGAGGAGAAGAAGAAGGTGGTGGTGGTGGTGGTAAAGCTTGTGAAGATTACGCACAGAAGTACATGATGTTGCACGAAAGGAAAGGGTCATCACCTTTGGCTTCATTCTTCAAATATTTGGTGATACTTTTCATTCTATTTTGGTATGTATATCCTTTTTTTCTCTATGAATCTCTGTAATGAGTACCTCTATTTTGTTGTTTCTTTTCTTGGGTTTCAATCTCTTACTTTGTTTTTTTGTGATTGACATGAAAACTTATTTTCTGGTTGTTTTATTTAATTGTTGGTGAGGCAGAATAAGTTGGTTTTTGGGTTCTCTTGATGTGAGATATACTTGTAGAAACATTGTTGTCTTTCAAAGTAATTCTAAAAGAAAACAAGATAACTGTGGTACAAGTAGGGAAAAATCTGCTTCAAAGCTACATTGTCAATAGACCTTGAGTTTTTTATTTTTTATTTTTTATGATATCATCAGTTTTAACAAATTTATATTCAACTCGAGCAAATATCTGTACACCATCCTTAGGTCAGGCAAGCATGTTTTTATGATTTTTTTTTTGTCCTTATACGACTTTCCCTTTACATTTTAATAAAATACACTAGTCAATGCTTTCGGTGAAGTGGCCTGATGACGTTCGAGAATGAATAGGGGAATCTCAGTGGCTGATAACAGGCAGGTGGATGAGGGGATCTTTCCTCTAGCTTCTACCATTTTGCAATGTCTAAGATCAGATTTTTTGCAACTTGAGACTATTAACCGTAATGAGGATGATCGGGTAGTGTGGAAGCCAACCTCTAATGGCTTATTTACCTACAAATCCGCATGGGATTTGATTAGGAACCGAGCTTCACCGAAGGTGAGGTTTGATTTGGTTTGGTTCAAGGGTCATATCCCTTGGCATAGTATGACCCTTTGGAAAATTTGTTGGGAACGGATGCTCACTGGATCTCGGTTAAGGAGAATTGGGTTGAACATGGATGATGCTTGTGTGTTTTGTTAGGTTGGGAGGGAGAATCAAAATCATCTCTTCTTTGTATGTGCCTTCTTAAACATTGTTTGGAAATCTATTGCCAGAGATTGTTTTCAGGTTGTTGGAAATGTCAATGACTGGAAGTCGATGAGGAAAGTTCTTTCTTGTTTTGAAAGCTCGGAGGAAGGTAGGGTGGTTACAACATTTTCAACAACAATTTATCACCTTTGGTGGGAAAGAAACCAAACGAAGTTCTCACTCAAATCAAGGCCTATTGAGTTTATCCTTAATACTATTAAGGTTAATGTGCAATGTTGTTTGCCCCCTCTTGTCAAAGTGAACTAGCTCTCTTTGGATGCCTCCCATATTTTCAAGGCTTGGCAGGTCAATGTGGAGATCGCTCCCAGCCTATGCAGATTGATAGCTTGGTCCCCCCTTGGCATGGAGAGCTAAAGCTAAACATTAATGGCTCCTTCTCGCCTTCCAGAGGTGGTTTTGGAACGGTGCTACGAGATGATTGTGTTTTGCTTATTGCGGCTGTAGTAGGTTAATTTAAGAGTTCCAGTGTTTTCCATTATGAAGCCATGGCCTTGCTTAAGGGTTTGTGTCACACCCCGCCCGGACGCGCCTAAACCGGCGGTACACTCGCGGACGGGGCGCCCATTTGGAACAATAACAATGGTAACAACAGAGTGCGCAGCGGAAATATATAACATACAGTACAAATCTGATTTCATTTAATTTAGAATATTTTTGTACATAAAATGGTCAAGGGAACATACTCCCCAAAATCCCCAATGAATCATGCAAAAGGGTACAAAATGTGGGCCCCATAACCTGCACCCAGTCCACCCTAATTTCCTGTGAAAGATTGGATAATAATGGAGTGAACTTAACGCGCTCAGTGGGTAAATAGCTCGTGAGTATAGCAATTAATAAAGCATACTTAAATATCAAATATCTTAAATACACATGTGAGCATCATAATCAATCAATATGTATGTATGCATGACACCGTCTCGTATTGGTTTGATGAACGTACATCGCCTGAGTTCACATACAAATGTCCGTCCGAATGTTCTCCCCTGGCGTAGCCAGGTTCTATTGTACGTCTCTCCTCAGGAACGATGCTCTGGATTAATGTACTGATGTCCCTTCCTAGGCATAGCCGGGTTCTCATGTACGTCCCTCTCCAGAGAAATATAATGAATAGCGAGCAATGCTCCTAACTATTCTATGAGTCATAAACCATATACGTCCCTAGGTGGTGATATGTATGATGCCAATGCATGAACTGGTCTAGTCTACTGGTCTGGTCTTTTCTTGACATTTAGACTGATTTTGGCAATGTTTAGTGATCCTTATTAGAGTTGGTATCACGACTTGCAAGGTTAGGACATTCAGTATTACTTGTATGAGCGGATAGCTTTCAATAAGACCAACTAGATCAGTCCCCAGTTGAGAGGTGAGACACAAGGTCTGCTTAAATACCAATCGCCTAGAGCAGCCCGCTGCCTCCCGTTCACTATTTAAAGTTATTGAGGACAAGACCGAGTCTAGTTGAGTCAGATTGACCACAAATCCGACATTATAACGGTATAATACGTGAATTCCAAGTGTACAGGCATAAGTGCGATAGTATAAACATTATATGACATAATGCAGTGTAAATGAACAGTAGATATAATAATGACTAAATGTAAACTTTAATAAAAGTTATAAAACACGCAAACATATGTTTCGTTCCCCAGCTTCAGATAAGAACTTCTTCTTTTAGATCTGGCGTTTTCCTCCTGACAGAAGTTCGTCGCACCGCACCGAGAGTCTCGGACAGATTGTCTCAAAAACTAAAAACTCAGAATGAGTGGAAAGTATAGATTGACCACAAATTCGACATAATAACGGTATAATTCGGGCATGCGCTTGAACGTTCGGGCGTTGCGCCTGAACGTTCGGGCGTTGCCCTGAATTTTTTTTTTTTTTTGTGCAATCCTAGGGTATTACAGTTTGGAACTTTGTAGCCTATTGCTATTGAAACAAATTTTAAACTATTACTCCTAACGGTCTCTGGTAAGATTGAGGAGCCTTGGAGGTTGAGAACCCTCTTTAGGAAAATCAAAGTTGTTCTCAGTTTTTGGAGAAGGTGGACTATCCAACATATTTGGCGTGAAACAAATCACGTAACAGATTTTTGTGCCAATCTTAGTCACACCGATGCAGATCTTGTAATCCTTCCTACTTTCACTCCTCTTCCCCTCTAGGATCTTCTTAGGAAATATGTTGTGGGGTTCCAGTATTAACTTGTGTAATTTCTTTGTTCTATTTCCTAGCCTTGTTGGGTTGCTTGCTTGCTATTTGTTGTTCCCTTTTTCTGGTTTCTTTTTTTTAAGATAATTACCTCTTTCCCAAAAAAAAAAATGCACTACTGTGTGAAGACCTTTTTGTTGGAAAAAATTGATAAGAAAATCCTATTTTGAAATGAATGGAAAATTGGGAAGATGGAAAGGTATATTAAATGGGTGTGTCCATTCACATAACACCTATTCATTCAAAAGGATGTGACCTTTTTAATGGTTTTTATTATCATGTATAAATATGTCCATAGGAAAATGACTCTTCCCAATAGTGTCTCTTTGATTTGCACCCTTTTGACAAGCATAAATAGTCCCCATTAGGAGTCATTTCATTCATTCAATCATAATATGCATTCTTTATTTTAGTAGTTATGTGTATATGTGTGTGAGAGTACTACACATATGTTGGTTTGTTGTTCTTGTAATTTGGAGTGCTATTGTCACAAGATGTGATCATTATATTCTGGGAGACAATCGTCAATAAATCGTGAGCACCAGGGCGGGATGAGATTGTCTTAAGGACATAGAGTCAAACTTTAGCCTCGAACAATTTACTTTGTAAGTAACGCACTATCCTATCCTACACTTTTCAAGCATCATTTTTCATCAAACATGTTCTAATATACACCAACAATCACATTTTGGAGATTTTATTATATAAAGCACATTTTCATAATGACATTTCAAGGTGGAATGAGAATGGTGATGCTACTCTTATTTTGCTGTTTGTGAAATATTTTTGGTTGTTTTTCAATGTAGGAGATCTTTTCCTGTTGGTTTCCTTTAAGACATAATAGAATAAATAGATACAAAGTGCCCAAAATCGTTAAGAAAAATATTTGGAGGTGTATTGAATGAAGAGTGATGCTAGGGGGACATGGAGGTAAGTCAAGGATATTCTATTGAATGAAACATGTTAGAAATAAAGGTCCTTATACAGACTCAAGCAAGAAAAGTTTGTTATCTTCCAGACACAAAACTAGTAAACTAGACATATATGGAATTACGAAGATCACAATGGAATAAACAACAATGAGTCAAATGATGAATTTGATTAATCTATCAATAATGATGCATTCCAAATACGTGCATCTTTTGATACAAGTAGTGACATTGAGTTGGAGCAGATTATGAATGTGGCCTTAAATCGAACCGATGTGGAGCCTGATCTTGTAAAAAAGGTTGTTGGCGATATACAAGATATTTTTCATGATGATGACAATGATGATGATGATGAAACTATGATTGACTACTGTAGTGATAAAGCAGACTGCACAAATGATGGTGACAACGATAATGATATTGATGCATGACATTGTTGTGGTAATAGTTTATCTTTCTTGATCATTTTGTGATACATTGAGTTTACTTTTTTATTTTGTCTTGTAATTTTCTATAATACTTGTTTAATGTCTTCTTTGTTATATTACAAATATTTAGGCTAAGATGGCACCTAGTACAAAGACAAAATGAAAAACCCTTCATCCTCAAGCTGAGCTTACTCTTGTAGACTCAGCTTTATCAAGCAATTTATTCTTACCTACACATTGTGTTTTTATTTTCTTAATTTTCATATTAGACTATTACAATGCATATATTGTTGATACATTTTGAATACTAGGTACTTCAGATCGACCAAAATGCAATAAAAGTCGTGGGTATAAATTTGAAAAAATTGTTCAAACGACGAGACGAGTTCCATTAAGTATTGACCCCAAATTAGGGAGGCCCATTGGCGAAAAGGCGAGAATGTTTTGTATTGATTTAGGTACAACCCCGTTGAGATATGAAAGTTGGTCAAAAATTTATAGATAGACAAAGAACCCCTTTACAATGAGTACTGGTAAATTGTTATTTAATGTTTTTATTTTTCCAATGTCACCATTTTACGTCATATATATAACATTTACTTTGTTTTTTTTTTTTTTTTGTAGAGAAAATTTGATATGGACATCAGTTTACCCCATGTTCGAAGATATCTTAATGATGCAATGTCTCAAAAGATTTCTTGGTTACGGATTCAAAATTCGGCAGTACATGAAAATGTTTACTTCGATTGAAGAGTGTAAGGAGTGCCTGTATAATGAAATCAAGGACGATGATTGGCCTTGGTTGTGAGAATACTTCAACAGTGATAAGTATAAGGTGTGTAAATATACCACACAGTGAAATACATATATAATTTCCTTTTTAATACGGTTTTTATATTACAAAATGACATATTGTACGCCAAGTGTGCAACCAATTCAAAAAAATTGGGCTAAACAACATTATAATAATCGTACTTCTGGCTTCAGGTCTTTTTTGGATTTTCACGAATTGCATGTGAGTTGGACATATATTATTGCTTTTTCATTTTGTCATATATTTTTTTATTGTATGTTTTTGTTCCTACTAACTATTGAGTCTTATTAGTGTGATTCTGTGACTAAAGAGGAATTATCAAGAATTGGGTTGTTTCGAATCACTCGCTACAATGTACAAGAGGCCAAGTGGATCAACAAAGAAGCTGAAAGAGATTATGTAAGTTTTATTTAATATATTAATTAAGTAAAATTTGGTTTTGCAAAAGACATGAAATTTTGTATTCATTCGATGTATAATATTCTTGAAAGATGAAGTGCTAGAGCTTATAGAACAACAATTGCAGATACAATCTAAAGGTGGAGAAGGATTAAAACTAATGAATGACGATGAAATAGTTGAAAAGATTGAGTTTATTTAGATTTACTATATTAGTTATTGTTACACATTTCCTATAATACCCCTGGTTTACAAGAATAAAAATAAAAAATGGATTGTACCCGAACGTTCGGGCAGGCCTTTTTCCTATAAAAGGGGACCCCCTCCCCCTCATTTCTCACACCAACCTCTCCACCTCTTTCCTCACTCCTTTGGCACTCTCTCTCCCTCTTTTGAGGCTCTCTCTTTCTCTTTTGAGACTCTCCCTCTTAGAGACTCTCCACTGGTAGGGTGCAGAGCCATTGCTAGGCAAAGAGCGCAGAACATCAAGTGTTCAATTTAAAGGTAGGAACGAAACATAGGTTTGTGTGTCTTATGAATTTTCATAAAGTTTTCATTCATTTATCATTATGTCTATTTTTCACTTACACTGCATTATTGTGTATAATGTTCATACATGTCATACATATGCTTTAATAATTAGAGTCCACGTATTACACAGTGTAATACCTTGTATTTCACAAAAAAAAATTAAAAAAAATAAAAAATAACTATTTGGGCAACGCTAGAACGTTCAGGCGCATGACAGAATACCCTGTATTTCACAAAAAAAAAACTATTTGGGCAACGCCAGAACGTTCAGGCGCATGACAGAATGTTCAGGCGCAATACATGCCCGAACGTTCAGGCGCATGCCAGAACGTTCAGGCTCATGCAAGAACGTTCGCCGAATTAGTGGTCAATTTGGCTAAACCAGAATTAGTCTTGTCCTTAGTAACTTTGAATAGTGAACGGGAGGCAGCTTGCTGCTCTATAAGACTTAGTATTTAAGTAGGACCTCGTGTTCCCACCTCTCGACCTGCAGACTGGTCTAGTTGGTCCCTTTAAAAGCTATCGGCTTGCATAAATGATATTGGACATCCTAAAAATGCACATGGTGATGCCGACCCTGATAAGCATCACCAGACGCTGCCAAATCCTGTCTAATATTAGTAAAGACTGGACCCGCACATGCATAGTCATCATACATGAAATAAGAACCACCTAGGGACGCAAGTGGTCTGTGATTTATTACGTATTTATTGGTGCAACTGTGCCCACTATTATTGATGTTTCCCCTAGAGATGGACGTACAATGTGAACCTAGGATTATTTGGAGATGGACATTTGTACGTGAACCTAGGGCGATGAATGGTCACAGAGCTATTACAAGACGGTGTTATGCATACATTATTGTTAAGCCACGTTGTACTGTTTATGATGCTATGTTGTGTATATGAGATGTATGATTATGATGTCTTCTTTATTAATTTCCATATTCACGAACTATTTTACCCACTGGGCAATAGCTCAATCCCGTTGCTAACCATTTTACAGAAGTCTAGGTTGGATTGGGCGGAGGTGTTTGGGCCCTCATTTTGTACTCCCTTTCTTATTTGTTCAAATAGTTAGGGAGATTTTTGCGAGGATGTTCCCTCATTATTGGTGGTCCCAGATTGCCTGCATTCTGTACAAAATACATTCTAAAATTAATGAAAATAGACTTGTATTTGAATTGTGTACCTGCGCACTCAATAATTGTCATAATGATTTCACACCCCGCTTGTGAGTGTACCGCCGATTTAGGCATGTCCGGGCGGGGTGTGACATTTAATGGTATCAGAGCGAAAGGTCCACGACCCGGCCAAAGCCATCACTTAGGAGGAATATATATATATATATATATAGTTAAGATTTATATATATATATATACATATAATTTGTTGCTAATGAGAAATTTAGATGAAATGCTGGCATAAACATCAAGAGAAAATTAGAAAATATTGTCCAACGGACAAAACATAAATCTTAAAAATTTCAGGAATATATTTTTGTGCACTTTACAAATTTTATCTTTCTTTCAAAAAGAAATGACCACTAGTGAAGGAACAACTTTCGGCAGTCGGGAACAAGTTTCCTCAAGACTAACAGACTTCACAATCAGAAGGTTGTTTTAATGAGGAACATAGACATGAGGAACCCTCGCTTGCGCCCACTCCTTCACAACAAGCTCGCGAAGCTAGGGTGGCTAAACATAACTGATGTTGAAGGTTATGCCTCTCTCAACTTGGTCAGGTTGTTTTACGACGACATTAGTATTGCAGGACTTCAAGAGGACTGAAAAAGCCCTATCTTGGAGACACAGGTCAGGGGAGTGACAATACCTGTTAACGTTGAAGCTATTGCTCATGTCATACCCCGGTTTAGACAAAAAAAAAACAAAATCGGGCTTTCTCGAACGTTCGAGCATTCATTTTTCAATGAAAAGGCCCTTCCCCCCTCCCCCCCCCCATTTTCAAACCTCAACTCACTCTTCTCTCTTGCCCTCTTTGGTTGGTTCATCACTCTCATTGTGATTTTCTCTCTCCTCTTTTTGAGACTATCTTCGCAAGGTGGTTCTGCTCGAAAAAAGCTCCAGTTCTGGAAAGAAGTTTTATCTCAAGGTAGGGAACGAAACATAGGTTTGCGTATCTTATGACTTTTATTAAAGTTATTTGCACTTCATGTATTACACTATTACTACACAGGAATAGTGGTCAATTTGACTCAACCAGGCTTAGTTTTGTTCTCAGTAACTTTGAATAGTGAACGATAGGCAGCTTGCTGCTCTAAAAGACGTGATATTTAAGCGGACCTTGTGTCCCACCTCTCAATTGGAGACTGGTTTGGTTGGTCTTATTTGAAAGCTATATGCTTGTACAGGTGATACTGGACATCCTAATAATGCACGTAGTGATGCTGACCATGACAAGTATCACCATACGTTGCCAAATCCTGTATAATATTAGTAAAGACCGGATTTGCTCATGCATAGTCTTCATACATAACTACCTAGGGACGTAAGTGGTTTGTGATCCACAAAATAGTTATTGGAGCAATGCTTACTATTTTGATTTATGGAATAGTTATTGGAGCAATGCTCACTATTCTTGATGTTTCCCTTGGAAAGAGACGTACAATGTGAATCCTGGATTACCTAGAGATGGACATTTGTACGTGAATCCAGGGCTATGTACGATCACAAAACCATTACGAGACGGTGTCATGCATTCATACATGTTGTATTGTTTATGATGCTATGTTGTGCATATGTGATGTTTGATTATGAAGTCTTCTTTATTAATTGTCGTATTCACGAACTATTTTACCCACTGGGCAATAGCTCACCCCGTTGTTAACCATTTTTACAGGAGACTAGGGTGGATTGGGTGGAGGTTTTTGGGCCCACATTTTGTACCCCTTGTTATTTATAGGGAGATTTTGGGAGGAGGTTCCCTCAATTATATTTTGTACAAAAATACATTCTGAAATCAATGAAATCATATCTGTACTCAATTGTGTACTTGCGCCCCGCCTGTGAGTGTTCTGCCGGTTTAGGAGCGTCCAGGCAGGGTGTGACAGCTCGACTAATAACAATCCCAATAGGAACCAAGATCATAGATCCACATGAATCCCAGGACGTTGTGGAGATCGCAAAATCAAAAGAACAACTATTTACCTCCCTCACTCTGAAGGCATACACTAATAAAAATATACGCCCGCCTCCCGAATATACTCCTAAGACCAAACCTTGCAGGCCTTGGGAGGATTGTCGTTGATAATATCCTGCCCGAAGTGGTGAGTAGGAGCATGATGAAAAGGGATCAACTCCTTGTCTTATATTGCCTAGACAAGGGAACTTCAGTCTCCCTACCCCACATCATCGTTCAGCAAATGGCCAGAGTAACCCAAAATCCTACCCAAAAAGAATACCTCGACTATAGAGCTTTAATCATGAAGTTGCTAGCCGAGGCAAACCTCAATACTTTCAATGAATTCTCTATACCAATCCCAAAAATGGTTTCACTGGCCTCCTATTCCAAAACCTTTAACTTAAAAGGAGGGGTGACCGATGAAGAATTATTTGGCGCCACTTTAGAGGAAAACAACGACAAGGCTAGGGGAGACACAGTCAGTAGTCAACGAAGAAGTCGACGCAAGATTCCTACCAACCCAATGGAGCAAGATAGAGGACTGAGAGAGATCCAGACTCAAACAATGAACAACCAAATCAACACTGGGTCACAAAATATAAAATCTTTAAAAACAAATAAGGAAATTTTGACCAACCAATGCAGATCTAGACGGACGGGGAGTTCTGGTAAATCCACATTTCTGGAACCCCCTGGCCCAAGGGAAGATGACTTCTCAAGGGATTCCGATTCAGGAAGTGCCCTACCAACCAACTCCACAGTTCCCTATGAACCAACCACCTCAAAATTGGGCTGCACCAAACTTCGAAAGACAGGATACCTCGATGAGTCCACTTTTTCAAGACTTTCCGACTCAAGCAAATCCAACCTTCCCAGAAGTTTCAGTTAGGGGAACCTCATATAATCAAACCAACTACCCTCCGCCAATGGGTCAGCCAACTAGCCAACAATTTTCAACAATGCCCACAGCCTACCCACTATCAATGGGACAACCGACTTACCTTTCCCCTAGGGGACAACCAGCTAACCAAGATGATCGATTTCAAACTATTATGTCATGTTTTTTTGAAATGCGTCATGAGTTTAGAACTATGAAAGACATAATTCAAGTCTTAAAAGAACAACATTACGCCTCTCAGCCTTCTTCTAGTGGTCACTCAGCGACTAGTAAAAGAACTGGGCGGAACAGTAGGCAGGGAAATAAAAAAAAATATTTACTAGCATTGTAATATTTTTTTTAATATTTTTTTGTGAATGAAATGTTTTCTTTATTTGAGACTATGTTTGGTGGGCTGACTTACAACCATTATTTTCTTTCATATCGCTAACTTTGTAGTGGTATGAGACACAACAAAAATTGGTAGATACCAAATAAAACTTTGGAAGTAAGAAAACCCACTACCTTGTGTGGAAAATCATCTGAGAAAGTTGAATCACTAAGTTTACACAGTATGGGACGAGTAAACTTGGATGATACTATTAGTAAAGTCCTCTCCAACCGATGTTTTTTTTAGAGACCGTGTTCATGCAGCTTAACTTGGTTGTACCCCTTATTACCAAATTCATGTGGTATGAGACACATGAATTCAGATAATAATCGAAAAGGCTAAGGAAAGGAGTTTTAACACAAAAATGCGATAGAACGCTAGACTAGGGCACTTGCCGAGGCTAGTCTCAAAATTTATATGACTCGTATGGATTTTCAAAAAGGTAAGTATGTTCATAAGACCAGAAACAAAATATTTGAAATACTTTCAAGACTTTATACTTATTATACAAACACTCCAACCTTGTTTTATCTCTTGGCCAAACATATGAGGCACATGAGATTCTTTGATTCCTCACCAAAACCTTACACCATACCTAGAAAAATAGGTGGTTTTATAATTGCAGAACTCTCGTACTTATGAATTGCTGAGAATATCATATCACTATACTTGGCTACATTTTCTAAAGCGGAGTTCTATTTTTTTCTCCTTGCCAGTGAGAAAAATGCAACCAAGGAAAAGAGGAAGGCCATGCATAGTCCCAACAGAGGAGGCACCTATAGTCTGGAACCGCTGCCTTCGAGGACAGAGCAAGCAGCACACGACACTGTCACCACTTCTGGACATGCAGTGCCACCTCAACCTACACCCTTTGTCGTGCTTTCAGGCATGAAACACTTTTTTGCTGGATTCATCGAGGCGATGAAAATAACTATACAAACAGCCGTCCGTGAAATTGTGGCCAATCAGGTGATCACCGTCCAAGCACCTGTTTGATCTGGGTCGAACAGCCAAACCAACCAGATCACGAAATATAAAAGGTTACAGCCCCTTACATTTTCTGCCACCATTGATGCGGATGAAGAGCAAAAATGGCTTGATGAGTCAAAAAACGCTCCTGAGGCTATGGGAGTCGATGTGGGTCAAAAAATTTCGCTAGCTTCCTACCAACTTATTGGTGAAACTAACACTTGGTGGATAACGGTGAAGGAATACCAAAGGGTCAATGTAACAGACATGACTTGGCTGGAATTCGAGTCACTGTCTATTGGCGAGTACTTCTCTGACGTAATGAAGTGGCAAATATGCCAGGAGTTTGCCAAGTTTTACCAGGGCAGCATGACAGTCCGAGAATATGCTGTCAGGTTCAAAGAACTATTGATCTTCTCTTTCTCTACCATCTCAATGGAGCGAGATAAGGTTGAGAAATTTTATAGCGGCCTTCGTCTAGACATTCGACAGGCCTTGTCAATCTTGGAGCTCAAGAATTACAGGGAGCTAGTCAATATGGCCATGAACTTTGAGCAGGAAAAAATAGAGCAAAAACAAAGAAAGAATAGACAAAAATAGGTGGCAAATTTTGCCTAGCAGGGCAACAGGAAGAAGCCCTATCATAATCCAAACCCAGCTCCCCGTGCAAAAGCAAGAGGCCACTATACCTGCGGCTCAAACTTTTAACCTTGGCCAACAGGGTTTTCAAAATCAGAACAGAGGAGGCCGCAATAGCATGAGCGGTCGTCACAATGGCAATGGCAAAGGTGGTGGCCAACAACACCATAATCAACATGGCCAGCAGAACCATCAAGCGCCTAACCATCAGAGGTTGAATTGTTACAATTGCGGCCAACAGGCTATCGTAAAAAGGCTCTGTCCACACCTTCCACAACTGCAACAACCAGTTCCTGCAATCCCAGTTCAACAAGCCCCACCTGTTGCAAACGCCCAACCTAAGCAGAACTACCAAAATCAGGAACAAAGGCAACAAGGAAGAGCCTATGTTGTGGCCCAGCAACCTCTTCCAGATGATAATAATGTGGTGGAAGGTACATTTCTCTTGTTCAATACAATGGTACATGTATTATTTGATTCAGGTTCCATGTATTCTTTTATATCTTCTACATTGGTAGCACAATTAGGCTTGAAACTTGAACCAACAAACTTCACTATCTATGTCTCAACACCAATAGGACCTGGTATTGACATTAACGAGAAATGTTCTAGATGTGAACTTAGAATGTCAGGACAAATAATCCCTACAGTTCTCCTGGTCATGGATATAGAAGACATTGACATCATTCTCGGCATGGATTGCCTGACGTCGTTAAATGCTAAGATCGATTGTCTAACGAAGCAAGTCCTAATAACCTTACCTACCGGAGAAAAAGTCAAGATCCAAGGCACTCGAAAATAGATTCATAGCTCAACTGTCTCACTCTCAAAGCAAAACTCTAATTTCTATTCATCAGTAACGACAATGAGCCACCACCACTATACCCTCTCGATGTGCATGACATCGAAGTCATATATGAATTCCAAATGATATTTCTAAACAGCCTTCGTGGCTTACCCTCGATTTAGAAATTCGACTTTGAAATCAAATTGGTACCAGGAACCGAACCCATTTCAATTCGACTATACAAAATGTCCAACATCGAGCTGGTTGAGTTGGATAAACAACTGACAGAGTTGGAGAGTGCAGGCTTCATCAGAAAAAGTTCATCACCCTGGGGCGCTCCAGTTCTGTTCGTTCGAAAAAAATAATGGTTCGTTTCGACTTTGGATCTACTATTGCAAGTTGAATAACGCAACCATCAAGAATAGATACCCATGGCGCAGGATCGATGACTTGTTCGACCAACTCAAAAATGCCAAATACTTCTCTAAGATTATTTATGATCCGACTATCATCAACTCCGGATCAGAGAGACGGACGTCAATAAAACAGATTTCAGAACTCGGTATGGTCATTACGAGTTCCTGGTCATGCCATTCGGTCTAACTAACGCACTTGCAACGTTCATGGATCTGATGAATCGTATCTTCATACCGTATTTAGATCCATTTGTGGTGGTCTTTGTAGATGATATATTGGTGTATTCACCAACAGTGGAAGATCATAAGACACACCTAAGGATTGTCCTCCAGACCTTAAGACACCACCAGCTACATGCAAAGTTGAGTAAGTGCGAATTTTGAGCAAAGAAAGTTCCATTCCTAGGTCATGTAGTTTCAGGCAATGGCATCGAAGTAGATCATTCATAAGTTGAAGCGGTATTAAACTGGAAGCAACCTACCAATGTCACTCAAATTCGAAGTTTTCTCAGTTTGGCTGGCTACTACAAATGCTTCATCAATTCTCCAAGATTGCTGAACCTATGACCAAACTCACTCAGAAAGACATACAATTCATCTGGAACACAGCCTGTGAATCGTCATTCTAGGAATTGAAAAAGTGCCTCACGACAGCACCAGTACTAATCACTCCAAGAAATGGAGTTGAATTTTTATTATACACTGACGCCTCTCTCTAAGGCATAGGTGTAGTACTAATGCAACATGGCCAAGTTCTTACATATGCTTCTAAATAACTAAAGATCCATGAGGGTAATTACCCGACGCACAACTTGGAACTCGTATTATCGTATTCGCACTGAAGTTATTGTGTCACTACCTATACGGTGAGCGGTTCGAGGTCTTCTCAAATCACAAAAGCCTCAAGTACATCTAGACTCAGAGATACCAAAACCTACACCAAAAAAGATGGTTGGGATTTTTGAAAGACTACGACTTTCAACTCTAATATCATCCGGGAAAAGCCAATGTTGTGGCTAATACCCTGAGTAAAAAGTCATATGTTGTTGCTTGTACCCTCAACTTCGAAAAGGGGAAGTTGGCTACAGAGGTGGAGAATTACAACTTACAGCTCATTGAGGAGGGTGAAAAATCACGACTCTCCTAATTAATGGCTAACTCTGAGCTTATTCAAAAAATCTCAGCCGCCCAAGCTAACGATCTCATGTTAATGGAGAAAAGAGAACCCATCCTTAGCGGACAGGACTTTCCCCACTGGCCGGTCTCCGAAGATGGGGCAGTTTTCTACAGGAAAAATTTGTGCCTACCGAACGACCCTGAAGTTCTAAAAGAAGTGCTCAGCAAAATGCATTGCTCGAGATTCACTATGCATCCTGGGGGAGACAAAATGTACAAAGATGTCAAGCGACAATTTTGGTTCTCTGAAATGAAGAATGCTATTGCAGACTATGTTGTCCGATGTCTTGTTTGCCAACAAGTAAAGGGGGAACGCAGACTTCCTTCCGACCTTCTCCAACCTTTACTTCTTGGAGAATGGAAGTGGGAAAACATAGCAATGGACTTTGTTACTGCCTTACCTTGAAATAATAAAGGGTAGCATGCAATTTGGGTTATCATTGACTGACTTACAAAATCTGCACATTTTTTACCAATAAAGTTTATGCATAACCCCGACAAGCTAGCCGAATTGTATGAAAAAGAGATCGTATACCTCCATGGCATACCACTCACGATCGTCTCTGATCGAGACACTCGATTCACATCAAAATTTTGGCAAAGCTTCCAGAGTAGAATGAGCTCCAAGATTACCATGAGCAGAACTTTTCACCCACAGACAGACAGGCAGTCAGAGCGTTTGATCCAGATTTTAGAGGACATGTTACGATGTTGCATACTGCACTTTCACGATGGATAGGTTAAACACCTACATTTGGTTGAATTCGCATACAACAACAGCTAACAATCCAGTATTGGCATGGCACCATAAGAGGTTCTCTATGGTCGCCCTTACAGATAACAGGTATGCTGGTTAGACATGGCAGATCGATCGCAATTGAAGCCAGAACTAATTCAAGACACTTTTGAGAAGATCAGATTAGTAAAGGAGCAACTTCGTGTGGCACAAAGTTGACAAAAGAGCTACGCCGACAAGCGGAGACATCCTCTAGAGTTTGAGAATGAGGACTATGTTTTTTCTAAAAGTTCAGCCTACAAGAGGTGTCAAACGCTTCGGGATCAAAGGAAAGCTCTCTCCAAGATATATATGCCCACTTAGCAAACTAGCCTATCAATTATCCCTTCCCTCATCTGTGTCCAAATTTCATGATATTTTCCATGTATCCATGCTTCGAAAGTATCATCCTGATCCTTCACATATCGTCCCTCTGGTCAAAGTTCACATTGAAAAAGGAAACAAATATCAGGAAAGAGCGATACAAATTCTGGATAGGAAAATTCAAGAACTTAGACGACGTAGTATTCAACTTGTAAAAGTGCTTTGGGATCACCACAAAATAAAGGAAGCAACTTGGGAACTTGAAGATAAAATCAAACAAAGATACCCTGAATTGTTCGAACAATAATTGATGTTGTGATATATTGTATTTTTCACTTATCAATGAAATTATTCTTGTACAACTATAATTGTGTCAACATCTAATCTCATTACACAAAATACAGATGTCTACTGATAGCACAAACAAGAGTAGAAAACCATACACACCATGAACTTTTTGGCAACCTCGGGGGAGCCCTTCAAGTCAAGAAGCAACCCACAACTTCTATACATCACTAGCTCCCTCGCCTCAGCGACTGCGAACCCCTTCGCCAGAACGTATATGGTTATATAGTGATAAAATTGCCCCAAACAATGTAGGCCCCTCGTCCTGGCAGGATCTCCTACCAAAACTACCAGGCGGATAAATTCGAGCAACAACACGTAAAAGCATTCCACCACTCAATCTACTGCCTTTAAAACCAACAACTCACACTGCCCTACACCACCATACGTCAGGCAAATGTTGAAACCTTCTGCGGAGGAATCTGATTCCATTTGCTCTCCATTGTTTGATGATGTCGAGGATTCCATAGGCCAGAGTATAATTCAGGGGCCTTACCAGCAATACCATGATCTAATGAAAGATGACCAAGGCAATAAATCTCATGAAGACAGCAATCATGACTACATGGACTGAAATTTCGAGGGCAAAATTATTTTAAGGGGGTAGAGTGTAATACCCCTGGTTTACACAAAAAAAAAATGGACAGTACACGAATGTTCGGGCAGGCATTTTTCCTATAAAAGGGGACCCCCTCCCCCTCATTTCTCACACCAACCTCTCCACCTCTCTCCTCACTCCTTGGGCACTCTCTCTCCCTCTTTTGAGGCACTCTCTCTCTCTTTTGAGACTCTCTCTCTTAGAGACTTTCCACTAGTACAGTGTGGAGCTGCTTCTCAGTATAGAACGCAGAACATCAAGTGTTCAATTTGAAGGTGGGAACGAAGCATAGGTTTGCATGTCTTATGACTTTTCATAAATTTTTCATTCATTTATCATTATGTCTATTATTCTCTTACACTGCATTATTGTGTATAATGTTTATACATCTCATACTTATACCTTAATATTTGGAGTCCACGTATTACACTGTTACTACGCCGGATTAGTGCTCAATTTGACTAAACCAGACTTAATCTTGTCCCCAGTAACTTTGAATAGTGAATGGGAGGCAGCTTGCTGCTCTAGAAGACTTGGTATTTAAGCAGGACCTCGTGTTCCCACCTCTCGACTTAGAAACTGGTCTTGTTGGTCTCTTTGAAAGCTATTTGCTTGTATAAATGATGTTGGGCATCCTAACAATGCACGTGGTGATGCCGACCCTGACAAGCATCACCAGGCGTTGCCAAATCCTATCTAATATTAGTAAAGACCGGACCCGCACATGCACTGTAACACCCCGTAGTTTTAATTAAATACATACGTTGAATTACACGTATATCAAGATATATAATACACGTATTTTATACGTAAGAGGTAAATATATGCGTATATGAAAATACATGTTAGATTTAAGGGGTATTAGTAAATAAGTAAAATTATTAAATGAAGATGATACGTATGGGATCATGTTATATGGGTGCTTACAAGTTAAAAAAAAATGGAGTTGAATTAAATTGATTAATTTATGGGGTTGGTTAATTAAATATGTGGATTGAAGTATGATTTAATGAATGAAAGTTAAATATTAAAATGGGGAAGTTGCTTTATTAAGTTAGATGTGGAGCATTGGATCATTTTTATATAAAATATCATCTCTCTCGTTTTTCTAATCTCTCTCAAACGTTTATAACAAAAAAAGGGGGGGAAAGGAGTTGTTGAACGAAAGAAAGAAAAAAAGAAAAGAGAGAGAAGAAAGACGAACGACGAAGAAAGGAAGAGAGGAAAAAGAGGGAGAACGCAGGATTTGTGCGAAATTGAGATCCGTGGTAAGTGATTTTCATTCTATTTCTTCGTGAAATTAATATCTAAGCTAGATGTAACGATTCTAGCGAAGTAATTTTAGTTATGGGAGTTGTTTTACAGTGTTTTCAAAATTGGGGATTTTACCCAACTTGGATGAAAATTTGTTCGAAAGGTGGAAAAACACTCCCTAGACTGTAGGAGCCCCGAATATGTGGTTCGATTGCAATTATGTGTTCATTTGGAATTTTTATAGCAGTTAGAAGTTTGTTGAAAGTTAGAGTTATATTAGAAACCTTTCGAATCATATTAAAACCCGATGAAACTCCAGTTGAAGGCTATAGAATGATAGAATGAAGTGTTGTGAAACCATCAATGCTAATTTCATGATTTTTGGAGACCGTTTGACAATTTTAGTAAAAATTTACATATTTTCAATGAATAGTGATGACGTGAACAGTACTATAAATAGTATTATGATTATATCAGGTGAATAAAATGGAATTGGACTCCAGTTAAACTTCAGTTTGAGATCATAGAATTGTAGAGAACTGAATTCTGGACGTTTCGATACTGAGATCGTGATTTTTGGATATGATTTGATATTTTTAGTAACTAAATATATGATTTTGGTGAGAAAATTTACTTTTGTGACCTTCGCGAACATGTAAAACCTCAGTAAAATACCTGTTGAAGGTAGTAAAATGGTAGAATGATTGTTTTTACACGTGTCGATGTGAACAAAATAATTTTAGGAATGTTCTAGATTTTTAATAAAATTGATATATGTTCCCGTAGAAAAATAAACTGAGAATTAGTGAAAATATGAATTGGAACTCTATTTTCACTGTTCTTTCTTGTGAAAATATCTAGATTGACCACGGAAACGAGATAGTAGTTTCTTCAACTGCTTATGAGTCCTAAATGGAGTTGGAATCTAAATTCACAGATATAATATTTTTCAGGTGGATCTTTATTATTAGTGATTTGAAGTGAGTTGAAAAATTGAATATGTAAATAGATATGAATAAATAAAATTGAATTATGGAGTGGTTGTGACAGGTTGAGTTAGTTGGATTTAAATTGGAGCTGGACTCGAAAGCGACGATGATTGGGTTTAAGTTGCAAAGTGTTGTACTGTGAGTATATTTTCTTGACTTTGGATCTTGTATGGCATTTAATTTATGTGAAATGTTTAACTGTAAACATGTTATATACGTAAATGCATTGTATTTTATTGATCATTCAAAATGATTTTGGCATTTGGAGTATGCGAGACGTGCGAAGGCAGATCGCATATGTTGTCATTTCGTTAGGAATTAGACCCGGATGAGTGTTATGCGTAACCTCATTGTCAGTAAGCCTGTCCTAACAAGGATTGGAGATCCTTGAAATGACTGTGAATTGGGTAATGAGAGGTTGTGGCTACCTTGTAACTGTCATACAAGGGTTAGACCTGCTCTCTTGCCTTGAAGGAGGGAGATTGTGGATTTCGTGGAAAAGAATGCATTGTTTTCTTGAAAACTCATGAAATTTAGGTTGTTGACATGTATAATATATGCGTTGAATGAAGCATGTGTTTAATAATTGTTTGAAATGATTTTAAATGCCATATTTTCCTAAATGCATATAATGTCCATATCAAGAAATATATTCACTGAGCTGTTGATTGCTCACTCTATTTCCTCCAATATTTCAGGTATCCAGTTGAAGGGAAAAAGAAAAATCCGTGAGAGATAATCACGTGATTGCATTCGTC
This sequence comes from Paratinospora sagittata, assembly GCA_035771175.1. Lineage (NCBI taxonomy): Eukaryota > Viridiplantae > Streptophyta > Magnoliopsida > Ranunculales > Menispermaceae > Paratinospora > Paratinospora sagittata. The sequence goes on from CM069608.1 coordinate 14,914,376, forward strand.
TGATCTATGTATGTCTGCATTGGAGGATATGAGTTACTTTTATTTATTTTGATAAGTATCAGTATCACATACTATATATATAATATCACCTAGATGGGTTGTGTGGTAATGCAAATTATAGTTATACAATGCTTGTGAGGATGTAATGGGATGATCGTAAGTATCTATCATGTGAGAATTTGATGTGTGAATGAATGGAATGAATGGGATGATTATATATATATATATTTGATTTAATTTGTGGTATATCAGGTTTTGTGAAATGTCCATTATATGGGGAAATGCCGCCGAAATTTCTAAAAATTTCGAGCATTATTGTGATGTCAGTTGAAGGCTGACAGTATGTTATTTACTGTATATGAGTATGTATAGTGGATAGTATACTGTGCCGGTCATGACGTCAGCCTACATCAGGGGCGTCGTGACATGCACAACCATCATACATGAAATAAGAACCACCTAGGGACATAAGTGGTCTGTGATCTGTGACGTATTTACTGGTGCAACTCTGCCCACTATTATCGATGTTTCCCCTAGAGATTGACGTACAATGTGAACCCAGGATTACCTGAAGATGGACATTTGTACGTGAACGTAGGGCGATGTACAGTCATAGAGCCATTACGAGATTGTGTTATGCATATATTATTGTTAAGCCACGTTGTACTGTTTATGATGCTATGTTGTGTATATGAGATGTGTTGATTATGATTTCTTTTTTATTAATTGTCATATTCAGGAACTATTTTACCCACTGGGCAATAACTCACTCCCGTTGCTAACCATTTTACAGGAGTCTAGGGTGGATTGGGCGGAGGTGTTTGGGCCCTCATTTTGTACTGCCTTTCTTATTTTTTCAAATAGTTAGGGAGATTTTTGGGAGAATATTCCCTCATTATTGGCGGTCCCAGACCTCCTACATTCTGTGCAAAATACATTATGAAATTAATGAAAACAGACTTGTATTTGAATTATGTACCTGCACACTCGATAACTGTCATAATGAATTCACACCCCGCCTATGAGTGTACCGCTGATTTAGGCGCGTCGGGGTGGGGTGTGATATTTCCATTATTTAATATGAATTTAATTTTGTTTTCCTTGAATGTAAGGTCTACGACAACAAATCAGGCTACATTAGAGGGCGAAGATATGGTCCCAAGCCACTCAGCAAAGGTTTGAGATATTCATTACCAATGGAGCCTTCCGTTGATGTTACCAAGATATTAGAGGAAACTGACTAGCTCCTTAAGAAAGTGCAAGAAGAGAATGCTGACTTCAAGGCTTGTTTTAAGGAAGTACAAGAAGAGAATGATGACTTCAAAACTCGTTTTAAGGATGTTGAAGTAACACTTGCACGCATAACGTGCATGTCGATGCCTGTTTTTACAGATGACAAAACTCAGCCACCATCATCATCTCAATGAGGTGAGTTCATTTTACATATTATCTTAGTTAAGTACATGCTCAACTCAATACTTTTTGCATTAGTAAGCTCATTGTATAAGATAATATGTAACTAATACACCAACCAACAAGTGTTTCTCTTTATTTTTAATGATAAACAACGCATTATTGACTTTACTCCATTCAAATTAACAGAAAAATCACATTCTATGTTGCAGGTTATCAAGTGAGGTACGAGTAAAATGGGATAAAACTTAGAAGAGCAAGTCAACTCAATTTCTCATTTACGCTTGGATTTCCTATATATAATAGATCAATTATGTTCATGTCTACATTTTGAATTTAGTTAAATGGATTGTTAAATTTTGAAATTCAATTACAAAAGACTGAAAAATGTTATGGATCTAGTTTATAATATAATGATTTTGTGGGATTGATATGGTTAAGTAGTTGATATTTTGAATTAATGTAAAGTTTTATATGAATTTTTTTTTATTTACAACTTGTAAAAAATGATATTTTCATCAGTAAATTGATGAGATATAATATTGTATTGTTGAAAGTTCAAACAAATTTAATTAAAAAATAAATTTATTAGTGGTAATTTGGTATTGGCCATAAGATTTTTGCCAAAACCTTTTTTGTCGCCAAACATATGATTTAGCGACGACAACCTTTGTCTATAAATCATAAGAAATAAAATCGGTCCACTCATTAGCGACAATTTCATTCATCACTAAAACATAGAATGAGCTACAATATATATTTTGTCGCCAATAACTAATTATTGCCATTTTTTAATTTAATGCAATAAAATTAGTACGTTTCAAATGACAATTATTTACATTGCTAATAATAGTCTTTAACGACAAACTTATATTTTTCCGCCAAAATTAGGATTTAGCTACGACATGCATTTGTCGCACATGCTAAGAAAATAAAATCATATTGCTTATTAGTGAGAATTTAGTTCGTCGCTAGAGCATTGAATCCACAAAATATATTTTTGTCACGAATAATTAACTATGGCCATTTTTTGAATTTAATGCAACAAAGTTTTTACCTTGCAAATGACAATTATTTACGACACTAATAATAGTCTTTTACGACAAACATACCTTTCTTCGCCAAAATTAAGATTTAGCTACGACATGCATTTGTCTCCCATGCTAAGAAAATTTGTAATACCCTAGGTTTGCACAAAAAAAAAATTTGAACTTTAGGCGCACGCCCGAACCTTCTGGCACCTTTTTATCCTATTTAAGGAACGCCCCCACCCCCCTCCTCATTTCTCACACCAAAATCACTTCTCCTTTGTATTTTTGTTATCTCTCACACTCATCTTGAGTTTTTGTTTTCTCTTTTGAGACTCTCTTTTCGAGACTCTCTTCGAGGTGCAACGTGGTTCTGCTCGGGGGCAGGCACCAGTTCGAGAGAGGAGTTTTTATCTGAAGGTGGTGAACGAAACATAGGTTTACGTGTCTTATAACTTTTATTAAAGTTTACATTCATTTATCATTATGTCTACTATTCATTTACACTGCATTATTGTGTATAATGTTTATACTTGTCATACTTATGCCTGTATATTTGGAGTTCATGTATTACATTGTTGCTATACTGGATTAGTGGCCAATCTGGCTCAACCAGACTCAGTCTTGTCCTCAGTAACTTTAAATAGTGAACGGGAGGCAGTGTGCTACTCTAGACGATTGGTATTTAAGTAGACCTCGTGTCTCACCTCTCAAACTGGAGACTGATCTAGTTTGTCTTATTTGAAAGCTATTAGCTTGTACAAGTAATATTACATGTTCTAACCTTGCACGTAGTGATACCGACCCTGATAAGGATCACCAAACGTTGCCAAATCTTGTATAATGTTAAGTAAAAACCGGACCTGTTCATGCATTGGCATCATACATAAGCACCACCTAGGGACGTATGTGGTTTATGATTCATAGAATAGTTAGAAGCAATGCTCACTATTCATTACATTTCTCTGGAGAGGGACGTACAATGAGAACCCGGCTACTCCTAGGGAGGGACATCTGTACGTGAATCCAGAGCGATGTTCCTGAGGAGAGACGTACAATGAGAACCCGGCTACTCCTGGGGAGGGACATTTGTACGTGAACTCAGACGACATACAATCATGGAACCAATACGAGATGGTGTCATGCATACATACATGTTGTATTGATTATGATGCTCTGATGTGTCTTTATGATATTTGATTATGAAGTTTGCTTTATTAATTGTTATATTCACGAACTATTTTACCCACTGAGCGTGTAGCTCACCCCGTTGTTATCCAATTTTTTACAGGAGATTAGGGTGGACTGGGTGCAGGTTTTTAGGCCTCGTTTTTGTACCCTTTGTATTATTCATTGGAAATTTTGGAAAGATGTTCCCTTAACTATTTCAAGTACAAATATATTCTAAAATTAATGAAATCAGACTTGTACTTAATCGTGTTTTCACGCACTCCGTTATTATTATAATGCATTCGCACCCCGTCCGTAAGTGTTCCGTCGGTTTAGGCGCGTCCGGGCGGGGTGTAACAAAATAAAATCATACTGCTCATTGGCGACAATTTAGTTTGTCGTTAAAGTATTAAATAGACAACGTATTACATTTTTGTCGCTAATGAGTCAATATAGTCATCCTTTTTTGGACTTAATGTGACAAAACTTTGCGTCGTAAATGACAATTATTTTCGTCGCTAATAACTAGTATTTAGTGACGAGTTCATTGTTCGTCGCGAAATGATATCCGTCACGGTAGCTAGGCGACAAAAAAGGGACGAACTTAAGGTCGTTGCCAATGATTGTTAACGGCGAAATATTAATTTTTGGCTACGAAATAGTTTGTAGCTAAATAGCCTTTCTGGTAGTGTGGTCATATTATTTGAGTTAGGGAGGTATTCTTAGAGTTGTGACTTCTTCTAACATGTGTAGAAAAGAAGTAAAAGTAGGGAAAAATCATGAAAATAGTTGATTTTGGGGTAGGGATGGAACAAGCACCAATTTGATGTATATTCATGTTTGGAGCAATGTGCTTGAAAGGAAGTGTGGTTTGAGTTTGGGAAGGCTTTACAGAGTTGTTGATTTTATTAAAATATAAATTTGTTGTCAAAACATGCACGCTTCATTTAAGGATGGTGTACAATATAGCTTTAAATCACATTTTTGAGAATCAAATTCTAAAAGTTGCATTTTTAAAGTTTTTACTCTTCTAATGTTCATATTTTCAAATTTTCTCTTTATATAAAACATTTCTTTTGTGTATATATGATAGTAACAAAGACTTATACAACCTGAGCAACATTACTTGGCTGCAAAAACACACTAAAAAAGAAATTTATTATTCTCACAAAAATGCAAGTTTTGTGGTGTATTTAATTTGTCTATGTTGCTAAAAAAATGTATTTAATTTTTCTATAATACTAGAGCGTGTTTTAAATAAATTTTATAATTTAAGGGACGCGCAGTTACGCAAAGTGTAACTCAAAAAATTAAAAACTTAAAAATTATACCACAACACCACACGATGCCCGCGTGACACAATGGTATGTGTCTTTGCGGACCCGCGGGTCTACAAAAACTCACTCGGATAGAATCATTTGGTCGCTTTTTCATTACTTTACGCATTGAATCTCTCGTATTTTGCTGGACATCATAAGACAGACAATCAAAAACAATAATTTCGACAATTAGCAATTTGACGGGTTGTCGCCCATTTTTCGCCATTCTGGTTACTATTCATATAAGATAAATTTTATTAATCAAATTTTTTTAATGTTACACACGTGGCATATGAGTTCTTGGTGAGCCTATTTTCGATGTAGTGTATAAATTTACTAAATACCATCGAAAAAAAAATTATGAAATTACCCTCGAAAACTTTGGGGTACTATTACAGTCGCGGTACTTCTTCTGTATCTTCGGTGCTACATTTGCTATGAAGAGTTTCTTGATCAGAATTAAAATGAGCAGTTGAGCATGATTCCCAATTGTTCATTAAAACCTTGTGATTTGTACGAAATGGAGCTGCTGTAGTTTTCAATAATTGGCCCGCCACTCCAGACTCGTCCATTGCTCCATTCCCAAGAACTCCCCAAGCCAAATGTTTTACCGACTCCGGTTTAAAGTGCCAACCTTCTGGACTGCCAAGCATATTGAAAATGAAAAATGCAACAATGAAGCCCTAAAATTATATTTAATTAAAATAAATTAAATTAAAATTATATATTAATATAATTTTAATATTTTTAAATTATCACATAGAGTGTATTTTTGCGGACTTGCACGAATCCATAAAGACGCATAAGCATTGCATGGCGTTGTGGTACAATGTCTTTTTAAGCTTTTTTTTTAATACAAAGGAAGGAAGGACGGTCATAAATCCGTCCATATATATATATATATATATTAATTTATCAAAGTATATAGAAAAATTAAAACACGCTGTTATGGTTATTGGATAATATATTAAATAATAACCATATTTTTATGATATTAAGAATTAATAAATTAGATTACAAAAAGTATTCAAAAACTATTTTTTAAGAAGATTATCAAATTAATGCGTCAAAGACGATTGAAAAAAATAATTTAGAAGTAAATTTTTTTTACTAATATATAATTTTATTAAAAATTATTTTAATTAATTATAATTTCATGGAGCATAGTTACAATCTACTCGGCATAGCGTGGTGCAGTCGTAGTGGTATGCGTTATTGCGAACTCTTTTGACTACGCAAAAACACACTTCAAAGGAAATCCATCATTCTCACAAAAAATACAAGTTATTGTGATGTATTTAATTTTTCCATAATAGTAGAGTTTGTTTTAATTTCCTATATACTTTGATAAATTAATATATATACTTTATAATTTTAGAGGGTTGTTAAATAAACCACAAAAAAGTTCTATTTCTACTGCATCCTATTTCTACCACAAAATTTTAAGGGTTGCTATCCTTATCCCATTTGAACTTCCCAAAACACCATTCTCATTATTTCTTACATTTCAACCCCTTCTAACCCAACCCTAATGCCCTTATCAACTCCCTCTCCATTTTTCTCACAATTTCAACATTCAAAACTCTAAATCACTATAAAAATATGTTACTTCATTACTATAATCTCCTCTTTAGGGAAAGAAAAATCAGCGATTTTGCTCTGTGCACGAAGAGATTCATCATTTGAGATTCGAAGTTTTAGGGTGAAAATCACTAAATCGGTAAGAGATTTGTTGTTTTATTTATTTATTTTTTTATTTTTTTTACCATATTTAGCATTTAGATGACGTAAAATCGAAAGTTTTGGTGTTTTTGTTCACAAGAAACGTCACCAAAAGTGGGAGGAAACCAACATGAGAAAGGTGGAACTGCGATTGGTTCGGTCCTGTGTGACCGAACCGGTCACTGTCGGTTCTATCAGACACGATAAAACCAAACCTCTCGGTTCTGTCGGACATGACAAAACTGATAGATATTGTTCTATCATCTCCAATAGAACAAAGCAAAAAATTGGTTTTTAATCCTTGTATTTAGTATAATTCATTCAATTGACTATTTATCATGTTTTATATGTAGAAATTAATGACAAGAAGAAGAAGAAGTGAGAGCGCATCATCAAGTGAGTTAAGTACCTCTAGGACTCGACCTACGACACCGGCTAGGAAACGACGCCTACTTCAATCTAATTTGCTTAGTACCCGTGTCACACCTCGCCTAGACTCGCCTAAACCAGCGGTACACTCGCGGACGGGGAGCGCATTTTGAATTATAACAATGGTAATATCAGAGTGTGCAACGGAAATACAATACAGTACAAGTCTGATTTCATTAAATTCAGAATGTATTCGTACATGTAATAGTCAAGGAAACATTCTCCCAAAATTCCCAATGAATTAATACAAAGGGTACAAAATGTGGGCCTCATAAACCTGCACCCAGTCCACCCTAATTTCCTGTGAAAAATTGGATAATAATGGAGTGAGCTTAACGAGCTCAGTGGGTAAAATAGTTCGTGAGTATAACAATTAATAAAGCATACTTCATAATCAAATATCTTAAATACACATGAGAGCATCATAATCAATCAATATGTATGTATGCATGACACCGTCTCGTAATGGTTTAATGACTGTACATCGTCTGAGTTCACGTACAGATGTCCCTCCCCGGGAATAGCCGAGTTCTCATTGTATGTCCCTCCTCAAGATTGACGCTCTGGATTCACGTACAGATGTCCCTCCCTAGCAGTAGCCAGGTTCTCATTGTACGTCCCTCTCCAGAGAAATAGGATGAATAGCGAGCATCGCTCCTAACTATTCTATGAATCATAAACCACATACGTCCCTAGGTGGTGATATGTATGATGCCAATGCACGAACTGGTCTGTATGAACTGGTCCGATTTCTACTTAACATTTAGACTGATTTTGGCAACGTCTGGTGATCCTTATCAGGGTCGGTAACACGACGTGCAAGGTTAGGACATTCAGTATTACTTGTATAAGCTGATAGCTTTCAATAAGACCAACCAGATCAGTCTCCAGTTGAGAGGTGAGACACGAGGTCTGCTTAAATACCAATCGCTTAGAGCAGTTCCTTGCCTCCCGTTCACTATTTAAAGTTACTGAGGACGAGACCAAGTCTGGTTGAGCCAGATTGACCACAAATCCGACATTACAACAGGGTAATACATGAACTCCAAATATACAGGCATAAGTATGACAGTATGAACGTTATACGAAATAATGCTACGTAAATGAATGGTAGACATAATAATAAATGAATGTAAACTTTAATAAAAGTTATAAGACACGCAAACCTATGTTTCGTTCTCCTTTCAAAATGGGCGCTTTCCTCAGAACAAAACCGCGTTGCGCCGCACAGAGAGTCTCAAATGACTAAAAACTCGGAATGAGTGAAAAGGAGAAGAAAAATCACAAGAGAAGTGAATTTGGTGTGAGAAATGAGGAAGGGGGAGGGTGTTTATATAGAGAGATTGGCGCCTGAAAGTTCGGGCAGGGGCCCGGACGTCCCGGCATGTCTACCCGAACGATACATTTTTTTTTTTTGCAAAACTTCCGGTATTACACTCTACCCCCCTTAAAAGGATTTCGCCCTCGAAATCAATTCAAGTAGTAATGATGGGTATCTGTTTGAGATTCATTGCCGGTGTCATAGTTTGCTAGTTCAGGTTAGTGCCTGTATGGTCCCTGAATGGCACTATGGCCAGTGGAATCCTCAACATCATGGAACCATGGAGAGCAAATGGAGTCGGATTCGTCCTTAGAAGATTCCAACCTCTGCTTAACAGATGGTGGTGTAAGGGGTTGCTTACATCGTTTGAGGGGAGGTAGGTTGAGCGGTGGAATGTTTTTTCGTGCTGTTGCTCGAATCCGGCCGCCTGGCAATTTTGGTAGAAGGTCCTGCCAAGATAAGGGCACAGGGTTGTTTTGGGCAAAAGTGTTATGAAAAAGCCATGCACGCTCTGGCGATAAGGATCGTTGTCTGTGTGGTGATGGAGTTGGTGATGTGAAGTTTTTGTGACTTGACTCTGATCCTTGAGGAGTTGCCACTAATTTCCAAGGAGGCCACTGTGTGTGTGCATCACTATATCCATCAATGTTATTTTCAGACATCTGCATAGTTATTCAAGTGAGACGATGTATTACGATATGTATAAACAAAGTTTCATCATTTTATTGATAAGTGAAATAATACATGTATCACATCATTAGTCATTACTAGAAAACAATTCAGGGTATTTTTGTTTAATTGTTGCTTCTAGTTCCCATGTTGCTTCCTCTACTCTGTGGTGATCCCAGAGCACTTTCACCAGTGGTATGCTACGTCGCCTTAGTTCTTGAGTTTTCCTATCCAAAATCTGTGTCGCTCTCTCCTGATACTTATTTCCTTCCTCAACCCGAACCTCGACTAGAGGGATGATATGCGAAGGATCAGGACAATACATTCCAAGCATGGATACGTGAAAACCGTTATGAACCTTAGACATGGATGATGGAAGGGACAGACGATAAGCAAGTTTGCCAATACGTTCAATGATCTAAAATGAACCGATATACCGTGGGGAGAGCATTCATTTGATCCCAAAGCATTTGACACCTCTTGTGGGCTGAACTTTTAGTAAAACGAAGTCCCCCTTATCAAATTCTAGAGGTTGCCTCCGCTTGTCAGCATAGCTCTTTTGTCGACTTTGTGCAACACGAAGTCGCTCATTTACTAGTGTGATCTTCTCAGAAGTCTGTTAAAGTAGTTCAGGCCCCAACTGTGGTCGATCTGCCATATCTAACCAGCGTACCGGAGATCTGTAAGGGCGACCATAGAGAGCCTCGTATGGTGCCATGTCGATACTAGTTTGGTAGCTGTTATTGTATGCAAACTCAGCTAAATGTAGGTACTTTGCCCATCCGTCATTAAAGTCCAAAATGCAACACCATAGCATGTCTTCTAAGATTTGGATAAGACGCTCTGACTGCCCATTAGTCTGAGGGTGAAAAGTTGTGCTCATGGTGATCTTAGAACCTATTCTACTCTGGAAGCTGTGCCAAAACTTTGATGTGAATCGAGGGTCTCGATCAGAGACGATCGTGAGTGGTATGCCATGGAGGAGTACGATCTCTCTTTCATATAGTTCTGCAAGTTTGGCGGGGTTATTCGTGAACTTTATTGGCAAGAAGTGTGCAGACTTTGTAAGTCTGTCAATGATAACCCAAATAGCATCTTGCCATTTATTGTTTCGAGGTAATGTCGTAACAAAATTCATTGCGATGTTCTCCCACTTCCATTCTCTGATAGGTAACGGTTGGAGAAGTCAAGAGGGGAGTCTACGTTCTGCCTTAACTTGCTGACAAACGAGACATCGAGCAACGAAGTCTGCAACCGCCTTCTTCATTCCAGAAAACCAGAATTTTCGCTTAACATCCTTGTACATCTTGTCACCCCCAAGATGCATAGCGAACCTCGAATAGTGCATCTCAGCGAGCACTTCTTTCCGAACCTTAGGATCGTTCGGTAGACAGAGACGTTTTTTTATAGAAAACGGCCCCGTCTTCAGAGACCGACCAGTGAGGAAGGTCCTGTCCGCTGAGTAGAAGTTCTCGTTTCTCCATTAACATAGGGTCATTGGCTTGAGCAGCTGAAATCTTTCGAACTAGCTCAGAGTTGGCTGATAATTGAGAGAGTCGTGGTCTTGGTCCTTCTTCGATCAGTTGTAGGTTAAAGTTCCCATCTCGGTAGCCAACTTCCCCATTTCGTAGTTAAGAGTACAAGCAACATAAGATTTTCTACTCAGGGCATCGGCCACAACATTGGCCTTATCGCAATGGTACTGGAGTTGAAAGTCATAGTCTTTCAAGAATTTCAACCATCTTCTTTGGCGGAGGTTTAGGTCTCTCTGGGTGTAGATGTACTTAAGACTCTTGTGATCTGAGAAGACCTCAAACCGTTCACCGTATAGGTAATGCCGCCATAACTTCAGTACAAATACGACAGCTACAAGTTCCAAGTCATGTGTTGGGTAATTACCCTCATGAATCTTCAGTTGTCTCGATGCATATGCAACCACTTGGCCTTCTTGCATTAGTACGACACCTAAGCCTTGGAGAGAGGCGTCGGTGTCTAGTAAAAATCCAGGTGTATTTCTTAGAGTGATTAATACTGGTGCCGTCGTGAGGCACTTCTTCAATTCCTGAAATGATGCTTCACAGGCGGGATTTCAGATGAATCGCACGTCTTTCCGAGTAAGCTTTGTCATAGGTTCAACAATCTTTGAGAAGTCCTTGATGAAGAGTCTGTTATAGCCAGCCAAACCAAGAAAACTCCTAATCTGAGTAACAGTGGTAGGCTGCTTCCAGTTTAAAACTGCTTCAACCTTAGAAGGATCTACATCAATGTCATTGCCTGAAACTACATGGCCTAGGAATTGAACTCGCGCCCAAAATTCGCACTTACTCAACTTTGCATACAACTGGTGGCTTCTCAAGGTCTGGAGGACTATATTCAGATATATTTTATGGTCTTCCCGGTTAAGGAGTATATCAAGATGTCGTCCACAAAAACCACCACAAATCGGTCTAAGTATAACTTGAAGATGCGATTCATCAAATCCATGAATGCAGATGGTGCATTTGTTAGACCGAACGACATGACCAAGAACTCGTAGTGACCGTACCAAGTTCTGAATGTTGTCTTGGTAATGTCGGACTCTCGGATCCGGAGTTGGTGATAACCGGACCTTAAATCAATCTTAGAGAAGTATTTGGCATCTCTAAGTTGGTCGAACAAGTCATCGATCCTAGGCAACGGGTATCTATTCTTACTGGTGACGTTATTCAGCTTGCGATAGTCGATGCAAAGTCGTAACGAAAAATCCTTTTGCGAACAAACAGAATTGGAGCGCCCTAGGGTGATGAACTTTTTTTGATGGAGCCATGACTCTCTAATTCCTTCAGTTGTTTGTTCAATTCGACCAGCTTGACATTTGACATTTTGTATGGTGGAATTTAGATAGGCCCGGTCCCAAGTATGAGGTTGATTTCAAAATCGAATTCCCTAACCGGAAGTAGACCAAGAAGGTCATTTAGAAAAACTGTTGGGAATTCAGATATGACAGGAACATCGTGTACTTCGAGAGGGTACAGGGCTGGTGATTCATTGTCTTCACTCAGTGATAAAGCTCGAAGTTGTGCCTTGAGAAGTGCAACGGTCGAGTTGTGTATCCATTTCCTTGTTCCCTGAATCTTGACAAACTCCCCCGTGGGCAAGGTTAACTGAACTTGCTTCTTCATACAATCGATATTTGCATTCAGTGGTGCGAGCCAGTCCATGCCGAGGATGATGTCGAAGTCTTCAATGTTCTTCACAAAAAGATCTGCATATATTATCTATTTTGATATTCGAAGCTCACATCGAGAACACTGCAAATTCACGTCAGTACCAGATCCTAAAGGTGATGTGACATGAAGTGTGATTTTTGTGCGTTCAGGATGCAACCCTAAATGTCTTACCAATGTAAACGATATAAAAGAATGCATAGTACCCGAATCGAATAAGACATGTACCATGGTATTGAACAAGGAAAATGTACCTTTGACTACATTGTTGTCTGGGAGGGGTTCTTGAGCGATGGCAAATGCTCTGCCCTGGTTCCGTTGTCTCTGGTTTTGCTGGTTCTGCATGGGTTGGGCATTAGTAGCAGGTGGTGCTTGTTGGACTGGAACAACGTGAATCGGTTGCTGAAGGAGCGGACAAACATATTTCAGATGGCCCTTCTGGCCGTAGTTGTAACACGTCGGCCGATACTGCGGATGGTTCTGTTGGCCGTGCTGATTGTGGTGCTGACCACTACCTCTGCCATTGCCGTTTTGACGGCCACCCCTGCCATAACGGCCACCTCGGCCATGATTGCGAAAACCCTGATGGTTTGGGTTAGATGGTGCAACCGTAGGGATTGTGGCCTCATTCTTCTGAACAGGGACTGGGAGGGCTGGGTTTTGGTTATTGTAGGGCTTCTTTTTGTTGCCCTAGTGTGAGTCCTGTAGGGAAAAAGTTGCAGGTCATTTTCCCCTATTCATTCTCTGCTCTTGCACGATCTTCTCTTGCTCAAAACTCATGGCCTTGTCAACGACCTCCTTGTAAATCTTGAGATCCAAGATCGACAAGGCTTGTCGAATATTAGAGCAAAAGTCATTATAGAATTTCTCAGTCTTATCTTGCTCTGTAGAGATGGTGGAGAGAGAGTAAACCGATAATTCTTTGAACTTGCCAGCATATTCCTTGACGGTCATGCTGCCTTGGTATAACTTAGCGAATTCCTGGCGTTTCTGCCTCTTCATAGTGCGGGGAAAATACTCATCAATAAACATTGACTCGAACTGTTGCCAAGTCATATCCATGGTGTTGACCCTTGGGTTCACCTTTACTGTTATCCACCACGTGTTTGCTCCACCAACAAGTTGGTAGGTCACTAGTAGAATCTTTCGAGTCTCATCGACTCTCATTGCATCGAGAGCCTTCTCTGACTCATCCAGCCACTTTTCCACCTCTTCAGCATCAATGCTGCCAGCAAAGGTAAGAGGTTCTAGCCACTTGTACTTCGTAATCTGGTCGGTTTGAGTCTCCGACCCAGATCTCACAGGTGCTTGTACAGTGACAACCTGACTGGCCGTGGTCTCACGAACGACCGTTTGAATAGCGACTTTCATCGCCTCAATAAATCTGGCGAAAAAGGCTTCCATGCTCGAAGGCATGGCACAGGGTGCGAAATTGGGTTGGTACTGCCTGGCTAGCTGTAGTGGCAGTGTCAGGTGTGGCCTGTGTTGTCGTCCGAGGCGGCGGTTCCTGGTTCTGAATCCCAGGAGGTGCCTCCACTGCTGGACGGACAGTATGTGGCCTTCCTCTCTTCCTGGTTTGCATTTTCTCACTGGAAAAGAGAAAATAAAACCAAGATTTAGGAACTGTAGCCAAGTATAATGTTATAGTATGCTCAGCAACAATTTGAGAGTACTGCAATATAAAAATCACCTATTTTTCTAAGTATAGTGTAAGGTTTTTGTTGAGGAATCAAAGAATTTCATGTGCCTCATATGTTTGGCCATGGTGTAAAAACAAGGTTAGAATGTTTATACAATAAGTACAAAACTTTGCAAGTATTTCAAATGATTTGGTTCTGGTTTTTTTTTTTTGAACATACATATATATTTCATTGAAAATCCATACGAGTCATAAAAATTCTAAGATTTGTCTCGGTAAATATCCTGATCTAACGTTCTATCACAATCTTATGTATTCAAACTCTTACTCTTAGTCTTTTCGATTATTATCCAAGTTTGTATGTCCCATACCACATGACTTTGGTAATAAGAGTGTTAACCAAGTTAAGTTGTATGAATACGGTCTCTATAAAACATCGGCTGAACAGTAGTTCACTAATAGTATCGTCCAAATTTACTCGTCCCATACCGTGTAAACTTAGTGATAATATTAGTAATGCAACTTTCTCTAAATGTTTCTTTTCATACAAGGTCGTTGATTTTCTTACTTCCACATTTTGTTTAGTATCCTCCAATTTTGTTGTGTCTCATACCACTCCAAAGTTAGTGATACAAAAGAAATAATGGTTGTAAGTCGACCCACCAAAGATAGTCTTAAACAAAACATTCTTATTCATATATAAAAGAAAAGTTTACAATTGCCAGTAATCAATCTTGATTTTCGTACCTACTGCCGCTCCTCCTAGACCTCCTGCTAGGTACAGAACGACTACTACAAGAAGGTTGAGAATTTGCTCGTTGTTCTTCGAAGTTTTGCATACGTGTTAACATATCATTTTGAGTCTCTTTTATCTCAACAATATTGGATACGATCACATTTAACTGTTCGAATGGGTTAGTCGATTGTCCCATCGATGGTTGATGGGTCGATTGTCCCATAAGTGGAGGGTAGGCAGTAGGCATTGGTGGAAAGTATTGGTTGTACGGGTGACTCATAGGTGAGGGGTAGTTGTTTTGATTGTACGGGGATCCCCTAACTGGAATCCCTTGAACATTTGGATATGCTTGTGTTGAAAAGTCTTGAAATAATTGGCTCATTGGGATGTTCTGTCTTCCATAATTTGGTGCCGCCCAATTCTGTTGTTGTTGGTTCACAAGAACTTGTGGAACTGGCCGATACGGTACTTCAGGAGTTGGAAACCTTTGGTACATAGTATTGCCTTGAGTTGGCATGTTCCAGGAAGGTGGATTTTCTGGAACTTCTTGTCTATCTTGATTTGGTTGAGATTGATTTAGGTTGACAAATAAATCTTCATCAGTGAACAGGTGCTCGATTGGATCATCATTCGAGGCTGGGTTTGACGTATGGTTCTGGTTTGGCTCATTATTTGGTACTTCCCTAAAAGGAGTCGTCTTGCGTCGACTCTTTCGGTAACAACGTCTATATTCATCTCTCATTATTTCGCCATTAAAAGTCGCGCCGAATACTTCCTCGTCAGTTACCCCTCCACTTGTGACATATGTCTTGAAGATAGAGGATGTTGTAACCGCCTCAGTGATCTGCATCGAAGACTTATCAAAAGTGTTGATGTTTGCCTCATATAGCATTCTCATGATCAAGACTCCGTAGCCGAGGAGATCTTTTCTCAAAGGGTTTTGAATGACTCTCAACATTTGTTGGATGATGATGTAAGGTAGGAAGACCTTAATTTTCTTCTCTATGCAATATAACACAAGAAGTTGAGCCCTTGACATAGTGCGTCTAGTCCCCCTTTCTGGCAAGATGTTGCCGAATACGATCTTTCCAAGTCCGGCAAGAGATGGTTTAAGGAGGTTGTTTGGGAGGTGGGTGTACTTCGATTGGGTGTATGGCTCTTTGGCTAGGGAATTGAACAACTGTTCGTTGGACTCTGCGATCTCTGCAACTGTCTGGGGTTCGTGTGGATCAATGATTCTATCTTCAATTGGAATCTCCATAAGTCGCACAATAATTTCGACATTGATAGAAATCTTTGTTCCCCTCACCGTTGTCTCCAAAATAGGGCTGATCCCATCTTCTTGAAGTCCTACGCAATTCATGGCTTCGTAGAAGGGTTTCATCAAGTTGATTGAAATCTTCGTTCCCTTGACTGTTGTCTCCAAAACAGGGTTGATCTCATCTTCTTGGAGTCTCACGCAATCCAGGGCACCGTAGAAGGATTTCATCAAGTTGTAGGAGACGTGACCCTCAACTTTTGTTATGTTCAACCACCCCAGTATTGCAAGTTTTTCATGAAGGATGGGTCGGAGGCGGAGATCTCTATTGTCGATACTCCTCATAGTCATAACCTCCTTTTGGACAATTCCTTGAGTCTAGTGGGAATTGGCTCCCTACTACCGAAAGTGACTCAAGTGGGAATTGGTTCCCTACAACCGAAAGTCGTTCCTTCACTTGTGGCCATTCTTTTGTTGAAAGGAAAATAAATTTGTGAAGGACACAAAATATATTCCTAACATTTTTAAGATTTATGTTTTGTCTGTTGGATGATATTTTCTACTTTTCTCTTGATGTTTATGCCATCATTTAATCAATTTTTTTTTCTATTGCAATACGATATATATATATATATATCTCATATATACATAGATATATAGATATATATATTCAATATATATATATATATATTCAATCATAACTATATATATAGTTTCATAAATCAACTATATATATATTTGAAACTATACTATATAAAAACTATATAGTATTCTAGATATATATTTAATATAAATCTCAACTATATATAATTCATATATATATATAGTTCTAAAGATATATATATATCTAGTAAAAAATTTTCATCCAAATTTTTTTTCATTAGTAATATGGTATATATATATCTCATATATACATAGATATAGAGTTATATATACTTAATCATAATTATATATATAGTTTTTCATAAATCATAACTATATATATTTAAATCTAAACTATATAAAACCATATAGTTTTCTACATATATATTTAATATAAATCTCAACTATATACAATTCATATATATATATATATATATATATAGTTCTAAGGATATATATATCTAGTAAAATTTTTCATCCAAATTTCCCATTAGTAATATGGTATATATATATCTCATATATACATAGATATATAGATATATATATTTAATCATAATTATATATATAGTTTTTTCATAAATCATAACTATATATATTTAAATCTAAACTATATAAAACTATATAGTTTTCTTGATATATATTTAATAAAAATCTCAACTATATACAATTCATATATATATATATATATATATAGTTCTAGAGATATATATATCTAATAAAAATTTTCTTCCCTTAATTTGGTGGACTTGGGCGGGTCGTGGACCGTTCGCTCTGATACCATTAAATGTCACACCCCGCTCGGACGCGCCTAAACCTGCGGTATACTCGCGGACGGGGAGTGCATTTTGAATTATAACAATGATAATATCAGAATGTGCAACGAAAATACAATACAATACAAGTCTGATTTCATTAAATTCAGAATATATTCGTACATGTAATAGCCAAGGTAACATTCTCCCAAAATCCCCAATGAATTAATACAAAGGGTACAAAATGTGGGCCCCATAAACCTGCACCCAGTCCATCCTAATTTCCTATGAAAAATTGGATAATAATGGAATGGGCTTAACGCGCTTAGTGGGTAAAATAGTTCGTGAGTATAACAATTAATAAAGCATACTTCATAATCAAATATCTTAAATACACATGAGAGCATCATAATCAATCAATATGTATGTATGCATGACACTGTCTCGTAATGGTTTAATGATTGTACATCGCCTAAGTTCACGTACAAATGTCCCTCCCCGGGAATAGTCGGGTTCTCATTGTACGTCCCTCTCCAGAGAAATATGATGAATAACGAGCATCGCTCCTAACTATTCTATGAATCATAAACCACATCATGAACTGGTTTGCATGAACTGGTCCGGTCTTGTCACACCCCGCCCAGGACGCGCCTAAACTGGATGTACACTCGTGGACATGGAGCGCATTTGGAATCATAACAATGGTAATAACAGAGTACGCAACGGAAATATAAAACAATACAAGTCTAATTTCATTTAATTCAGAATTCATTTGTACATGACATAGTCAAGGGAACATACTCCCCAAAATCCCCAATGAATAATACAAAGGGTACAAAAATGTGGGCCCCATAAACCTGCACCCAGTCCACCCTAATTTTCTGTGAAAATTTGGATAACAAAGGAATGAGCTTAACGAGCTCAGTGGGTAAAATAGTTCGTGAATATAACAATTAATAAAGCAAACTTCATAATTAATTATCTTAAATACACATCAAAGCATCATAATCAATCAATACGTATGTATGCATGACACCGTCTCGTAATGGTTTGATCAACGTACATCGCCTGAGTTCACGTACAGATGTCCTTCCCCAAGCGTAGCCGGGTTCTCATTGTACGTCCCTCCTCAGGAACGATGCTCTGGATTGACGTACAGATGTCCCCCCCAGGCATAGCCGGTTTCTCATTGTACGTCCATCTCCAGAGAAATATAATGAATAGCGAGCAATGCTCCTAATTATTCTATGAATCATAAACCAAATACGTCTCTAGGTGGTGATATATATGATGCTTATGCATGAACTGGTCTAGTCTACTGCTCTGATATTTACTTGAAACTTAGACTGACTTTGGCAACGTCTGGTGATCCTTATCAGGATTGGTATCACGACGTGCAAGGTTTGGACATTCAGTATTACTTGTATAAGCTGATAGCTTTCAATAAGACTAGCTAGATCAGTCTCCAGTTGAGAGGTGAGACACAAGGTCTGCTTAAATACCAATCGCCTAGAGCAGCACCCTACCTCCCGTTCACTATTTAAAGTTACTGAGGACTAGGCTGAGTCTAGTTGAGCCAGATTGACCACTAATCCGACATTACAACAGTATAATACATGAATTCCAAATATAATGGCATAAGTGTGACAGTATAAACATTATATGATATAATGCAGTGTAAATGAGCAGTAGACATAATAATAAATGAATGTAAACTTTAATAAAAGTTATAAGACATGCAAACCTATGTTTCGTTCCCCACCTTCAAATAAGAACTTCTTCTTTCAGATCTGGTGCTTTCCTCCGGACAGAACTTCGTCTTATCGCACCGAGAGTCTCAAACAGACAAGAACTCAAAATGAGTGAAAAAAGGAGGAAAAAGCACAAGAGAAGGTGATTTGGTGTGAGGAAATGAGGAGGGGAGAGCTCCTGAACGTCCGAGCAGGTGCCCAAACAATTTTTTTTTTTTGTGAAATATAGGGTATTACACTCTACTCCTCTTAAAGGGATTTCACCCTCGAAATCAATTCAAGTAGTTATGATGGTTATCTGTTTGAGATTCACTGCCGACGTCATCTTTTGCTAGTTCAGGGTAGTGCCAGTATGGTCCCTGAATAACACTGTGGCCAGTGGAATCCTCAACATCATGAAACCATGGAGAGCAAATGGAATCAGATTCGTCCTCAGAAGATTCTAACCCTTGCTCAACAGATTATGGTGTAGGACGCTGGTTACATTATTTAAGGGGAGGTAGGTTGAGCGGTGGAATGCTTTTTTGTTCTGTTGCTCGAATCCGGCCACCTGGCAATTTTGGTAGAAGGTTCTGCCAAGATGAGGGAACGAAATTGTTACTAAAATCCATGCACGCTCTGGCGATAAGGATCGATGTCTGTGTGGTGATGGAGTTGGTGATGCAAAGTAGTTGTGACTTGACTAAGATCCTGAAGGAGTCGTCGCAGGTTGCCAAGGAGGCCATTGCGTGTGTGCATCACTATATCCATTGGTATTATTTTTAGACATCTACATAGTTATTCAAGTGGAACGATGTATTAAGATATGTGTAAACAAAGTTCCATCATTTTATTGATAAGTGAAAATAGTACAGTGTATCACATCATCAGTTGGTATTAGAAAATAATTCAGGGTATTTCTGTTTAGTTGTTGCTTCTAGTTTCCATGTTGCTTCCTCGACGCTGTGGTAATCCCAGAGCACCTTCACAAGTGGTATGCTACGTTGCCTTAGTTCTTGAGTTTTTCTATCCAAAATCTGTATCACTCTCTCCTGATACTTATTTCCTTCTTCAACTCGAAGCTCGACTAGAGGGATGATATGCCAAGGATCAGGACGATACTTGCGAAACATATATACGTGAAAAACGTCATGAACATTAGGCATGGACGATGGAAGGGACAGACGATAAGCAAGTTTTTCAATACGTTCAATGATCTGAAATGGACCTATATACCACGGGGAGAGCTTTCTTTTGATCCCAAAGCAGTTGACACCTCTTGTGGGCTGAACTTTTAGAAAAACAAAGTCCCTTTTATTAAATTCTAGAGGCTGCCTCTGCTTGTCAGCATAGCTCTCCTGTCGACTTTATGCAACACGAAGTCGTTCCTTTACTAGTGTGATCTTCTCAGAAGTCTCTTGAACTAGTTCAGGGCCTAACTGCGGTCTATCTGCCATATCTAACCAGCATACCGGAGATCTGCAAGGGCGACCATAGAGAGCCTCGTACGGTGCCATGCCGATTCTAGTTTGGTAGCTGTTGTTGTATGCAAACTCAGCTAAATGTAAGTACTTTGCCCATCCGTCATTAAAGTCCAAAATGCAACACCGTAACATGTTTTCTAAGATTTGAATAAGACGCTCTGACTGTCCATCAGTCTGAGGGTGAAAGGTTGTGCTCATGGTGATCTTATAACCCATTCTACTCTAGAAGCTTTGCCAAAACTTTGATGTGAATCGAGGGTCTCGATCAGAGACAATCGTGAGTGGTATGCCATGGAGGCCTACGATATCTCTTTCATATAGTTCTGCAAGTTTGGCGGGGTTATCCGTGAACTTTATTCGCCAGAAGTGTGCAGACTTTGTAAGTCTGTCAATGATAACCTAGATAGCATCTTGCCCTTTATTATTTCGAGGCAAGGCCGTAACAAAATCCATTGCGATGCTCTCCAACTTCCATTCTCCAATAGGTAACGGCTGGAGAAGTCCAGAGGGAAGTCTTCATTCTGCCTTAACTTTCTGGTAAACGAGACATCGAGCAACGAAGTCTGCAGTTGCCTTTTTTATTCCAGAAAACCAGAATTGTCGCTTGACATCCTTGTACATCTTGTCACCCCCAGGATGCATAACGAACCTCGAACAATGCATCTCAGTAAGCACTTTTTCCGAACCTCAGGATCGTTCGGTAGACAGAGACGTTTTTTATAAAAAACGGCCCCGTCTTCAGAGACCGACCACTGAGGAAGGTCCTGTCCGCTGAGTAGAAGTTCTCGTTTCTCCATTAACATAGGGTCATTGGCTTGAGCAGCTGAAATCTTTCGAACTAGCTCAGAGTTGGCTTATAATTGAGAGAGTCACGATCTTGGTCCTTCTTCTATCAGTTGTAGGTTAAAGTTCTCCATCTCTGTAGCCAAATTCCCCATTTCAAGGTTAAGAGTGCAAGCAACATACGATTTTCTACTCAGGGCATTCGCCACAACATTGGCCTTTCTGGGATGGTACTGGAGTTTAAAGTCATAATCTTTTAAGAATTCCAACCATCGTCTTTAGCGGAGGTTTAGGTCTCTCTGAGTGTATATGTACTTAAGACTCTTGTGATCTGAGAAGACCTCGAACAGTTCACCGTATAGGTAATGCCGCCATAATTTTAGTGCAAATACGACAACAGCAAGTTCCAAGTCATGTGTTAGGTAATTACCCTCATGAATCTTCAGTTGCCTCGAGGCATATGCAACAACTTGGCCTTCTTACATTAGTACAACACCTAAGCCTTGGAGAGAGGCGTCGGTGTATAATGAAAATCCAATTGCATTTCTCGGAGTGATAAGTACAGGTGGCATCGTGAGGCCTTTCTTCAATTCCTGAAATGATGCTTCACAGGCGGTATTCCAGATGAATCGCACATCTTTTCGAGTGAGCTTGGTCATAGGTTCAGCAATCTTTGAGAAGTCCTTGATGAAGCGTCTGTAATAGCCAGCCAAACCAAGAAAACTCATAATCTGAGTAACGGTGGTAGGCTGCTTCCAGTTTAAAACTGCTTCAACCTTAAAGGATTTACCTCAATGCCATTGCCTGAAACCACATAGCCTAGGAATTGAACTCTCTTCGCCCAAAATTCGCACTTACTCAACTTTGCGTATAGTTGGTGGCTTCTCAAGGACTGGAGGACTATCTTCAAATGTATCTTATGGTCTTCCTCGGTTGAGGAATATATCAAGATGTCGTCCACAAAAACCACCACAAATCGGTCTAAGTATAAACTGAAGATGCGATTCAACAAATCCATGAATGTCGCAGGTGCATTTGTTAGACCGAACGGCATGACCAAGAACTCGTAGTGACCATACCGAGTTCTGAACGCCGTCTTGGTAATTTTCGACTCTCGGATCCGGAGTTGGCGATAATCGGACAGTAAATCAATCTTAGAGAAGTATTTGACATCTCTAAGTTGGTCGAACAAGTCATCGATCCTGGGCAATGGATATCTGTTCTTGATGGTGACCTTATTCAACTTGCGATAGTCGATGCAAAGTCATAACGAAGCATCCTTTTTGCAAGCAGAAAAAACTGGAGCGCCCCAGGGTGATGAACTCTTTCTGATGAAGCCATTATTCTCTAATTCCTTCAGTTGTTTGTCTAATTCGACTTGCTCGACATTTGACATTCTGTATGGTGGAATTGAGATAGGCCCTGTCCCAGGTATGAGGTTGATTTCAAAATCGAATTCCCTAACTGGAGGTAGACCAGGAAGGTCATTTAAAAAAACTGTTGGGAATTCAGATATGACTGGAACATCGTGTACTTCGAGAGGGTACAGTGCTGGTGATTCATTTTCATCACCAAGTGATAGAGCTCGAAGTTGTGACTTGAGAAGTGCAACTATTGATTTGTGTATCCATTTTCTTGTTCCTTGAATCTTGACAAACTCTCCTATAGGCAAGGTTAACTGAACTTGCTTCTTCAAACATTCGATCTTTGCATTCAGTGGTGTTAGCTAGTCCATGCCGAGGATGATGTTAAAGTCTTCAATATCCATCACAAAAAGATCTGCATATATTATTTGTTCTAACATTCGAAGCTCGCATCGAGAACACTGCAATTTCACGTCAGTACCAGATCCTAACGGTGATGTGACATGGAATGTGATGTCTGTGGGTTCAGGATACAGGCCTAAATGTCTTACCAATGTCGACGATATAAAAGAATGCGTAGCACCTGAATCAAACAAAACATGTACCACTGTATTGAACAAAGGAAAGGTACCTTCGATTACATTGTTGTCTGGGAGGGGTTGTTGAGCGATGGCAAATGCTCTGCCCTGCTTCCATTGACCCTGGTTCTGCCTAGGCTGGGCATTTGCAGCAGGTGGTGCTTGTTGGACAGGAACAACTGGAATAGGCTGCTGAAGGTGCCGACAGACATATTTTACATGGCCCTTCTGGCCGCAGTTGAAACACGTCGGCTGATACTGCGGATGGTTCTGTTGGCCATGGTAATTGTTCTGTTGGCCATGTTGATTGTGGTGTCGACCACCATCTCTACCATTACTGTTTCTACGTCCACCCCTTCCATAACGACCTCCGCGGCCATGATTACGAAAACCCTGATGGTTAGGGTTAGAAGGTTCAGCCGCAAGTGTTGTGGTCTCATTCTTCGAAACAGGGGCTGGGAGGGCTGGGTTTTGATTATAGTAGGGCTTCTTCTTGTTGCCCTGTTGCAAGCCTTGTTGGGAAAACGTTGTAGGTCGTTTTCCCTTATTCATTCTCTGCTCCTGCATGATATTCTCTTGTTCAAAGCTCATGGCCTTGTCAACAACCTCCTTGTAAATCTTGGGATCCAAGATCGACAAGGCTTGTAGAATATCATGCTGAAGGCCTTTATAAGATTTCTCAGTCTTATCTTGCTCCGTTGAGATGGTGTAGAGAGAGTAGACCGATAGTTCCTTGAACTTGCCAGCATATTCCTTGATGGTCATGTTGCCTTGGTATAACTTAGCAAATTCCTGGCGCTTTTGCCTCTTCACAACGCCGGGAAAATGCTCATCAATAAACAGTGACTCGAACTGTTGCCAAGTCATATCTGCTGTGTTGACCACCATGTGTTTGCTCCACCAACAACTTGGTAGGTCGCTAGTGGAATCTTTTGAGTCTCGTCGACTCCCATTGTATCTAGAGCCTTTTTTGACTCATCTAACCATCCCTGAACCTCTTCAGCATCAATGATGCCAGCAAAAGTAAGAGGTTGTAGCCTCTTGTACTTGGTAATCTGATTGGTTTGAAGTTCTGACCCAAATCTTACAGGTGCCAGAACAATGGTAACCTGACTGGCCCCGGTCTCACGAACGGTCGTTTGAACAGTGACTTTCATCGCCTCAATAAATCCGACGAAGAAGGTTTCCATGCTCGAAGGCATGGCAAAGGGTGAGGGTGGGGGTGGTATCGCCTGCCCAGATGTAGTGGCAGTGTCAGGTGTGACTCGTACTGACGTCGAAGGCGGCGGTTCCTGAATCTCAAGAGGTGCCTCCACTGCTGGACGGGCAGTACATAGCCTTCCTCTCTTTCTGGTTTGCATTTTCTCACTGGCAAGGAGAAAATAAAACCAAGATTTAGGAACTGTAGCCAAGTATAATGTTATAGTATGCTCAGCAACAATTTCGAGAGTACTGCAATATTGAAATCACCTATTTCTCTAAGTATAGTGTTAGGTTTTTTTGTTGAGGAATCAAAGAATTTTTATGTGCCTCGTATGTTTGGCCATGGTGTAAAAACAAGGTTTGAATGTTTATATAATAAGTACAAAACTTTGCAAGTATTTCAAATGATTTGGTCCTTGTCTTTGTGAACATACATATATATTTCATTGAAAATCCATACAAGTCATAAGAATTCTAAGATTTGCCTCGATAATTATCCTGATCTAACGTTCTATCGCAATCTTATGTATTCAAACTCTTACTCTTAGTCTTTTCGATTATTATCCAAGTTCGTGTGTCCCATACCACATGACTTTGGTAATAAGGGCGTTAACTAAGTTAAGTTGCATGTACACGGTCTCTATAAAACATCGGTTGAACAGTAGTTTACTAATAGTATCGTCCAAATTTACTCGTCCCATACCGTGTAAACTTAGTGATAATATTTGCAATGCAACTTTCTCCAAATGTTTCTTTTCATACAAGGTCGTGGATTTTCTTACTTCCACATTTTGTTTAGTATCCTCCAATTTTCTTATGTCCCATACCACTCCAAAATTAGTGATACAAAAGAAAGAATGGTTGTAAGTCGGCGCACCAAAGATAGTCTTAAACAAAACATATTTTCATTCATATAAAAGAAAACTTTTCAGTGCCAGTAATCAGTCTTGATTTTCCTGCCTACTACCGCTCCTAGACCTCCTGCTAGGTACAGAACGACTACTACCAGAAGGTTGAGAATTTGCTCGTTCTTCTTCGAAGTTTTTCATGCGCGTTAACAAATTATTTTGAGTCTCTCTCATCTCAGCAATACTGGATGCCATTACATTTAATTGTTCGAATGGGTTAGTCGATTGTCCCATTGGTGGTTGATGGGTCGATTGTCCCATAGGTGGAGGGTAGGCCGAAGGCATTGGGGGAAAGTATTGGTTGTACGGGTGACTCATAGGTGAAGGGTAGTTGTTTTGATTGTACGGGGATCCCCTAACTAGAACCCCTTGGATATTTGGATTTGTTTGGGGTGAAATGTTTTGAAACAATGGGCTCATTGGGATGTTCTGCCCTCCAAAATTTAGTGCCGCCCAATACTATTGTTGTTGGTCCACAACAACTTGTGGAACTAGCCGATACTGTACCTCAGGAGTTGGAAACCTTTGGTACAAAGTGTTGCCTTGAGTTGGCACGTTCCAGGTTGGTGGATTTGCTTGAGTACTTTGTCTATATTGACTTGGTTGTGGTTGATTTAGGTTGGCAAATAACTCTTCCTCAGTGAATAGTTGATCGGTTGGATCATTATTCAGGGCTGGGTTTGATGTAGGATTTTGATTTGGCTCATTATTTTGTACTTCCCTGACAGGAATCTTGCGTCAACTTTTTCGATGACAACGTCCACGTTCGTTTCTCATTCTTTCGGCATTTCCTATCGTTGCGCCGAATAATTCCTCGTCAGTTACCCCTCCCCTCATGACATATATCTTGAAGATAGAAGATGTTGTAACCGGCTCAGTGATCTGCTTCGAAGTCCCATCAAAAGTGTTGGTGTTTTCTTCGTATAGCATCCTCATGATTAAGACTCCGTAACCGAGGAATTCCTTTCTCAAAGGGTTTTGAATCACCCTCAACATTTGTTGGATGATAATGTGAGGTAGGAAGACTTTTATTCTCTTCTCTATGCAGTATAACCCAAGAAGTTGAGCCCTTGACATAGTGCCTCTAGTCCCCCTTTCTGGCAAGATGTTGCCGAATACAATCTTTCCAAGGCCAGCAAGAGATGGCTTAAGATGATTGTTTTGGAGGTTGGTGTACGTCGATTGAGTGTATGGCTCTTTGGCGAGGGAATTGAACAATTGTTCATTAGACTCCGCGATCTCTGCAACTGTCTGGGGTTCGTGTGGATCAATAATTCTCTCCTCAGTCAGAATCTCCATAAGTCGAGCAATAATCTCGATGTTGATAGAAATTTTTATTCCCATGACTGTTGTCTCCAAAACAGGGCTGATCCCATCTTCTTGAAGTCTCACGCAATTCATGGCTTCGTAGAAGGATCTCACCAAGTTGTAAGAGACATGACCTTCAACTTTTGTTATGTTCAACCACCCCAGAGTTGCGAGTTTGTCGTGAAGGATCGAACGGAGGCGGAGATCTCTATTTTCGATGCTCCTCATAGTCATAACCTCCCTTTTGGACAATTCCTTGAGTCTAGTGAGAATTGGTTCCCTACTACTGGAAGTTGCTTCTTCACTTGAGGCCATTATTTTGCTGAAAGGAAAATAAATTTGTGAAAGACATAAAATATATTCCTAACATTTTTAAAATTTATTCTTTGTTCGTTAGACTATATTTTCTATTATTATTATTATTATTATTATTATTATTATTTTGATGTTTATGTGTAAAAATTCTTCATTAGCAATATGATATATATATGTTGTATACATATATGAATTTATAGATATATATATATATATATTTAATCATAACAATATATATAGTTTTCATAAATCAACTATATATATATTTGAAATTAAACTATATAAAAACTATATAGTTTTCTAGATATATATTTAATAAAAATCTTAACTATATATAATTCATATATATATATAGTTCTAAAGATATATGTATCTAGTAAAAAAAATTTATTCAAATTTTCCATTAATAATATGGTATATATATATCTCATATATACAAAGATATATAGATATATATATATATATATATATATATATATTCAATCATAACTATACATATAGTTTTTCAGAAATCATGACTATATACATTTAAATCCAAACTATATAAAAATCATATATAGTTTTCTTAGATATATATTTAATTCAAATCTTAACTATAATTCATATATATATAGTTCTAAAGATATATATATATATATATATATATACATATATCTAATAAAAATTTTCATTCAAATTTTCCATTAATAATATGGTATATATATATATATATATCTCATATATTCAAAGATATATAGATATATAGATATATATATATATATATATATATATTCAATCATAACTATACATATAGTTTTTTTTTTTCATAAATCATGACTATATACATTTAAATCCAAACTATATAAAAATCATATATAGTTTTCTTAGATATATATTTAATACAAATCTTAACTATATATAATTCATATATATATAGTTCTAAATATATATATATCTAATAAAAATTTTCATTCAAATTTTCCATTAATAATATGGTATATATATCTCATATATTCAAAGATATATAGATATATATATTCAATCATAACTATACATATAATTTTTTTCATAAATCATGACTATATACATTTAAATCCAAACTATATAAAAATCATATATAATTTTCTTAGATATATATTTAATACAAATCTTAACTATATATAATTCATATATATATATATATATATAGTTCTAAAGATATATATATCTAATAAAATTTTTCATTCAAATTTTCCATTAATAATATGGCATATATATATCTCATATATACAAAGATATATTGTCACACCCCACCCGGACGCGCTTAAACCGGCGGTACACTCGCAGACGGGGCGCACATTTGGAATGATAACAATGGTAATAACAGAGTGCACAGTGGAAATATAATATACAGTACAAGTCTAATTTCATTTAATTCAGAATATAATTTGTACATGAAATGGTCAAGGGAACATACTCTCCAAAATCCTCAATGAATAATCCAAAGGGTACAAAATGTGGGCCCCATAAACCTGCACCCAGTCCATCCTAATTTCCTGTGAAAAATTGGATGATAATGGAGTGAGCTTAACGCGCTCAGTGGATAAAATAGTTCGTGAGTATAACGATTAATAAAACACACTTCAATATCAAATATCTTGAATACACATGAGAGCATCATAATCAACCAATATGTATGTATGCATGACACCGTCTCGTAATGGTTTGATGAACGTACATCGCCTGAGTTCACGTACAAATGTCCTTCCCTCGGCGTAGCCAGGTTCTCACTGTACGTCCCTCCTCAGGAACGATGCTCTAGATTCACGTACAAATGTCCCTCCTCAGGCGTAGCCAGGTTCTCATTGTACGTCCATCTCCAGATAAATATAATGAATAGCGAGCAATGCTCCTAACTATTCTATGAATCATAAACCACATACGTCCCTAGGTGGTGATATGTATGATGTCAATGCATGAACTGGTCTAGTCTACTGGTCTGATCTTTACTTGATATTTAGACTGACTTTGACAACGTCTGGTGATCCTTATCAGGATTGGTATCATGACATGCAAGGTTAGGACATTCTGTATTACTTGTATAAGCCGATAGCTTTCAATAAGACCAACTAGATCAGTCTCCAGTTGAGAGGTGAGACACAAGGTCTGCTTAAATACCAATCGCCTAGCGCAGCACGCTGCCTCCAGTTCACTATTTAAAG
Source organism: Paratinospora sagittata (assembly GCA_035771175.1). Lineage (NCBI taxonomy): Eukaryota > Viridiplantae > Streptophyta > Magnoliopsida > Ranunculales > Menispermaceae > Paratinospora > Paratinospora sagittata. The sequence continues at coordinate 14,943,533 of CM069608.1, forward strand.
TTACTGAGGACAAGAACGAGTCTAGTTGAGCCAGATTGACCACTAATCCGGCATTACAACAGTATAATACATGAATTCCAAATATAATGGCATAAGTGTGACAGTATAAACATTATATGATATAATGCAGTGTAAATAAGCAGTAGACATAATAATAAATGAATGTAAACTTTAATAAAAGTTATAAGACATGCAAACCTATGTTTCGTTCCCCACCTTCAGATAAGAACTTCTTCTTTCAGATCTGGCGCTTTCCTCTGGACAGAACTTCGTCGTATCGCCCTGAGAGTCTCAAACAGAGAGTCTCAAACAGACAAGAACTCAGAATGAGTACAAGAGGAGGAAAAATCACAAGAGAAGGTGACTTGGTGTGAGGAAATGAGGAGGTAAGAGCTCCTTATATAACCCGAACGTTCGGGCAGGCGCCCGTACGTCCGGACAGCTGTCCAAACGATTTTTTTTTGTGAAAGACAGGGTATTACAGGTCTTTACATAACATTTAGACTGACTTTGGCAACGTTTGGTGATCCTTATCAGGGTCGGTATCACGACGTACAAGGTTAGAACATTCAATATTACTTGTATAAGCTGAGCTGATAGCTTTCAATAAGACCAACCAGATCGTATTTGTCACACTCTGGGTTGCACAGCGTGCCCCCTACCCAGGTGTGGGCGCACCCCCTCGGGGAGAACGCCAGCCATTATGGATCCATAATATTGTCCCATCCCGGTACAGCCACCGCCACACAAGGACGTCTCTTGTACCGAGATCATTTGTCCCCACTATTCATGAATAGTAAAGGGCCTCCCTCGGAATCGAACTCGAGACCTCCCTTAAGGAGTCTAATTTCGCATTCTGAGTAACCACTGAGCCAATGGTTCAGTGGCTACTAGGAATGCGAAATCAGAATCCTTAAGGGAGGTCTCGAGTCCGATTCCTAGGGATGACTGCACTATTCATCAGTGAATAGTGGCGACAAATGATCCCGTGTACAAGAGACGTCCTTGTGTGGCGGTGGCTGTACCGGGATGGGACAATATTATGGATCCATAATGGCTGGCGTTCGCCCCAAGAGGGTGCGCCCACACCTGGGTAGGGGGCACGCTGTGCAACCCAGGGTGTGACAGTATTACACTCTACCCCCCTAAAAATCACGACACCAAATTGCATTGAATCTTTTATAGATGTGATGTGTGTTGATAATACTAATTTCATTGAATCTTTTTTTGTGTAGTGTGTTTATTTTTTAACTGAACCAACGTTGTTTTGGCTTGACTATGTATTTTGATGCACGATAATACGATGGCAATGTTGCTGGAAAAGTTTAATTGTCAATGCATTTGTTGTTTTTTTTCATTGTTGAGGTGCATAGAATGATACAACAACTTTAAAGTACCAAAAAACAAGGTTCTTGGAATTGAAAAACCTCAGAAAAGTGAGGTTCAGTGGGACAGTATAGAACCGAAGATCCATAACTCGGTCATGTTCCATAGAACCGAGATCTTCAGTTCGGTCTTGTCCACATAACCGAGTGTATTGGTTTGAACCAATATGACAGAACCAAGAGGCCTCGGTTCTGTCAAGCAAGATCGAACCATATGACAAAAATTTTCATAAAAAAACTTTTTATATGCATAAAAAGAAGAAAAAAAAAACCTTAGAATGATGTGCTTATCTTCAAAACTTGGATCATTCTCCATAACACTTTGAAAGTGTGTAGATGAATGGAGTTTTTTAATATTCTAGGGGATTGACTTAGGGTTTAGGATTGACTTATACCACACTAAAAATCAACAAAATATGCTTGTAAACACAATCAAAATGATTATAAACTGTCGAAGATGAATCTTAAACCTTTAAAATACTATTTGAAATGAAAAAAAAAACTTGAAGGAGTAGAGAAGATTACAAATGGAAGAAAATGAGGGTAAGAATGGTGGTGGGTAAGGTTAGTAGGTGATTTAGATGAAAATGTAGAAAAAAATAATATTATAGGGGCATTTTAGCCCAATCACTAGAGGGTATTGTTGGACTTATAAATTTGTGATTTTTTGTGGTATGAATAGAATTTTTTTGTGGTTCATTTAGTAGCCCTCTAATTTTATTTAAATATTTTTTTACAATTTAAGGCGCGCAGCGTGTGTGAAGTAAGGGCGGACGGACAAGTCCGTCTGTCCTTCCTTCAAAGAAAACCTTAAAAAAATAAAAATTCAACCATTGCACCACGTGGCATTAAGTGGCACAGTTGTACGCGTCTTTGCGAGGGCCCACAAAAACACACTCATTCTTATCTTCTCTCACACAAGAATAACTGTGGAACACTTGCAATCGAAGCCCATGTTAAATGAGCATTACATACTACGGATGATGAATCAACTTCGACTTTGCCCATGTTGCAAATTTTATTTTTTTGGAAGAGAGTCCTTGCAATCTCTCCATATGACAAATCTAATACTTATACTTAATAACGCACTCCAAAGTGAGTTTCTCAGTGTTCCACGTAAGCAATTCAATGAAACGAAAAAAAAAACATTTTGTAATACCCTTGATTTACAAACACACACAAAAGAAAATCGGGTGGTGCCCAAACGTTCGGGTGCCCCTCTTCTTTATAAAAGGGGGCTCCCTCCCCCCTCATTTCTCACACCACTCCTCCTCACTGTCTCTCCTTCTTTTAGAGACTGTCTTTCCATTTTTTTTTGAGACTCTCTCTCTCTCTCTTTAGAGACTCTCCACTGGTACGGTGCAGAGCCGCTGCATGGCAAAGAGCGCGGAAAATGAAGTGTTCAATTTGAAGGTAGGAACGAAACATAGGTTTGCGTGTCTTATGACTTTTCATAAAGTTTTCATTCATTTATCATTATGTCTATTAATCATTTACACTACATTATTGCATATAACGTTCATACGTGTCATAGTTATGCCTTATTATTTAGAGTCTATGTATTACAATGTTACTATGCCAGATTAATGGTCAATTTGACTTAATCAGACTTAGTCTTGTCCTCAATAACTTTGAATAGTGAACGGGAGGTAGCATTGCTGCTCTAGAAGATTTGGTATTTAAGCGGGACCTCGTGTTCCCACCTTTCGACCTGGAGATTGATCTAGTTGGTCCTTTTGAAAGCTATCTGCTTGTATAAGTGATACTGGATGTCACGACCCCCTCCGTAGGGTGACGTCATGACCGGCACAGAATACCATATATGTCATACCTAGACGTATACGATACTCTTTCAGCCTCGTCCTTTAAGACAATACTAAAAAATCACTAAAAATTTTGGCAAAACTTCCCCATAAAATTGAGGTTCCACAAATCCTGATAAACTCATCAAAACATACATAATCAAATACAAAATCACATATGAATTAACCTCATTTATATCAATCCATATTATCCCACATACATCTAATAATATGTGACCATTCATATACAGAACCACTATTCATTTTTCTTTCTTGCCCACAAGACTTATATACATCTACGTCTCCCAAAATATACATCATCATGTGCCATTCTCATGTGTACTTGCCATTTATAGAATTCACTAACTATTAAACATTGTTTGATGTTATATATATACATATACCAAAAACAAAATGTATACCCATCTCCCTGAACACACAACATACTCACATAGCAAATAACAGGCTAGGTCAATTCTCTGGAGCCTTGCCCTTGTCCTTGTGATCTATACTTGTAATAAAAAGGGAGTGGGATGAGCTGCAACAAGCTCGGTGAGTAATCTAATATTGGATTTACATATGCATCAATAAAAATATGGCATTAAAAACATCGTTATAAACTCATATGCAAATCAATATACTTATCAATACATGATTTAAGTACATTTCTCGCCACTCTATACATATCATACAATGCATAAAGATAAAATCCTCACCCTCAAGAATGTAAATGAATCTGTAAACCCATTATGCATACATCAGGAGAATTCATCTTACAAACCATCATCTCGATCATTCCGAGGTCTAGTCAACAAACTTTCCTCATTGGAAATGATGACATACTTTCCATACTATGGGTAAGTCTAAGTATGTCCGAATTTAAAACCAAAGAATTTGAATGCATCAATTACACAATGCAATATGGCAATCATACATGCACATCATTATCAAATTAGAGTCTATTTAATACAATGTCACACATAAAAACCAAATTAGAAATACTCACAAATATAGGTTTTGCCTAAGTCCACAACTCAAACACTTAGCCAATTTTCACCAACTTTTACCACACAAGAACCTCACTTGTGTCCATTTCTCATTTCAACATCAAATCTCTGCAAATTAAACATTGCCATTACACTTAGACATGAATTTCAGCCAAAGAAATTCAGTCACTTAATCACTAAATTAATCACAATGCATCAATAAACAATTTACCTTTGAATTCTCAACACTCTAATTGTCCAGCACAAGTAGCACACTTGTGGTCATCACCAAGCCCAGAATAGCACAAATTTTGTACTCTAATTCTCTGCAATTGACCATCACCATTCATCCATGATTAGTTTCCAGTAATTAAACACATTAAAACACCACAATTGAACACTAAAAATGGGTTCCCAAAATCCTTACCCAGATTTTCTGGAACACCCATTTCAACCATGGAAAATCAATGTTTTTAACATTAAAATACTCACCAATGATCCAAAAATTAATCCCCCATGATTTCAGCCAGCAATTGATATAATTCTAGCATAAAACCCCCATTCTCTAGGTCCAATTCTAACCGTGGAAAACACTTGCATGTCATATATGATGTACAAATGGAAGAGAGGAGTTCAAATATGCAATTTTTAACCCAAAATCACAACTTCATACCTTGGATTTTGGATCTCCACATTTCTTTTCTTTCTTCTCTTCCTCTTCTTCCACTTTATTTTTCTGCAATTTCTCAATCCAACAAGTTCAAAACGAGCTTAAGCAGCTCTAAATGGCTGACATTGATCGAGATAGGTGTTGAGCAACATGCACACACCGCCTCACTGACCAAATCTCTTAAAAAAACTTGCAGGTCCACAGAGAAGCGCACTTTTCCTTCCTCGGGAGCGCGCTTCTTGAATTCAAAAATCTAAATATTTCTGGGAAATCTTTGAGGAGCATGCTTCTCTGAACATTTTCAAAAATTCATTCTCGGGTTTTGCCACAGGAGTGCGCTCCTTGCACCCAAAATTAGAATTTTGCTATGTATTGGGCATTTTATGATACAACTACCCTCCTAGGGTACCAATAGCCCTAAAATACATACATTCACACTATCTAAAGGTCATGTACATACGTATACGCATACAAATATGCATGAGAATACGTATAAGTCAACGTACAAGTTTGACTCGTACATACGGGGTGTTACACTGAACATCCTAACAACGCACGGGGTGATGCCGACCCTGATAAGCATCACCAGACGTTGACAAATCCTGTCTAATATTAGGAAAGACCGGACCTGCACATGCATAGTCATCATACATGAAATAAGAACCACCTAGGAATGTAAGTGGTTTGAGATCTGTGATGTATTTACTAGTGCAATTATGCCCACTATTATTGATATTTCCCCTAGAGATGGACGTACAATGTGAACCTAGGATTATCTGGAGATGGACATTTGTTCGTGAACCTAGGGCGATGAACGGTCACAGAGCCATTACGATACGATGTTATGCAAACATTCTTGTTAAGCTACTTTGTATTGTTTATGAAGCTATGTTGTGTATATGTGATGTTTCATTATGAAGTCTTCGTTATTAATTGTCATATTCATGGACTATTTTATCCACTGGGCAATAGCTCTCTCCCGTTGCTAACCATTTTACAGTTGTCTAGGGTGGATTGGGGGGACGTGTTTGGGCCCTCATTTTGTACTCCCTTACTTATAGTTCAGGAGATTTTTTGGGAGGATGTTCCCAGACTGCCTACATTCTGTACAAAATATATTATGTAATTAATGAAATAAGACTTGTACTTGAATTGTGTACCTGCGCACTCGGTAAATGTTATAATGCATTGGCACCCCGCGTGTGAGTGTCCTGCCGGTTTAGGCGTGTTCGGGTGGGGCATGACATTTAATCGTATCAAAGAGAAAGGTCCACGGCCTGCCCAAAGCCACCACTTAGGAGAAGAAAAAGTATATATATTAGATATATATATATCTATGTAACTATATATCTATATAGTTAAGATTTATATATATATATGTTGGTCAACCCAAAAGGGTGGTAAATTGGGTGCGATGGTCAATTTTAATTATCTCTTCCAATATCTTAGTGATATACATAAGTGTATTGAAATTGGATGCAAAACTAGAATACAGACTAAATTGCAAACGTGAGACACACAATATTTATAGTGGTTCGGCCGAGCCTACGTCCACTGCCTAATCTCCCGATTAGGATTTTCTCAATCCACTAACTGATTCTCTTACGGGTGAGAACCAAACCTTTACAACTGCCCTTTTACAGGTTAAAGGAAAACCTATCCTTTCACGGGCTAAGGATGAACCCAATTTTCTTTTTTCGGGATTAGGAGAAACCCATGTTCCTTTTACGAGATAAGGAAAAACCGTTTTCCTTTTACGGGATAAGGAAGAACCGTTTTCCTTTTATAGGGTAAGGAAGAACCGTGATCCTTTTATGGGATGAGTAACAACCGTTTCTCTTTTATAGGTTAAGAGAAAACCTATCCTTTTACAGGTTAAGGACGCACCTATCCTTTTACGAGATTAGGATGAACCGTTTTCCTTTTATGGGATAAGGAAGAACCGTGATCCTTTTACGGGTTAAGGAACAATCGTTTCTCTTTTACAGGTTTAAAGATAACCTTACATGATTTCAATCCTGAAATCATTAAGTGAACTACCTTCACTTTTCCTAGTTGTTTCAGTCCAGAAACACACCAACATTACATCACTAAAAATGGTGGTTCTAACTTAGTAGAACACTTTACAATTAAGCTCATTACATAGCATTACAAAGATATGAAATATGAATACGTAATGCTAAGTTGAAATACACTTATAGTCATTTACCTTTCAATGTTCGGTATTGCTCAAGAGCAGTTTCGAAAAGCATGAATGATGTAATATGAAATCAGTGCTTCTTCGAAAATAATCTGATACCAAATAAACATTGATTTGAAAATTAAAAGACTAGTGTAAATCAAGGACACAGACAATTTTCAAAGTAGATATAAAATATAAGTATGAAGACTTCTGGTTCAGTGATCAGTAATTAACGTAACTACTGATATAGTTTAATACAGTACTTATGATATGAAATCAAGTACAATTGTATTTCTCATGAACTATATCTCAAATTCTATCTTCAACAAGAATAATACCGAGTATGAATCGGTGCTGAGAATTTAAGTTGATACCAGATCAAATAGATTTTCAAAGATAGAATTAAAATAAGTTCAGTATGAAAATCATTTGAATACTTAAAGGTATCAGTGAAAAATACTTTGAAAGTTTAGATAATGAAAAACATTTTGACACAGACTAACTTTCAAAAAGTATTGGCACAATACAAACAGATTGGCGAGTTGTTTGATCCTAAGTGTTGGTATTTATTGACTTAGTGGGACATAGCCGTTAAAAATTTGAAGTTCAAATACTATGAACGTTTATACATAACGGCTAGAATGTTTTATGAAAATGGCAACTGCAATTTTCACTAACATTCTGGTTCTTTTCAAATTTCATGAAAAAGAAAAGTTTTAGATAAACTTATTTCATGTATCAAAGAAGATCTCTGATAAGTCTGAAAAGTATTCTGTTTTGAAAAAGCAAACTTATAAAGTGTACTTGTTCGAACAGAGATAGTTGTTGAATTAGCGTCATGATTCCATAATCAGTGTCCTTACGCATAATATCAACTTTGTCGTTTTGTTCCTTGAGGGCTCTCATTACGTATAAGCGTCATGCTGAACACTTTAGTGAGGGCGCTACTGAAGGGTGAGCGTCCTGACTTACTTTGACACTTAAACGACTTAAGCCTGAGGGCGCTAATGCACAGATAGAGTCCAGCTATGTTTTAAAAACACTGTATAAGGGTGCTACGATCCGAGTAAGCGTCCTGCCTTTAAAACATAAAATAAAACATGAGGGCGCTATAACAGTGTAAGCATCCTACCAATTAAAAACATTTTAAACAGAGACACGCTGAAGGACAATTATGGTCCTGAAAGTTCCTAAGTTTATTTCCAAATCAACTTTTAACTATCAGTGTCCTCAAAGATATGTTCTTTGAAGAACTTAGGAAATCTTTTAGTGAGCTGATGCTGAGTCAACTTCCTGACAATTTTTAGAGGTTGACTAATAAAGGAGGCCGCTACTTTACAAGTAAGCTTCCTAATAAATTAATTCAATTCAACCTTGAACGTTATCAGTGTCCTAATGAACTATCAGCGTCCTAACTTATAAAGTTCAGGAGAGCGCTGCTACTTCATTAGCGTCCTGAAAGACTCTTTAAAAATAGTTTTGACTCGCGATTACATATTCAATAAATGGGAATAAAAACTCGGTAGATTTCAAATTAAATATATAATAATAAATCGTTTGAAATACCGTAAGACGTAAAATCAAAACATGCAGATTTGAAAAGCATATGTAGATGATTTATGCATGGTTTTGAAAATCATTTTGAGCAATAACGATTAGAGAAAGATATACGTTAAATACTTTGTGTATTTCTCATTTCTCATAACCGTTAAATCCAACTCTTCATTATGAGATCTTCGATAAGAGCTTTGCGCGGAGTTGAATGACTTGAACGTTGATCGAGAGATGCAGACTTGAAGCTTGATCGAATCGTTCTAGTGAAGTGATCTTGAAATCAGGATGTGATCGTTGATGTTCCTTGGTTGAGACGAACTTGATCGTTGGATGTGATCTTTGTGTTCCTTGATTGAGTCATTCCTTGGCTTTTTGCTTTCCTCTGGTGCTTTGATGAAATCTTGATAAACGCTCATTATCACCGAAAAATACTTTGTTTGTGATCATCAAAATATACTACATCACAATATATTTAGGGGCGAGCAAGTGATGAACCATATAGGTTAATAAGATACATATTTAATTTGTTTCTAATGAGAAATTTAGATGAAATGCTGGCATAAACATCAAGAGGAAAGTAGAAAATATTGTCCAACGGGCAAAGCATAAATCTTAAAAAATTCAGGAATATATTTTTGTGCACTTCACAAATTTCATCTTCCTTTCAGCAAGAAATGGCCGCTAGTAAAGGAATGACTACCAGTAGTCGGGAACAGGTTTCCACAAGACTAATGGACCTTCACAATCGGAAGGTTGTTTTGATGAGGAGCATAGACATGAAGAATCCCCACCTATGCCCAATCCTTCACAACAAGCTCGCGAAGCTAAGGTGGCTAAACATAATGAATGTTGAGGATTATGTCTCTCTCAACTTGGTTAGGTTGTTTTACGACAACATGAGTATTGCGGGACTTCAGGTGGACGGAAATAGCCCTATCTTAGAGACACGGGTTAAGGGAGTGACAATTTCTGTCAAAATCGAATTTATTTCTTGACTAATGGAAATCCCCATAGGAACCAAGATCATAAATCCCCATGAATCCCAGGCCATTGTGGAGATTGCAAAATCAAAGGAACAACTATTCACCTACCTCGCTCTGATGGCATACACCTACAAAAAATACGCTCGCCTCCCAAATACACTCTTAAAACTAAACCTTGCAGGCCTAGGGAAGATTGGGGTGGATAATATACTACCCGAAGTGGTGAGTAGGGGCATGACTACAAGGGATCAACTCCTTGTTTTATATTGCCTAGACAAGGGAATTATTGTCTTCCTACCCCACATCATCATTCAACAGACGGCCAGAGTAGCCTTAAACCCTACCCAAAAGGAATACCTCGGCTATGGAGCTTTAATCATGAAATTGCCAGTTGAGGCAAACTTGAAGTCCTTTGATGAATCCTCAGTACTAATAAAAAAGAAATGGTCTCACTAGCCTCTTATTCCAAAACCTTCAACTCAAAAGGAGAGGTGACCGATGAAGAATTATTTGGCGCTACTTCTGAGGAAAATAGTGAAAAGGCTAGTGATGACACGGTCAGTGGTCAACGAAGAAGTCGACGCAAGATTCTTACCAGAGGAGCGCCAAATAATGAAGCAAGGCAGAGGACTGAAAGAGACCCAGAATCAAACAATGAACAACCCAATCATCAATGAGTCACGGAAGATGAAATCTTTGGGAACCCAGAAGGAAATTTTGACCAACCCAATGCAGATCTAGACGGACAGGGAGTTCTGGTAAATCCACCTTTCTAGAACCCCCCGGCCCAAGGGAATATGACATCTCAGGGGATTCCAATTCAAAGAGTACCCTACCAACCGACTCCACAATTCCCTATGAACCAACCACCTCAAAATTGGGTTGCACCAAACTTCAGAAGACAGGATACCCCGATGAGTTCACTTTTTCAAGAATTTCTGACTCAAGCAAATCCAACCTTCCAAGAAGTTCCAGTTATGGGAACCTCATATAATCAAACCAACTACCCTCCACTAATGGATCAGCCAACCAGCCAACAATTTCAAATAATGCACACAGCCTACCCACCATCGATGGGACAACCAACCTACCCTCCCCCTAGGAAACAACCAGCCAACCAGGATGATCGATTTCAAGCTATTATGTCACGTTTTGATGAAATGTGTGATGAGTTTAGAACTATGAACCACATAATGCAAGTTATAGAAGAATGGCAGAACGCCTCTCAGCCTTTTCTAGTGGTGACTCCACGACTAGTAGGAGAACTAGGCTGCATAGTAGGCAGGAAAATTAGAAAAACAATTACTGGCATTATAATATCTTTTTTTTTGAATAAAATGTTTTATTTATTTATTTGAGATTATGTTTGGTGGGCCGACTTACAACCATTATTTTCTTTCGTATCACTAACTTTGGAGTGGTATGGGACACAACAAAATTGGTAAATACCAAATAAAACTTTGGAAGTAAGGAAACCTACGACCTTGTATGGAAAAACATCTGGAAAAGCTGAATAACTAAGATTATCACTAAGTTTACACGGTATGGGACGAATAAACTAGGACGATACTATTAGTGGACTCCTCTCCACTTGATGTTTTTTAAAGACCGTGTTCGTACAGCTTAACTTGGTTGTACCCCTAATTACCAAATTCATGTGGTATGGGACACAAGAATTCGGATAATAAGCGGAAAGGCTAAGGAAAGGAGTTTGAACACATAAGAATGCGATAGAATGCTAGACTAGGGCATTTGCCGAGGCTAGTCTCAGAATTTCTATGGCTCGTATGGATTTTGAAAAAGGTAAGTATGTTCATAAAACCATAAACAAAATATTTGAAATGCTTTCAAGACTTTATACTTATTATACAAACACTCCAACCTTGTTTTATCCCTTGTCCAAACATATGAGACACAAAATTCTTTGATTCCTCACCAAAACCTTACACCATACCTAAAAAAATAGGTGGTTTTATAATTGCAGAACTCTCAAACTTATGAATTGCTGAGAATATCATATCACTATACTGTTGGCCCAGGTATGTCCAAGAGGGGGGTGAATTGGACACTTAGACAAAATAAAATTAAATGCAATAACAAAAATAAAATCCAAAATATAAATAAATATGCACAGTCGATTTGTAGTGGTTCGACTACTTGCCTACGTCCACTACCTAACCTCCTTAGTTAGAATTTTAAACCTTATTACTAAGGGATTCTCTTATGGGTAAGAATCAAACCATTACACCTTTTCTCAACTTGCGAGTGTGAGAACAACCTTTACACTGCTCAACTTGCAGGCTTGAGACCAATCTATCCCAACTTCTGGGTGTGAGACAAACCTAAACTTTCTCAACTTACGAGTGTGAGAACTACTGTTTCTCAACTTATGGGAGTGAGAAGACCGTTTCTCAACTTACGGGTGTGAGAAGACCTAGACGTGTTGAATACAGGAATATTAGCTCAGCAATTTGTCTAACTGCTGTTACAACCTTGATACAGTATACAAGATATGAATTGAGGTACAACTGTATCCTATGAACTATCTCTCAAATTTCTCTTTCGGCAATAATGATCTAAGTTAAAACAGTGCTAAAAATTTGAGTGAAACAGTTCAATCTTTCAAATGATTTTCCAGATAAAGATATAAATTTAGCTCAGAATAAAAATCACTTTAATAAGCAAAGTTTCAAAGAAAATGCTTTGAAAGTAAAATTACTTAAACTTTTTCAATCAGATGAAAATCCGACTAACTTTCAAAAGTGTTTTGGCTCAGAGAATTTTTTGTCCTTAACAAATTGTTAAGTGCTAGTATTTATAGACTTGTAGTGATGAAGCTACTGTTCATTTGAATTTGAATTTCAAATATGAACGTTTACTCACAACAGCTAGAATGTATCATGAAAATGGCAACTGACCATTTCATGAACATTCTAATTCTCTCCAGATTCACAAATAAGGAAAGTTTAAGAAACGTGGTTCATGAATCAGAGGATATCTCTGACAAATCCAAAAAGTTGATTTTTGTACGAAAATTTGTTCTTCAAAAGTGGCTCAAAAAGATGTACGTGTCCAAACAACAAAAATATCATTTTTGTCATTTTGTTCCTTTGAGGACGCTCATGGAGTATCAACGTCCTACCGAACAATGAAGTGAGAGTGCTACTAACTCATAAGCGTCCTGACTTACTTTAACAATTCAACGACTTAAATCCTGAGGGCACTAATTGACAATTATCGTCTTGCTTTGTTTTAAAAAACTTAAATGCACAAAGGCGCTACTCAAGAGTTAGCATCCTGATATTTTTAAAAATAGTTTTAAAACAATATTAAGTGAGCTAAAGGACAGTAAGCGTCCTGAAAGTTATTAAGTTGATTTTAAGGATAAGGGAGCTCCTACACAAGTAGCGTCCTGACAGTTTATCCAACTTATAACTATCAGCGACTTTAAAGATAAAAATCGTTTGAAAACTACGAGAACTTTCAACGAGCTGAAATTAAGTCAGCGTCCTGATACTTTCAAAGGTTGACTAAAGGAAGACAACTACTTACAAGTAAGCGTCCTAATTAATCAGTTCAATCTAACCTTAAGCGTTCTAATATTTTATCAGCGTCCTGACCTATCAAGTTTAGGAGGGCGCTGCTAAAACATTAGCGTCCTGAAAGAGTCTATAGAAATGGTTTTTGATATTTTGATTAAAGCTTGATAAAACACGATTAAAATTATGGTTTTTTTCTAATCAAATCAAAACTTTAGAAATCATAAAGTATCTTTAAAATGTGATGATCAAAATACGAAAATGATTAAATCTTACTGAGAGCAAATTTGATCGGTAGTCCTTACATTCTAAGTACTAAAGGACTCAGAACTTTAATTGACGTTCAATAGGCTTGTGAGTATAGTTCTTTGATCTTAATTCTTGATCAATCTGAAACACTTGACAAGATCATTTGATACACAGATTGGAGATATTTGGAATCATCAAAACATTTATGACATGGGGTTCATTGAGATAACATATACTTGGCCACGTTTCCTAAAGCGGAGTTCTATTTTTCTCTTTGCCAGTGAGAAAAATGCAACCCAAAAAAAAAGGAAGGCCACACATAGTCTGTCCAACAAAGGAGACACCTCCTGAGACAAAATCAGGAACCGCAGCCTCCTGGGATGGAGCAGGCTGCATACGACGCTGCCACTACTTCTGGACAGGCAGTGCCACCTCAACCTACACCCTTCATCATGCCTCCAGGCATGGAATACTTTTTTTTTAGATTCATTGAGGCGATGAAAGTGACAATACAAATGGTCGTCCGTGAGACTGCGAAAAACCAAGTGGTCACCATACAAGCACCTGTTCGATTGGGGTCGAAAAACCAAACCGACCAGATCATGAAGTATAAAAGGCTGCAACCCCTTACCTTTGTTGGCACCATTGATGTGGATGAAGCGCATAAATGGCTTGATGAGTCCAAAAAGGCTCTTGAGGCTGTGGGAGTCGACGAGGGTCAAAAAATTCCATTAGCTTTGTACCAACTTGTTAGTGAAGCTAACACTTGGTGGATAACGGTGTAAGAAGACCCAAAGGTCAATGTAACAAACATGATTTGGTTGGAATTCGAGTCACTGTTCATTGATGAGTACTTCCGTGATGCAGTAAAGAGGCAAAGACGCCAGGAGTTTGCCAGGCTTTACCAGGACAGCATGATAGTCCAAGAGTATGCTGTCAAGTTCAAGGAACTATCGGTCTTTTCTCTCTCCACCATCTCAACGGAGCAAGGTAAGGCTGAGAAATTCTATAATGGCCTTTGTCCACACATTCGACAGGCCCTGTCAATCTTGGACCTCAAGAATTAGAGGCAGCTAGTCAACATCGCCATGTACTTTGAGCAAGAAAAAACGGTGACAAATTTTGCCCAACAGGGCAACAAGAAGAAACCCTATTATAATCAAAACCCAGCCCTCCCAGCCCCCGTGCAAAAGCAAGAGGCCACTACACCTGCGGCTCAAAATTTTAACCCTGGCCAACATGTGTTTTAAAATCATAATAGAGGAGGCCGCAATGGCAGAGGCGGTCGCTACAATGGCAATGGGAGAGGTGTTGGCCAATGACACCACAATCAGCACGGCCAATTGAACCAACAACAAGCACCTAATCATAAGAGGTTGACTTGTTTCAATTGCGGCCAACAGGGCCACGTAAAAAGGCTCTGACCCACTTTCCAAAATCGCAACAGCCAGTTCCTGCAATTATAGTCCAACAAGCCCCATCTACTGCAAACGCCCAGCCCAGGCAGAACCACCAAAACTAGGGACAAAGGCAGCAAGAAAGAGTCTATGTAGTGGCCCAGCAACCTCTTCCAGATGATAATAATGTGGTGGAAGGTACATTTTCCTTGTTCAATACAATGGTTCATGTATTATTTGATTCAGGTTTCACACATTCTTTTGTGTCTTCTACATTGGTAGCACAATTAGGCTTGCAACTTGAACCAACCAACTTCACTATTTATGTCTTAACACCAATAGGACCTAGTACTGACACTAACGAGAAATGTTTTAGATGTGAACTTAGAATGTGAGGACAGATAATCCCTGTAGATCTCCTGATCATGGACATAGAAGAAACATTATTATCAGCATGGCCTAACTGATGCCGCTAAATGGTAAGATCGATTGTCTAAAGAACCAAGTTCTGATTACCTTACCTACCAGAGAAAAAGTCAAGATCCAAGGCACCCAAAACCAGATTCATAGCTCAACTGTCTAACTCCTCCAAGAAAAACTTCAATCTCTATCCATCAGTGACGACAATAAGCCACCACTACCATCATACCCTCTTGATGTGCACGACATCAAAGTCATATTTGAATTCCCAACGGTATTTCTAAACGACCTTCCTGGCCTGCCCCCGGTTTGGGAACTCGACTTCAAAATCAAACTGGTATCCGGAATCGAACCCATCTCAATTCCACCATACAGAATGTCCAACATCGAGTTGGTTGAGTTGGATAAACAACTGAAGGAATTGGAGAGTACAGGCTTGATCAAAAAAAGTTAATCACCCTGGGGCACTCCAGTTCTGTTCATTCAAAAAAAGGATGGTTCGTTACGACTTTGCATCGATTATCGCAAGTTGAATAACACAATCATCAAGAACAAATACCCATTGCCCAGGATCGATGACTTGTTCGACCAACTCAGAGATGCCAAATACTTCTTTAAGATTGATTTACGATCCGACTATCATCAACTCTGGATCAGAGAGTCGAACGTCAATAAAACAACTTTTAGAACTCGGTATGGTCATTATGAGTTCTTGGTCATGCCATTCGGTCTAACTAACACACCTGCAACGTTCATGGATCTGACAAATCTTATCTTCAGACCATATTTAGATCGATTTGTGGTAGTCTTTGTAGATGATATATTGGTGTATTCACCAACAGTGGAAGACCATAAGACGCACCTGGGGATTGTCCTCCAGACCTCAAGACACCACCGGCTATATGCAAAGCTGTGTAAATGCAATTTTGGGCAAAGAAAGTTCAATTCTTAGGTCATGTAGTTTCAGGTAATGGCATCGAAGTAGATCCTTCAAAAGTTGAAGCAGTATTAAACTGGAAGCAACCTACCACTGTTACTCAAATTCAGAGTTTTCTCGATTTGGCTGGCTACTACAAACGTTTCATCAAGGACTTCTCCAAGATTGCTAAACCTATGACCAAACTCACTCAGAAAGACATGCGATTCATCTAGAACGTAGCTTATGAATCATAATTTTAGGAATTGAAAAAACGTCTCACAACAGCACCAGTACTAATTACTCCAAGAAATGAAGTTGGATTTTCATTATACACCGACACCTCTCTCCAAGTCTTAGGTGCAGTACTACAAGATGGCCAAGTTGTTGCATATGCATCCAGACAACTAAAGATCCATGAGGGTAATTACCCCACGCACGACTTGAAACTTGCAACTGTCGTATTCGCACTGAAGTTATGGCGGCACTACCTATATGGTGAGCAGTTCGAGGTCTTCTCAGATCACAAAAACCTCAAGTACATCTATACTCAGAGAGACCTAAACCTACCCCAAAAAAGATGGTTAGAATTTTTGAAAGACTACGACTTTCAACTCCAATATCATCCGGAAAAAGCCAATGTTGTGGCTGATGCCCTGAGTAGAAAGTCATATGTTGCTGCGTGTATGCTCAACTTCGAAATGAGGAAGTTGGCTACGGAGGAGGGAGGAAGATCACTACTCTCCCAATTAACTGCCAACTCCGAGCTTATTCAAAAAATCTCAGCGGCCTAAGCCAACAACCTCCTATTAATGGAGAAAAGAGAACTCATCCTCAGTGGACAGGGCCTTTCCCACAGGTCTGTCTCTGATGATGGGGGAAATTTTGTACAAAAAAACGTTTATGCCTACCGAACGACCCAGAAATTCGAAATGAAGTGCTCACTAAAATGTATTGCTCGAGGTTCGTTATGCATCCTGGGGGAGACAAAATATACAAGGATGTCAAGCGACAATTTTGGTCTTCTGGAATGAAGAAGGCTATTGCAGACTTTGCTGCTCGATGTCTCGTTTGCAAACAAGTAAAGGCGGAACGCAGACTTCCTTTCGGCCTTCTCCAACCTTTACCTATTGGAGAATGGAAGTGGGAGAACATAGCAATGGACTTTGTTACTGTCTTACCTCGAAATAATAAAGGGCAAGATGCAATTTGGGTTATCATTGATAGACTTGCAAAGTTTGCACACTTTTTACCAATAAAGTTCATGGATAACCCTGCCAAGCTAGCCGAATTGTATGAAAAGAGATCGTACGCCTCCATGGCATACCTATCACAATCGTCTCTAATCAAAACCCTCAATTCACATCAAAATTTTGGTAAAGCTTCCAAAGTAGAATGGGCTCCAAGATTACCATGAGCACAACTTTTCACCCATAGACCGATGGGCAGTCAGAGAGTTTGATCCAGATTTTAGAGGATATGTTACGATGTTGTATATTGGACTTTCATGACGGATGAGCTAAACACGTTCATTTGGTTGAATCTGCATACAACAACAGCTACCAATCCAGTATTGGCATGGCACCATACGAGGCTCTCTATGGTCGCCCTTGCAGATCTTATGTATGCTCATTAGACATGGCAGATCGACCGCAATTGGGGCCAGAACTAGTTCAAGACACTTCTAAGAAGATCATATTAGTCAAGGAGCAACTTCGTGTGGCACAGAGTCACAAAAAAGCTATGCCGACAAATGGAAACAACCTCTGGAGTTTGAGAAGGAGGACTATGTTTTTCTAAGAGTTCATCCTACAAGAGGTGTCAAACGCTTCGGGATCAAAGGAAAGCTCTCTCCAAGATATATGGGCCGTTTTAGGATCATCAAACGCTTTGGCAAACTAGCCTGTCGACTATCCCTTCCCTCATTCATGTTCAAAGTTCATGACGTTTTTCATGCATCCATGCTTTGAAAGTATCGTCCTAATCCTTCACATATCATCCCTCTGGTCGAAGTTCAGGTTGAAGAAGGAAACAAAAATCAGGAGAGAGCGATACAAAATCTGGATAGGAAAACTCAAGAACTTAGACGGCGTAGTATTCAACTTGTAAAAGTGTTTTGGGATCACCATGGAATAGAAGAAGCAACTTAGGAACTTGAAGATAAAATCAAACAAAGATAGCCCGAATTGTTCCAACAATAATTGATGTTGTAATATATTGTACCTTTCACTTATCAATAAATTTATTCTTGTACAACTATAATTGTGTCAACATGTAATAATCATTATAAAAAATGTAGATGTTTGTTGATAGCACAGACAGGAGTAAAGAACCATATACATCATGGCCTACTTGCCAACCTCGAGGAAACCTTTCAAGTCCAGAAGCAACCCACAACTTCTATACATCACCAACTCCCTCGCCTCAGCGACTGCGAACCCCTTCGCCAGAACGTATATAGTTATACCATGATGAAATTAACTGAAACAAAGCAGGGCCCTCATCCTGGCAGGATCTCCGACCAAAACTACCAAGCGAGGAAATTCGGGCAACTGCACGTAAAAGCATTCCACCACTCAATTTGCCTCCCCTGAAATGCAACAACTAGCACTGCCCTAGACCACCATCAGTCAGGCAAATGTCGGAACCTTCTATGGAGGAATCCGATTCTATTTGCTCTTCATTGTTTGATGATGTCGAGGATTCCACTGGCTAGAGTATAATTCAGGGACCTTACTAGCAATACCCCAATTTAATGAAAGATGACCAAGGCAGTGAATCTCACGAAGATAGCAATCGTGACTACATGGACTGAAATTTCGAGGGCGAAAAAATTTTAAGGGGGAGTAGACTGTAATACCCTTGGTTTACAAAAAAAAAAATCGGGTGGTGCCCAAACGTTTAGGTAAGAAACCCGAACGTTCGGGCGCCCCTCCTTTCTATAAAAGGGGAATCCCTCCCCCCTCATTTCTCACACCACTCTTCCTCACACTCTCTCCCTCTTTTAAAGACTCTCTCTCTCTCTCTCTTTGAGGCTTTCTCCCTCTCTCTTAGAGACTCTCTACTGGTATGGTGCGGAGTCGCTACTCGGCAAAGAGCACGGAACATCAAGTGTTTAATTTGAAGGTAGAAACGAAACATAGGCTTGCGTGTCTTATGATTTTCATAAAGTTTTCATTCATTTATCATTATGTCTATTATTCATTTACAGTACATTATTGCGTATAACGTTCATATATGTCATAGTTATGCCTTATTATTTGGAGTCTATGTATTACACTGTTACTACGCCAGATTAGTGGTCAATTTGACTCAACCAGACTTAGTCTTGTCCTCAGTAACTTTGAATAGTGAACGAGAGACAGCTTTCTTCTCTAGAAGACTTGGTATTTAAGCGGGACCTTGTGTTCCCATCTCTCGACCTGGAGACTGGTCTGGTTGGTCCATTAGGAAAGACCGAACCCGCACATGCATAGTCATCATATATAAAATATAAAGCACCTAGGGACGTAAGTTGTCTGTGATCTGTGATGTATTTACTGGTGCAATTATGCCCACTGTTATTGATATTTCCCCTAGAAATGGACGTACAATGTGAACCTAGGATTATCTGGAGATGGACATTTTGCACGTGAACCTAGGGTGATCAACGGTCACAGAGCCATTACAAGACGGTGTTATGCATACATTCTTTTTAAGCCACGTTGTACTATTTATGATGCTATGTTGTGTATATGTGATGTTTGATTATAAATTCTTGTTTATTAATTGTCATATTCACAAACTATTTTACCCACTGGGCAATAGCTCACTCCCGTTGCTAACCATTTTACAGGAGTCTAAGGTGGATTAGGTTGAGGTGTTTCGGCCCTCATTTTGTACTCCCTTACTTATAGTTAAGGAAATCTTTTGGGAGGATGTTCCCTTATTATTGGCGGTCCCAGACCGCCTACATTCTGTACAAAATATATTATGTAATTATTGTTATAATGCATTCGCACCCCGCCTGTGAGTGTCCCGCCGGTTTAGGCGCGTCCAGGCGGGGTGTGACATATTCACTCTTCAATAATCGCCCTTCAATTATTATTCTCTTAGCTCTTTTCTCTATGCGGACCCCCCATTTTTTCAACACCTTTTTCTCTGCAACCTAACCCCCCTTCATTTATTGTAGTTCATTTTTTTCAATCCCTCTTTCTCTGCAACGAGATAACCTATTGCCTAGTGGGTAAAATAGTTCATGAATATGACAATTAATAAAGAAAACATCATAATCATACATCAGATATACACAACAATGCATCATAAGCAGTGCATAATGGCTTAACATGTAAGTATACATAACACCGTCTCATAATGGTTCTGTGACCGTATATCTCCCTAGGTTCGCGCACAATGTCCATCTCTAGGTAATCCTGGGTTCACATTGTATGTCCATTTCCAGGGAAGCAGCAATAATAATGGGCACAAGTGCACTAGTAAATAATCCACAAATCACAGACCACTTACGTCCCTAGGTGGTTCTTATTTTATATACGATGACTATGCATGTGCGGGTCCAGTCTTTACTTACATTAGACAAGATTTGGTAGCGTTTGATGATGGTTATCAGGGTCGGCATCACCGCGTGCATTGTTAGGATGTCCAGTATCACCTATACAAGCAGACAACTTTTAATATGACCAACCAAACCAGTCCCCAGGTCGAGAGGTGGGAACACAAGGTCCCGCTTAAATACCAAGTAAAGTTACTGAGGACAAGACTAAATCTGGTTTACTCAAATTGACCACTAATCCGACATAGTAATAGTATAATATGTGGAGTCCAAATATTAAGGCATAAGCATGACATGTATGAACATTATACGTAATAATGCAGCGTAAGTGAATAATAGACATAATGATAAATGAATGAAAACTTTATGAAAAGTAATAAGAGACGCAAACCTATGTTTCGTTCTCACCTTCAAACTATATTTTTCCAAAACTGGCGCTGCCTCTCGAGGAGAACAGCTTCGCACGGCAAAAAGAGTTTCTAAGAGAGAGAAAATCACAAGGAGAGTGGACGAAACTAACCCAAAAAGATAGAGAGAGGGAGAAAGAGAGTTGTTGTGTGAGAAATAAGGAGGGGGAGAGGCTCCTTTTATAGAAAACCCATGCCCGAACATTCGGGAAATGCCTTTTTTGTGTTAACCAGAGGTATTACACTCTACCCCCTTTAAAAGAATTTTGCCCTCGAAATTTCCGTCCATGTAGTCGTAATTGTTGTCTTCGTGAGATTCACTGCCTTGGTCATCTTTCATTAGATCATTGGTAATGTCCCTGAATTATACTCTGGCCTGTGGAATCCTCGACATCATCAAACAATGGAGAGTAAATGGCATCAGATTCATCTGCAGAAGGTTCCAACATTTGCTTGACAGATGGTGGTATAGGGCACTGCGGGTTATTGCTTTTCAGGGCTGGCAGATTGAGTGGGGGAATGCTTTTACGTGTTGTTGCCCGAATTCGTCTTTCAAGTAGTTTTGGTAAGAGATCCTGCCAGGATGAGGGGTCTAGATTGTTTCGGGCAATTTCATTACGATATAACCATAAACGTTCTGGCAAATCGCAGCAACTAAGGTGAAGGAGTTGGTGATGTATAGAAGCTGTGGGTTGCTTCTGGTCTTGAAGGACTCTCCCAAGGTTGCCAAGCAGGCCATGGTGTATATTGTTCTTTACTCTTGTTTGTTCCATCAGTGGACATCTGCATTTTTTGTAATGAGATTAGGTGTTGACACAATTATAATTGTAAATGAATAATTTCTTTGATAAGTGAAAAGTACAATATATCACATCACCAATTATTGTTGGAACCATTTGGGGTATCTTTGTTTGATTTTATCTTCATGTTCCCAAGTTGTTTCCTCTATTCCGTGGTGATCCCAAAATACTTTTATAAGTGGAATACTACGTCGCCTAAGTTCTTGAGTTTTCCTATCCAGAATTTGTATCGCTCTTTTCTGACATTTCTTTCCTTCTTCACCCTGGACTTCGACCAAAGGGACAATATGTAAAGGATCAGGACGATACTTTCGAAGCATGGATACATGGAAAACGTCATGAACTTTGGACATGAAATAGGGAAAGGATAGCGATAGGCTAGTTTGCCAATACGTTCGACTATCTTAATTGAGTCGATATATCATAGAGAGAGCTTTCCTTTAATCCCAAAGCATTTGACACCTCTTGTAGGTTGGACTTTTAGAAAAACATAGTCCCCCTTCTCAAACTCTAGAGGTTGTCTCCGCTTGTTGGTGTAGCTCTTTTGTCGACTATGTGCCACATGTAGTCGTTCCTATACTAATTTGATCTTCTCAAAAGTCTCTTGAACTAGTTCTGGGCCCAATTGAGTCGATCTTTCATGTCTAACCAGCATACCGGAGATCTGCAAGGGCGACCATAGAGAGCCTTGTATGGTGCCATGTCAATACTGGATTGGAAGTTATTGTTGTATGCAAATTCAGCCAAATGTAAGTGTTTAGCCCATCCGTCATGAAAATCCAGTATGCAACATCGTAATATGTCCTTTAAAATCTAGATTAAACGCTCTGACTGCCCGTCAGTCTGTGGGTGAAAAGTTGTGCTCATGGTAATCTTGGAGCCCATTCTACTTTGGAAGCTTTGCCAAAAGTTTGATGTGAATCAAAGGTCTCGATCAAAAACGATTGTAAGTGGTATGCCATGGAGGCGCACGATCTCTTTTTCATACAATTCGGCTAGCTTGGCGAGGTTATCCTTGAACTTTATTGGTAAAAAGTGTACAGACTTTGTAAGTCTGTCAATGATAACCCAAATTGCATCCTGCCCTTTATTATTTAAAGGTAATGCAGTAACAAAGTCCATTGTTATGTTCTCTCACTTCCATTCTCCAATAGGTAAAGGCTAGAGAAGGCCACAAGGAAGTTTGCGTTCTGCCTGTACTTGTTAGTAAACGAGACATCGAGCAACCAAGTCTGCAATAGCCTTTTTCATTCTAGAAAACCAAAATTGTCGTTTGACATCTTTGTACACTTTGTCTCCCCCAGGATGCGTAGCGAACCTCGAGCAATCCATTTTGGTGAGCACTTATTTTTGAACTTCAGGGTCATTCGATAGGCACAGACGTTTCTTGTAGAAAACTACCCCATCATCGAAAATCGACCATTGGTGAAAGTCCTGTCCGCCGAGGATGAGTTTTCTTTTCTCCATTTACATGAGGTTGTTGGCTTGAAAAACTGAGATTTTTCGAATAAGCTCAGAGTTGGCAGTTAATTGGGAGAGTCGTGATCTTCTTCCCTCCTCAATGAGCTGTAAGTTATAATTTTCCATCTCCGTGGCCAACTGCCCTATTTTGAAGTTAAGGGTACAAGTAGCAACATACGACTTTCTACTCAGAGCATCAACCAAAACGTTGGCTTTTCCCGGATGATATTGGAGCTGAAAGTCATAGTCTTTCAAAAATTCCAACCATCTTCTTTGGCAGAGGTTTAGGTCTCTCTGAGTGTGGATGTACTTGAGGCTTTTGTGATCCAAGAAGACCTTAAACCGCTCATCGTATAGGTAGTGGTGCCATAACTTCAGTGCGAATACGACAGCTATAAGTTCCAAGTCGTGCTTTGGGTAATTACCCTCATGGATCTTTAGGTGCCTAGAAGCATGTGCAATAACTTGGCCTTCTTGCATTAGTACTACCCCTAAACCTTGGAGAGAGGCGTCGGTGTATAGTGAAAATCGAACTTCATTTCTTGGAGTGATTAGTACTGGTGCTGTCGTGAGGCAATTTTTCAATTCATGGAATAACGATTCACAAGCTGTGTTCCAAATGAATCGTGTGTCTTTTCGAGTGAGTTCGGTTATAGGTTTAGCAATCTTGAAGAAGTCCTTGATGAAGCGTCTGTAGTAGCAAGCCAAATCGAGAAAACTCCGAGTCTGAGTGACACTAGTAGCTTGCTTTCAGTTTAATATCGCTTTAACCTTTGAAGGATCCACTTCGATGCCATTGCCTGAAACTACATGACCTAGGAATTGAACTTTCGTTGCCCAAAATTTGCACTTACTCAACTTCGCATATAGTTGATGGTGTCTTAAGGTCTGGAGGACAATCCTCAGGTGTGTCTTATGATATTCGTCTACAAAGACCATTACGAATCAATCTAAATATGGTCTGAAGATACAATTCATCAGATCCATGAACGTTGCACTCTCTGATCCAGAGTTGATGATAGCCAGATCGTAAATCAATCTTAGAGAAATATTTGACATCTCTAAGTTGGTCGAACAAGTCATCGATCCTAGGCAATGGGTATCTGTTCTTGATGGTTATGTTATTCAACTTGCGATAGTCGATGCAAATTCGTAACGAACCATGTTTTTTGCGAACAAACAGAATTGGAGCACCCCAGGGTGATGAACTTTTTCTAATAAAGCACGTACTCTCTAATTCCTATAATTGTTTATCCAACTTAACCAACTCGACGTTGGACATTCTGCATGGTGGAATTGAGATGGGTTCAGTTCCAGGTGCTAGTTTGATCTCGAAGTCAAATTCTCGAACCGAGGGTAGGCGAGGAAGGTCGTTTAGAAATACCATACAAAATTCAGATATGACTTCGATGTCGTGCACATCGAGAAGGTATGGTGGTGATGGCTCATTGTCGTCACTAATGGATAGAGATCAGAGTTTTTCTTTGAGTAAGACAGTTGAGTTGTGTATCCATTTTCGGGTGCCTTGGATCTTGACTTCTTCTCTGGCAAGTAAGGTTATTTGGACTTGCTACTTTAGACAATTGATCTTAGAGTTCAGCCAGTTCATGCCAAGAATGATGTCAAAGTCTTCTATGTCCATGACTAGGAGATCTGTATGGATTATCTATCCTGACATTCTAAGTTCACATCTAGAACATTTCTCGTTAATGTCAGTACTGGGTCCTATTGGTGTTGAGACATAGATAGTGAAGTTGGTTGGTTCAAGTAGCAAACCTAATTGTGCTACCAATGCAGAAGATATAAAAGAATGCGTGGAATCATAATCAAATAATACATGTACTATTGTATTGAACAAAGAAAATGCACCTTCCACCACATTATTATCATCTGGAAGGGGCTATTGAGTCATAATATATGATCTTCCTTGCTACCTTTGTCCCTAGTTTTGGTGGTTCTGCCTGAGCTGGGCGTTTGCAGCAGGTGAGGCTTGTTGGGTTGGGATTGCTGGAACTGGCCGCTATGGTTGTGGGGGGTAGGGATAGATAGTTGCCCTATTGTTCGCAATTGTAACACTTCAACCTCTGATGGTTAGATGCTTGTTGTTGGTTCAGTTGGCCATGTTGATTGTGGTGGTGTTGGCCACCACCTCTGCCATTGCCATTGCGGCCTTCTCTGTTCTGATTTTGAAAACCCTGTTGGCCAGGGTTAAAAGTTTCAGCCACAAGTGCAATGGCCTCTTACTTTTGCATGGGGGATCGGAGGGCTGGGTTTGTATTATGATAGGGCTTCTTCCTGTTGCCCTGTTGGGCAAAATTTTTCACCCATTTTCCTCTCTTCTTTTTTAATTCTTGCTCGATTTTCTCTTGCTCAAAGTTCATGGCCATATTGACTAGCCCTTGTAATTCTTGAGCTCCAAGATTGACAAGGCCTGTCGAATGTCTGGACGAAGGTCGTTATCGAATTTCTCAGCCTTATCTCGCTTAGTTGAGATGGTGGAGAGAGAGAAGACCGATACTTCCTTGAACCTAACAGCAAACTCACGGACAGTCATCCTGCCTTGGTAAATCTTGGCAAACTCCTAACATTTTTGTCTCTTCACTGCGCAAGGAAAGTACTCATAAATGAACAGTGACTCGAATTTCAACCAAGTCATGTCTATTACATTGACCCTTGGGTCTTCCTTCACCATTTTCTACCAAGATTTAGCTCCACCAACAAGTTCGTAGGAATCTAGTGGAATTTTTTGACCCCCGTCGACTCCCATAGCCTCAAGAGCCTTTTTTGACTCCTCAACCTCTTTTTGGGCTTCATCGGCATCAATGGTAGTAGAAAATGTAAGGGGTTGTAGCCTTTTATATTTTGTGATCAGGTCAGTTTGACTCTCCGACCCAGATTGAACTGGTGCCTGGACGATGATCACCTGATTGTTCGCAGCCTCACGAACGACCGTTTGTACAGTCACTTTCATCACCTCAATGAATCCGGTAAAAAAATGTTTCATGCCCGAAGGAATGATAAAGGGTGTAAGATTGAGGTGGCACTGCCTGTCCAAAAGTGGTGGCAGTATCATACGCGGCCTACTTCGTCCTCGGAGGTGGCTGTTCCTGATTCTGTCTCAGGAGGTGCCTTCTTTGTTGGACAAACTGTCGAACGTGGCCTTCCTCTTTTCCTGGTTTGCATTTTTGTCACTAACAAGGAGAAAAATAGAACTCCTCTTTAGGAAATGTAGCCAAATATAATGACATGCTATTCTCAGCAATTCATAGTTTTAAGAATTCTGTAAATATAAAACCACCTATTTTCTAAGTATGGTGTAAAGTTTTGGTGAAGAATCAAATAATCTCATGTGCCTCGTATGTTTGGCTGAGGAATAAAACAAGGTTGGAGTGTTTATATAATAAGTATAAAATCTTGGAAGTATTTCAAATATTTTGTTTATGGTCTTATGAACATACTTACCTTTTTGAAAATCCATGCGAGTCATAGAAATTCTGAGACTAGCCTCGGTAAATGCCCTAGTCTAACGTTCTATCGCAATCTTATGTGTTCAAACTCCTTTCCTTAGCCTTTTCGATTATCATCTAATTTTTTATGTCCCATACCACATGAATTTGGTAATAAGGGGTACAACCAAGTTAAGTTGTATGAACACAGTATCTAAAAACATTGGTTGGACAAGTTTACTCGTCCCATACTGTGTAAACTTAGTGATAATCTTAGTGATTCAACTTTCTTAGATGTTTTCCACAAAAGGTCATGAGTTTTCTTACTTCCAAAGTTTTATTTGGTATCTACCAATTTTATTGTGTCCCATAGCACTCCAAAGTTAGTGATACAAAAGAAAATAATAGTTGTAAGTCAGCCCACCAAACATAGTCTTAAACAAAACATTTCATTAAAAAAAAAAGTTCACAATGCCAATAATTTTTTTTTTCCTTCTCTAATTCCCCTGCCTACTATTCCGCCTAGTTCTCCTACTAGTCGCGAAGTGACAACTAGAAGAGGACTGAAAGGCATTCTGTTGGTCTTCTAAGACTTGTATTCGGTCATACTTCTAAATCCATCACGCATTTCAACAAAACATGACATAATAGTCTATAATGGATCATCTTGGTTGGCTGGCTGGCTGGCCCTTCGGTGGAGGGTAGGCCGGTTATCCCATCGACAGAGGGTAGGTTGTGGGCATTGTTAGAAATTGTTGGCTGACCCATTGGTGGGGGGTAGTTGGTTTGATAAGTAGGTTTGTACATTTTGTGGGGAACCTTCTAGAGTTGGCCTAAAAGAGGTAAATGGAACTTCTTGGAAGGTTGAGTTTGCTTGAGTCAGAACGTCTAGAAAAAATTAACTCATCGGGATATCTTGTCTTCCGAAGTTTGGTGCAGCCCAATTTTGAGGTGGTTGGTTCATAGGGAATTGTGGAGTTGGTTGATAGGGTATTTCCCGAGTCGAAATCCCTTGAGTCGTCATACTCCCTTGGACCGAGGGTTCCAGAAAGGTGGATGTACTGGAACTTCCTGTAGACCTAAATCTGGCTTGGTTTAGTCAAAATTTCCTCTTTGGTTCTCAAAGATTTCATCTTGCGTGACCCATTATTGATTGGGTTGTTCATTGTTTGCGTCTGGGTCTCTCTCAGTCCTCTGTCTTGCTTCTTTATTTGGCACTCTTCTAGTAGGAATCTTGAGTAGACTTCTTCGTCGACTATTGTTTGAGTTGAAGGTTTTGGAGTAGGAGGCCAGTGAAACCATTTTCGTAATCGGTATAGAGGATTCATCAAAGGTATTAAGGTTTGCCTCGGCTAGCAACTTCATGAATAAAGCTCCATACACGAGGTGTTCCTTTTGGGTAGGGTTTTGGGTTACTCTGGCCATTTGTTGAGTGATGATGTGAGGTAGGGAGACAGAAGTTTCCTTGTCTAGGCAATATAAGACAAGGAGTTGAGCCCTTGACATATTCCTCCTACACACCACTTCGGGCGGGATATTACCAACCACAATCTTCCCAAGGCCTGCAAGGTTTGGTCTTAGGAGTATATTTGTGAGGGGGGCGTATTTCTTATAGGTGTATGCCTTTTGAGTGAGGGAGGCGAATAGGTGTTTCTTTGATTTTATGATCTCCACAACGGCTTGGGATTCATGTGGATCTATGATCTTGGTTCCTATGGGGATTGTCATTAGTCGAGAGATAGTTTCGACGCTAACAGAAATTATCACTCCCCTAACCCGTGTCTCCAGGATAGGGCTACGTCCGTCCTCCTGGAGTCCCACAACACTCATGTTGTAGTAAAACAACCTGACCAAGTTGAGGGAGACATAACCCTCAACATTAGTTATGTTAATTCATCCCAGCTTCGCAAGCTTCTTGTGAAGGAGTGGGCGTAAGCGAGGATTCTTCATGTCTATATTCCTCATTAAAACAACCTTCTGATCGTGAAGGTCATCTAGTCTTGTGGAAACTTGTTTCCGACTGCCAGAAGGCATTCCTTCACTAGTGGTCATTATCTTGCTAAAAGGAAGATAAAACTTGTAAAATGCATTCCTAAAATTTTTGTTTAAGATTTATGTTTTTGTCTGTTGGACATTATTTTCTCCATTTCTCTTGATGTTTATGCCAACATTTCATCTAAGTTTCTAATTAGCAACAAATTATTTTTTTAATGTTTTCACTCCGCTCGGCGATCCCAAGTGGTGGCTTTGGGCAGGTCGTGGACCTTTCGCTCTAATACCATTAAATGTCACACCCGACCCGGGCGTGCCTAGACAGGTGGGACATTCACAGGCGGGGCGCGAATGCATTATAACAGTTATCGAGTGCGCAAGTACACAATTTAAGTACAAGTTTATTCTCATTAATTGTCGAATATAATTTTGTACAAAAAGTAGGCGGTCCTGAAACCGCCCATAATGAGGGAACATCCTTCCTAAAAATCTCCCTAAGGGGGTACAAAATGAGGGCCCAAAACACCTCCACCCAATCCACCCTAAACTCCTGTAAAATAGTTAGCAACGGGATGAGCTATTGCCCAGTGGGTAAAATAGTTCGTGAATATGACAATTAATAAAGAAAACATCATAGTCATACATCAGATATACACATGCATAATGGCTTAACAGGTAAGTATACATAACACCGTCTCGTAATGGCTTTGTGACCATATATCGCCCTAGGTTCACGTACTATGTCCATCTCTAGGTAATCCTGAGTTCACATTGTATGTCCATCTCCAAGGGAAGCATCAATAATAGTGGGCAGAATTGCACCAATAAATAATCCATAGATCACATGTCACTTACGTCCCGAGGTGGTTTTTATTTTATATATGATGCTTATGCATGTGCGGCTCCGGTCTTTACTTACATTAGACAGGATTTGGTAGCGTCTGGTGATGCTCATCAGGGTCGGCATCACCGCGTGCATTGCTAGGGTGTCCAATATAACCTATAGAAGCAGACAACCTTCAATAGGACCAACCGGACCAGTCCCAACGGGAACACAAGGTCCCGCTTAAATACCAAGTCTTCTAGAACAGCAAGCTGCCTCCCGTTCACTATTCAAAGTTACTGAGGACAAGACTAAGTCTGGTTTAGTCAAATTGACCACTAATTCGGCATAGTAACAGTATAATACATGGACTCCAAATATTAAGGTATAAGCATGACATGTATGAACACTATACATAATAATGCAGAGTAAGTGAATAATAGACGTAATGAAAAATGAATGAAAAATTTATGAAAAGTCATAAGACACACAAACCTATGTTTCGTTTCCACCTTCAAATTGTAGTTTTTTCCAAAATCGGCGCTTCCTCCTGATGAGAACAGCTTTGGACCGCAAAGAGAGTCTCAAAAGAGGAGAGAGAAAATCACAAAGAGAGTGGAGGAAACCAACCCAAAGAAAGAGAGAGAGAGAGTTATGGTGTGAGAAATTAGGGGGGAAGAGAGGCCCCTTTTATAGAAAACTCATGCCCGAACATTTGGTCAATACCCTTTTTTTTGGATAAACCAGGGGTATTATAGTAGGGCTTAGTATTATTACCCATCTATATTTTTTAATAAGTCAATCTTATATTAAATGGTGGGTTCAACTTAAGCATCTTTGTTGTGATTTATTTGAGATATATCAGTTAATTTTGTAGCTGATTTTTTCTTTTTTCTTATTTTTAATTTGGGTTTAAGGAGAGAGCATATTTTTTTTTGGGTTAGTGTAATACCCTGTATTTCACAAAAAAAAACAAAATAAATAATAATAATAATAATTTTTTTTAGGAAAAAGCACATGGCACATGGCACATGACACATGCCTCGAAGTCCAGGCACATGGCACATGGCACATACCTGGAAGTGCAGGCACATGGCACATGCCGGAAGTCCAGGCACAAGGCACATGGCACATGGCACATGCCTGGAAGTCCAGGCACAAAGCACATGGCACATGGCACATGCTTGGAAGTCTAGGCACATGGCACATGGCACATGGCACATGGCACATGGCATATGGCACATGCCTGGAAGTCCAGGCACAAGGCACATGGCACATGGCACATGGCACATGCCTGGAAGTCCAGGCACAAAGCACATGGCACATGGCACATGCTTGGAAGTCCAGGCACATGGCACATGGCACATGCTTGGAAGTCCAGACACATACCCAGAAGTCCAGGCAGCCCGCCTGGACTTCCAGCCGCAAAAATCTCTATATAAGGAACCCTCATCATTCTCATTTCTCACACCAAAATCACTCTCCTTGTGATTTTCCTTCTCCTTCTACTCATTCTAAGTTTTTAGTTTTTGAGACTCTCTGTCTGTGACTCTCGGTGCGGTGCGACAAAATTCTGTCCGGAGGAAAGCGCCAGATTTGAAAGAAAGTTTTTACCTGAAGGTGGGAAACGAAACATAGGTTTGCGTGTTTTATAACTTTTATTAAAGTTTACATTCAATTATTATTATGTCTACTATTCATTTACACTGCATTATGTCATATAATGTTTATACTGCCGCACTTATGCTTGTACACTTGGAATTCACGTATTATACTGTTATAATGTCAGATTTGTGGTCAATCTGACCCAACTAGACTCGGTCTTGTCCTCAGTAACTTTAAATAGTGAACGGGAGGCAACGGGCTGCTCTAGGCGATTAATTATTTAAGCAGACCTAGTTTCTCACCTCTCAACTGGGGACTGATCTAGTTGGTCTTATTGAAAGCTATCAGCGTATACATATAATACTGAATGTCCTAACCATGCACGTCGTGATACCGACTCTGATAAGGGTCACTAGACGTTGCCAAAGTCAGTCTAAATGTCAAGAAAAGACCAGACCAGTTCATGCATTGGCATCATACATATCACCACCTAGGGACGTATATGGTTCATGACTCATAGAATAGTTAGGAGCATTGCTCGGTATTCATTACATTTCTCTGGAGAGGGACGTACATGAGAACCCGGCGACACCCGGGGAGGGACATCAGTACGTGAATCCAGAGCATCGTCCCTGAGGAGGGACGTATAGTGAGAACCTGACTACGCCCGGGGAAGGACACCTATACGTGAACTCAGGCGATGTACGTTCATCAAATCATTACGAGACGGTGTCATGAATACATAAATATTGATTGATTATGATGCTCACATGTGTATTTAAGATATTTGATATTGACGTATGCTTTATTAATTGTTATACTCACGAACTATTTACCCACTGAGCGCGTTAAGCTGACTCCATTATTATCCAATCTTTCACAGGAAATTAGGGTGGACTGGGTGCAGGTTATGGGATCCACATTTTGTACCCTTTTATATGATTCATTGGGGATTTTGGGGAGTATGTTCCCTTGACTATTTTATGTACAAAAGTATTCTGAATTAAATAAAATCAGATTTGTACTGTGTGACATATATTTCCGTTGCGCACTCTGTTGTTACCATTGTTATTGTTCCAAATGCGCATCCCGTCCGCGAGTGTACCGCCGGTTTAGGCGCGTCCAGGCGGGGTGTGACATATTTGTAGCTGCAACTTTAACTTAGAGTTTGAAGTTGATCCCATGTAACATCTTAACATTATTAAATTATCTTAATTTAAAATGATACTAAATTATGTATTCCCTTTGCCATCATTGAATGTATTATTGAAGCACCAGTAAATTTTTTTAATTCCCCTTTAGTTGAAAAAAAAATGTTGTACCACTACACTCACAAAACATTTAAAAGGTATAATGAATTATTACAACAAAGAAAAAATGCATGAGACTTAGAAAAGAAGTTTTATTTGTGCAAGGTTTTACAACATTTCATTATTTTTAAAAAAATTTATGATAGTGGTCATTACAACTTTAATAAATAATATAAAACAAAACCCTCAACTATTCAATAAATTCAATTTAGTAAACTGTTTGTTTTATTTTTATCCCACCATTATTAATAAACCATCCAATTTATTTCCCTGTTTTGCCAACAAATATAAAACAAAACCCTTAAATATTCAATAAACTCAAATTAGGTAATTGTTTGTTTTTGTTTTCATCCCATCATTATTAATAAACACAGTATAAATTATTACCCACCAAATATAAAACAAAAAAAACCAATTTTTTTGCCCTCATAGTATGCTTAGGTGAGAGCAATTATTGCATTTAAATAGGAAGAGATATGGCTTGGGACATGAGAAGGAAGAGAGTGGCAAGTGGTGGGGGACCTATTGTGCAATTGCATTCACACGAGTGGGGGACACACTATTTTTTCACGCGTATTTGTTGGTAATCATTGTTCCAAAATCACTATTCCTTTAACTTCATTTATGATTGATAGGTGAGGTAAATAGGTTGGTTGATATGGGTTTGATGCATAAGTTCATTGTTCATATATGTTTTCTCAGACTTCAAATCAGTGAACAATGAGCTCTCCAAACCTCACGTTACTCATGACAACTATTCCAACTATTGTTGATATCCCGGCAAAATGTAATGGAGATTTTTTTATTTTTTATTTTTTTGGAAGGCAATGTGACAGCGAGGTGTTGCTTTTCTTCTTTCTAATATTATACTATTCCAACATATTATATGAAAATTTAAGAAGGTAAAAGAGAGGCTTTTTTCCATTTGTTTCAATAATTGGAGTTGTTAATTTCCTAGATGAGATTTTTCATTCTTCTTTTGAATTATTGAACGCATTATTGAATATTTTAAAATTAATACTTATTCTTCTGCATTTCGGATGTGTTGTGGTCATTTTAATGTTACTTCGTTCTTTTTTCTGTGTATAGAAAATAATATTATATTATATATTATGCTTTTTTTGTATTTATGATTGAGGAAAAAGAAGAAAAAGATCAAATCATTGATACATTTTGTATTTTGGCGCACTAGAAAAATATAAACCAAAATATGAATTAAAAAAAATGGTCAAGGTAACAAACATAATTTAAAAAAATTACTTCAATTGTTGATGCTCATCGAATAACTGAAGAAAGTATGTTGAATTACAAAATAAAAGGTGGGAAGCAGATTCAATGTTGAATTATAAAATAAAAGGTGGGAAGCAGATTCAATTGTTATTGCTTATTGAATAATTGAAGAAATTATGTTGAATAAAAAAATTAAAAGTGGGCCATAGAGTCATAATGGTCTTTATAAATTTAATAAAACCAAGTGTTCGAGAAAATTTTCTTACATATCAATTATAAATGCAGAATAATGTAATATAATATATATTGATATAATTGAAAGATTTTGTTGTTAACGATTGATGCGTGATGTATTGGGTATTGTGTGTTTTCATCTTTTTCCTAGGCATCTTTACGTTTTGTTTTTTAGTTATTTGTGGCTGAATTTTTGGTTTTGGTTTCTTCTTAAGTTTTTCTAGCTTGGAACTTGGTTGTACGAAAGAAGGAAGACAAAAAATGTCTATGATTTCTTTGGGTAATTTGTGGATGAATTTTTCTTTTTTTTTTGGGTTTGAAGGAAATCATTTTTTTTTTGAGTTATTTATGGCGGAATATTTGTATACTTATTCTTCTTATTCTTCTTTCTTCTTGGCTGTGGGGCTTTTACCATTTTTCTTTATTAATTTTTTTTTTTGGATTGAACTTGGCGAAAAAGAATAAGAAGAAGGATGGGTTATGATATTTTTCATTACTTTACAATAAAATAGAAACACTTCTCTTTAAATTATTTTGGGGTTATGTTTGCTTGAGTTTTTTTTACTTGCTTGAGCTCACATAATTATTATAATGATGTTGTAGGATATTGTCCCCTTCTTATTCAAAGTTGATTTATTATTGTTTTAATTTTATCAATAATTGAGTAACTATATGGATGTGACCAATACAGTTAATTACTTTTATCTTTTTCCAATATTTTAGTTTTTGCTCCTTCCAACACTATATCCTTTGCTCTCTTTAACATTTTTTTTTTGTTTGTAGTTTTCTTTTTTTTCGTTTTTTATATGACCCATAGTTGAGAAAAAAGTTGTTATAATATAAGAGACGATTCAAACCCATTTTAACATTATTTGTTTAAATTATTGTTACATTATTGGTTGTTGCAATTATTTTTTTGCCAATACTTAACAAATCCAATGATTAGTTTGTTGCAATTTATTTATTTTTTATTTTATTTTTCTTCCATGGAGAAAAATTTTGCTTAACAACATTAGAGTCATTTTGGTTGCATGACAAATAATACAACGAAACGCTTGCAATTTGAACAAAAAAAAAACACACAAAGGAA
Organism: Paratinospora sagittata; assembly: GCA_035771175.1. NCBI lineage: Eukaryota > Viridiplantae > Streptophyta > Magnoliopsida > Ranunculales > Menispermaceae > Paratinospora > Paratinospora sagittata. Next base: position 14,978,566 of record CM069608.1, read on the forward strand.
GCTCAGCTAATTATTACGAAATTAATGGCAAATATTTTATTATAATAAAAACCCTTTTTATTCAAAGTTGATTCATTATTGTTTTAATCTTATCAATAATTGAATAACTATACGAATATGACCGATACATTTAATTACTTTGATCGAATGACCAAATGGGTCGACACATTTTTTTTTTTAAATATCAATAGGTTCATTGAAATAGATTAAAAAAAACAAAAATTAGTCTACTGCTTTTTAATTTGATGGGTTGGCTAATTTGGTCTACTACTGTTTTTTCTTCGTTTATCAAAAAAAAAGATAGAGAAATAAAAGATAATGTCTCTCTCTCTCTCTCTTTGGGTTGGTTTCCTTCACTCTCCTTGTGATTTTCTGTCTCCTCTTTTGAGACTTTCTCTCTTAGAGACTCTTTTTGTGGTGCGAAGCTATTCTCATAGGGAAGAAGTGGCAGTTTTGGAAAGAAGTGCAATTTAAAGGTATGAACGAAACATAGGTTTGCGTGTCTTTTGACTTTTCATAAAATTTTCATTCATTTATCATAATGTCTATTATTCACTTACGCTGCATTATTATGTATAGTGTTCATACATGTCATGCTTATGCCTTCATATTTAGAGTCCACTTATTATATTGCTACTATGTCGGAATAGTGGTCAATTTGACTAAACCAGACTTAGTCTTGTCCTCAGTAACTTTGAATAGAAAACGGGAGGCAGCTTGCTGTTCTGGAAGACTTGATATTTAAGCGGGACCTTGAGTTCCCACCTCTCGACCTGGGGACTAGTCTGGTTGGTCCTATTGAAGGTGGTCTGCTTGTATAGATGATAATGGACATCCTAACAATGCACGCGGTAATGCTGACCCTAATAGGCATTACCAGGCACTTCCAAATCCTGTCTAATGTAAGAAAGATCGGACCCGCATATGCATAATCATCATACATGAAATAAGAACCACCTAGGGACATAAGTGGTCTGTAATCTATGGATTATTTACTAGTGCAATTGTGCCCACTATTACCTGAAGATTGACATACAATGTGAACCCAGGATTACCTGGAGATGGGCATTGTACATGAACCTAGGGTAATATACGGCCACAGAGTCATACGAGACGGCGTTATATATACTTACCTGTTAAGCCATTGTGCATTGTTTTATGATGAATTGTTGTCTATATCTGATGTATGATTATGATGTTTTCTTTATTAATTGTCATATTCACTAATAATTTTACCCACTGGGAAATAGTTCATCCCGTTGCTAACCAATTTACAAGAGTCTAGGGTGGATTGGGTGGAGGTGTTTTGGGCCCTCGTTTTGTACCCTTTACCCAATTGTTTAAATTAGTTGGGGAAAATTTTTCACACCACGCGGATGTGATGAGTACCCCCGCATGGCATACTCCAGCCATTATGGACCCCTAATATTGTCCCATCTAGTCGATCTCGCGACCCCAAAGGGCCCTACAACAGCAGCCTAGATCATTTGTCCACACTGTTCATGATGAACAGTGCAGGGCCTCCCTCGGATTCGAACTCACAACCTCATAAGGTTTGATTTTGCAATTCGAGTAACCACTGAGCGCCCGAACGTTCAGGTGCCAAATTTTTTATATAAACAACCCTCCCCCTCCTTATTTCTCACACCAAAATCACTTCTCCTAGATATTTTCCTTCTCTCTTTCACTCATTTTGAGTTTTTGTCTTCTCTTTTGAGACTATCTTTCCGAGACTCTCTGTGCGGTGCAACGTGGTTCTGCCCGGGGGAAGGCGCCAGTTCTGAAAGGAGTTTTTATATGAAGGTGGGGAATGAAACATAGGTTTGCGTGTCTTATAACTTTTATTAAAGTTTACATTCATTTATCATTATGTCTACAATTCATTTACAATGCATTATTGCGTATAATGTTCATACTGTCATACTTATCCCTGTATATTTGGAATTCATGTATTACGTTGTTGTTATGTCGGATTAGTAGTCAATCTGGCTCAACCAGACTCAGTCTTGTCCTCAATAACTTTAAATAGTTAACGGGAGGCAGCGTGCTGCTCTAGACGATTGGTATTTAAGTAGACCTCGTGTCTCACCTCTCAACTGGAGACTGATCTGGTTGGTCTTATTTGAAAGCTATCAGCTTATACAAGTAATACTGAATGTCCTAACCTTGCACGTAGTGATACCGACCCTAATAAGGATCACCAGAAGTTGCCAAATCCTGTCTAAATATTAAGTAAAGACCGGACCAGTTCATGCATTGGCATCATACATAGCACCACCTAGGGATGTATGTGGTTTATGATTCATAGAATAGTTAGAAGCGATACTCGTTATTCATTATATTTCTCTAGAGAGGGACCTATAATGAGAACCCGGCTACTCCTGGGGAGGGACATCTGTACGTGAACTCAGGCGATGTACAGTCATCAAACCAATACGAGACGGTGTCATGCATACATACATATTGAATTGATTATGATGCTCTGATGTGTATTTAAGATATTTGATTATGAAGTTTGCTTTATTAATTGTTATATTCACAAACTATTTTACCCACTGAGCTTCTAGCTCACCCCGTTGTTATCCAATTTTTCACAGGAGATTAGGGTGAACTGGGTGCAGGTTTCTGGGTCCACATTTTTGTACCCTTTGTATTATTTATTGGGGATTTTGGGAGAATGTTCCCTTAACTATTTCATGTACAAATATATTATGAAATTAATGAAATCAGACTTGTACTTAATCGTGCTTCCGCGCACTCAGCTATCGTTATAATGCATTCGTGCCCCGTTCGTGAGTGTCCCGCCGGTTTAGGCGCGTCCAGGCGGGTGTGACAGAATTTTGGGAGCATGTTCCCTTATTATTGGCGGTCTTTAAACCGCCTAAATCCTGTACATAAATATGTTCTGAAATCAATGAAACAATACTTGTACTTAAATTGTATACCTGCGCACTCGATAACTGTTATAATGCATTTGCGCCCCACCTGTGAGTGTCCCGCCGATCTAGGCACGTCCGGGCGGGGTGTGACATTAAATGGTATCAGAGAGAAAGGTCCACGGCCCGCCCAAGGCCACTACTTAGGATCGCCCACGGGAGTGAAAACCTTTAAAAAAATTTGTTGCTTAGATGAAATACTGGCATAAACATCAAAAAGAAAAGATAAAATGTTGTCCAACGGACAAAAATATAAATCTTAAACAAAAAATTAGGAATGCATTTTTATACATTTTACAAGTTTTATCTTCCTTTCAGCAAGATAATGGCCACTAGTGAAAGAACAACTTCCAGCAGTCGGGAACAAGTTTCCACAAGACTAGATGACCTTCACGATTGAAGGTTGTTTTAATGAGGAGTACAAAAATGAAGAATTCTTGCTTACGTCCAGTCCTTCACAACAAACTCGCGAAACTTGGGTGGCTAAACATAACTAATGTTGACGGATATGTCTCCCTCAACTTAGCCAGGTTGTTTTACTACAACATGAGTGTTGCAAGACTCCAGGAGGATGGAAGCAGCCCTATCTTGGAAACACGGGTCAAGGGAGCAACAATTTCAGTTAGTGTCGAAGCTATTTCTCGAATAATGAAAATTCCCATAGGAACCAAGATCATAGATCTATATGAATCTCAGACCGTTATGAAGATCGCAAAATCAAAGGAACAATTATTTACCTCCCTTACTCTGAAGGCATACACCGACAAGAAATACGCCCACCTCCCAAATACACTCCTAAGACCAAACCTTGCAGGCCTTGGGAAGATTGTAGTTGATAATATCCTATCCGAAGTGGTGAGTATGAGCACGATGTCAAGGTTTAACTTCTTGTCTTATATTGCCTAGACAAGGAAGCTTCTGTCTCCCTACCTCACATCATCATTCAATAGAAGGCCAGAGTAACCCAAAACCCTACCAAAAAAGAACACCTCGGCTATGGAGCTTTAATCATGAAGTTGCTAGCCAAGGCAAACCTTAATACCTTTGATGAATCCTCTATACCGATTACAAAAATAGTTTCACTGTCCTCCAATTCCAAAACCTTCAACTCAAAATGAGAGGTGACCGATGACGAGTTCTTTGGCGCCACTTTAGAGGAAAACAACGAAAGGGTTAATGACGACACAGTCAAGATTCCTACCAGAGGAGTTTCAAATAAAGAAGCAAGACAGAGGACTGAGAGAGACCCAGACTCAAATAATGAACAACCCAATCAAAAATGGGTCATGGAAGATGAAATCTTTGGGAACCAAGAAGGAAATTTTGACCAAAACAAGCCAAATCTAAGCGGACAGGAAGTTCTGGTAATCCATCTTTCTGGAACCCAATATGACGCCTCAAGGAATTCTGACTCGGGAAGTACCCTATCAACCAGTTCCACAATTCCCTATGAACCAACCAACTCAAAATTGGGCTGCACCAAACTTTGGAAGACAGGATATACCGATGAGTCCATTTTTTCGAGACTTTCTGATTCAAGCAAATCCAACCTTCCAAGAAGTTCCAGTTAAGGAAACCTCTTATAGGCCAACTCCAGAAGGTTCCCTACAAATGTACAAGCCTGCCTATCAAACCAACTACCCTCCACCAATGGGTCTGCCAACCGACCAACAATGCCCACAGCCTACCTTCTGTCGATGGGACAACTGGCCTACCCTGCCCCAAGGGGCCAGCCAGCCAACTAAGATGATATATTACAGACTATTATGTCATGTTTTGTTGAAATGCATGATAAGTTTAGAAGTATGATTGACAGAATACAAGTCTTAGAAGACCAGCATAACGCCCCTCTCAGCCCTCTTCTAGTAGTCATTCTGCGACTAGTAGGAGAACTAAGAGGAATAGTAGACGGGAGAATTAGAAAAAGAAAAAATTACTGGCATTGTAAAAAATAATTTATGAATGAAACGTTTTGTTTGAGACTATGTTTGGTGACCCGACTTACAACTATTATTTTCTTTTGTATCACTAACTTTGGAGTGGTGTGGGACACAACAAAATTGATAGATACCAAATAAAACTTTGAAAGTAAAAAAAAACCCACGACCTTGTGTGGAAAAATCTAGAAAAGTTGAATCATTAAGATTATCACTAAGTTTACACGGTATGAGACGAGTAAACTTGGGCTACTATTAGTGAACTCCTCTACAACCGATGTTTGTAGAGACCGTGTTCATACAACTTAACTTAGTTGTACTTCTTATTACCAAATTCACGTGGTATGAGACGCAGAAAATTGGATGATAATCGAAAAAGCTTAGGAAAGGAGTTTGAACACATAAGAATGCGATAGAACGCAAGACTAAGGCATTTACCGAGGCTAGTCTCGGAATTTCTATGACTCGTATGGATTTTTTTTTTAAGAAGGGTAAATATATTTAAAGGACCAAAAACAAAATATTTGAAATACTTTCAAGATTTTAAACTTATTATACAAACACTTCAACCTTGTTTTATTCCTTGGCCAAACATACGAGGCACATGAGATTCTTTGATTCCTCACCAAAACCTTACACCATACCTAAAAAAATAGGTGATTTTATATTTGCAAAACTATTGAATCTATGAAGTGCTGATAATATCATATCACTATACTATTTCTGGGCTACATTTCATAAAAAATTCCTAATGAGGAGTTCTATTTTTCTCCTTGCCAGTGAGAAAAATGTAAACCAGAAAAAGAAGAAGGCCACGCTCAACAGTTCGTCCACCAGATGAGGCACCTCCTGAGACACAAAATCAGGAACCGCCACCTCCAAGGATAGAGCAGGCCACACATGACACTGTCGCCACTTTTGGGCAAGCAGTGCCATTTCAACCTACACCCTTCGTCGTGCCTCCGGGCATGAAACACTTTTTTGCCGGATTCATTGAGGCGATGAAAGTGACTGTACAAATGACCATTCGTGAGACTGAGGCCAATCAGGTGATCACCATCCAGGCACTTGTTCGATTTGGGGCGGGGAGCCAAACTGGCCAGAGCACGAAATATAAAAGGTTATGACCTCTTACCTTTTCTGGCACCATTGATGCGAATGAGGCGCAGAAATAGCTTGATGAGTCAAAAAAAGGCTCTTGAGGCAATGGGAGCCGACGAGGATCGAAAAATTTCACTAGCTTCCTACCAACTAGTTGGTGGAGCTAACTCTTGGTGGAAAACAGTGAAGGAAGAACCAAGGGTCAATATAATAGACATGACTTGGTTGGAATTCGAGTCACTATTCATTGATGAATACTTTCCTGGTGCATTGAAAAGGCAAAGACGCCAGGAGTTTGCCAGACTTTGCCAGAGCAACATGTAGGGGTGAGCACGGGTCGGGTTAAGATCGGGTTTGCCCCCAACCCCACTCGACCTGCAAATGTCAGGTGGTATCGAAGCCAACCCGATGCCACCCGACATCACCCAAAAAAGGGTGACCACCCGACCTTATTTCGTACGGGTCAGGACACAGTCTCTTCTTTAAAAAAAATTTAAAAAATTAAGCCCAAAAATTCATTTTTTTAACTTTTTTTTTAGCATTAAAATAGGCCAATTGTGATTAAAAAAAAGCCCAACTTGGAATTAAACACATTTTTACATAAAAAAAATTAGTTAGAGAAATTAATTTACAACTCATTGAGAAGGGAGGAAGATCACGACTCTCCCAATTAACTGTAAACTCTGAGCTTATTCAAAAAATCTCAACTGCCCAAGCCAATGACCTCAAGTTGATGGAGTAAAGATAACTCATCCTCAGCGAACAGGACTTTCCCCACTGGTCAGTATCTGATGATGGGGTAGTTTCTTACAAGAAACGTTTGTGCCTACCGAACGGCCTGAGGTTCAAAAAAGAGTGCTCACCGAAATGCATTGCTCGAGGTTCGCTATGCATCTTGGGAGAGACAAAATGTACAACGATGTCAAGCGACAATTTTAGTTCTCTGGAATGAAGAAGGCTATTGCAGGCTTTGTTGCTCGATGTCTCGTTTGCCAACAAGTAAAGACGGAATGCAGACTTCCTTCCAAACTTCTCCAACCTTTACCTATTGGAGAATGGAAGTGGGAGAACATAGCAATGGACTTTGTTACTACCTTACCTCGAAATAATAAAGGGCATGATGCAATTTGGGTTATCATTGACAGACTTACAAAGTTTGCACACTTTTTACCAATAAAGTTCAAGGATAACCCTGCCAGGTTAGCCGAATTATATGAAAAAGAGATCGTGCGCCTCCATGGCATACCACTCAAGATCGTTTCTGATCGAGACCCTCGATTCACATCAAACTTTTGGAAAAGCTTTCATAGTAGAATGGGCACCAAGATCACCATGAGCACAACTTTTCACCCACCGACTAACGGGCAGTCAGAGCGGTTACTCCAGATTTTAGAGGACATGTTACGATGTTGCATATTGGACTTTCATGACGGATGGGTGGAACACTTACATTTGGCTGAGTTTGCATACAACCACAGCTACCAATCCAGTATGGGCATGGCACCATACGAGGCTTTTTATGGTTGCCATTGTAGATCTCCGGTATGCTGGTTAGACATGGCAGATTGGCTGCAATTGAGGCTAGAACTAGTTCAAGAGACTTCTGAGAATATCAGACTAGTAAAGGAGCGACTTCGTGTGGCACAGAGTCGACAAAAGAGCTATGCCGACAAGCGGAGATAGCCTCTAGAGTTTGAGAAGGGGGACTATATTTTTCTAAAAGTCCAGCCTACAAGAGGTGTCAAACGCTTTGGGATCAAAGGAAAGCTCTCTCCACAATTTATCGACCCATTTAAGATCGTCCAACGTATTGGCAAACTAGCCTATCGACTATCCCTTCCCTTATCCATGTCCAAAGTTCATGACGTTTTCCATGTATCCATGCTTCAAAAGTACCGCCTCGATCATTCCCGTATTATCCCTCTTGTCGAAGTTCGGGTAGAAGAAGGCAACAAATATCAGGAGAGAGTTGTACAAATTCTAGATAGGAAAACTTAAGAACTTAGACGACGTAGTATTCCACTTGTAAAAGTACTTTGGGATCACTACGAAAATGAAGAAACAACTTGGGAACTTGAAGATGAAATCAAACAAAGATACCCCAAATTGTTCCAACAATAATTGATGATCTGATATATTGAATTTTACACTTATCAATGAAATTATTCTTTTACAACTATAATTGTGTCAACATCTAATCTCATTACAAAAAATGCAGATGTCTGTTGATAGCACAGACATGAGTAAATAACCATATACACCATGGCCTGCTTGGCAACCTTGGGGGAGCCCTTCAAGTCCAGAAGCAACCCACAGCCTCTATACATCACCAACTCTCTCGCCTCAGCGGCTGTAATCCCCTTCGCCAGAACATTTATAGTTATATCGTGATGAAATTGTCTGAAACAATCCAGGCCCCTCACCCGGGCAGGATCTCCTACCAAAACTACCAGGCGAGAGAATTTGGGCAATAGCATGTAAAAGCATTCCCCAACTCAATCTGCTACCCCTGAAACGCAATAACCTACAGTGCCCTACACCACCATCTTCTAGGCAAATGTCGAAACGTTCTGCGGACGAATCCGATTTTATTTGCTCTCCATTGTTTGATGATGTCGAGGATTCCACAGGCCAGAGTATAATTTAGGGACCTTACCACCAATACCCTGATCTAATGGAAGATGATCAAGGCAGTGGATCTCACAAAGACATCAATCATGACAACATGGACTGAAATTTCAAGGGAGAAATTCTTTTAAGGGGGGTAGAATGTAATACCCCTGGTTTTCACACAAAAAAAAGGGCATTGCCCGAACGTTCGAGCATGAGGACCTCTATAAAAAATGCCTCTTTTCCCTCTCATTTCTCACACCACAACTCAAATCACTCTGTCTCTCTTTGGGTTGGTTTCCTTCACTCTCCTTGTGATTTTCTCTCTCCTCTTCTGAGACTCTCTCTCTTAGAGACTCTCTTTGTGGTGCGAAGCTGTTCTCCTCGGGAAGAAGTCATGAAATTTGAAGGTGGGAACGAAACATACGTTTGCGTGGTTTATGACTTTTCATAAAGTCTTCATTCATTTATCATTATGTTTATTATTCACTTACACTGCATTATTATGTATAGTGTTCATAATTGTCATGCTTATGCCTTAATATTTGGAGTCCACGTATTATACTGTTACTATGCCAGAATAGTTGTCAATTTGACTAAACCAGACTTAGTTTTATCCTCAGTAACTTTGAATAGTGAACGGGAGACAGCTTGCTGCTCTAGAAGACTTGGTATTTAAGCGGGACCTTAAGTTCCCACCTCTCAACCTGGGGACTGGTTTGGTTGGTCCTATTAAAGGTAGTCTGCTTGTATATATGATACTGGACATCCTAACAATGCACGCGGTGATGCCGACCCTGATAGGCATCACCAGGCGCTGCCAAATCTTGTCTAATGTAAGCAAAGACCGGACCCGCACATGCATAGTCATCATACATGAAATAAGAACCACCTAGGGACACAAGTGGTCTGTGATCTATGGATTATTTACTGGTGCAATTGTGTCCACTATTATTGATTCTTCCCAAGGAGATTGACATACAACGTGAACCCAGGATTACCTGGAGATGGACATTGTACGTGAACCTAGGGTGATATACGGTCACAGAGCCATTACGAGACAGTGTTATGTATACTTACCTGTTAAGCCATTGTGCATTGTTTATTATGAATTTTTGTGTATATCTGATGTATGATTATGATGTTTTCTTTATTAATTATCATATTCGCAGACTATTTTACCCACTGGGCAATAGCTCATCCCATGGCTAACCATTTTACATGAGTCTAGGGTGGATTGGGTGGAGGTGTTTTGGGTTATCGTTTTGTACCCCCTACCTAATTGTTTAAATTAGTTAGAGAAATTTTTGGGAGCATGTTCCCTTATTATTGGCGGCCTCTAGACCGTCTAAATCTTGTACAAAAATATATTATGAAATCAATGAAAACAGACTTGTACTTGAATTGTACACCTGACACTCGATAACTGTTATAATGCATTCGGGCCCTGCCTGTGAGTGTCTTGCCAGTCTAAGCACAGCTAGGCGGGGTGTAAGAATTAGACCCATGTTAAGCCTCAATAAGACTCCGGCAGAGTCTCCTCTATAAATAGGACATCTTACTCAAACAAATCACCTAATAATCCACAAATAGCCACAAACTCAATATATTTAACATCTAACCACATTCATCTAATTATAAAATTCACGTCCTATGACATCCATCTAATATAAACAAGTATGAAGTGTTATATACATGTATTTACATAATTCCAAAATACCAAAATACAAGCATATATTCTTAACATTCTCAACCTACATCAAAACAAGACTTTGGCAAGGCACTAGTATCTCCCTGGAATGTTATTTTGTTGCCCTTATTATCAACTGAATGACCTGAAAAAGGGGATAAGGTGAGCTAACAGTCCCCAACGAATAAAAATCATATATGCCATCATCTATACATCTACGTCATCATGTATGCATGAGGATGTTATGTCAATCAATATGCAATAGATACATCTCATAGCAACATCCAACATACAATGCAAACCAATTCCATATGCAACACACATATTTCAGTCTTATTCAAGTATGTGACAAACTTTTCCAAGACAGATATGAATACATATTGTCAATAGGTACTAGGTTTATAGGTTAAAGTCACATTCCAACCTTACTTGAATAATTCAGCCAGATATACTAATGAACTAGTTCTTTGTACTATTCAGTACTTACCAACTAGTGTTTTAAAGAAGAAATGTAAACCGTACTCTAATTCCAAGTAAAAATCCCTCTTTTCGAACATAATTAGCTTTCCTCGCAAACCATGCTAGAACACGTCACACTTTCCAATTGAATAGATTTCTACATAAACCTTTAAATCTAAATAGGACAACTAGATCCAATTATTCTTGTAGGGAGTAAACTCAACCTTCACGATTATATCCAAAGGTCTAGCTCCAATAGATTTATTAGTCTATATAGAAAATCTCTGCCTTTTCCTCGTGCCACAATCAAACACGCACATGTACAAGCATTCACATATAAATATTATGATGATATAAATGAAAATGTAATGAAATTCTACTCACAACAATTGTCAGAAATAATGCCCAGACTCAATACCGAGTCACGTCACTTTACCACTGCCTGCACATATCATTTCATTTCATATTAACATCTTTCTCTATTATTTCTTATTTCACATAATCTCTAACCATTATAATTTTAACTCTAACTAATTTACTTATCTTTCATTTTATATCAATTTCTAACTTCCCAATTCATTCAACTAATTCCATAATTTTATTTCAATTTCACATACACGTGATGGTCAGTCTAAATAATTTCTACCACCCTCTAAAATATTTCAAAGTGAAAAGCAGTAGAAATAAGCTTTTTAACCTTATTTCTACAAGTCTCCAAGTCCAACGTATTTACTGGAAGCATTCAATCGCATACTAAAAATACCAATCGATATCCAAAAATCATGATCTTGGTATTGAAACGTCTGAAATTCAGTCTTTTATGATTCTACGATTTCAAACCGGTATTTCACCGGAGTTTGACATTATTCCAATGGCCCAGTGTCAAATTTAGCTTCGGCAGCTATACCGGTGCCAATATTAGACATGAACACAAACAAACTACATATTCTTGATCTACGCTACTATAGGAGTGATAATATATAATTTTTACATATTTTCATTCAAAGTGGGTCAAAACCCCATATTTGAAAATACTACAAAACACCTCTTATAGCAAAAATTAGACTGCTAGGATTGTTACAAGTAGCTTAAAAATCGATTTTATGACGAAAAGAAGGAAAAATGACTTACTGGCTTGACGAATCGGCCGCAAATGTCACACCTCGCGAATGTGATGAGTACCCCCGCAGGGCATACTCCAGCCATTATGGACCTATAATATTGTCCCATCTAGTCGATCTCGCGACCCCAAAGGCTCAGTGGTTACTCGAATTGCGAAATCAAACCTTATGAGGTTGTGAGTTCGAATCCGAGGGAGGCATGCATTGTTCATCATGAATAGTGTGGACAAATGATCTAGGCTGCGGTTGTAAGGCCCTTTGGGGTCGCGAGATCGACTAAATGGAACAATATTATGGGTCCATAATGGCTAGAGTATGCCCTACGGGGAAACTCATCACATCTGCGATGTGTGATAGCAAAACTGTCACTTTCCCTTTCTCTCTTTCTCTGTGCTCGTACTTCTTCCTAACTTTTTTTTTTCTTCTCCTGGACATAATGAGCAACTTGAATGAGCTTTATATTATCTTATGATCTCATGCTTTTCATGCTACATACTAACCAACTCCATTTAATTAATCCACTCATCTCATTTAACTTCATTTAATTCATATCAAACCATACTTTCTCATTTAATAAACTAGTTACCTTAATTAATTTACTACCTCTCATCTATTAACTAACACCCATCTTACTTTCACCATTTTCTCATTTAAATATAGTTTTCATGCTTCCATTTGCTCCATTTAAACTTTATAATCACATGCACTACATTTAATAAACCAATATTATATAATATTTATAACATAAATACACTCATAAACAATTTACATCACAAAAAATATGTCACACAACATCTAAACATTCTTAGGGTCTCATTTTATGAAAATGAGGGTCGTTACACATTCAAACACATGAAATATAATTCAACATTCCATTTAATCTTTTTTCTTAAAAAAATCATTTACAAGTTATAATATCAAATGAAAGAATAACGCAACATTCCACAATGGTGTTTAAAAACCACATCAAACCAACATCAATCCATTTAAAGTGGTGAGCTCATTTAATATCTCATTCTTTATATAATTTAATGACATGCCAACCTACATCCGTGATCTTCGAATATCTAATAATATATAGGTCTATAATAATAATATATAATATAATGTTTAATATCTTATATATATTAGAGATTTTACTTTCTCATGTATCTATGTTTAAGGGGAAAAAGAACAAGATCGGATGATTAATATATTTTTTATTATTTTGGAGCACTAAAAAAAAAGTAACAACTACGAAAAACAAAATGATCAACATGGAACATGGTGACAAAAATATTAAAAAAAGAACCCTCGCTACTTAGATTTTTGTCTTATTTTTGTTTTTTTTTTTTTCTAAAATCATCATCTTCTCAATCTTCTTCTTCTCTTTCATCAATTATAGATACATAAACAATTAAAATATATAATTCAATACAATACAATATAATATAATATATTATAATATAATTATATGATTGAAAGAAAACCATTATTGTCAATAGTTAACATATCCAATATTTAGTTTGTTGCAATTTGTTTGTTTTTTGTTTTATTTTTCGTCTCTTAAACAACATGGAACATGGTGATTAAACATTTAAAAAATAAAACCACTTTTTTTTGTTTTTTTAAATTTATCCTCTTCTCAATGTCTTCTTCTCTTCCATCAATTATAAATATATAAGCAATTATAATATATAGTACAATATAATATAATATAACATAACATTACATAATATAATCTAATATAATATAATGATAACTGCAAAAAATGCTTTAAAGAAAAATTATTATATTGGGTCATTCACAAAATAGTTGTGATGACCGAATTAATATATTAACAACAACAAAATTGCATTACTTTAATATGTGACATATCAAGATACAAAGTAACGATGAGAATAAGTTCCCCCCATAGGGCGGGGCTGCAAGCTATTGTCGTCATAGTACTATATGAAACTTATATAAATATGAAATTCTTATATACCGCCTTACATGATTTCGAGGTGATGGAGCTTGAGTATGTCAAGTAAAAAATGATACTTAGGTGGAATCAATAATGATATGTAAGAGGAAGAAACAGGAATGGGGACAAAAGGTGTCACAAGTGTGTGTGTGTGTGGGGGGGGGGGGGGGGTGGCTGTTGTTGAATTGTGGAAAGTTGTTGAATTATGGAAAGAAACAAAAAAGAATCGTTGTACATTCGCTTTATGTGTGTTTTATTCCTAAAAAAGGGGGGTGGCTGTTGTTGAATTGTGGAAAGTTGTTGAATTATGGAAAGAAACAAAAAAGAATAGTTGTACATTCACTTTATGTGTGTTTTATTCCTAAAAAAATCAACAAGACGAAAAGTAACTATAAAATTTGTCATTTTCATGTACTTTAGAAGATCAAAAAGAAATAAAGAAAGATATTCCTCAAGTAACTTTTGACTTTTGATGCATATTTAGGTAAATAGGTTTCAATTTCATTATTAGTTCTTCTATTACTGGAATGACAAATAAAGTTTCATTTTCCTGTTACAAATTTATCCAGTTCAATTCAAAGCTAAAACGGAGTGTTTTTCAACAAGTGTCCCTTTTTCAATTTTGTTTTTATTGCATTCTTCTGATTTCAGCCTTTTTTTTATTTTTTTCCTTTAACAGGTTCTCCTTTTCTAAAGTACACTCTTTAATTTCACCGAATTCTAAACCTTTTCTAATGCATTTTTTCATTCCCATGGTGACAAATGTACAGTTAATGAAACCTAATACATATAAATCTACCCCTTCGATTATTGTTTATAATTTTAAAATACATCTTTATAGTTTAATTTACGGATCTAATAATTAATTTTATTAGTTTTATTATAACACAAGTTATGTTAATAATTTATAATTATCCACCCAGAACTTACAATCAAGAGTCGTTTTCCTTTTCTCAACATTTTTATTTTCTTCTTTCCCACCACATCATTACTTGCACCGTAGCTATATTAATTAATTATAATAGACTTGATAACTTCTTTTTAAAACAATAATATTTACATTTTTTGAATTATTTCTTTATTATTACATTTATTTTTTAGTTATTTCATTTATTTTTGTTTCATAAAAAGTTTTTTAAAACATTTTTTCATAAATAACCCACACATAGCGCAGGATTGCAAACGTGTCTGATTAATTTTACATGGTACCCTTGCACTCCAAATCAATGTCAGAAAAAGGCTCGATAGCATGTCATTCTTTTGAGAAGCCAAAATGCAATGAAAATATTAAAACTCAGTTATACAACACATGCTTACAATAGATCATGCATAAAAACAAATTCTCTTCTATCTTAGAGAAACTGAAGGGAACTACATGGGGAACTCTCCACGAAATTAGATTACTCAAATATTGTAATTTTTTATTTCTTACAATAAACCAAGGGACTGGTAATTTTTCAACAATGAAATTTTCAACTATCATAACAACTAATTACAGAACTTAGTTTTTCACAAATTATGAGATACAGTCCATACAATTATGAGATAGATCTCTTGATAGCCAAAAAAAGAATCACTCTTTTACATGAACCATGGTGATGATTGATCAGGATTCCTTTTCCATAGCGCCCATTGGTTCTTTCTTTCTACTGATTTTAGAAACTGAAACATATATTCTTGATTTTATCGCAGCTGAAACGCTGATCTCAATTGGAGATAGCTTCAGAAGAATAGGGAAGCCTTACCAAATTAAGCCCAAAAGATTATCAAATTAACCCCTTATAAGTGTTAAGCCAATTGCAATGACAATAATCGTTGAGGGAACTCCAAAGCGGAGATGGCTCCAAAATGAAAGATTGTAACCAAAGGACGGAGCACGGCGAGCTTGCTCACACACTATCAAGTTAGCAGCTGACCCCAAAAGTGAGAGATTACCCGCAACGGTGCTCACCCATGCCAATATCAGCCATGCTTTCTTCTCAGCTGCTGGAGAAATTAGTTGTGCTGATGCTGCAACACGAGCTCCAAGCAAAAGAACTGAGAAATTAACAAACAGATGAGAGATTTAGCTGTAAACATGAGACCTGATTAAGAAATAACAACTTTATTCATGTGTGTCATGTCAGTGTGTGTGTGTGTGTGTGTCATGTATGTTTAAATGTAGGTATTTTTCACTAATGATGTCTTTCACCGTTAATTGGTTCATCATGGTTCATTAACAGCTATTGCGAACCAATAACACAACAAATACAAAATGCAACAAGTTCTCAAACAAGATTGCTTCTAGATCTTATATACATATAGAATAGATGTTTTATGATTTCCTCAGTCAAAGATCATTTACACAATTAGTAATTAGCTATTCAGATGAGGAGTGCTAAAACAACTCAAGATATGTACTCAAATCTATACCCAAGCTGATGTGTCAATATACACTCTACATCATCAAAGAGAAAAAAAAAAGGAAAAGGAAACACCCTCCAATCACCATACAACACATTAGCATGGGTATGGTTTTGGATATAATTTTTAGGTCGTAAAAACATTTCTCTATTCAAATTCCTATCCTAAATTCAATCATTTTAGAACAATGGTGCCTCCTGCTAGTTTTAGTTTTCAAATTTTCATCCCAGTCCCAAGCTTAGAGAAAGCCATATTAACCAATATGGCGCACAACTGAAAACACACTGTATTCTATCATCATATGAACCTAACACAGAAAAGAAAAATTTAACAATGGTTTCCTTGCAATCACGTTGGAGATGGTAGAAAATATAGATTAGTTCAAGAATATAGGAGTTATGAAAAAACAAGGGAGCCTTATAGAATCATAATGAAGCACTAGGAGTGACAAGGATAAAAAAGCTATTGATAACCAAAAGAATTGCTTGATTCATTATTAGAATCTTTTCCACTGCATATTGAATTGATCAATTGGGGTTGAAAAACCCAACACTTAGAACACGAGCACTGACATGCAAGGCTATAATTAAATAGGTGCAACAAAAAAAAGAGGAATTAATGTAAGCTGTCCACAATTGAACGTGGAAAGGAAAGAGGAAAAATGATTTGATTGTTATAAACTTTGCAATATGATAGTTCAATAATAAAAGTGACATAGGATTAGCAATGAATAAATTGTAAAAGGATGAAATTGCGAGTGTCAAGTGAATTGGGGTAAAATTACTAACAATTACACTTGTTATCTAGAGAAAGAATAACCAAAAGAAAAGACTTGTTCTTGAGTGCTATAATTAGCATAATTAGCACTTAATGGGGGTGGCACGAATATTTATAGTTCAGACCTAAATGGGCATGTGGGAAAAGCTAGTAACCTAGTAGTAGATAGGAGATAGTTCATGGAGGATAGAGGTTTGGCAAGAATAACAGTCCATGAAGGAGGTTATAGACTAAACAAAAATTATAAGGTTGGATAGAAAATCATAAGAGTTTGCAATGGCACATAATCTTGCAATGTAATTACGTAATTAAGAAGAAAACAGAGCATCACTTGAAGTGGATACCAGCTAGCTAGAGTTTTCTGTACTACAAGGATAAAATGAACATAAAAGGACTATAAGATTGTCTTGGGAGAAGTTCAACCACAACCCAAGTTAAGAGTTTTAGATAACCTTTTGAACAAATTAAAAGGAAAGAAACAAAGAGATAATTTCGACAAGCTAGGTGGTGATACTTGAAAGAGGAAAAATTTAAAGACACTTGAAGATGAACTAATAAACAAGGAGAAATGTATTTACATGAAGAACTAAGTGTCTAATGGGCATAAAAGAGCTGGCTACATCAAAAGAGTAAAAAAAGAGGATATTTTTCCAGAAAGAGAAAGTATAACCATCTAAGGAAATTTAGGGGAGAATGAAGAAGTTCAAGTAAGCAACATGGCTAAATGGTCTTGTTGAAAGATTGGGGAAAAAATAAACATACCAAACTTTCAAAGAAGTATAAAAATTCTAAAAAAGAAACAAAAAATCTATACACAATGTTAAATATAAGATGTATGATGAACTTTATAAGAAGTTGGTGTTATGGAAGATTGCATAAATTCAACATTTAATTCTCAAATGGAATCCAATTTCAGCAACAACTGATAATTGAATAAGGCAAATCAAGTGGGGTATCAACTCTCAAGATGATGAGCTTATCAACCTGAACCATTCTACTTTTTCTACAATATTCAGCTAGTGAGGTAGTGAAGCAAAGGCTCATTAGTTTGAGTACTGGACTGAGCAGTATTAGCCAAGGACCTCTCCTGGGTAAAATGATTGAAATCGAGTACAGAAGCTAGGAAGAGAAGCTAAATGTATGGCATCACTAGATTATACATCCTACATATCCTGCATGCATAATAACTCCTATACAGTAGGAGGCATCATAGTATATCTGAACTTAAAAATATACCCTGCAAGACCATCCGTCATCTAATCCCAAAATTAATGGTTCCAAAGGCTGCATTACTTCCCAGTCAATACATAACATATAGCGTCTAAATGAGTTACCACTCAAGATGCCATGTAAAATTAGCTCTTTACAAGGGAAAAAGAGGAATGGAAGATCAACAAGTTGCTTAACGACGATAGATGAATACAACACAATTTGCATTCCCTTCGCTGAATTACCATAATTTACTCAAGAAAGTGAATTATTTTCTCGATTTATTTTTAAATTCATCAGGACTGTATCCTCTTCCCTTCTTCTCATTTTTTGATTCCACCTATATATAGGTTCTAAAACCACTGCTTCTCCTAGTAAAGTCAATCATGCTCTTGGATATCATAGTTTTGCCTTGTCTACGGCGATAATAAAATGTAATTTAGCATTCAAATGAAAATCCCAAACTAATTTACCAAGCTATCAACTTTGAAATCACTCTTGATATGTTAACAGGCGTTCTCATGCTCCATGGTTCTGAACACTTACTCATTTGAATAACCAGAGATTGTCAAATGAGTTAAATCTATCATTATCTATATAAAAGTGAACAAAATATTCCAAGCATTTCAATGATGTAATGAAAGGAGACATGGGCCCAACTAGTCAAAATGACATGAGTGAGGGCATTTAGACAGTCAGATCCTTACTAGAAATAAATATGGACATCAATAATTTGTTACCAAAAAGACAGAAAATTGAAAGGGAGGGGCAGATAGTTGCAATTCACTTACCAGTAGGTACATTTGAAGCCAAGTTTGAGAGGACAAGAATGACAACTGCAAGCACTGCAATTCCACTGGCACGATCAATTTGTGCATGAGGCTCCATAAAATCCCAAAGGGCGCTTGGTATTCCTGTCTTATTGAAACCATCAACTGTGATAAACATTCCACAAAAGAACACCAAGAGAGAATATGAAACCTGGTTCAAGGTTCAAAGACAGTTAATAATCGTTTAAAGAATGACTAATACAATTAGCTAAAAATAAATATAGCTGGAATCTGAAGCAAACGAGAAACCAAAAATATCAAGAGCGAAGACAAAGTTTCATCAAGAAGAATGAAAAATAAGCACAAGGAAACTGCAACTTATACCTTCTCTAAGCACGGTCTGGCATCCTTGAAATCGAGAACCACAAGAGCAAGTGCAGCAGTGAGTGCAGTCCATGACATATTTAGACCCATGAGCAAAGCAATAAGCATTCCGATAGTTACTAGGTAAACAAGTACCTTCCATAATTTTCTATTCCATCTCTTCACCAGGCCTTCCTTTTCATCTGAGAACCGAACAGAAGCTGTGCTGGCGAAATCATTCGCCATAGGAGCATTACCACTCATTACACTTCTAACAGACCTTCTTCCAGAAATATTTTGCTCTCTCTGAGGAGTAACAGTACCTCCATTCACCTCCATCAATGTGCTAGAATTCCCCACGGATTCATGCCCAACACTTGAGGCATTAGGGATATCACTTTCACTCCAACTAGTTCGGTTTCTAAGATTCTCCGAACGCCCTGAGTTGTTCATAGCATCAAACATGGGGTTAGACTCTTGTGTGTTCAAGGAATTGGAATGTGACATCATGGCGGGTGAAAACCGATGAGAAGTCACATCTTCCTCGACAACCACTTCCACTGCAGCGCCTTCTTCATCCTTCTCAACAGACAACATTCGCCAATACATACATAGAAGAAGGATGCAATTCACAATAACTCCCACAAGCATTGCAGGGAGAATCCCAAATAAAAATTTTCCAAAGGAAATCTTACTCTGAACAGCTATAACCAAATTTTGAGGATTACCAATTGGAGTCGCAGCAGATCCGATATTTGCACTCGATGCCAAGGCCAATAAGAATGGACGAGGCGGGACATTGTTCTGCCTCGCAACCTTTAGCACAAATTCAGTCAGAACAACACAAGTGGTGTCGTTGGTGAATAGGGCACTTGAAAGAGCAGAAATAAGGCAGATACGGCAAAGTAAATCTTTGGCACCAAGACTTTTCCATGAGAGCAATTTACCTAAATATTTGAACATATCAGCTCTCTCAAGATAGATGCTCACGACCATGGTTCCGAAGAGTAGGCCAAGGATTGGAAGGTCAATTGCAGCATAAGCTTGGTCTGGGGTTATAACTCTGAAAATTACCATGAGCATGGCACCAAGAAGAGAACCAGCGGTTCTTCCAATAGGTAAGAAAGGGACTGCTGGGAAAACAGCCAACACCCAGAAGGTTCCAAAGGCAATCGAGCCGAGAACCACTTTTACAGTTGGAGCCATGGCCATCTTCAGAAGCCTAGGATTAGGAAGCTTAAGTTCCTTGCATGAACAAGTGTAAAATCCAAGGAAGGATTGTGCAGCGAATTTTCTGGAAAATGAGAACAATTGAACAGCTGATAAAATTGAAGTATACAAGTGTAAAGATATGCTTAGTACAGTTCTTTGAAGTTTGTAAATTAGGCCACTCCAGCAAATACTTTCCTTTATCATTTTTTGGCTTCCACCATTCAACTATATATATATAAGTCTGATATGACCCAGCACTCTTCATAACTTAGAATATGATCTTCAAAGATTTTAATAATAAGAATCCAGTACTATAACTTTACACTGAATTACTGCTTTAATTTCATCAACATTAGCAATTTACATACTCCAAAGAGGCTATGAAAATTCAGAGGAACCAAACGTTTTCTTCAATCTGGTTTCTAAACATCTAAACCAGTGTTACATCAATAATGGAAAAACCATTCACAACTAAAGATTGTTACAGCCAAATTCAAGTTAATTCCAAAAAATACACAACTGAGATTTTTCTTCAAGCAAGAAACCTACTTACTAAAAAATCTTGACCACTTTGCACAACACCCAACACCACCACCATATTCAAAAAAAGGGAAATAATATAATGAAAAGAAAAGAAGAAAATGAAATCATAATTAACAGTAAGTAGAATTAAAAAAAAAATTAAATTATTAAAACCAAATTTAAGATAAACCCATCAATCCCCAAACCAAAATTCTTCCATTTTCCAATCAACTTAAACTTCTTTCCTATATCAAAATTAAAAGAAATTGTAACCCGAAAACAAATGCATTTCAAGGATACACATACACACACACACAATATATACATAATCTAAAGAATTAAGATCGTAAAAGATGGAACTTGAGGATTAAGCCAACAAACCCAGAAAGCAGAAATTAGTGTATTACCAGCAGAAATAGAATCGTTTAGAACAGGACACGGGGTTCTTCTTGCGTGGCTTATCTTCAATTATTACTTCATTCCTCCCAACTGTTAGCTTCTTTCTCTTCTTGAATTACTGAAATTTAGTGATTGCATTTCCTCAGTTCTGCAGAAGAGTCGATCTGGGCACCGAAGAATACGTGCTGGCTTCTGAAATTTTGTTTGAAGGGGTCTTCGTTGTTCTAGTAACGTGATTGACATCAATTATATCCGGAAATAAAAAAATAAAATGGTTTGGACTTCATGTAATAATCGGTGGATTTATTATGCTTTTTTTTTCTTTTTTGGAAAAATAAGATGAATGGAGTTTTGGGTGAATATAAACCGACGATGCTGCGTTGTGCACCAAGTGCTGCTGATGTAAACTTGCTATCTATGGTCAAAATATTAATAATAATTTAATTATTTTGCATGTAACAGAAAAGTTTGGTTAAACCAAACTCCCCTCCCTTACGTCCACCGATCTGACGGCTATTAAATATGCCTACCGTGTCAACATCTGAAGTTATGGTATTTCTATAAACTTTTCCTGGATTAGCTGAAGGTAGGCAGGTATTTTTATTACTTATGAATTGACATTAGATAAATAGTTTTTAAACAATTTTCCAAACTTCCATAAAAATCTCCTCTCTGACTATAAAAAGTCTAAAGTAGTCTTTATTACTTTCTTTTTTAAGTAGAAACAGCGTGCCAGGAAGCCCGATCAAGGCGTTTAGGAGCCTCGTACACTAATAAATTAACAATAAATGTCTTGCCCCCGTGGCTTATAGTCAATTGAATTTATAAATCTATTTTATGAATTTAAGTGCAGTACCTTCTTTTTTAAGAAACCTTCGTAGTAAAAATCTTTAATTTGATAGAGTGTCATCTAAACATATTTATTAATCAATTTTCGTCTTGTTATGACTTGAATCTTTAACTCTGTAAAATAAACTTCAACGATTCACCATCGCGCAGTCTCCGTCGTTAACAAGTAATCTTTATTACTAATCATACAATGGTGAAATAAATTTAACTAGGCAAGTAAGGCCCGATTCAGATCGATATCTTTTGTGTTTCAAATTTTAAAATCATTAAAAATGTATTTAATTGGTGTAACAAATAATATTAAAAAGCTCATTTTTTAAATCATCTTTTTGGAATTCAATTCCTACATTCAAATCACAGATCCACGCAACCTAAAAGTCTCAACATGCACTATCCAGTGTTGAAAATGTTGAGCAGCGTCCTTAATGCTAACCAAATACTCATAAATATTGAAAGTGAGAAAGGGGGAAGGAGACAACAATAGTATGGATGTTGTGGGGCCATTTCCTACACAAGTAGTCTAGTATATATGGATCAAGTTGATCTGCGGTTCAAAATGGGTTCTAAAAAGGGTTTGAAATTTTACAAAATAAGTGGAACCCACAAATGGGTACCACCTAAGGAAGTTTGTACCCTGTTTGAGCTCATGCAATTATATTTAAATATTATAAAAAGTAGTAGTTCATGAGATAGAGAATGAAGATATAATTGTGTACCCACCAAACCAAAGGAATAATCTAATGCCATATAATTCAAGTCTTTAAGTTTTATGGAACCCAAAACAATTTGTGAATATGAGATTTTTTTTCTTTTTCTTTTTATTGGAATGAATTAAGTTTAAGCAGAGCTCATGATTTTTTTTTTCTATTTTCGCTATAATTTTCATGATAGATAAGTGGATCGATGTGCAAACCATTCAATCAAGAGCAAAAAATAAAAAACTCTATTTCATTTATTTATTTTAAAATTTCACGCATAAAACTTGAAGAATAGATGGGTGGAGTATGCTGTCGTTGTTTATACAGGTGATAAACGTTAACAGACAAAGTTTGGGGTAAATTGAGGGATTTTTTACATGATTACCCTTCAAAAAAAGAATAATTTCACAAATGTCATCCCCTCAAAAATAATGTCTCCTTTGCCATAGTTTACTGTTCACTGCACAGTCATCGCACAGTCAGCGACCAAACAAGCGCCACGTCGGCGCGGAGGTGGATTTTTTTAAAGTGGAAGGGAATGCGTCTTTTGAAAAGACGCCTTCCCTTCCACTTAAAAAAAAAAAAATTTGAAGGGAATGCGTCTTTTCAAAAGACGCCTTCCCTTCACCTAAGGGAAGCCGTTTCTTTTTAGTTGAAGGGAAGACGTCTTTTTCAATTTTTTTTTTTTTATTTTAAGGGAAGGCGTCTTTTGAAAACCCTACAAATACCCCACCCGCGAGCAAACACTCCCACACTCGTCCCTCGCCCCCCTCCTCTGTCTGAAACTCTTCGGACCGTCCGTCGCCGTCGCCGTCGCTCTGTCGCCGTCGCTTCGTCGCCGTCGCTCTGTCGCCGTCGCTCCGTTGCCGTCGCTCTGTCGCCGTCGCTCCGTTGCCGTCGCTCCGTCGCCGTCCTCTCACTTCGCACTGTGCCGTCGCCGTGATAGTAGTAAGTGATATTAGTAGTAGTGATAGTAGTTTAGTTCCTGATTTACTTTGTACTATGAGTCTGTTACGAAGGCTTACTTTGTACTATGTAGAAGTGATGATTCCTGATTTCAAGCATTCAATTTCGAAATGCTTTTAAGTTTAGGTCAGTTTTTTTTTTTTTTTCAAATGTGTTTCCTGATAAATTGATGCTTGGTTGTTGAAGACCGACTGGAAATTTGTTTCCTTATGTGTGTGTGTGTGTGTTTTGGAACTGATTGAATTCACTTGTAATGTTTTTCTGCATTTTATTATGTCAACCAGCATTAAAATGCACTTTTTTAAAACTTGTTCGAGAGAAAAAGATGAATTTTTGGAATGTGACTCGTTAAGGGTTCTGGTGGTTTCCATTGATCATATAGTGACTAACTTGAAGTCATTTTAAACCATGATCTTTGACCGATAAGCTAAGGGCCTGTTTGGTTTAGGATTAAGAAACAATTTTCTAAAACAAAATTTTTGAATAGAGGTTTTAGCCTTTTAGGATACTGATTCCAGAAAACAACAAAAAGTTGTTTCCTAGTTTCCTTGGTGAAATTTATAATTTTATTGAAAAACAGTTTTTTAGTTTTCTGATTTTGCAACTGATTTTTGCAACTGATTTTTCGATTTACAATTATCATTTCTCTTTGTGATTAGATGACACTTGTTAGCATAAAATTCTACTGATTATCTATATGAATTTTAGTACGTAGATGACTCCAAAAGTTGATGAGTTCAATTCAAACAAATTAGCCTTATTACATTTCCTTTTAATTGTTACTTCGTTGAAGTCATAGGCTTTAATTTCATATTTTCTTTGAAATAATGACGATTGTATTTTGCTTATTCCCACACAGATGACAAATAGACTTGTTTCTATAATATGCTACAGTGGTGGTTCTGTAGTACATGATTCGCGAGGTGCATCATACGATAGACCGCTAGTAGGGCTTGTAAGAGTCCGATCAGGCATTGATTTTAAAGAATTTGAAGGGGTTATTCGAGGTAAACTACGGATTTCAACGTGTGCAACGATCAATATCACCTATAGATATCCTTTGCTTTTTGGCGAAAAGGATTTCAATTATACGGTTCTTCCGATTAGCAATGAGGAAGAGCTAAGGGATATTTTTTCCATGTTGCAAGAGGTCCCACCTCCTACTAATATGGAGGTGTATGTAGAAGTTGTTGGTGGAAATTCAACCCAAGGTCGTCAAACGGGTCATCGGCGAAGCCACATGAATTTTGACGGTCAGAGTGCACGAAGATCAATGGAGCACATTGGTCCGAGTACAGCTTCACTAATTGATGCTACACTCGATCACATGACCAATGATTCTGAAGATGGCAGCCCTTCAAATGTACATTTGTCTGATGATGAATTCAATTTTGAAGACGACGACAGTGATGAAAACAGTGATGAGGATGACGGACATGAGATGGATAATTTTGTTGATTTGCGTGGTCCTTTGTTGAGAGTAATTGAAAATGATGGGTCTATGTATGCATCGCCACTACGAGAAGATGGCAATGGCGTAAGCATTGAAGAAACAGAGTTACAAGACACTGAGTTGCATAGTATGAGTGATACACCACAACCTACCACTGCAAGTTTTGAGCCTCCATCACCGAATTTCATGGAGCTTAATCATGAAGCTATGACCCCATTATCAGACAATCATGATAACATATCGATGGGGTGGAACGAGTCACAAGATCTTTGCGAAGGACTCATATTTTCCTCAAAGGAAGACTTGCAACATAGAGTAAAACGATGTTGTATAGCCAAGCAACAAGAATATGTTGTGGTCGATTCAGAACCCAAATTTTGGTCAATTAGGTGTAAGAAATCGAAAGATGGTTGTCAGTGGAGGCTACGGGCTTCGAAACGCAAGAAATTGGGATTGTTTGAGATCACAAAATGCCCATTTCCACACACATGTATTTATGCCCAAATGTCGCAAGATCATAGACAATTGGATTTAAAGCTAATATATCACGAAATTTTTGATATTGTAAGGCGAGATCCTTCAACTTCTGTGTCGGCGCTACATCAAGTCATTAAAAATAATTACAAATACGATGTGCATTACAAAAAAGTGTGGCGTGCAAAAAAAAAGGTGATGGAAAAGATATTTGGTGATTGGGAGGGATCGTATAACCTACTCCCCAAATGGATGGATGCATTGAATGCTAGTAATCCAGGTTCACACGCATTTGTAAATCACTACGAACCTGACAACAATGGGATAGCCATATTTCATCATTCTTTTTGGGCTTTTGGTCCCTCAATTGAGGGTTTTAAGCATTGTAGGCCTATCAAACAAATAGATGGTACACACCTATATGGAAAGTACCGCAGTAAGTTGCTCATCGCCACGGCAATCGATGCAGCCAGTCATATATTCCCTCTCGCATTTGCTATTGTTCATCAAGAAAATACTGACAACTGGGCATGGTTTCTAAGGAAGCTTCGTTATAGCGTGACTAACAGAGAAGGAATTTGCCTTGTCAGTGATCGTCACCCTGGCATATTGAATGCAGTTAAAAGAGTAGAGAATGGTTGGACCGAGCCGGAGGCATATCATAGGTTCTGTTTGAGGCATGTGGGTAGTAATTTCAATGATAAGTACCGTAACGAGAAGTTGAGAGATTTGGCCAAGGCAGCAGGGTCACAACACCAACCACGTAAGTTTGAGGCACTAATGAAAGAACTAGAGCACCAGAAAGAGGGTTGCACATGATGGTTTAATCCCATTACCCTTCCTAGAGAGAGGTGGACAATGGCTTACGATGGTGGGGTGCGGTATGGTTGGATGACTACGAATGTCGCTGGTTAGTCTATGCATTTACTTATTTTAATTCTCTGAGCTATTTTTGTATTTGTCAATTACCGTCTGATTTGTTTCCTATTTTTTTCCTTTAGAGTGTTTCAATGGAGTATTGAAGAGGGCTCGATTTTATCCGGTCACAACATTGGTTCAGTTGACGTTTTATAGATGTGTTCGGTGGTTTATCGTTAGACGGCAAGAAATAGATGAAGCAATTACTAATGGATAAGTTTTCACAAAGTATGCGGTTGAGAAAATGAAAAATTGGGGGCTTAAGGCAGGGAACCACACTGTTACAATGATCAATCGACAGCTTGAGACATTTGAGGTTGTTACCGGTATACAAGATGTCCGCATGAACAAAGGGGGAAACAAGCAGGTGGTTCGACTAAAAGATCGTTTCTGCAGCTGCGGCAAATGGCAATGTTATAGGATTCCTTGTTCACACGTCCAAGCAGCGTGTCGTTATGCTTCGATCAATTGTGACCAATACATTGATCATTGGTACCTCCTCCAGCATTACTCTAAGTGTTACGAATCGAAGTTCCATCCCATTCCGCACAAATCTTATTGGCCAGAATGTACTATTCCTTATACGGTGATACCTGATTCTGGTCATGTTCACAAATCTGGTCGACCGAGGTCGTCGCGCTTAAGAAATGAGATGGATATAAGGGAACCCTCGTCTAAGATTAGATGTAGACAATGTGGACAAGAAGGCCACAACAGGCGGAGCTGTCCAACCCTCCGTGATGGGGCTGCATAAGCTATTGTTTGCCCACATATATTTTATGTTTTCTACTTTTTAAGTCTTCTGTATCTTTTGCAATGTAATATGACACTGTGCGGGATAGACTTTGTCATGTACGATCTATTGTCTGATAATTATTCTCACATTTTTATCTTTTTCTAATATTTCTTTATCTACGTTTGATCCTAATATGTGGTAATTAAATGTAATGTTAGTTCATCTACGTTAGATGGATCCAGGACCTTTAGATCCATCAGTACTTTCGTTGCAGGCCCGTCATCGATCTGGTCCCATATGGGATGGAGAGGTACTTACGTATTATTTTGATATTTAATCCCTTTTGAAGAGAATCTTTGACTGACAACATAATAATTTATTTTTGCAGCCAGTGCCAGAGTTGCATTGTCGACGCAGGGAAGCCGTTGTCCACCGCACACTTCCGCTTGACCCGCGTATTATTCCATACTTGCAGCGCGCTGGTTTTTATGGGATAGCACGTGTGGGATACATTCAGTTAGACTGGCACTTAATAACAGCCTTCATAGAGCGTTGGCGTCAAGAGACTCATACCTTCCACCTTACTTGCGGAGAAGCGACTATTACACTCCAAGATGTGGAGGTCCAATTGGGCTTGCGTGTCGATGGTCTACCTGTGACGGGATCGACCAACCTTCTTTACGAAGAATTATGTGCTGAGTTGCTCGGGTTCATTCCAGTTGGGAAAGAACGACGCGGGGGACGATTGAGTCTAGTCACCCTTGGAGAAAGAGTTCCAAACTTACCCGAAGAAGCAACAGAAATTGAAATACAACAGTATGCACGAGCATATATTTTGCAGTTGATTGGAGGTGGGTTGTTGTCAGACCAGTCAAACAACCTTGTACACCTATGTGTTCTGCCTCTTCTTGCGGACTTCGATGTTGCTGGTACATACGCGTGGGGCAGTGCAGTGCTAGCATGGTTATATCGTCAAATGTGCCGTGCAGTTAATTATGATAAACGAGGTGTTTCAGGAGCACTGGTACTAATACAACTATGGGCATGGGATAGATTTCCTTTTTTGGCTCCACGAAGATGCAACATTCAACGCGAGGATCATGCAGGTCCAAATGCACATCTGTTGCCACCACCACCATTGGCATATAGGTAAATGAGTAATTTTTTACTTAAGTCCACACCGATCTTCCTTTTCAACATTTACTGTTAACGTTTATTAATTTGTCCTTACTATTTGCAGGTGGAGACACGCCTTAATAAAGAAAGAAGTCTCAACGCATGTATTGAATAAATATAGAGAGACGTTGGACACTAAAGGTTTTGAAGAGGTACAATATTCCAAACAATTTACATTAATGTTTTCCTTATATTTTTGCAATGTTTTCCAATTTTGACGTTAGGGGTCCATGTACAGGTAAGTTGGACTCCATACACCGATGATTTGATTGATGCCTTGCCAGAGTATTGCAAGCATGGGCGACACATATGGCACACTGTTTCTCCACTCATTTGCTTCGCCATAGTTGAATTACATCGGCCAGACCGAGTGTTACGTCAATTTGGCTTGAGACAAACGATTCCGGAGCCATGCGACACAAGTATTGAGCTTCACAAGTGTGATATGAGAAGCCAATGTGACAGTAATTGGATTGAAAAGCACATATATTATGTGGATGAATGGCAGCGTCGTGTCGATAACTTGGCAGTTGGTGTAAATAATGATTCGGTGCCTATGGAGTACAATGACCCATATATGGTTTGGTTTCGATCAATCACTAGGAGGTATATGACTGAAAGTGGTGCGACAATCGATTTCTTGGTAAGAAAGTACATTATGCAATTCGCGTTTTCACTTATTGCTAACCTAAGTTGTAGTTATTTTCGCTAACGTATGACACTTTTAATTTATTTAGGTTTGCAACGTGGCTCAAATGCATTTGCGCAGTGAGGTGAATGATATGACTGTAGCGAGGGACATTAACAGGATATCAATGAATACGCTACAAAGTGTGCATGCTGATTACATGATTAGGAGGGACACAACAGAGGGACAATCCTCAGCATATCATCAGAGTCCCATCACTCCTTCCGGTCGTGCTGATTCATTCACAGATGTCCACACGTCACCATTGCGTCACGATCCATCCTCCTTTGGCGATGAAATACCAGATGTTCATATCGACCCGACGGCTACTTCATTCGAGGACAATCCAACCTTGGGTGAAGAAGGACATTGGATAGGTAGACGACAAAGAATGCCAAGGCGAGGATGTGCTTTTATAGCAGATATGGCTATGGAGGCGCATGATGATCGTGAGGATGACCACATATCAGCTATGCCCGTTGACAATGATCCAGCACCATCTGCCGAGCAAGTTGTTCAGGTGCCTTTGCAGCAGTATAGAAGAGATCACTTACGGCGCAATAAACGACGTAAAT
This sequence comes from Paratinospora sagittata, assembly GCA_035771175.1. Lineage (NCBI taxonomy): Eukaryota > Viridiplantae > Streptophyta > Magnoliopsida > Ranunculales > Menispermaceae > Paratinospora > Paratinospora sagittata. The sequence goes on from CM069608.1 coordinate 15,008,553, forward strand.
GGCCAATACGTGGCACAGATTGACAACTTGTTTCTCATTTAAACTTGTATATGTTTTGATAATGTTGTACTCAACATGTATGTAAACTTGCCCCTTCAATTCAATAAATTTTTTTTTACAAAATTACCTTATACTCAACATGTATGCTTATGTTTTTTATTTAAACTTGAATTCGGGATGGGGGTCCAAAAATTCAACCGGACATGGGAATGGGATTCCGTCGACTCCGGGGGATCGGGGGAGGATAGTGGGACGTGCTGAAAGTGGTCTGGTGAAAAAAAACCATGTGGTTTGGATTCGGTGAGGTCGAACAGTTTAGAAAAAGCTTTGAATTTTGATTTAAACTTGAATTCGGGATGGGGGTCCAAAAATTCAACCGGACATGGGAATGGGATTCCGTCGACTCCGGGGGATCGGGGGAGGATAGTGGGACGTGCTGAAAGTGGTCTGGTGAAAAAAAACCAAGTGGTTTGGATTCGGTGAGGTCGAACAGTTTAGAAAAAGCTTTGAATTTTGATTTCAACTTGAATTCGGGATGGGGGTCCAAAAATTCAACCGGACATGGGAATGGGATTCCGTCGACTCCGGGGGATCGGGGGAGGATAGTGGGACGTGCTGAAAGTGGTCTGGTGAAAAAAAACCAAGTGGTTTGGATTCGGTGAGGTCGAACAGTTTAGAAAAAGCTTTGAATTTTGATTTCAACTTGAATTCGGGATGGGGGTCCAAAACTTCAACCGGACATGGGAATGGGATTCCGTCGACTCCGGGGGATCGGGGGAGGATAGTGGGACGTGCTAAAAGTGGCCCGATGAAAAAAAACCAAGTGGTTTGGATTCGGTGAGGTCGAACAGTTTAGAAAAAGCTTTGAGTTTTGATTTCAACTTGAATTCGGGATGGGGGTCCAAAACTTCAACCGGACATGGGAATGGGATTCCGTCGACTCCGGGGGATCGGGGGAGGATAGTGGGACGCGCAGAAAGTGGTCCGGTGAAAAAAAACCAAGTGGTTTCGATTCGGTGAGGTCGAACAGTTTAGAAAAAGCTTTGAATTTTGATTTAAAGTTGAATTCGGGATGGGGGTCCAAAAATTCAACCGGACATGGGAATGGGATTCCGTCGACTCCGGGGGATCGGGGGAGGATAGTGGGACGTGCTAAAAGTGGTCCGATGAAAAAAAACCAAGTGGTTTGGATTCGGTGAGGTCCAACAGTTTAGAAAAAGCATTGAATTTTGATTTAAACTTGGATTCGGGATGGGGGTCCAAAAATTCAACCGGACATGGGAATGGGATTCCGTCGACTCCGGGGGATCAGGGGAGGATAGTGGGACGTGCTGAAAGTGGTCTGGTGAAAAAAAACCAAGTGGTTTGGATTCGGTGAGGTCGAACAGTTTAGAAAAAGCTTTGAATTTTGATTTCAACTTGAATTCGGGATTGGGGTCCAAAAATTCAACCGGACATGGGAATGGGATTCCGTCGACTCCGGGGGATCGGGGGAGGATTGTGGGAAGGGATGGATTTACCTTTAAAAATTTTCGCCTTCCCTTGCATGGATTTTTTTTAAGTGGAAGGGAAGGCGTCTTTTGAAAAGACGCCTTCCCTTCACAATTTTTTTTTTAAAGTGGAAGGGAAGGCGTCTTTTCAAAAGACGCCTTCCCTTCCACTTAAAAAAGATCCACCTCCGCGCCGACGTGGCGATTGTTTGGCCGCTGACTGTGCGATGACCGTGCGATGACTGTGCAGTGAACAGTAAACTGTGGCAAAGGTGACATTATTTTTTAGGGGATGGCATTTGTGAAATTATTCTTTTTTTGAAGGGTAATCATGTAAAAAGGCCGTAAATTGAGGCTGTTCTGAGGGATATTGAAGTTCGCCGCTGTAACGATCCTAGCATATCGTTTAACTATATATATAATTTAGCAAGGAGGGCCCTTCGTCCAAGGAATATGGATCACTGGATGTGGCTATGCCTATTTAGTTATTCTCTATATCCGGTGGCGTATGATGATTTTGTCACTCCTCAACTAGTTAGGGGGTAGTGAAAAAAAACTTATACAAGAGATTTGGTCCTGAAACTTTTTGATTGAAGACAAAGATCTTGCTATCTTTTGAATTAGAGTATGGATCTTGAAGTACATTTTCTTCATCTAATCTCACAAAAAAATAAAAAAAAAGGATAAATTTACCTTTCACATGTTATTTATTATTTGACAAACATGATACTAGTAATTGGTGACCAAAAAGTGAAGAGTGGTGTGTTGAGTTGCATGTATCTTTTGTTCCTTTTTCCAACACTTTTTATTACTTACATTTGGGTTATAGTAAACCACTAAAATGTAGAATTTAGGAGATAATAGAAGAGTACTTTGCTCAATTCTGCAAAGATTTTTGAAATACACAATGTAATCAATTTGTATATAAAGATGTTAAATAATTTTATTTTAAATCACTCTTTGCTTATCTATTATTTATTTTTTTGCGCCAAAATGTTTTTATATAGAATGATATTACGAAATGAAGAAAAAAATTTATAAACCTTTAACAATTTTTAACTGTTAGAATTTTAAAGATTCATGATAGGTGCACTAGAATGTAAATATTCATAAGGTTTTAATGTTATACTCAAAAATTTTAATCTTGAACATAAAGGTAACTACTATTCAATTTAGTGGGTTAGTTTTGAATCATAAGCTCAGCATCATAGAAGGCATTGACAAGAGCTCACTTCAAAATTTTGTAAATATTGATAACTTGGTATCATCTCGACTGTCGACCTTGCATCAGTTGTTTTAATGAGAGAATTGCAAGTATTGATACATCAATAGAGAGGATAAGTACCGAACTACATCCTAACACTACCAAGAGGAAGATTTTTAAGAGAAAACAACTCGACACTTCATGTGCCATCAAGCACAAAGATGATCAAGCTCATGATATATGATGATACATAGTTTCTGGTGAGCAAGGAAGATGTCATGTTGGTAGTACTGACTCGATCCATCAACAGTTTGGCAACTGCTAGCAAACATTCATAAGGAGACCCTGCTTCCGAACATATTATAAGATGTCATGTGTTTTGTGACATTCCCAGACCCTCCTGTATAAATATCCCTCAAATTCTTTCAAAGAAGCAAGTCATTAGTGGTACAATAAATGTTCTTTTATCTATACATTTTATAAAAAGGTCTTAAGTCAACACCACATTGATGTTCCACATGATAGCTATTCTTTTTTCTTTGCTAAGAGGTATTGAGCTTTCATGTAGTAGCATAGTGGTAAACCCAACTCTAGTTCAATTTAGGTCATTGTCATTCCTACTAATCAAGTAGAAGTTGACCATAGCCTCAGTTTTGGTGCTCCCAGATTTTTCATAGCCTTTCAAGTTACATTATGATGCTTCCAAAATTGGTATTGGAGTGGTTTTGAGCCAGAACAATTGACCTATTGCCTATTTCAATGAGAAATTATCTGGGGCAAAGCAGTGCTATAGTACCTATGTTGTAGAGTTCTATGCAATGGTTCAAGTTGTTCGACATTGGCATTATTATTTATTTCAAGGGGAGTTCATTTTTTACACAGATCATGACGCGTTAAAAGACTTGGACGTTCAAGATAAGGTATATGTTGGGCATGGCCTCATATTTGTAGTAGTTTACTTTTGTTATCAAGCATAAGGGTGACATCTTGAATCGTGTAGCTAACGCCCTCAATAGGAGACATAATTTCGTAGTACAAGTGTGGGTTGAAGTTCTAGGTTTTGATTCCTTTAGTGCTCAGTACGATGATGATCCTTACTCTTCTCGCATTCAGTGTCAGATACAAGATGGAGAGGGGACTGATTTTATTTTACAGGATGAGTTTATGTTTAAGGGTACCCAATTGTGCATCCTTGATGGTAGTCTTTGTTGAAAATTATTCAGGAACTACATGGTAAATGACATATGGGATGTGATCAAACTTTTTAGCTTGTTTTTTCTTTGTAGTTTTGGCCAACTATGCGCAACCGATTTCTTGAATGGTGTTGTGTTTGCCCGGTGTCCAAGAGAAAAACTACCAATGTTTGCTTATATCGTCCTTTACGCATTCCTACCCAACCATGGACTAATATCAACATGGATTTTGTGTTTGGCCTCTTAAGGACACAACGGGGTATGTTTCGCCATTGATCGTTTCTCGAAGATAGCACATTTTATTTCTTTCAAGAAGACTAAAGATGTTGTGAACATGACAGTTTTATTCTTTAGTGAGATTTATTGCTTTCATGGGTCCCTACTTCTATTGTCTCAAAAAAGTGATACTTGTTTTTTTTAGCCATTTGGTAGAGTTGGTGGAATCTTGTGAATACTAGGCTTGATTTTAGTAGTGTTTATCACCCTCAAATTGACAGCCAAATAGAGGCTACTAATTGTTTGCTTGGTGATCTTCTTTGCAGTTTGCTTGGTGATCATGTGAAGTAGTGGGATCAAAAGCTATGACAGCTCATAATCATGCACGAAATTGTAGTACAGGCTTCAGTTCTTCTAAAGTTGTTTACGACATTGTATCCCCTGTCCCCTTGATCTCGCCTTAATTCCAGATCATGTACGTGTGCATGGCATTGCTAAATATTTTGTTCAATAACTTCAACAGATTACTCATGATCACTTGGTCGCAACACAAAAAGATAAAGTAGATGCATATAAGAAACACCACCATGTGGAGTTTGAGGTGGGAAATTATGTGTGGGTAATATTGACAAAGGATTGATTCTCTGCCAATGAGTACAACAAGCTTATTGCTTGAAAAATTAGCCCATTAAAGATTATAGAAAAGATTAATCCAAATGCATATTGGTTAAAGTTAACCAATCACATTTGGACGTCTGATGTCTTTAATGTCAAGCACTTCATACCGTACTTGGGGGATTCTTTTGATAATGATGCATCACTTTACAAGGTTGAATTTTTTGTATGTTGGGGGAACGATGTATTACACAAGGAGTAAGAATATTTTGAAAAATATGAACATGCCAAGAAGGTGTGATTGGGGGGTGGAGTCTAAGGTCACGTGTGAGATTTTGACAAAACTACAACACTTATTCTTGATGGAAAACAACGTGACAATAAATACTCTAGTATAACTCAGGTTAGAAGAGTTCGTTTTTAATTTCATTTATTGCTATGTGGTCTATGTCGCAAGATCTTTCTTTTTAGATAGTTTTTAGGATACTTTCTATTTTTGGCAAAATATGCTATTTTTGGGATCTGAATCTATTTAGAAGTTTGATCATGAGTTTTACCTATGTAAGGCCATTGTATGAATTATTTGATAACAAAATATATTGGACATCCAAGAGGGGTGAATAGGGTATTTTGGCCAATTTGAAATAATTGTTAATTCATACTTTCTGTTCCTTAAATTAGTTGAGACATTTTAACAAATAGATCATGAACAATAGTAAAATGCAAAAAATAAATACAAGGAGACAAAGATTTTTATGTGGTTCGAAAAACTTTTTCTTACTCCACGCCTAGATAAATCTTCTCTAGGATTCCACTATGTCAGATTCACTTCACACATGTCTTTTTACAGGTTCAAGGCAAACCTATCATTTTACAGGCTCAAGAAGAACCTACAACATGTTTTTGCGGGATAAGGATGAACCAAACTTTGATTCCAATCTTGGAATCACAAGTGAACCACAATCACTTGACTTGATTTGTCTCAGCTAGAAACAAATCAAGGAGATAAACAAAGTAATGATGATCTTGTTCTAAATACTTAGAACAAGTATAATGAAGCTCAATGATACATACGAACCCAAATACAATCAAGATAGAGAGAAGTTGTTCCTTACCAAACAAACCTCAAAATACTTACAAAGAGTAATGGTTTCTCCCTAAATTATCTAATCCACAAGATTGAAAACTTAAGCACAGTTGAACATTAATGGAAGAAAATCACCTTGGTTTGATCCAAAAACAATATATATAATGAAGTTCGTGATCGTGAACAACTTTAATGAAAAATGTGTGTTAAAAAACTCAGTAGAACTTGATGAAAAATGCATAACTTCTCCAATGACGGCTTCCTCTTTTTGGTTCAGTTACAGAGAAAAATATTGGAGATTGATAATAGAAGTTCTTGTCATTAGAGTAGGGTTTAATTATTATTTATATAGAAAACCAAGTTCTAAAACCCTAAACCTATCATCAATGGCCAATATTAAAAGATTTAAACTAGTATTAATGTAAATCAACGACCCACAGTGAATGCTCAAGTTTAAAACTCGAAAATGTGCAAATATGGAATTTTCCCAGTGGAGTGCGTTCCAGCCTCCTGGTGTGCGTTCCACGAAAATCCAGATTTGCAAGTTCACCTACTGGAACACATTCCACATGACCTGAGACTAAAACACAGTGTTTTTGGGTCTGACCTACTGGAAACCGTTCACACTGCTGAAATGAGTTCCACAAGACCCGATAACACTAGACCATTTTTGCCCTTGCCTAAAACTTGTTTCTCCCTGCTAGAGTGTGTTCCAACATGTCTGAGGGAAAATTGGTGTGTTTTGACTGTTGGAGTGCGTTCCTACAGGGAGGAATGCATTCCAGGGCTCTTGGAAAACGTGTGCATGTCAAAAATACGATTCTTGAACATGTCTAAGTTCCATGATTGATAGGACATTGAAATCACTCTTGGAACATGATTTTGAAACTCAAAATAGAATCAAAAACATGAGTTTTCGAAAGAAGATACCGTGGAGTGAGTTTCTTTGAAAAGAAAACATGTTTTGTTCTAAATATGATAATAAAAACATTCAAATCTTGATTTCGTAAAAGTATGCATCAAAACAATAATATCTCAAAGAAATAAAAAAAATGATACGATATGATGCAATACGATAAAAACATGAGTTTCACAAAAATGTGTCAAGGAGTGAATTCCTTCGGGAAGGAGTGAATTCCTTGAATTTTAGCACACATGAGAAATTCATTTTCAAAGACATGCAATATGATTATTTTAAAATAAATATAATGAGAAAACATTTATGATCATGATCAAAAGAATAAATATCCAAAACGTCATTAATTCAAAAAATTGAAAAATCGGATAACGAAAGTTTGAAGGAAAAAACCGATAAAAATGAGTGATTGATCAACTTAAGAAGAAACCTACAACCTAAGAGAATCTAAAACAATTACAATATAGAAATTTATTACGATCAGATGCTTTGACCTTCGGTTGACTTCTTCTTGATTTTAGTTGACTTGCCACTTTGCCTTGACTTCTTGCACACCAAATGAATTCTCTTGACTTCAGCTTTACCGTCCTTGATCTAGAACTTCGATTTTGCCTTTCACTAAGTGGTCATTTGCTTGAGTCTTGTATTGGCCTTAAACTTGATCTTTGGTACTGAAATATACTCAATACAACCATTATCACCATGATTATATTGTTTGTTAGCATCAAAACACTTAGGAGAATTCTAAGTGAAAACCACTTAGGCCAACATAATAATATAAAATTAGGAACTTTAATATTTCATTTTTTCTTTTATCGGCATTCTTATGAGTCAATGAGTTAGAGAAGGTAAGCTTTTGTCTTCCCTATTCACACTCTGGATCGAATTCCAAGGCTATGATAGCTCACCCATGTGGTGAGGATTTAAAATCACTCCAAGCAGACAAAATCAAAAGTGGTTCAAACATCTTCCATCTACTTCTTCGGCCAGCTATGACAGTTATTTTTCAATTACTTTGTGGTAGCTAAAAAAAGAAACAAGCCTCATCTCTTATCAATAACGTAAAAAGAAGGATAAAATTTCAGTGACTACCTAGATTGATTCAACACTGATGCCATTCAAGTGAACGCTTATGCAAAACGTACTGCCCTAGTTGTTTGCGTGACTAGGCTAAAGAGTTGTCGATCTCATTATTTGTTGGCTAAGAGGCTAGCTCAAATTTATATTAATCTCTTAGAAAGAGCTCAAAAGTATATTAATGTAGATGAGATGATCGAGGCTAACAAAAGCCAAGACAAGCTAAGAGGAGCTCGACAAAAGAATCCAAAACAAAGAGATGACAATGACAAGGTAAAAAATGACTATGACTAAGCAAAAAGGTTAGAGTCGTCTACAGAGCAAGGTTCCTTGGAGTAGGTTCACAGAGTACACATCTTTGAATGCTTTTAAGAACTAGGTATTACTTGAAGTCCAAAATAAGGATTTCCTTTAAATGGTAAATGTTTTTTGAAGGAAACACTTTAAGCATTTCCTTAACAGGAAACACGTTTCTGCAATACACAGAAACTTAAACATGTTTTTCTTGATAATTTTGCTATTAAAATATGTTTTCATGATAAACTAATGTTAAATACAATTGTATAAACTTTAAAACATTGTAATTGAAATACTTTTGAGATCAACACATAAACCAAAATCATTTTGATCAAACAATCAATTTTGATTTTTATGAAAACTGTTGACTTATCAAAACAAGTATGATTTTCAAAATCTTTTAAAACATATGCATGGCTTTGAGAATAAATGAGCAATATAGAGACAAGAAATATTACAACCTAATTCTACTTATACTTGTAAGCTTTCATCTTTTATCATCGAGTCAACTTGTCCAACCTTTTGACTTTGACTTTGTTTAATCCACTTAAGTTGACTTTTGAGATCACTTGAATCTTGTATTGTCCTTTTGACTTATCCTTGGTGCTGAAACATGCCCAATTCAACCATTATCACCATAGTTATATTGTTTGTTAGCATCAAAACACTTAGGAAAATTCTAAGTAGAAAACCACTCAGGTCAACAATTTCAAATTCATCTTGCATAATTTTAGAAAATTCTTTCCAAAGATGAATATTTGAAGCACCAAAAATAATATCATCAACATATATTTGCACAAGCAACATATCAGTACCTTTGTGCTTAATGAACAAAGTTGAATCTAGCTTACCCTTATGAAACTCATGCTCAAGAAGGAATGTGCTTAGCCTATCACACCAAGCCCTAAGAACTTGTTTCAATTCATATAAAGCGTTATGGAGCCTAAATACATAATTTGGGTTTTGAAAATCTTCAAAACCGGGAGGTTGTTTCAAATATACCTCTTCATTGATTTACCCATTCAAAAAGGACCTTTTCATATCCATTTGGTAAAGTGGAAAATCTTTATAGCAAGCATAGGCCAATAACATTTTAATTGCCTCTAATCTTGCTACTGGTGCAAAGGCTTCCTCATAATCAATTCCTTCCTCTTGATTATATCCTTGAGCAACTAATCTAGCCTTATTTCTCACAATCACTCTTTTTTCATCCTTTTTGTTTCTAAATGCCCCTTTAGTACCTATGATTGATTGGTGAGAAGGTCTAAACACTAGTTCCCATACATTGTTCTAGTGAAGTGTCCTAACTTTTCTTGCATAGCAAGAATCCAATTCTCATCATTTAGAGCATCCTCAACCTTAGAAGGTTTTATTTGTGATACAAAGGCTACATGCCCTTGATCCTTATTATGTGCAGCTCTAGTAGACACTCCCTTTGATGTGTCACCTAATATTTGCTCATTGGGATGACTAATAAGGAGCCTAGAATTCTTAGGGACTTGAAAATTTTGATCATTTTCCTCTAAGTCCATGGAATTCTCGGGAACTTCATCATCATCATCATCCAATTCCAGTTTTTCCAGATTTTTACAAATCTTTTGCCTAGGTTCACTTTCATCATATTTCACATGAATGGACTCTTAGACAACTCTAGATGACTTATTGTACACCCTATATGTCTTGCAATGAAATGAATATCCTAAATAGATGCCAATATCATATTTTGGTTTGAACTTATCTAAGTTGTCTTTGTCATTCAAGATATAACATAGGCATCCAAAGACTTTCAAGTGTTCAATGTTGGCCACTCTACTTTTCCATATTTCATATGGAGTCTTTTAAATCCTTTTTCTAATCAAAGTTCTATTCATTACATAGCATGTGGTACTAAGAGCCTCAGCCCAAAAATGTGTAGCAATATTATATTCACAAAGCATAGACTGTCAGCCAAATAATACGTAACAAATCGTAGAACCGGAGTGTGAACAATTATAGACATCAACATAGATCTTTTATTCATCCTCCTTTAATTAAGGAGGGTACAAGTACAAATGGAACATTATTTTACATACACGAGTATGCAACGGAAATACATCTACAAGCCTAGATCTACGATGGCGTCCCGTTCTCTACGCGTCTCTTTCGCACGTAACTCTGTCGACCCTTGTTCTAGCATGCAACATCTAAAAGCCTGAGGAAAATATCAACGGGTGAGCTCAACAGCTCAGTGATTCAAGCAAAGTGAACGCAACATTTACAGAAGACAAATACAACAGTACATAGAATAATGCATTTCAATCCACGTCAAACAATACAATCATGAAAGGCAGCAGCATCCTCCGTACCAACGTACGTGTGTTTTATAAATAAAATAGCAACTTCTGTCACACCCCGCCCGGACGTGCCTAAACGGGCGGTACACTCACTGACGGGGCGCGCATTTGGAATTATCACAATGGCAACAGAGTACACAGCGGAAATATAATACAGTACAAGTCTAATTTCATTAAATTCAGAATATCTTTGTACTTGAAATGATTAAGGGAACATTCTCCCAAAAATCCCCAATGAATAATAGAAAGGGTACAAAATGTGGGCCCCATAAACCTGCACCCAGTCCACCATAATTTCCTGTGAAAAATTGAATAATAATGGAGTGAGCTTAACGCGCTCAGTGGGTAAAATAGTTCGTGAGTATAACAATTAATAAAATATACATCATAATCAAATATCTTAAATACACAAGAGAGCATCATAATCAATCAATATGTATGTATGCATGACACCGTCTCGTAATGGTTTAATGACTGTACATCGCCAGATGTCCCTCCTCGGGAATAGTCGGGTTCTCATTGTACGTCCTTCCTCAAGAACGATGCTCTGGATTCACGTACAGATGTCCCTCCCTAGCAGTAGCCAGGTTCTCATTGTACATCCCTCTCTAGAGAAATATGATGAATAGCGAGCATCGCTCCTAACTATTTTATGAATCATAAACCACATACGTCCCTAGGTGGTGATATGTATGATGCCAATGCATGAACTGGTCTAGTCTATTGGTCTGGTCTTTACTTAACATTTAGACTGACTTTGGCAACGTCTGGTGATCCTTATCAGGGTCGGTATCACGATGTACAAGGTTAGGACATTCAGTATTACTTGTATAAGCTGATAGCTTTCAATAAGACCAACCATATCAGTCTCCAGTTGAGAGGTGAGACACGAGGTCTACTTAAATACCAATCGCCTAGAGCAGCTTGCTGCTTCCCGTTTACTATTTAAAGTTACTGAGGACAAGACCGAGTCTGGTTGAGCCAGATTAACCACAAATCTGGTATTACAACAGTGTAATACATAAACTCCAAATATACAAATATAAATATGACAGTATGAACGTTATACGAAATAATTCTGTCTAGATGAATGATAGACATAATAATAAATGAATGTAAACTTTAATAAAAGTTATAGAACACGCAAACCTATGTTTCGTTCCCCACCATCAGATAAAAACTTCTTCTTTAAGATCTGGCGCCTTCCTCCGAACAGAACTGCGTTGCGCCGCACAGAGAGTCTCGAAAGAGAGTCTCAAAAGACTAAAAACTCGGAATGAGTGGAAAGGAGAAGAAAATCACAATTTGGAGTGAATTTGGTGTGAGAACTTAAGAGGGGGGAGGGTGTTTATATAGAGGTATTGGCGCCTGAACGATAATTTTTTTTTTTTGTGAAATTCTAGGGTATTACAACTTCAGAGTGCACCGCGAGCCGTGTGCTTAGTATCATCATGTGATGGTTCCCATTTTAAATCATGGGACCGAGCGCAATGCAGCTCCAGGTCCCGCAAGCAAAAGGTACTCAACCGTATCATGAGGGCTCCCATGGTTTGTCTCAAAGACAAGGGACCACTCTCATCAACAGTATGTCATAGCATGAAGTAATGTAGCATGGTATCATGTATATAACAATACAATGTAATGCTTATAATAAAGTAAAAGAATACGCAAACCTGTGCCTTCATCCCCACCTCACGAATATTGTCGTTACTTTGTGAGAACGTACATCGTCCATCTCTATAGCCATTCTATGAGCATTGTGCCCATGGCTTTCTTCTGCTTTAAATCGGACAACATTTCGACACATCTTATGATCTTGCAGTCTGTGGACAACATCTAGGTGCATCGTAGGACTCCCAAGAGTCGTGGACAACATCTTGACTCATTGTTAAACTCCAAGCACAACAGCCAACATTTCGGTGCATCATTCATCTCGGTGCTTCGTTTGACGCTCAAGAGTTGCGGACAGTACTTGGGTGTAATGTTGGATTTCAAGTGTCGCGAATGGTATCTCGACGCTCCAAACATAGAAGGGGAAAGTCTCGGCAGTTCTGAGGGTTTGAGAGGCATAGAGAATGGTTTGGAGGTGGGAGAAGGCCCCCCTCCCCCTCCTTCCTATTTATAAAAAGAGCACAAAACTTGTTTGGGCACGTGCCCAGGTTCTTGGACATTTTTTTGGGGTTTTCGAGAACTTCACTGGCACTTTATTTGGCTTAAATCGAGGAACCTAAATACTCAGCTCTCGTTTCATGTTGAGTATAGTGTTCATGCGAACACTGTTGCTTTATGTCATTTAGTGATGTATTATCTATTTGTTTCAAATTTCTGGGTTGTTACATTCTAACACCCTTAAATGGAATTTCGTCCTCAAGATTCAACTATGGTTTGCCTGGGTGTCACACTCTAATGTCTGGGTGTTACAGTTTAAGGAACCTAATTGTTTAGCCCTTGCCTCAAATTATGAGGACTTATTTAATTTCCTTAGCCCTTTCTCAATGGTACCCCTTACATTTTGGTTTGTGCTTGTCCTTTGTGAAGGAAAAAAGACTCCACTTGCAACGTATGAGTCGTGGAAGGCTCTGTTGCGATCATTTCTCGTGCATAGCACATAGTACACTTGGCCCATAGGTCATCACCTCTGAGTCAGTCATTGCCATCTTACGTGATGAGGCTAGACTGACTATTTCTCATTTAACACTGGAAGTCAAACGATCTTGAGGTCTTCGGCCCAGTTGACTTAGTCCACACCTCTAATCCAAAACGAGGACTCTGTCATGATCGTTCGTCATGCAATTTTCCTAATGGCTATAGTGATCGTTTATCATTAGCACCCATGATGTCATCATGTTCTAATGACTTTTTTAACCCACAGTGAGGTAAGGTTCTAAGCCGAACTCCCTCTTCTAGATACATCTACGTTTTACATTAAGTGGGAGCCTAAGTTCTGATTTTTAGGTCGAAATGTTCTGTTTTGGTAGTTGTATGTCACATTCCTAGCTCTTCTAAAGTAAGGGGTAGGAGTTGTGACTTCAGGTAAATCATGGTTCCTGACTCGATTATGGTATTCCAATCCTAAAATCGAAAACGGATCATTGGGTTGGCCAATTTGAAAATAATTTGGCGGGTTATCTTAAAACAGGGTTTCAATTCGAAATTCTTTTGAAAACTTTTTCTCAATTTTGGATTGTTCGCTAAACATTCGAATCACTTACCAGTCATCTTTGTGTTTATTCTCACTTATTTACCTCATGTACTATCCTGCGTGATGCCTTATATGCAACAAACAAGTTTTGCAAACCATCTAGAGATCTAAATTATAATTGATATCTTCCAAGTTTGACCGTCCCATTCCAGTCAAACTTTGGTGATAGCAAGTATAGCCTAGTTTCTAGATGCTTCACCACACATGTTTTTACAGGTCCTCGATTGATCCAGAATATTCCAGTTATCCTCTGCATTCGTTGTGTCCCATTTCACTCTGAATACAACGATAAAAGGGATATCAGTGGTCATGAATTTCCCGTTAAACATTTTATCCTAAAAGTTCACATTGGTGCCATCCATTCCAAAGCCCCTTTTTTCATGAGACACATTCATACCCTTCCCAATGGGTCATGTGCCCTTTTAAGATGGAAAATTTTGTAGGGCCTGAAATTTTAAATTTAATCCCATCAATCGTTCGATGGAATCATCAATATCTGATAACACAACTTAACTGGCAATAATATTTTATTTAACCTTACACGCTTAAAACCAGTCGTTGCGTAAGGTTTTGTGGCCAAGTATTATCCTGGGTTCATGGACAGATGTCCTGGGAAAAATCTCATATAACCAAATGAGTTCCTTTTTAATAAGGTGCAGCCCCGTCCTTGCATATCCTTTCGGTTGACACAATGAAGTTTACAACAAAAATGCACCACTTAAGGCTGACTCAATAAGGTGGGCATTCACGCACCACGTGCGACTCCCATGCGCCAAAGGTCAATCCTCAAGCCACGAACGGCTTATGTTCCTAGGTGGTCACATTGTCTACTAACTTCAATGGATGATACCCAATCACCTACCTGAATCACATTTCCCCCAAAGAAATGACCCCGCTTCTGGACTCAACTCAAAAGTCCATCTAAATGCGAATAAGGGGATGCCTGTGTAAGCAGTCATTTAATTTTGATACATTCTAATTCTCAAGCCACACAAGGTACATCAACCAGTGGCTGATATTTCTCGGGCTTGGATTCTCAAACCTTGACTATTGAGCGACGACCTAGCTTTGGTGGCCCTTATGCTCCAAGGTTTTGTATCCTTCCTTGAGCTCGCAAGCATCTAAGACTTGCAGTGGCAGCCATCGGTTCAACAGTTTGGGTTATCAATCATATTCCAATCAAATCCTTGGTCAAATCTGGTCACTAGATCTAGCCATTCCTTATGTCATTTAATGGTCTACCCTCGAGGCCCATTATTCCAAACATGAGTATCCATGCCACTTTCCTTAAGACTTATTCTCCTTAAGGTTTATGTTTTCTTCTAAGAATTTCCTTAAGGTTTATTTTCCTTAAGGTTAACTAATCACGTATTAAGCTTAAAATTTTCTCACCAGCTTATTTGGCTTGATCACGATTCATAAGTCTCATATCAACCTCGCTTAGCCTTGAAGCAGATTTCTTTATAAATAAATATCTGGCTAAAAACCATATTGATTTGTTCGCAGAGATTGGGCTCTCATTGATCATCAAATCAATCTTATATACCTGATAAGGTTTCTAACTAATTGGATCATCCAATCTTTATGGTCACGCACTAATTCAATTAAGTGACCTTATCTTATACTTCATTACTTTCCTTACTCTAGGTTAATTCCATAACCAAAGATCTTGTATAATTAATCCACAATTATTGGTCGAGAATATACCAAACTTATATTAATGTGTACAACCCCCCATTTTCTCGCATTATGATCATCTAATCAATTTTGATTATACCAATACCCAAAATCAACATACTCAAATATTAATACTAAAATCAAGTAATATAATCCTCAAATCACCTTAACATTAAACTAAAATTGGGTATGCTAATGGCCATCAAGGACAACACTTCCCTTGTCATAGTCACTCATCATATGAAATATTAAGATAAAAAAATTCAGTCACATCAAAATTTACAAATCCATCCTTATCGGTCATACTCTCTGTAGTGGCAAGACTAGCAAAATATTTTGCACTCACTTTGATGCCAATGTGGCAATAAGGAAAATCATCATAAATCATTCTCGCAAAACATTATTTGCACATACAAGATCATGAGTTTAAAAAGCCCCAAAGACCTTAAAGTCAACATAAATCATTTATCATAATCATAAGATCTTCAAATCTTAAAATAAGTTCATAAAATTATCTAAATTATTCATGGACCTTATAGTTCTCATATACTCATTAATTATTCAATTAATTATTTAATACGTTAAAAATTTACGACTAAAACCTTCATCCTAAATAATACCTCACCTCTTCCAATAATCTGACCGGCACGGTAATCATCCCATCAGTTCACAATAGGAAAAGATATTTAGTCATAATTAATGTCTAGCTAGGACTATACTTCACTGTAATAATCAAATTACATCATATCCAAACAAGATCCAGACAATTCTTCAAAATGGAAAAAATACTTCAGCATCAATTTTCACAATATAATTTGCATTACCTCAATGCCAACCAAAGAAAAATATGTCATTTCTAGACGCCACGTGTATGCCCATGTTTAAACAAAAATCTTCTAATGGATTTTTTCTTACAAAACCTTCCTCATGGGGACTTATTTGCTCTAAGTCTAATTCCTAGGACACTACACTACGCGCATACCGAGGGGTCGATGCGCATACTACTTCATTGCCCACATCAAGGGGTCCGATGTGCGTATCATGTTGGTGAATGACCAATGCAAGTATCGAGGAGCCGAGGCACACACCAAGGTGGCAAACAACCAATGCACGTACCAAGGGATCGATGCGCACACTAAGGCACTAAAAGTTGCACCGAGGTGGTAGATACACATGTATCGAAAAGGGCTGATACGCGTGTCGTACTAATATAGTCGATGGGAGTATCGAGGAATCGACGCACGCACTAAGGTACTAAAATTGCACCAAAGTGGTAGACACACGTATCGAAAGGGGTCGATACATGTGTTGTACTAACATGACCGACGCGCATATCGAGAGATTGACACTTGTTTTGATGCGACCTTTTGTACGTACCGAAGGGTCAACGCACACACCGAGGCAATAAAATTTTACCAAGCTGGTTGGCATGTGTATCGAATCTCCAAGGTACTAAAAATGTACCAAGGTGCTTGACACGAGTATCGAAGGGGTCGAGACTCACACTTTACTGACAATGCCGACGCACATACAGAGGGTCCAATGCGCATATGGCATTAGTCACAAGATCATGCTCTGATAGCATAAGTTGTCACAACCCGTTCTATCAGCCAAATAATACGTAACTAATCGTAGAACCGGAGTGTGAACAATTATGGACATCAATATAGATCTTTTATTCATCCTCCTTCAATTAAGGAGGGTAAAAGTACAAATGGTACATTATTTTACATACACGAGTACGCAGCGGAAATACATCTACACGCCTAGATCTATGTCGACGTCCTGCTCTCTACGCGTCTCCTTCGGACGCAGCTCTGACAACCCTTGTTCTAGCATGCAATATCTAAAAGCCTCGGAAAAATATCAACGAGGTGAGCTCAACAGCTCAGTGGTTCAAGCAAAGTGAACGCAACGTTTACAGAAGACAAATACAATAGTACATAGAAAAATGTATTTCAATCCACGTCAAGCAATACAATCATGAAATGCAGCAGCATCCTCCGTACCAACGTACGTGTGCTTTATGAATAAAATAGCAACTTCGGAGTGCACTGTGGGCTGTGTTCTTAATATTATCATGTGATGGTTCCCCTTTGAAATCATGGGACCGAGCGCAATGCAACTCCACGTCCTGCAAGCAAAGGTGCTCAACCATATCACGAGGGCTCCCATGGTTTTTCTTAAAGACAAGGGACCACCCTCATTAATAGTATGTCATAGCATGAAGTAATGTAGCATGGTATCATGTATATAACAATGCAATGTCATGCTTATCATAAAGTAAAAGAATATGTAAACCTGTGCCCTCATCCCCACCTCACAAATCTTGTCACTGCTTTGCAAGAACGTACGACGTCCATCTCTGTAGGCATTCTACGAGCATTGTGTCCATGACTTTCCTCTGCCTTGAATCGAACAACATTTTGGCTCATCGTTGGATCTTGCAGTCTGTGAACAGCATCTCAGTGCATCGTGGGACTCCCAAGAGCAGTGGACAACATCTCGACCCAATGTTAAACTTTAAGGGTCGCGGCCAACATTTTGGCGCATCATTCATCTTGGCGCCTCATTGGACTCTCAAGACTCGCGGACAGTACTTCGGCGTATTGTTGGGTTTCAAGTGTCGCGGACGGCATCTCAACGCTCCAAACATCGCGAGGGAAAGTCTAGGCGTTTCGGAGGGTTTGAGAGGCGTAGAAGATGGTTTGGAGGAGGGAGAACCCCCTAGTCTATTTATAGAAAGAACACAAAACTTGCCTAAGCATGTGCCTAGGCACGTCCCTGAGCACGTGACTGGGTTCTTGGGCATTTTTTTGGGGTTTTGGGGCACTTCACTGGATACTTCATTGGGCTTAAATCAAGGAACCTAAATCCTCAGTTCTCATTTCATGTTGAGTACAATGTTCATGCGAACATTGCTGTTTTATGTCATTTTATGATGTATTATCTATTTGTTTCAAATTTCTGGGTTGTTACATATACATCTCTTGGAAAGTTCTATTGTAACGCCCGTACCTGAGGATGACGCCATTTTGACCCGTAGAGTACCGTATATGTATGCGTATACGTATTTGATGCTCGACACATGTTGGTTCAAGTGTCTTTGCATGCTTTTAAGTTTTTTAATGTGTGCGTAAAGTTTTAGAATGATCGGAGACCCGTTCGACGTCGAAACATGTAGAAAATGGTGTTTTGGATCAGTGGAGCTCGCTTCATGGAGGAAGAAATTTTTATAACCGATTACATCAATGACATGATCTACTAGATCCAGGGTTCAATTGAGCTGAAATATTTTCAGCTTATTCTTCTCTGATAGATCTTCATTATGAACGGTGAAGATCCTGATCGGAGTTGTCTACTGTGAGATATAAGACTCCAAATACTGTTTCTCGGATTTGTAAATTTTCTTGCTCAGTGTTGATCAAACGTATAGATCTCATAATTATACCATTGGATTGAGCTGATATTTTACCAGAATGTTGGTAACTGACTCATAAAACCTTTGTTCGATTAAGATGTTAAATTGGTGAGTATTGTGTAAGAAATTAATTATCTAAGTGAACATAATTGTAGCAGAAAAAAAAAACTATTCCTTTTAATTAAGTGTTTTTTTAAAGTGTGGGCCTAAAATGCCACTTAACCTCTATATAAGTCATTGGAACGTGATTTCTCTCATTTTTCACTTCCAAAAGAGAGTAAGGAGCTTGGAGAAGAGGAAAAGAAGGGGAGAGGAGAAAGGAGAGAGAAAGTTATGGTTTTGGTGCTTTCATGCCCAAAATCCCTCCAAGGTATATCATTCTCTCTCATTTTCTTCATTCTATCTCTTTAGCATGTGAATGCAAGCTTTATTTTTACTTAGGGTTTGTATGAATCTCAGAATTAAAGGGAGTGGTGGAAAACCAATGTTGGACTTAGGTCTTGAATTTGAGATATGTGCATCTAGATGGTATGGGGAGTCCATAAATGGTGAAACCCCCAATTTCTAACAAGAAATTGGAGGGATTTCATGGATTTGGCCTAAACTAGGATTTTAGACCTAGGGTTTACTATTCAAATTGCATGTGATTTATGATGAATGCATGGGTAAATATGGATGTATGGCACTCCAAATTACTGATTTTGATTAGTGAAAACCCTAGTGTAGAGAAATTTTGGCCTAGACTATGTAATTTGGCAATTTCCTTGTAATTTGAAAAATTGCACGTGATTTGGGGAATTGCCCAAATTTGGGGCTTTTGACCTAAACCAAGTCAATTGATTAAATTGACTTGAGAATTGTCTAATTGGACCCAAATTGAATGAAATTATTGGTTTAGAATGGTTGGAAATGTGTTAAAATTGAATGACCTAATTCAATTTGGCTCTATGCCTATTATAGAGATTTTTTCCCAAATTGGGGCATATGCTATGTATTAGCTTGAATTGGGGATTTTGACCTAGACTTGGTCAATTGATTAAATTGACATGAGATTAGTCTAATTAACCCTATTTATGATTGAATGTCATGTGTTATAGTGGTTGGATCAACCTATTGCATTCAATTGGTGAGTTAATTTAGTATTAAATAGTTAAATTGAGCAATATGGAATTGACTCATGGGTTTGACTACTTTAGAATCTTAATTGGCTTTTGATTTGGGTTTAAACATGGTGGTTTAGCATACTTTAAAGCTGATTATTAGTTTTGGTAAACCATGTTATTTCAGGATCTTGTGGTTGATCTATATAACCTAAATAGTCAATTGGAGGTTGTGGTGCATTGGGGTGATTGTGGCATTCTAGTGTTTTTTCTTGGAATTGAAAGTTAGATTGGCTAGGTCTAGCCAATCAAAGGTGAGTGTTTCTTTTACTTTGAATTCTATATGTGACATTGTACTATAAAATGTTTTAAATGCCTGTATAATGTAGTATGCATGATTTATTGAATTTATGAACTGTATTTGAGCATAGTCAGTTGGGAAAGCAATCGAGTTATGTGCATTCCCTAAGCTTGGGATTTCTTATAGAATCCCATTGGGCCGACCGAAAATCCTCAATTGTGCACCTTACAAAGGATTTCTATGGGTTGTGTATGTTAGGATTCGCCTAGACATGGTACTTGTCTTGGTGGGCGAATCCTATGGTTCATACAATCCATAGGAATTATAATAGATACGGGTAAAAAGTTGATCGGGCATGAGTTTTGCGCACGCATGGCCCTTGTATTGATTCTTACTCAGGAGGTGCTAGGTTGCCTATGCATGTTTATAAATTGGTATGCATTATCTTGTTTATGGCATGATACATTATATTCGCATGTATGTAATATTGCTTACAACCATGATTATTTAAATGGTTTTAATGATTCTTGCCATGTTTTACTTAAATGCATATATATGTTGCCACTTGTATAGAACATTCACTAAGCTTGTTGTAGCTCACCCCTCATCCTTATCTTTTCAGGATCTGAAAGGAAGGGGAAAAGGAAAGCTTAGCTGTGAAGCGTTTTCATACTGTTGTTGGCGTAGGTGTTTAATACTTTTTCACAATTTATTTTGATAAATTGTACTATTTAACACCTAATGATTATACTTAACATTTAGATGGGTTTGTACTTATGGTTAACTATATTGTGTACTTTTGAACACTATGGACTTTGAGAAAAATTTTCTGATTGTTATTTTGGATATGTTTTATATGATGATCTTATATTATGTCCATGTGTTTATTGTTGTGTATTTGGGATTATGGTTTGTGTTAGAAGGCTTATCGAGTCACCGTGTATGTCGATGGAGGATATACATGGGGTTCCGTGTCGGTCATAACGTCATGGATAGTGGGTCATGACATTTATTTTTCTTTTCCACCACCCCATTTTGTTATGGAGTTCTAGGGGCTGATAAATAGTGAGTATATCCTAGTTTGCTACAAAAATCTACTAGATTTTTGTTCACAAACTCTCCACCCCTATCACTCCTAATGATGGTGATTTTGTACCCTTTCTCATTTTCTACTCTATGAAAATATTTCATAAAAATATCACACACTTCATGCTTATGAAATAGAAAAAAAAACACCCAAGTAAAACAAGAATAGTCATCAACAATAACAAAAACATATGACTTTCCTCCTGAGCTTTGTGTTCGGGTTGGTCCAACTAGATCCATGTGGATCATTTCAAGAGCTCTACTAGTGGACATGATTTTCTTGCTCTTGAATGAGGATTTGGTATGCTTGCCAAGTTGACAAGGTTCACAAACCTTATCTTTTAGGTACACTCCTTTAGGAATGCCCGTTGCAAGCTCATTTTTGGCAAGTCTAGAAATATTATTCATGCTAACATGTGTTAATCTTCTATGCCATAACTATGCATCATCATTTATAACAACACTTAAACATGAAACATTTTGATCACTAATTTCATTAAGCAAAATAGAATACACATTCTTATGCCTAGATGCAATGAATGCAATGGAACCATTAGCATGTTTAACTATGCATTTATTTGCTTTAAAGCTAACTTCATAATCTTTGTCACACAATTGGCTTATTCTCAAGAGGTTATGCTTAAGGCCTTTAACATATAGAATATCATGAATAGATAAGGAAGAATTACCAACAGTGTCAATACCTACTATTTTACTTTTGTCATTGTCGTCGAATGTCTAGTTCCCTCCAAGCTTGCAGGCAATGCTCACGAAGACAGATTTATCTCCACTCATATGCCTTGAGCAACCACTATCGAGATACCAATAATATTTTTTGGAACCATCCTACACCACATAGAAGACTTTTGACTTTGGTACTCAATTGCTTTGGGTCCTTCAAAGTTAGCATCATTTAAAAAATCTTCTCAACCCAAGCAAGCTTACCCTTCTTAATTCTCTTAATTGGGCATCTAAGTATGGTGTGGTCTTGCCTATTGCAATAGTGACATGTAGGTCTCTTGGTCAATGAGTTATTATAATTTTTTTGTTTTGACCCTTTTGTGTACCCAAGTTCGGCCTTGTCAAAGGCACATCTTTGTGACCCTAACATCATATCAAAAAGCTTTTGTCCATTGGTGAATTTCTTCACTATATCGGACAAGTCATCAACACTCTTTTTGAGTGTCTCAAGTTCTTTGGTCATTTGTTCTTTCTCTAAGGTCATGGTCTCAATGGTCTCTTATTGAGATTCAATCTCTTCAACAACCTTCATTAAGTTTTTCTTAAGTTTTGAGTTCTTTTTTACCTCTCTATCAAAACAGGATTTTACATTGTCAAAATCATTAGAGTCAAAAAGATCATCACAATAATCACGAGGTTCAGATTTTACCTTAGTGTTTTCATTTGAGACAAATCATTGTTTTTTCTTCTCCCGAATTCGAATCTTCTTCACTTGAGCTTAAGTCATCCCAAGTGGCTTTGAGCACCTTCTTGTCCTTCCTTTTTGGGTTGAAGTTTTTCTTCTTCTTGTTAAGACATTCACTTTTAATATATCTTGGTTTGTTACAACCAAAACATATTAACTCACTAGGCTTGGCCTCAAATTTCTTTCCTTTGTAAAATTTTTGTGTTGAGCTAGCCTTTCCGTTCCTCTTCATGAGGCGGTTGAGCTTCCTAGACAACATAGCAACCTAATTATTGGTTGCCTCATTTTCAGTTGACTCTTTGAAATCGATTTCAGCATTAAGAGCCAAATCTTTCTTCCCTTTATCATCTACCTTAGATTGGGATTGGTTTTCCTTGAGTTTTAGCTCATGGACCATGAGAGAGCCACACAACTCGTCAAACGTATATTCAACCAAGTTCTTGGCTTCTTCAATCGCAGTGACTTTGGGTTCCCACATTTTAGGAAGACCTCTAAAAAATTTCCTAACAATATCCTCTTGGTCATACACTTTCCCAAGTGTTTTCATATCATTTAAGTTCTTTGTGAACCTAGCAATGGGTTCGACAATGGTTTCGGTCTCTAACATCCTATAGGTTTTGATACTTCTTCACAAAGATTTAAAGTTTGGCCTTCTTGACTTGAAGAGTCCCTTCGTGGGTGACTTCAAGTCATTGCCACAATTCTTTGGTTGTCTCACAAGCACTCACTCTATGAAACTCTTCACTAGAGATACTACAAAAGAGGATATTAATAGTTTGGTTGTTCAACAACTCTCTTTTATTCTCCTTTGGACACCACTCATCTATGGTTTTGGGTACTTCTGTACCATCAAAAACCTTGGTGGGAGTTTTGTATCCATTAACCACAACATCCCACATTTTTATGTCTTGGGCTTTTAGGAAGAACCTTATTATAGTTTTCCAATGTACGTAATTGTCTCCTTTGAAGAAAGGAAGCCTATGGGTAGATTGACCTTCACCAAAAGTGAAATCTTTAGAAATTTGTCTTGTCATAGATATCAAAGATTGTTACAAGATACTTTGATGGTTTACCCGCTCTGATACCACTTGTTGGCCCAGATACACGTCTAAGAGGGGGTGAATTGGACAGTTGTAGGTTTTTAACCTTTCAAAAATAAATATAAAATGCAAGCAAGTAAAGAAAATGACAAGAAATAAAGAACATCAAATTTAACATGGTTCGGCACTCAAAGCCTACTTCCACGACTTGATCTCCCCAATCAAGATTTTTTGAAAAACCTCCCACTAAGGATCTTACTTTGAGGGTGAGGAACAAACCGGTTACAACACTCACTTCACAGGTGCAAGCTACCTTTACAAGAGCCTAATCACTCTCTCTTACCCTCACAAGTGACACAAGTCACTTTACAATGATTGAAAGATAAAAATACAGATTAAAAGTTGTTCTCTTACCAAGAACACTTCAAAACTTACACACAGGGCTTTTGATAACTTCTAGAATATCTCAACAAGAAGATGAAGTTTGAAGCACAAGTTGAAAAGGGGAAATCTTCAAAAGCCTTTGAAATCTTAATATGAGATTTGAAATAAGCTTGATCAAGATGTTAGAAAACTATTTTGAACACTTAGAATGCTTTGAAAATTCGAGTAACTTGCAAAACGTGTAGGGTTGTGTCTCTCAAATGAGCACAACTTTGTTTTTGTAAAAAAACCAGAAAAAACTTAGAATTAAGATTTCAATCTCCAAGAAACCACACAAACCAAATACAAATTCACTAGTCAAAGAAAAAGATTTTTCACCAAAGAAAGATTAAGAAGAACGTTAAGAATCATGAAAAAAATGGCATAATACAAATTGGGAAAGAGAAAGTACACATAGCTTTCAAGAAACTCAGAACTGTAAGTACGCTCTGATAGGCTTGGCTAGCGCGCTGGCTGTTTCCTAGAAAACCAAGTTTTTGGTTCCCAAGGTCTCTAGCGCGTTGGTCTTACTGTTTCAGCGCGCTAGGTCACAAACCTGAGTCCCAACAATTTATGGGATTTGGCTAGCGCGCTGGCCAAAGTGACCGAGAGCCCCAACTTGAAGGATGGGCCCTCCAATGCACTAGCCATTGTGCTAGCTCACTGCGTCACTTTTCCTAGGACTTGGAAAATTCCCAGCATGCTACTAGCGCGCTATAGCCCTTAGCTAGCGCGCTTGAGGCCTTGATCACTTAAAAAATTATGCTTTTGAAGATCAAGGACAACTCCTATGACTTGAAACCATTTTGACAAATGAATGAAAACATTTGAATCATTAAAAATGCTAAGAACAAGTTTAAAAGAATTTGAAAAACCAATTTGGTGAAATCAAGTTAAAGATCAAATCATTTTAAAAAATAGACTTGAAGATTTTGAAAAAAGATCTTGCTGAGAAATACTAAAGGAAATCATACAATCCTAAGATCAAAGTAAAATTACATTACATTGAGAAATTTGTCTTTATGTCTTAAGCATGATCTTGATCATCTCTACTGCTTGTCTTGATGTGATCTTGATGTACTAGCTATAACACTTAGAAACATAATTGAAATGTTATCCATATTGTTTGTAATCATCAAAATCCCAACATAAGGGGCATTGGTCCTACATTTCTCTCTCTTTTTATATCATCAAAAAGGATAAAATAATCATCTAAATTCCCATGGAGAAATTCCTATGACTAAGGCATCAAAACACAAGAGCCCCCCCTTTCAAAAAGAGATGGAGACTCCCTTAATCTATACATTCAATACTGAAGAAGATTCATGATATACAATCAAGATTAAGCACACATGAATACATAGAGGATGCCACATCATATGACACATACATGAGATTGAAGAAGGAATTTTAAGCACATGGAGAAATATGAACATGATAGATATTGGAAAGTTTCAGCTCAAAAGCATTTATGGGCTAGCTAGATAAATTTAGAATAAATGCATAGCATAGCCATTGAAATGTACATGTAGATGCATATACAAGATAAAATCTATAAGAAGTATTTGGACATGTATGAATGAGAAAGATATGCCAAAAAGATGATTTCATAAAGAATTGTGAGCATAAGCAATCATTTCTCATGTTTTTAGGCACAAATATGATAGCAAAAAAGGGTTTTGAGCATTGCTTTGTTTGTTGTGTCATACATGGTTGGATTTGTTCCATGACTTTTTAAGGTTTGTTCTCCATCACGCGATCAACTTTGTTGGGAGGGGTTCGCAATGACCTCTTAATATTTGTTCTTTGTCGTGCAATCAACTTCATTGGGAGAGGATCACTGCGATCTCTCAGGATTTGTTCCTCGTTGCATGATCAACTTTATCAAAAGAGGGTCGCGACAACCTCCTGGGACTTGTTCTTCGTTGTGTGATCAATATTTTTGGAAAAGGGTGGTGACTACCTCCTAAGATTTGTTCTTTGTCGTGCAACCAACTAAATCAGGAGATGGTTGCGACAACCTATTAGGCTTTGTACCTCATTATGATATCAAATTGTTTCACCTAGTAGCGCCAAAAGCTTCATCTAAGACTAATACTTTCTGAGATGATTGTTTGGTTATTTCTTCTCATTATGCGGCTTCTCTTGTGGAATATGTATCTTGTTCCAAAGCAGGGCATATAGGATTTTATCAATGAAGCAAAGTCGTATTTACCTCATTATGGCATCCATTGATGAATTGGCCTCAAAATCTTCTGCCACTAAAGTAATTTGAGGGGGAAGCCCTCGACCTGGGAAGATTTTACTCGCATTGTGGGAATTGGTTGGCAATTCGAGTGTTTAGTAACCAATTCGGTATGTCTGCCAGCGTCGAGATCTGCTATTGCATGTTACTTAACTTCTTTTCTGGATGATATGATGCATAGCTTTTACTCATGTTTATAGGGCAACAAACTTGATCAATCGTTCCTCACAGATGCCGTCAAATATTTGAACCAAAAATCTCACCTCGGACAAGCGGGTGATAAAGTCGGCTAATAGACATCAACGAGATTATTCACAAGCTAGGAGTTCGGTAAGCAAGGGGTTGAGACTAGCATGTTTGATGTGGTCTTTGCTTACGACAAGACGAACATCCTCATTGGAGAGGCTAGAACGACCGCTTTATGTCTAATATCCACTTACAATAAGAACCTTCATGAATTGGTGGAAAAGCGTGGCCTTGGTCCTAATTCATTCACGCCATTCTTTCATTCAAGGTGTAGAGTAACCTGCAAACCAATAGTGGCACCGGGGGGTACCACCGGAGACACTCCGATGCTTAAGTTTGTTTCTAAAAGAAAGAAAATTATAATTGTAGAGAGTTAGAGTTCTCCAACCTCCCTTTCTTGGGTGGACTGAGGTTCTTTTTATAATCGAGAGAGGGGACGATCTAATGACCCCATGATGGCATTCGGTTTTTATGGTTGCAAACAACATGAGTCATATGCTCTAATAATCAATTCGAGTGTTTCAGCTTAAAAGACCACCATAATTCAAGTACATGGTTCCATGCTTGAAGACTCTCAAGATCAAGACAATTCAATGTAATTTTATTTTTATTTTGTCTAGATGATCTTAGGTTGTAGGACTTACTTTAGAGTTGCTTAGATAATGTTTATTTTCTAAGTTTTCAAAATGAGCATGATCTTCAAATGATTTCAAAATTGATTTCATTCACGTTTTTATCTTCATTGGAAAAAGGTTTCAAGTATTTTCAAATCTCCAATTTGATATTTAAAGTGCTTGTTTCGGTTTGAGCGAGTTTGTGAAAAGTTTTTGAAAGGAAAATCATGTTTGAAGTGTCAAGTGTCAAACCAACGCACTCCTTAAGTTGGTAGTGCGCTCCTTGCGCTATCAGGTCACTTACTGGTCTACCACAGTCACCAGCGCGCTCCCCCCTTGGAGAAGCGCATTGCTGTGACCCAAAAATTCATCAGGTCTCTGGATTGAACCAGACTAGCACGCTTCTCCCTGGACCTGCGCGCACTTCTGAGACACTAATGAAACACCCCTCTTAGTCTATTGCCAGCAACGTGCTCCTTGTTGGAGCAGTGCGTTGCCTTCTGGTCAACAGAGAAATGAGGTGGGGAGTTTTTCCTCCACCAGCACGCTCCCTCTTGGAACAGTGCATTGTTGTGTGTGTCAAGGAAGAACTGCATTTCTGGGCAATGGAAGTGGCATTCTGCACACTCTTTCCTTTTTTATTATATGTACTTTTGCACAAATTTTCGCACGCATTTTTCCCCATTCTTTTCTATGAAAGAATTTGAACGTTGCATTTGACTTTCGAAATCAAAATATAAGATTTCTTGGAGATTAAAACCCTAGAATGTGCTCATCTTCCTTATTCATATAAAAACATAACAGTGTTCATTGTTGAACACAACCTACAAACTATTAGCAATTTCGCCTTTTTTTAAAGTGTTCTAAGAGTTTTCTAAGTTCAAAAACTTGTTTTCGAGATCAAACTTTGGATTAAACATGCTCAATCTTTATTTTTCAAATCATCCAAAGATCATTTTCAAAGAGGCCTTCACTCTTGCTCCTGCACTTCATACTTCATATTGTCAAAGAACTCTTGAGCAAGGTTCAATATTGGTTGAAAGTATAATTGAGGTTTTCTAAAAAGAAAAATCTTCTACATTCAATCCTTTGTATTCTGAGTGGTTTGTTAGTCACTGGGAAGTTCTCTTGTAGATAACGGTGCTTGTAAAAAGGGTACCTTACACTTGTGAAGTAAGTTGTACCGATTTTGATCCTCACCTTTGAAGTAGGATCTTGTAGTCTTGGGTTGAAAAATCTTGATTGGGGATATCAAGTCGTGGAGGTAGGTTTTACGAGCCGAACCACGCTAAAATCGTTGTGTCATTCATTTTTCCTACTTTCTTTATTTCTTTTACTGGAAGTTTTTATTGGTTGAAAGGTTTTAAGAAACCCTGAATGTAACACCTTGTAGTTTTAGTCAATGAATTTAGTTGATTGTTATGTGCAAACCGTAAGCATATAGTGTCAAGTTATAATATAAAACCGATGAGATATCGGGTTGTCGTCATCTTGGATTGATACTCACAACAAATACCACGTTTCACTAACCCTAACTTTATTTAAAAAATCAAATTCGAGTGATTAAGTGAAATAAATAAACTATTAAATAATTAGAAAGTAAACTAAAGTAATGCACTATAAAATCAAAGAAATCAATGAGAAAACGTCTAGAGGTTCAATCTCTCCTCATTATCAACTATGCCTAAAAATATGCGATATTCATCAATTAGAGTTATCGTTTATAACCCGAAAATCCTTAGATTTCTAATACCCTCTCTCGAGTGTCACGTTAGAGCATAGTTTTAGGGAATTAAGTTCTATGATTTTCCCTAAGACTTCATAAAACTCCATAAATCTATCGATTCTATGGTCGTTTCATGTCATGCTTCACATGTTCTAACCCAGAAAATCCTCTATTGAGTCTCACCTTCCAAGTCTAGGATCAATCAATTTGTGATCAAGGGATCAATAGCATTAAAACTAGAAAAACATAAATAAACTAACCACTCTATTAATGAATAATCAAACGTTCAAGAACATGGCATAGTTTCTAGTTCGGATTGATCTCCACCTCTAGAAAGAGGATTTAATTCATAACTAAAGGCATAAAAACATTGAACAATGGTTTCAACATGAATAAGAACAATAAAAACAAACTAGAATGGTGTAGAGAATGTTGAATAGTCTTTAATGTAGATCTTCTTCTCCACTTCACTCCATCCGTAATCCTCTTGTTCTCCACTCTATGATTCCTTATAAACCCTAAAGAATGATGTATTTATGAGCCCAAGTCAATAGGAAGTCGTCCAAGAGAAGTCCAAGTCGAATTAGGAAAGTTCGCAACAAAAATAGAATGTTTCTAATTCTGTCGCATCGCCGCTTTCTTTCTCGAAGTTTTTCCTCTTTTTCTCCAATCTATATTCCCCTAAAAGCCTTCTAATCTTTTATTATTTCAAGTAAGGGAGAAGTAGAAACAAACCGCGTCCAATTCAGAGTTAAATTGAGAAAGTTATGGCCAAAATACAAAAGTCGCGCAAAATGGCAACTCCCGGCGCCGCGGCCCCCAGTTGCAGGTTTGTGCACTATGTTTCACCACTTTTCTTGTGAAATTAGTCATTTTATCATCTCCTATGACTTGCATTCTTCATGTTCTTGCATTCCAACTTGTTGTAACTTGTTTCCATCGTCCAAATCCATGTTCAACGCATCTAAACACGAACAAAACAAAGCAAACTCAATGAGTAACTTGTTTATATGATCACATGAACTAACCTATAGAAATTCAAACCGAAATAATACAAAAACACCAAAACTTGGCTAATCTATCAAGTAACCAAATTTATGATAAACTAACCAAATATATGAACTAAACACCATAAAATATACCTAAAACTTGCTCCAAAACATATACTAAATACCTACTTATCATTGACTTATGTGTATGTCGAGGCATATTATACGTGTATACGTATGTACATGGCTTTAGATTGTACTAATTGTGTGTATCCTAGTGTTGTAGAAACCCTAAGACCCTAGACATGGAATTTAGGGTGTAGCACTAAGAAAAAATTTGGTATGGACATCAAGGAGCGCGCTCCAGTGGTGGCAGACAGAGTGTTGAAATTATGGGTTGAGTGGCAGCGCACTCCCCAGGGGAGAATGCGTTGCAGTAGTGGAAAACAAAATGCTACATTTTTTGAATTTTGGACAGAAGCGCGCTCCATGCATTTTTAGAGAAGAATCTATTTTTTTGGGCTAGGAGAAGCGCGCTGACAGTTTTTTAAATGGACGATGAGGTGGTTTGCGCAAATTAAAAGGTGATTTCTCTTTTTTTTCTAGCTCATTTGAGTTCGGTTTCTTCAGAGAAAAGAGGGAAAACGAAAAGAAAGAGATCAAAAGACCTAGTGTTGGCAAATTCAAGGTAAGAATTGTGGTTTTTGAACTGAAAATTCCATAAGCTTGTTCCTCTCTTCAAGTTGTGTAACATATATGAATTCGGTAGGATTTGCTCAATTGATTTGGTGAATTGGGTGAATCTGGATTGTGCCAAATTCATGGGTTTTGTTGTGTGATTCTATAAATAAGTGAATCCTTGATAAAATTTGGGTTATTAGCATGTTAAATTGTGAAAAAATGATGGTTGCATGTGAGTATGCTCTAAGCCAATTGCTATTGAAACAACTAAAGGTTTGGAGGCAATTAGAGTGATGTTTTTGGGTGTTTTAATGTAGATTATTGTAGAATTTGCGATTGAATGTGTCTCTATTGTGACAATTACAGAGAGTTGGTGAATTTTGACTTGTGATCAAAAGGTTGGTGAGCTGCTTGTGTTGCAACATAGAAAGAGTGATAAGTTGATTCATTGTGAGTATTTTCCTTGCTTTAGTTATGTTATATGGCATTGTAAGTATGAAATGAATTTGAATGTTAAGCATGCTATGTATGATTATATATGTGTTGCGTTTTTTTGAAATTCATGAAATGTTTCCAGAAAATGGAGCATGTTGTAGACTTGCAAGTGCAAGTTAAAACATGAGATCATTTCCTAAGAATTAGTCCCGCATGAGTAAATGATAGAAAACTCATGGGTTTTGTGGTTGTCCTGATTAGCGATGAAATCCTTAATCATAAATGATTTGAATTGAAAATGATTAAAAAAGAGGTTCGAAGTATACCCTTCTCGGTGCATAACAAGCGATATTACCCGCTCTATTACTTAGAAGGAGGGAGGTGGATATGAGTTTTATGAAACCTAGCACATTTTGGAAAATGATTGCAAGGAAGCTAATTCTTGAGCATGTATATATTGTTCAAATGTCGCACAAATGATTTGATATGATTTTATATGTTTTGAGTTAGCAAGTTTATTATGTAATACCCCAAGTTTGCACAAAAAAAAAAAAAGGAATTTCGGGCGTTCTTTTTCCTATATAAGGACCCCCTCCCCCTTTGTTATTTTCACACCAAATCGCTCTCTTCTCTCTTGCTCTCATTGTGATTTCTCTCCTCTTTTTGAGACTCTCTCTAAGAAACTCTCCTCGCAGTGCTCGGGGGAAGGCGTCAGTTTAAGAAGGAGTTTTTATCTGAAGGTGGGGAACGAAACATAGGTTTGCGTGTCTTATAACTTTTATTAAAGTTTACATTCATTTATCTTTATGTCTACTATTCATTTACACCGCATTATTGAGTATAATGTTCATACCTGTCATACTTATGTCTATATATTTGGAGTTCATGTATTACAATGTTACTATATCGGATTAGTGGTCAATCTGACTCAACGAGACATTGTCTTGTCCTCAGTAACTTCAAATAGTGAACGGGAGGCAGCGTGCTGCTCTAGACGATTGGTATTTAAGTGAATCTCATGTCCCACCTCTCAACTGGAGACTGATCTGGTTGGTCTTATTTGAAAGCTATCAGCTTGTACAAGTGATACTGAATATCCTAACTTTGCACGTGGTGATACTGACTTGATAAGAATCACCAAACGCTGTCAAATCCTGTCTAATGTTAGTAAAGACCGAACCTGCTCATTTATTGGCATCATACATAAGCACCACCTAGGTACGTAAGTGGTTCATGATCCACAAAATAGTTAGAAGCAATGCTCACTATTCTTGATATTTTCCTAGAGAGGACGTACAATGAGAACCCGGGTTTACCTGGGGATGGACATCTGTACATGAATCCAGGGCGACGACCTTGGGGAGGGACCTACAATGAGAACCTGGGTTTACTTGGGGATGAACATCTGTACGTAAACTGAGGGGGTCGTACAATCATGGAACCATTACAAGACGGTGTCATGAATACATACATGTTGTACTGTTTATGATGCTTGTTGTGTTTATGTGATATTTGATTATGAAGTTTCCTTTATTAATTGTTATATTCACGAACAATTTTACACACTGGGCAATAGCTCACCCCGTTGTTATCCAATTTTTCTCAGGTGTTTAGGATGGACTGGGTGGAGGTTTTTGGGCCAACATTTTATAACCCTTGTTATTAAAGGGAGATTTTGGGAGGATGTTCCCTCAATCATATTCTGTACAAAAATACATTCTGAAATTAATATAATCAAATTTGTAGTCAATTGTGTTCCTGCTCACTCGGTTATTGTTATAATGCATTTGCGCCCCGCCTGTGAGTGTTCCGCTGGTTTAGGCGCGTCCAAGCAGGGTGTGACATTTAATGGTATCAGAGCAGGTTTTGAGAGGGAGAATTCAATGCATGATCAGGGGTTCTCATGATGTGAGGGTTGCAAAGCACTGGCTCTTACCCTGACATGTCCACATTGGCTTGCCACCAGTGTGAATGGTGCAGTCGAGAGACTAGCCGTAAAACTTTCTTTGAGGTACGCTCACGTGCCACGTAAATTTGTAGGTCACAGTCGTTAGACACGCGTGAGTGTCAGTGATAACCATTAAATATTTAATGGTATCAGAGCGAAAGGTCCACGGCCCACCCAAATCCACTAATTAGGAGAAAAAAATTTATATTAGATATATATATCTTTAGAACTATATATATATATGAATTATATATAGTTAAGATTTAT
Organism: Paratinospora sagittata; assembly: GCA_035771175.1. NCBI lineage: Eukaryota > Viridiplantae > Streptophyta > Magnoliopsida > Ranunculales > Menispermaceae > Paratinospora > Paratinospora sagittata. The sequence continues at coordinate 15,041,808 of CM069608.1, forward strand.
ATTATATGTATATATCTAGATAACTATATAGTTTTGATATAGTTTGGATTTATATATATATATAGTTATGATTTATGAAAACTATATATATATAGTCAAGATTTATAATACATATATATATATATATATAACTTGTTGCTAATGAAAATTTTGGATTCATTGATGGCATAAACATCAAGAGGAAAAATAAAAAATATTGTCCAATAGACAAGGCTTAAATCTTAAAAATGTTAGGAATGTATATTGTGTATTTTACAAGTTTTATCTTCCTTTCAGCAAGATAATGGCCTCAAGTGAAGGAACGACTTCCAGTAATCGAGAATCGATTTCCACAAAACTTATGGAACTTTCCAAAAGGGAAGTTATGACTATGGGGAGTATCGACAATAGAGATCTCCGCCTCCGTCCTATCCTTCACGACAAACTCTCAAAGTTGGGATGGCTGAATATAACAAAAGTTGAGGGTTACGTCTCTTTTAACTTGGTGAAGTCATTTTACGAATCCATGAATAGCGTGAGACTTCAAGAAGATGGGATCACTCCTGTGTTGGAAACAATGATCAAGGGAGTAAAGAATTCCATCAGCGTCGAAACTATTTCACGACTTATGGAAATCCTAATAGGAGACAAGATCATTGATCCACACGAACCCCAAACGGTTGCAGAGATCCGGAATCTAAGGAACAGTTGTTCAATTTTCTTGCCGACAATCCGTACACCCAATTGACGTACGCCCACCTCGCAAATAATCTCCTTAAACCAGCTCTTGTTGGCCTTGAGAAGATCGTATTCGGCAACATCTTGCCGAAATTGGTGACTGGAGGATCTATGACAAGAGCTCAACTTCTTGTACTATACTACTTAGAAAGAGGAATCTTTGTCTCCCTACCTCACATTATCATCCAGCAAATGTTACGAGTAATTCAAAACCCTACAAAGAATGAATTCCTTGGCTACGGAGTCTTGATCATGAGGATGCTTTGGGAGGCAAACATCAATACTTTTGATGAATCTTCGAAACATATCACTAATGCTATTACAATATCCCCCATCTCAAAGACTTTCACCTCAAGGGAAGGGGTGACTGACGAAGAAATATTTGACGAGACTTCGGGGGAAAATAGCAGAAGAGCTAGAGATAACAATGGACGTTGTCAACGAAAAAGTCGGCACAAAATTCCTATTAGGGAAGCACCAATGAACGAGCCAAACCAGAACACTACAACAAACCCAACCTCGAATAATGGTCAACCCTATCATCTATTCTCCAAGGAGGATCTTTTTGGCAACATCAATCAACCTCGAACAAATCAGGATGGATGGGGAGTTCCAGCAAATCCACCTTACTGGAACCTCCCAACTCATGGCAACAAGGCGTACCAAAGGTTTCCAACTCTTGAGGTACCCTATTAGCCAGTTCCACAATTTCCTGTGAACTAACAGCAACAGAATTGGACAACACCAAACTTTGTAAAATACGATATCCCGATGAATCCACTCTTTCAAAATTGTTCGACTCAGGCATATCCAACCGTCTAAGAGGTCCTAGTTAGGGAGTCCTCATATAATCAAACCAACTACCCTCCACCTATAAGTCAACCATACGACCAACATTTTTCACCAATGCCTATAATTTACCCTCCACCTATGGAACAGACAGCCTATCAACCATCAATGGGACAACCGACTAACCCATTTGACCAGTTAAATGTGATAGTATCTAGTCTTGCTCTGATACAGGAGACCCAGAATGCTTTGTTAATGCTTATGCAAAACGTCAAAGAAAAGCGAACAACTTCTCAACGTTCTTCTGGTAGTCATTTTGTAGCTAGCAGAAGGTTTAGGAGGAGTTGTAGTAGGCGAGAAAATTAGGAAAGATTACTGGCATTGTAGCTATTTTCTTTTTATGAAATGTCTGTTTGAGACTATGTTTGGTGGGCTGACTTGCAACCATTTTTTTTTTCTTTTGTATCACTAACTTTGAAGTGGTATGGGACACAATAAAATTGGAAGATACTAAATAAAACGTGAAAGTATGAAAACCCACGACCTTGTGTGAAAAGAAACATCTGAGAAAAGTTGAATTACTAACATTATCACTAAGTTTACACTGTATGGGACGAGTAAACTGGGACGATACTATTAGTGAACTCCTCTCTCGTTAATATTTTATAAAGACTGTGTTCATACAACTTAACTTGGTTGAACCCTTTATTGCCAAATTTATGTGGTATGGGACACACAAACTTGGATAATAGTCGAAGAGACTAAGAAAAAGAGTTTGAACACATAAGAATGTGATAGAACGTTAGATTATGATATTTACCAAGGCAAATCTTAGAATCTTTATGACTCGTATGAATTTTCAAAAATATATGTATGTTCACAAACCAGAACCAAAATATTTGAAGCTCCTTCAAAAAATTTTACTTATTATATGAACATTCTAACCTTGTTTTACACCATGACCAAACATACGAGACACATAAGATTCTTTGATTCCTCACCAAAAACCTTACACTATACCTAGAAAAATAGGTGGTTTTATATTGCAGAACTCTCAAACTTTTTGCTGAGAATATCATAACACTATACTTGGCTACGGTTCCTAAAACATGTTTTTTTTTTTCTCTGTACCAGTGAGAAAATGCAAACCGGGAAAAGTGGAAGGCCACTCTTAGTCTGTTCAGCAGATGAGGCACCTCCTGAGATTCAGAATTAGGAACCGCCGCCTCCTACGACAGAGCAGGCCACACCCGACACTGCCACTACTTCTGGGCAGGCAGTTCCACAACCCACACCCTTTGTCATGCCTCCAGGCATGGAACATTTCTTCGCCGGATTCGTCGAGGCGATGAAGGCGACAGTTCAAATGGCCATCCATGAGACTGCGGCCAACCAGGTAGTCATTGTGCAGACGCCTGTTAAATCTAGGCCGAATACTCAAACTGACCAGATTACGAAGTATAAGAGGCTACAGCCCCTTACCTTTGCAGGCACCATTGATGCGGATGAAGCATAGAAATGGCTCGATGAGTCGAAGAAGGCTCTCTTGGCTACGGAAGTTGACAAGGCTCGGAAGATTCCACTAGCTTCTTACCAACTTGTTAGTGAAGCTAATACATGTTGGATAATGGTAAAGGAAGACCCAAGGGTCAATACCACCGACATGACTTGGCAAGAGTTTGAATCACTGTTTATCGGCGAGTACTTCCCTGGAGCAGTAAAGAGGCAGAGGCGCCAGGAATTCGCCAAGTTGTACCAAGGCAGCATGACAGTTCGCGAGTATGCTGTCAGGTTCAAGGAATTATCGATCTATTCTCTCACCACCATCTCAACGGAGCAAGATAAGGTCGAGAAATTCTATAATGGCCTTTGTCCAGACATCCAACAAGCCTTGTCGATCTTGGATCTCAAGAATTACAGGGAGCTTGTCGACAAGGCCATGAGCTTTGAGCAGGAGAAAATCGAGCAGGAGCAGAGAATGAACAGGAGAAAACGGCCTGCAACGTGTTCCCAACAGGGCAACAAGAAGAAGCCCTACATTAATCACAACTCAGCCCTCCCAGCCCCGGTACAAAAACATGAGGCAGCGGCACCTACGACAGAAACTTCTAACCCTGGCCAACAAGGTTTTCAGAATCATAATAGAGGTGGCCACAACGGCAGGGGTGGTCTTCGTAATGGCAATGCTAAGGCTGGTGGTTAGCAGCATCACAATCAGCATGGCCAATAGAACCATCAGTAGGCCCCTCAGCAACAGAGGCTGGCGTGTTTCAACTGTGGCCAGCAGGGCCACGTAAGAAATGTTTGTTCCTACCCTCAACAACCTCGACAGCCTGTTCCCGCAGTTCCAGTCCAACAAGCCCCACCTGGTGCTAACGCCCAACCCAGGCAGAACCAGCAGAACTAAGGGCGACGAAAACAGGGCAGAGCATTTATCATCGCTCAACAACCCTTCTTGGATAATAATGTAGTCGAAGGTACATTTCCCTCATTCAATACAATGGTGCATGTCTTGTTTAATTCGGGTGCTACTCATTCTTTTATATTTTCTGCATTGGTAAGGCATTTAGGGTTGTATCCTGAACCCACAGACATCACAATCTATGCCTCATCACCATTAGAAACTTGTACTAACGTGAAATTGAAGTCTTCTCGATGTGAACTTCAAATGTCAGAACAGATAATTTTGTGATGGACATTGAAGACTTTGACATCATCCTCAGCATGGACTAGCTCGCACCTCTGAATGCAAAGATCGATTGTTTGAAGAAGCAAATTCATTTATCCTTGCCTACTAAGGAGTTTGTCAAGATTCAGGGAACTAGGAAATAAATACACAACTCAACTGTTACACTTCTCAAAGCACAGCTTCCAGCCTTATCCCTCGGTGATGACAATGAATCATTATTACTGTACCCTCTCGAAGTACACGATATGCCGGTTATATCATAATTCCCAACAATTTTTCTAATGACCTTCTTGGTCTACCTCCAGTTTGAAAATTCGATTTTGAGATCAATTTCATACCCGAGACTAGACCTATCTCAATTCCTCCATACAGAATGTCCAATGTCGAGCTGGTCGAGTTGGACAAACAACTGAAGGAGTTGGAGACTAATGGCTTCATCAGGAAAAGTTCATCACCCTGGGGCGCTCCAGTTCTATTTGTTCGCAAGAAGGATGGTTCGTTATGACTTTGCATCGACTATCGCATGTTGAATAACGCCACCATCAAGAACAGATACCCATTACCCAAGATCGATGACTTGTTCGACCAACTTAGAGATGTCAAATACTTCTCTAAGATTGATTTACGATCCAGTTATCATCAACTCCGGATCAGAGAGTTGGACATTAATAAAACAACGTTCAGAACTCGATACGGGCACTACGAGTTTTTGGTTATGTCGTTCGGTCTAACAAATGCACCTGCAGCGTTCATGGATTTGATGAACCGCATCTTCAGGTTATATTTAAACCAATTTGTGGTGGTCTTTGTGAATGATATCTTGATATAGTCTTCAACTGAGGACGACCACAAGATACATCTGAGGATTGTTCTCCAAACCTTGAGATGCCACCAGTTGTATGCAAAGTTGAGTAAGTGCGAATTTTGGGCGAACTGAGTTCAATTCCTAGGTCACGTGGTTTCAGGCACTGGCATTGAGGTGGATCCTTCAAAGGTTGAAGCATTTTTAAACTAGAAGCAACCGACCATAGTTACTCAAATTCAGAGTTTTCTTGGTTTGGCTGGCTACTACAGATGTTTCATCAAGGGTTTCTCAAAAATTGTTGAACCTATGACCAAGCTCACTCGGAAAGACGTACTATTCATCTAGAATCCTGCCTGTGAATCATCATTTCAAGAATTGAAGAAGTGTCTCACGATAGCACCAGTACTAATGACTCCAAGAAATGGAGTTGGATTTTTACTATACACCGACGCCTTCTTCCAAGGCTTAGGTGCAGTACTAATGCAAGAAGGCCAAGTAGTTGGATATGCTTTGAGGCAACTGAAGATTCGTGAGGGTAATTACCCAACGCATGACTTAGAACTTGCAGCTGTCGTATTTGCACTAAAGTTATGGAGTCACTACATATACGGTGAACGGTTTGAGGTCTTCTCGGATCACAAGAGTCTCAAGTACATCTACACTAAGAGAGACCTAAACCTCGGCCAAAGGTGATGGTTGGAATTCTTGAAAGATTATGACTTTCAACTCCAATACCATCCGGGTAAGGCCAATGTTGTGGCTGATGGTCTGAGTAGAAAATCTTATGTTGCTGCTTGCACTCTTAACTTCAAGATGGGAAAGTTGGCTACAGAGTTGCAGAATTTTAACCTGCAGCTCATCGAGGAGGGAAGAAGATCACGACTCTCTCAATTGTCAACCAACTCTGAGCTTATTCGAAAGATTTCAGCAACTCAAGCCAAGAACCCTATGTTAATGGAGAGACAAGAACTTCTACTTAGTGGACAAGACCTTCCTCACTGGTCGATCTCTAATGACGGGGCCATTTTCTACAAAAAAATGTCTTTGTCTACTGAACGATCCACAAGTTCAAAAAAAGGTGCTCATTGAAATGCATTGTTCGAGGTTCGCTATGCATCCTATGGAGACAAGATGTATAAGGATCTCAAACGACAATTCTGATTTTCTAGAATAAAAAAGGCTATTGCAGACTTCGTTGCTCGATGTCTCGTTTGCCAGCAAGTAAAGGGAGAACGCAGACTTTCCTCTGGACTTCTCTAGCCTTTACCTATTGGTGGGAGAACATTGCAATGGATTTTGTTATGGCCTTGCCTTGAAATAATAAAGGGAAAGATGTTATCTAGGTTATCATTGACAGACTTACAAAGTCTACACACTTTTTGCCAATAAAGTTCACAGATAACCCCGCCAAACTTGTCGAATTGTATGAGAGAGATCATACGCCTCCATGGAATACCACTCACGATCGTCTCTAATCGAGACCCTCGATTCACATCCAAATTTTGGCAGAGCTTCCAGAGTATAATGGGCTCCAGGATCACCATGAGCACGACCTTTCACCCACAGACTGACGGGCCGTCAGAACGGTTGATCCAGATATTAGAGGATATGTTACGATGCTGCATTTTGGACTTTCATGACAGATGGGCAAAACACTTACATTTGGTTGAGTTTGCATACAACAACAGCTACCAAACCAGTATCGGCATGGCACCATACGAGGTTCTCTATGGTCGCCCTTGCAGATATTTGGTATGCTGGTTGGATATGGCAGATCTACCGCAGCTGGGGCTTGAACTAGTTCAAGAAACTTCTGAGAAGATCATACTAGTAAAGGAGCAACTTCATGTAGCACAAAGTAGACAAAAATGTTATGCTGACAAGCGGAGACAGCCTCTAGAATTTGATAAGGGGGACTTGGTTTTTCTAAAAGTACAACCTACAAGAGGTATCAAAAGTTTTGGGATCAAAGGAAAGCTCTCCCCACGGTATATCGGTCCATTTCAGATCTTTGAACGTATTGGAAAACTAGCCTATCGTTTATCCCTTCCATCGTCCATGTCTAAGGTTCATGACGTTTTTCACATATCCATGCTTCGAAAGTACTGTCCTGATCCTTCGCATATCATCCCTTTGGTCGAGGTTCGAGTTGAAGAAGGAAATAAGTATCAGGAGAGAGCGATACAGATTATGGATGGAAAAACTCAAGAACTAAGGCAACGTAGCAAACCACTTGTTAAGGTGCTCTGGGATCACCACGGAGTAGAGGGAGCAACTTGGGAACTAGAAGAAACAATTAAACTAAAATACCCTGAATTGTTTTCTAGTAATAATAGATGATGTGATACATTGTGTTATTTCACTTATCAATAAAATGATGGAACTTGTTTACAATATCTTAATTTATTTAATTAACTATGCATGTAACACCCCGTACGTACGAGTCAAACTTGTACGTTGACCAATACATATTGTCAGGCATACGTGTACGCGTATACGTATGTACATGACTATTAGATAGTATAATTGTGTGAAATTTTTAATAGGCCGGTTGATACATGGTTTAAACAAGTGTTTTGATTAATAAATATAATTAATATCTAATTAAGTTGATAAGTGATGTGCTGACAAGCTAATTTAAAATGATTAAATTAAGACACCTAATAGAAGTGAAATTGGCACCTAATTGAGTTGCTGGCAACTTGGTTTAGCCACGTGTTGATCTTGCTGGTGTGTTGGCAACAACAAAATGAGTTGCTAGATTAACTAAATATTGGTTGTTGGACTTAAGAGAAACCAAAAGTTTTACAAGTGAAACCAGAACAAAAATGTGAGGAAGAAGAGGAGAATTTGAAGGTAAAATCCCTGGTTTTAATGTGTAAATTGCATCATTGAGTTCTTCTTTTCATTCTATACAATATATATGACATGCAAATGGTTTCTATGACGTGATTAGGAGCTAGAAATTCGAGAATCTAGACTAAAAATTTGGTGAATGACGAACCAGGACAGAATCCTTGATGTTCACTTGCTGGTTTGATGGTAAGTGTTTAATGTTATTTCCAACAAGAAATTTAAGGTGCTTTGATGATAATTAGTGTGTGAATCCTTAGAAATGTATTAATGGACTATTGATATGCTGGGAATTTGGGGACTGATCTTGTAAAATGTTACCAGTGTATTGTGATCAGTTTGATGATCAATTGAATGAGTAATTGACTGAGTTTTGATGATGAAGTTTATGTGTGTATGTTGTAATGTTGAATTGCAGTAGATTGATGTTGAATTGATGGAAATTGGACAACAAAACAGTGATGAGTATGTACTGTTGTGATTGGTGAAATTGGCAATTGAGTAGTATAGTAATCACGGTGAGTATCTCTTAACTTTGGATATTTGTATATGGCATTATAAATATGAATGACGTGTTTTAAATCATGAAAGTATCTATAGTTATTGCACTGTTTGAATTCATGAAAACATTTTACTTTGGAGCATATTTTGGACTTGCTAAAGCAAGTTAAAACACGGAACCATCTGCAGAAGACAACCCCGCATGATGATTGTTTAATCTCATGGTCCGAGCGATAATCTTTTGAGTGAAATTGAGATTTTGTCCTAATTTGAATGGTTATAGCAGAAATTTGGGTAATGTAAGGCTGAGCGTATACTCCTTATGGGTGCATAATAGGGAGTGTTTACCCGTTCTATTACTAGCAGGGGGGAGATTGGTGATTTCATTGAAACTTTGTATGTTTGAAAATATTGCATGGAAGCTTCAAGCATATTATGAGCATGTATGTACTATAAATTGTTTCATGCATGCTGAATATGATTTTAAATGACTGAATCATGTGGTTTTTATTAAATGCATGTATAATGCGATAGTTAGAAATATTTACTAAGTTGTGGTTGCTCACTCAAATTCTCAAACATTTCAGGTTCAAATCCTAAGGGAAAGGGTAAAGCACGTGAAGGATAGAGTAACCCTTCTAATTTTGACATGTATGTATTGTTTGAGGATTCTGAGACTTGTTATTTTGTCATAATTATGTATATAACAATAGTAAGTACATGTATCACATAGACTGGATGTGAAAAAAGAAAAAGAAAAAGGGGTGCATAATGTATTTATTTAATTTTGGAAGTTTGATCATGTAACTTTTGCTGTAAGAAAATGAATATGAATGATTTTGTTTAAAAAAAAAGTTCCTTTTGTGATTTGTGCAATGTCTTAAAGGACGGAGGCTGACAGAGTATCATATACGTCGATGGATGGCGTATATAGTATTCTGTGTCGGTCATGACGTCAACTTACGTAAGGGGAGTCGTGACAATGCAGATGTCTCAAGAGTTTAGGGTAGACTAGGTGGAGGTTTTTGGGCCTACATTTTGTAACCCTTATTATTTAAAGGGAGATTTTGAGAGGATGTTCCCTCAATCATATTCTGTACATTTTGAAATTAATATAATCAGATTTGTACTCAATTGTGTTCCTACGCACTCGGTTATTGTTATGATGCATTTGCGCCCCGCCTGTGAGTGTTCCGTCGGTTTAGGGGTGTTGGCGGGGTGTGACATTTTATTTAAATGCATATATAATGTCATAGCTAGGAAATATTCACTGAGCTTGTTGTAACTTATTCTTCTTCTCAAACATTTCAGAAATAGATCCCAAGGGAAAAGGAAAGGCGCATGAAGAGTGACAGACTCTTCAATCTTGATGTATGTTTGTTTGGGAAGTGGACTTGTTATACTTTGATTATATGTATGTATAACACTTAATTATATATTTGTATCATCTAGAAAAGTGTGTTGTATTTAAATTATGATCATGGAATTTGGTGAGAATGAACCAGATTTTAGGTGGCTTGATAAATTATATGAAATAATATGATATATTTATTGTTATAGAGAAATGATTATATAGGTGGATTATATGAATAAGGCTGACATGATATCATATACGTCAGTGTACGGTGTATGTAGTATTTTGTTCCAGTCGTGACGTCCTCCTACGAAGTGGGTATATTAGGATCTTGGATTTGTCAGCACATACAGTCTTTGTTAATGTATTTTAAGCTGTCAAAAGTAAGATTTTTAGGCTTTAAACATATTGAGTTGTACTTTGCTATTGATCTTGGATTTGTTATAACATGTCGTCTTTGCTCATATATTTTGAGCTGTCAAAGGTGAGAGTTTTAGGCCATATATATGTATATTGAGTTGTACTTTGCCATTGATCTTAGATTTTTTAGCTCATGTAGTTTAAGCTCTGAAGGGTGAGATTTTTAGGCTATGGACACTTATCTCATAATCACATATACCTAGATCCATTCAATAGTATTTCTCTAACATGCGAGTTCGTGTTCATGTGCATATCTATGTATTTAATATTTAAAGTGTTATGATAGTGGTGTTGAGCATGATCTCAGATTATATACAATGTATAAGAGTTGGATAACCAGTCCACATAGAGTGAGTAGCCAATACATTGATGGGGTCAAAACTTTCATTTCATTCGCGAAAGAAATGTTGGTCATGAGAAATCAAAGATTCGTTTTCCATGCCGGAATTGCTTAAATACACGTGAGAAGTCTTTTAATGATGCAGAGATTCATTTGTTCATACATAGGATGTCACATACATATACTTGTTGGATTCATCATGGTGAACAATTGAATTCAGAGGAGTACTTACAAAATTCTAGAGTTGGGGAGACTGATGATTTGGATGATTTGTTGAGCAATGTCCAAGCCGGCTTACAAGCAGATGCAAGTGTTTTTATGGAACCCAACGTGTCTTGTGAATACAATGAAAGTGACGATGAATTTGAGAATGATCAATTTCATCAAGTTCTCAAAGATGCACAAAGCCAATTATAGTCGAGTTGTGTTAAATTTGCGGTGCTAAACTTTATTTTTATGTTACTCCATTTGAAGGTAATCAATCATTGAAGTAATAAATCATTTAATACGTTATTGGAGCTATTGAAAGAAGTGTTGCGTGATTGGTCCCTAATTTTAGTATATATACTTAGTCCCTAATTTTGATTATTGTCTTATCATTATTAGTGTTGGATGAGTTATATGATTATTATTATTTTATTGGACATGAGTTATATGATTATTAGATTGCTAATATGTAGTTGTTGTTATTCTTTTGTTCACTATGATTTGTAGATCTTCACTTTAGTGTGTACTTGTTTTCTATGATATGTAAGTGAAAATTAGGTAAAGAATGTCTTACAAAATGCTCTTCTTTTTGTTGCTTTGCTTGTTAAGTTTTTGTAGAATTAAGAGATGGTTTTTGGTAGTTAAAGATCTGATGGATTTGGTAGGATTTGGGTAGAGATGTAGCCTTTACTCCATTAAATAATAAAATAACGTATGTGCAATGCACGTTATTCTAAGATTTAAAATATTCTAAGATTTTTTTAAGATTTAAGTATATATGCACGTTATTCTAAGATTTTTTTAAGATTTAAGTATATATGCACAATCTTTCCATAAACACCCAAAACTTTCTTTTTTTCGATTCTATGTGGGTAGGTGTTGTTTAGATTTGTAAATATCAAAATTTCATTTTTTTTTTTAGCTTTTCTATTAATTAGTTCATAGTGATTAATATAAGGACTTTTTATGGATCTTAGAACAATGTTAACGCAATTTTTATTTTTTTCTTTTTTCTTTTTTTGTTGTAGTACTAATAAATTGTTATTAATTTGTAATATCATTCAGTTCTTGAAGATATGGAGCCTATGGAGCTAATCTCTTGAAGTCAGAGAGTCAAGTTAGCATGAGTTTCATTAGTTATGTGAACCATTTTGCTTTAATAGACTAGTTATTTGAACTCATTTTGAGCCATCCATATTTTGGTGGATTATGTATTTTCTTTTTACATATTACACTTTTAAACTTGTTTCGAACTCCTTATTATTGGCCCAGTATTATAATCCAAGAGGAGGGTGAATTGGACTTGGTAGATTTTCTCGTTACCTTTCTGTTAAAATAATTAAACAAATAAAGTGCACAGTAAGTAACAATCAAAATAATCAACCGCAGAAAAAATAAATGGACACAACAATTTATAGTAGTTTGGTTCCCCTTGAACCTACGTCCACTACCCGATCAACCACGATCAAGATTTTCTAATACACTATTGGCTAGTCAACTTATAGGCGTGACTAGAAGTTGTACACATTAACCAATACAAGGGCTTGGTTATAAGCCACACATATTAACCAACACAAGGGCTTGGTTAGAAAGCCACACACACTAGCCTACACAAGGACTTGGCTAGAAAGTCGCACTATAACCAACTTACGGGCGTGGTTACGAGTCGTACAAAGATATGGTATAGCCCCGGTTGACTAACAAGTCAACAATGTATCAAGATTACAAATGACAGAGAGAGATATTCTAAAACACTCTAAACAATATTAAGCGTACAATCTTGAATGAATAATCACTACTATTCCAACTACAATATTTTAAATGATGTGAAGTGTTGAAATAGATGATTTCAAATACATGCAATCGATTCAAATATTAATGATATGAATCAAGAATCGAATATGCACATGTATTCAAATATTGATTCTAACAATGATATGTATAAGGCATAAGAATCAATATAAAGGAATGATCAAGACTTATTGATTCTAAATATATAAATGGTTAAGATCAAGAATCAAAATACTCAAGTAATAATCAATGAAATCGATTCAAAATAATGTAAGTTTAGCACATGAATCGATACCACATGATATGTATGAAACCACTAAACAAGAGAATGTAATATGAAGATCAAATATGGTTTCACAAGTAGTACTCAAATAAAAAAAGGTTTTCTAGATATCAAATCAAGCACAAAACCGATTTACTCAAACAAAATCACAAGAATCTTAATGGAAAGATTTTACCCAACTTAGGTATAGGTAAGGATGAAGCTCAGAGATTCTTCAAGTGTGATGATGGTTGAGAGATATCTCCTTCAATGATGATCAAGAATCAACAAGATGTAAATGAATCACTCAAAAACGGCTTGATCGATTGCTCAAGAGAAATACACAAGTTTCTCAAAGAGTTTGAAGGATTAGGTGAACTATACGGAAGTATGAATCAAAGATATAAATGTAGGTGAACTTTTGTTTTGAAAGATGTTTAAAATCACTCAAGAACTTGTTTTGGGCTTGTAGAAATGATAGTATGAAAAACGGCACAAGTTCTATAATTTTGCAAAAGTTGCTCTTCAAATGAGCAAGTGTGGTATTTATAAAAAAATACCAGACCAAGGCACAGGAACTCATTCCTCAATGAAGGAGCGTGCTTCTGCTTTAAAATATAAAACTTTTCAGATTTTCTTCCAATCAAATAGCGCATTCCTTAATATATATGTTTGGCATAGGAGAGAGGTTCTTCATCAAGAACCACTAACTCTATAAAATTTTATGTTTTGCCCTTTTCTACAGGAGCGCGTTCCAGTTAAGAGGAGTGCGTCCATTTTTCTCTGATCAAAAAAATTTGAGTCTCCAGAAGAACCACAGGAGCGCGTTCTTTTTTTAAGGAGTGCGTACCTTAAACTCTGATCAGAAAAATCTGAGTCTCGAAAAAATGCACAGGAGTGTGTTCCTTCACATTGAAGTGATATAAACCTGATTTTTTGATCAAAAAGAGTTTAAGACATAGTCAAACTTATAAACTAACTTTGAAAATATTTTTGACAAGATTGAAACACAATTGACAAAGATAAATACGTGTAAAACGATCGATTAAAACAAATGATCAAAACATTCGATACGATACACATAAAACGATAAAACCATGCAAAGTTGGTAATACAAGTGTATGATAATCAACTATATATATATGTGCATGATAAACAATCTTAACTATATGATTGCATAATAATCATGATAATGTGCGTGCATGCATGATTAATATAATAACAGTGTATATGAGTGAGTATGATAACCTATATGCATGATTTTCAAAATATGCAAATCATATTGTGGTTAGAACGAGTAAGAATTATTCTACAACACTAAGATTCTAAACTGAGGATTACAAACATGAAGCTTTTGAATCTTCGTGCATTGTTGTTCCATCCACATGCTTTAACAGTATAGTTGAATCAATCTGATATAGCTAGTTAGCACTGAAACAACTAATTCAAAGATATTAGTGATCACAAGTATGTTGTTTATAATCATCAAAACAAAATCGGGTGAGAGTCGTTACATCAACACTTATGATATCACCATGAGATATATTGTTGAATACTTTTATGTTTGAATAAATCCCTCGCATATGGTAATGGTAATCAAATGTAAGATTTTTTATTTTTATTTTGTTAAGAAATAGATTTGTACGAGTGTTTCTAGCATAAAACTTTTTGTGGTGCCAAAACACTTTGTTGTTGGTTATTCATGTTGGCGACAAGCTATAACCATTACTAAATATATTTGGTGACATTATCTAAATCCACCACTAAATTGTGTGAGCAACACAATCATCTTATGTTGCTTAAGAGGAATATTTGGCGATAAAAGCATACCCACTAACCATTTTACAAGAGTCTAGGGTAGATTGGGCGGAGGTGTTTTGAGCCCTCATTTTGTACCCCCTTACTTATTTGTTAAAATTAGTTACGGAGATTTTTGGGAGGATGTTCCCTCATTATTGGCGGTTCCAGACCGCTTACATCCTATACAAAATACATTCTGAAATTAATGAAAACAGACTTATACTTGCATTGTGTACATGCACACTCGATAACTGTTATGATACATTCGCGCCCCGCCTGTGAGTGTCCCATCGATTTAAGCTCGTCCTGACGGGGTGTGACATTTAATGGTATTAAAAAGAAAGGTCCATGGCCCACCCAAAGCCAACACTAAGAAGAAACAAAATATATATATATATATATATATATATATATAATTTGTTGCTAATTAGAAATTTAGATGAAATGTTAGCATAAACATCAATAGGAAAGTAAAAAAATATTATCCAAGGGGCAAAAGCATAAATCTTAAAAATTTTAGAAATGCATGTTTATGCATTTTACAAGTTTTCTCTTCCTTTCAACAAGAAAATTGCCACTAGTGAAGGAACGACTTTCGGCAGTCGAGAACAAGTTTCCACAAGAGTAATGAACCTTCACAATCAGAATGTTGTTTTAATGAGGAATATAGACATGAAGAATCTTCTCTTACGCCTGAAGTTGGGGTGGCTAAACATAACTAATGTTGAGGGTTATGTCTCCCTCAACATGGTCAGGTTATTTTATGACAACATGAGTATTGCGGGACTCCAGGAGGATGGAAACAACCTTATCTTGGCAAAACAGGTCAGGAGAGTGACAATTTCTGTCAACGTTGAACCTATTTCTCAACTAATGGCAATCCTCATAGGAACCAAGATCATAGATTCACATGAATCCCAGGCCGTTGTGGAGATCGCAAAATCAAAAGAACAATTATTCACCTGCCTCACTCAGAAGGCATACACAGACAAGAAATACGCCCGCCTCCCAAATACACTTTTAAGACCAAATCTTGCAGGCCTTGGGAATATTGTGGATGATAATCTCCTACCCGAAGTGGTGAGTAAGAACATGATGAAAAGGGCTCAACTCCTTATATTATATTGCCTAGACAAGGGAACTTTTGTTTCCCTACCTCACATCATCATTCAACAGATGGCCAGAGTATCCCAAAACCCTACCCAAAACGAACACCTCGGCTATGGAGCTTTAATCATGAAGTTGCTAGCCGAGGCAAACCTCAATACCTTTGATAAATCCTCTATACCAATTACAAAAATGGTTTCACTGGCTCCTATTCCAAAACCTTCAACTCAAAAGGAGGGGTGACCGGTGAAGAATTATTTGGTGCCACATCAGAGGAAAACAACAAAAGGGCTAGTGACGACACAGTCTGTAGTTGATGAAAAAGTCGAAGCAAGATTCCTACCAGAGGAGCGCCAAATAAAGAAGCAAGACAGAGTACTGAGAGAGACCCAGACTCAAATAATGAACAACACAATTAACAATGGGTCACGGAAGATGAAATCTTTGGGAACCAAGAAAGAAATTTTGACCAACCCAAGACAAACCTGGACGGATAGGGAGTTCCGGTAAATCCACCTTTCTAGGACCCCCCGGCCCAAGGGAATATGACGCATCAAGGGATTTCGACTCAGGAAGTGCCTTTACCAACCGGCTCCACAATTCCCTATGCACCAACCACCTCTGGGACAACCAGCCTACCCTTCCCCGAGGGGACAGCCAGCCAACCAGGATGATCCATTATAGACTATTATGTCATGTGTTTGTGAAAATGTGTGATGGGTTTAAAACTATGAACCACAGAATACAAGTCTTAGAAGAATAGCAGAACGCCTCTCAGCTTTCTTCTAATGCTCACTCCGCGACTAGTAGGAGAACTAGTAGGCAGGGAAATTAGAAAAAGAAATATTTACTGGCATTGTAAAAAAAAAAATTATTATGAATGAAATGTTTTTGTTTGGGACTATGTTTGATGGGTCGACTTACAACCATTATTTTCTTTTGTATCACTAACTTTGGAGTGGTATGGGACACAACGAAATTGGTAGATACCAAATAAAACTTTGGAAGTAAGAAAACTCACGACCTTGTGTGGAAAACATCTGAGAAAGTTGAATCACTAAGTTTACATGGTATGGGACGAGTAAACTTGGACGATATTGTAATACCCTGTATTTCACAAAAAAAAAAAATTACTATTTGGGCAACGCCCGAACGTTCAGGCGCATGCCCAAATAGTAATTTTTTTTTTGTGAAATACAGGATATTACAGATACTATTAGTGAACTCCTCTCCAACCGATGTTTTTAGAGACCGTGTTCATACAACTTAACTTGGTTATACCCCTTATTACCAAATTCATGTGGTATGGGAATCGAAAAGGCTAACGAAAAGAGTTTGAACACATGAGAATGCAATAAAATGCTAGACTAGGGCATTTGCCGAGGCTAGTCTTAGAATTTCTATGACTCGTATGGATTTTCAAAAAGGTAAGTATGTTCATAAGACCAAAAACAAAATATTTGAAATACTTTCAAGACTTTATACTTATTATACAAACACTCCAACCTTGTTTTATCCCTTGGCCAAACATACAAGGCACATGAGATTCTTTGATTCCTCACCAAAACCTTACACCATACCTAGAAAAATATGTGGTTTTATATTTGCAGAACTCTCGAACTTATGAATTGTTGAGAATATCATATCACTATACTTGGCTACATTTCCTAAAAAAAACTTTTATTTTTCTCCTTCCCAGTGAGAAAAATGCAAACTAGGAAAAAAGGAAGGTCACGCATAGTCCGTCCAACAGAGGAGGCACCAATTGAGACACAAAATCAGAAACCGCCTCCTCCAAGAATAGAGCAGGCCCCACATGACACTCCCACCACATTTGGACAGGCAGTGCAACCTCAACCTACACCCTTCGTCATGCTTCCGAGCATGGAACATTTTTTCATTGGATTCATTGAGGCGATGAAAGTGACTGTACAAACAGTCGTCCGTTATACTGAGGCCAATCAGGTGATCACTGTCCAGGCACCTGTTCAATCTGGGTAGGAAAGCCAAACCGACCAGATCACGAAATATAAGAGGCTACAGCCCCTTACCTTTTCTTGCACCATTGATGCGGATGAAGCGCAAAAATGGCTTAATGAGTCAAAAAAGGCTCTTGAGGCTATGGGAGTCGATGAGGGTCGAAAACTTCTACTAGCTTCCTACTAACTTGTTGGTGGAGCTAACTCTTGGTGGAAAACGGTGAAGGAAGACCCGAGGGTCAATGCAACAGGCATGACTTGGTTGGAATTCGAGTCATTGATTATTGATGAGTACTTCTCTAGCGCAGTAAAGAGGCAAAGTCGCCAGGAGTCTGACCAGACCAGCATGACAATCCGTGAGTATGCTGTCAGGTTCAAGGAACTATCATTCTCCTCGCTTTCTACCATCTTAACGGAGCGAGATAAGGCTAAGAAATTCTATAATGGCCTTCGTCCAGACATTCGACGGGCCCTATCAATCTTGGATCTTAAGAATTAGAGAGAGCTAGTCAATATGGCCATGAACTTTGAGAAAGAGAAAACAGAGCAAGAACAAAGAAAGAACAGAGGAAAATGGGTGGCAAATTTTGCCCAGCAGGGTAATAGGAACAAACCCTATCATAATACAAACCCAGCCATCTCATCCCCTGTGCAAAGCAAGAAGCCACTACACCTGCAGCTGAAACTTTTAACCCTGGCCAACAGGCTTTTCAAAATTAGAACGGAGGAGGCCGCAATGGCAGAGGCAGTCACCGCAAAGGCGAATGCAGAGGTGGTGGCGAACAACACCACAATCAACATGGCCAACTGAACCAACAACAAACGCCTAACCATCAGAGGTTGACTTGTTACAATTGTGGCTAACAGGGCGACGTAAAAAGGCTATGTCCCACCCTCCACAACCGTAGCAACCAAATCCCGTGGTCCCAGTCCAACAAGCCCCACCTGCTGCAAACGCCCAGCCCAGGCAGAACTACCAAAACCAGGGACAAAGGCAGCAACGAAGAGCCTATGTTGTGGCTCAGTAACCCCTTCCATCTGATAATAATGTGGTGGAAGGTAGAGTTCCCTTGTTCAATACAATGGTACATGTATTATTTGATTCAGGTTCCACGCATTCTTTTATATCTTCTGCATTGGTATCACAATTAGGCTTGCAACTTGAACCAAACAACTTCACTATCTATGTCTCAACACCAATAGGACCTGATATTGACATTAACGAGAAATATTCTAGATGTGAGCTTAGAATGTCAGGACAGATAATCCATACAAATCTCCTGGTCATGGACATAGAAGACTTTGACATCATTCTCGGCATGGACTGGCTGACGCCACTAAATGCTAAGATCAATTGTTTAAAGAAGCAAGTCCAAATTACCTTACCTACCGGAGAAAAAGTAAAAATCCAAGGCACCCGAAAATGGATATATAACTCAACTGTCTCACTCGCTAAAGCAAAACTTCGATCCCTATCCATTAGTGACGACAAAGACCCACCACCACCATACTCTCTCGATGTGCACGACATCGAAGTCATATCTGAATTCTCAATGGTATTTCTAAATGACCTTCCTGGCCTACCCCTGGTTCGGGAATTCGACTTCAAGATCAAACTGGTACCAGGAATCGAACCCATCTCAATTCCACCATACATAATGTCCAACATCGAGTTGGTTGAGTTGGACAAACAACTGAAGGAATTAGAAAGTACGGCCTTCATCAAAAAAATTTCATCACCCTAGGGCGTTCTAGTTCTGTTCATTCGGAAAAATGATGGTTCGTTACGACTTTGCATCGACTATTGCAAGTTGAATAACGTAACCATCAAGAACATATACCCATTGCCCACGATCGATGACTTGTTCGACCAACTTAGAGGTGTTAAATACTTCTCCAAGATTGATTTACGATCCGACTATCATCAACTCTGGATCAGAGAGTTGGACATCAATAAAACAGCTTTCAGAACTAAGTATGGTTATTACGAGTTCCTAGTCATGTCATTCGGTCTAACCAACGCACCCGCAACGTTTATGGATCTAATGAATCGTATCTTCAGACCATATTTAGATCGATTCGTGGTGGTCTTTGTAGACGATATCTTGGTGTATTCACCAACTGAGGAAAATCATAAGACACACCTGAGGATTGTCCTCCAGACCTTAAGACACCACCAACTATATGCAAAGTTGAGTAAATGCGAATTTTGGGGAAAAAGAGTTCAATTCCTAGGTCATGTAGTTTTAGGCAATGGAATCAAAGTGAATCCTTCAAAGGTTGAAGCAGTATTAAACTGGAAGCAACCTCCCAGTGTCCCTCAGATTTGGAGTTTTCTCGGTTTGGCCGGTTACTACAGACGTTTCATCAAGAACTTCTCCAAGATTGTTGAACCTATGACCAAACTCACACGGAGAGACACAAGATTCATCTAGAACACAGCCTGTGAATCGTCATTCCAAGAATTGAAAAAGCTCCTCACGACAGCACCAGTATTAGTCACTCCAAAAAATGAAGTTGGATTTTCACTATACACCGACGCCTCTCTCCAATGCTTAGGGGCAGTACTAATGCAAGATGGTCAAGTTGTTGCATATGCTTCTAGGCAACTAAAGATTCATGAGGGTAATTACCTGACGCACGACTTGAAACTTGCAGTTGTCGTATTCACACTGAAGTTATGGCCCCACTACATATACAGTAAGCGGTTTGAGGTCTTCTCGGATCACAAAAGCCTCAAGTACATCTACACTTAGAGAGACCTAAACCTTCGCCAAAGAAGATCGTTGAAATTTTTAAAAGACTACGAGTTTCAGCTCTAATATCATCCGGGAAAAGCCAACGTTGTTGTAACGCCCGTACCTTAGGATGACATCATTTTGACCCTTAGAGTACCCGTATACGTGTATGTATACGTATATCATGCTCGACGCGCGTTGGTTCGAGTGTCTTTGCATGAAGTTTAGGAATGATTGGAGACTCATTCGACGTCGAAACGTGTCAAAAACGGTGTTTTAGATCAGTAGAGCTTACTTCATTGAGGAAGAAATTTTTGTCACCGATTACATCAATGGCTTGATCTCCTAGATCCGTGGTCCAATTGAGATGAAATTTTGTCAGATTATTCTTTTCTGATAGTTCTTCATTATGATGGTGAAGATCTTGATCGGAGTTGTCTACTGTGAGTTATAAGGCTCCAAACAATGTTTCACAGATTTACGGAGTTTCTTGCGCAGTTTTGATCAAATGGTTGGATATCAAAATACCACCGTTGGATTGAGATGAAAGTTTACCAGAATGTTGGTAATTGACTCATAAAACGTTTGAACTCTTACGATGTTAAATTAATGAGTCATTTGCAAGCAATTGAGTATCTAAGTGAAAGTAATTTCAGCAGGAAACTGTTCCTTCTATTTATTAAGTGTATTTTTAAGTGTGGGCCCAATTTTTTTCTATAAAAGCAACTACCACGGTTTTTGGACTCAATTGTTCATTTCTTTCACTTTCAAAGAGTCTTAGAGAGTTTGAAGAAGGAGGAGAGGAGAAAAGGGAGGAAAAATGAGGGATTTTGGTGATTTGTGCTTAAGAATCACCCAAGGTAACCATTCTTCTCCATTTCTTTCTCATTTTCTTCCTTCCATCACTTTCCCACATGCATGAAAACTGATTTTTCAACCTAGGGTTTCTATGAATCCCGAAATTCTAGGGTTATTGGTCTAGGTTTTTTATGTATGGGTTGATTTATGCTTGTTTTTCATACTAATGACCTTCCCTAACCTCAACCAATATATAATGAGTGTTTTCCACTCTTGGATCCAAAAATTTAAGGGAGAGGTAAGAAATCCAATGTTAGACTTAGGTTTTTGAGATTAGGATATGTTAATCTAGAAGGCATTGGGAGTCTAAAAATGGTGAAACCCCCAATTTCTAACAAGAAATTGGAGGGGTTTCATAGACTTGACCTAAACTAAACTTTTGACCTAGGGTTCCCTATTCAAATTTCTTGTGATTTAAATAAATTTGATGAATAAATATGGATGTATGACACTCTAATTTACTGATCTTGAGTAGAGGAAACCCTATTGTAGAGTAATTTTAGCTTAGGCCATGTAAATTGACAATTTCCATGTGATTTGGGGATTTCTATCAAATTAGGGCTTTTCACCCAAATCAAGTCAATTGATAAAATTGACTTGGGGATTGTTTAATTGAACCCAAATTGGATAAAATTATGGGTTTAGAATGTTTGGACTTGTGTTAAAATTGAAAGGCTTAGTTTAATTTGACCTTAGGCTATGTATTGCCCAAATTGGGGATTTTGACCAAGACTTAGTCAATTGGTGAAATTGACTTGGTGAATAGTCAAATTAACCCCTAATATGATTGAATGCTTTGTATTATAGTGTTTGAGATCAAGGGGATCAACCTGTGGCAATCAATTTGGGTTATGTATAGTTTAACTTGATGTTAATGGGTTAAATTGGACAATAGAGATTTGGCTTATGGGTTAACCATTCTAGAATCATTAGTTGACTTTGATATTGGGTTTAAACATGGTTATTAGCATACTTTGGTTGATTTTAGTATTGTATGAACCATGTGTATTATGTAGGAATTCTAATTTATTTGAGTAACCCAAGTAGGCTAGTTGGAAGTCGAGGTATGTGAGGTGATTTGTGCTCTTACTAGTACTCGCTTGCGGATTGGAAATTAGATTGGCTAAACTTAGCCAATCGAGTGTGAGTGTTCTCTTTACTTGTTGGTTTTCATATACGTGGCATTGTATTATATAAATTGTTTCAAATTGATATATATATATATATATATATATATATATATATATATATATATATATATATATATATGGATATGGCATATGCATGTTTTAATTGATTCATGAAATGAATTTGAGCATATTCCATTGGGTTAGCAATTTGGTTGGGTCTTCTAGTTTTGATTTTCTTAGGGAAGTCTTGTAAGTCTAGAGAGATCCCCAGTTGTGGACCTGGCAAAGGGTTTTAAGGATAAGCGCAACCATGGTTCACCTAGACCTGAAATAGGGTTTGGAAGGAATTGTAAATCGGTGCCGTGCCCTTGGAATTCCTATTAGAATATGGGTAAAAGGTTGTTCGGGCATGGGTTTCGTGCACTCGTGTTCTCGAATTGATTCTTACCTAGGAGGTGTTAGGATTGCATTGCATGTTATTTAAATGGTATGCATTGCCTTGTTATGACATGATGCATTATATTATCATGTATGTAATCTTGTTTCATCACCATGTTATCTCATGTTATTTCAAACACTTTAATAATCTTGACATGTTTTACATAAATGCACATATATGTAGCCACTTGTAGAAGACATTCACTGAGCTTGTTGTAGCTCACACTTCATCCTTATCCTTTCAGGTTCTGATAGGAAGGGGAAAGGGAAGGCTTGACTGCAGAGCATTCCTTTCAGTATTTTGTTGATATAAGTGTTGTACACTTTTGTATTTTGATATTATGTACATGATAACACCTAACATATGTAATTAACACATAGATGGGATGTGTATGGTTTTATATTATTTGAACTTTTGGAGTTTTATACTTGGTATTTTTGGAGATGTAATATTTATTGTTGTTGATCATGTTTGAATGGATGTTATATAGAATCATTTGTATTTGGGATTTGTTTTTAAGTTAGGCTGACGGGACGTCGGGTGTATCACCGAAGGGTATACCCGGGGGTTCTGTGCCGGTCATGCGTCACGTACAGTGGGTCGTGACAGTTGTGGTTGATGCCCTGAGTAGAAAGTCATACGTTGCTACTTGTACCCTCAACTTCGAAATGGGGAAGTTGGCTACGGAGATGGAGGATTATAACTTACTGCTCATTGAGGAGGGAGGAAGATCATGACTCTCCCAATTAACTGCCAACTCTGAGCATATTCGAAAAATCTCAGCTGCCCAAGCGAACAACCTCGTGTTAATAGAGAAAAAAGAACTCGTCCTCAGCGGATAGGACTTTTCCCACTGGTCGGTCTCCGATGATGGGACAGTTTTCTACAATAAACTTTTATGCCTACCGAAAGACCCTGAAGTTCGAAAAGAAGTGCTCACCGAAATGCATTGCTCAGGTTCCCTATGCATCCTAGGGGAGACAAAATGTACAAAGATGTCAAAGCGACAATTTCGGTTCTCTGGAATGAAGAAGGTTATTGCAGACTTTGTTGCTCGATGTCTCGTTTGCCAACAAGTAAAGGCGGAATGCAGACTTCCTTTCGGCCTTATCCAGCCTTACCTATTGGAGAATGGAAGTGGGAGAACATAACAATGGACTTTGTTACTGCCTTACCTCGAAATAATAAAGGGCATATGGAATTTGGGTTATCATTGACAGACTTACGAAGTCTGCACACTTTTTACCAATAAAGTTCAAGGATAACCCCGCCAAGCTACCAAATTGTATGAAAAAGATATTGTGCACCTCCATGGAATGCCACTCACAATCGTTTCTGATCGAGACCCTTGATTCACATCAAACTTTTGGCAAAGCTTCCAGAGTATAATAGGCTCCAAGATTACCATAAACACAGCTTTTCACCCACAGACTGACGGGTAGTCATAGTGTTTAATCCAAATTTTAGAGGACATGTTATGATGTTGCATACTAGATTTTCATGACAAATGGGCTAAACACTTACATTTGGCTGAATTTGCATACAACAACAACTACCAATCCAGTATTGGCATGGCACCATACGAGGCTCTCTATGGTCGCCCTTGCAGATCTCCGGTATGCTGGTTAGACAAGGTAGATCGATCGCAATTGGGGCCAGAACTAGTTCAAGAGACTTCTGAGAAGATCATATTAGTAAAGGAGCGACTTCATGCGGCACAAAGTCGACAAAAGAGCTACACCGACAAGAGGAGACAACCTTTAGAGTTTAAGAAGAAGGACTATGTTTTTTTAAAAGTCTAGCCTACAAGAGGTGTCAAACACTTTAGGATCAAAGGAAATTTCACTTCACGTTATATCAGTCCATATAAGATTGTCGAACGTATTGGCAAACTAGCCTATCGACTATCCCTTCCCTCATCCATGTCCAAAGTTCATGACGTTTTCCATGTATCCATGCTTCAAAAGTATCATCCTAATCCTTCACATATTGTCCCTCTAGTCGAAGTTTAGGTTGAAGAAGGAAACAAATATCAGGAGAGAGCGGTACAAATTCTGGATAGGAAAACTCAAAAACTTAGACGACGTAGTATTCCACTTGTAAAAATACTTTGGGATCACTACGGAATAAAAGAAGCAACTTGGGAACTTAAAGATAAAATCAAACATAGATACCCCAAATTGTTCCAATAATAACTGATGATGTGATATATTGTACTTTTCACTTATCAGTGAAATTATTCTTTTACAACTATAATTGTGTCAACATCTAGTCTCATTACAAAAATGCAAATGTCTGCTGATAGCACAGACAGGAGTAAAAAACCATATACACCATGTCCTGCTTAGCAACCTCAAGAGAGCTCTTCAAGTCCAGAAGCAACCCACAGCTTTTATACATCACCAACTCTCTTACCTCAGTGGTTGCGATCCCCTTCACCAAAACGTATTATATCGTGATGAAATTGCCCAAAACACTCCAGGCCCCTCATCCTAGTAGGATCTCCTACCAAAACTACCAAGTCGGCGAATTTAGGCAACAACACGTAAAAGCATTCCCCCACTCAATATGCCTCCCCTAAAATGCAACAACTCGCACTCCCCTACACCACCATCTGTCAGGCAAATGTCAGAACCTTCTACGGAGGAATCCGATTCCATTTGCTCTCCATTGTTTGATGATGTCGAGGATTCCACAAGCCAGAGTATAATTCAGGGACCTTACCAGCAATACCCTGATCTAATGGAAGATAATCAAGGCAGTGAATCTCAAGAATACAGCAATCACGACTACATGGACTGAAATTTCAAAGGTGAAATTCTTTTAAGGGGGGTAGAGTGTAATACTCCTAGTTTACACAAAAAAGGGCATTGCCCAAACGTTCGAGCATGGGGTCCTCTATAAAACGGTTCCCCCCTCATTCTTCACACAACAACTCGCTTCCTCTCCCTCTCTCTTTGGGTTGGTTTCCTTCACTCTTCTTGTTTCTCTCTCCTCTTTTAAGACTCTCTCTCTTATATACTCTCTTTGCAGTGCGAAGCTTTTCTCCTCGAGAAGAAGTGCCATTTTGGAAAGAAATACAATTTGAAGGTGGGAACGAAACATAGGTTTGCGTGTCTTATGACTTTTCATAAAGTTTTCATTTATTTATCATTATTTCTATTATTCACTTATGCTGCATTATTATGTATAGTGTTCATACATGTCATGCTTATGCCTTAATATATGGAGTCCATGTATTATATTGTTACTATGTCAGATTAGCGGTCAATTTGACTAAACCAGACTTAGTTTTGTCCTCAGTAACTTTGAATACTGAACGGGAAGCAGCTTGCTGCTCTAGAAGACTTGCTATTTAAGCGAGACCTTGTGTTCCCACCTCTCGACCTGGGGACTGGTCTGATTGGTCCTATTGAAAGTTGTTTGCTTGTATAGGTGATACTGGACATCTTAACAATGCACGCGGTGATGCCGACACTGATAAGCATCACCAGACACTGTCAAATCATGTCTAATGTAAGTAAAGACCAGACCTGCACATGCATAGTCATCATACATAAAATAAGAACCACCTAAGGACGTAAGTAGTCTGTGATCTATGGATTATTTACTAGTGCAATTATGCCCACTATTATTGATGTTTTTCCTAAAGATGGACGTACAATGTGAACACAAAATTACGTGGACATGGACATTTGTACGTGAACCTATAGTGATATATGGTCACAAAACCATTACGAGACAGTGTTATGTATACTTACCTGTTAAGCTATGTTGCATTGTTTATGATGTTATGTTGTGTATATCTGATGTATGATTATGATATCTTGTTTATTAATTGTCATGTTCACAACCTATTTTATCCACTGGGCAATAGCTCATCCCGTTGCTTACCATTTACAGGAGTCTATGTTGGATTGGGCGAAGGTGTTTTGGGCCCTCATTTTGTACCCCCTTACTTATTTGTTCAAATTAGTTAGGGAGATTTTTGGAAGGATATTCCCTCATTATTGGTGGTTCCATACTGCCTACATTCTGTACAAAATACATTATGAAATTAATGAAAACAGACTTGTACTTGAATTGTGTACCTGCGCACTCGATAACTGTTATAATGCATTCACATTCCGCCTATGAGGGTCCCGCCTATTTAGGCACATCCGGGTTGGGTGTGACAGTAAGAATATTCCTATATATCTTACATGAACTCATGGCTTCCACCCTTTGACCATATGTTACTTTAATCAAGTCGAAACCTAAAATTTCTTTCCCACGTTCATCTAGGTTAAACAAATCAATATAATTAATGGTCAGTTAACTAGAAGCAATAAGCACAGACTAAAGCAAACAACTCAAAATTAACTAATTAAAATTAAAATTAAAAATCAAATCCAAGCTATACATGTAAGTTCCAATTGCAACCCCAGAACAAAATTTAAGCCATAATCAAATATGAAAACTCAAAATCCATAGGGTTAACATCATTGAAAGAAAAAAACACAAATACAAGAGAAGAAAAGGATAAAAAATAAAATCTTGCAACGAATCCTTCAATCCTTGAATCGGCTTCTTCACGGCTTTCTAAAGTGTTTTCCTTCCTCTTTTCCACCTTCTTTTCTTCTTCTCTTTATGGATTTCTCTACTTTTCAATTCTTAGTAACCCTATTTATAATAGTGGAGAACCATGGGAAACAAAACCCCAAAAGTTCAAAAATAAATAAATAAGTCACATAAAATAAAAACACCCTAGCGTCGCTGCGCTCAAAATCACCATTGCGACACTTAGTTATTGTCTACTCCTTATAATTCAACTTCTCAATGTTGCAGCATCCATTTTCATCACCGCAGTGCTCATTCCCTGCTTTGTGTTTTTCTCCTTTGCTACTTTAAAACTTGCGTATTCAACCCTTCTTGTACTCTCACTTGTTTTCCTACAAAACAAAGCATCAAATGAGTATCTAAACCATAAAAAAAAAACCTAAAATGCACACCTAACACTAATAAAACCACAAAATGACTAGCTAAAATTCAACCTATCACATTTCAAATCAGCATGTCATCTAAAAGGTTAAATGTATTTTTTATGGTAAAGAGGAGACACTTTCAGAAAGTTCACCCTTAGGTATGGAAATTGATATATGCTAATTATGATTCATGTGTTAGAATCAATTGTAACTTGCATAAAAAGTAGATCATATTATTGCCAAAAATATTGGCAAGTGATTTTTTTATTTTTATTTTTTGCCTATTTAGATCTCTCTGTAACTTTATATTGTGATTTATTCTCAGTTCGCATAGCTTTATCAAATTCTCATGATATTTCTTATTCTTATCCACAAACTAAACAATCACCTTGAAACCCAAGCGGAAGAAAATAAGAGGTCATGAACTTGAGGTCATTAACTTGATAAAATAATCCAAGTTAATGGTCATGCGCGCCTTAATATATAGACCCTAAGATTTGGAAGCCAATATATAATAACTCTTTCATGTTTTCCACTAAGCATGAAATAACTGTACGAGCATTCGTTGCACTAAAATATAAGAAATGGAGACAAATCCCAAATGTTAACAAAACTTCGATGTATCAAAGTATAGTAGTATAAATTGTAACCTATTACCTTCTCACTTTTGTGGTTGTAGAATTATTCATTGCTCGTATTACATTTTATATTTTTTAATGTCATGAATTCAATTATTTCATCTTCCAAATGAAACTAATCAAAATTAATAATGTATTGTATAAAATAAGTTTGACATAGACTTAACAGTTCCTCGCGTACTAAAATGCGTTAATGATAATTTGACGATGAGGTATCTTCAACAAATGCTTTGGTCATTTGATTCGTTTGAAGATATAGAAAAAATATTGTAAAGATAAAATGCCTCGTATTAGTGCTAAAGATTTGAAATAGTATTATAATTTTGTCAATGAAGAATCTTACAAGATATGTATTTATAACCACTAGAAACATAAATACGCCAATAAAACATTATTGTAATAAT
The DNA here is from genome assembly GCA_035771175.1 of Paratinospora sagittata. Taxonomy (NCBI): domain Eukaryota; kingdom Viridiplantae; phylum Streptophyta; class Magnoliopsida; order Ranunculales; family Menispermaceae; genus Paratinospora; species Paratinospora sagittata. The sequence continues at coordinate 15,070,593 of CM069608.1, forward strand.
AAATGTCTTAATTTGCAAAAAAGAGTGACACAAATGTGAAGAACAGAGCCAAGGCATACATCCTACATTATGTAGGATGAAAATCTTTCTTGCGGCTCGAGGAGTGCAATGTGAGTGTGCAAATTGTGTTTTATTTCATTTAGAGTTCAAATAATCTCATCTAACGTATAACATGTCATTTTTTTTAATTGCGTGTTGATCTTTATGAAGAATGTTATAAAAATAAGAAGAAGAAGACCTGAATGTCAAAGAAGGCTGAAGAAAACCATGAAAGAAAACTTTATAAACCTTGAAATTAGTGAGAACTTAGTTAAGGTTTGTTTGCATTTATTCACTAATTTGTTATACTATTGTTTAGAGGAATTTTGTCCTTAATTTTGTTAAGTTTAAGTTGTATGTGGTTTTATCTTAATATTTGCTATGGGGTAAGGTCATATATTATATTGTCAAATTACAATTCACTAAATTAAAAATTTGTTGTATTTAGTTTTATTTCGTTTAGAGTTCAAATAATCTCATCTAATGTATAACACGTCATTTTTCTAAATTAGCGAGACTGTAAACCGAAAAGGAGCAATCTTGTATTGATCTTTATGAATAATGTTATAAAAGTAAGAAGAAAAAGACTTTAATGTCAAAAGAAGGGGGAGGGAAACCAAGCAAGGGAACTTAGCTATAACCTTGAGATTTGTGATAACTTGGTTAAGGTTTGCTTGCATTTATTATACCATTGCTCGGAGGAATTCTTGTCCTTGATTTTAATAAGTTTAAGTTGGACGTGGTTTTATCTTAATATTATATTATTAAATTGCAATTCAATAAATTAGAAGTTTGTTGTATTTTCTTATAATATAATAGTCAATTTTAGATTTGTTAGATTTATTTTGTTTCATTGAAGTATGTTATCCTATGAGTTTTACATGTGAATATGATAATGTTAACAATTGTTACATATATATGTAATGTTTTTTTTCTTTTTTTGTTTATGGTTGCAAAATTATAAATTATTAGACCAACATATTCTTGGTTCTTGTTTACAATTTTTAATAGAGAAAAACACTAGAAAAGAATGAAGAATTACAAGCACAAATAAAAGCCTCACCCCTTTAATGGGGATGTCATCGCAGAAGATGTAATTTTTTTATTTAAGTAATTTATTGCTACTTATGGGCTTTAGTGACAAATCTTAAGGCTAAATTTAGGTAATATTAGGGGTCTCAGACATAGACCTAAGCCAATTGCACACGCTTCTACATATGTAAACCCATCATTTATACCACCAATAAATGACATAAGGCAAATATACCAAGGGTCCCAAAAAAAGATGGACGAATTAATTACTTACAATAAAGAGTTTGTTGCAAAGAATATTTTTCAGAGAGTTGCAACAAGGAGTTCAAGGAGACCATAACACAGATTAAAGTAATGTTCATGCCACTCGACATTGACAATACTCTCAATCACCCGATTACGAGACTTGATTACTAATGGTAAGTAAGATTTAGCTTCAAATATTGCAAAAAGCTTTCTATCATTATAATTAATTTAATATTTGAGATTAATTTACCTCACTTTTATGATATGTCACAATATAATAGCCTCTCGTATAAATATTTTGGGTGGAGGGTAGTGGTTGTTGCATTTGATTTATAATTAAATAAATGCATTTCACACATTAAATTTATCAACTTCATTTAGTTTACACCAATTTTCTTTTAAGGCCTTGGAATCATGAAAACTTAAAGGCAATGTTAGGTATGAAATCTCAAAATAGTTTTCAAAAATTAAAATACAATTCTATTTTTTATTGATTTGTAATTTTTAAGAATGTGTTTGATATTTTTTTTAAAACTTGTTTTTAAATTCTAAAAATAGTAAAAATTGTTTGGTTTTGGTTAAAAGGACAATTGGTAGGACCTTTTTTAGTCTTGTCATTTGTACCTTGATATAAAGAAATTAGCTTGAAAGATGGATTAAAATATATTAAAAAAAAACTTTTTTTGTCAAAAAATAAATGAAAAAAACTTGAAAAACGACATTTACACATTATCTTAAAACAAGCTATTTTCTTGATTTTATACCAACAACTATTTTTAAATCTTTTCAAACCAAGCATGTTTTCAACGCCTTTTGTATTCTTTGTTTTAAATACTAAAAGCTAAATTTAAATCTTATACCAAACATAGTTTAAGTCTCCTATTTGACCAAAATATTTTGTCACACCCCGCCCGGAAGCGCCTAAACCGGCGGTACACTCGCGGATGGGGCGCGCATTTGGAATTATAACAATGGTAATAACAGAGTACGCAGTGAAAATATAAAATAGTACAAGTCTGATTTCATTTAATTCAGAATACATTTGTACATGAAATGGTTAAGGGAACACTCTCCCAAAAATCCTCAATGTTTAATACAAAGGGTACAAAATGTGGGCCCCATAACCCTGCACCTAGTCCACCCTAATTTCCTGTGATAAATTGGATAATAACGGGGTGAGCTTAATGCTCTCAGTGGGTAAAATAGTTCGTGAGTATAACAATTAATAAAGCAAACTTCATAATTAAATATAATAAATACACATCAAAGCATCATAATCAATCAATATGTATGTATGCATGACATCGTCTCGTAATGGTTTGATGATTGTACATCGCCTGAATTCACGTACAAATGTCCTTCCCCAAGCGTAGCCAGGTTCTCATTGTACGTCCCTCCTAAAGAACGATGCTCTGGATTCACGTACAGATGTTCCTCCCCAGGCGTAGCCGGGTTCTCATTGTACGTCCCTCTCCAGGGAAATATAATGAATAGCGAGCAATGTTCCTAACTATTCTATGAATCATAAACCACATACATCCCTAGATGGTGATATGTATGATGCAAATGCATGAACTGGTCTAGTCTACAGGTCTGGTCTGGTCTTTACTTAACATTTAGACAGACTTTGGCAACGTCTGGTGATCCTTATCAGGGTCAGTATCACGATGTGCAAGGTTAGGACATTCAGTATTACTTGTATAAGCTGATAGCTTTCAATAAGACCAACTAGATCAGTCTCCAGTTGAGAGGTGAGACACGAGGTCTGCTTAAATACCAATCACCTAGAGCAGCACGCTGCCTCCCGTTCACTATTTAAAGTTACTGAGGACAAGACCGAGTTTAGTTGAGCCAGATTGACCACTAATCCGACATTACAACAGTATAATACATGAATTCCAAATATACAGGCATAAGTGTGACAGTATAAACATTATATGATATAATGCAGTGTAAATGAACAGTAGACATAATAATAAATGAATATAAACTTTAATAAAATCTATAGGACACGCAAACCTATGTTTCGTTCCCCACCTTCAAATAAGAACTTCTTCCGGAACTAGAGCTTTTCCCCGGGCAGAACCGCGTTGCACCGCACAGAAGTCTCAAAAGACTAAAACTCAAAATGAGTGAGAAAGAGAAGGAAAAATCACAAGGAGAGTGATTTTGGTGTGAGAAATGAGGAGGGGAAGGGTTGTTTATATAGAGATTTTTGGCACTTGAACGTTCGGAGCGTTGAGCCTCAACGTTCGAGCGTTGCGCCTCAACGTTCGGGCTGGTACCCAAATTTTTTTTTTTTTTTTGTGTGCAATCCTATGGTATTACACTCTACCCCCCCCCCCCCCCCCTTAAAGGGATTTTGCCCTCGAAATCAGTTCAAGTAGTCATTATGGTTATTCAGCTTGAGATTCACTGTTGGCATCATCGTTTGCCAGTTCAGGGTAGGGCATGTATGATCCCTGAATGGCACTATGGCCAGTGGAATCCTCAACATCATGAAACCATGGAGAGCAAATGGAGTCGGTTTCGTCCTCAGAAGATTCCAACCTTTGCTTAACAGATGGTGGTGTAAGGCGCTGGTTACATCATTTGAGGGCAGGTAGGTTGAGCGGTGGAGTGTTTTTTCGTGTTATTGCTCGAATCCGACCGCCTGGCAATTTTAGTAGAAGGTCCTGCCAAGATAAGGGCACGGGATTCTTTTGGGCAAGATTGTTACGGAAAAGCCATGCACGCTCTGGAGATAAGGATCGCTGTCTGTGTGGCGATGGAGTTGGTAATGCAAAGTAGTTCTGACTTGACTCTAATTCTTGAGGAGTAGCCACAGGTTGCCAAGGAGGCCACTGCGTGTGTGCATCACTATATCCATTGATATTATTTTAAGACATTTGCATAGTTATTCAAGTGAAACAATGTATTAAGATAGGTGTAAACAAAGTTCCATCATTTTATTGATAAGTGAAAATAGTACAATGTATCACATCATCAGTTGGTACTAGAAAACAATTCAGGGTATTTCTGTTTAATTGTTGCTTCTAGTTCCCATGTTGCTTCCTCGATGCCGTTGTGATCCCAGAGCACTTTCACAAGTGGTATGCTACGTCGCCGTAGTTCTTGAGTGTTTTTATCTAAAATCTTTATCGCTCTTTCCTGACACCTATTTCCTTTCTCAACCCGTACCACGACTAAAGGGATGATATGCGAAGGATCAGGATGATACTTTCGAAGCATAGATACGTGAAAAGCGTCATGAACCTTAGGCATGGATGATGGAAGGGACAGACGATAAGCAAGTTTACCAATACGTTCAATGATCTGAAATGGACCGATATACCATGGGGAGAGCTATCATTTGATCCCAAAGCGTTTGACACCTCTTGTGGGCTGAACTTTTAGAAAAATCAATTCCCCTTATCAAATTCTAGAGGCTGTCTCCGCTTGTCAGCATAGCTCTTCTGTCGACTTTGTGCAACACGAAGTCGTTCCTTTACTAGTGTGATCTTCTCAGAAGTCTCTTGAACTAGTTCAGGGCCAACTGCTGTCGATTTGCCATATCTAACCAGCATACCGGAGATCTGCAAGGGCGACCATAGAGAGTCTCGTACGGTGCCATGTCGATACTAGTTTGGTAGTTGTTGTTGTATGCAAACTTGGCTAAATGTAAGTATTTTGCCCATCCCACATTAAAGTCCAAAATGCAACACCGTAACATGTCCTCTAAGATTTGTATAAGACGCTCTGACTGCCCATCAGTCTGAGGGTGAAAGGTTGTGCTCATGGTGATCTTAGAGCTCATTCTACTCTGAAAGCTTTGCCAAAATTTTGATGTAAATCGAGGGTCTCGATCAGAGATGATTGTAAGTTGTATGCCATGGAGGCGTACGATTTCTCTTTCATAGAGTTCGGCAAGTTTGGCGGGGTTATCCGTGAACTTTATTGGCAAGAAGTATGCAGACTTTGTAAGTCTGTCAATGATAACCCAGATAGCATCTTGCCCATTATTATTACTAGGCAAGGCCGTAACAAAATCCATTGCGATGTTCTCCCACTTCCATTCTCCAATAGGTAACGTTTGGAGGAGACTAGAGGGAAGTCTTCGTTCTGCCTTAACTTGTTGGCAAACGAGACATCGAGTAACGAAGTCTGCAATCGCCTTCTTCATCCTAGAAAACCAGAATTGTCGTTTGACATCCTTGTACATCTTGTCACCCCCAGGATGCATAGCAAACCTCGAACAGTGCATCTCAGTGAGCACTTCTTTCCGAACCTCAGGATCGTTTGGCAGACAGAGACGTTTTTTATAGAAAACGACCCCGTCTTCAGAGATAGACCAGTAAGGAAGGTCTTGTCCGCTGGGTAGAAGTTCTCGTTTCTCCAATAACATAGGGTCGTTGGCTTGAGTTGTTGAAATCTTTCGAACCAGCTCAGAGGTGGCTGATAATTGAGAAAGTCGTGATCTTGCTCCCTCTTCGATCAGTTGTAGGTTAAAATTCTCCATCTCTGTAGCCAACTTCCCCATTTCGAAGTTAAGAGTACAAGCAACATAAGATTTTCTACTTAGGGCATCAGCCACAACATTGGCCTTTCCGGGATGGTACTGGAGTTGAAAGTCATAATCTTTCAAGAATTCTAACCATCGTCTTTGGCGAAGGTTTAGGTCTCTTTGAGTGTATATGTACTTAAGACTCTTGTGATCTGAGAAGATCTCAAACCGTTCACCGTATAGGTAATGACCCCATAACTTCAGTGCAAATACCCTCATGAATCTTCAGTTGCCTTGAGGCATATGCAACAACTTGGCCTTCTTGCATTAGTACGGCACCTAAGCCTTGGAGAGAGGCATCGGTGTATAGTGAAAATCCAAGTGAATTTCTTGGAGTGATAAGTATTGGTGCCGTCGTGAGGCGTTTCTTCAATTCCTGAAATGATGCTTCACAGGCGGGATTCCAGATGAATCGCACGTTTTTTCGAGTGAGCTTTGTCATAGGTTCAGCAATCTTTGAGAAGTCCTTGATGAAGCGTCTGTAATAGCCATCCAAACCAAGAAAACTCCTAATCTGAGTAACAGTGGTAGGCCGCTTCCAGTTTAAAACTGCTTCAACCTTAGAAGTATCTACCTTAATGCCATTGCCTGAAACCACATGGCCTAGGAATTAAACTCGCTTCGCCCAAAATTCGCTCTTACTCAACTTTGCATATAGTTTGTGGCTTTTCAAGGTCTGAAGGACTATCTTCATATGTATCTTATGGTCTTCCTCGATTGAGGAATATATCAAGATATCGTCCACAAAAACCACCACAAATCGGTATAAGTATAACCGAAATATGCGGTTCATCAAATCCATGAATGCAGCAGGTGCATTTGTTAGACCAAACGGCAATACCAAGAACTCGTAGTGACCGTACCGAGTTCTGAATGTCGTCTTGATAATGTCCGACTCTCGAATCTGGAGTTGGTGATAACCAAATCGTAAATCAATCTTAGAGAAGTATTTGGCGTCTCTAAGTTGGTCGAACAAGTCATCGATCCTGGGCAACAGGTATCTGTTCTTAATGGTGATGTTATTGAGCTTGCGATAGTCTTTGGAAAGTCGTAACGAACCATCCTTTTTGCAAACGAACAAAACTGGAGCGCCCCAAGGAGATGAACTCTTTCTGATGAAGTCATTACTCTCTAATTCCTTTAGTTGTTTGTCTAATTCGACCAGCTCGACATTTGACATTTTGTATGGTGGAATTGAGATAGGCCCAGTCTCAGGTATGAGGTTGATTTCAAAATCGAATTCCCTAACTGGAGGTAGACTAGGAAGGTCATTTAGAAAAACTGTTGGGAATTCAGATATGACCGGAACATCGTGTACTTCGAGAAAGTACAGTGCTGGTGATTCATTTTCATCACCAAGGGATAGAGCTCGAAGTTGTGCCTTAAGGAGTGCAACAGTCAAGTTGTGTATCCATTTCCTTGTTCCCTAAATCTTAACAAACTCCCTCGTGGGCAAGGTTAACTGAACTTGATTCTTCATACAATCGATCTTTGCCTTCAGTGGTGCGAGCCAATCTATGCCGAGGATGATGTCGAAGTCTTCAATGTCCATCACAAAAAGATCTGCATATATGATATGTTCTGACATTCGAAGTTCACATTGAGAACACTGTAATTTCACGTCAGTACCAGATCCTAAAGGTGATGTGACATGGAGTGTGAGTGTTGTGGGTTCAGGATGCAACCCTAAATGTCTTACCAATGCAAACGATATGAAAGAATGCGTAGCACCTGAATCGAACAAGACATGCACCATTGTATTGAACAAGAGAAATGTACCTTCGACTACATTGTTGTCTGGGAGAGGTTGTTGAGCGATAGCAAATGCTCTACCCTGGTTCCATTGCCCCTGGTTCTACTGGTTCTGCCTAGGTTGGGCATTAGCATCAGGTGGTGCTTGTTGGACGGGAACAACATAAATAGGTTGCTGAAGGTGCGGACAGGCATATCTTACATGGCCCTGCTGGCCGCAGTTGTAACATGTCAGCATGTACTGCTGATTGTTCTGCTGGCCATGCTGATTGTGGTGCCGACCACCACCTCTGTCATTGTCGTTTCTATGGCCACCCTTGCCATGACGACCTCCGCGGCCATGATTTTCAAAACCCTGATGGTTAGGGTTAGAAGTTTCAGCCGCAGGTGTTGTGGCCTCATTCTTCTGAACAGGGGTTGGGAGGGATGGGTTCTGATTATAGTAGGGCTTCTTCTTGTTGCCCTGCTGCGAGCCCTGTTGGGAAAACGTTGCAGGCCATTTTTCCTTATTCATTTTCTGCTCCTGCATGATCTTCTCTTGCTCAAAGCTCATGGCCTTATCAACAACCTCCTTGTAAATCTTGAGATCCAAGATTGACAAGTCTTGTCGAATATCAGTGCTAAAGCCATTATAGAATTTTTCAATCTTACATTACTCCGTTGAGATGGTGGAGAGAGAGTAAACCGATAATTCCTTGAACTTGCCAGCATATTCCCTGACGGTCATGCTGCCTTGGTATAACTTAGCAAATTCCTGGCGCTTCTACCTCTTCACAGCGCTGGGGAAATACTCATCAATAAACATTGACTCGGATTGTTGCCAAGTCATATCTGTTGTGTTGACCCTTGGGTCCTCCTTTACTGTTATCCACCATGTGTTTACTCCACCAATAAGTTGGTAGGTCGCTAGTGGAATCTTTCGAGTCTCATCGACTCTCATTGCATCGAGAGCCTTCTTTGACTCATCCAGCCACTTTTGCACCTCTTCAGCATCAATGGTACCAGCAAAAGTAAGAGGTTGTAGCCTCTTGTACTTGGTAATCTGATCGGTTAGAGATTCCGACCCAGATCTCACAGGTGCCTGGACAGTGACAACCTGATTGGTCGCGGTCTAACGAACAATCGTCTGCACAGTTACTTTCATCGCCTCGATAAATCTGGCAAAAAAAGTTTCCATGCTCGAAGGCATGGCAAAGGGTGGGGGTGGGGGTGGTATTGCCTGCCCAGATGTAGTGGCAATGTCTGGTGTGACTCGTGCTGTCGTCGGAGGCGGCGGTTCCTGAATCTCAGAAGGTGCCTCCACTGCTGGACGGACAGTACGTGGCCTTCCTCTCTTCCTGGTTTACATTTTTTCACTGGCAAGGAGAAAATAAAATCACGATTTAGGAACTGTAGCCAAGTATAATGTTATGGTATGCTCAGCAACAATTTCAAGAGTACTGCAATTTAAAAATCACCTATTTTTCTAAGTATAGTGTAAGGTTTTTTTGTTGAGGAATCAAAGAATTTTATGTGCCTCGTATGTTTGGCCATGGCGTAAAAAAAACAAGGTTAGAATGTTTATATAATAAGTATAAAACTTTGCAAGCATTTCAAATGATTTGATTCTGGTTTTTTGTGAACATACATATATATTTCATTGAAAATCCATACGAGTCATAAGAACTCTAAGATTTGCCTCGGTAAATATCCTGATCTAACATTCTATCGCAATTTTATGCATTCAAACTCTTACTCTTAGTCTTTTCAATTATTATCCAAGTTCGTGTGTCCCATACCACATGACTTTGGTAATAAGGGTGTTAACCAAGTTAAGTTGTATGAACACAGTCTCTAAAAACATTGGCTGAATAGTAGTTCACTAATAGTATCGTCCAAGTTTACTTGTCCCATACCGTGTAAACTTAGTGATAATGTTAGTGATGCAACTTTCTCCAAATGTTTCTTTTCACACAAGGTCATGGGTTTTCTTACTTCCACATTTTATTTAGTATCCTCCAATTTTGTTATATTCCATACCACTCCAAAGTTAGTGATACAAAAGAAAGAATGGTTGTAAGTCGGCCCACCAAAAATAGTCTTAAACAAAACATATTTTCATTCATATAAAAGAAAAGCTTACAATGCCAGTAATCAATCTTGATTTTCCTGCCTACTGCTGCTCCTCCTAGACCTCCTGCTAGGTATTGAATGACTACTAGAAGAAGGTTCAGAATTTGCTCATTGTTCTTTGAAGTTTTGCATAAGTGTTAACAAATCATTTTGGGTCTCTTTCATCTGAGAAATACTAGATACGATCATATTTAACTATTTGAATGGGTTAGTCGATTGTCCCATCGATGGATTGTCCCATAGGTGGAGGGTAGGTCGTAGGCATTGGTGGAAAGTATTGGTTGTACAGGTGATTCATAGGTGAGGGATAGTTGTTGTGGTCGTATGAGGATCCCCTAATTGGAACCCCTTGGACATTATATGTTTGGGGTGAAAAGTTTTGAAACAATGGGCTCATTGGGACGTCCTATCTTCCATAATTTGGTGCCGCCCAATTATGTTGTTGTTGGTTCACAGGAACTTGTGGAACTAGCTGATACGGTACCTCAGGAGTTGGAAACCTTTGGTACGAAGTGTTGCCTTGAGTTGGCACGTTCCAAGTTGGTGGATTTGCTTGAGCACTTTGTCTATCTTGATTTGGTTGAGATTGATTTGGGTTGGCAAATAAATCTTCATCAGTGAACAGGTGCTCGATTGGATCATCATTCGAGGCTAGGTTTGCGTATGGTTCTAGTTTGGCTCATTATTTGGTACTTCTCTAACATGAATCTTGTGTCGAACGTCCATATTCATCTCTCATTCTTTCGCCATTAAAAGTCTTGTCGAATACTTCCACGTCAGTTACCCCTCCACTTGTGACATATGTCTTGAAGATAGAGGATGTCGTAACCGCCTCAGTGATCTGCTTCGAAGACTTATCAAAAGTGTTGATGTTTGCCTCATATAGCATTTTCATGATCAAGACTCTGTAGCCGAGGAAATCCTTTCTCAAAGGGTTTTGAATGACTCTCAACATTTGTTGGATGATGATGTGAGGTAGGGAGACCTTAATTTTCTTCTCTATGCAATATAACACAAGAAGTTGAGCCCATGACATAGTGCCTCTAGTCCCCCTTTCTGGCAAGATGTTGCCGAATACAATCTTTCTGAGGCCGACAAGAGATGGTTTTAGGAGATTTTTTGGGAGGTTGGTGTACGTCGATTGAGTGTATGGCTCTTTGGCGAGGGAATTAAACAACTGTTCATTAGACTCCACGATCTCTGCAACTATCTGGGGTTCGTGTGGATCAATAATTCTATCTTCAATTGGAATTTCCATATGTCGTGCAATAATTTCGACGTTGATAGAAATTTTTATTCCCCTGACCGTTGTTTCTAAAACAGGGATGATCCCATCTTCTTGAAGTCCTCTGCAATTCATGGGTTCGTAGAAGGATTTCGTCAAGTCGTAAGAGACGTGACCCTCAACTTTTGTTATGTTCAACCACCTCAGAGTTGCGAGTTTGTCATGAAGGATCAGACGGAAGCGGAGATCTCTATTGTCGATGTTCCTCATAGTCATAACATCCCTTTTGGACAATTCCTTGAGTCTAGTGGGAATTGGTTCCCTACTACTGGGAGTTGTTCCTTCACTTGAGGCCATTCTTTTGCTGAAAGGAAAATAAATTTGTGAAAGACACAAAATATATTCCTAACATTTTTAAGATTTATTCTTTGTCTGTTAGACAATATTTTCTATTTTTCTCTTGATGTTTATGCCATCATGTAATCAAAATTCTTCATTAGCAATATGATATATATATATCTCATATACATATATACATGAATGTATAGATATATATATTTAATCATAACTATATATATAGTTTTCATAAATCACTATATATATATTTGAAACTAAACTATATAAAACTATATAGTTTTCTAGATATATATTTAATATAAATCTCAACTATGTATAATTCATATATAGATAGTTCTAAAGATATATATATATATATATATATATATATATATATATATATATATATATATATCTAGTAAAAATTTTCATCCAATTTTTCCATTAGTAATATGGTATATATATATCTCATATATACACAGATATATAGATATATATATTAAATCATAATTATATATATATAGTTTTTCATAAATCATAACTATATATATTTAAATCTAAACTATATAAAACTATATAGTTTTCTAGATATATATTTAATATAAATCTCAACTATATACAATTCACACATATATAGTTCTAAAGATATATATACCTAGTGAAATAATTTCTTCCCCTAATTTGGTGGACTTGGGCGGGCCGTGGACAATGCGCTCTGATACCATTAAATGTCACACCCTGCCCGGACTCGCCTATATCGGCGGTACACTCGTGGACGGGGCGCACATTTGGAATTATAACAATGGTAATAACAGAATACACAGCAGAAATATAAAATAGTACAAGTCTGATTTCATTTAATTCAGAATACATTTGTACATGAAATGGTTAAGGGAACACTCTCCCAAAAATCCTCAATGTTTAATACAAATGGTACAAAATGTGGGCCCCATAACCCTGTACCTAGTCCACCCTAATTTCTTGTGAAATATTGGATAACAACTGGGGTGAGCTTAACGCGCTCAGTGGGTAAAATAGTTCTTGAGTATAACAATTAATAAAGCAAACTTCATAATTAAATATCTTAAATACACATCAAAGCATCATAATCAATCAATATGTATGTATGCATGACACCGTCTCGTAATGGTTTGATGATCGTACATCGCCTGAGTTCACGTACTTATACAGGCATAAGTGTGACAGTATAAACATTATATGATATAATGCAGTGTAAATGAACAGTAGACATAATAATAAATGAATGTAAACTTTAATAAAAGTTATAGGACACGCAAACCTATGTTTCGTTCCCCACCTTCAGATAAGAACTTCTTTCGGAACTGGCACTTTCCCCCGGGCAAAATTGCGTTGCACCGCATAGAGAGTCTCGGACAGAGAGTCTCAAAAGACTAGATCCATAATGGCTGGCGTTCGCCCCTAGGGGGTGCGCCTACACCTGGGTAGGGGCACGCTGTGCAACCCAGGGTGTGACACTAAAACTCAAAATAAGTGAGAAAGAGAAGGAAAAATCACAAGGAGAGTGATTTTGGTATGAGAAATGAGGAGGGGAAGGGTTGTTTATATAGAGATTTTTGGTGCCTGAACGTTTAGGCAGGTACCCAAATTTTTTTTTTTTTTTGCGCAATCCTAGGGTATTACACTTATACATAAGGCCTTTTTGTCACACCTGGGTTGCACGTAGTGCCTACTACCCAGGGTGATTAGTACCCCCGCAGGGCATACTCCAGTCAGTATGGACCCATAATATTGTCTCATCTCAGTACAAAACCCACTCAACAGTGTCTAGTACCCCCGGGATCATTTGTCCACACTATTCATCATGAATAGTGTAGGGCCTCCCCCGGATTCGAACCTTAAACCTCGTATAGGTTGATTTTGCAATCCGAGTAACCACTGAGTCATATTCTTAATAAATCTGAAGTCTTTTATTACCAATAATGATTATTTTTTATTGTATTGTACTATATCAATGACTCTTATTTAATAAAGGATTTTTCCTTCCAGTTTTAAATAAATTTTGTAGTATATTTAATTACTTGTTAGATCTTATTTCTTTGTTTGCTAGAATGAAATTTGAGTACCGTTTATTTCCATGTAAGTGTTATTGGCATATAATGTTTTTATTTCATTGAAATCATGTTCTTAAATTTTCAAACCCTGCTCGGACGCGCCTAAACCAGCGGGACACTCACGAACAGGGCGCGAATGCATTATAACAATAATAGAGTGTGCAAAAACACGATTAAATACAAGTCTGATTTCATTAATTTTAGAATATATTTGTATATGAAATAGTTAAGGGAACATCCTCCTAAAATTCCCAATGAATAATAAAAAGGGTACAAAAATGTGGGCCCAAAAACTTGCACCCGGTCCACCCTAATCTCCTGTGAAAAATTGGATAACAACAGGGTGAGCTACATGCTCAGTGGGTAAAATAGTTCGTGAATATAACAATAAATAAAGCAAACTTCATAATTAAATATCATAAATACACATCAAAGCATCATAATCAATCCAACATGTATGTATGCATGACATCGTCTTGTATTGGTTTAATGATTGTACGTCGCCTGAGTTCACGTCCAGATGTCCCTCCCCAGGAGTAGTCGGGTTCTCATTGTACGTCCCTCTCCAGAGAAATATAATGAATAGTGAGCATTGCTTCTAACTATTCTATGAATCATAAACAACATACGTCCCTAGGTATTGCTTATGTATGATGCCAATGCATGAACTGGTCCGATCTTTACTTAACATTAGACAGGATTTGGCAACGTCTAGTGATCCTTATCAAGGTCGGTATCACCACGTGCAAGGTTAGAACATTTAGTATTACTTGTATAAGCTGATAGCTTTCAAATAAGACCACCTAGATCAGTCTCCAGTTGAGATGTGAGACACGAGGTCTACTTAAATACCAATTGTCTAAAGCAGCACGCTGCCTCCCGTTCACTATTTAAAGTTACTGAGTCTGGTTGAGCCAGATTGACCACTAATCCGGCATAGCAACAGTGTAATACATGAACTCCAAATATACAGGCATAAGTATGAAAAGTATAAACATTATACGCAATAATGCAGTGTAAGTGAATAGTAGACATAATGATAAATGAATGTAAACTTTAATAAAAGTTATAAGACACACAAACTTATGTTTCATTTCCCACCTTCAGATAAAAATTCATTCGAGAACTGGCGCTTTCCCCCTAGCAGAATCGCGTTGCACCGCACAGAGAGTCTCAAAAGAAAAGACAAAAACTCAAAATGAGTAAATGAAATAAGAAAAATCACAAGGAGAAGTGATTTTAGTGTGTGAAATGAGGAGGGGGGTTCCTTAAATAGGAAAAAAGGGTGCTCAAAGGTTCGGGCACGCGCCTAAAAGTTCTGGCATGCCCCTGAAGGTTCGGGCATGCGCCTGAACGTTCAGGCACCCTGCCCGTACGTTCGGGAACCTTGCCAGAAGTTCAAATTTATTTTTATTTTTTTTTTTTTTTTTGCAAACCTAGGGTATTACACTCTATCCCCCTTAAAAAGATTTTACCCTCGATATCAGTCCAAGTAGTCATGATGGCTATCAGCGTGAGATTCACCATTGTCGTCATCGTCTACTAGCTCAGGGTAGTGTCTGTAAGGTCTCTGAATATCACTGTGGCCGGTGGGATCCGCAACATCATGAAACCATAGAGAACAAATGGAATCGGAGTCGTCCTCAGAAGGTTTCGACCTTTGCTTAACAAACGCTGGTGTAGGGCTCTGCTGGTTGCATCGTTTAAGGAGAGGTAGGTTGAGCGGTGGGATGCTTTTTCGTGTTGTTTCTCGAATCTAGCCGCCTGGCAATTTTGGTAGAAGATCCTGCCAAGATGAGTGCACGGGATTGTTTTGGGAAAAATTGTTACGAAAAAGCCATGCACGCTCTGGCGATAAGGATAGTTGTCTGTGGGCGATGGAGTTGGCGATGCAAGGTAGTTGTGACTTGAGGTAGATCCTGGAGGAGTCGCCACAGGTTGCCAAAGATTCCATTGCGTGTGTGCATCACTACATCCATCGACATTATTTTCAAACATCTGCATACTTATTTAAGTGAAATGATGTATTAAGATATTTGTAAACAAAGTTCCATCATTTTATTGATAAGTGAAATAGTACAATGTATTACATCATCAATTATTACTAAAAAATAATTCAGGGTATTTCTGTTTAATTGTTGTTTCTAGTTCCCATGTTGCTTCCTCTACTCCGTGGTGATCCCAAAGCACCTTCACAAGTGGTATGCTATGTCGCCTTAGTTCTTGAGTTTTTCTATCTAGAATCTGTACTGCTCTCTCCTGATACCTATTTCCTTCCTCAACCCGAACCTCGACCAGAGGGATGATATGCGAAGGATCAGGACGATACTTTCGAAGCACG
Organism: Paratinospora sagittata; assembly: GCA_035771175.1. Lineage (NCBI taxonomy): Eukaryota > Viridiplantae > Streptophyta > Magnoliopsida > Ranunculales > Menispermaceae > Paratinospora > Paratinospora sagittata. Next base: position 15,086,312 of record CM069608.1, read on the forward strand.
GATTCGTGAAAAACGTCATGAACCTTAGACATGGACAATGGAAGGAACAAACAATAAGCAAGTTTGCCAATATGTTCAATGATCTAAAATGGACCAATATACCGTGGGGAGAGCTTTCCTTTGATCCCAAAGCATTTGAAACCTCTTGTAGGCTGAACTTTTAGAAAAACCAAATCCCCCTTATCAAAGCGTTTGACACCTCTAAAATGGACCAATATACCGTCATGAATCTTCTCAGAAGTCTCTTGAACTAGTTCAGGCACTGTAGTCGATCTGCCATGTCTAACCAACATACCAGAGATCTATAAGGGCGACCATAGAGAGCCTCATATTGTGCCATGCCGATACTAGTTTGGTGGTTGTTGTTGTATGCAAACTCAGCTAAATGTAAGTGTTTTTCCCATCCGTCATGAAAGTTTAAAATGCAGCACTGTAACCTGTCCTCCAAGATTTGGATAAGACGCTCTGACTGCTCATCAGTCTGAGGGTGAAAGGTTGTGATCATGGTGATCCTAGATCCCATTCTACTCTGGAAGCTTTGCCAAAAATTTGATGTGAATCGAGGGTTTCGATCAGAAACGAACATGAGTGGTATGCCATAGAGGCGTACAATCTGTCTGTCATACAGTTCGGCAAGCTTGGCGGGGTTATCCTTGAATTTTATTGGTAAAAAGTGTGCAGACTTTGTAAGTCTGTCAATGATTATCCCAGATAAGATCCTGCCCTTTATTATTTCGAGGCAAGGCCGTAACAAAATCCATTGCGATGTTCTCCCACTTCCATTCTCCAATAAGTAAATGTTGGAGAAGTCCAGAGGGAAGTCTTCGTTCTGCCTTAACTTGCTGGCAAACGAGACATTGTGCAACGAAGTTTGCAATCACCTTCTTCATTCCAGAAAACCAGAATTGTCGCTTGACATCCTTGTACATCGTGTCACCCCTAGGATGCATAGCGAACCTCGAACAGTGCATCTCAGTGAGCACTTCTTTCCGAACCTCAAGATCGTTCGGTAGACAGAGATGTTTTTTATGGAAAATGACCCTGTCTTTAGAGACTGACCAGTGACGAAGGTTATGTCCGCTGAGTAAAAGTTCTTGTTTCTCCATTAACTAGGGTCATTGGCTTGAGCTGCTAAAATCTTTCAAACCAGCTCAGAGTTGGCTGATAATTGAGAGAGTCGTGATCTTGCTCCCTCATCAATCAGTTGTAGGTTAAAATTCTCCATTTCTGTAGCCAACCTCCCCATTTCGAAGTTAAGAGTGCAAGTACATAAGATTTTCTACTCAAGGCATCAGCCACAACATTGGCCTTACCAGGATGGTACTGGAGTTGAAAGTCATAATCTTTCAAGAACTCCAACCATCGTCTTTGGCGGAGGTTTAGGTCTCTCTGGGTGTAGATATACTTAAGACTCTTGTGATCTGAGAATACCTTAAATCGTTCACCATATAAGTAATGACACCATAACTTCAGTGCGAATACGACAACTGCAAGTTCCAAGTCATACGTTGGATAATTACCCTCATGAATCTTTAGTTGCCTCGAAGCATATGCAACAACTTGGTCTTCTTGCATTAGTACGACACTTAAGCCTTGGAGAGAGGCGTCGGTGTATAGTGAGAATCTAAGTGCATTTCTTGGAGTGATTAATATTGGTGTTGTAGTGAGGCGCTTCTTCAATTCCTGAAATGATGTTTCACAGGTGGGATTCCAGATGAATCGCACGTCTTTCTGAGTGAGCTTTGTCATAGGTTCAGCAATCTTTCAGAAGTCCTTGATGAAGCGTCTGTAATAGCTAGCCAAACCAAGAAAACTCCTAATCTGAGTAACAGTGGTAGGCTACTTTTAGTTTAAAACTGCTTCAACCTTAGAAGGATCCACCTCAATACCATTGCCTGAAACCACATGGCCTACGAGTTGAACTCGCTTCTCCCAAAATTCACACTTACTCAACTTTGCATACAACAGGTGGCTTCTCAAGGTCTGGAAGACTATCCTAAGATGTATCTTATGGTCTTCCTTGGTTGAGGAATATATCAAGATATCGTCCACAAAAACCACCACAAATCGGTTTAAGTATAGCCTAAAGATGCGGTTCATCAAAGCCATGAACGCAGTAGGTGCATTTGTTAGACCGAACAGCATGACCAAGAACTCGTAGTGACCGTACCGAGTTCTGAATGTCGTCTTGGTAATGTCCGATTCTCGGATCCGGACTTGATGATAACTGGATCGTAAATCAATCTTATAAAAGTATTTTTGGCATCTCTAAGTTGGTCGAACAAGTCATCAATCCTAGGCAACGGGTATCTGTTCTTAATGGTGACGTTATTCAACTTGTGATAGTCGATGCAAAATTGTAACGAACCATCATTTTTGCGACAAACAGAACTGGAGCACCCCACGGTGGTGAACTTTTCCTGATGAAGCCATTACTCTCCAATTCCTTCAGTTGTTTGTCCAATTAGACCAGCTCGACATTGGACATTCTGTATGATGGAATTGAGATAGGCCCAGTCCCAGGTATGAGATTGATCTCAAAATTGAATTCCCTAACTGGAGGCAGACCAGGAAGGTCATTTTGAAAAACTGTTGGAAATTCAGATATTACCAGGACATCGTGTACTTCGACAATGCTGGTGATTCATTTTCATCACCAAGGGATAGAGCTTGAAGTTGTGCTTTGAGAAGTGCAACAGTCAAGTTGTGTATCCATTTCCTCGTTCCCTGAATCTTAATGAACTCCCCGTGGGCAAGGTTAACTGAACTTGCTTCTTCGTACAATTGATCTTTGCATTCAGTGGTGAAAGCCAGTCCATGCCGAGGAAGATGTCAAAGTCTTCAATGTCCATCACAAAAAGATTTGCATATGTTATATGTTCTGACATTCGAAGCTCACATCGAGAACACTGCAAATTCACGTCAGTACCAGATCCTAAAGGTGATGTGACATGGATTGTGATGTTTGTGGGTTCAGGATGCAACCTTAAATATCTTACCAATGCAGACGATATAAAAGAATGCATAGCACCCGAATCAAACAAGACATGCACCATTGTATTGAACAAGGGAAATGTACCTTCGATTACATTGTTGTCTGGGAGGGGTTGTTGAACGATAGCGAATGCTCTACCCTAGTTTCGTTGCCCCTGGTTTGCTGGTTTTGCCTGGGTTGAGCATTAGCAGCAGGTGGGGCTTGTTGGACTGGAACAACGGGAACAGGTTGCTGAAGGTGCGGACAGGCATTTCTTACATGGCCTTGCTGGCCGCAATTGAAACACGTCATGCTCTATTGTTGATGGTTCTGTTGGCCATGCTAATTGTGGTGCTAACCACCACCCCTTCCATTGTTGTTTTGACGGCCACCCCTTCTATTACGGCCTCCTTGGCCATGATTGTGAAAATCGTGATGGCCAGGGTTAGGCGGTTCAGCCGCAGGTGTCGTTGCCACATTTTTCTGAACAGGGGCTGGGAGGGTTGGGTCTTGATTATAGTAGGGCTTCTTCTTGTTGCCCTGCTTCGAGCCTTGTTAGGAAAACGTTGCAGGCCGTTTTTCTTTATTCAGTCTCTGCACCTGCATAATATTTTCTTGCTCAAAACTCATGGCCTTATCAACGACCTCCCTGTAAGTCTTGAGATCCAAGATCGATAAGGCTTGTCGAATGTCAGGACGAAGGCCATTATAGAATTTCTCAGTCTTATTTTGCTCTGTTGAGATGGTAGAAAGAGAGTAGACCGATAATTCTTTAAACTTGACAGCGTTCTCCCTAACTGTCATGCCGCCTTGGTATAGCTTGGTGAACTCCTGGTGCTTCTGCCTCTTCACAGCGCCGGGGAAGTACTCATCAATAAACAATGACTCGAACTGTTGCCAAGTCATGTCCGTGGTGTTGACCCTTGGGTCCTCCTTTACTATTATCCACCATGTATTTTCTCCACCAATAAGTTGGTAGGACGCTAGTAGAATCTTTCGAGCCTCATTGACTCTCATTGCATCGAGAGCCTTCTTCGACTCATCCAACCATTTCTGCACCTCCTCCGCATCAATGGTGCCAGCAAAACTAAGAGGTTGTAACATCTTGTACTTCGTAATCTGGTCGGTTTGAGTCTCCGACCCAGATCTAATAGGTGCCTGAATAGTGACAACCTGATTGGCCGCGGTCTCAAGAACGGCCATCTGAACAGTTACTTTCATCGCCTTGATAAATTCGGCGAAAAATACTTCCATACTTAAAGGCATGGCAAAGGATGTGGGTTAGGGTGGCACTGCCTGTCCTGACGTAGTAGCAGTGTCGGGTGTGGCCTGCGTTGTAATCGGAGGCGGCAGTTCATGGTTCTGAATCTCAGGAGGTGCCTCCTCTGCTGGACGAACAGCACGTGGCCTTCCTCTCTTCCTGGTTTGCATTTTCTCACTGGCAAGGAGAAAATAAAACCATGATTTTGGAACTGTAGCCAAGTATAATGTTATGATATTCTTAGCAACAAGTTTGAGAGTACTACAATATAAAAACCACCTATCTTCTTAAGTATAGTGTAAGGTTTTTGTTGAGGAATCAAAAAATCTTATGTGCCTCGTATGTTTGGCCATGGTGTAAAACAAGGTTATAATGTTTATATAATAAGTATAAAACTTTGCAAGTATTTCAAATGTTTTGGTTCTGGTTTTTTTTTTCTGAACATACATATATATTTCATTGAAAATCCATACGAGTCATAAAAATTTTAAGATTTTCCTCGGTAAATATCTCGATCTAACATTTTATCGCAATCTTATGTATTCAAACTCTTTTGCTTAGTCTTTTCGACTATTATTCAAATTCGCGTGTCCCGTACCACATGAATTTGGTAATAAGGGTGTCAACCAAGTTAAGTTGCATGAACACGGTCTCTATAAAACATCGGCTGAAGTGGAGTTCACTAATAGTATCGTCCAAGTTTACTCGTCCCATACTGTGTAAACTTAGTGATAATGTTAGTAATGCAACTTTTCCCAAATATTTCTTTTCACACAAGGTCGTGGGTTTTCTTACTTCCACATTTTATTCAGTATCCTCCAATTTTATTGTGTCTCATACCACTCCAAAGTTAGTGATACAAAAGAAAGAATGGTTGTAAGTCGGCCCACCAAAGATAGTCTTAAACAAAACATTTTTATTCATATATAAAATAAATTTTACAATGCCAGTGATCATTCCTGATTTTCCTGCCTACTACCGCTCCTTTTAGACCTCCTGCTAGGTATCGAAAGACTACTAGAAGAAAGTTGAGAAGCTTCTCATTGTTCTCCGACGTTTTGCATACGTGTTAACAAAGCATTTTGAGTCTCCTCCATCCTAGAAATACTAGATACAATCACATTTAACTGCTCGAATGAGTTAGTTGATTGCCCCATCGATGGTTGATAAGTCAACTGTCCCATAGGTAGAGGGTAGACCATAGGCATTGGTGGAAAGTATTGGCCATATGGTTGGCTCATAGGTGGAGGGTAGTTGTTTTGATTGTACGGGGATTCCCTAACTAGAACCCTTAGACATTTGGATATGCTTGAGTCGAAAAGTCTTGAAACAATGGACTCATTGGGATATCCTGTCTTCCGAAATTTGGTGTCCCACAATTCTGTTGCTGTTGGTTCACAGGAACTTGTGGAATTGGCCAATACAGTACCTTAGGAGTTGGAAACCTTTGGTACGTAGTATTGCCTTGAGTTAGTATGTTCCAGGAAGGTAGATTTGCTAGAGCTCTTTGTCCATCCTAATTTGGCTGAGGTTGATTTAGGTTGGCAAAGATATCTTCCTCGGAGAATAGATGATTGGTTTGACCATTATTCGGGGTTGGGTTTGCCGTAGGGTTCTGGTTTGGCTCGTTATTTGGTGCCTCCCTAACAGGAATCTTGCGTCGACTTTTTAGTTGACAACGTCTATTTTTGTCTCTAATTCTTTTGCCATTTTCTCCTAAAGTCGCACCGAGTACTTCCTCGTCAGTCACCCCTCCACTTGTGACAAACGCCTTGAAGATAGAGGATGTTGTAACCGCCTCAGTGATCTGCTTTGAAGACTCATCAAAAGTGTTGATGTTTGCCTCGTATAGCATCCTCATGATCAAGACTCAGTAGTTCCTTTCTTGAAGGGTTTTGAATCACCCGCAACATTTGCTGGATGATGATGTGAGGTAGGGAGACCTTAATTTTCTTCTCTATGCAGTATAGCACAAGAAGTTGAGCCCTTGACATAGCACTTCTAGTCACCTTTTTCGGCAATATGTTGTCGAATACGATCTTTCCAAGGCCGGCAAGAGGTGGTTTAAGGAGATTGTTTGGGAGGTGGGCGTACGTCAATTGGGTGTATGGCTTTTTGGCGAGGGAATTGAACAACTATTCTTTGGACTCTGCGATCTCTGCAACTGTCTGGGGTTCGTGTGGATCAATGATTTTATCTCCAATCGGGATCTCCATAAGTGGCAAAATAATTTCGACGTTGATAGAAATATTTGTTCCCCTGACCATTGTCTCCAAGACAGGGCTGATCCCATCTTCTTGAAGTCTCACGCAATTCATGGCTTCATAGAAGGACTTCACCAAGTTAAAAGAGACGTAACCCTCAACTTTTGTTATGTTTACCCACCTCAGTGTTGCGAGTTTTTCGTGAAGGATCGAACAGAGGCAGAGATCTCTATTGTCGATACTCCTCATAGTCAAAACCTCCCTTTCGAACAGTTTCATGAGTCTGGTAGGAATTGGTTCCTGATTACTGGAAGTCGTTCCTTCACTTGAGGCCATTATCTTGCTGAAAGAAAGATAAACTTATAAAATACACAAAATATATTCCTAACATTTTTAAGATTTATGTCTTGTCCGTTGGACAATATTTTCTATTTTTCTCTTGATGTTTATGCCATCATTTAATCCAATTTTTTTTCCCATTAGCAATATGATATATATATATCTCATATATACATAGATAGATATATATATTTAATCATAACTATATATATAGTTTTCATAAATCATAACTATATATATATATATATATATATATATATATTTGAATCTAAACTATATAAAAACTATATAGTTTTCTTGATATATATTTAATATAAATCTCAAGTATATATAATTTATATATATAGTTCTAAAGATATATATATCTAATAAAAAATTTATTCCCCTAATTTGGTGGACTTGGGAGGGTCGTAGACCTTACTCTCTGATACTATTAAATGTTAATGGTCATCACTGACACTCACGCGTGTCCACGACCGTGACCTACAAAGTCACGTGGCACATGAGCGTACCTCAGAGAGGTTTTTACGGCCAGCCTCTCAACTGCACAACCAACCACACTGGTGGCAAGCCAATGTGGACATGTCAGGGTAAGAGTTGGTGCTTCGCCACCCTCATATCGTGAGAACCCCTGATCATGCATTGAATTCTCCCTCTCAAAACCCTCTCTGATACTATTAAATGTCACACCCCGCCCGGACGCACGTAAACCGGTGGGACACTCACGAACAAGGCGTGAATGCATTATAACAATAACCGAGTGTGCGGAAACATGATTAAATACAAGTCTGATTTCATTAATTTCAAAATATATTTGAACATGAAATAGTTAAGGGAACATCCTTCCAAAATCTCTAATGAATAATACAAATGGTACAAAAATGTGGGCCCAAAAACCTGCACCAGTCCACCCTAATCTCCTGTGAAAAATTGGAAAACAACGGGGTGAGCTACACGCTTAGTGGGTAAAATAGTTCGTGAATATAACAATTAATAAAGCAAACTTCATAATCAAATATCATAAATACACATCAAAGCATCATAATCAATCCAACATGTACGTATGCATGACATCGTCTCGTATTGGTTTCATGATTGTACGTCACCTGAGTTCACGTACAGATGTCCCTCCCCAGGAGTAGTCGGGTTTTCATTGTACCTCCCTCCTCAGGAACGACGCTCTGGATTCACGTACAGATGTCCCTCCCAAGGAGTAGTCGGGTTGTCATTGTACGTCCCTCTCCAGAGAAATATAATGAATAGTGAGCACTGCTTCTAACTATTCTATGAATCATAAACCACACACGTCCCTATGTGGTGCTTTTGTACAATGTCAATGCATGAACTGGTTCGGTCATTACTTAACATTAGACAGGATTTGGCAACGTTTGGTGATCCTTATCAGGGTCGGTATCACCACGTGCAAAGTTAAGACATTCAATATTACTTGTATAAGCTGATAGCTTTCAAATAAGACCAACCAGATCAGTCTCCAGTTGAGAGGTGAGACACGAAGTCTACTTAAATACCAATCGTCTAGAGCAGCACGCTGCCTCCCGTTCACTATTTAAAGTTACTGAGGACAAGATTGAGTCTGGTTGAGCCAGATTGACCACTAATTCGGCATAGCAACAGTGTAATACATGAACTCCAAATATACAGACATAAGTCTGACAAGTATAAACATTATACGCAATAATGCAGTGTAAGTGAATAGTAAATATAATGATAAATGAATGTAAACTTTAATAAAATTTATAAGACACGCAAACCTATGTTTCATTCCCCACCTTCAGATAAGAATTCCTTCGAGAACTGGCACCTTCTCCCGAGCAGAACCGCGTTACACCGCACAGAGAGTCTCGGAAAGGGAGTCTCAAAATAGAAGAAAAAAACTCAAAATGAGTGAGAGAGAGAAGAAAAATCACAAGGAGAAGTGATTTTGGTGTGTGAAATGGGGGGGTTCCTTAAATAGGAAAAAATGGTGCCTGAAGGTTCGGGCACCTTGCCCGAAGTTCTTTTTTCTTTTTTCTTTTTTCTTTTCTTTGTGCAAACCTAGGATATTACATAAATCCTAGAAGAATGAGTTGGAAATATTGGCACATTTATGTTTTAATTGAAATATGCATTATTGATTTAATTAAAATTCTTAGTGTTATAATTTGGTATGTTCTAATTGTTAATTTGAGTGTAACTTTAGTTTTGTTTTATTTAATTAGGATTATTATTAATTTTTTTGAAAGTTGATTTTTATATTTAGTGTCTCTTTTTTCATCTCTTATAATTTGAAACACCTATTATTTAAATTGTATGATAATGTAAACTAAAATGTTTGTTTTGTATTTTTTTAGCAAACAAAAAGTCAACACTCTATGATGTTTATTTTTTTGTTGGAGGTCGAGTTTATTTGGTCGGGCTTCTTGTTAAGAAAATGATTAATTTTAAAATTTAAACATGAAACTTTATTGATTTTATATGGGATGTCATCATACTTATTGAACATGATAGTAGCAGTTAATGTTATAATACTTATTAAACGTGATAGTTTATGATAGTAGTAGTTTAGATCATGATACTTGTTGAACATGATAGTAGTAGTTATTATTTGATATTTATTATCGAATATATAGTTAAATTTCCCAATCCAACTATTTGACCAACTTTATTATACTTTAAAATTATTTTTTTCTATTCTATTTTGTTATAGGATTTGTGATAGATGGTTTACAGGTTTTGATATTATATTATGATATATTGATATTTATATAGGTTGTGATAAAATAAAAAGAATGTAATGATTGTCAGAATAACATTTCGCAAAAAACATTTTCGTCACTAAAATAAGATTTACCAACGAATTATTTTGTCACAAAGACTATAAGAGTTTTTGGTGGTTGATTAAAAATGATGATGAATTTTTTGCCTTCAAATATTTACCGCAAGAAAACTTTTCGTTTTTGAATAACATTTGATTTGAAAATTTGTCAATAAATGTTATTAGTGACCATTTCTTATTAGAGTTATTAGTCTGCTTTTTGCTGGCCAAATGTTTATAATGATACAACTATTTGTCATTAACAATTTACAATTCCTAACGAATGTAATTTGTTACCAAATATATTTATAGATTAAATAACCATTCATCACAAATAGTAAACATCGACGAGCGACTAAAGTTGTTATATCAATTACCTCTAAGGCTAAATATTTTTATGATTACAAATCACATTCTACATTAATTCATCATTTGATGCGAGTTCTCAAGCTTAAATATAAAGGAGTTCAATCCAATCAAGTGGAGCCTAAGTCAAGGCAAGAAAGGAAAATCTTCAAAGCATTGATGATCAAGTTATCTATCTTTATGTATGCTTAGATTATTTTTAGGAATGTAGAATTCCACTTTGGGAATGTTCAGCAAGTTCTAATCTATTCCTAAATCATTCCAAAAATGATTCTTGAAAAGCTTATAAGTTTTACAAACTTCGAATTGTTTTGAAATGATCTTCAAAATGATTTTGATCGATCGAATTGATTACTATCAAATGATGTTCAAGTGTTATGAGTGTTTTTGAAATGTTTAATTTGATCAAAAATGATTTTAAGTTAAACTAATTTGACGGATCTTTCAAAAATCCAAGAACTTGAATTTTTCTCTGTTAACCAGGACGCTCACACCAATGTAGGAAGCTCAAGCAGTGGCCAAATAACTTATCCATCAAGCCAGTACTGCAGGACCTTGTCCATGAGCAGGTCACACATAATTGTCTGAATTTTCTGGTCATGCCCCGAGGGTGCTCATGGAGCATCAGGACGCTCACCAGTTTGTCTGAGATCAGATTGACTCTCGGGTTGACAAAACTGCAGGACGCTCAATCTATTGTAGAACGCTCATGTGCTAAATAAACCTCTAGGTTTTTATTGTAGTAGCGTCATCCTCGAGCTACAGGACGCTCACCCTATTGTGTCAAATGAATCAAACTTCTGAAGCATTCGGTGTCAGTTTTGATTCATTTTCTATTTTGGTGAAAATGTTTTTGACAAAAATCTTCAACGGACTTGTTCTTTCCATTTCCATAAAAGATTTTATCCGTTGAACTTTGAAATTCAAACAAAAGCTTAGGGTTTTTGGGATATTGAAATCCGAGTGCTCACATATAAGAAGAAATCTTTGGCGTTGTTCAAAAGACGAAACTTACACATACATACAGAGACAAAATTGAGATTTTTGGGTATTACACTCTTTGAAATTTAATCTTCTACTTTGAGTGAAAATCATTGTGAAAAGAGTTAGTTTTAGTCACTAGGATTTTTGAATTCTATCCTCGGATTTGAGAGCTTCAAATTCTGTCTTTTTGAGTCAAAATCTAAAAGAGGAGAAGAAGAGTAAACTTCACATTTTAAACTGAGCTTAACTATTCAATCATCTTGCCAAACATAACTTGTGTGGAGTTCATCTATACTCTGTAAGTATTTCTCTTGATTCATGGTAAAAAAATCAATTCACTGTATTGTATTTGACGAGGAGTCACTAAGTGGAGCTAGAGTTAGCTCAAAGTGTAATGGTTGTTCTCACACTCGCAAGTTGAGAAGTGTAACAGTTCTCTCACACCCATAATTTGAGAGAGTGCAACGGTTTAATCCTTACCCATGAAGAGGATTATCTAGTAGAGTTTGAAAATCCTAATCGAGGATATTAGGTCGTGGATGTAGGCAAGACTGAACCACTATAAATCTTTGCGTACTCTGTTTTTATTTCTGCTGTACTTAATATTTATTTTTGAGAAAGGATAACCTGCAACTTGTCCAATTCACCCTTCTCTTGGACACTTAACTGGGCCAACAAAAGTATCATCAACTCTTTGATGACAATTTGGATGTCATCGCAAAGATATATAACATTGGTGCAAAATTTTCTCGTTGGTGATGAGAAATTTTATCCTTCGTTGTTGAGAATTAATGACGGGTATATGACGATAGAATGAGGATGACATTTTTTGTCGTTGAATAATTATAACGACGAAGATTCTTTTCGTTGTAGTGATACTGTGAGTTTTATGTATGCATATGATAATATTCATGGTTGTGACTTACATGTATATCCCTAATAACTATTCCTTATTTCTATATGATATGTGCAAATTGTCTACACGAAAATGTATTTCGTAGGAATCATGAATATGAATAATGGGCCATGGTTGAGCTTTTCCTAGTTACCGGTATTTTACTCTCACACCAGTCCCTTTTACATTTGAAGCAAGTGGCGTTGAGAATGAGGTGTCTAACAGTATACACAACACTTTCAAAACATTGTCTTTGAAGAATGGATGTAGAGTTTTAAAAATTGATATGGTATATATTGCAATAGTTTTAAAATTAATGTGCTATTTTAAATTTTATCTCTTTTAACATTCCATTTTATTATTACGTTGTAAACTCGTAATAGATTTTTTTCTTTTTCTTTTTCTTTTTTTCCTTTTTTGCCATATGTAATGTAACGACCCTAGACTTTATCTTACGTATTGTCAATGTCATTACCCAACTCTATGTGGCCGTATACTAACGTATATGTATTTCTTCATTCTTTGGGTAAGTTCATGAAATTGTATGTATTTGCATGAAATTGTATATGATTGTGTGCATTATAAATTGCATATGGGTCTTATTAATATAAATGTGTGCATTATAAATTGTATATATAGGTCATGTTAAATGAAAATATAATGTATGTGCTATTATTTATGCATAGGCTCATTGGACCATAAATTAATATGAACTTGACTTGATTGAATAAAATTATATAAAAAAAATGTGGTTGTTAATGGATGATTGGGCATTAAGATACATGGGAGAATGAGATTGGCTAAGTGACACGTGGTTAACTAGTGGGCACTTAAGCATACACACATGGCATATTTTTTGCATGTGTGTGTAAGAGATGAATCTCTTGCTCTTGGGGACGTCGGGAAAGTGTAAGGTTGAGAAAAAAAACAAAAAGAGAAAGAAGAGAAAAGTAAAGGAGGAAGAGAAGAAGAAGAAGAGTGAGTTGAATCAAATTCTCACATTTAGTAAGTAAAAATGCAAACTCTTACCATAAACCTCTTCTTTATGGTATTTCAATGCTTTTAAATGCTATAATTTTTATGGTTGATGAAGTGGTGGATGTGGCCATGTATGGAAAATGATGTGCATGTTATTTATATAAGACCTAGTATAAATTAGAATCTATTAATGGTGAAATCCTCAATTTCTAACAAGAAATTGGCAGGGTTCCTTTGTAATTGACCAAATTCAATTCATAAAGTTAGGGTTCCCCAATTCATGTGCATATGAACTATGTTAATTTAGTTAATATAATTAAGTGACTCATGGTTTTAATTTAGGTAATTTCATGCCAAAAGTTCAATGTCTAGTGTAATTTGACTCAAGGCCTAATTGTAGAGATTTTTTCAATTTGGGGAAATGATGCAATTGACCTAGAAATGGCCAATTGAGATGAATTAAGCCTAATTGAACTTAAATTGAGCATGATTTAACCATGAGATGAATTTAGTTGGGCTGAATTATTGTTAATTGGACATAATTTATAACACTTGGTTATGTCATGGAATATGGCTATTTATGTATTGATGAAGCATAGTTAACATTATGCCATGAATATTAATAATTATTGTAATTTTGGATAAATTGGAGTCAATTAATGAGAATTGAATTAATTGACATGGTAATTGGCCTATATGTTGAGTCTAGGCCTAGATGATGAATGAGTATGCATAGATTTTTATATTGGCTTATGTTGGATTAGGCCTAAGTGTTGCCTGATTATATAATTTGATTAGCCATCAAATCATTTTAAGACATCATGATTTGATTAGCCAATTTGAGGGTATTTGGCTTGGTTAATTCACTTGTAGTTGGTTGTGAGTATTCCCCACTTTAATTCTCTATTGATGACATTATATTTATACGAAATGAAATTGTTGAATGATATGCATCCTCTTGTATGTGTGCATGATATTTATGATCATGACCATGAATTTTCATACATTACATTGTTTGGATATTTTGGGTTGAATATCATAGCGTTCGTGGTTTTTCTTGTTACTTATTCTTCGAGGAGGGAAACTTTCGTATACCGAAAAATGTAAGGGAAGAAGGATCGGGTTTGGGTGTTCAAGTCTAACTATCTTCTGTCGTCACAAGACAGGAGTGTGTAGACTGAATTATCCATTGGTGACCTCGATGGAGGCGTCTGCATAGCTTTTATTAAATGATGCACAAAATCTTTATGATTAGTTGAGAGCATGTACTATATGATTTTATTGATGCATTTGTCTTATAAATGTGATTTTAATGGCTTACATGTTTTATATAAATGTATATGTGGAGATTATTATAAGAGATATTCTTTGAGCTAGTTGAGCTTACCTCATTTTCTTATTTTCTCATATTCTGATCCGCAAGGGAAGGGCAAAGCTTGATTGTCTGCGAGGCCTTCTTGTCCTTCTTTTTGAATGTAGGTTTTGGATTTTGGAGACATGGGTATTGTTTTCGGTTATTTGATTATTTTGTTCTTTTAGAACTTGTATATAACTATTGCAAAATATACGTATATAACACATAGACTGTATATGTAGTGTACATGACTTCCTTGAGATGATAGGCTCTTGGTTGTGTTTCATATGGATATATTTGTAGATATTAAACCATGTATATAGGATGGACTTGATCTTGTTAGATTTTGGATGATAAAATTTAAATTTTGGTTCAATTATATTTATCATATATAGGTTATGTATTGTATTTAATTGGTATTTTTTGCGTAGAGGTTGATCAATGCCTCAGATTTTGTCATATAGTGGCATTATCTGAGATATTGTGTCAGTCGGGGTCCCGACATGTAATGAATGATTGGTGAATATTTAGTAATGAATGAACTCTACAAAATTAGAAGAATGGGTTGATTTTTTTGCTTTGGTTACCTGTAATGAATGAACAAAGGGTATTTTGTTAACTTTTTGCTTAACGGTTTCATACTTATTTTTCATTTTTTCACTTATTTTGGGTAATGAAAGTGCTGTTAAGATTTATTTTATTTTATTTTATTTTATTTTTTTGTTAATACGATGAATAACCAATTATTTTGTTGAATGGGTAGCAAAATTTCATTTTTGCACTTTTATATAAATGTTATTAATTTGTAATTTTATTTTTTTGGTCCTAATTACTAATTTTGTTTGATGACATAATAATAAAAATCTTAGGGATACTATCTATTTTCATTTTAATAAGATTTCATTTTGGAACTTTTTCTCAAGACAAGGAAGCCAAATCCCAACTTATTATTACTTCTTTATTTTACTTTATTTCCATATAAACTATGCTTCTTCTTCCTTCAAAAATAAATAAATAAATAAATAATGTAAATTCTTTTTAACTTTTGTTGCCATCTCAAAGAAATTTGCAAAATTTGTTTTTATTTTTTATTTTTTGCAGCTGCTTAGTCAATTTAGTATTTCAATTAGTGTTTCTTGTTATTAATTTGCTTTTATTAAAAAAAATTGATTTCTAAGCAATTTTTTAACACTTTTAAGAATTTTATTTAAATCTTTTTAAATAAAAATTGTTATTTTAATTTCATTATAATGTTTTTTTAATAATTTAAAATTAAATGAATACAGAAATTAACTCCAACAAGCTTTATTAGGTTTGGACGCTTAATGGGCAAGGGGTAGGAGTTGAAGCTAGAGATTTAATAAAAGGGGTCAGTCCAACCCAACCTGACTTGTTAGTCAAATCAGCCCAAGCCTATCTATGGAAGGGCTAATTGGGCAAGGGCTGTCAATTAGTTGAGTTAACCAGATCCTATCTAGTGAAAGGTTTGCCAGGCAAGGACTAGGTTGAGCCCAGTGGCTCAAATTGTCGCGCTTCCACCAAGGTTGTAACAAATTAGGTTGAAATTTAAATTCTAACCCAGCCTAAATTAATTTCAGATTGAAATTTTTTAACCTAATCTAATCTAAAATAATTTTTAAATTCAACTTAATCCAATTCCTCTCAAACTAGTTTGGGTTGGTCAATAGGGTTTGCTTTAGATTTTATGATAATTTTAGTACAAATTAACTCAAACAATAAAAGAGTTATAAAGTAATTGAAAACGCTTCATTAAAATATATTTGATCATGTAGGTTATGATCAAATTTTTTAATTTAGTTTTAAGAGATAAAAACATCAATACAAAATAATGATTGATATTAAAAAAAATAATTTAAGAGCTTTATTTTAATTATTTTAATTATAACGCAAAAGTATTTATACTATCTTATAAAAAAAATTATTAAAGTTCATAAATATCATGAGGTGTATTCGGGTCAAATTCCAACCTAACTCAAACCAAGTCGGGTTGAAAATTTGTCAACCCAACCTAACCTAAATATTACACCAACTCAACCTAATTCGTAGATTTTAGTTCAGTTTAGTCGGGTTGACTTACACCCCTACTTACTCATTTCTATCTCAGCATATCAAAGTTATGTTCCAAATGTGTAACTTGCTTGTGGGGTGTTCAATACGTTGATTAACTTGGAAAACTCATACTATATGGGTTGAGTTGGGTTAGGTTTTTTCAAATTAATTTGAATTAAGATAAAAAAAATTTAATAAAATTGATAGAACTAAATCAATCTTAAATATTTAAATATGTTAATTATTGTTCTATTAAATACTTTCACTATAATAGCAAACATTTATAATTAACAAAGAAGTAATTTTATAAGATGATTCCTAGAATCTAGATTGAGTAGAACATGTGATTTTGAAATCAATATATTAAGTTAACGTACCAATCTAAAGTCACTGGGTTAAAATTAACCCAGCTTGATTGAGTTGAGTAAGAATTTTAACTAAAACCCCAACCAATCGACCTACAAACACTCAATTATAACTACTAACCATTTCATACAGGGTTTGAGCTTTTATCATATACAGAGGATGGAGTATCAAATCTTTTCTATTTTTCCAGGTGCCCTTGGTTTATGATTGGATCAGGTTACGGAGTTTATTGAGTCGGATTGAATTAAATTAAATAGTATTGGGACAAAATTGAAACCAACCTAACCTGTGATTGTGAAAGCTCCTTAATTTTCATTTTGGCTGGTTTGAGTCTTGTTATAATGTAGAGGATGGAGTAATAATCAAAAGTTTTACTCAACTTTTAACACCTCTTTTAGTTTATCATATTTTTTGGGAGAATGTGAAGGTCCAAGGACACGTTGAGCGGCCTTAAAAGACTTACTCTACCCCTTTTTTTCATTTTTCATTTTTTGTTCTTTAATTATTATTGTTTTATTTTAATTTTATATTATTTTAATTTTTATTTGTTCAGTGATAGTCATCTAATATATGGTTGGGTTTAGTTTTAAAATCATATTACACTATATTTATTCAACTTGATCTTATTTATTTGATATAATATTGTTTACGAATAAATTAATATAAAATATTTTTAAAAATTCATTAATGAGAATATTGTACTTTAAATATATATATATAAAACTGAAATTAAACTATCATACTTAAAGAGTAAAAAAAAAAAAAAAATAAAAATAAAAATAAAAGAAAGTTGAGTAAATAAAAGGATCTTGTACTTGGACTTACAGTCCCCAAAAAAAATTAATATAGTGAGAGAGGTTAAAAGTTTTTTTTTTTTTTTTTTTTCTGAGCTAAAGAGGTTAAAAGTTGAGAAACAGGTTGAGTTGGTTTTAATATTCCCCTAATGAAAAATCTTTTCTTTTCACATTCCTATTTCCTACATTTTTCCCGGATGATACGTCTGAGACGCGTGGCGTGTCCTTATTAATTGCGTGATCCGAAGGGAGAAGAGAAGAGAAGAGAAGAGGCTTCGAAGAAGAAAAACAAGAGGCTTCGAAGAAAAAAAACACAGAAGGAATGGCCGGGGATAGTTGTGGAGATGTGTACGCCTTGGATTTTGATGGAGTTTTATGTGATAGTTGTGGAGAGAGCTCTCTTTCTGCTCTTAAGGTCACATTCTCTCTCTCTTCTTCATTATGAAATATTATTGGCATAAATTTGATTTGATTGTATATAGGCTGCTAAAATAAGATGGCCAACTCTCTTCAACGACGTCGATTCAGCCACCGAAGATTGGATCGTTGATCAAATGCACGTCGTAAGCTCTTCTTCTATAACAATTCCCCTTCTGCTTGTTTTTTTTTTTTAATAGTTATTTTAATTGATTTTAATGAAAAAACCCATAGAGCTCAGAATAGAAAACAGACAGTGTTAGAACAACTTCTGTTGAGGATTGTTATTATTCATTTCATTCATTGAAGCTCTTGTTTGTCTTGTTAGCATCTTTGCCTGAATAAATTCCATGTCTTTGTTTTTTTTTTTTTTTCTTATAACCGTGGTATCCAATATTCCTACTAATCCAAGTGGTCGCCACCCATCCACAATGCCACGAGCCGGGAGACCCAAGGCAAGAGGACCCACCACGCCATCTGAGAATAAATTTCAGAATGGATGCGCCAGGAGATTCGAAGTTGCAACCATCCCGAAAGAACTTTGCTTCCCCTCCTCCCCCTACCACCGAGCCATTACCCTGATGGGTAATTCTATGTCTTTGTTTAATCCTTTTTGAATTTTCATGGCTTACCCTTATAGATTATTTGCTTTCTTCCACCACCCCTTAAGCAGCAGTTCAAGACAAATTATTTCATTTTTTATTTCTATTTTTTTTCCTCCTACCCTCTACTTTTTTCTTTTTTTCTTTTTTGATAATATACTTTAAAATATTGTTAGTTACTGCCTTGAGCCACCATATTCATAATTTGTAATGAGTTATGAGTTATTTAATAGTGTAGTGGAGAATATAAATTTTACAAGGTGAGAAGTGGGGATGGGCTTTTAGGATTTTTGAAGACAATGAGAAATCAGAAGAAAACTCATTATCACCCCTGCCCCATATTATACAATGGGAAATGCTTTCATATTTCACTTGTTAAATTCATATTTGTTTTAGTCTTCCTTTCATTGTTTTTTTTGGCATGTTTCTTCTAATTTGGTCTGTTGCTGATGTATGTCGTACATGCCCGAACAATCTTAATAAACTTTCTGTTATTATATTTTTTGCCCATATATTGGTGATATTCCTACTCTGTATAATTTTCTTTTTTTAAAATATGTATCCTAGCATTTTCTCATCTCAACTCTGTTTTCACAACTTTGAATCTATGTGCTTGCATGTTTGGCATGCATTTAACTCCTTTAAGCAGAGCTGCTCATACTGGTTTCTTATAAATTGTTAATTTAAAACTTGATTATGTTGCTCTTTGGAAGTGCGAATGCGCTTTAGCTGCTCAACTTATATTCTAAAGGTTTCACTCCTTGATCTCTCGGTTCTTATTGATTGTAGACACAATAAGATACTTAAAATATTTCAGAATTAATCACCTTGATTTGTATGGCCTACAATCTTTGTGTTTTATTGAAAACTTGCGCTATACATTATTGAATTTTGGATTAAATTCCTTCTCAATCATAACATAGATTTCTTAAGTTATTTCTGTATTTTTAGTATTGTTAACTATGAACTTGTCATCTATTTCTAATTTTTCCATGGTCTATTCCTTGATTGTGCATAATTATTCAATTTGTGGATGAAGCAGACGGAAAACTGCTCACACTTTTCACCATTTTTATTAAACAATTCTGATTGAAAACACAGACGTGTCCTCACCGTTTTCTTCTTTTCTTTCCTGATTTTAACTATAACTAAGGTCCTCGAGACTTAATTATTTTTTATTTATTCCTTGGCAACTCCTTTTTGCCAGTAATCTAAGTGCTTGTCATATTTCTTATTTCTCGATTAATAATCAATGAAAAATTTTCTTCTTTAATTCAAGTTTGTCTCAAAATGAAGATTAACTAGATAGTTGATATTGATAGCATAAAACCAAATTGATTTAATGATATACTTCTTTTCTTTTTTCTTTTTCCTTTTTTTTTTCCTTTTTTTTGTACTTTTTTAATTTTTTCTCTGTCTCTTTCCCATTGTTTCATTATATAATTCAGCTGCATTTGCATGCATTGCTTGTCGCCTTCTTGGCTTTTGTCTTCCATAATATTACGTTTTGATCATGTGAATTCATTCATGAAAGCAAGAACAAAAATGATCAAAATAAGTGAAAAGTTAACTTTCTTAAGAAAGAATTCTCCAAATCAATTAAATCTACATTCCTAGTGGACCATGACCTTATTTTATGCTAAAATAAGAATACTAAACTGACAAGGAAACTAACTACATTAATAAAAAATGCATTAGTGGGCTAGAAATTTCTAAAACATGGGCAGGGAAATATTGAGCACATTCAATGCATGTGACCCATCATGCGTCCTAGGCCTCCCGCCATTGCATTTACAGATTTACTTTAATCCCTCATGCTAAGCCTTAAACTAGGCTGTAAATTTTGCCTAGTAAATCATTCTTAAGCCTCAAAAGCCTGATAACATGGTTTTGATGACATGGCTCCGTTTTAGACAATGTCCCAACTTGACCACAAAATTCATTATTTCTTTTAAATATGTCAAATACTCTTACTAGATTCTAAAGTCAACATAGTGATTTATGTTATAATCTGATGTCTCATGAAATTCATTACTTTAGAGGTTTTTTACTTGCAAGCTCTTATATTTCAATTCCTCCTTTAAATGGTTCCTTGGTATTGTTTGATCTATGATTCAGTGTTTATAACATTAGCACAACTCTAATGGTACAAATCTTAAGAGGTTAATTTGTTTCTATTTTCTTTTTTGTTTAAAGTTGATTTCTGCGTATCTAAAAGCAATAGACAAGTGATATAAGCATCCAAGTTGGTAGCCAATGTCATTGTGTAGAGAAGTAAGGTAGTTTTAATCACTTGCAAATTAAAAGCTTTTGCTGCATCCGCATACAAAGATACAATTTGGCTTAAAAATAAAGTTGAGACTTGAGACTATTCCTTTTAAGATAGATGATAGAATTACATTTGTTAACCACAAACATAGTGGTTGTACGATACTTCTCCATGTTCAACGTCTCTCCAAGATGTGGCTACCTAGCATGTCAAGGACCTTCTATGGTGGGTTGCTCTTGTACAATGTAATTTAAGGAACAACTAAATGTTTATTCAAATGATCAATGAAAATTCTAGAGGTTTTGATTAAATCCCATGGTACTTTTTATTTAGATTTTTAAACTTTCATTGTTTCAGTTGACATTCAAAATTTCTTGACTATTTCTTGACCAAAATTTCCACCAACATGTTGACTTTTAAGAATTCAAGTGAGTTTGACATTGATTAGTATATTTTAGGAGGATCTTGACGAGGATTAAAATTCTAATTATTTAAATTTTTAGAAGGGCTCAAATTGTTTTATTTTAGAGCCAAGGTTGTCGTTATGAAAAAGGTGATAACTGTGCAGCTATTGAGCTTTGTCGGGAAGTGTTACCCAACTAGTAAAAGTGATAGTTGAACTTGCTTATGGAAGCTCTCATGGAAGCAAGATTGTTGGTAAGAGTTGGAGAAAGAACTGAGGTGTCATAATAGATGGTTGTTGAGCTGGTACAAATGTTGATAATCGATGAAAAGGGTGCTGATGTGTTAGCGCCTTATGCAGGAACACAACCCATTCCATTGCTACTAAAATTGGAGTTCTTATGAAGGTCATGAGTCTTGCTTCTCATTCAAGGGATATGCCAAAAGCGAAGGTTCTAGGAATGTTAGGAATGCTAAAGAGCTAGAGAACTTCCTGTGGAACATGGATTAGTACTTTGCTATTATCCATACCCCAAATGACCAAAAAGTAACTGTAACCACTATGTATTTTTCAGTTGATGCTAAGCTATGGTTGAATTGCAGTGAATCACCCAAAGACATCAATGTGAGAGGTCCTCAAATAGAAGCTAAAGTATTAGTGCCTCCCCACCAATGTTACTTGGCAAGCTTGCAAAGCACTTCAAAAACTAAAGCAAGCAAACATTGTTTGAGAATATGTTATGGAATTCTCGTCTCTATTGTTGGAAATTAAGAATGTGTTCGAGGAGGTTCTTGAACTTTACAATCGGTCTACAAACATAAACTCAGGTAGAAATTCAAAAGCAAGGAGATAAAGGCCTCCCCTCTACTATTGTTGTTGCTATTAGTCTTGTTGATTTCAAGGCTAAACTCTCCACTTCTATTAGCAACAAAGGGAAAAGGAAGGATGAGAAGCATTCTAAGGAGAGTCCAAAAAGGGCGGCCCCATAAGAGTCAGCATGAGAAAGATGATAAGGCCTCATCTAAAGCAGATTCTCAACCCTTGAGAAATTTATCGAATAAGGATTGCTTATTTGTATTGAGCCTTATCGAGCAACAAATTTTCCTAAGAAGGAAAAGCTATCTAACCTAAATGTTGGTGGAGAGGAAGAGACCTAGATAAATTTATTATAGTTGTTTAATGTGATTCAACAAGTGAAGCAAACTACATCAAGCGGATTGATGTATGTAGAGACCAAGATCAATTTACACCATGTGTTGGCAATGGTTAGGGGTGTTCATCCTACCGATCAACCTGATTAACCCGTCGAACTCGAACCTTAGGGGTTGGGTTGGGTTTACATATCAAATTGGGTTGGGTTGGGTTGGGTTCTAAAATTTGTAACTCAATAGGTTTGGGTTGGGTCAAGTTTTTATAAAACATAACTAATCAAACTCAACCCAACCCAAACTAATTAAAAATAATAGTATGAAGCCTCTTCATCATTTTCCCTATAGTTACTTATCCTAATCAAATTGCTTAAAATATTAAAATAAAAATAATTATGAAAGAAATCATCTTATTAACTATTATAATATTCATATTTGACTTAGAATTCATTTTACAAAATGATATTTAAAATTCATAAATTGAATAAATCGTGCAATTCAATAATCAATATGTTAAGTAGACTAACCTGATCAGCCCAACCCAAACCAACCTGAAGTCATTGGGTTGGATTGGGTTTGGTTGGATTAATTTTTTTCCAACTCAACTTAGTTGGGTTAGGTTGTTATTTGGCCATAAACCGAACCAATCAAACCCATGAATCCCCCCATGGTGGACTTTTATGTGACTCACTTTTTTGTTGTCAATGATAAAATAGAGAGAATTGAATTATCTCTTGCTGAGAACACAAGCCAGAAGAAGGTTGTTGAATTCGGAAGCCAAGATAATCGAAGGTATGGCTTCTGATGTTGGTATTCAAGTAGGATCTTGGAGGGGTAAGATCATAATGTAGTCGAAGCATGTATAAATCAACGAATTCAAAGAAACTTGAAAAAAACAAAAAAATTGAAGAACTAAGAAGCTAAGTTTTCCTTTCAAAGAAGATGATAATTGATGCATGAATATTGATTCTCTTAATTGGAGCTCTTTATATGGATAAGTCCACGAAAACAACTTAGAAACTTACTAAAACACTCCAAGTAAGTTTCCTAAGCCAGCTATAACACTATAACAATTTTTTAGTGCTATTAGAACTCTATTTAGACACTTCTAAACACTTTTTTAATATACCTTAAGTAACAAAAACGAATTTTAGAAACCATCTAGAACTATGAGTAAAATAGAATTCTACCAAAATTGAAACTTTTTTTATGAGGAAATTTGACTAGAAAATAGAAAGAAACTCATCTCAACTCAACTCAACCAAGCCTTTTCCCAACTACATGGGGTCGGCTACATGAACCAACTTCCTCTTGGCTTTCTCAAGGGCTAAGTCAACATTCAAATTATAAGAAGTTAAATCTTCTTAATTATCTTTGTCCATGTTATTTTAGGTCTTCTTCTGCCTCTTTTGTTTTAATGTTATCATGAAGTGTTAAGAGGTCACTCTTCCTATCTGGTGTATATAAATGCCTATGTTTAACCTTCCTAGACATTATTTTGTGACCTATTGCCTATGTTAGATCAACTTGATCATTGTCCCATTAGATGATTTTCTTATCATTCTATGATATGATTTCCTAAGTTCAAAAAGTGTTCCATTGATACCATTCTTGAGGGTTGGTTCATCATGAACAAATCCCAATCTTGGTTTGTTCCAACTGTTAGAGAGAACAAAAGCAAGGAAGTTGCTAGTATGCAACCTATGTTATCAACTTTGTAGGTTAAGGATGGCTTAAATAAGGGACAAACAAACTACTTGACGACATAGGTAGAAATGAAACCAGAAGTAGAGGTGGAAGTGGTGGAACCCATAGCCTGAGTACTGGAGAATTCGAGGATGTCGTGCCTCTAGAGCTACCAAAGCAATTGCGATATCGTAGGAAGATTGATTATGTCATTGAAATGGTGCTTGGTTTGAGACCCCCTGCACATGCCCTATATCATAGGGCCCTTAGGGAGCTTGAGTCGCTCCTAAAAGCAGCTTATAGAGTTGTTGGGTGTTGGCTATATTCAACCCTCAAAGGCCCCTTTTGGAGCACTAGTGCTATTGTAGAAGAAGCAAGATGGTTCACTTCGAATGTGTGGCATTGACTATCAAGCATTGAATAAGCTCATAGTAAAGAACAAGTATCCTATCTCATTGGTGGTTGACTTGTTTAATTAGCTATCCTAAGCCACTTACTTCACCAAGTCAAACTTGTGGTCAAGCTATTACAAAGTGAGAATAGCACTAGGATACGGACCAAAGACGACGATGGTAACAAGCTAAGGCTCATTTGAGTATCTAATAATGCCTTTAAGTTTAAGAATGCTCTTACTACATTTTGTAATTTGACAATGTGCTTTATGAGTTCATAGATAGACTTGTTATTGTTTATTTCGATGATAGTATAATCTATAGTGAGACCCTTGATGATCATATGGATCACCTTATAAGGGTTATGACCACTTTGAGGGCTAATAAGTTGTATGTAAAGAAGGAAAAAGTGTGATTTTGTTAGGCAAACAATCACTTTCCTTGGCTATGTTAGTTCTTTATCTTCTTTTTTTTTTTTTTTTTTTTGAGGTCGAGGGGTATCAAGATTTCGATCCTACTAATCCCTCCGGGGCACGGCCACAAATGCCCTTGGACACCGTTGGCCAACATATTGGGGGGCTTGTCTCTTGAGTTCGGTTTCGAACTCGCAACCTTAGGGTTAGGGGCACTTGCCCCCAACCACTGGAGCCAACCCCTATCATTATTCTGCATCAGTACAAACAGGCGAATTCATTAGCTTGAATCATTACATATCAATACAATATCAAGATTTGGTTGATCAAAGTTCATGCAATTCATTCAAATTTTAACCAAGTCAATCGTTAAATTGAATGAACTCAAATAAAATGTAAATAGAGAATATCATTCCTTGGCCATGTTATTAGTTGCGGCATGTTGTGCATGGACTAGAAGAAGATGCAAGGCATTTTGGAGTGACCTACATCAACGAAAGTGACAATCTCGTTGTTTCTTAGGCCGGTCAACTATCATTGTAGGTTCATAATTGGCTACTCAAACAAGTTTACAGCCCTGACATTGCTCTTGAAGAGGGACCGAACTTGGCATGGGATGCTAAGTGTGAGCATGCCCTAGAAGAATTCAAGCGAGCCCTTGCTTCAATGAATTGTGGCTACCTAACTTTAAACTTCCCTTTGAAATTCACATCGATGCGTCAAATCAAGCCACTAGAGGAATGCTCATACAAGAGGGACAACCAATTTCTTTTTAAAGTAGGAAGTTGAATAAAGAAAAAACAGTGATACCTTGCTCATGAGAAGGAGAAGTTTGTGGTAGTGCATGCATAGGGAACTTGGAGGAATTACTTGTTGGGGACTAGTTTTGTGGCATGCACAGATTGGGCAATCATTACCTATTTTTCATGAGTCAAAAGAAGCTATCTCCAAAGCATTCTCGTTGGCTAGAATTTTAAGTGAAGTTTGACGTGAACTTGGAGTACAGTAGAAGACTAACTCCTATATTGGATGCCTTGAGTAGAAATTATGGTTTTTGCTGTAACAACCGTGAAATCAAATTTCTTGGCATCGATTAAGGAGGAATTGAGCTAGGATCAGTCTTGTGCAAGACTAATGCAGTGGGTTGTTGATGGTTCTACCCGACAACTTTGGATGTATGATGAGATATTGTATGCCAAGGGTACATGTTTGTGAGAACTATTTAAAGAGACTCATGATAAGCTTTGGGTGGGTCAATAGGAGTGGAGTGCACTCTTGCATTGTTATCAAGGTCAAACTACTGGCATAATATCGAAGATAAGGCTGAACTTTATGTCAAAATTTACCTTGTGTTCCAAGTTCCAACGAGATAAGATGAATTGGATGCGAGATGACATTGAATTTTATGTCAAAACTTGCAAGAGAATGTCTTATTGGAGGATTCTTTGAGGCATTATGTGACTGCTAGCCAAACAAATTGGGTAGGGTTTTAGTGTCGTCAAAGCCCCACATAGGTGGGAGCTTCGTGCACCGGGCTTCCCTTTGTTTTTATTTGACATCTTTATTGTGGAAATGTACTTATAATTATATAGACAAGGTTTGTAGGCGTAAATCTAGTTTTATTTTCTTAGCTAACCATAAATAAATATTATTTGCAATTCTTAGGCTTGCACTACCTCACCTAGGTGGGTCCAATTGCCTAGGCATTGCCTTGGCACATTGGAAACATTGGTAGTGTTGTTAAATACAACCTAATTCTGCTACAACTTGTACAAGAGTTCCTCAATTGAAATGTGTCCATTTGAGATAGCACCAATATCCGACGATCCCTCTTGTTATGTTGGTCCAGAAGGTAAGTTTTGACATAATGTTCAATGAAACATTCCCTCGTGGGCTAGCAGTATAACCTTGACAACAATGCAAGTGGGCACTCTACTCTTGGATGAGTCACCCAAAGAGAATCATGAATCTCCATCATTAGTTCTCGATGTAGATTGCCTATACTTAGTAGATATAAATGTCTACCCCTGGCATAAAGTACCTCATCCTCTACACAAACTACTGCGTGGAACCATAAACAACCTACTGCATCAGTCTGGCATAAGACTAATCCTTGCTTAATTCTTCCTTGATTCACGCAAATAAATCTAATTTTATGGTTGTGATAGCAACATTTATTTTCGCAACTACCTTTCTGCTTAGGGCATTTGGTGCATAATTTAACCTTTCCAAGCTTATAGCACAACTTTATGTCAAACTCAACCAGAAATTCTAGTCAATGAGCTTGCTTTTGAGATATCTTCTTTTGAGTCATATAGCAGGTAACGGTCGCAACAGTTTTTAAATCAGGTATGATTTTCAACTTGAATCATACAATTCAAGTTGAGTCCTAACTCCTACCTATTTTGATTGAATTTTGCGAATAAATCACAAAATTTGAAACATCGTAACATTCTTGGTTGAATTGTAAGATTTATTAAAAAGCTTATTTAACTCGATCAATAACAAATTTTTGAAAATTTTTCTTATCAACTTTGAACTTCTTCATAACCCTATGGAACAAAGTGGAGTTTTGTAATAGTTTAGGTTTGTCTTCGTTGCTCATACCTAAGTCTAAGAGAAAGGCTTTGGTCCCTACTTCTTCTCACTTTAATAGCTAACTTAATTTTTAATCAAAACAAAATCAATGTTGCATAGTTTTTCATTAAATAAAAGCTTCTAAGTGGTTAGTAGCTTCTACCCTTACTATGGGACGAATTTGAGCTTTTTAAAAGTCTAGGTTTGTCTTTGATGCATATAACTAAGCCTAAGAGGAAGGCTTTGATCCTTACTTCTTCTCAATTTATTAATTAACTTATTTTTTCATATAAACATAATTTTTTCATTAGATAAAAGCTTCTAAGTGCTTAGTAGTTTCCACCCTTACTTTGTTTCTTTTTGTTATAAGGTTTTTTTCTTTTTTTTGTTAGTTTGACTGTGTAATTTGATGTTTTGGGCGGTTTTTTCACATTAAATTTGTGTTTGAGCCATGAGAGTCAATAGAAGGTAAACAAAACTTGGGAGCATGGCTTTATAATGCACCCAGATAATAAGTTGAGTCATGGTTCTTAAATCGAAATCGAATTGTAAAATTGTTGAGGGTGGGATTAGATTTAAATCCTAAATGTCAGCCTGTCTATGGCATCCGATTTGTATAGTTAATTTGTAGTTTTTAAAAATGTGCGTGATATGATATCTACAATTAGTTTTCATGATTTGAAAACAACAAAAACTTGTTTGGTTAAGTTCATTCTAAAAATAAGGGATCATAAGATACATGCGTGGTTAGATTTTCTTAAATAATTTTATATCGAAGTAGAATTATTTCAAATATATTTTTTTAAAATAAACTAAACTAGGTTATTTAAAATTTTTGAAATAATTATTTATAATATAAAACAAATTAATTTCTTTTATTATTTTTATTTCTATCATTTTTTCTTTCCCCTCTCAACATGTCTGCCTCTGTTACATTGTTTTCATCACATTGTCCTTTCTTGAAAAAAAGTGCCTTTAAAACCTACCCCTTCGTCCTCTCTTCCCCTTTCTCTTCTCTTTTTCTTTCTTTCTCTTCTTTGTGCTCCCTCTAAAAGCAGCAGCAGTAGCTGAGGGCAACTACAACACCTTCATCCATTCTTCATCTTTGTTTTCTCTCTTTGCCCCTCTCATCGCCTTTGTTTAGGGTCTCCCCTTCAGTGGCAACAACAGTAACAAAGCTGTAGCATCACAAGTCCCTCATTTCCTCTCTTTTGTTTCTATTTTAGGTAGTAACAGCGGCAATGCACCCATTGCCCTTTCCTTTGCTTGATTTTCTCAGAAGTCAGAACACATGTAGATTCTGTCAGTTTTGACTTCTCAAAAATGAAAGAAAAAGTCAACTGACTTTTTTACGTTCTCTAATATGGGTCATTTTCTAGATTTAAACTTAAAAACAGTTTTTAAATCTCACTAGACCAAACACTTTTTTTTTAATCCTCTTTTCTGTTTGGTTTGTTTTTAAATTCATAAAACTAAATTTAAATTTGATGCAAAATGCAGCCCAAGATTTTTTTTTTCAATTTTCAATTTTTTTTTTTTTTTTTTTTTTTGTAAATTACAACTACTTGAAGTTATTCACTTATTTGGTTGATATCAAGCTCAAAAGTCTTTTTATTTTTTTGCAATGAACTTTTAAGAATGAACAAACATCATATGGCTCATTGATGTAAATCTGCTAATCTTAACATCATTGCATATCTTTGCCAATTGGAAGACAATAGCTACAGTGCTACAGCTGTACTTTTCATAGCCGCCTCTGCTTCTTGTAGATAATTCTTAAATGGCATGAAGAAAGTCATACAACGTGGACTTGATAATCACACGTATAGTTCAATTAGTTGAAATTTTGTACCACAACTGTGAGTTGCTTGGTAGATTCTTTTTTTTTTTTTTTGAAGCAGAAACAATAGATATACTATAGTAATTTGGTGATGTGACAGTTAACAAATTGAGGGCAAGCACCAGAGGTACTTAGCACTACCAGTCAATCACATATTAAATAACATGATAATAAACCCCTCCCTGTCCTGGTTCCAACATGGGGACAATGAATATAAGACCTATCCCACCCCAGAGCAGCGAAACTATACAATTAATTTCAATATCAATGGCCCTGAAACATACAATTTCTCCAGCTTAAGAACCAATCTGAAAGTGAAAAGGCATTAGCCCATGAAGGCTTGGTAGGTTCCACCTTAACTGTACTAAGAAAATCTCAATAGAGCTAAACTGATCCTCTCCTTTATCAATGATCATGAAGCTTTGGAGTAGTTGTTAGCTTTCTGTCTACCTCTGATTCTGAGATAAAATATTGATATCCCATCATGCTTTCACAGGGAAATAAGGCCAACGGTTGATTTCATTAGCAGAATGGATTTTATATTAGACTAATCTAGAAAAAGGTTCTCAAATTTGGTACGCAACATAATTATGTAACCATGGCATTGAAATTAACTAAGTATCAATTGTTCAATTTGACTTCCATTTCTTTGGTCGCATTTCTGCTCTAAATACTTTCTCATATGATTTCTCTTTCATGCTCTAGGAGATTTTGATCGTAAAGGATAACGTAGATTATAGTAGATTTGCTTTCATTTCATATTAAATCTTTTCAAAAATGATTTTTTTCCTTTGATGTTGAATCTACCATCATATGCTTGAAGCGTAAGGGAATTGAAGAATAGGTTGTATTTTCGTCTGTTTCATTGACCATCATATAATATGAACTTGAAATGGTGCAATGACTTTTTAATCTACCAAAGGTTATGATGGAGCTCATAGTTATGTTACATTATGGTAGGTTCGACCTGTTGTGGAGACTGGATATGAAAATCTATTACTTGTGAGGTTGCTCTTGGAGACTCAGAAGCCATCCATTCAGAAGTCTTCGGTGGGCATATACACCTTTGTTGATGTGGAATTCCTAATATCTTATTACTATTCCTTTGCTTGTTGATAAATCAATGTTTTATTATTCATATTTCTATATATTTTGATGCTAAAATTTTGTTTATCTATAACTTTCTCCTTGATAAGAGAACCATTAAGATTTGACTATAGCTATGATAATGATTTTTTTGTTGCGCACTTTGTTATATGATCATATCTTATGAGCAAAGTTTTATGTGCAAGGTTGCAGCTGGACTCACCACTGAAAGAATATTGGAGAACTGGCCAATACTGAAATCTGTCATAATGAAGGAGTGGGATGAGGAGAGGAACGCTTTAATAGAGCTTTTTGGAAAGGTTAGGGATGATTGGATAGAGAAGGATTTGTCAGGTTGGATTGGTGCTAATAGGTAATATATATTATTGGTAAACTTGCGCAACTAGAAATATAAAATGAATAACTAGATATGCCAAATTGTGCATGACATTTTTGGACATCCGTAAAAGGCAAACATAAGTGGAGCTTAGTGAATATTCTTTTGTCCGTAAAAATTATACAGTTTCCTTAAACAAAAATTCTGTGTCTCAAATTGGAGATTCTTGATTAGCTCTGAAGTTTAAGTGACTGAAATTTAGGATAAAGTCAATTTTCCTTTATTCCATTCAATCATTATTTTCATTGATTGTGGTGAATCTAAGAAATATTATGAAGGCATTAGAGATTATGTCTTCTTGTTCTATTAATTATAAGCTTTTCATACTATATTGGTTTTAGTTTGCAAAAAGAAGTCATTGGTCTTAATTTGACATTGGGCAATTTCAAGCTATATTACCCAGCATTAGAGATTATGTCTTCTTGTTCTATTAATTATAAACTTTTCATACTATATTGGTTTTAGTTTGCAAAAAGAAGTCATTGGTCTTAATTTGACATTGGGCAATTTCAAGCTATATTACCCAGCGTTAGAGATTATGTCTTCTTGTTCTATTAATTATAAACTTTTCATACTATATACCCAGACTCTTTACTTTAGCCCAACGTACTTGGTCTGACACTTCATGATGCGACATAGGTGTGAAATATGTGTCCGACACTTTAGATTTTAGAATATTACTATGTAGATTCTCCAATGGAAAGAAGAGAAAGCATGGAAGAAGATAATAACTAATGGGTGAAATTCACTTAAGTGAGAGAAGAAAACGGACAATATATGACGAAAAAAAGAAAAAAAAGGAAAGAACAACATATAAGATAGTTGAGTCCCTGTATCCCAGAATTTGAAAATGAACAAGTCGGACCTCTAGATATGTATCCATATCCGACACCCATACCCGAGTCGAGGTAACATAGATTTCAAGTATATCTAAATTTTTCATATTTTATCTGGGAATGCTTTCCTTTTCCAATGACATATCTTGATTTGCAGTGATGTAACATTGTAAATGACAAGATAACTGCATAGATGTAATAATAAAAAAAAAGCGTGTTTGATAAATAAGCTTCACAAATTACAGAAAGAAATCTTACGTCTTTAATGTTATTGATAGTCACCCTTACACGGACAAAATATATGCTGCTTTATGGATATAACAGATTAATGAAACTATATGAGTATATGGTGTTAGCATATGCTAGGTTTGACAATTGGTATTTAATCAGGAAAGTCGCCTTCTGTGCAGATTTTATCCAGGTGTCCCGGAAACTCTGAGATTCTCAAGCTCAAGGGTGTATATTGTTACTACAAAACAGGTGCATCTTTTGTACTCTTTTTATTGATTTATTCTTGTCACAGTTCAGCACAACAGACTTTTGACTAGTACTTTAGCTTTACTAACTCTCACGAATTTGACAACTTTACCTTAACGAATTATATTCTGCTTCTTTAAGATCTTGATATTTCAGGATGCTAGGAATTTTACATTTTTTTTTCCTTTATTTTTGAAAGCTATTCATTGGTTTAATCTTCCTTTTCCTATAACATTCTAGAGCCGATTTGCGGATGCATTACTGCAAAAGCTGGCCGGTGTAACAATTCCATCTAGCAGAATATATGGTCTGGGAACTGGGTAAGCAATAAGCATAAGTTTATCCCATTGGAATATATACACACTTTGATTTCTCATAACATGGTTTCTGCAATTCTGTTCAGTCCGAAAGTAGAGGTGTTGAAGCAGCTTCAAAGGGAACCAGAGAACCAGGGTCTAACACTACAGTAAGATACCTTAACTGGTTGAGAATATTACTAGACAATCAATTTTAAGCTGATGTGAAATCTGTTTTATTCATGTTTGACATCCTTATTCTAAGCCTCCTTGGCATGGTTGGATCAGAATTTTGAACAACTTCAAATGCAATTCACATTTCGATCTCTAATAGTAGTTTAGAAATGAAAGTAATATCAAGTTCAACATATCTCCTTGCGCTCACTTTTTTTACTTTCTTTCTTTTAACAGTTTTGTTGAAGATCGACTTGCAACATTAAAAAATGTCATTAAAGAACCAGAATTAAATTCATGGAATCTGTACTTAGGTGATTTCTCTATTCTTTCTTTTATTCTTTGTCTGCTTGCTTTTCTTTATTTCCTTCTTAAATGATCTTATTCTTCCTAAGCTAAGCTGGTTTTTTGGATTTCATAGGGGACTGGGGATACAACACTCAGAAAGAGAGGGAGGAAGCGGCAAGCATTCCCCGAATTCGCCTTCTAGAGCTCTCTGACTTCACTAGGAAGCTGAAATAGTACTGTTCTTCGCCTCCTTGGTTCAGTAATTATTCATTGCCTAATTATTTGAGTTTAATGAAACTCACAATTTATTACATGACAAGATAACATGAATGACACTAATGGTGCCAGAGGTTGAACGCAGTTCATTATTTCAAATGACAAGTGTTTGAGGTTCACACACATATATATATATAAAAGTTGTTTTATTGTGGTCTAGAGATTATGGGTTCGAATCTATGGAGGTTAAGGTTGTGTTTTCATCAATCTTTTTCATAAATGAGTGATAGTGGAAGGCTTGTGCAATGTGCACTAAGTATGCCTTTTATATTTATTTATGTTAAAGGTGAAGAAGTTAAACAGCTGCATGCATAAATTTTTCAATCAGTGTGAGAAAAACAAATAAAAACCAGTTGATGTCAACCATGATGTCAATTGACAATGAAGGAAACTTAGGTAGCATTTGGTTTAGTATTTAAAAACAATATCCTGTTTCCATTTTCGATACCCATAAAACAAAAAAAGGAAAATTTGGGAAATTATCATTTCCCAAAAATCACTTGTTTGTGAGAGAGAAACTCAAAAAGTACTACTGTTTTGGAGAAGTGAACCAAACGTAGTCTTAATTTTTGCAAGTATGCATTTGTAATAAGATATTTAGTAGGAAAGAAGAATGCATGTGCAAAAACACACATGAGAATAGCTAAATCAAACACTTTAGTGTCCTTGAAAATGATGAGATGATTGCGTTAGTTTTAATGTTAAAAAGGATAAAGTAGTTATTTTGTATTTCAACTAAATCACTTTTGCACTGAGCTCCTATTCAACCCACTGTACTCTCGCTGTACCCAACCCCCACCAGATTTAAAAGCACACTCTATTTATCTAGGGAGAAATGCTTTAGAAACATATTTTTTTAACACACATTTTTAACATTGTCCTTGAGAGTTATTGGATCACCTAGAATCATGCATTAACAACTTTAAGGAAGTGGTAAAAAAAGGGGTGGAAGACTTGTGCTTATAGAATCAGTTCTCATGGCCATGCCCAATTACTACATGTCTCTGTTTAAAATGCCTTCCTCTGTGGTTTACAAGCTTGAAAAGTTGATGACTTCCTTTTTTTGGAAGGGGCTGGATGGTGGTCGTGGTTTTCATCTTGTGAGTTTGGATAAGGTCCAAAGACCTAGTGATCATGGTGGCCTCAGTTTTGGCAATCTGAAAACAAGAAATCAGGTTTTAGCTGCAACATGGTTGTGGAGGTTCATGAAGGAGGATAGTGCCTTATGGACTCAAGTCATTAGAAGTAAGTATGGTTGTTCCAGGTTCGAAAGAGAGTCTGGTAGTGCTGCTTGCGTCACTTTTCGATGCCCTTGGAAGCACATTTATAGCCTCTACAACATCTTCCTCTCCTACATTACTCCAAAAGTTGGGAACGGGCGTTCCATCCGCTTTTGGGAAGACTGTTGGTGTGGCGATGAACCTTTAGCCAATTCTTTTCCTCGCTTGTTTCGTCTTGTCAATAGACCCAACGACCCTATAATGGCCTTCCTTACCAGTTGCCCTGCAAACTCTCTTGAACTACCGGAATCTGAAATTGGTCCTTTATTAGCTAGAATAAATTCCATACAATTATCCCTTTTACTGCCTGATTCATTTTACCGGTCCCTTGAAAATTCAGGCACATACTCTTGTACATCCCTTTTTAATAGGATCATTGACCCCCCTAATCCACTCACCCCTCACTTTTGGCGTCACCTTTGGAGTGCTCCAATTCCAAATAGAATCAGAGTGTTTGGATGGCTTGTGGCTCTCAAGAGAATATGCACCCAGGACTTGTTACAGAAACATCTGCCCCACAGTTATCTTTCTCCCCAATGTTATACGCTTTGCCATCAAGATTTTGAATCGGTTGACCATCTCTTCTTTAGGTGTTCTTTTGCTGGCCAGGTTTGGAAGACATGGGAGGAGGTGTTGTCTGGAAAGTTCTTAAGGCCTTTAACAGTCGATAATTGCTTTGCTTTTGATCATCTTCTAGGTTTGAGTAGAAGAAGCACAAAAATTGGTCGCATCATTTCAATAGGAGTCCTTTGGTCTATTTGGGGAGAAAGGAACAATAGGATATTTAACAATGCTTGTAAGGGAGCTGTAGATTGTTGGGAGGGATCTAGTGTAGCCACTACTCGATAGATCTCTTCCTCTAAATTGGGAGCTGGTTATTCATTTGCAGAGTGGCATAGGAACTGCAATGCAATGCCGTAATTTCTTGTTGTTTGGAGTTTGATGTTGTCTTGTGTAGGCACGTTGTATTTCAGTGTGTTGTCTCTGTCTTGTTATGAGCATTTCTTATGCTCAACTCGTTATTATGCTTTTTAAGTATCAATATATTATTTTCTCTTCTCAAAAAAAAAAAAAAAGTTTGTTTGTTAAGTATGTTACCCAATTGCTCTTGACATGCTCTTATCTATAAATCCTAGCACTATTTCATTATTTCCACAACATCTCACTTTCTCAACCCATTATCTTCAGCTATTTTCCTAGACCGCTCAATCATTTCCATCATCCTCTTACTCATCTCTAAATAATTAAGTCAAAAGTGAAGAATCATTTCCAAGATTTTCTATTCTCATGTCTCACATTATCCCATAGCAAACGCCCGCTAGTATATCAACAAAAATTGTTTTCCATAGATGTGTAATAAGTGTGGAAATAAATAAAACATTCATGCCCAATGGGGGTTCATCATCTTCTAGTGTTGTTACTGAGGCTTGTGTGACACCGAGTCCTCACCCCTGCCCTGAAGTTGATTTAGCTTCTACACTTTTTGATCGGCTTGATGAGGATACTCTTTAAGGCCAGTGTTAGTCAAACTACCTCTTAGTCAAGTGAATGAACTGTGGAAGGGCCCTAGTCATGTTGGTGTGCCTCTTTGACGTTCAATTGTTGCAGCTACGGGATCTTCTGAGGTGTGTTGATGATGCGAAAGGCCTAAGTTCCTAGAGGAGACCCCAAGCATGTGCTTCCATGGAGGTCAAGCATCCTGATGAGGTCATTAATGGGTTACCAATTTTTCCTCTTGCTTCATGTGTATGGGAGGTGCACGTTCCATCTAAAGTAAAGGTGCTTGGGTGGCTTGTTGCCCACAAAAAGGCAAACACCTTTGATGTCTTGCAAAGACACTGTCCTACTTTATGCATTCCCCCCACCCACCGACTTTATGCTTGCAGGAGGGTGAAACTATGGACCATTTATTATTCAGATGCAAAGTACTGTCAAAGTTGCTTGAGTAGGGAGTATTGTAGTCGGTATCATGGATGTTGCAGGTTGTACCACTGGTGCAATTATGTACAGATTTATATTATTTTCCCAATTAAATATATATATATATATGTTTCTTCTCAAAAAAAATAAAATAAAATAATGGGTTGACATTGAAACGGGACGACAATTACACACTCACATTTCCTAAACACACTATTGAGCGACGGATACAAAATCTTGATACTTACTAAGGAAAGGCCATCTTTGACATCTTACACCAAGTTGCCTTCAAACACCACATGCCCATAAAGCTAAAATTCCCAACTTTTGGAAATTTTGCAGTTGAGGGAGTCTTTGGGTATTTTGTTGGTGTATCCTTTGACCTTGCTTGCAAGGCCACATTTTTTAGGATGAGCTCTTCATTGTGGAACATCTTCACTTGGTCGCCTATTTGATCACGCATTGTGTGGAGCAATCACAAGAGGGACTTGAGTTCTAGCAAGAGGTTGCATAGCTAGTAAAGTGATTGAATTCAATTCTATGCTTGAGATATCTTTCTACCAACAATTCATGCTCAAAGAGGTTGTCAAATGCCTAAAAGTGGAGGGGTTGAGACCTTCCAACGTCGTAGATATTGATTAGGCTCCTTGCACGCTATTGGTGTAATTGCTTCGCTCAACTCGATATGTACCGAGATTCTTGTTGCATTTCTATTCTATTGGCAATGAAGTTTACTCTATTAAGAAAGTTCTCCAGCTCAATATACGTTGAGCTAGACTGTTGTATTTGTACTTCTTAAGTTTAATAAACTGACTTCATTTTTTTTGGCTTGACTAGGCGGTCTATTGTTTAAATCTTCTTTTTATATTTATTTACATTGCACTACTGGGGCATCGAGCCTCTTGCGTGTTCTTTCATTGAGTGTTCCAAGTCGATA
Organism: Paratinospora sagittata; assembly: GCA_035771175.1. Classification (NCBI taxonomy): domain Eukaryota; kingdom Viridiplantae; phylum Streptophyta; class Magnoliopsida; order Ranunculales; family Menispermaceae; genus Paratinospora; species Paratinospora sagittata. The sequence continues at coordinate 15,123,426 of CM069608.1, forward strand.
ATACTTGGTGCCTTGGCGCCTTGTCTTGATGTATGGCCTTGGGTGCAAAGGTCAGTAGAGTGTGGCATCGTCTAACAGTCAAACCCTAGTGTTCGTGCAAAATCGCAAGTGTATGGTGTCAAATAATAATAAACCGAGAGGTTTGTTTGGTCTTTGGAACCGAATGGCTCATTCTCTTGTAAATCTCTTAGAGCCGCTCTCCATAATCAATCCCAAGTATCCCAATCTCCTTTCGATTCCATTCTATGGCAATCACATGTACCTTCTAAGGTTAAAGTTTTTGGTTGGATTCTGGAACATAAACGTCTTAATATTTTGGACGTCATGCAAAGAAAATTGTCACCCATATGTATTTCCCCTCACTGTTGTTTGTTTTGTTACCAGGACGGCGAGTCTATGGATCACATTTTTTTTATCTTGTCCATTTGCACAAGGCTTGTGGGGTCGGTGGGGAGCTTTTTCTGATAATAGACTCCTTCAACCTAATTCATTGGAGGAGTGTTTCTTGCTTCCTCAGAGTTCGATAGTCTCTGGGGGTGGCAAGGAGGCAGCTATGATGGCCTCTTTCTCTACACTTGGTGGTTATGGTTGGAGAGGAATGATAGATTGTTTCATAATAGATTTAGGGATGTTCATCATCTGTGGGACTCCATTAAGTTCACTGCCAGTTCCTGGGCCTTTGTGCCTAATTTGGGATAGGATCTCTCTTTGGCGGACTGGGTGGGTGATTGGGGTAGATGTTTGTTTTGCCTTTAATGGGTTTTTGGCTTAGGTCTATGTGTTGGCCAGCATCTTTGTACTGATTTTTGCTTGGGTCTGTTATGCATAGTTCATGCCTAACTCTGTTTTTTCCGTTATTGTTGAAGATATGGCTCAGAAGCTGCTGATATGGTTGATGATTAGGATGATTGAAGATAAGTATGAATAACAGTTGCAGAAGCTGATCAAGCATCATCTGCAACATGTGTTTGAAAGTCCAGATTTTTAAGAATTTAATTGATTTTGTTTTATCTGTTTATGGCTTGTATTAGGAAGTTGTTAGTCATATTTTGAATGGGTCTTGTAGTCATCCTATTTAGATTTTCTGTTAAGCTTTTGCTGTATTTAAACATGTTGCATTGAATAAAAAGGATAAGCAGATTTTTAGTCTCCAATAAAAGTCTTTGCCATCAAAATACTTCTTGCTCTGTTTTTTTTTTCCAGTTTTTAATAGCAACAAATTGGCATCAGAGCTAACTATCTTGAGGGATCTGTGAGTTGAGTGAGTTCACAAACACAATCCCGAAACACAAGAATCATCAAGCAATAGAGAAAGATACAACATTTTTAACTAAACTACCAGAATTTGATGGTGACAATTATCAAGCTTGGGCTATCAGAATGACAGTCCATCTTCATGCATTAGATCTCTGGGAAGCAGTAGAGGAAGACTATGATGTTCCTCCATTGCTTGCAAATCCTACACTAGCTCAGCTCAAGAATCACAAGGAAAGAAGTACAAGGAAATCGAAGGCTAAAGCCTGTCTTTTTTCTGCTGTGTCAAGCACAATATTCACAAGAATTATGAATCTGAAATCTGCAAAGGACATCTGGGACTATCTTAAAAATGAATATGAGGGTAATGAAAGAACCAAAAACATGAAGCTGCTCAACTTAATCAGGGAGTTCGAAATGCAGAAAATGAAGGAAGAGGAAAACATCAAAGAGTATCTTGATAGGTTGCTGAGCATAGTGAACAAGGTAAGGTTGCTTGGTGAGGATTTCACTGATAAACGTATTGTGCAAAAAATTCTTGTAACTTTGCCTGAGAAATACGAGTCTAAGATCTCTTCTTTGGAAGAGTCACAGGATTTGTCAAACATGTCCTTGGCAGGATTGATGAATGCATTGCAGGCACAGGAGCAAAGAAGAATAATGAGACGAGAATTCTGTGGAGGGTGCTTTTCAAGCAAAGGCACAAAATTCAGGAGGAGGCAAAGACAAAAGTAACATCAAGAAGCTAAACAACAACAAATTCAACAACAATGAAGGCAACAACAAAGGAAATGATGAAACTTATTCACCCTATCCACACTGCAAGAAAAATAATCATCCACAAAGGAAGTGCTAGTGAAGACCTGATGTCAAGTGCAGAAAATGTGGCCAAATTGGGCACATGGAGAGGATCTGCAAGTCACAGAAGCATGAAGGAGAAGCAAATGTTGCTACTGAACAATATCAAGAGGAGTAGTTGTTTGTTGCTACATGCTTTGCAACAAACAGTAGCTCTAGTGACTCTTGGTTGATTGATAGTGGTTGTACAAACCACATGACTAATGACCAGGAGCTCTTTATAGAGCTTGATAAAACTGTTATTTCCAAAGTCAAGATTGGAAATGGTGAATACATCTCAGTCAAGGGCAAAGGAACTGTGGCAATAGAAAGTCTGACAGGTTTGAAATATATCACTGATGTTTTATATGTGCCTGACATTGACCAAAACTTAGTGTTGGACAAATGCTTGAGAAGGGCTATAAAATCTTGTTTGAAGACCAATGGTGCGTGATCAAAGATGCAGAAGGCAGAGATGTATTTAAGGTGAAAATGAGAGGAAAAAGTTTTGCTCTGAATCTACAGGAGGAGGAGCAGATAGCCTTTCCAAACAGCACAAGCAATGCAGAATTATGACACAAAAGACTCGAGCATTTCCATCATGCTGGACTTTTGTACATGCAAAAACATGCTCTTGTAAAAGGGGTACAACTGTTAGAAGAGAAACTGACTGATTGTGTGGCCTGTCAATATGGCAAGCAAGTTAGAAGTCCCTTTCCTCAAACTACATGGAGAGCAACACACAAGCTTCAACTAGTACACACTGATGTTGGAGGACCTCAAAAAACATCATCTTTAAATGGAAGTAAGTACTATATTGCATTTATTGATGATTACTCAAGATTTTGTTGGATATATTTTCTCAAATTAAAATCTGAGGTTGCTGATGTATTTTGGAAATATAAAGCATGGGTAGAGAATCAAAGTGGTTGCAGAATGCAGGTAATAAGGTCAGACAATGGGAAGGAATATACTTCTAACAGGTTCAACAAGTTTTGTGAAGAAGCTGGTATTGAGCATCAACTCACAACACCTTATCCTCCACAACAGAATGGAGTAAGTGAAAGAAAAAACAGAACTATAATGGAAATGACAAGATGTATGCTGCATGAAAAGGAGCTGCCAAAGAAACTATGGGCAGAAGCTGCAAACACAACAATCTTTTTGCTGAATAGGCTGCCAACCATAGTTTTGCAAAAAAGAACTCCATTTGAAGCATGGTTTGGTTATAAACCAGATTTGCAACATCAAAGAACCTTTGGTTGCTTATGTTTGTCTTATGTGCCACAGGTAAAAAGAGATAAACTTGATAAGAAGGCAGAACCAGGAGTGTTCATTGGATATAGCAGCTCATCCAAGGCTTACAGAATTTTCCAACCACAAAATGGAAAGATTCTTGTAAGCAGAGATGTCAAGTTTATGGAAGATAAACAATGGAATTGGGAAGAGACATATCAGGAGCAACATCCAAAGATTTTGCAAAACTACGAGGATAATATAGATGACATACTAGTTAGAGGTACAAGGCCATTGTCTGATATTTATGACAGGTGTAACATTGCTATTTTTGAACCTGCAGAGTTTAAAGAGGCAGAGAAGGATGACAAGTGGATTGATGCAATGAAAGAGGAGCTCAGAATGATTGAAAAAAAATGATACTTGGAAGTTGGTAGACAGACCTCAACACAAAATGGCTATTGGAGTTAAATGGGTTTATAGAACCAAACTTAATGCAGATGGTTCTGTAAACAAACATAAAGCCAGATTAGTTGTGAAAGGATATGCTCAAGTGTTTGGAGTGGATTTCTCCGAGACTTTTGCTCCAATAGCACGACTTGATACAATCAGAATGCTGCTTGCTTTGGCAGCACAAATGAAATGGAAGATTTACCAGCTTGATGTAAAATCTGCTTTTTTAAATGGTTATCTACAGGAGGAGATATTTGTGGAGCAGCCAGAAGGTTTTCAAGTCAAGGGACAGGAGAAGAAGGTCTACTTGTTAAAAAAGGCCTTATATGGCCTTAAACAAGCTCCCACGACTTGGTACAGCAGAATTGATGAACACCTGTGGGTCTTGGCTTTGTCAAAAGCCTAAGCGAAGCTACATTGTATGTAAAAGGCACTGATGCTAATATACTCATAGTTTCTGTTTATGTTGATGACCTACTTGTAACAAGTGGTAATGAGAAGGAGATAAAGGAGTTTAAAGCTGAGATGTTCAAAGTATTTGAGATGAATGACCTTGGATTGATGTCCTATTTGTTGGGAATGGAGGCGAAACAAAGATGGAGTCTTCATATGTCAAAAGAAGTATGCAAGTGAGATACTCAAAAAATTTCATATGGAGGACTGCAAATGCACAAATACTCCTATGCAACAGAAGGAGAAATTCAGTAAGGATGATGGATCAAACAAGGTTGATGAAGGTCAATACAAGAGTCTAATTGGTAGTTTAATGTATCTTACAGCCACTAGACTAGATATCATGTTTGCAGTGAGCTTGCTCTCAAGATTCATGCAAATTGGACAGATCAACAATTCTTGAATCTTAAAGGTTATGTAATGACAGAAAGTAGAAATATAGCAAATTGAATAAATGAACTCAAGGTTTTAGAGTGGTTCAGCTATATGCCTACCTCCACTACCTAACCTCCCCAATTAGGATTTCAAACTTCACTATAGATCATTCTTCATAGGTGAGGATCAAACATATTACATTCTCAACTTCATAGGTATAAGACAACCTTTGCACCATTCAACTTACACCGGTGTGAGCCTACTTACAATAACTCAAGGATAAAAATGCAAATTATGTAGTTGTAACAAATTACAACAAATACAAACTGATCTTCAGTTTGTTTATAACTGAAACCTATGAACCTTTACTTAGCAATGATTCAGCAAAAAATATGTATATTTGAAATAGCTGAAAAGATGAGTAAGGACAGGTTTGTTTCTTTTTTTGGATTTTTAAAAGAATATAGGATATTTGCACAAGAAATCCAAAGTTGAAAAACCTTTTGATACAAAGTATTTGCAGCTCAAAAATAGTTTAAAAATCGATTAACTTTCAAAGAGAAGGTCATAGAATTTCCAAAAGCCATTTTACTTTTGTTGAAATTGGTTATTTATAAATAAGTATTGCGCCAAAATTGAGATTTGAATTCTTGAGACCGTTGAAAAGAAATTTGAATTTTGAGTCAAATAACTCAAATCTTTTATGAAAATGGTATGCTCGGATCTATTGACGTTTTCTGATGCAAAAGAGTTTACATGAAAATAGAAATTAATCAGATAGACAACTTTTGCAGAAAAGCAACAAAGACAGTTGTCAGGTTCTGACACAGTTGTTAATAGCATCCTAAAGTAGTAATAGCGTCCAGATAGAATAGTAACCTGTGAGACAGGTTGAACTTAATTAGTTTAGGGAGGGCGCTTATGCTCTTAAGCATCCTACTGGAATTTGCTCCAAGATTTTTACAGAAATCTTGAGTGTCATGTAGCGATAGGAGCGTCCTGTAGTGTAGGCCTGATTTTAAGTGAGTTGGTCACTGCTTGAGCATCCTACTCGACACTCATAAAAATTTAATTATTTTTCTGAAAATCTTTTGCTTCAAAATCAAATTGGATAAAAATGTTTCGGATCAAAATCATCATTCTAAAAAGGAATCTTTTAAGAACATTTTTGAATTGAATTGAGTAATTTAAAACATAATCGAACCATTTTAAAATCCGATGAATGAAAACAAATTTTCAGAGTTAAAGTTAAATTCGAAAGTGTTTTGGGTCTAAATCAAGTTGAAGTACGTTGAGTAAAGATTCTACAAATCTAGACCAATTGACTGACCATAATACTTTCGTAACCTGAGTCTTGATTGATCATATCTTCATTTGAGCTTAGCTTGATCTCTTTTCAATTGAATGAAAAAATCTCTATGGAGGTGTTTTGTTGAGAAGAAAGATTGCTATCACATGTTGGAAAACTCCCCCTTATCAGTGGCTTTAGCCATTCCCAACCATGTTATGTAATGCTTGAAATATCTATAACCACTTGCAAAACAATTTCCTTATTTTAAATTTATAGTGGTCTTCCTCGTCTACCCACTATCCTTCCCCTTGTGCTCTTGGGAAAAACTTAGCAGACCTAAGGTATTAGGAGGGTTGGGGTAACTTTTCATTACAAGCCAAGAAATAATGGAGGCTTCTCTTTAACCCCATAAACCTTTGGCTTAGCTTTTTGAAATCAAAATGCTTTAAAATTTCTCATTTATGCCAAGTTGGGCCAAAGACCTTTTGATGTGGCTGGAGGTCCCTATTGCATGGAAGGAAATTATTAAAGCATGGCCTTTGATGGAAAATTGGGTCAGGTTCCTCAATTAGCATTTGGTTGGTACCTAGACCATTCTCTTTCAACCCTCAACTCAATCTCCTCCTAAGCACAACCTAACTCTTGTGTTAGATTTGATTACTAACCGATGTTGGGATCCTTTCATTATTTCAATTGCACAACTCAATCCCTCTCAACAGATATGGATGTCAAGACAAGCTCATATGACATTTCTCCAAGTGTAGAATTTTCTCATATAAATCTGGTTATAGATTGGCCGCCCAACTTAGAAAAGCAAGTTTTCTCTCTTCAAAGTGTACAGGAGAATCAAATTCACCTCAAGCACCTCAGTTTAGCTAGAACAATGTTTGGTTTTATGAATATCAAACAAACTTAAACTCTTCCTATATATGGCAATGTCTTAGTGATTCCCTTAGCTTAAGAGCTTCCTTTTCCCTTTGGAAGTTAGTTAACGAGGATGTTGGTCCATCATGCTACAATGCCCTAGAATCTAGTGTCCATGTTCTGTTCCAATGTCAATATGCTCAGGCTTTCTAGTTTGGAAGCCAACTAAGCTTCATTTCTTCCTACTCAAGCTCCTCTTTTCCAGTCATTTGCAACCCTCTTGTTAACTAACTTAGAAGGTAGGATTATATCTCTCATGTCTACAGTAGGTCTCTTTTGGTCCTTGGCAATTGTGGAAAAGAAGGAATACCTTGGTGTTTCAAGGCCATAATGAGTGTTGCTACAAGAACACCATTTCAACACTCACTTTGGGCACTATCTATGCCCATTGTAAGTGACTGGATCACCACAAATCACGCATAGGCGCATGATTAATTTAAGTCAATCCAACCACTCACAATGGGCATAGTGCCCAAAGTGAGTGTTGAAAGTGTGTTTAACAAGCATTATTGGGCCATAATATCCCTCTAGCTAAAGCTATCCTTCTCACTAATCAACACCTAGAGGACTTCTTGGCTGCACATAACACCCAAGCTCTTTTTCTTCCTCCAAAATTATCTACAAACAAGACAATGAAGGCAGCTTTCAAAATGTATGCAAATGTTGCCTTTTGCTCCTTTCCAAGGTCCTTTGGTTATGGTTGGGTCCTTTTTGTTAACAATTGTGTTATGAAGGGGGGATATCACTTTGTAGGTCCTTTAGTTCCAGTAGAAGTAGTTGAAGCAATTGCCATTTCACATGCTCTATCATCTAACCTGCCTCTTGCTCCTCATACTACAATCATCTTAGATTCTCGAATCAAAATATATGCCCTTTCAGATTAAGCTTTGAATGATGTCCAAGTTATGCTTATGCTACATGATATAAGATCCTTGTAAAAGCAAACTATTTTGTCTCATTCAAGCATATAACTCGAGGGACAACAACTTTCTAGTTCAATCCTCTTTGAAAAAAAAAATTAAAAAACAAATAAATACTCTTTTCCTAAAAGGAGTCACTACAATTTACAACCTCTCAAGAATTATCACCTAAAAAACATTTATTTCCTCTTAAATATTCAAATGAGTTTTTACATAAAAGTGTAGAACAAATTAAGCAAAAAGATTTGTTGGGGGACACCATTTGGATTACCAAAAAAGGGAAAAAAAAATAGATTTGTCCTCTGCCACTAGTGATAAAGGAAAAACACTAATTATCTTTGCGTTCAAGATACAACAAGAAAATCAAATTGCAGCAAATACCAATATTGTTGTTGAAATTATTGTAAATACTTTTTTGTTTTTTTGAGAAGAAACAACATATATACTAAAGATCAACAAGATAACAATACGGAGAGTACCAAGAGTACTAAAAAACAAAACAACGTATAACCACTAAGGAACAACACAAGAACAAAACAACAAAACAGACATCTAACAGTGTGTAACAACCATATACAACAAGCCCAATTCCTAACCCATTCGTTGATGGAGTAGCCCCTACTAAGATTAATTGCAACTAGCCAAGAGCTAGCAGTAATGAGGACCTCACTCCAAAGGCGATCATGATTTTTAGAAATGCCATCAAAACACGCCTATTACTCTCAATCCATACTAACCAAAGAGTTGCTAGAGAAGCAACCCTCATAATCTTGATCTTGTTCCCTTGGATCCTATGAATATTTTCTAAAGCAATACATTCCTCACATGACGAGGGAGCCAAGAACCTGTTGCCCAATCTCCCATAATTTGGAAGAGAATGGGCATCTAAAGAATAAGTAGTTTGTTGATTCCGCATCCTATAGACATAATGGGTAGCAAAAAGGAAGGAGAGTAATGTAAGGGAATCTTTGTTGGAGGACGTCACCAATGTTAAGCTCGTTATGGGCCAAAATCTATCCAAATACTTTATTTTAAGAGGGGGCATGAGCTTTCCTAATGAGAGAGGCTAGATGAAAGGGTTGAAAAGATTCATCGTCAAGTAGAAATTGGTAAAAGGACTTGCATGGGAAGAACCCGAATGGATTAAGAGACCATAAGAACTTATCATGACCTGGGGAAAGACGAACCGAAGTGACTAAAGAGGTTAAGGATGGCAGTTTAGCTTGTTGGCCTACAATGAGGGAAGAAGGAAGGAAAAAATTCCAACGAATAATGTTTTGATTGTGCATGCTAGAAATGAAGTGAGATATATAGTGATTTTGGAAGGCACGGATATGCTATAGTCTAGAGAAAATCTCCGCTAAGGGAAGATCATATAACCATCGATCTTCCCAAAAACGAAATGACCTATCATCCCCAACTATCGGGTTCATATGAGGAATTAACTCAGGTAGCAATGACACAATAAATTTTCATGGGCTTCTAAATGTGGTCTTGACATTAGGTATTACCCTTCTACCCAAGCCGATTAGACCATATTTTCTTGTGATAATCCTTGCCCAATAAGATTAATGATCCTTGAAAGTCTCCACAACCATTTAGCACAGAACGCCATGTTTCTTGTCATGATATTGCCAATCCCAAAACCACCCTTACTCACAGGCTTCTGAACCGTTTTCCAGCTGATTAAATGAAACCCACTACTCTTGTCAGCCCCTTCCCAAAGAAACACTTTCATTTTCTTTTCAATGATCTTTGCAACTCTCGAAAGCACCTTAAAAAGTGAGAGATAATAAGTAGGGATTACAACAATGATTGAGTGTTGACCTAAGTGGTTTTCTACTTAGAATTATCCTAAGTGTTTTGATGTTAACAAACAATATAACCAAGGTGCTAATGGTTGAATTAAGCATGTTTCAACACCAAGGATAAGTCAAAACGACAATACAAGATTCAAGTGATCTCAAGTCAACTCAAGTGGGTCAAACAAAGTCAAAGTCAAAATCTTGGATGAGTTGACTTGATGATAAAAGATTAGAGCTTACAAGTATAATTAGAATGAGGTTGTAATCTTTTTTGTCTCTATATTGCTCATTTATTTTCAAATCATTGCATGCATGCATCATACTTTAAAATCATTTGTTTTTGCAAAGTCAAAATCGATTTTATTTTAGTCAAAATCTCGATTTTCATAAAAAATGAGTTTAACACTTGTCTGAACTTCAATTTGATCAAATTCAGTGTTTCCAAGTGTTTTTAGACTAGTTTGATCGAGAAAACATGTTTTGATTGCTAATATTTCAAAAGAAAACATGTTTAAGTTTTTGTGTAATGCAAAAACGTGTTTCCTTATAGAGAAACACGTTTCTTGTTTGTATTTAGTGAAAAATTTCACTCAGTCAAGCAGAAACATGTTCATGTTTAAGAAACACATTTCCTCCAAATATTTCAGAATAATGCTCTCTGGAATCGCACAAAGAAACGCGTTTCTTGGGAAGAAACGTGTTTCTGTGACGAAAATTGGGAGTTGTTTTCTAGTATATTTTGATCTGAAATGAGGTTCTGTGTACAGTACCATGGTTCTTGTTTTTTCGATTTTTGAATTTCTATAAATACATACTTTGGCTTATTGTGAGCAACTTTTGCAAAATCTTTTGAAACTTGTGCTTTGTTTTGTTCTCCTCATTTTCAAGTTTCTTCAAAAATAATTTTGAAAGAAAAAAGTTTTACAATTTTTTTTTCTTACTTTGTGAAATCTCCTAAGCTTTTAATCTTTCTTTCTTGATAGAAATCATACTTAGAGATTTCCTAGTTTTTGAGAAACACATCCTTGATTTGAAGCATTTTGTTTCTCTCTCTGTTTTGGGTTTTCTCTTCAAACTTCAATTTGAAATCTTCTTTTGAGAAAAACCTCTTAGATTCTTAGGGAAATGAGTGCTTGATTTCTAAATTTAAAATTCCCCAAGTTTAAGTGTTTTTGTGAGAAAATGAGATAATGAACTTTAAACTTTATCTTTCACATCTTCTCATTTTCAAAATCACATGGAGAGAGCATTTGAATAAAAAAATCATCTTGGTGATTTTAGAGCCTCAAACTTTTGCATCAATTATGCACATTTCTCAATATCATTCAAATGGGCAAATATGGAGATCAAGAAAGGTATATGTTCTAAGTTTTTCTCAATCGATGAGCTTCACTTTCTTTTATATCTTGTATTCATTGGCTTGTAATATTTGAGCTTCATTGTAATTGTTCCAAGGATTTGGAACAAACATTTATGGTCTCATTTTTTGATTTGTTTCTAGTTGAAACAAGTCAAGTTAAGTGATTTTCAATTACTTGTGATTCCAAGGTTGGAATCATAGAGATAGTTTTACCCTTTTTCTTGAAAAGGGTCAAGTGGTTTATCCTTAGCCCAGTAAAAGGATATTAGGTTCTTCCTTATCCCGCAAAAGGAAGTAGTCGGTTCATCCTTAGCCCGTAAAAGGATAAGTTCCTCTTGAACTTGTAAAAAGGCAAATTATAACAGTTTGATTCACACCCGATAAGTGAATCTGAGATAGTGGAATCCTAGAGAGGTCTTTTCTAGGCATGGACGTAGGAAATTGAATTTCCGAACCACGTGAAAATCTTGTGTCTTTGCATTTAATTTCTGCACTTTACCAGTACACATGATTTATTTGATTAAATGTCTCAATCAATTTAAGGATCACAAATGATTAACATAAGAAAATATAAAATTGACTTAATTAGCTAAGACATCCAAATCACCCCCCCTCTTGGGTGTCCAACATTGAGTTGATAAGAGCTAACCTCCTCCCCCCCCCACCCGGTCCCTTAATAAGAACTCCCTCTTCCATCCATCCAATTAGTGAGAGATCTTTGAAACAACAGGATCCCAGAAGTTCTTGCATAATGAATTTTCACCAAGGGGCGTACCTAGGTACTTCAGAGGCCAAGTCCTTATGGTGCAACCCAAGTTTGATGCCAATCTTCAATTGACTCCTCAACATATTGATTTTGAGACCAGAGATTGTACTGAAACATTAGAGAAAACATATGACATTTCGAACATTATCATCATTACCATGGAGAAAAAAAAGCGTGTTATCGACAAATTGAAGATTAGATATAGTAATGCCACGTCTCCCAACCGTAAAACCTTGAATTGATGATGAGAGGCACACACTCGTCATCATACGACTTAGAACATTCGCTATCAAGGTAAAAAGGAGTGGTGAAATTGGGTCGCCTTGCCTTAGCCCCTCTCTCAACATTAAACTTGCTTGTAGGCCTCTCGTTAATGATAGCAGAATAAGTTACTAATCTCAAGCATCCACCAATCCACTTTCGCCATCTAAGCCCAAAATTTTCCCTCCCTAAAACATAATCCAAAAAATCTCAGTCAACTGAGTCATAAGCCTTGGCAAAATCAGCTTTAAAGACAACCCCTTTCAAACCACAAGCCTTATAGTCTTCCACTGCTTCATTTGCAACCAAGATTATATCAAGGATCCGACGGTCACGGACGAAAGTGAATTGGTTCTTCTCGATTGTTTTGTGAAGGACTGCTCTTAGTCTTAATGAAACAACCTTGGAGATGATCTTGTAAAGACTGGTTATCAAACTGATTGGCCTATAATCCTTGGGGTGCCATGAGTCTCTCTTTTTAGGGATGAAACAAATGTAGGTTTCATTTGTTTTGATGTTTACCACACTGTTCCTGTGAAACTCATGCATCACCCCCATGACATCATTTTTAATACTGTCCCAAGCTTGTTGACAGAAAGTCATTAAGAACCCATCTGGCCCTAGAGTCTTATTGCCATTAAAGTTGCAAATCGCCCTATACACTTCATCTTCCTCAAAGGGTCTTTCAAGTTGTATCCTCCCAATCAATTGGTTGCCACTCAATGCCATCAACTTCCCAAAAGTGATCTCGAGGTGAGGAGAACACTTTTGAGAAATGATGAATGAAAACCTCGTTAATGTTAGCTTCATCTTTCACTAATGATCCATCTTCATGTTCAGCTTTTTAGATCACACATTTAGATTTTCTGTTGCTTAGGATTCTGTGGAATAACTTGGTATTAGCATCGCCCTCACGAATCCACCTGATCTTCTCCCTTTGACCAACCATTCTATCCTCCTTTAGACAGATATCAACAAGATCAACTTTGGCTCGCATTCTGATGGCATTAAGCTCTGGAGTCAATTTGTTATTTCCCTCGAGGAAATCGAAGCAACCAAGAAGTTCTTCAAGATCTTTCTTTCTGCTAGATATGGTTCCAAAGACATCCTTGTTCCAAACTTTAAGAACATTTTTTAACCCAGCAAGCTTAAGCATAAATTTGTGCCCCTCAAACCCATTGGCATTAATAGAGTTCCACCAAGTGTTAATAGAAGATTTAAAGTCTTTGTGCTCAAGCCATACTTTTCAAAACAGAAAGGGGTTAGACCCCATCGAACATGCGAGGAATCAAGAACAATGGGGGCAATGGTCTGACACCACTCTTGGAAGAGCCTCTTGCCTGCAAAAAGGGAACATAGCCTCCCACTCCGAGGAGAAAAGAAAATGATCAAGGCGACAACAAATGGGTTCTTTTCGAAAATTCGACCAAGTAACCCAGGGATTGAGAAAAGGGGGATCCTTAAGCTGCAGTTCGCCTATAAGATCGCGAAACATTTGCATGCTTGTAGTGAGCCTAAGACTATTGATTTTCTCTCCAATGTTTCGATTTGTGTTGAAGTCCCCACCAAGACACCATCTATCCCCACAAATAGCACTAAGACCGGCAAGCACAACCCATAAACTTTCCCTCTCCGAATAACATGAAGGCCCGTAGACACCAAACAACCACCTGCATACTCCACCATCATCTCTAACTTGAATAGAAACGGAAAAACCCCTTGTCAGGTTCTGTAAAAAATCCACATTCCTAGTATCCCATACAATAGTCAAACCTCCTAGAGCCCCAAATTTGACTAATGATAGCACGCCCAATAGACTCCTTAGTTTCTTGAAAGATAATAATGTTCGGCCTAGCTTTCCTGATCATTTTTTTTAATTAGGCAACACTTCTTGTTTGACCCACATCCTCTTATGTTCCAAGATAATATCTTCATCTGCGAACCCTGAACTTCCTCTTCATCATCAAAGATTTTGTCAATCTGTCACTGCTACCACTATTAGCTGGCTGTTTTGGTACATTCTTTGTTCCAGATTTAGACTTCTTTCGAACTGAAAGTTTGGACCTCTTGAAGTAATGAGCGAAACTCCATTGTTCCTATGGGATCATCGGGATCGAAATTGAATTCCTTGACCCGCATTATCCTCTCAGTAGCATTCTGAACAGGAACCCCAACATCATCCTGCTGCTGAGCATGTTCTGAAGCCTCACAGGATCATCAACAATAATGGGCATCAGAAGATCACAATTACACTCCATAGCTGCATGGGGACAGATTTTTGGGGGCGGGAAGATGGATTCTTTGGGGGTTTGGATTAGATTATTGTAAATACTAGAATTGCTTCAGAGTTATCAAATTCTTCACAATCAGATTAAGATATTGGAATTGAGTCAAATACCCCTTTACAAATAAATAAAATGAAATATTTCATAAAAATCTTTTTCAATTTACAGAAATAAAAATCATTATAATCAACCAACTCCCATAAATACGTTATTAGAAGAATCATATCATAAACAGAAAAGATGATGTACGTAATAAACATTTAGAGAAAACTAAGAATAATAGCCAATGAAAAAAATGAAATTACAACATATAGGAATGGGTAATAATAACATCTATATTATTATTATTATTATTATTATTATTATTATTGTAAATATAATGTTTCACTTGCTCATAATAAAGCCAAGTCAATTCTTCTATAAATAATGCCATCTATCTGTAACAACTAACAAACACCCGCATATGATGCCATGCCCCGCCACCAACTAATTTTCAACCAATAATAGTAAGGCGACTCTATTTTTAAGCTCTATTTTGCTAAATCTCTAAAAATAGACTTTTTGTGAAAATAAAGTGTTTTGTAAGGGTTTTAAAACCTTTAAAAGAAATAAATGTTTAGTAAAAGTAGATGTTAAATCTTTTTTAAAAAAAATTTGCTTATCTTTTTAGAGGCTAAACTTCTATTACGGGTAGAAGAAGACCGGAAAAAAAAAAAAAAAAAAAAAAAAAAACGTAAACTATTTTTCAAAAATCCCAAATTGTCTTCTTCTAAACTCTTTCCCTTCTCCGAACTACTCTCACATTACTCTTCCCCTTCTCCGAACTACTCTCACATTTCTAAACTCTTCTCTTTCTCCCCATCGACTCTCTGTGCTTCCTTCACTCTTCTCTGCATCTCCCATTATCTCTTCCCAACTTTCATTGCACAAAGGTGAGATTTTTCAACTCCAACAAAAAAAAAAACTCTCTTTGCTCTCTCCTGACGTGGCAGAGAGATGGCTTTCCTCTCTGCTGCTTTGTAGAGAACTCTCTGCCACTGTATTTTGTTTTTTTTACTTTTCTTTTAAAATTTTTTTATCTTTTTTGTTTGTTTATTTGTTTTTATTGTATGCTATTAATTTTTTGCCAAAAATTATATGCTTATTTGTCTATGCTTTTGATGCATGGTTTGCTATTATTTAAGTTCTTGTGTTTTTTTTTTAATTTAAATTTTTGTTTATTATTGTGCTTTAAAAAAATTTCTTCGATTTTTTCGTTTATTTGTTTTTATTGAATGGTTCAGAAGATCAAGAGAGCAATTTAAGAATTAATGTTCAAATAAATGATGTAAAGATGTCTATTGTTAGAGATAGCATAGCCAACCAACTATATCATCATTGATAAGCATATTTTTTGTTTATTGATTAGTAACATTTTTTTTTTTAGCAATAAATATATTTTTTACACTTTTACATTATTTTGTGAGTAAATGGTTGATGAGTTGAAAGTTTAAAAATAATCTATGAAAAAAAAGTTGTTATTGCCACTTAATAATAATTAAATTATTTATATAATTATAATAATATAATATTTGAGAAATATTTAATTTAATTTATTTAATATTTTTATTATAGATAATATAATAATAAAAAATATTTTGATAAAAAACATTAAATACCTCTTTAGTAAGAGAATTAAGTGTTGATTACCAAAAGCTCTAAATAGAATTTAAAATTAAAATTAGATGTTAAAGCATTGATTACCAAATAATACATTTCAAATAAGCTCTATTAAAATAATAATAATAATAATTTATACTACCCATCGGGTTGCAGTACAGTTGGTGAGGGCAGCTGTGTCTTAGTGGGTTGAGAAGTCTGATCACAGGTTCGAGTCTTATTATGACATGCACTGATGAAAATGTGCTAGTTATTCACCCTCTTGAAGCTCCCTCCACAAAGGGATTAACTGAAGACACTGAGAGATTTAGGACCAAAAATAATAATAATAATCTATACTATTTATAATATCCAAACCTTTTAACCAATGATGTGCCACTTTTTAAAAATATCCCTAAATTACCCATTATTTTTTAAAAGTTTTGTTACTTATTAAATTTAAATATTAGTAGTATGCTAATATATCACTAAGAGTTTTACTAAAATGTCCAAAATGTCCTTTTTTTTTAATACAAAAAATCGACACATGCAATACATTAAATTAAAAAAACGTATTTTTTGAACCCTAGGACTATCTTCCACCGTAATTATAGAATTTACAATTATTTTTGAACTCTTAACAATCTCCCTCCTAAATTATAAAATTTAAGTTACTCTGCGAGATAAAATTATAAGATATAAATTAAATTAATAAATTTATTAACTTTGTCAATATAAAATTTTTGCTTTTTTTCATTGTTGGTCCCTAATTCAAAATAAAATAAGAATTATAATTTAATTAATGCTCTCTTTAATTTATGCCCGTGGACTAGTAATAATAATAGTAGTAGTAGTAGTAATGACTGCTTTCTCATATAAGAAACTCCTTTACTATATACCAGCAAATAAAAGAAAGAACTGGGACATGGAGAACAAGAACATTAAAGATAGTATCCAAAAAAAAAAAATTAAAAAAAAATAATCCTGATAACATGAAGTTGCAATGACAGTTCAAGTAAAAGACATTCCCAAAAGACCAGTAAAGATGATATTATTTTCCATAAACACAGTTCAAAAGATGTAAAAGAAATAAGGCACGGCATTTCAGGGGAGTTTTACATGGCCAAACTAGTGTTACACACTTGCATATCTATGCAGCTAAGCTTTTGGAAGCAATCTCAAATACATTCTCTGAGAGCCCATTTGCTGACATTATCATCTCCAGCTGTGCCTGCGCTCAATAATGCAAGAAATAAGAACGACGAAGGTTATACAAACTCCATTGTTATTGAAGCATGCATATTTGATACAAAGAAATTACCTTAGCCAATGCTTGTCTTGTTTCATCATAACGCTTCCATCTTGAAAGCGCTGATACCATGCCGGAGGCCACCTGCATCCAAACCACAAAAATTTTAAGGGGATGAATATAAGTAGAAGATTTCATTATAGCTACTAGTTTGCACACAAGATTTTTACTACAAATTAATTAAAATAATATAAAAGCCTTATAAATATAGGTATTTTTATTGTCTTTTTTATATAACCAAATTGTCTAAAATAAAGGTAGACGAGTAAGAAGTTAAGAAGTTGAAAGGGTAATAAGAAAAAATATATATATATTTAGGAAAAGTGTGCAGAAGTAAAAACTGAAAAGTAGTTAAATACAAAATTACTGTTTTTATCTTTAATTATTATAAGAATTAACTTTTTTAATAAAAACTTAAGCTAAACTTTTCAAGAACATTTTAAATATCATTATAATATTATAGATAGATATGTGAATAATGAACAGAAAAATGTAAGAGATGCTGCTAAGGTTGTTCATTCACCTGTGGGTTTATTTTATCCAATTGCACCACAAGATCACCCAAGAATTTGTATCCTGATCCATCCTTAGCATGGAAATTCACAGGCGACCCGCAGAATCCTCCAATAAGCGAGTAAACCTGATTCACAAGATTGATGCGTTTACCAAAGGATGAAGTAGTGCTATCAAATCCTGATTAAGAAAATAGGGTATTATCTGTAATATTCAATCACCTTGTTTGGATTGCGCAAGTCAAAAGCAGGATGGTTTAATAGGTTTTTGACATTCTCAACATTTCCTGGAATGTCCGATATGGCTTGAAGTGCAAACCATTTATTTACGACCTGAAATGAAGGAAAAAACAAAATAAGTATTTACTCAAGTTTACAGTTTTGTCAAATTTTGCAAGCTATATAACACAACAACCTGATAAGTTGGAAGTATCAGTTGGCAAAGAAAGACACCAAAATGAAAAAGGATCAACGTATAGAGATTAGACGAGACCGTCCAAACAATATGTCAATGACCATTTGAACATTTGCAAATTTTATTCAACATTATGTTAAAATTGAAAGGGCAAGAAAGCATTTTTCATACATGGAATTAAAAATTCACCTAAATTTCCCAAACTTTCATCAAGTTCTTTGGCCATCAACTACAAATTAAATGTTAAAACAAATACATAAATATGATTAAACCTAGTTCATAAATATTTCAGAAAATACAAAGAAAAAAAGAAAAGAAATCATAAGACTTTATTTTCAAAATAAAAATTACAAAATATCAGTGCAAACTTTGATTTTTGTAAAATAATGCCCCTACTGATGGAAAATATTTGATTTTGAAATTCAATGTACAATAATGGGCAGAAACTAGATAATCACTAGACAGAAAAAAATAAATTAATTAATTAAATACTTCAATATTGACCCAACGATAGAACCCCCTACTGATGGAAAATATTTGATTTTGAAATTCAATCTACAATAATGGGCAGAAACTAGAAACTAGATAATCACTACAGCGAGCGAGAGAGAGAGAGAGAGAGAGAGAGAGAGAGAGAGAGAGAGAGAGAGAGAGAGAGAGAGAGAGAGAGAGAGAGAGAGAGAGAGGAGAGAGAGAGATTGACCCAACGATAGAAATATTTGATTTTGAAATTCAATCTACAATAATGGGCAGAAACTAGAAACTAGATAATCACTACAGAGAGAGAGAGAGAGAGAGAGAGAGAGAGAGAGAGAGAGAGAGAGAGAGAGATTTAAATACTTCAATATTGACCCAACGATAGAACATAATATTAAGCGAAGCTAAAACTTCATCCACTCAACTCAACAAGAACTTTTTTTACCAACTATACGAAGTTTGCTTTCCACACTCTATTTTGGGCAAAGCCCCACCCACTACAAGGAAATAAACTAGGTACAGTCCTATCCTTCAAGAGTTTCAAGCGAAGTGAGCCTTCATTAATCAAACTTGTGCTTTAATGAAGTGAGCCTTCATTAATCAAACAAATGCAAATCACACAAGAACTTTACAGCCCTTCAACCTTCTACCAAAAAGAAAAAGCGAAAAAAGAAAAGAAAAATTAGACTAAATTCAAGACTTGAGCCACACAAGTTAGCTTCAAAGTTCCACAAATTGCATCGAAGAGATGAGTTACTTCCAAGACTCCAATCACAAGGACTCTAAATCAAATGTGGGAACAGGAAATAAAAGAAACAAAAAATGATTCTGAATAGAACAGGATAGCAACTTTGTACTTTTAAAGTACTCAAAATAGTTCCACATGAAGGAGTTTAGAGAAGTCACACGACTCACACCTCTAATTAGAACAAGAATAGAGTGACTAATATAATTTATACCTAAAGTGTTGCATTACCAATGCTTGAGAGTCAATACTCTAGAAGTCAGTACACTACTTCCTGATTGCATCTCTTTACATTGATTGAATTAAATTATAAAATAAAAAATGAAAGAATCTCTGTAACTGTAACTGAACTCGAAGGAGGAAAGAAGCAATCTAGAGAAAAATGAAATGTTGAGAAACAGTAATAACTAAAACTAAAAGTAAGCAGCAGCTCTAATCTCAAGTTGATGCATTAAATAGGGAGGACGACTACTAACCAAAAAGTCATGTTGCCACTTAGTGTAGAAATCAGCAAGTACATCATCACGAATTTTACCAGGGTTCTGGGATATAGCAGCCAGGGCTGCAAACTGATCAGTCATATTTGTAGCAGAATTGTATTCTTGTAATGCAAATTTAGTGATCTCTGGATCTTCAAGAGAAGCAAGATAGGCTACAGCACAAAAGAAAAGTATAATTAAACCAAGAATATAGATGCAGCACAAAAGACACGATAGCCATCCTCCATAAATGTGAGCATAAAAGACACTTTACCCAGAGCAATATTCTTTAAAGCACGTCTGGCCATATTGGGATGGTTGAAGACATATGGCTCTGAGCTTCTGTTGTTCTCAACCTGATGGGATAGACTAATAATCAGTGAAGATCACAAAAATAAGTAATTATAATGTGGCCTTAGTTTGGGGAGTGGATTAAGGGTTGGCAACCAATTTTAGATTGTTAAGTTGCATAGGGACAACTTGTCCTGTCAGGCCTTCATGGACATCTTACCTTTGCATTATATATCATTTGTTTCTTGTCAAAAAATAGGCATTAGTTTAAAGTTGACTCCTCTTCAGATGTTACTTACCAGGTTGAGAAATTCTGATTTTAGTTCAGAAGCAAGGTGCTTCCTTATGTAAGACCGAACTGCATGAACGGCATCAGGATCTGCGACCTCCATTAAGTCCATGATCTCCCCTTCTCCAGGCAAAGTAATTGCCTTTGCAATAAATTCCTAAAAAATCAAAGAAAAAAATAACTTAAGGACTAAAATGGGCAAACAGTGTTTGGATTTAGCAAAATAATTAAATAGGATTTCAAAAATCATGATAGGATAATTTACTTTGTCCAGGGTGGAATCACTAAGAATACTTCGGAGGCCTTCCACAAATTTTGAATTCAACTTCAATGGCTTGTTTCGCTGGAAATCAGTCACTAAGCTAAGCATCAGATTCCTTGATAATACTTGTCCAGCTTCCCAACTGTAGCACAAAATTGGCCATTGATAATGCACTTCAATGTCATTGCAACCCTCAACCTAAAAAACAAATGTTGCCCTTTTCCTTCATATACTTGAAGATTTCATTGCAAAAAGCATACCGGTTAAACTCATCTGAATCATGGGCAAGTAGGTAATACAAGTCATTGTCAGTGAGATCAGAGTCAAGGCGGATAGGAGCACTGTAGCCCCGCAAGATTGACGGAACTGGCCGCTCAGGTATATCAGAGAATACGAATTCTTCTTCCTTCTGCTACATACCAAATGGAGAAACAAATAAACAAACATTCAGATCATTTGTGAAAATCAGAAACTGGCATACCATATTTAACATAAGGATATCAAATCCTAGGGCACACAAGAGTACCTAGGGCCTTACAGATTATATTAAAAAGTTACGAATAAGTTTGAAAGTAGTGTTAGGCAGCTCCAAAGCCTATATCAGATTCAGTTCTTTAACATCATGATGAACTAAATATCATCCTGAAGAGGGAGAGGCAGATAAAAAGAAACGAAGAATAGCAACAGAACCAGGAGAACCAGCACTGACCTTCTTCACTTGAAGGACCATAGTGTAGACAGGCAAGTCTTTTGTTTCTACAGACACAAGAGTGTCTTCGTGATATACAGAGGTGATTGGCATATCCTTTCCATTTGAATCAAGAAGACCAACAGCCACAGGAATAAACATTGGCTCTTTCACTGGCTGACCAGGGGTTGGAGGCACTTCTTGACTGAATTAAGTCGTACACATACAAGTAAGGATCATAATTTACTTCTGTGCGCC
The DNA here is from genome assembly GCA_035771175.1 of Paratinospora sagittata. Classification (NCBI taxonomy): domain Eukaryota; kingdom Viridiplantae; phylum Streptophyta; class Magnoliopsida; order Ranunculales; family Menispermaceae; genus Paratinospora; species Paratinospora sagittata. Next base: position 15,145,009 of record CM069608.1, read on the forward strand.
TAAAATAACAAATCAGAAAATTTTTACAACTGAAGCTTTTTTGTTTCGGCACCTGAACTTCAAGGAAAAAGTCTTGCTTTCAGCATTATAGGAGGAAGTAACCTTCACAAGAGGAGTCCCCGCTTGAGAATACCTGCAATTTGTGATTTAGCCCAAAACCAGCAGTACCAAATAACATATAAATGAATTCCTCGCACTTTAAGAAGGATCTGAATACCATAATAGGAAATTATGGAAGTTTGCACCATTTGCATCCCGCATGGCAGCAAAGAAGTCTTCACAGGTGACAGCTTGTCCATCATGCCTCTGGAAATAAAGATCCATCCCCTAAGACAAACAGAAGATATGTTACAACTCCGTAGAAAAATGCGATTAAACATATATCATCAATAAATAAACAAGAGTTTAGGTGCTTTCTCTTATGCTCTTTCTATATAATGTATTCACAGGATTAGTTGGCTAGTTCACTTGAAACTTGGGACTTGGGAGAATTCAAGCACTTACCTTCCTAAATCCCTCACTCCCTAGCAAGGTTTTGTACATCCTCACAACTTCAGCTCCCTGCACACCAGGACAAAATCCATAGGTTGATAAAATACTCGTAGGTAAAAATACAAGATAAAGAAAAAAATATATGAGATTTGAGGACTGAGTAATCAAACCTTCTCATACACCTAAAAAAAAGAAAGAAATAAGCAAACATCAGATATTTGTACAATGAGAGAAAATAAGAAAGTTAAATTAAGTAAAAAAAATATTGAAAGAAAAGGCAAAAGAAGCCAAGACTTACAGTCACTGCAAGTTCCAGTGAGGCCAGAAATCAGAAGCATGACCAATCCAAGAGGGAGAGAAAAAGACATCATTAAGTTACAGAAGTTACAATACACAAACACTTCAAGATGGAAAAAATAATTGTAGAAAACCAATATTTGTAAATAAGTGCAAAATCTCACCGGTGTAGAAGTTGTCCATCTGTTTAAACAGAACAAACCATGGAAGTCATTATTAATTCCATCTGAAGGTTAACGAAGCTTTTTAACTACTTAATAACTGAAGAAAATATCTACCAACCTTAATATATGAGTGTGGCCGTACAGGATGAGCCATAGGACCAGCATCCTGGAAATTCATGCATCAGAAATTGCATAAATTATGCAACAACATGAAATTAAACATGCAACATATTAAGGTAGCAAATCCTAAAAGAATCTCATAATCATCTAAAAAATTCACAAATAATTATATCATAATTTAGAGCATAAAGAAATTGACCATCTTACAAATATAAGAGTTAGATTTTATATTTATTTATAAATGGTGTCCAACTATGACCGCTAAATCCAGACGTGTACATACTTGACCATACATAAGACTTCCTACAGCTGACGCATAAGGAATCTTTTACATTTCCTTAACTTCAAATTCAGTCTTGAGTCTTGGGACACTAACTAAGACTGAACTTGTCCCCTTTAGCAATGGATGTATTTCCTGGTGCACAATCCTTCCGAATCTGTTGAGAACCTTTTCGATATAGCTCCTTTATGATAACCCAAGGATACCTCGAGAGCGATCTCGATGTATCTGTATGCCTAATACAAAAGAGGCGTCCCCAAGATCTTTCATCTCAAATTTGTTTGTCAGAATTTTCTTGGTTTCGTGCAGTAAGCCTATATCACTGCTAGCAAGTACTATGTCATCGACATATAACACTAGGAAAATATATTTACTTCCACTGAACTTATGGTATACACAATCAACTCTATTTACCTCAAATCCAAACGAGATAATAACTTGATTGAATTTGTGATACCACTGATGGGAAGCCTGTTTGAGACCATAGATGGATTTTTTTAATTTGCAGACCATTTTCTTCTGGTCACTGAATACAAAGTTTCCTAGTTGCACCATATAGATCGTTTCGTCAATGTTTCTATTGAGAAACGCAGTCTTTACATCCATCTGATGTAGCTCTAAATCAAAATGAGCCACAAGTGTCATTATGGTCCTGAAAGAGTCTTTTGATGAAACTGGAAAGAAAGGCTCTTTATAATCAATGCCTTCCTTTGAGTAAAACCCTTGGCAACTAGACGAGCCTTATATCTCTCAACATTGCCTTTTGAATCCCTCTTGATCTTAAATATCCATTTGCAACCAATGGGCTTCAACACCATCAGGCAATTCGACGAGATCCCAAACGTCATTGTCCTTCATGGATTTTATCTCATCATTCATGGCATCAATCCACAAACAAAACATTATCACATGGTAGCACACGGGAGTGGGTTGCTCAATTTCGTGGTTTGTGGGCCCCACCTATAATTAAATGTTGCATTGTCTATCAAGCAAAGAGAACGAGATATGCAACAGATTTTTCTGTCTCTTTATTTAATGCAACGCCTTGTCTTTTAGGTTGTCACAAAAATACAAAATAGAGAACGGTGATACACTAATGGTTTTTCATAAGACAACTTGAAATTATTTTCTTGACTTTTCAATATTATCCTTCTCAAGAAAAATTAAAAACAAAATCTTCTTGGGCCCCACTTAAAATCTTTCATGTTGTCAAACATTTTCTTGGGCACAAAGACTATCGGGTGTTGTTAAATATAATAACAATAAATTAAAGTTGGAGTATAACGTTGGAGAGAGAGATGAGACCTTTGTTGATTAATTTAATCATCTTTAGTCTACACACACTTTTTGATTGGATTAAAGTATGTGAATTATTTTTGGGCAACTTTATTAATATTTTATTTACTCATGTTGCTCATAAATAATATCATCTTGAATGTCATATCATTTACAGTCATTTGACATGGTGCCATTTCACCTAATTTTAGGTCATGTCATCGATATTGTATTTACCACACTTTTGAGATTATGTTTTTGGTTGTTATATATATCTAATTGTTGATGCATGTACTAATCTCAATAAATTCTCGATTAACAGTGTGAATATTAATATAATATAAAAACCATTAATTTGGAATGATCGTGTACCTACCTGTCGTAGGGTCAGTCATGACAAATTGTTCTGAGTTTTGATAATGTTTATTGGGTAACTTTATGGTTTAATTATGACTATTACCGAAATCCCAAGAGTAGTGATTTTTCCTGTCGGTTAATTATTACTTAGAAAGATGCTCAGAACTGTAAAGATTTTAATTAAGTATGTTGCACTTAATGATTTTGTTATCTTGTCAGTAGCTAGTCATTGAGTCTAATACTCAATTAATTTGCTTTAATTTTGTATTATGTTGTGAAACAATTTTTGATTTATGAAAATTATGGAATAACTTTAATAGCATGATTTCGGTTTAATATGCTTAAAGTTGCCCTTTTCTGTGTTATTCCCCAACTTTTCATAATCCTGGTGCGTCTCTACAACTATCTGCCATCAAGACATTAACTGGCTCTAATTTTGATGATCGGTATGAGTCAGTCACTCTCTATGTTTCTGGATGTTATGAACCTAGATTTGGCTTTGAGAGTTTACCCACCTTCCGTACCCACAACTCAGAGCTCTAATGAGGACAAAGTCTATTATGGTAGTTGGGAACACTCAAATAGGAATTGTTTAATGATCATGAATTACACTATAGAAAAATCAATCCGAAAAAGTGTCCCACATGTTGATAATGCAAAAGCTTTTATGGATGCCATTAAGAAGCAATTTGCTAAGTTTGATAAGGCGGAAATATCAAACTATATAAGATTGTTCACAACTACTAAATACGATGGAATTAGTGTTAAGCGTGAGCATATTCTAAAAATGACCAATTACTACAATAAACTTAGAGAAATGAAAGTCGAAATGGCGGATCAATTCCTCGTGTGACAGGTGCTTGAATCCCTTCCTTCTCAGTTTGATGCCCTCAAAACTAGTTATAACACTCAGAAGGAAGTATAAGATTTGCACACTATGAGTGCTATAGTCATCCAAGAGGAAGAGATCTTAAAAATTGGAAAATCTCAATCTACCTTAATGATGACACAGCATAGCACCTATGCCATGAAAATTTTCTCTAAAAGTAGTACTAGCTCCAAAATATTCAAGAAGTTCACAAAATTTACTCCTCAATCTAATATAACCACAAATTTTGGAGCAAAATCAGAGGGTTTCAAGGGCGAGTGCCACTTTTACCATAAAATTGGGCACAAGAAGGCCGATTGCAAAAAATTTAAAGATTGGAAAGCAAAGAAAGGTATTCATCATGCTTTTGTCTCTTTCGAATCCAATCTTGTTGATGTACCCTCTAATTCGTGGTGGCTAGATATCGATGCTAGTATTAACATAACCAATTCTTTACAAGAGTTGACAAGCAACCCGAAGCCAAATGAAGGGGAGATTCTAGTGAACATGGGGAATGGAGTCAAAGTCAAAGCTGAATGCATAGGAGTAGCCACATTAATCTTGTCTTTAGGGCATATTTTGGAATTGCATAATACAGTGTATACTCCTATCATTAGGAAGAACCTAATATCAGTTTCTCTTTAGGATAGGGATGGTTATACTTTTCATTTTGGTGATGGAAAAGTATTTTTGTATCAAGATAATTTGTGTCTTGGTTCTGGTACTCTATATGATGGCTTATATATGATTGATTTGCATCCTAATCCTAATGTTGACCAATCTTCATTTGTTAGGCATGATGCTAATAATGTACTTGGTTCTAAACGTAGTAGAATAGAACAAAATTCTTCTATCTTGTGGCATAGGCGTCTGGGGCACATATCTAGATAGAGAATAGAAAGACTTATTAGGGATGGCATTCTACATAGGCTTGATTTCTCTGACTTTGGCACGTGTTGATTGCATCAAAGGGAAACTCACTGCTAAGACTAGAAAGGCTGAAGAAGTTTTGGAACTGATTCATACTGACATTTGTGGACCGTTTACAGCCATTGCATTGGGTGGATACAAATACTTCATCACCTTTATTGATGATTACTCACGATACGGCCACATTGAGCTTATTCGTGAAAAGTCTGAATCCTTGGATGCCTTTAAGATTTTCAAATCCGCTGCAAAGCTTTAGAAAGATAAGAAGATAAAGGCAGTAACACATCAGACAAAGGTGGTAAGTATTATGGTCGGTATGATGAAACTGGGCAGAATCATGGACCGTTTGCTAGATTTTTACAGGATTGCAACATTGATGCTCAGTATACAATGTCTAGGACACCTAAACAGAATGGGGTTGCAGAAAAGAGAACTCGTACACTTCTTGATATGGTACGTTGCATGCTTAGTAACTCCACGTTGTTGGATTTCTTGTGGGGTCAAGCTCTGAAAACTGCAGCTTATATTCTAAATCAAGCTTCCAGTAGTTCAGTTCCCAAAACTCCCTATGAATTGTGGTCAGGCAAAAAGTCGAGTCTACGTCATTTTCATATTTGGGGTTGCAAAGCAGAGTTTAGACCTTATAACCCTCAGTCAAGGAAACTTGATCAGAAAACCATTAGCGGCTATTGCTTAAGCTCAAGAGGTTCTAGATTTTATTGTCCTTCCCACACTTCTAGAATCATTGAGTCTAATCGTGTTGTTTATTTTGAGGATGATTTTGATGGTGGGAGTTCAGAACCTCGAAGTCTTATCTTCAGAGAAGAACGTGTTGTTATGCCAGTCCCTTTTGTACCAGCTCCCTTGATTCCATTGCCACTAGCTCACCAGCCTATTGCAGAGAATGCTCCTATTATTCCTGAACGTGCACCTGAACCCATACCTAAACCTAGAGTTACAGTTGATAATGTCATCAATGATGTCTGGTTGAGGAGATCACAAAGGACTAGGAGGCCTGCTATCTCTGATGATAGTCACCTACTTGCAGGAACATGAATATGATGTTGGTATGTCCTCTGATCTTGTTACATTTCAGGAGGTTGTTAGTGGTCCTAACTCTTCTAGTTGGACACTTGCCATGCAAGAGGAGATGACATCTATGTATCATAATGGTGTATGGGAATTGGTCAAATTACCATATAGTTGCAGACCCATTGGTTGTAAATGGGTTTACAAAACCAAAAGGTACTCCAGGGGCCAGGTAGAAAGATATAAAGCGAGGCTTGTCGCCAAAAGCTTTAAGCAAAGAGAAGGTATTGATTATAAAGAAACTTTCACCTGTTTCTACCAAAGATTCTTTTCGGATCATCATGGCATTGGTAGCTCATTTTGGTTTGGAGCTACATCAGATGGATGTCAAAACAGCTTTTCTCAATGGTAATCTGTTTGAAGATGTCTATATAGAGCAACCTAATGGTCTTATAGTTCCAGGTATGGAACAAATGGTTTGTAAGCTTCGAAAGTCTATTTTATGGACTTAAACAGGAATCTTGACAATGATATTTAGAGTTCGATAAGATTGTCACCTCTTTCGATTTTAAGGAGAATGTTGTTGATCAATGAATAGATCTAAAGGTCATTGGGAGTGCCTATGTGTTTCTTGTGCTCTATGTTGACGATATATTGCTAGCAGCCAATGACACTGACCTTTTGCTTGAGACAAAATATATGTTATCATGTCATTTTGATATGAAGGATCTTGGTGAGGCCCATTTCGTGTTAGGGATTAAGATTCTTCGTGACAGATCCAGAGGCAATCTTGGTTTGTCTCAAAAGACCTACATTGATCATATTTTGAGTAGGTACTATATGCATTCATGTTCTCCTGGAAAGGCGCCTATTATGAAAGGTGACAAACTAGATCGATCTCAGTGTCCTCAAACTAATAGTAAGAGAGCTCAAATATTGAATGCTCCTTATGCCTCTGCTGTGGGTAGTTTGATGTATGCTCAAGTTTGTACACGTCCTGATATTGCTTATGTACAGGTGTACTTGGGAGATAATAGAGCGGGCCTGGACAAGAGCATTGGAAGGCTGCAAAGAAAGTGTTGAGATGTCTTCGAGGCACTAAAGATCTTGTTTTGACATATCAACGATCTGACGCTCTTGATGTGGTCGGATATTCGAATGCTGATTTTGCAGGCTGTCCAGATGACAGAAAGTCCACTTCTGGTTATATATTCATGATGGCAGGAAGAGTTGTTTCTTGGAAACAACTTCCTCAACTATGGAGACAGAGTATGTAGCATGTTATGAAGCTACATGACAGGCCATTTGGTTGCAAAATTTCATCTCAGGGCTAGATTATGTTGTTCCCATCCCTAGGCCGCTGGCAATGTATTGTGATAATTTTGTTGTTGTTGCATTATCTCGTAACACTAGGAGCTACATATTGGCATAAAGTATTTGTTTGTTAGACAGAAAGTACTTGAATCCATTATTTGTATAGAGCACATTCCTACAAGGCTCTTGCTTGCAGATCCACTAACCAAAGGTTTGGTTGCTAGAGTGTTTCAAGATCAGTTGCAACTGTGTTCAATGGATTCTATTTGCCATATATGTATTGTTTTATTGTGCACGTTATGTGATTATGGCATTCTATTGGATAAGACATTATGTGTTAGCTCAGGGCTTCTTTTGAAGCATGTGCATTATTCTGTTTAGATGCATGGACCTTATGGAAATGAAATTTTGATCACACATTTTTGTTATCATTTCCATTTCACACTTGCACACTACCGCCTTATTGGATGCTTATAAGTTCATGTATTTGTATCCTGTCGATACTTGTATATTCAGTTGCTTGTAAGCATATGTTGGAAAGGCTTTGGTGATTTGGGTATATGCTCACATTTGACATTTTTTGGTACAACCATTGTGTTAGTCCGAATCATGTTTTGTTTTTCAAATGTATATTTATACATATCTACTTTTAAATCTAGTAAACTTGTTTTGGAAATATCCAAGAACGACGTCTGCAGTCCAAGTGGGAAAATCTTATATTTATTTATAAATGGTGTGGACTAGCATAGTCATTCCTGTTTAGATAAGGATGACTTATGTTGTCCAAGTGGAAGAATGTTGCATTTATTTATAAATATAAGATTGGTTTAGTCATTCCTGTCTAGATCTAGAAAGATTAATGGTCAAATGTCAAATATACAGGAGCATTTATGTGTTGGTACATTTGGTATGTATGTGATTAATGTTGTATTTGTACCATTTATGATGTACCCAAATCAAGTAGTATGAATAGTTTAAGTGTGACCCTTGCATTATGAACATGTTAGACTCATAATGGGATGGGTTAATGTTTTGACTAACATGGGGAGGTCCCTACACTCAACCACTTCTATAAATATGTGGCTAGCCCATTGAGCTCATTACCTCTTGAACTTTAGGTTCATTGGTTGTGAAGTGGTAAGAGTGTAGTACTCCACCCCATTATCTCTCTCCCTCTCTTTTCTAATGACAGATCAAGCTCCACCTTCGATGATGGTTCCGGCGATGTTCACTGCCGAAGAAAGCTCCGGCAAAGGTGCTCCACCTTCGGCACTCACAGGTTTGTGAATCTTTTATATTAAAGTATGAATCCTTGATATTTGTTTATATCTCCATGAATTGTTTTCAACATTAGATGGATAAAAAACTGGTTCAAGCCATATATCTTTATCTACTAGAGTGTATTGCAGGCATTAGTTTAACCTTAAAACGTTCATGAAAAAATTGGTGTACATTACCAAAAAAGCAGAATCAAATGAATATGGAAAATCAATAACATAGAGAAGCCTAGAAATAAAACAAATAAAAAAAAATCAATACAAACATAGTTGGCATAGCAACCTGTGGAAACTGATAGTTGCGAAGCCTTGAAACATCTGCTATCCGCTTAACTGTACGGCTCCCCATGTCAGAAGAAAATTCCTGCCAATTACAACAATGTTATAGGAACTCAAAGCCCAAAGCCAAGAGGATTCAACACTAAGGATAAAATATGTACGTAAGAATGTATAGATCAATACAGAAAAAATCAAATACCTGATCTCTGAAGACAGTGAGACCTTCCTTTAGGCTCAGTTGGAACCAATCACGACATGTCACTCTGCCACAAATTTACCAACACAAATCAATCTTAGGCATTGCAAAAAGTTAAGCCTCAACTTATATTGAACAAGCCAGCCTATGAAACCTAAAACAGAATGCATCACTGCATCTTCTATCAATATCTAACACAAGGCATCCATTTCATCTAATGCTAATGCCAAGAAAAAGTATCACCTAAAAGTTGAAAATTACTTCTACTTCTTCTTTTTTTCCCTTCATCTAGCTTAACCAATGTATGCATATTGTCAAGAGCCATTAAAACAGGCATGCAACATATTATAATGTAAAAAAATGTAAACAGAATGTTGGAAAGAATGACAGAAACAGGAGCAACACATTACAATGAAATTTTAATGGCATCCAAGCAGATTTAAGAAATTTCCAACCTGTTTCCAGTCCAATTGTGGAAGTACTGCAAAATTTGAAAAAGAAAATCAGGGAGTACAAATTAGTATATACAAGATTCATTTATAACTAGAATACGAAAATTAGGCTCCATACAATCAGAATGCTCTTTTATGAAGCTGAAGAACCTACTTCATGACCGATAACTCCAAAAATTGCAGCATAATCTGCATCAGAAGCAGTTTCTGGAGATGCCAAGACAAGCTTTGAATTGAATATCTGTTGAACACAAAGAGATTGATAAAGAGGTATGTAGACAAAAAGAAAATCACTTCATCATACAATTTAAGAATAATTCATACATTCAGACTCTTGTTTTCCATGGCTCCCCTGGCAATCAATGAAAAAAAAATACACAATCAGTATTGAAAATGTTGCACTGGCAATCAATATTGTTAGCAAATCATAAGGCCACCCTAAAAAAAATCTTTAGCAAATAATGAAGAAAGGACTTGCTGATTATATCAGGACATATCTGCAAAAGCAATAGACTCACATGTTAAAATCTGGAACAGCAACAATGTTGAAGAGGTCAAGGTCATACTCAAGGCCAAAAACCTGTTTGAGCAGTAAAAAGACAACATAGCATGCTTAAGAATCAAGGTAACAGAAGTCAGCTTTAAGAGCACCGAATAAATTAAGAATGAAAAACTTACATCCTCATCCCACTTCATAGCTGCCTTGAGGGAATACATGGCATGTTCAGTCTTTGGCAGATCTTCTGCTGGAGTCCAGATCCTAAGCGACACCTTCTGGCCTGAGCGAGTGGTAAAAGTGTCATCCCTACTCACTAACTTTCCAGCAACTAACGCAAACAAGTAGCAAGGCTTCTTAAATGGATCCTCCCAGAGGACATAATGTCTACCACCCTAATACAGAATGAACAAGTACATGAAGTGACAACAAAATACAGCACAATTGATATGCATCAAAAGGGTCTATGAAAATTTGAGTCTACCTCAAGATCCCCTTGCTCTATGAGATTCCCATTAGATAATAATACTGGATATAGAGTCTTCTCTGCTTCAACACGGACAGTGTATTTTGCCATGACATCAGGGCGATCCTGACAACACAAAAGGATAATTTGAAACAAAAATATTAGTGATGCACAATGAAGCTTCAGAACCAGTAGACAGTGACAAAAATAAAAACCTGATAATATGTGATTTTACGGAAACCCTCTGCTTCACATTGCGTGCAAAAGTTACCAGATGACTTGTAAAGCCCCTGAAACAACAGAGGAAAAAAACATAATGCAAGGAATAAACATGCATGATAGAAGTAAAATTGATATTCTACATGAAAAAACAAGTTTCTAACCTCCAATGATGTGTTTTTCTGGGGATATATTTCATTAACAATTTCCAATGTGAATTTACCACTCGGAGGTGATAGAATTGTTAGATGGTGTGCGTCCAGTAGGAACTCTTCTTTCTGGAACAGAAAGAAACAATAGTAACAACAATATTAAAAATAAAGAAGAAAGAAAGAAAGAAAGAAACATCAAAAGCATCCAAATCCCAACAGAATAGTGAGTGGAAGGTAATGCAAACTGTGGATTTTATCAAGAACAATGCTTTGTTGTAACTCTTGCTTAGAACCCAGATGATGTGTTTTTCTATTTTTTTTTTCCAAATCCATTAGATGAAGTACCAATGCTCACTACTTTCTCTCAACAATTAATTAAGAGGAAAATACATTCATACTCAACTCAACTCAACAAAGCCTTTTCCCAACTAAAGGGGTTGGCCACATCAAACCGCTTCCTCCACTCTGCTCTATCAAGGGCTAAGTCAACATTTTTATTTCAAGTGGCTATATCTTTCTTAATTATTTCTATCTATGTTACTTTAGGTCCTCCCCTCACTCTATTTTTTTTAAAAGAAACTAAAAGTATTGTATATATATAAGTATGAGAATCAAAAAGTCTGTACAGTAACATGTCCATGTAAACGTGACCCTATACAGATACAATATTGCCCCATCCCCTTAGCCACTCCCCTAATGCATAGCCTTTTAACAAATTACTATTAGCAACCAAAATGAAGCTAGAAGGTGAGACTCCTCCCACACTTCAGCCGCCGAGGATAACTCATCATGGAACACCAGTTTATTCCTCTCCTTCCATAGAGAACATAATACAACAAAACATACCACCTTCCTCTCACTCTATCATCACTGTGGATTGTTAATAGGTTACCATTCCTAAATGTCACATCCAAAGATCTTTATTTTATATGTCCAAACTGCCTAAATTGGTTTTTACTCATTTTATCTCCAATTGAGGCTACTCCTACCGTTTCTAGAATATGACTATTTCCAATTTTATCTTTCAATGTTTTACCACCTATCCATCTTATCATTCACATTTCTATTACATTTAGGAAGATATATTCAGAATGAGTGAAAAAAAGTTCAAATCAATCACTTTTAAGCTTTAGGTCAAAATAAAGGGTCAGCAAGAGCAGTACTAGTTCCACATCAGCTCCACCCAAATTCTTCTATCAACATGTCTTTGGAGATTATATTACCATTATAATCCCAATCACTTTAATCTATTATGCTATTTGAAAGCTTCACTTTACACAGAAACATTCCTTTTACTTATGCTGTCACTGAACTGAAATTAACTAGAGAACTAAGACAAGCAAGCCTGGGAGCATCCACATGACTAATCCATTTCATCCGACTTATCTTTATTATATAGTTTCTATTAAGTCTGCTTTAGATATTCCCATTTCGGCTCTTGTTCAAGCTATTTTATGGACAACTCCTCCACAACACTCTACTCATCAATTCTTTTTTTTTTTTTTTTTTGAAAAGAAAGAAGCTTTAAGTTTTTTTTTTTTTTTTTAAAAAAAAGTGAATTAAGATCCCGACAATGGATATAAAATAACATATATAGGAACTTGAAGCATACATCCCACCTTGAGTTCCTTGCCATTGATTTTGACAGATAATAGCTTTAGATCACTTCCATCCAGTACAAGTGAAGTAGAGACACCTATAACCAAAGAAAAATTAATCAATGATGCTTTTCTCTACAAGGTAAGAAGAAAGTCCTGAACCAACTGAAGCACTTGTTAGGAAAGTACCACCAAATTTAGTACAACAATTAAAATAGGACAACAAAATTTGAGAGTTTCATCAAGAAAGAATCCATTAACAAAGCTCACATTAGCAAGGTATTTCATAAATGCAAATTCACAAGAAGCAGATGAACAAAAGGTTACCTTCAACTCTGGGGTAAACAGCTATATTTGAACAGACAATAGTATTCTCCTCTCCTAGTGAAAAGCTCAAATTCACCTGTAATAGCAGTTTAGATAAGTACACAAAAAAACTGGTGAGACCAGATTTTCTTCCAGAGTTACAATCATCATACGATACTGGATGTTCAAATTTTCAAAAAGCAAAACAAACACCATAAGTTGAAACACATATTGAGCAGATCAATTTAGTATAACTTGCTTCAGCATAAAAATAATTATAGACTTAATAGTATCTTATTGGTGCTCTTTATGAGGATTTTACAAGTAATGGGAGAAAGTTTAGGAAATACTGCAACATGCTTCACGGTATACAAAACAAACAAGTAGAAGAAAATGGATAAAGGGCGGAAACATTTCAAAATACTTTGCAATACCGTGTCAAAGTAGTAGTCGGGCTTCTTATAATCCTTCAAAAAGATCTCCTTTGGAGTATCCATTTGCGATTCTTTGACCTTAGCTGGTACAGGTTGTGTTGCAACTGAACAAGTTGGTCTCCTGCTAGTTTTCGTTATTCCCTAAACACAAAAATAGTGAGCAATTTAGAGTCATCAAGCCAACAAAATAAAATATTTTAAATCTGATGATATTACAAACATTTATACCTATCAAGAGGAAAAATAAGATAAAGGAAATACGTCACATCATTTAGGAGAATAAGTCAAAGAAATCATTACCCCATTGAGAATGTCGTTAAACCAAACCACTTTTAAAAGGAACACATTTTAGAAAAATATATTCCAACCATAATAAGCTTAATCAAACTTACAGATGATGAAGGATGTAGAAATGGATGACTCCTCAGGTAAGTGACCTGAAAATTATAACAAGAATAAGATACCTTCTAAGAAAATCCCAAATATAATAATATACAAAGTTCACAAATTCAATACACAAAAGCAACCTACATGCTGCAGAATATGAAGTGTTTTTTAAAACATAAGAGTAAACCTGTGAAGCAGAGTATATTTGATTTCTATGCAAATTCCTTGTTGGGTGTCGCCACGAACTAGCAGAACGTGTTGCTTGGATCTGCTAGAAATGAAACCCAAAAAAAAAAAAAAAAAGAAAGAAAGAGGCCATCAATTTCAGAACCAAGAATTAGAGATAAAGAAATGGAAAAGACGAGAAGCAACATAAATTAACACACACAAAATAACCAACTATATCGATACTTTAAGGGCCCGTTTGGCAGCCCGGATAGGATAGGATTAGGATGGGATAGGGGTATTTTTAGCCCCTATCCTGTGTTTGGAGGTGAGGTGGGATGGGATAAAAATTATCCTGTTCCAACTAGATAAACCAATCCCACCAAAAATGGTGGGATTGGTTATCCCGCCTCTTTTTTTTTTTTTTCTCCTTCTCCTCCTCCTTGTCTTCTTCTTCTTCTTTAAAAAAAAAAAAAAAAAAGAATTATCAACTGGTTTGCAAAACCCAAACCAGCCAAATGGTTTTGGTTTTTTTTTTATATAAGTTTAATATAATTTATTTAAAAAATATTTAATTACTTTTCTATTTCAATCCCAAACGCACTCCAAACATAAGATTATACTATTTTTAATCTTATCCTATCCAATCCAATCCCACAAAAATAATTTCATCCTATCCCGCGTACCAAACAGACCCTAACAGATAAAAGTAATGAACACAGATGCAACTACAGAATTACAAGAACAAGATGATACAAAGTTCGCATCAAAAAGAAAAACCAAAAAACAAAAACAACTTGAATCAAAGAAAATGGGTCAGACAAAAGAATTCCAATTCAACCACAAAATGCACAATAGCAAAACGCAACAAGAAGCAGCAAAATCAATGTGAAATCCCTCCTAAGTTCACACATGAGGATGCGAACGCCGTTTATACCAATTCAATATAATCAAATGTTAACTAAAAACATAATCTCACAAAAAATAATAAAAATAAAAATAAAAAACACGCAAACAATTGTAAGCTGTAATTAGAAACAAAAACGAAATAATCAACAAAAAAAATAAAAGGAGCAATATATCAAATTACACCCAGAAAATTTAAGTTAAAAAGGGTAAAAAAAAATTGAAAAGAAAGATGGAGGAGCAGGAGAATCACAGGAGAAGAGATTAATCCCCAAAGACCCGTCTTTGCGAAACCCGAACCTCTGTATGGTAGAATCAACCGAGCCATTCCAATCCTACTAATAGTATTCTGAGTTCACAAACCAAACCACTTCCACGATAACAAAAAAAAAAAAAAAAAAAGAAATTCAATAGAAATGATGAATCCCCAGATAGGCAAAATCAAACAGATCTCCCAGAAATCTAACAAACCCCACAAAACAAAAATACAAACACAGAACACGACACAGTCTCACTCCTACTTATAAAGATACGGTGTGGATAATTCAAATAATGGACCAGAATAATCACCAAAATGAACTAAAAAAAATAAAAATAAAATAATTTTTTAAAAAAATTTTGAGAGAAAATATGGAGTGTAATTAACATGAAACATAGGAGGGTGTTTGGAAATGAAATTTTCATTTCACCTATATTAATTTTGCTCTCCAGTTGACGAAGAACAAAGAGTGTGGACGGAAGAACACAAAGGGATCGATCTCTCGTAAACCTAATTACCTAAGAGGAAACAAAAAGTAGGGCCCTCAAAGATATATATTTATAATGGAAAATATCTCTCTTTCAAAAAAATTTAAAAAATAAAAATAAAAATAAGGCTTTTGACATGATTACCTTTTAAAAATAAAATAATATAACAAATGTCAAATATTGTCATGTTTATCCTACTTTACTGTTCTTCACACAGTCAGCGCGCCACACAAGCGCCACGTCAACGCGTAGGTAGCATTTTTTTTAAGTGAAGGAATCATTCACAATATTTTTATGTGAATGGAAAGACGTCTTCCTTTTAATATTTTTTTTTATAAGTAAAAGGGTTTTTTTAAGGTTAAAAAGGAAGGCGTCACAGATTTATTTATTTTTACCTGGGTTTATACCCATGCTTCCGTTCACCCTCATCTACTTCATTCTTTCTTCAATATGGATCTTTCTACCTGGATTTATACTCATGGTTCTTTCCTTCCAGGTCATGGTAAGTCTGAGGAAGGGTGGAGAAGAGGAGGGTGGGGAAGAGGAAGGCAGATGGAAGAGCGGGTAACCTTCTCAAATTCAGGGGGGGTCCTGTCTTAATAAAGTATTAAGTTGGGTGTGCTGTTGTTCTTCAGATTTGCCTTTTCTTTGATATAATTTGCTATTATCTCTACCCTCAAGGTTGGTCTTTTTAATCACCAACAAATTAAGGTGAAAAAGGAAATTCTCAAGGAATTATTAATATGCATACAACTGATGATGGCATATTTTTATCTATCGGTAAAGTTTACTCTGAAAATTAGCATTAAAAGGTTCATAAAGGAAGAGGGTTCTTCCAGATTATTACATAGGACATGTATAGTATTCAAACTATCTGCAATATTGCACAAATTCATAGTGGGTAAACTTGTCAGAAAATTTAGAATAGACATTACAAAAACCAAGAAAATCATACAAATCTCCAATGGGGCGGGTTCAGCCTCAAGCGCCTACTCACCGCACCATCTTCTGCAACGATCGCGAAGCCAATCTTCTTGTCAATTTCAAGGTTTGATGATGATGATCTATTTCGTTTTTTGTTTTTTTTTTTGTTTGATTGTGATTTTGGAAGAAATTGTTAATTGTGTTTTGGAGTGGTGGTGAACGGAAGATGTCCAAAATTCAGCAGCAACCTTATTAAAAAAATTCTTTAAAGGGAATGCGTCTTTTCAAAAGATGTCTTCCCTTTATTTATAAAAAAAAAATTGAAGAAAATGCGTCTTTTGAAAAGACGCATTCTCTTCACTTAAAAAAAATGTCACCTTCGCGCCTACGTGGGGCTTGTGTGGCGCGTTGACTGTGTGAAGAACAGTAAAGTAGGGCAAACATGACAATATTTGTGATATTATTTTATTTTTAAAGGGTAATCATGTCAAAAGCCCGATCCTTTGACGTTCCCTTGGGAAAAAATTATTGAAAAAAAAAAATCCATTGAGGAAACATTTTAACATTAGGATAGGGTTTTAATAAACGAGGGCCGCTAGTTGGACCCATTTATGAACTATTATCACCTTTTATTTTACCAGTTCTTCCACCACTCACCATCTTTTTCATCTTCTTCATCTTCTTTCTTCATTTCCTTCTATAAATTACTTCTATATTTATACTTTTTTTTTGCTTGTAAGAACAAATTCAATGTCTTTTTTGTTTCTTTTAAAAGGTTTAAACCATTTTAAAAAGTATTTGATGTATTTGAATGGTTCCTTAGTTTTTTTTTTTTTAACAAAAAATCGAACTTTGGTTCGGCCTTGCGTGGCCGAACCTTATACAATAGGTTCCGTCCTATGGCCGAACCTTATAAAGTAGATTCGGCCACTTGTTTAAGGTTTGGGCATACCCGGTTAAACCTCTTAGTTTTCCATTTTTTTTTAATTTTTATCTTCTATCATGTATTTCTAAGTATTTTTTGACATTTTTTTTAGGTTAGTAGGCAAATAAAAAAATGTCTAGAAATACATATTAGAATATGTAAATAAGTTGTCAAAAAAAAAGGGGGGAAATAAGTGTGGCTAAACCTACTTCATTAAGTTCGGCCTGTGTGACTTAACCTATTATATAAGGTTCAGCCACGCAGAGTCGAATCAAAATGTGATTTTTTACAAAAAAACAAAAAACAAAAAATAGTAAACCAATAAAATATTTGAATGATGGAAAATTTGGGATTTGGAGAAAAAAATGATAGAAAATGAAGATAGCGAAACGAAAATGGTAAAAACTAGGACTTTGGAGTTGGGGCTAATCTTAGGGAGACAAAAATAATGAGAAAAAGAAAATGATGGTGGTGTTAAAAGGAAAGGATGGTTTAAGATTTTTTTATTTTTTGACCGGGGTGGAAGGGAGCCGCTTTTGGCACCAAATTTTTTTTCTCTTTGCACCATAATAAACATTTTTTTAAAAATTTAATTTTACACTTTTTTTTTTCTTTTTTACCCATCATCTAACGCTATCTCCCACCCACCTTAATTTTTACACTTTTATTTTCCCTTTTTGCCATTACCCATCAACTGACTCCATTCAAGGCATCTTTATTGGTTTAATTTATTAATATTGGTTTTCATTCAACCAAAAAAAAAAAAAACATTCTTTATTCATATTTCTTATAAATAAATGTTGTATTCTTATTGCTTTTCTCATGGTTGGTCAGAACATTATATAACAATCTAATTTGCAATGCTCCTGGGTAATACTTTGATCAATAGAGTAATCCAAGTTTATAATTTTGTTTGTATATAAATTTTAAAATTATAATTTCTGATTTTATTTTATATATTTAAACATCATTCAGGATAAAACACCATTCATAACTCATATCATTTTTGTTGTTCAATTCACTTAATTTTATCTTAATAAAATTAAAATAAAAAGGTAAACATATTAAAATAAAGATCAAAAGTAGTAAAGTAGAAGCTCTTTATTTTTTAACTTTAGAAATACTTAAACAATTTAATTTTTAAAAATAAAAACATAAATTTTTTATTCCTTTATTTTTGATTTTTAAATATTAGTTTGATTTTATTTAAAATTATATTTTTTAATTTTAATTTTTATTTAAAAAAACTTGCCCAGAATTTTTTTTGTTGAATTTTATAATCCCCATTCTATTTTAATAAGAAAGGGTTTTCAAAAAAAAATATTTTAATAAGATAATTTTTCACTTGAGTTATTAATTTTTATTCAAATCATTTTTTGACAAATAAAACACGTTCAATTAGGCACTATTCAATTAAACATTCACAATTCAAATAGTAGAATGACGTTTTTTGAACTTTTTGATAAAACAAATAACAATCTTAATGTTATTTTTTAACTATTCATGAATCTTACAAAAATAAAAATAAAAAAGAAAATCTTACCTTTAAATTAAAAAGCTCAAATTCATTATGCAAGATTTTAAAATTTTTAAATAAAGAAGATAAAATAAAAAGTAAGGAGACTTTTAGGCTTTTTTTTTTAAATATAATAGTGAAGTAAAAAAAAAGAAAGGGAGTGAGAAGGAAAGCGGCGGGGAGAAAATATTTAGGATATGAAAGTCATTTTTTAAAAAGTTATATGACGAAGAAGTAATTATATAAATGATTATTTTAGTAATTAAAAAAGCATGTTTTAATTGGTGTAAAAAGGAAAAATTGTGGTGCATCCCGTCTCACTCTGGTTGGAATAGTATTAATATCTTGGGTGAGATAGTCCTAGTAATTAAGGTGATAATAATGATCGGGTTCAAATAACAGCCCTCTTAATAAATATGTTTTTTTTTTCTTTTTTTTTTGACAATTTTCTAGGTAGAAAGATCGAAATCATGATTTTGAATTGATTAACCTTGACCCATAATAAAAATAATTAAATATGTTGGAACATATATAGTTGAATGTGAAATCTTTTAACGAGTTCAGAGTTGCGGCTCTATAAAGTGAACGTCACGGCTCTACACCAACAAGAATTTAGTTAAAATTTCAGCAAATAGAGCGCCACAACTCTGTAAAGGGAGCGTCGCAACTAGGGATAGCAATATAGGTCACAACACGATAACACGACTCGAAACCGACACGAAATAAACGAGTTTGAGTTTTGCATAAATAGGTACGGATCAAAATAAGTTAAATCCAATTAAACACGATTAAATTTCAGGTCAAAATTAGGTAGACCTGCTAAACCCGAAATTGACCCGTTTAACACGATTATATTTTGTGTTGAGACTTATGCTATTTGTGAATACTTTTTAATATTTTATGTCATGAGTTGAGACTCTAACTTTATAATATTTTATTTAGTCTTTACTATATAGTTGTATAATTATGATTTTGAATTTTTGATTTATATGTTAATTTAGAATTTATATATGATAAATAGGTTAAAATGAACTTGTTTAAGCTTTAAGTGTTATAAGCAAGTTAACCTGTTTAACTCGTTTATTAAACGTGTCGGCTTTGGATTTACATATAATGACACGTTATTTATACGTGTCATGTTTGGGTTTACAATATATTTCATTATATACGATTATGACACGACTGATTACGACACGGCAACACGAATTGCCACTGTCACACCCCGCCCGGACTCCCCTAAACCGGCGGTACACTCACGGACGGGGCGCGCATTTGAAATTATAACAATGGTAATAACAGAGTACGCAGTGGAAATATAAAACAGTGCAAGTCTGATTTCATTTAATTCAGAATTCATTTGTACATGACATACTCAAGGAACATACTCCTCAAAATCCCCAATGAATAATACGTACAAAATGTGGGCCCCATAAACCTGCACCCAGTCCACCCTAATTTCCTGTGAAAATTTGGATAACAAAGGAATGAGCTTAACGCGCTCAGTGGGTAAAATAGTTCGTGAATATAACAATTAATAAAGCAAACTTCATAATTAAATATCTTAAATACACATCAAAACATCATAATCAATCAATATGTATGTATGCATGACACCGTCTCGTAATGGTTTGATGAACGTACATCGTCTGAGTTCGCGTATAGATGTCCTTCCTCAGGCGTAGCCAGGTTCTCATTGTACGTCCCTCCTCAGAAACGATGCTCTGGATTCACGTACAGATGTCTCTCCCCAGGCGTAGCCGGGTTTTCATTGTACGTCCTTCTCCAGAGAAATATAGTGAATAGCGAGCAATGCTCCTAACTATTCTCTGTATCATAAACCACATACGTCCCTAGGTGGTGATATGTATGATGCCAATGCATGAACTGGTTTAGTCTACTGGTCTGATCTTTTCTTGACATTTAGACTGACTTTGGCAACGTCTGGTGATCCTTATCAGGATTGGTATCACGACGTGCAAGGTTAGGACATTCAATATTATTTGTATAAGCTGATAGCTTTCAATATGACCAACTAGATCAGTCCCCAGTTGAGAGGTGAGACACAAGGTCTGCTTAAATACCAATTGCGTAGAGCAGCCCGTTGCCTCCCGTTCATTATTTAAAGTTACTGAGGACAAGACCGAGTCTAGTTGAGCCAGATTGACCACTAATCTGGCATTACAACAGTATAATACATGAATTCCAAATATACAGGCATAAGTGTGACAGTATAAACATTATATGATATAATGCAGTGTAAATGAGTAGTAGACATAATAATAAATGAATGTAAACTTTAATAAAAGTTATAAGACACACAAACCTATGTTTCGTTCCCCACCTTTAGATAAGAACTTCTTTTTTCAGATCTGGCGCTTTCCTCCGGACAGAACTTCGTCGTATCGCATCGAGAGTCTCGAACAGAGTCTCAAACAGACAAGAACTCAGAATGAGTGAAAAGATGAGGAAAAATCACAAGAGAAGGTGATTTGGTGTGAGGAAATGAGGAGGGGGAGAGCTCCTTATATAGGAGATTTGGAGCCTGAACGTTCGAGCGAGTGCCTGAACGTTCAGGCAGGCGCCCGTACGCCCGGGTCGTTTGCCCGAACATTACATTTTTTTTATTAATATTTTTTTTTTGTGAAATACAGGGTATTACACTCTACCCCCCTTAAAGGGATTTCGCACTCGAAATCAATTTAAGTAGTTATGATGGTTATCTGCTTGAGATTCACGTGTCATCGTTTGCTAGTTCAGGGTAGTGCCTATATGGTCCCTGAATGGCATTGTGGCCAGTGGAATCCTCAACATCATGAAAACATGGAGAGCAAATGGAGTCGGATTCATCCTCAGAAGGTTCTAAACGTTGCTCAACAGATTGTGGTGTAGAGCGCTGGTTACATCGTTTAAGGGGAGGTAGGTTGAGCGGTGGGATGTTTTTTCGTGTTGTTGCTCGAATCTGGCTGCCTGACAATTTTGGTAGAAGGTCCTGCCAAGATGAGGGCACGTGATTGTTACGAAAAAGCCATGCACGCTCTGGTTATAAGGATCACTGTCTGTGTGACGATGAAGTTGGTGATGCAAAGTAGTTGTAACTTGACTCTGATTCTTGAGGAGTAGCCACAGGTTGCCAAGGGGGCCACTGCGCGTGTGCATCACTATATCTATTGATATTATTTTCAGACATCTGCATAGTTATTCGAGTGAAACAATGTATTAAGATAGGTGTAAACAAAGTTCCATCATTTTATTGATAAGAAAAAATAGTACAGTGTATCACATCATCAGTTGGTACTAGAAAACAATTCAGGGTATTTTTGAAATAGCTTTGTGCGCCAAAATCATACTTGAAAAGTTCAAGTCCATTACGTCATTGTTATCTCTATATATAGGCTGCCTTAGAGCAGATTGAACATATGATCAAAGAGAAAACTGATAACCTGTTTTCAAATCTTTAAACAAT
Source organism: Paratinospora sagittata (assembly GCA_035771175.1). Lineage (NCBI taxonomy): Eukaryota > Viridiplantae > Streptophyta > Magnoliopsida > Ranunculales > Menispermaceae > Paratinospora > Paratinospora sagittata. The sequence continues at coordinate 15,167,043 of CM069608.1, forward strand.
TATCACTTGTGCAAATACTCTTGAGAGTTATACTTATATTCCCTGCTTTAAATTCTTGATCAATTTTGAGATACGTTAAGTCTTCTGGATTAGTTGATCTTCTTTTACATCTTTTCAAAAATCCATTGAAGAAGAAGAAAGCTTTTGAACCTATTTTCAGCTGCACTTCATCATATATATTTTGTTGAATATGTGGTAACAGAAGGTTAAATTCAAAGCTTTATAAGTATCACTTTGATTCTAAGTAAAGGGAATCATATTTCATCTTGTACATTGGTATTGGTGACTGGTTAGTCACTAGTTTAGAGCAAGTGTTGCTCGATTTTCGTAACGATTGTTCTCACACCCGAAAGTTGAGAAAGGTTGTTCTCAAACCCGTAAATTGAGAAGGTGTAACAGTTTGACCTTTACTCGTAAGAAGATCCTTAGTGGAGTTTGGGCAAATCCTGAGTGAGGAGGTTAGGTAGTGGATGTAGGCAAGGCCAAACCACTCTAAATCTTGTATGTCTTGTCTTCATTATTGTTACTGTGTTTGATTTACCATACTTAGTTTAATCTGTTTTCATTACTTTAAACGTTTTAAAGAAAGGTTAAAAATCTGCTAAGTGTCTAATTTACCTCCCTCTCGAACACATCTGGGCCAACACCATCCACTTTGTACGTTACTTATCGTGAACACCCATTTGTATCTCACTTTTTTTTCCTTTTGAAGATTCTACTATTTCCCAAGTACTATTTTTAGTTTAATGTACTCATTTCCTTATTCATAGCATTTTTCCAATTCTTATCCCTATGTGCCTCATCAAAGGTTTGTGGTATAAGAATATAACTTATGTGAGTGAAGCATACCTGGTTTTGGATTGGACTCTTGAACTTGCGTTGCTAACAAATGGACTCTTCTTCATGAGTACACTAGGAGTGGTTTTTTAGCATTTGATGATGGCTTGGGTATAAGTTTTGGTTGGACTTATTCTTCAGTAGCTTGTTTTGGATTAGGTGATGCTTCACATCGAGTTGGTTCAGTTACGGGCGTGACTAGAAGTCGTTTACACTAATTAACACAAGGGCTTGGCTAGAAAGCCGCACACACTAACCAACACAAGGGCTTGGTTAGAAAGCCACACACTAGCCTACACAAGGGCTTGGTTAGAAAGCCACACACTAGCCTATACAAGGGCTTCGCTAGAAAGCCTCACTGTAACCAACTTACGGGCGTGGTTACGAGTTGTATAAGTATATGGTATAAACCCAATTGACTAACACGTCAACAATACATCAAGATTGCAAAAGATAGATAGAAGTGTTCTAAACACTCTCAACAATATTAAACATACAATATTGAATGAGTAAACATTACTATTCCAACCTCAATGATTTAAATGATGTGAAGTGTTGAAACAACTTTTCTCAAATACATGCAATCGATTCAAACGTAAATGATATAAAATCAAGAATCGAATATGCACATGTATCCAAATATTGATTCTAATAATGATATGATTAAAACAAAAGAATCAATATATAACGATGATCGAAACTTGATGATTTTAAATGTATAAATGATTAAGATCAAGAATCAACTTACTCAAGTGATGATTTATGAAATTGATTCAATATAGTAAAAGTTTAGCACATGAATCGACCCCACATGATATTTATGAAACCACTAAACAAGATAAAATTATATGAAGATTAAATAGGGTTTCACAAACTATATTCAAAACGAAATCAATTTTCAAGATAATAACACAAGCACAAAAACTGATTTACTCAAACAAAATCACAAGAATCTAGATATAGAGATTTTACCCCACTTAGGTAAAGATGAAGCTTAAAGATTCTTCAAGTGTGATGATGGTTGAGAGATTCCTTTCTCAAAGATGATCAAGATTCAACAAGATATGAAGAGAACACTAAAAAACGTCTTGATCTATGGCTCAAGAGAAACATACAAGTTTTATCAAAGATTTTGAAAGATTTGGCTAACTATACGGAAGTATGAATCAAATAGCCAAATGTAGTGAACTTTTACTTTGAAAGAGGTTTAAAATCACTCAAGAACTTGTTTTGGAGTTGTAGAAATGCTAATATGAAAAATGGCACAAGTTTATGTATTTTGCAAAAGTTGCTCTTCAAATGAGCAAGTGTGGTATTTATAAAAAAATACCAGACCGAGGCATAAAAATGCGTTCCTTAATGAAGGAGCGCGCTTCTGCTTTGAAATCTGAGTTTTTTTTAGATTTTTCTTTAATCAAGGAGCGCGTTCCTTATATGAGGAGTGCGTTCCTTAATATGTCCGTTGGGCATAGGTGCGAGGTCATTCATCAAGAACCACTAACTCTATAAAATTTTCTATTTTGCCCTTTTCTACAGGAGTGCGTTCCTACAAAAAGGAGTGCATCCTTTTTTTCCTGATCAGAAAAATTTGACTCTCGGAAAAAACCACAAGAGCGCGTTCCAAAAACACTGATAAAAAAATTTGAGTCTCGAGAAAAGAGTACAGGAGCACGTTCCTCCACTTTGAAGTGGTAGAAACTCGATTTTTCAATCAAAAAGAATTTAAGACTTTGTCAAACACAAAAACAACTTTGAAACATTTTTGGCAAGTTTTAAACATAATTGACACCGATAAACACGTGTAAAACGATTGATTAAAATAGATGATCGATACATTAGATACGATACACGTAATACTATAAAATCATGCAAAGTTGGTAAAACAAATGCACGATAATCAATGATAAATATATGCATGATAAACAACTTTAATTGAGTGATTGCATAATAATCATGATAATGTGTGTGTTGAACCAATTATCCTCATGTCCTTTACAAGAGTATGTCCTTTATATAGAAAATATTTTGATGATTACAAACCATATTTTGTTTATGATAATACTGCATACATGACATAGCTAATCCTACTTGAAGGTTTCAAAGAATCAATGATACATCAAGATCTATTTGAAGACCATGATCACTTGAAGATATATATAATTGTATGATTAGATTGTGTTTAGGTTGTAGAATCTTCACTATCATATGATTCAGTAATATGCATGACTGCATGATTTAGTCGAGTTGATTTTTTATTATTTGCATTAAATTTTCTATGTTTGATTTAATCCGAAAACACTGAGATTTTAATTGTATTTATCGAGTTTTAAATGAAAAATTAAAACTATTTTTAAGTGTCCATCAGGGTGCTAATACGTCTTATTAGCACGCTAACGTCATAGCAACGCCCTCTTGGACTTGGTGAGTCAGGATACTGATAATGTTCAAGGTTGAATTGAACTTATTCATCAGGACGCAAAGATTTATTAGTAGCGGCCTCATTTAAGTCAACCTATGAATTTGTCAGGACGTTGATTTAAAATCAGCTTTCTGATTATTTTCATAGTTTTTAAATTGTTTTTAATATCAGAACGCTTACTCGTTACTAGCGCCCTCGTGACTTTAAATAGTTTAATACAAGGCAAGACACTAATTGTGGATTAGTGCCCTCACAAAGTTTAGTCGTTTTAATCGTCAAAGTAAGTTAGGACGCTTACGATTAAGTAGCACCCTTACTTCACAGTTCCGCATGACGCATAAGGTTTATGAGCACCCTTGTCACACCCTGGGTTGCACAGCGTGCCCCCTACCCAGGTGCGGGCGCACCCCCTCGGGGCGAACGCCTAGCCATAGTACCACATAATATTGTCCTATCGCCATGTAGCAACCCAACCGCAGCTGGTCTACATCGAAACGATTATTTGTAGACCAGCTGCGGTTGGGTTGCTACATGGCGATAGGACAATATTATGTGGTACTATGGCTAGGCGTTCGCCCCGAGGGGGTGCGCCCGCACCTGGGTAGGGGGCACGCTGTGCAACCCAGGGTGTGACAAAAAGGCCTTATGTATATATTGTCACGACGCCCCTGACGTAGGCTGACGTCATGACCGGCACAGCGTACTATACACTGTACATCCTCATATACAGTATATAATACACTGTCAGCCTTCACGTACTCTCTCACAAACCTTCCCAAATTGTACATAATTTTTTTTTTCTATACCACAAATCAAATCAAATCAAATAGATATATAGATGATCATTCCACTCACATTCATTCCAGTCATTCCACAAATTAAATTCTCACCTGATAAATATCTATGATCATCTCATTTCCTCATATAATATTTCCACACAACCCATCTAGGTGATATTACATATATATCGTATGTGATAATTATACATATCAAAATAACATAAAGATAATCTATTTCCTCCAAGCATACATACACCTACCAGACAAGTTCCTTTTCCCTTCGAGTCAATACCTGAAATATTGGAGGAAATAGGGTGAGCAAACAACAGCTCAGTGAATATAGTTCTTGAGATGACAATTATATACATTTAGAGAAATATGACATTTAAAATCATTTCAAACACTTATTAAACACATGCATCATTCAACGAATATATTATATATGTCAACAACATAAATTTCATGATTTTCAGTAACATCATGCACAATCTCCCTCCTCCGCAAGGCAAGAGAGCGGGTCTAACCCTTGTATGGCCGTTACAAGGTAGTCACAACCTCTCATTACCCAATTAACAGTCATTTCAAGGATCGCAACCCTTGTTAGGACAGACCTACTGACAATGAGGACTCGCAAAACCTCATCTGGGTCTAATTCCTAACGAAATGACAATGAGGAATCGCAAAGCCTCATCATTAAAAACTCCAATTACTAAAATCAATTTGCATGATCCATAAAACTCAATGTATATATAAATATAACATGCATACAAACAAACATCTTATACGCGTACAATGCCATACAAGAACCAAATCAAGAAAACTATACTCACAGTACAACACGTTCAACTTAAACCCAATCATCGTCGCTTTCGAGTCCAGCTCCAAGTTAAATTCAACTAATTTAACATGTCACAATCACTCCATAATTCAATTTCATGTATTCATATCTATTTCCATCTTTAATTTCTCAACTCACTTCAAATCACGAATAATAAATCCATTTAGGACTCATAAGCAATTGAAGAAACTACTATCTCGTTTCTGTGGTCAATCTAGATATTTCCACAAGAAAGAACAGTGAAAATAGATTTTCGAATCATATTTTCACGACACCATATACTTAGTTACTAAAACTATCAAAGCATATCTACATATCATGTTCTAACGTCCGGAATGCAGTTCTTCACGATTCTATAAACTCAAACCGGGGTTTCATTGGGTTCACATCACTGGTCACATAGCTGTGCACAGTACTATTCACATCACTGATCAATGTTCACTATTCACATTCGCCGTATACTATTCACTATTTACTGTAATTATGCACTATTCACTATTCAGTATTTACTATTTACTGTGCACTATTTACTATGCACTATTCACTATTCACTATTCATCACTATTCATCCGAAATATGTAAATTGTATTAAAATTGTCAAACGGTCTCCAAAACGCATGAAATAGAATCTAACCACAGATTCGGAGTCCCGACAGTGCAAGGAGTATTTTTCTACCTTCCTAGCGGAGTTTCCATTCACGTTGGGTCAAAACCCCAATTTTTGAAACTGCCGTAAAACGGCTCCCACAGTCAAAATTACTCCGCTAGAAAGTTTACGTCTAGCTTAGTTATCAATTTTACGAAGAAAGGGAGTGAAAATCGCTTACCGCGGGTTCGGATTTCGACAAATCTCGCATTTTCCCGCCGTTTCCTCTTCTTTCTTCCTTCCGTCGTTCTTCTCTGCACTTATCTTTCCTTTCTATTATTCTTTTCTTTTCTATTTTTTTTTGTTTTGTTTTCTTTCTGTCGGTGAGAGATTGAGATGTCGGTGAGAGATTGAGATGAGAAAGGAGAGAATTGACATTTTATATATAAATGATCCAATACTCCTCATCCTCAATAATTAACCAACTCCTCCATCAAATTCCATTCAATTCAACTCATCTCATTCATATAAGTCATTTAATAATTCAATTTCAATCTACACCATTTAATACTTCACTTATTTCACTTTCATTCATTCAATCATACTCCAATCCACATTTTTAATTAACCAACATCATAAATTAATCAATTTAATTCAACTCAATCCACATATCTAATTAATCAACCCATTCAACTAATAAAACTTATATTCTTTATTTAATAATTTTATTTATTGGCTCACATTCCTTAATTATAGCATGTATTTCATACACGCGTATATTTAGCTCATACGTATAAAATACGTATATTATACATCTCGATATACGTGTACGCCAACGTATGTATTTAATTAAATTTATGGGGTGTTACAACCCTCAAGGAACAAAACGATAAAATTGTTGTTATGCGTCAGGACAACAATTAACCAATCAGGACGTTAATTCAACACTGTCACTGTTCCGACACTTACACTTTTTCAGAACTGTACAAAACTTTTCAGAACTTCTTGAATCTATTCAGAACGTTCTAATACTTAATCAGAACATTCCTCTTTCGTGAAAGATCAGAAGATTCAGGTGTTATCGTCGTAAATTGCACAGAGCTGAATCGATCTGTTTCAGTAAATAATGTATTTGTTGTTTTTTAAATGACTTTGTGCGCCAAAATCACCAAGTCCATTGCACCACTATTATTTCTATATATATGTTTCCTTAGAGCAGATCAAAACAATTGACCTATCAATACGAAAACTGAAATCCATTCAAAACGTATTAACAATTTTTACTTGTGCAAAAACTTTTGGAAGTTAGTCTTCTACTCTCTGCTTTTGAACTCACGATCTTTTAAAATACATCAAGTCTTCTGGATTAGTTGATTTTCATATATATTTTTTCAAAATCAATTAAAGAAGATAAAAACTTTTTGAACCAATTTTCAACCGAACTTCATCATACATATTTTGTTGAATCTGTGGTAAAACCAAAGGTTCAATCCAAAACTTTGTAAGTATTACTTTAATTCTAAGTAAAGGGAGTCATATCTCATCTTATATTCAAATATTAGTCACTGGGCTAGAGCAAGTGTTGCTCAAAGTTGTAACGATTTTTCTCACACTCGAAAGTTGAGAAAAAGTTCTTCTCACACTCGCAAGTTAAGAAAGTATAATGGTTCTTCTCACACCCGTAAGTTGAGAAAGTGTACCGATTTTGTCATGACTGGCACATAATACCATATACACCATACCTAGACGTATACGATACTCTGTCAGCCTCGTCATTTAAGACAATAACTCAAAAATCACTAAAAATTTCGACAAAACCTCCTCATAAATCTGAGGTTCCACAAAAGTCCTAATAAACCCAAATCGCACATAAACAAATAGAAAATCACGTATGAATCATATGCACCCATTCCATATTATCCCACATACATCAACAATATGTGACCATTCACATACACCACTATTCATTTTTCTTTCTCACAAGACTTATATACATCCAAGTCTCCAAAACATATACATCATTTAAACCATACACTACCTATTACACATTGTTTGGTGTTATATATATATACCAAAAACAAAAGTGTATATACCCATATCCCTGAATACACCATATACTCACATAGCAAAGAAGCAAGCTCAATCAACTCTCTGGAGCCTTGCCCTTGCCCTTGTGATCAACACCTATAATAAAAAGGGAGTGAGGTGAGCTACAAAAAGCTCAGTGAGTAATCTAATATTGGAATTACATATGCATCAATAGAAAACATGGCATTGAAATCATCATTATAAACTCATATGCAATTCAATGTAATTATCAATACATGATTTAAATACTTTTCTCGCCTCTCTATACATATCATACAATGCATAAAGATAAAATCCTCACCCTCAGGTATGTAAGTGAATATGTATCCCTATTATGCATTTATAGGGAGAATTCATCTTAACAAACCATCATCTCGATCATTCCGAGGTCTAGTCAACAAACTTTCCTCCTTAGAAATGATCACATACTTTCCTTACTTCGGGTAAGTCTAAGTATATTCGATCTTAAAACCAAATAATTTAAATGCATCAATTAAACAATGCAATATGGCAATCATACATGCACATCATTATCAAAACATAGTTTATTTAATACAATGCTATACGTAAAAACCAAATTAGAAATACTCACAAATACATGATTTTTACTAAGCCCACAAGTACACACACACTTAGTCAATTCTTACCACACAAGCACCTCACTTGTGTCCATTCCCAATGCTCAATTCACATCTCATCATCAAATTTCTGCAAATGAAACATTGTCATTACACTTAAACATGAATTCCAGCCAAAGAAATTCATTCAATTTAATCACTAAATTAATCACAATGCATAAATAAACACCTTACCAATGCATTATCAACACTTTAAATTTTCAGCACAAGTAGCACGCTTGTGCTCATCACCAAACCCATAATTTTCCAATTTTGTACCTCAATTCTCTGCAATTGACCATCACCAATCATTCATAATCAATTCCCAGCCATTAAACACATTCAAACACCACAATTGAACACTGAGAATGGGTTTCCAACAAGGTCTGGAACACCCACTTCCAACCATGGAAAATCAACATTTAAACCATCAAAATACTCACCAATCTTCAAGGATTTATTCTCCCATGATTTCAGCCAGCAATTTACTCAATTCCAGCCCAAAACATCAAGTTTCCAGTGGGCAATCTAACCATTGAAGTCATTTGCATGTCACATATGCGAAACAAAGTGAAGAAACGAATACAAATCTAGAATTTTCAGCTCAAAACATCCATTCCTACCTTGGCTTTTAGCTTTCCAAGCTCCTCATCTTCTTCCTCTTCTTGTTCGTTGCTTGTAAGTCTCTCAGTCCAGCAAGCCTAAAATGAGCTAAAACAGCTCTAAATGGTTGAAATTGGTTGTGACGTGGCTTGCAACATGCAACCGCCTCACCGATCAAATTTTTTTTTTTTTAAAAAAAACTGCAGGTCCACAGAAAAACACGCTTCTTCCCTTAGGAAGTGAGCTTCTTTGCACTTCCTAGAAATGGTGCTCTCAGGTTTGCAATAGAAGCGCACTTCTCCGCTTAGGGAGCGCGCTTCTTGCACCCAAATCTGAAATTTTAGTGTTGGGCATTTTATGATACCACTAGCATCCTAGGGTACCAATAGCCCTAAAATACATGCCTTTACACTATCTAAAAGTCATGTACATACTCGTACAAATACACCTGACAATATGTATAAGTCAACGTACAAGTTTGACTCGTACATACGGGGCGTTATAGGTTTTGTCTTCACCCGTAAGAAGATCCTTAGTGGAGTTTGGAAAAATTCTAATTGAGGAGGTTAGGTAGTGGATGTAGGCGAGGCCGAACCACTATAAATCCTATTTGTACTGTCTCTTTTACTTTTATTGTGTTTATTTGTTATACTCTATTTAATCTGCTTTCAATATTTCTTAAATTTAAAAGAAATGTTAAAATTTGCTAAGTGTACAATTTACCCCCCCCCCCTCTTGCACATAACTGGGCCAACAGTGTGTGCATGCATGATCAGTAATATAATAATGTAAGTGCATGAATATGATAACCTATATGCATGGTTTTAAAAAGATGTAAATTATATTTGTGGTTGGAATATGTAATGGTTACTCTACAACGCTAAGATCCTAAATAAGAATTACAAACATGAAGCTATTGAATCTTCGTGCAATGTTGTTTCTTCCACATGCTTTGACAGTATAGTTGAATCCGTCTGATATAGCTAGTTAGCACCGAAACAACTACGTCAAAGAGATTAGTGATCACAAATATGTTGTTTGTAATCATCAAAACAAAAATCGGGTGAGAGTACAAAGTTTAAATTCAAAAAATGAAAGTTTTGAAGCAAATACATGGCTTAAGTAGTAAAACAAGTTAACTGGATTGAACCAGTCAACTGGATTAAAAGAAGTTGTCTGGTTTACACCAACACACTCTTTGTTGGACTAGCGTACTAGTGACTATTCTAACGGGTTCTACACTTCGATCTTTTCAACCACTGTGCTAGTACAAAGACTAGCGCGCTATTGGATTACGAGATGCAATCCAAATGATTCGAAGAAATTCAAATTTCGAACCCCCCAACGACCATATTCTTGTATCAAATGGTTAGTGCTTTTATCTAAACTATAAACACATGCACTTAGGATATTTTAAACAGAAAAGAGACAAAAAAGTGAATTTATAGAGTGATTTCCTAAAATCAATTTTTTTTTTCCATTTTCAAATCTCAAGAACAAAGATGAGTAGATTCTACGAGATTTTTCAAAACAATCATTTTGGGCCTCATTCAAAATATCTCCAAATGTATTTTTGAGCAATATTGATACAAGGAAGGTACAATCTTGTTGTAAGGTCTTTCTATCCATAAACTTCATTTGTATATTTTATATTTGATTGGATTTGTGATTTTTAGACTTCATTGAAATTGTTCTAATTATTTTTGACAAATTTTTATCAATCATTCTCTTTGAATTTGTTTATAGTAGAAAGAAGTCAAGTAAAGTGATTGTGAATCACTTGTGATTCTAGAGTTGGAATCAATATTTCATGTTTTACCCTTTATCTTTAGAAGGGTCAAGTTGTTCATCCTTATCCCGTGAAAAAGGATTTTTTGACTTTCCTTTGCCATTGAAAAAAGAACTTTTAGGTTTAGTCTATAAAAGGATAGGTTTGTCTTGAATTTGTAAAAAAAATATTATAACGGTTCGGTTCATACATTTGAAGTGAACCGAAAGATAGTGAATTAATCCTAGAAAATGCATGTTTCTCTTAGTATGGATGTAGGAAAGAGATTTCTAAATCATGTAAAAATCGTTGTATGCATTTGTATTTTATTTTTACACTTTACTTTATACACATTAATTAATTTTGACTTAATTTGCATTATCAAAAGATTCCATAAAAAAAACTTAAAATTTTTTAAAACTGGTCCTAACACCCAATTCACCCTCCTTTTGGGTGTGTTCGCATATTGACCAACATATGGTAGGTCTACGCCTAATAGCCTTTGTTAATTAAAAATTATGATACTTGCATTTTTTCAAATCTTATAATGCATTTTTCTGTTATTAAGTGTTTGTGTAATATCGAGTTATATTTTTTCAAAAATAAAAGTTATATTTTTAAAGTTTATTTATTTTTATCTCTTTAAGTTTCATTTGTATAAAAGGCCTACGCATCACGTGGGTTGCAAACTTGTTAATATAGCTCTTGGAAGCTATCCAAACAATGCATCAAGGTTCTAGGCAACTAAAAGAGGACTTAGTCCATGCAACAGCTTGTTTTTTCAACAATTTAATTTTTGGCTCAAACATTCAAATCTTGATTTCTCTATTTAAACTAATTCATTGCATTGTTTTTAAGCATGAGAGAAACAAGCATAATTTTTAAATTATCTTTCTCCTTATTTGTGCTAATTTCCAACAACATTTAGCTAAATCATTGGTTTCCTCTTAGTTGGAACACGCCTTTACGTGACTGAAAGACATTTATGAATTGAAGGTTGAAATCAAGCCTACATTATTCCTTAATGTGCAAAAGAAAAGGTTTGATTCATCCTCTGCGAACAATATCCTGTAAAAATTGGGTGCTTCTCCTCCCACACAAAAGTCAAACTCACTCCACCCACCAATTTTATTTTATATTTTTAATTTTCTTTTAATTTTACTAAAATTACTATATTATATAAAACTTTTTAAAAATTACTAACATATCCTCTTCTTATTTAACCTAATAGTAATGGGTTTAAATTTTTAATAATCTCAAACCTTTCTAAAACTCTAGATCTCTATTCTTAAAGAACCCTATTTTCAAATATTACATTGGTAACATGGAAGAGCAATGGTTTATGATGAGTCTTCATGATGTTTGATATGTTTTTCAACTTCTCTTTTAAGTTTTTTTTTAATACTTTTAAAAATTAATTTTAAATACAATTTTTTTCTTGTTCTCATAAATCAATACTTTAATGGCGATTGGAGTGAGTCAGTTAATGCCAACCGAACCATTTCATATAAGTCAATCAATGTTAGCCAAACTACTTCTTGTACATTCAACCAATAAGGTTGGTTGACTATGAAACTATAGGATCGGCCGACATTGACCGAACTTATATGAAACTATTGACGTTGTCCGGACTTATATGAAACTATTTGTCTAATTCCTACAAAAGTAATATTTGCAAGTTTAGCCAATAGAGTTTTTTTTTTCTTTTTGTGAAATCGGTGGAGTAGAGTTCTATTAAAAAAAAAAAACAATAGAGTTGAGAGGAAGAAGATAAGTGGGTTAAGAGAGAGACAAGCAAATTTCATTGTGGGTTTAAAGAGAAGATTTAAAATTTAGTGGGTGTAACAAAGCATATGGGTAAAGTAAGTTTGACTATTAGGTGGGAGGAGAAGCACCTGTAAAAGTTGGTCTTAAACTTGTGAAAAGGGCATTATAACAGCTTTAATTACATTCGTGAAGTGATTTAGTTTAGTAAAATCCTAAAGAAGAGGATTTCCAAGTGAGGACATAACAAGAGGTTTACTCGACGATATAAAATTCAAAATGAGGTGCATATAAGGAGATTTGATGTTTAAAAAGAGCTAACATATATGAAATCCTTGGTATCTTGATGTGGAAATTGAAGATAAAACAATGTTTTACATATTGTTGATTCTCTCAGTCCCCTATGTACATATCCTCTATAAGTACTAAGCTATTTTTGCATTTGCTATGTTTGGAAAAAATAAAAATAAATGTATAAGTAATAAATAAACAAAATTATGGGCCACAATGGAGAACAAAAGGAATATATATACACAAAATTAAGGATGATGACTCTATTTTCTTGTTTCTACAGATCATCGATTGTCTCATCTTCTTCACAGGCACCTACGTGAATTTGTATGGTTTGTTTGCTAGTAGAAGACACGACCCTGCAACAGTTTCTCCTTGGAGACTACCAAAAAAAAAAAAAAAAAAAAGAAAACAAATAAAAATAAAACTCATTAATCAACTATAATTACACCATCAATTTCTGTGGGTTAATCATAGACTATAAATTACATAGTTTCCATTTTTTGTTTGAAGACGGATACCATCATAAAATGGGATCTATTTGAAAACAAATAGTTTTCCTTTTTATATTTGTAATTTTATTTAAAGTATTTTTGTATGTACAATAATTCAAATGATATATCTATTATATATAATTTAGATATATCAACACATTTATAATTTATAATAAAAATAAATCTCTACAATACTGAGAAAACCATCCTTAAAACCTTAATTAAAATCAAGACAATCTAAAATAAAAAAAAGTCTAAATATTGTTACATTGAAGGATCAAGATTTGTACTTGTATGGCAGTGATCCATACCCATTAGAGGCCTAACAGGGAAAAATGGGTTTGGCCCATTTTCAGATAAACCTTAATTAATTATCAAAAAGGGGGCTTTGATCCAATACTAGCCAGAAGCTACTCTATTATAATTCAAAGGTAACGGGCTCAGGCTTGTTTGGAAAAACTACATTTTAAATAAGTTCTTAAAAAAAACTTCTTGAAAAAGCTAGTTTTAGCCAATGTACTTCTCCAAAATACATAAAAACTATTTTTTCACCTCATTTTAGTCTCAAGAGAGAAGTTGGCTTTGTTTGGGAGTGCCGTGACATTTTCACCCAAAAGCATTTTTGTCAAATACAATCACAAACGCAAAAATAGGGAAAGAGAGCTTTACTAAAACGTTCTAAAAATCTCTAAAAATCGCAACACGTGAAAGTCAAACGACACCCAAAGTGTGTTTTATCAAAAACCTTCACTGCGATGTGGTTTTGCCGCTTTCCTAAATAGGGCCGTTATGAAATGGTTTAAAAACTACTTTTGGTTCAAAGAAGTCTGTAACCACTCAACCATTGAGGGCTCCAATTTGAAAACTAATGGTTTTGAGTAAAAAAAATTGACAAAGAGACTCCAACACTAAAATTAGTTGTACCCATGCATTTGAGTCCCTGTAATTATTCTAGAGCCAGCTGCATGTATAGGACGACTCTAAGATTATCAAAGGACTGATATGCATTAATGCGCTAACTAATTAAGTTTGCTTCAAATTCCTCCTTATTATAGCATCATCCTTGAGTAAACACCTTTATTTTATTTTATTTATTTATTTTAAAAAAAGAAAGTGAAATTTATTGATAGTATAGGATTCAGGTTGATTAATTACGTACCTTGTCCCACATACGTGGATTGGGGCTCTTGTAAACCACAATCTTCTGAACATCAGCTGGACTCTTCATTCTCCACTCACATTTAGGATGCAGTGCAGTACGCTTGCCATACACACTCACTGTTCTATTCAAAGAAGGATCAAAAGTGGCATTTGACATGTAAAACACAAATGGCTTCTGGCAGTAGTGTGGAGTGGCCGGACGAGTATTAAATGCAAATCCATTGGGATCAGCGTTCTTGTACCAATTGAGAAAAGTTCTTGATGGCCTCTCCATTTCACGAGGTGTGATGTGACCACGGAGTAGCTGAACGGCGTAGCCCCAAGACACGGAGATGGTCCAGTTGTTGGGCTTGTGGTAGCAGATGGATTGCTGCATCAGGGCGGCCGAGTCGAGTTTGGTTGGCACGGCTAGGTGTTGGAGGGCTTCGACTCGAGTCATCTTGGGGAAAATTGGTTCGACCAGGTCCAAATGGTGCATTGTTACTAGTGGGGCCACTGGGTGAGCGGCCAGAAGGCCAAATAGGCTTCCATACACATCGAACTGTGGGCAAATCATTTACAAAATATTAGAATCAATGAAGAATTAAAAAGTGAGCAAATTAATGGCATTACAATTTAATTATATACAATATAAATTAACTATGCATTTTTAGATTATATTGGGTAGATACACTAATACATAATTTAAGGTAATTTTAAATTTACTGTAACATTATTAATTTTTATTATTTTTTCATACTAACCTTGTGGGTCGGAAAAAGACCCTCATATGGGAAAGGAAGACTCAAACCCTTCATGTTTTAATTTGCTCGCTTTAAAACTTGTAAAGATTTGAATAAAGTGGGCTCAAAGATCATGATATGGGCTCAATGACTTAATATAGATCACAGAGGCTCATAGAAAGTTATAGGTGCTAAACTTTCTACTACCTATTGTAAGCATAATCCAATTTTTTTGAGATTAACTTTTCTAATTTGACAAAATTCAAAGAAAGAAAACAAACTAATATAGGATGCACATGCGCGATTATCATATTCCCATCGATATATTATAAACTATGGTGATGTTGGGTTGATTTATTTTCTTTCCATTATTTTGATTTATTTTCTTTGTTAATATTTTCATATTCGTCATACTTTTAATATACTTGTTTTTGTTTGGAAATATAATGTTTCCTAATTTAGGTGATAGTTTAGTTTCCAAATTTTGAGTAGCTAGGTTAGGTTATATATTGAGGATTGATAAATTGAAGAAAATTTACTCCACCTCAACTTTACAAATGTTAGAATCTTTAACTTTTCCTTACTCATCCTCTACATTCCCTATACCAAACATCTCCTGAAGGAGCTAAATCATTTTTTTGGAAAGGAAAAGAGGGGGAATACCCAGCAAGAACAACTAGCACACTACATCTCGAACTCTCCTAGGCCAAGTAACCCCAGTTGCATCTTCCCACAAAATATTGAATAACCCACGGGGAGGGGAAGACAGGATACACACTCCCCGATTGAACTTCAAAGCCTCAGTAGCCAAATAGTCTGCTGCTCTATTACCTTCTCTGTAAATGTGCTCAACTTGAACTATCCAATCTCTCTGAAGGAGTCTTCTACACTCATTTACCAAGTTGGAAAGGCTAAGCTGCGGCATACTGTTGCCTTTTAACCAACCAGCCACCATAGCCGAATCTGTTTCGAAAACTATAGAACGATGGCCCTCCTCCCAAGCAAGACGTAAGCCATGAACAGCAGCCCATAATTCAGCTTCAGTTGCAGTACAAGAACCAATATTAGCCACAAACCCCCTCAACCACATACCACGATAGTCACGGAGAAGACCGCCACCCCCTGTTCGCGATGAAGCATTCTTAAGACATCCATCAGTATTAAGCTTAGTCCAACCATGGTTGGGAGCACACCAGCCTACCATCTTCACCCTCTCTATCAGTCCATCATCATGGACCGCCACTTTGGCTCGAAAAGCATGAATGATTTCAGCCACTTTCCCTTTAAGCCAAGCTATGTTATACTCGAAGTGAAAACGAAGATTGCGAAATACTAAATCATTCCTCCATTTCCAAAGAGCCCACACGGCAACTGTAAAGTAGGAAGCACAGTCATAGTCAACATTACAATCATTAACGCCAGCAAGATTATGAGCAAGCCAGCTTTGGAAATCCAAATTGCTCTGAAGATGATACTCAACTGGCTGCAATAGACGCTTCCATAATTGCACGGCTCTAGAGCAATTTCGAAAAATATGATCTACATCCTCGATACATCCCACACATTCAATACAGTCAGATGCCATGGTGAAACCCCTTTTCATCCGCTCAGCATTGCACATGATCTTTCGATGCGCAACCATCCACAAAAAAGTCTTGCATCTTTGAGGAGCTTTAAGCTTCCAAATCATCCTCCAAAGGGGATTAGGATCTCCCATAAGAGTGCCAGTAGAAATAGTATAAGCAGAGGTCACCGTTAATATGCCACTCTTAGAAGCTCCCCAACATATGCCATCTGCAACCTCCTCCTCATCCCATAAGAGCACAGCAGCAAGTTTATTTTCAACCTCAAAAGGGAGTAAACCTGATAGAGCATTCCAGTCCCACCCTGAGCCCTTCACCCAATAGCTTGAGACAGGCCTATACATCTCTACCAAACTCAAATCCCGCATTTTCATATTGATTAAGGCCACCTCACCTACCCATGTATCAAGCCAGAAAAGAGTGTCCTTACCATTACGAACTAGAGCCCGCACTCCGCTACGTAAAATAGGCGAGGCTTTAACAATGCCCCGCCACGCATTGGAAGCCCCATTCTTAGGCTGCAACCTATCAATAGTAGCTTCCCGATGCAGATACTTCATGGAAACAACTCTGGCCCAAAAGCTATTCTTATCTGTAATTAGTCTCCATCCCAATTTGGCCAAAAAAGCCAAGTTCATATAAGCCATACTCTTAATGCCAAGACCACCGTTCTCCATAGGTTTGATGATGATTTCCCACTTAATGAGGTTGACGCCCTGCTTCTCATTAGACCCTCCCCATAGAAAACGTCGAACTAATTTATCAATGGTATTACACACCCCTATTGGTAACACCATAGTCTGCATGATGTACATGGGAATAGAGTTAAGCACCGATTTAACTAGAACCAATCTACCCGCAAAGGACAAGAATTTTGTCTTCCACCCCTCCAATCGAGTAGTCACTCTCTCAATGATGTACTGAAAGTCAGCAGGTCGGACCCTCCCATGAATGGAGGGAGCACCAAGATACCGACCCAGGTTGTCCGTAAGGGGAATACCAGAGATAGTAGATATGTCTTGAGCCACCGCAAGCTCCACATTGTGAGATACAAATATATGAGATTTCTGGCAGTTAACTCTTTGGCCCGAGCACGCACAAAATAAATCCAGGCACTTCATAATAACCTTTATCTGCTCTGTAGAAGCTTCCGCAAACAAAACCATATCATCTGCAAAGAAAAGGTGGGAGATAGAAGGACCATTACGAGAAAGCTGTATGGGTTTCCATTCCTTTCGCTCCACTGCCCCATTAATCAAATGACCCAATCTTTCAATACACAGAACAAAAAGATAAGGCGAAATTGCATCCCCTTGCCGAACTCCGCGCTCAGGGGAGAAACAATCCAAAAGATCCCCATTCCAGACAATCGACATCCTAGAGGAAGAAACACAATGCATCACATTTCGGATCCACCCATCACCAAGACCAATCTCCTTCAACGAGTCTTCAATAAAATCCCAAGATAATCGATCATAGGCCTTTTCAAGATCAATCTTAATTGCCATATGAGAAACACCACTCTTCTTAGTTCTCATTGAATGAAGGACTTCTTGATACACAATGACATTATCTATAATTTGGCGACCAGGAACAAAGCTGCTTTGGTTGGGAGAAACAAGACTAGGGAGGATCATCTTTAGCCTATTTGTCATAGCTTTTGTAATCAGTTTATAGCCCACGTTGCAGAGACTTATAGGTCTAAGCTGGGTCAATAATTCAAGATGCTGAACCTTCGGTACTAATACCAACAGAGTATCATTGATCCCATCTGGGAGCTTTCCTGACACCCAAAAGTCTTGAACAAGCTTGTAGACAGAAGGCCCCACTGTAGGCCAGAGGCGTTGATAAAAACCTGCATGAATACCATCCGGGCCTGGCGCTTTGAAGGGAGCCATATCAAATAAAGCCTGACGAATCTCTTCAATCTCAAAGGGCTGATGAATCCTTGCCATGACAGCACCATCTAGAATTGGAAAACCCCCTTTAGGAAAATCAGACATATCCCCGCAAGGTTCTTTTGAAAATAACCTGGTATAAAAATCTTGAATTAGATGCTTCAACTGAGCTGAATCTGAAACCCAATTTCCATCTGCACCTTTTAACCTCCCAATGACATTCCTACTCCGACGAATGACTGTAGTAGCGTGATAGAACTTGGTATTGCGGTCACCCGAAAGGATCCAGTCGGCTCTAGATTTCTGAAACCACGAAAGTTCTTCTTGATACAGAACAAGGTCCAGCTCCTTCTTAAGCTTAGACTCCAAAAGATGAATACGGTGTGTAGGGTGTTTAGATAAGACACGTTGAATGCCTGCAAGTCTCGCCCAGAGCCTCTTCTTCCTCCTAGAAATACTCCCAAACTCAGTACTATTCCATGAAGTAAGAACCGAGGCTATATGCCGATTATTTGTATCCAAAGATCGGTCACGACTCCAATTCTCCTTAATGACATTGTAAAATCCCGGATGAGTCAGCCAAGCTGCCTGAAATTTAAACTGCGTTGGCCTCACAGTGGCACTTGAACCCTTTAAACGAACCAAGATAGGAACATGGTCGGAGTGATGTTTAGGAAGGTGAATCACTCTAGCGTCCTCAAACATATGCCTCCAAGCTAAATTACATAAAACTCTATCCAGGCGAGCTCCCTTAAACTGATCCCCTATACCCCTACTCCAAGTATAGGCTTGTCCGGAAATTCCCATGTCCAGCAAATCATGATCAAAAATCCAATCCCCAAAACCAGAGCTGCCATGATGAGCCACAGCATTCCCACTACTAACTTCTTCGGAACATACCACCGCATTAAAATCACCCGCAATAATCCAAGGCTCACTCATATCAAAAACATTCTTATTAAGATCCCTCCATAACAGCTTCTTCAGGCTGGCTGTAGGACTACCATAAACAACAGATAACAACCACTGATGCATACTACTATCCCGAACCCTCATATGGATAAACTGGGGATGAGTAGCAATAATATTTATTTGACAAGAACTATGCCAGAACACCCAAATACCACCACTGAAACCCAATGATTCTACCCGGACCCATTCATCAAATCCCAGCTTTTTACAGAGAAAATCTGCCTGAGATCCACTCACTTTGGGCTCTAACAACCCCAATATGCCTGGTTTATGCATCTTAAGCAGGTCTTTCAGGGAACGGTGGAACTCCTTCGAAGCCGCCCCTTGACAATTCCAGATCATAAAATCCATAAAAACAAGATAAAATAGGCTACCCACCCCTACCGAAGACCAAAAAGTTGACAAGCACGGCTTTAAGAGGAGAACCCTCCATCAACAATATCCATCCTCCCAAGCGATTCATCCTTGTCACTAGGAGCTTCGTTATGCACCCCCACCAGATTAGCCTTTGTTCCACCAAGTTCCCGCCTACCAATAGCAGGAGCATGCCCAGATTCCACCACAATAGGAGGATCTTGATGATGTTCTGGTATCGAATTAATTGTAGGATGAATACCCTCCATGTTCTCAACCTGATGCTGGGGATGAGAGACCACCGATCGAGAGATCAGCTGACCTCTATTGGACCCACGCACCACAATATGTTCCTCCGCAGCGGCAACTTGCTTGGACTGAGAAGAGATAGAAGTGATGTCACGAGTCAGTAAATTCTTCTTTATTCGAACCGCATTGCTGGTCTCTACAGCCACTTGAGTGCTTGGGCCATTATCCACTTCCTTAGTATTTATTTGCATATTGGGCCTTCTCCCTTTACTCTTGACATAGTCATTAAGTGATATCCCTGAGCCCATGTGCACGCCAATATCCTTATCAAGATGCGGCCCATCTCGTTGATCACTATCAATATTTTTCTCAGGATTATCCTCAACCGCTAATGCCGCATACCGAGAAATATGTTGCTGAAAACTAGCATTTTGTTTAGCACCAATCAGTGGCATATCCCGAGGATCACGTCCAGCTCTCCCACTCTTTCCATTTTCAGTTTTGGTCATACCTCTACGAGATCTTCTAGAAGCCAACATCCATGGCCCATAACTTTCGGTTATTTCCTGATTCACCGGAGGCTCAGCCGGCCTAGCTTGAACTCCGACCACATCTCTAACATCTCCGGCCAGCACTTCCGCCGGTCCACCGTGATGAGGCGTCTCTTGGCCCTCATTCTTTGGACACACATCTTTCCGATGCCCATAACATCCACAATCAAAGCAAATTAAATGGATCCCCTCGTATTCAATCCGTCGAACCCGATGTCGCAAAGTGAATTTAGATAGAAGTGGCTTGGTTATATCTACCTCCACACATATACGCGCGAACTTCCCCCTAGAGACGGTGCTTGTTGCATCATCAATCTTCACCGGGCGACCAATACGCGCCTCTACTTTCATGAGGAAGTCATAGTCATAGTATTCAATTGGGAGACAAGGGATTCGCACCCACACCAACAATCTATCCATGTTCTCCTGCCCCGGGTCAAAATTAGGATGCCATTGCCGCACTGTCAGATAATGATCAAAGATCATCCATGGGCCCTCAAATTTTGCATACTCATAATCCTCCTTGGAGGCAAACTTGACAAGAAAATAGTCTTGATCAATAGCAACTAATTCAATAGGAGCCTTCGGACGCCATAAGGCCTTAATCTTACGTAACAGGAATGTAAATCCAATTGTTCTGCCCAACAGTTTGATAATAAGTGTCTGTCGCCATGGGCGACGTAAGCGCCTCGTCTCTTCCTTGGATATGTGAATGACTGGACACTCGGATTCGGACTCCTCAGCCCCCATCTCTCCTTCATCATCTGAGGTCCAATCCTCATCGGACGTCTCACCATCATCCATCCGTCCCGTATAGCCCAAAAGTTTGTCTCTAAATGTTGGCAAGGGGGCGAACATCCCATTCCCCTCAGCATTCTCCTTGCATGCCTGAGTCTCCTCCACCATACTTACGTCCGCCATCGGCGACAAATCTGCTTCCACTCCATCCACATTCATCTTAACTTTTTTGTTACTTCGTTCAAGCAAATCAGTTTCCCTTTCAGGAAAAGGAGCAGTGTTGCCTTCTTCTTCCTGGCCTCCAGCCTTGTTAGCACTCAAACCACCACTGTCATCTCCCATCATATCTTTCCGAGGAATCTCTCCCTGAATCTCTCTCAACTGATCGGAACCACCTCCCGATTCACCGTTCTTGTCCGAAATCACGATCACCGCAGCCGCCTTTGCACGATTCCTTGCCGCATCCAATCTCGTCCTCGGCCTCACCGCTGCCGCCGCCGCCGCCTCCTCCTCTGCACCACCACTACCACCGCCGCCGGCAGCAACCACCACCTGGTTTCTCGCCGCTTCCTTCGCGACTGCAGCTCTAGTTCTGATGTAGTTTCCGACCAAGGGCTCCGATTTCCTCCTTCCGCCTCGATCCCGCAGTTTCCGCGGCTGATCTACGACCAAAGCACGGCCTCGACGTACTCCGCTACGCAGTTCACGCATTCTTCGCCCATGCAATCCAAAACCCCCGCTCTAAATCCGACCATTATATATATTCCTCATCGAGAATCCAAAATACCCACCATCACTGCACCAAAATCCCCCCTATTTCAAAATCCTTATCACGCGATCAAAAGCCCTAAATCATTAATTTGGCATAACATCATCAATTTGATATATCTTCCTTGGATTTCAAATGGTGCAAAATTATTTTATTTTATTTTATTTATTTATCTTATTTTTTTCCTTTCAAAAATAAAAATAAAAATTGTGCACCATTTGAAATCCAAGGAAGATGATAATCTATATCTGAGTTCTACTATTACAAAAAGAGCTAAATCACGTTTATCTTTTATTAATTAGTCATTAATCATCAAATAAAATTAGCTTCTCCATCATAAACATAATATTTTCGTAATTATCAAATTGGAAAGATAAATTCTTATTTATTATATAACGGTCTACCCATCCGAAACAACAAAAAATATCTCATAACTCTGTTTGAAAAAAAAAAAAAGATATTGGGACCTCTATTAACTACTAGATCTCTTACACAAAGTTCCTTTCTTCCATTACTAAAGACAGAATATACATTAAGGAGAGATCAACTTTTTCAGAAGAGCTTATGGGAAAAGTGTTTTTTTGAAAAACTCTCCCAATCAGAGCGTAGACCATTTAAAAGCAAATCTAATTAAAATGCATTATTAAAATAAAAAACTTTAATAGTTGCTACAATTAATTAATTAGCTATCACAATGCAGGAAGCAGACTCCCAAACGTATTTGGAGTACTTCAACTAATGATAAAAGGTTAACTCAATTTTTTTTTTTTTATGGCTAATAACTCGTGAATATATTATATTATAGGGTTATTAATTTGGATTCTAATAGTTAAAAAAACATAACAACAATAACCTCAAAATTTATTCATACCTGGTGAAATCCTGGCTCCTTGGTGAGCGGTACACCCAGTTCAGCCATGCAAGCATGCATCCGATCATCAGACCCGTACAGCTCTGGATACCTCTCAATACACCGATCATGTACCCTCGCAATCGCTTTAGCCAAACCATAACTAATCGCAAACCCACCCCCTCCGTACGCCATACCATACGAGAACGCGATGTTCTGCGTGTGGCTCTCCGATACGCTACCAATGTAATAGTACTGCTCGTGATCATATTTCGATAACACTCTCACCAAATTATCCGCCACAAAAAACGTATCGTCGTCCCCCATCACGAACCACCTCACATCCTTCAATCCCAATCTCAAACTCTCCGATAAGATCCTCGATATGCGTATCCCCGAACGATGGCCTCCTGGATGCTTGTAAGGAAATCGACGCGTGTCCTCCGAGATTCGCAACGGCGGATGGTCATCGCCGTAGTGATTTTCTTGTGTACTACCACTACTACTACTATCACTATCGTTATCGTTTGACGATGATGATCTCTTTATTTCGGGCGGCGGCGCCTTGTCTAACCAAACGTACCCTCTCATCTCGTCGCGGTTCCACCATTGTTTTACGTAGTTCTTACGGTGTTCCCATAGCTTCGCGGAGCTTGCGATGCCGAAAACTATGTGCTTAAGGGCTGTTTTTCCTGAGCTTGTGATGTTATTAATCTTCAATTCATCATCATGAGGAGTGATGTTAACGGAGGAGATGTTTGGCTGGAGTACTGAAATATTGTCATTGTTGTTATTAAAGGAAGCATAAACGGGAAGCGAGACCTGGTGGACTAAGCAGACGCGAGAATAGCAAGTAGGGTTTAAGGTATGGAGGAAGAAGGTGATGGTGACGATGAAGAAGATGAGCAAGAACATGATCTTTTGAAGAGCTCTAATGCGCGAGCTTTTTATGTCTTTCATGGTTTCTTGATTAAGAATTCCAAGAAGAAGAAGAGAGCACGAGGGATAAATCTATTCATTGGATTTTTTTTTTCTATGATTATGTTGGAAGGAAGAGACAGAGAGATATGTGTTTTTAACAAGACTCCTTTTCAAATTCGAATTATGTTGGAATTGGATACAGTTTGATATCGGATTTACTCTTCTAATTTTATTTTATTTTTTTGAAATTTACAAAAGTGCCCATTGTGAGCAATATGTTTGTATAATTAGTAATTACTACTTAGAAACTTAATTACAAAATATGGAGTTAACGGAGCTTCCCATGATCCCATCAATCCCGGTTTTTTTTTTTTTTTTTCAGCACCCTTTTCTACGGGAGCTTATCGTTTCATTTTTTTTTCCTTCCAAATACCCTTATCTTGTATTTTAATTCGTTACCCTCCATTTGAATTTTATTAAAATAAAATAGTATAAAATTTTCAAATCAAAAGAAAAAACCTTCAATTCAGCAAATATTTTTTACTTTATACTTTAAGTATTTCACTATTTTTATTTTTTTTAAAATAAAATTATTATAAACATTTTTAGGTAAAAAATAGACCAAAATGACCTTACTTTTAAATGTTTTATCATTTCCCTCCCCCCATCTACTAAACTTACCCACCACCATTATCTTCTTCATCTTCTTCCATTTTCAATCCCCTCTCTACTCTACATTTGGGTGACGACATACATCAATCAAAGTTTGGTTTATTTTAATGATTTTTTCTTTTTTCAAAAAATTGGGCATCGGTTCGACTTTGTATGGCCGACCGAAGCTTTAGATTCGACAGGACTCGACCGAACCAAACACATAGGTTCAACCACATAAGGCCGAACCAAAAGCTTTGGTTTGGCCCTGTGTGGCTGAACATATGTGACTCAACCGAAGGTCTTTTTTTGTTTTTTTTTCGGGGTTTTCCTATTCTACAATTATCTTGAAGACCTTTTTAGTTATTTTGGTGATGTTTATGTATATCCCAACCCAATTTGGTTGGTAGGATACCGTGTTTCCGCCATTCCTATAATTTGCTAACTTGGAAGTAGATCAAATGATGAGAACGGGTGGAGAACAATAGCCCACCACTCAAATTAGGTTGGGAAGTCTAAAACAAACATAAAAAATATCTAAAAATATTTTAAAACTAAAAAATGGAGTAGGAAAACCCCGAAAAAAAAAACAAAAAAAAAGTGGTTCGGCCGCCCTGTGTTGCCGAACATATTGTCGGAAGCTCGTCGCGTTGTGAGCTTCCGCCGGTTTTTTTCTTTTTCCAAAAATACACCAAAAATACACCAAAAACACACCAAATACATCAATAAAGGGCGTGGAAACTTAAAAAAGTATTTCTTGTCGAGTCAATAGCTGCTCAAATCTTTCGCAGACGAAGAAGATGTGACATTGGGGTTTAGGTTTTGGAGAGAGGAAGAAATGGTTACGACGTTGAGTGTCCTGACCCCTTTCATAAGGTGACGTCATGACCGACACAAAATATCACATACGCCATACTCTTATGTATATAATACCCTGTTAGCCTTTTTCATACCATCCACCTATATAATCTATTCACACATAATAATAATTTTGCATCATTCATACAAATTCTCAACCACTCAATATCCTGTTCATTTCACGACATGCATAATCATAAGTCTTATCCAACTCTCATGTATACATGTCATAGTTTCACCTTTACTACATGATACCATATATATATATATATGATGTTATACATACATAAATCAAAATACAAGTTCTCTAACTTCTCCAAAATACATACATCTAAAGTATATGAGTCTGCTACTCTTCCCTAGCCTTTCCTTTTCCTTTAGTGTTTTTCCTTGAAATATTGGAGAAGAAAGACGGAGCTACAACAAACACAATGAATATTTTTTAGCTATGACATTATATACATTTAAGTAAACATGTAACTCAAAACATGTAAATCACATTGAATCTTTTGTGCATAATTTAAACAATATATACATGCTCAAGAAATAACTTCTATGTAATCATTTTCCAAAACATGCAAGGTTTCATCAAGTTCTTATCCATGCATCTCCCCCCTCCTAAGTAATTGAGCAGGTAATACCCCTTATTATGCACTCATAATTTGGGTATACTCTGGGCCTCTCATTAATTATTCATTTCCAATACAAATCATTTTAGATTAAGGATTTTATTCTTAATCAGGACAACCACAAAGACCATGAGTTCTCAACCATTTACTCACACGAGATTAATTCCTAGGAAATGATTTCATGTCTTAACCTGCGCTTACAAGTCTAAAACATGCTCAATTTTCTGAAAACATTTCATGGATTTCAAAACAATGCAACACATATATAATCATACATAGCATGCTTAACATTTAAATTCATTTCATATGTACAATGCCATATAATATAACCAAAGCAAGAAAAATACTCGCAAAGGTATACTGCCTATCACTAAGATACACTTTCATTCATAGCTACTACACAAGCAGCTCATTCAAATCACTTTGCTTACACAACAATTTCACCGAAATCCAACAATTCACAATTTTCAATCTGTAGTTATCACAATATATAAAACCAATTTCAATCTCAAATTCATCCCAAATCACACCCAAAACATTACTAAATCATCTTCAAACCCTCGGCTACTTTAACAACAACTGGGTTTGAGCATGATCACATGCAAAACTATCATTTTTCCACAATTTAACATGCCAATAACTAGATTTTATCAAGGTTCACTCACCTTTAAATTGGCACACTAAAACCCACAAATTCAACCAATTCTAGATCTTCTCAAATCACCAAATCAACTGGTCACATCCTACGAAATTCAAATATGTTACACAACTCGAAGAGAAGAATAAGAATATGAAAATTTCATCTCAAAAACCATAATCTTTACCTTAGATTCACCAACACTAGGTTTCTTTGCTCTTCTCCCTTCGTTTCTCCTCTTTTCTTTGGCACAAAATAATTCAAATGAGCTAGAATGAACGAGAAAACCCCTTTTAATCCACGCTAACTGCCTCACCGTCCATTTTAAAAAAACCTGTCAGAAGGTCTAGGAGCGCACTTCTGCTGATCAGGAGCGCGCTCCTCCTTGCCTAGAAAATAGATTCTTTTCTGAAAATGCAAGGAGTGCGTTGCCCCTCCTAGAAGCACACTTCTGTTTAAAAAACCAAAAAATGTTGGTCTTTGTTTTCCACCACTGCAGCAAGATTCTCCCCAAAAGAGCGCACTGCCACTCAACTCAGAAAGTCTCTCTCTTGATCTGCCACCACTGGAGCGCGCTACTCCTCTGAAGAGTGCGCTCCTTGATGTCTAGACCAAAAAATTTCTAAGTATTACACCCTAAATGCCATGTTTAGGGTCTTAGGATTCCTACAACACTAGGATACACACAATTATTATATTCTAAGGTCGTTAATGTACGTATACACGTATAAATATGTCTGACAATACGTATATGTCAACCAAATACATTGATTAAAACTACAGGGTGTTACATTGAGGGTTAGGGTTTTGGAGAGAGGAAGAAGAGGGTAGGAAGGGAAGGTGATTTTGGAGTGGGGGTTAGGGTTTTGGGGAGAAGAAGACGATGGGAGGGAGGTAGAGCGTTGAGAGAGGGAGTGTGGAGGGTGAGAGTAGTTTAGGTGTTTTGGGATTTTTTTGGTGTAAGTTTAGCAAGTGGGTTAAGATAGTAAGTTAGTGAGATTTATCTAAAACTTCTCTTGTTTTACTATTGAAAAAGTTAAAATAAAAGGTAAAAACCTAAATATATGGTAAAAAAATATTTATCAACCCAAGTTTTACTCTTTTAATTTGAAAATATATTTTATTCTCAAAAAATTGAAGTATGCGATAAAATAATTGCTAACTGAAAGTTTTTTATTCTTATTTAAAAGATTCTTTTATTTTAAGAAAAATAAAAAATAGTAAAAAAATTAAATTAAAGAGTAATTGATTTGAGGAGGTTTTCTCTTTTAATTTGAAGATTTTATTTTAATAAAATTATATAAAACATATATAAGGTCAAAACCCCTATAATTCATTAATCCCCAAGAACCCATTGATCATTTGCATAAATCCCTAACTGTTAACATCACCATCACACACACACACACACACACACACACACACACACACACACACACACACACACACACACATATATACATTTGTAGTCTCCACATAACAAACCAAACTTACATACCATGTTACATACAACCATCTAAAGTGATAGTTATAATATTACATATATTGGTGATATTTACATATATTACAAAACATTAAGAGTTTATAGTTCCATAATCCACTACATACATACATCAGTGATCTAAGACTTAGCTAATCCTCTCGAGCTAATCCTTTTCTTTTTCTATCAAAACCTAGAAAATGAGCGAAAAGTGGGAGCTTACATAAGCTCATTGAATATTACTAACAGTTAACATCATATATGCATTTAAATAAAACAACATGATTTTAAAACGGTTAAATAAGCATGATGAATATCAAACATGATAGACACCCAAAAATGCGGTGAATTTGATGTTGCAAATTTTTCGATAAACCTTTCTCTAACACAAAATAACCAAGACAAATAAAAATTGTAGGAAAGTAAATAAGCAAGAGAACAAGCAAGATTTAGAGTGGTTATACTTACCCAAGCCTACTTCCGTTACTTGATCTCTCTGATAAAGATTTTCCCAAATCCACTATCTCAATCTTACTTTATGGGTGAGGATTAAACCGATTACAAACATTGTTTCACGGTTAGAGAAACTTTCCCAAGTAGTACAATATCTAATTCAAATTACAAGATAGAATGAGAGAGGGTGTTTCTTATAACCAAACAAACCTCGAAATACTTACAATAGCCACAATTTCTTCCTAAGTTAATCAACCAATTTATTTGAAATGAAGAACACAACTGAATCGGTGGAAGAAAGCTTCAAATGGAACGAGAGAGATGAAAGTTCAAGCACTTGATCTTAGTAAACTTCAAAGAAAACTCTCAAGAAGATGCTTGATTCAATGAGTAAGAACAAATAGCAAAGCTCCAAAAACCAGAGAAGTTTCCTCCCTTGAAAGATTTTCAAAATTTTAGACTGTTAGCGAATGTGTGTGAAAATCAAGAAGAAAATAGAGAATGATTTATATAGTTTCTTTCATTTGAAAAGCCTAATAGTCATGATATGGACTAGATTCAATGAATCTAAGATGGATTAAGATGAAACCAACGACTGAGATCAAAAGATCAAAAGATCAAAATCCAATTTTCATAACTTTAAAAATATGAAAACCAAGGAGGAATGCGTTCCTTACCAGCAGGAGTGCATTCCTTAAGACCAAAAAGTTGGGGAAATTGTCCCAACATTGAGGAATGCATTCCAACAAGAGAGGAACACGTTCCTCAAGTCTCGTGATCACTAGGCCAAAAATTAAGTCTTGTGGAATGCGTTCCCTGTTACAAGAATGCGTTCCTAAAGCCCCAAATGCACCACGCCAAGATTTAGGCCTTGTGGAACCGTCCCTTACTGCTAGAATGCGTTCCTCAAGCCCCTTTCCTATAATTCATGTATTTTATGCTTCTGGAGCGCGCTCCTTCAACTTGGAATGTGTTCCTCGGGTACTTGGGAAACAAAAACATGTGTGACATTGATACAAGTTCCTTGAATCATTTTAAATAAAAAACCAATCAAGGAAATATGTATTTGACTTCAAAATCATTTTAGAAAGATTCAAAAGATGAACATTGAAGAAATTGATTTTAAAGGATACTTGAAAAACATTTCACTTATTTTCAAAAATTGAAAAATTGATTTTTTTTGAATTTTAACAAAAACAATTAGAAAATCGCATGGCTGAATAAGTTAGAAAGAAACCTACAACCTAAGAAGATCTAAGCATGTACAAAAGAAATAATTCTATAAACATCAATGTTTTGACCTTCAATTGACTTTTGGTTGACCGAATATTTGAATTTTGACTTTTAGTTGACCGATCCTTTGTTCTTGACTTCTGATTGATTCATCGTCGACTTGAACTCTCAATTGACTGATCATTTGTCTTTGACTTTTGGTTGATTGATCATTGACTTTGACTTTTGGTTGATCGATCGACTACTAATTACTTTATCAATTACTTTAGAATGAATTGAAATATTCAAACTGAAAACACTTAATTAGAGGATTAAATAATATGAAATTTTGTTTGTAATCATCAAAATCAAAGAGGGCAGAGGGGTCATCAGATCAACAAAACAAAGTAATTATACATGGATACATGAAAACATGAGCAATTTGTAAATCAATGCAAGGGTTTTAATTGAAATCATGAATCACCACCTTCACCCGCCTTCTATGGCAATTTAACGAACCTTACCCTTATTATGCATCTATAAAAGTTGCATTTGCCCTATATTTCTTCAATTATTTTCTCATAACCATTACACTTAACTATTCATTCTTTATGAGAATGTGCCTAACCTGAAACATATTTTGGTTGAACTAGTGGGTCTTTTTCCGAAGGTGCATAACCTTTTTTTTTTTTTTTTGAAAACTAAGGTACATAACCTTTGTAATGGCCTTTTACGCCTTGTAATACTACATAAGTAATGTCTAAGGCACCTTAAGCTCGAAATCCATTTTCATGATTTGACACACATCCTTATGAGCTAATCATGCTTATAAACTCATAATCAATTTACATATTTATATAATGCCATATGTGAGAACTAAAGTGAGAAATATTCATAATGATACCGATCGCCAACTTCCACACTGTAACGACCCTCATTTTCATAAAATGGGACCCCAAGAATTTTTAGATGTTGTGTGGTATGTTTCTTGTGAAATGAATGTATTTATGTTATGACTATTAGATAATATTATTCATAACCTTATTATGAATAATATTAGATAATATTATTCATAATCTTATTCATAACCTTATTATTCATAACATTATTGTCTCAAAATACTATTATGTGCGGTATGTTATGGATATTATGTAGTGGTTTAAATAAATATAATTTAAAATTAGGTGGGGGAGTTGTTTATTAGTTAGCATGCAGAGCATGGGAATATAAGATGAGATAAATTCACTTGCTCATCTTGTCATCCAGATGAAAAGGAAAACAAAAAAAGAAAAAAATGTGAAGAAGAAGGGAACGTACAGAGAAGGGTGAGAAAGAAGAACGAGGGTTTCGTGACGGTTTCGTGGCCGATTCGTCGTGCCGGTAAGTTCTTTTAACTATTTTTTTTGTCGTGAAATTGATCTTTAACTAGTGTATGACGATTCTAACAGTCTAAATTTTGCTATAACAGGTGTTTTGTAGTGTTTTCAAGAATGGGGTTTTGACCCACTTTGAGTGGAAACATATAAAAATTATATATTATCACTCCTATAGTTGCATAGATCACGAATATATAGTTTGTTTGTGTTCATGTGTACTATTAGCCTCGGTACAGCTGTCGGAAGCTAAATTTGACACTGGGGGGCTATGGAACCATGTCAAACTCCTGTGAAATTTCGGTTTGAAACCATAGAATCGTAGATGACTGAATTTTGGACGTTTCAATACCAAGATCATGATTTTTGGATCTCGATAGTATTTTTAATATGCGATTGAATAGTTTTAGTAAATACGTTGGACTTGAAGACTTGTGGAAATATGGCCAAGAAGCCTATTTCTAATGTCTTTCACTTTGAAAATATTTTAGAGAGTGGTAGAAAGTATTTAGACTGACCATCACTTGTATGTGAGACTGGAATAGAATTATGAGAATTAGTTGAATGAATTGGAAAGTTTGAAATTGATATAAAAATTATGTGGGGTTGGAATGGAAAAAGAATAAATAATAGGAATGGATATTAATATGACTTAAATAATATATGCAGGTTCTAGTAAAAGAATCTAGTGCAATTGGTGGGGTGAAAAAAGTATTTTGGCATTTGGTTGTGAGCAAAATTTCAATTTTATTATTCATTTATATCATCCTATATATATTAATTGCTTGTTCATGAATGTTTTTTTTGAGAATTGCATGGTGTGCATATGGAGAAAAACTTTTATTCTTGTTAGTTTGATTTACCTTGGGAAAGTGGATCTTTGGACATCCTCGTGTAGATTGAGAATACCCTCTACAAGGACATAATCAGACCACTTATCTCTGTAAACTTACGAATCAAGAATTAAAGGAGGATTTTTGCATATCGTCTGTTGGTTGAATTTTAAGTCATCATTTATTAGTCGACTGCAGGGTTTTCTATGATCGGTATTGAGTCAATGCATTGGAGGAGATTGGGCTTAACTTTTAACAAAGTTATGGATAACTTACGTTGGACCATTGAATGGACTCTAATATTCACTGCCATTGACAAGAGTATTCAAGTTAAAATAGTAAAGCATATGTGCCTTCAAGTTGAGAAATCAAATTGAAAGTTTTTTACAATTGGTTATATGAGTATTATAACCTTGGGACACTTGACACATTGTGTAAAATGAAGGTGGATAAGGGGCATAGATGTTGAAATGTATTTATTATATGTGTAAGACTATGATGTATATATATGAAGCTGCATTTGTTTATCACATGTCATTGAGCATGCATACATGGATGTTTAGATGAATGAATGATGGTATTATTGAATTATGTTCACCGGGCACCGTTGGCTCATTCTATTTCCAAATTTTTCATGTCCTTCCGTTGCAAATAAGGGCAAGGGAATAACATCTCAGTGAGATAGGAGTGCCTTGCCAGAAGAGAGTATTTTGATGTAGGTGGATGAGTAGTAGTATACATGTATTTTAATGTTTTGATTTTGTAAATATATGTATAAAGCACCTCTCATGTATAACTGAGTAGATGAATATTGTTAGATATTTTTGGATTAGATTTAGATGGCCATTAATAGATGTTGTTTAAATTATTAAATGAGATAGATGTGGATTCCATTTATTGTGAATGGATTATCAGGTGTTAGTTGTGTTAGATGGCCTATGTACAGGGAGGACTCTGTCAGAGTCTGGTTGAGGCTTAACAGATCTAATTGTCCTATGAGTGATAGGATGGTTAGATTTTTGTGCTGGCCAGGATGCCCTGCGGGTTTGTGAAGGGGTCCTGACACACACTATCACCACAATCAAGTAGATTCCTTTAATCACTTGTTTTACACAATAATAATATTTTCATTACCAACTCATTCTCATTCATCAATATACAAAATATTGTTTACTTAATCAAATGTAGGATTGCTTCCAACCCAATTTCCAGCTCACCCTCTCTAATTCCATGTTTATATCTCATTTTATGACATTAAAATAAAAATAGATTCTCCTATAGCCAAACTAGGTGTTTAACACTTATTCCCAATATATAAAATCATTTCCAGTTATTTTCAATCAAATGAAACTGCACTACCAAAAGTTCATATTTTGGTGATATACCTCCTAGATACCAATTAATCATATTATGACATAATTCAATCATCAAAACTAATAATTTTATTATTTAGATCATAAATCCGTCATTTGGTATTGTTTTCCAAATTGAATTGAGTTCCCAAAACTCTCAGCTGCATATTCAAAGCTACCGCCTATTTGGATTGTATACCTAACACCAAATAACTATGAATTCACCATTAACTTAGCTAAATCATTCCTATTTATCATTCCCAATTGATTCTCAGTTAAAAAGAATCAAAATCGCATTTTGGAATGCTGGAATAACTACTCATATCAAAATTTAATCCATAGAGAAATGGTGCCTCATAGTTCCAATTGTAATTTCACAACAAACTTCATAAAACCCACATATCTAGGGTTAGATTTGGCCAAAAATTGGTTGGGAACCTTTCCATTTCGCATCCCCCTTTGTTTTGGGTTTAAAACTACTCATAATGAGCCCCAAACCTAGTAGCTCTCAACTTTTAACCATTCTCCACCGCCATACCCCATTATTAAAAAAACACTTTTTCTCTCAATCCAGTCGATTGGATGACAAGCTAGTCGACTGGCGGACAATCTAGTTGACTGGCTTGCCCTGTCCAGTAACTTTTGTCCCTTTTTCTTAAACTTTTGTACCCCATTGGCCATTATTGTAATACCCCGTACGTTGAGTCAAACATAATCGTTGACTTATACGTATTGTGAAACATATTTATATGCGTATACGAATGTATATTGGCCTTAGAATAATGAAAATACATGTATGGTAGGGTTATTGGCACACTAGGATGTTAGTGGTATATTTCAATTTGGAATGCAAGGAGCGCGCTCCTTAGGGAGAAGCGCGTTCCTGTGGTAGATTCTAGAGAGCAGGAATTTCAGATTTTCACAAGGAGCTCATTTCTGGTCAAAACCTGAGACATGAGTTTTCTGAAATTTTCAGAGAAGCGCGCTCCCAAGGGGGAGCGTTCTTCTCATGGGTTTGAGTGAACAATTTTGTTTCTGGGCAAAGGAGAAGAGCGCTCCTTGCTGTCTGAAAGTTTTTTTTAAGTGGACGGTGAGGCGGTCTAATGTATTAAAACCCATTAGTTACGATTTTTCAGCTCATTTGAGCTAGAAAGGGCTGGAAGGAAAGAGAAGAACGAAAGAGGAGAAGGAAAATGAGATTTGAAGATCAAATCCAAGGTAATCACTTAATTTTTTGAATTAAAATTTCCAGTTTTGAATTCCCCTTGTTGAGTTGTCCAATATACTGGATTTTTGTAGGATTTTGACGGTTCGTTTGGAATATTTGAATTAAGGGTTTGGTGCTGGATTTGGGTGATTTTGATGTTCAATGGAATGGTAAGTGGTTAATTAATGTTCTGCGAGTAATTTGAGTTTAAAATTCTATAAAATTGAAGTATTTTAATGGTGAAAGTTTCCACCCCAATTGTTGAAGTAGCTGAGGATTAATGGTGTTTTCTAATGGATTTAGATGTGTTTGCTGGACAATATGATTAGGGATAGCTTGTGTTTACAATTTGCAGAGAATGTTATTCTAGATTGAACATAGGTGATCAGTGTAAAGTTCAAAAGTGAACATTGGTGCTGGAATGTGTATGGGTGCAAGTGAATTAGTGTTGTAGCAAATCATTGTGAGTATTTTTCCACTTCTTGGTTATGTTGTATGACATTATAGCTATGAAATGTTTTTAATGATAAGCATGTTATGAATGAAATAGTATATGATTTCATTGTTTGAATTCATGAAAAAATATTTTGAAAACGAAGCATGTCTAACTTGTAGGAACATGTTAAAACATGAGTCATTCTAGGAATGAGTCCCACATGAGTAATACATTGAGTATCTCATGGGCTTAGTGGTTGTCTTGGAATTCATAGGAATGACATTGAGTATGAGAGGACAGTTAGGCTACCCTTGTTTGGGCCAAATGGTGGGTGAGTCACACTCTATACTTGGAAGGTGGGAGATGGATGAGACTTTCAATGGGAAAGTATATGTGTTTTGAAAAATATTGCAGGAAGCTTCAAGCTATTTGCGTGCATATGTGTATTGTTACTTTTGCACTTGATTCTTTAAATATGTTTCTACTTCGATTGTATCACATGTTTATTAAATGCGTAAAAATGTCATAGAATGGAAAATATTCACTAAGCTTATTGTAGCTCACCCAATTCCCTCCAATATTTCAGGTAAAGACCTCAAAGGCACATAAAAGACAGGAGAAGAGTAGAGGCTCTTCGATCTCTTCTTTTGTTATGTATGCATGGAGACAAGAATTGGAAACTTGTTTGCTTTTGCTATGTATAATTATCATGTTATGTAAATATTATTACATAGATAAGTATAGGGAGGTTATGGTTATGGTTTGTGGATGGATAATGGGGAATGAAAATACCATGTGAGTATGTTGATAAGGAATACATAAGTATAGATGTGGATGAATATATGTGATTTGAATTTGTGGTTTATCAGGAAAATTATGAGATGTCTATTTTATGGGGACATGCTGATAAATTTTTTTTGAAATTGTGTATTTCTGATGAGGCTGACAGTGTATTGTACATTGCATACATGGTATGTACAGTGTATAATACACTGTGCCGGTCATGATGTCACCCTACACAAGGGGTGTCGTGACAGTATTGGTATCAGAGCGATGTTAGGTTTAAAAGCATGAAACATTAAAAACCTTATTATATTATGATTGTTTGTATGGGTAGTCAGATTATTTTAGGAATAAATGATTTGATTGTTTGATTTATGATCTCCTTTCTCTGTGAATGACAGAGTTGAAGAGACGTGTTAAATCAATTATGGATCATCAGAAAGAGAGGATTAAGAAGTTGGAAAAAATTGTTGCTGCTCAACAACAACAAAATGCTCAATTATTGGAGGCAATGACTAAGATGCAAGAAGCCACGCAAAAGTCTGCAGCTCCTGCAGTAGTAGATGTTGGCGCCAGTAGTGTTGGTGCATCCATTGAGCGAACAATAGCTATCGAGGATACATAGCAAGTATAGGAGGATTTAGAAGAGGTTCGGGGTATGAAGAAGTAATGTGAGCTTTTTAAGAGACGTGAACACCTAGTTTTTATGCTAGTCCGATATTGGAGATTGTTGAGGATTGGCTTTTGTGTATTGAAGCCATTTTTGAAGATATGCATGTACTCGATAAAGATAAGATTAGACTTGCTAGGTTTAAATCTTTGAGTAAGGCTAAAAGATGGTGGTAGACTACAGGTCGAGCCAAAGGACCCATTAATACTTGGGATAAGTTTAAGTGTTCTATAAAACATATTATCCCCCATCTGAAGTTGATAAAAGGCATCAACAGTTTATAGAACTGAAGAAGGGGGAAATGTTAGTGAGAGAGTATGAACATGAATTTAATCGATTGGAATTATTCTCCTCAGAGATGGTACAGACCGATATTATGAGAATGAAAAAGTTTCAGGATGGTTTTAGATAACCTATAAATAAGGGTTTGGCCTTTGCAGGTGTACAGACGTATGATCATGCGGTCAAGCAGACGCTTGATTATGAACCAGTTGAGGCAATTGATAGGCCTCAACAGTTGACATCGCAGGTTCAGACAATTCAAATAGTGTTGGAATAACAAATGCCATATCAGGGTAAGAAAATGGGCAGATGGGGCAAGAAATGGTGGGGAGAACAAAAGAAAGCAAGGATAGCTGAGACCCAGGTTGTGGCAGAGACTCCTATTGTTTCACCAGCTCCAGTACTAGCAGCACCAATACCACCTGTTGAATCAATTATCCTTATGTGCCTTACAAGAGTATGTCCCTTATATGAATGATATTTTGATGATTACAAACGACATTCTGTTTATAATAATATTGTATGCATAGTACATCTAATCGTACATGAAGGATTCGAAGATTTAATGATGCATGGTGAAAGTGCTACCAAGATCTATTTGAAGGTCATGATCATTTGAAGACTTATTTTATAGGATTAGACTATGTTTAGGTTGTAGAACATCTTTTATCAAATGATTCAATAATATACATGATTGCATGATTTAGTCGAGTTGATTTTCGATCATTTACATTGAATTTTATATGTTTGATTTGATCCAAAAATACCAAGACTTTAATCACATTTATCGAGTTTTAAATGCAGAGTCAAAACTATTTTTTAAGTGTCCACCAGGACGCTAATATGTCTTTTAGGACACTAATGTCTTAGTAGCGCCCTCCTGGACTTGGTATGTTAGGACGCTAATGATACATTAGGACGCTGATAGAGTTCAAGGTCGAATCGTTCATATCCATCAGAACGCTTATTTCATCAGTAGCGCCCTTATTGAGTCAACCAATGAACTTGTCAGGATGCTGATTCTGTGACGCCCCGAAAATTATCTCATCTAGCCCATAACCCAATTGCATTTTGCCCAAACTCTATGTGTTTGCCTTGATATGTTTGGTGTTTGTTTGATGGTCGTTTAATGTTTGTATATTTGATGCTTGATAATGTATATAAATATGTGTATTATAAATTGTATATGGGTCATGTTAAATTAAAGTATAATGCATGTGTTATTATTTATACATGGACCCATTAAACAATGAATTGATATGGGTTAGGATTGATTGAATAAAAGGATAAATTAGAATGAAAATTTGGTGTATTAGATGGATTGAACATTTAAAATACATGCAAGCATGAGATTAGTTAAAGTACATGTGGTTGGTATGGGTAGTATGAGACCAACACATGTCAAGTTGGTACATGAGAATGGACAAGTTTCCCATGCCCCATTTCTCTTCTCCAACACATGTCAAGTTGGTGCATGAGAATGGACAAGTGTCCCATGCCCCATTTCTCTTCTCCAATACATGTCAAGTTGGTGCATGAGAGTGCACAAGTGTCCCATGCCCACTTCTCTTCTCCAAGGAAGTCCTAGAGAGTGAGATGAGTGGAGGGAAAGGAAAAAAGAAGAGAAAGGAAAGAAGAAGAGAAAGAAAGAGGAAGTTGCTTTGAGGGAAGTCTCAACAACATTTTCATCAAAGAGCTGGATCTTAGTGATATATGATCAGATTGAGCTCAAACTTTGTCAGCCAGTTCATATCTTATGGTTATTCATTCTAGTCGGTGGAGATCTCGATTGGAGTTTTCTTCTAAGAGATATAACCTCCCAAACAGAGCTGGTCGGAAAGTCTAAATTTCTGGCGCAGTTTAGATCAAACTGATAGGTCTCCTAAACCTACCGTTGGATGGATATGATATTTCATAAGATGGTTCAAAAATAATATTTCTGCATTAGAACGGTTGAGATGTTGACGGGTCAAGTATTTTGTGTGATATAGTCATATGAGTTCAAGTATTTGCTGCAGGAAAGGAGAAATTGTATGATTAGAGACTTGTTCCTCAAAAAGCCTATCTCTTCGGTCCACCGTTGGATTGGGCTGATATTTGGCAAGAAGGTTTTCTTCTTAACATACTTCAATCTGGACGGTTGATTTTGTGATTAAATATTTCTGTTGGCAGCTTGATACATCTGAACAAAATATTAAATGGAAAATTGGTAGGGTTGTTTGTATTAGACCTAAATTTAGAATATGAACTTAGACCTTTCCAAATAGCTTGCATGTCAACTATGTTGACCCAGTTTCCATTGTTGATGAACCCATGATGCAAGATCAATGATATACATGGTTGAACATGGTGACCTAGGGTAAATCGGCAATATGACCTAAGTATGGAAAATTTCATATTTTAGGGCTTTTGATGCTTTTGACCTAGAATCATTGAATTAATGCAATTTATGTCTAATTAAGCATGATTAGGGTTGATTATGCTACTGATTTGGTGGTTGTGACCATATCATGGGTTAGGCCTACTTATGATCGAATGACCCAATTTGGACATGTTTATGCCTAAGGAATTGAAAATCATTATTTTTGATTAATTGAATGGTTTATGAATGAGAACTATGCATTAGAGGCCTAAGTCATGTGATTTGAGTAGAATGATGGGATTAGATGAGATTTAGGCCTATTGTCTATATGTGGGCTGATTTAAGGTTGATGTGTAATGTCTATGTGATTGAGCATAGGAATTGATGTATGGTTGGATATTGATGAATGTTTCAGGACCTTGATTGGTTGATTCGGTTTGGTGTCCGTGTGTGGTTAGATACTCTTGCGAGGCTTGGTTGTGAGTAGACTTCATTTATGATTATATCTTTAATGTCATCATATCACTTATATATATTGTATGTTGAAAGCATGAATGTGTTCTAATGTTTTGAATGATGCATTAATTTTAGAAAACTTTATGATTTTGGTTGGGCCCATCTGTCTGGCTAATAGGGAGACTTAACCTTGTCATAGGAGGATTTTAAAAAGGAAATATTTGGGGATGAGAATGGTACGGTGAAATAGATGTGCACTAGTAACCCCAAATCAACATGATTGGGCATGAAAACGGTATGGTGAAATAGACGTGCACTAGTAACCCCAATGTATGTGGAATGTGGATCCAAATTGATAGGCTTTTACTTGCATCGAACTTATTATAAATGCTTGATATCTATATGTTATGAGCTTATAATCATGCTACACATTGACATGCATACATGATATTTATTGATGAGTATCGATAGCATATTTGAATTCTATTCACTGGCCACCGTTGGCTCACCCTCATTTTCCTCTTTCAGGTCATTCTGTCCTGAATAAGGGCAAAGGAGTAGTCATATCTTGAGGGCCTTGCCGACGAGAGAATCCGAGGCCTCGATGTGAGTTGAGAGGCATTTTGATTGAACTGTGTTTTAAATTATGATGTATTATATTTTGGACTATGTAATTATAATACTTACCGCATTGTAGTATGTGTGAGTTGGGACTTGTTAGATAGACCATGTGGGTATATGACGGTTGTTTTTTTGTATCCATAGTTTTGGACTTTATGTGTATGTCCATCTTGATGGACTGTAGGGATTATGGTTTTATTTATGGTTCATTTTTATGGATTATCTCTTGTCTTGGATGATTAATACAGTTGGTAGTTTTGTTTAGTACATTTTTATATTATGTCTTTGTTTGGGATAAGGCTCGTAGGGTCTCAACCACCTCACGAGGGTTGAGGAGTGGTTGGAGATGCCTACGCGGGGCGTCCCGCCCCTGCATTACGCACGCCATTCCTTGCGAGGTTGGTGGCTGGGGTGTGGGGCCGCCACAGTTGGTATCAGAGATCCAGGTTTACTAGGTTTGGTTTATGTATTGGACTTAGATGACTTTGACCTAGGAATTGGGTGAGAGCTTTAGGTGGTTAAAAAGCTTAAAAGAACTAACTTAAAAGCCTTACTATCATATTCTCTGTGTATTATATGATATGGCTAGTTATGAAGCTTTGTTAATGTTTTAAATTCTTTAATGTGTGATGGTTGCTCGTATTTTTATTTCTCAGTGTCATGAGGAGGAGCTGGAGATTGAGACAGCCACACACAGGGCCATCCGATGATGATCGGATGGGGAGGATGGAGGAGATCATTCAGGCACAGGGCCGCTTGATGGCAGCCCAGACTGCACAGATACAAGCGTTGGTGCAGCAGGTTAAGGCTGTTGCTCGACAATGGCCTCAGACAATATCTCAGGAGGAGGGCACTAGTGGGGCCGAGGTGGTCGGGGCTAGTGAAGCTGCTGGGGCAACAAGACCTCAGATGGCTGTAGCTCACTGACTGTTTTTCGAGTTTTTAATGATTTAAATCTTAAGGACGCTGACAGTTATAAGTTGGAAAATTTTCAGGATACTACTTGAACAGGAACACCCTCATTTAAGAACTAACTTAGTAACTCTCAGGACCCTGATCATTCTTCAGTGTGCTTATCGTTTTACGAATTCAAACGTTAAAAACATCAGGACGCTCATAACCTTCGTAGTGCCGTTATGCTTTACTTATTTTAAAACGTGTCAAGACGCTAACTTCTAAATAGCGCCCTTATAGCTTTTATCGTCTTTAATAGTTAATTAAGTGAGGACGCTTACATTCTTTGTAGCGCCCTCACTTCTCAGTTCAGCAGGACACTTATGATCCATCAGCGCCCCTAAAGGAACAAAACAAAAAAGTTGACATTATGCGTCAGAACGCTGATTGACCAATCAGGACGCTAATCCAACACTATCACAAAGTTGACACCCGCACTTTTTAGAAGAAACTTTTCAGAATTGAGCAAAACTTTTCAGGACTTTTTGAATCTTTTCAAAATATTCTAGTACTTTATCAAAACATTTTATTCTCATCAATGATTAGAAGATTCAGGTGTTGTTGTCATAGTTGCACATACTGAATCAAATCCTTTTTGGGAAAGAATGTGTTCGTTGTTTTTGAAATAACTTTGTGCGCCAAAATTGCCAAGTCGATTGCACCATTGTTGTTTCTATATATATGCTGCCTTGGAGCAAATAAAAAACATTGATCTATCAAAATACAAAAACTGAACAACCATTCAAAACGTATAACAATTTTTACTTGTGCAAAAACTTTTGGAAGTTAGTCTTCTAATCACTGCTTTAAACTCACAATCCTTTTAAAATACATTAAGTCTTCTGGATTAGTTGATCTTCATTTATATCTTTTCAAAAATCCATTGAAGATGACGAAAGCTTTTTGAACTAGTTTTCAGCTGAACTTCATCATACATATTTTGCTGAATCTGTGGTAATAGAAGGTTCAATCCAAAGCTTTGTAAGTATCACTTTCTAGATGATTTACCAGGTTTACCATTTACAAGGGAAATTGATTTTATTATTAAACTGATTTTGGTACAAAACCTATTTTTATTCCACCCTATTGAATGGCACCAAAAGAGTTACAAGAACTCAAAGTACAATTAGATGAATTGATGACTAAAGGGTTTATTACCCCGAGTATGTCACCCTAGGGTGCACTAGTGTTGTTTGTAAAAAAAAAGGACAAAAGTTTGAGGTTATGTATAGATTATCGTCAGTTGAATAGGGTGACAGTCAAAAACAAGTATCCTCTACCACGTATAAACGACTTGTTTGATCAGTTGAATGGTGCTAAATTCTTTTCTAAGATTGATTTGTGATCTGGATACCATCAACTGAGAATTCGAGGAGAGG
The DNA here is from genome assembly GCA_035771175.1 of Paratinospora sagittata. Taxonomy (NCBI): domain Eukaryota; kingdom Viridiplantae; phylum Streptophyta; class Magnoliopsida; order Ranunculales; family Menispermaceae; genus Paratinospora; species Paratinospora sagittata. The sequence goes on from CM069608.1 coordinate 15,209,523, forward strand.
ATATACCAAAAACTGCGTTCATAACGAGATATGGTCATTATGAGTTTCTTGTTATCCCTTTTGGACTGACTAATGCACCAAAAATGTTGATGGACTTGATGCAAGGAATATTTAAACCATATCTGGACCAGTTTATCATTGTTTTCATAGATGATATTCTCATTTATTCCAAGCCTCAGGAGGAGCATGAGCAACACCTCCGGATTGCATTACAAACACTGAGAGAGCATCAGTCTTATGCTAAATTCAGTAAATGTGAGTTTTGGATAAATGAGGTGAGATTTTTGGGTCATGTGGTTAGTGCAGAAGGTATTTCTATTGATTATGTTAAAGTCGAGGCAATTATAAATTGGCCAAAACCAACCACAGTGACAGAGATTCGCAGTTTTCTGAGTCTGGTTGTTTACTACCGCAAATTTGTGGAGGGTTTTTCCCGGTTGGCTACTCCACTTACGAGACTGACTCTGAATAATGTAAAATTTGTGTGGACTCAAGCATGTGAGGATGTTTTTATAGAACTGAAGAAAAGGTTGACTACTGCCCCAATTTTAGTACTTCCAGAACTTGGAAAAGAATTGGTGATTTACTGTGATGCATCACACTTAGGCTTGGGTTGTGTATTGATGTAGGAGGGTAGAGTGATTCCTTATGCATCTAGACAATTGAAGGTGCATGAGAAGAACTACCCCATACATGATTTGGAGTTAGTAGCAGTAGTTTTTGCATTGAAGTTGTGGAGGCATTGCCTCTATAGGGAAAGGTTCACATTATATACAGATCATAAAAGTCTGAAATATTTATTTGATAAAAGAGAACTGAATATGAGACAACGTAGATGGTTGGAATTTCTATAGGATTATGACTTCACATTGGAATATCATCCTGAAAAAGCCAACATTGTAGCTGATGCATTGAGCAAGAAACGCGTTGAGACTGTGTGGTAGCTTGTTAGATGGCTCATGAGTGGCCACTTTTAGAAAAAGTGACTATGATGAGTGTCCTCTCTATGGCTCCACACGTGGGTATTTGTGCTCAGATGCATATACAGTTTGTAGACTCTCACATTCAGAAGATTAAAGATATGTAGCAGCATGATCCTGATCTTAATATGTATGATTCTTAGGCTGATAGAGCAGATATGGTAGATTGGCAGAGGGGTCTAGATGGTGTTTTGCGTTATCAGAGGAGATTACAGGTACCTGTAAATAGAGAATTGAGGGCAGAATTACTTCAAAAAGCACACAGATCTCAGTATACCATTCGTCCAGGATCAACTAAAATGTATCATGATATGAAGAAGACAGTATGGTGGCATGGGATGAAGAAAGATATAGCTGAGTATGTACAGAAATGTGGAGTGTGTCAGCAAGTAAAAGTTGAGCACCAGAGGCCAGGAGGTCAGATGCAACCATTATCTATTCCAAAATGGAAATGGGAGCATATTACTATGGACTTTATCATGGGGCTGCACATATCTCAGGGTAGATATGACGCCATTTGGGTGATACTTGACTGTTTGACTAACTCTGCGCATTTTCTTCCGATGAACACTAGAGACTCGATTAATAGATCGAACAAATTATATGTTCGGGAGATTGTAAGATTACATGGGGTACTTGTTTCTATTGTGTCAGATAAAGATTCGCGTTTTACATTGAGGTTTTGGGAAGCCATGCAGACCTGATTTGGTACTCATCTCTGTCTCAGTACAACATTTCATCCTCAGACTAGTGGCCAGACTGAGAGGGTGATACAGATGCTAGAAGATATGCTCAGATCATGTATATTAAAGTTTGGTGGGACTTGGAGTGAATGTTTGCCACAGTGTGAATTTGTGTATAATAACAGCTATCAGGCCAGTATTGGTATGGCACCGTATGAGGCGTTGTACGGTATAACATGTAGATCTCCGACTTGCTGGTATGAAGTGGGAAAATCACAGTTATTGGGGTCGAAAGTTGTTGATCACGCAGAGCAGATTAAGCAAATTAGACAGAAATTGAAAGCTGCCCAAGTTCAACAAAAGAGTTATTTTGATAACCGACACAAACCTTTACCGTTTGCAGTGGGTGACCTAGTATTGCTCAAGGTATCACCACAGAAAGGTCAAATGCGGTTTAGGGTAAAAGGTAAATTAGCTCATCAGTTTATTGGACCGTTTAAGGTCTTGGAAAGGACTGGTCTGCTAGCGTACAAACTTGCTCAACCTCCTCAGTTGGTTGGTGTTCATAACGTATTTCATGTTTCTATGTTGAGAAAATATCATACATACCCGACATGTATTTTAGATGTAACACAGTAACAAGTTGGGGAGGATGCTACTTATGAAGAAAAACCCATTCAGATCCTTGACAGGAAAGTTCAGAAGTTAAGGAATAAAGAAATCTCGTTGCTCAGAGTCAAATGAAAATTTCATGATAATGAGGAGCAGACCTGGGAAAGAGAGAACCTGATGAGGGAGATATTTCTAGACCTTTTTACCACTTGAGGTATAGTTATCTTTATCTTTTAAATTTCGAGGACGAAATTCCTTAAGTTGGGGAGATTGTAACACATCATTTGATGTGTGTATTATTCACCTAGAAATGACAACAATTTTCTTGAATTATCATAAATTATCAGTTTAATCAAAGTGGAAATCAAGAAAATAAAAAATCACAAGGTTTAAGTGTTCTGTGTTCTAAAGGAACGAGCTCCTCTAGAGAGGAATGCGCTCTTCTTAAAGAACAACAAGAGGTGTTCTGTAGAGAACATAGGAACGCGCTCCTCTTAAGAGGAAGGCGTTCCTTAGATTGTTAATACAATAGTCTCATCAAAACCGAGAGTCACTCTCTCACTCTCTTCACTGCCATTCTCCTCGCACAATCGTTCATCCAAACTGCGAATTCCTTCGTTGTGATTGTTCCAAACACTTTCCCAATCATCACAATCATCAAATCCATCATTTTTATTGCCAAAACCAACATCAAATCCACCCATTCTTCACCTAATCCATTTTTTTTTTCAAAACTTTTCTTCAATTTTCGTTTTCTCTTTTCTCCTACGATTTCTCACGGAAATACAAGTTTTATAGCTTGTTTTTCTCGTTTCCACATTTTCCTCACCTCACCACTTTCATTTCTAGCCATTTCGTCCCCATTTTATCCATTTTTTCACCCAAAACCCTTGTGTTATCTTTGGTTGCACACAAAGTGTTTGACAAAATGCCTCCAAAGAAAACCACCGCATCTAAACATCGATTGGAGATCGGTGAATCCTCCACACCCACACCCAAGCCTACACGAAGACGTGTAGAGGTTGGGGAGTCCCCCACACCCACTCCACTTTGCACGAGGCAACTTCGTGCCTCACGACCACCTCGCGAGCCTTCCCCATCACCATCACCTTCATCATCCTCGTCATCCTCATCGGATGATGACACTACCCTTTCTGCTCATGCGGCTTCACCCACCTCTCGAGTTCCATTTCTTGAGGTTGTTGTTATGCCTTACGACACTCGACGTGTCGCTCCTTGTGTCAGAGTTGATTTCAACGACTTTACAAGGATACATATGCCTTTGTTCATTTACTTCACCGAGATGAGATGAGAGCGGTTCCTTTCTCACGATGACACTATTTATACTGAGTTAGTATGAGTTTTTTACTCTAGACTTACTCACATTCCTGGTGATGATCGCCTTCATTATCGCTCAAGGATTCTGGGTATCGACATTGATATATTTCCATCAATCCTAGATGAGACATTAAGTTTTCTTCTGATGATCCCACATTTTCTCACTCTGGGGAGGACAACGAGATTGTCTTTCCTAACTATGATTGGATCACAGCGCTGAGGACCATGTTTGGAGTGGAGCTAGGACATGGGGTGTTGACGGTGTCCAACACCATTTTTGGGTTGCTGCTCAAGATCTTTCATAATATTATTTCGAGGGTCATCATTCCTTGGTTGAGGTCGCGCGCGAAGGTAAATCCTTTCGATGTTTTTATTCTTTGGTGCATGCATAGTCACACCAGTATCCGCATGTCCCATGTTATCATCAATCACATCACCGAGACACGACACTACACTAGGGCACTACCCTATGGCGCATTAGTGACTTTGCTTGCTAAGCATGCTGGAGTTGACTTGACGGGCTTCAGGGTTTTGACGGAGCTAAATAAGAAAAAATTTATTGAAGAGAATACTATCTGATCACTCGAATACCAGTGGGTAAGACACATCCTGGATTGGGTGCATATCAGTAGGCACTGTCAGGGAGAGGGCACTAGGTTCATATCATTTGACCCTCAAACTGAGCAGCTAGAATCGGATATTGAGGAAGCCGGGAGTGCACCGCCAGTGTTTCGTCCGCGTGGACGAGGAGCAACACCAGCTTAGGCACAGACCGAGGCACCTTCTGGACGTGGCCATGGTCGAGCGAGATTCTCAGATCCCAGTGCTTCATCATCAGGCACCACGACACCAGCTACCACACCAGGCCCTTCCATATCTGATTCAATTCTTCATATGCTGATGGAGGTCACAGACCAGCAACGGACATTGCTCACTTCTTTCTCCGCCATGGAAAAGAAGTATGAGGGTCTGGTATCAGACGTACGAGCTCATGGAGTTATGCTCCAGATTATACTTTATCAATTACCCTTTGAGAAGCCTCATGAGTTTAGCTTTAGTTAGGAGGATATTTTTGGTAATACAGCGCGACCTGCATCTTCATCGAGCTTTCAGGAGCCAGCTTCGCCTATCCTTCCAATTCCGCTTCAGATCCCTCCTTTAGTTCTCCTCTAGTTCTCCTCTAGTATCCCCTTCCTTAACACTGATCCCTTTATCGGCAACACCTCTGAGGATTCTTTTTCCTAGGCTACATCCTTATCTTGCTATGGCAGACTTCTCTTTGGATTTGATGCTCTCACTTCCACGTAATTCTCCACCATCTCCAGGTCGTGATTTGGTTATCCAATCTGGCTCCACCTCTGCTACCTCATCTGCTGCTATCGCTGTTATATCTGATGCAGATGCTGGTACCACCCCCACAGAGGACGATGCCCTGACCTCACCAGCTGATGACATAATCGTCGGGCTTGGATCTCTTGATCGTAGATCGTCACCTCTGTTTTAGGCACACCCTCTTTTTGATGTTTCAAAAGGGGGAGAGATTAGTATATGGTTGGTTTGATTGACTAGATAATTTTTGTGCACATACTCAGGGGGAGAGTTTATACACTCAGGGGAGTGTTTGGAGTTTGGATATACGTATTTTGGAGATGTTTCTGTATATTCTCTTTTTGGTTCACACTTGTATTTGTTTGTACTCTTGTTTATTTATTTTTATTTTTGATGTACTCATCTATGATGATCACATGTATATGTTTGACTCGACTACATTGATACACATGTATATTTTGTTACTAGTGTTCACATCTTTCTGAGTTTGCTTATATTGGTATCTAATTGATTATTGTTCACATGTTATTGAATGCAAAAAAAGTTTAAACTGGTACAATCTTAAATGAAACATGATACAATCATTTATTTCACTCATTCATTCACTCGAGAAATCATGCTTATTGCTTCAATCAGGTTAATAGTGAATTTGTTTGAAATCATAAAAAATTGGGAGATTGTTGATGTAACAACTCTCACCCTGTTTTGTTTTGATGATTACAAACAACATACTTGTGATCACTAATCTCTTTGACGTAGTTGTTTTACTGCTAACTAACTATATCAGATAGATTCAACTATATTGTCAAAGCATGTGGAAGGAATATCATTGCACGAAGATTCAAGAGCTTAATGTTTTTAATTCTTATTTAGAATCTTAGTGTTGTACAGTAGCCATTATATGTTCTAACCACAATATGTTTTGCATCTTTTTGAAAAATCATGCATATAGTTTGTCATACTCATGGATATACACTATTATATTATTGATCATGCACGCACACGTATTAGTATGATAATTATGCAATCACATAGTTAAAATTGTTTACCATGCAAATATTTATCGGTGATTAACATGCATTCATTTTACCAACTTTGCATGGTTTTATCATTTTACGTGTAACGTATTGAATGTCTCAATCATATGCTTAGTCGATTGATTTACACGTATTTAACTTTCTTAATTATACTTCAACCTTGTCAAAAATTATTTTTAAAAGTTAGTCTATCTGTTTGACAAAGTCCTAAACTCATTATGATTGAAAAATCGAGTTTCTATCACTTCACAGTGAAGGAACGCGCTCCTATATATTTTCTCTAGACTTAGATTTTTTTTATCAGAGTTTAAGGAACGCGCTCCTTATAAAAGGAACGAGCTCCTGTGGTTTTTTTTCCAAGAGCTAGAATTTTCTGATCAGGGAAAATGTAACACCCCGTACTTTTAGTCAATGTATTTGGTTGACTTATACGTACACTAAAGAGTGTAATACACGTATGCGTATATTAAAGCCATCTGTACATGTGCCAAATGGACTTAAAAATGTCAAAAGTGAGTTTGAAATGTGATTTTATATAGGGATCGATATAAAACACTTGTATTTTCGTTTGAAATAGTAACATGAATAGTACCAATGTTGTTCATGAACAGTAATATAAATAGTAATGTGTTACTGTTCATGAAAAGGATATGTACTGTTCATGAATAGTATTTGAACAGTGTTTAAGTTGTTTTTCTGCCTTTTTTTATTGCTTTGGCACTATTTTGGCCACAAAAGAGTGGAGAAGAACAAAGAAGAAAGAGGAAGAGGGGAAAGGGAAAAAAGGGTTTCGCAGTTGATTCGACACATCGGTAAGTCATTTTTGCTAAATTTCGTTGCAAAATTGATCTTTAAGCAACGTGTGACGTTTCTACCGATATAATTTTTGCTATAGGATGTGTTTTATAGTGTTTTTAAAAATAGGGTTTTGACCTACTTTGAATGGAAACATCTAGAAATAATATATATGACTCCTATAGTTGTTTAAACCCCGAATATGTGACTTGTTTGGGTTGAATTGCAAAATTGGAATTTATATGATTTTTAGAAGTAAAACTTGATATTTGAGGCGTTTGGATCACCATTAAAACCCGATGAAATTCTAGTTTAAAGCTATGGAACGATAGAATGGACTATTCTGAGTCTATTGATACTAATTTCATAATTTTTAGAGACCGTTTGATATTTTTAGTAAAATGATATATATTTTCGAAGAACAGTATAATGAACAGTACTATAAATAGTACGGTGAACATTACTGTGATTATTTCCAGTGAATAAACACGAATTAAAATTCGGTGTAGCTGTGGTAATATGACTTAGATTTGGAAAGTCCTATACTGCGAGTATTTCTAATTTGGTTTTTATGTATGACATTGTTGTATATAAACTCTGTTTTGATGAATTATGAGCATGTATGATTGCCATGTTGCATTGTTTAATTAATGCATTAAACTCTTTGATTTGAAAATCGGATATACTTAGACTTACTTGATGTAAGGAAAGTATATGATCAATTCCAAGGAGGGAAGTTTGTTGACTAGACCTCAAAATGATGGAGAGGATGGTTTGATAAGTTGAATTCTCCCTATAAATGCATAATAGGGATACAAATTCACTTACATACCTGAGGGTGAGGATTTTATCTTGATGCATTGTATGATATGTATAGAGTGGCGAGAAATGTATTTGAATCATGTATTGATAATTACATTTGAATTGCATAATGAGTTTATTATGATGTTTTCAATGCCATGTTTTCCTATGGATGCATATATAATTCCATTATTAGATTACTCATTGAGCTTGCTGTAGCTCACCCCACTCTTTTTTTATTACAGGTATAGATCACGAGGCTCTAGAGAGCTGATTAAGCTTGTCTCATTACTATAGTGAGTACGATGTGTGTATAAGGAGTTGGTTTTATGTTCTTATTTTATATAACACTACTATGATATGTATAAGACAGTAGTGCGTTGTAAATGATATGGATACTTGTGAATATATTGATGTATATGTTTTGGAGACTTGAGTTGTATATAAGTCTTGTGAGAAAGAAAATTGGATAGTGTTTTATGTATAAATGGAATGACCATATGTTTGTAAATGTGGATGTGAGTATGATATGTGATATTGTAATTTGTTCGTGTGTTTTGATGAGATTATCAGGTGTATGTGGAACTTCAAATTTATGGAGAGGTTCTGTCAAAATTTTTAGTGATTTTTGTTGTATTGTCTTAAAGGACGAGGCTGACAGTGTATCAGTATGAGCACGAATCTAACAGACTATCTATTTATGGGCCAGAGCTGGTACAAACTGACGAGAGTAGATTGAGGCAGCCCCATGATGGGTTTAGAGATCCCATTAAACAATGTTTCTCATTGTTAGGAGTGCAGACCTATGAGTTTGCTTTACGACAGGCGATGGACTTTGAGACTGTAGAGGCAGAAGCAATCAGACCTGTTGTTCAGACAGTGCCATTAGTACCACCTCAGCAGCCGGCATATATAGAGAAATATTTCCCGTTTTCAGGGAAGAAAAAGAGTACATGGGAAATTGGGACCGAGATGACAAAGGACAAAATGGTCGAAACAACTAGTGGTAAGTCGAAAACGACTCAGATGGCACCAATTTTAGGAGTGCCATACATGGCGTTACCAGCGGGCAGAGGGACACAGACGACAGGGAGACCTCAGAGTCAGAGTTCTTTAAGGAAGCCGTCGTGGCCTCAGTTGAAGGGATGCGGTGGTAGTTGGATTCCAGTGCTTGGTACAGAGTCCCAACAACTTCTTCTACTCCTCGACCTCCGATTACTTGTTTCAGGTGTGGTATCCAGGGCCACAAAATCAAACAATGTCCTTTTCAACCGGTTCCCAAGATTCTGACGATGCCTTCTACTGTGACACCGTCTGGTACACAAGAACAGGCAAAGGCAGTGACAGAGCCTGATCCAGAGGCGAGTAAGACATTGATAGAAGGAATAATCAATATTTGCTATACTTTAATGTATATTCTAATTGATGCTAGATCTACCTTATCTTTCATTTCTAGTAGTATGGTAGATAGACTGCATTTGACTCCTGTTAGAGCTTGTACACCATTGATTTTGAGTACAGCAGCAGGGGAGATAATCTACCCTAACATGGTATGTCAGAACTGTATAGTGAAATATGAGGGACATGAAATGATTGTTGACCTCAGGATATTAGAATTCCTGGAATTTGATGCAATCCTAGGTATGGATTGGTTAGCTGCATATCATGCCCTAGTGGATTGTTTTTCCAAAAGGGTGGTATTTCTGATACCTGGACAACCATCATTTGTGTACGAAGGTACAGTTGCATCTAAACCACCTACTAGAGGTAGATTGGTTATAGATGAAGAGATAAAAATTTTGGCTAGTATTAAGCCAGAGGAAGAAAAAGGTAAAGGTATTCAGTTGTTTGAGATCCCCATTGTGTGTGAGTATCCAGACGTATTTCCTGATGATCTACCAGGATTACCACCTAAGCGGGATATAAACTTCATTATTGAACTAATACCTAGCACAAGGCCTATTTCTATTCCTCCATATAGAATGGCGCCAAAAGAGTTGCAAGAACTCAAAGTGCAGCTTGATGAGTTGATGGAAAAAGGGTTTCTTTCGCCCAATGTGTCACCATGGGGAGTACCTGTCTTGTTTGTGAAAAAGAAAGATGGTAGTTTACGTATGTGTATAGATTATCGTCAATTGAAAAAGGTGACCATAAAGAATAAGTATCCTCTACCAAAAACTGTTGTGAATAAGTATTGATGATTTGTTTGATCAACTGAATAGGGCCAAGTTCTTTTCCAAGATTGATCTTCAATCTGGGTACCATCCGTTGGGGATTCGTGAAGAGGATATACCAAAAACTGCATTCAGAACGAGATATGGGCATCATGAATTCCTTGTGATGCCATTTAGTTTGACCTGCCATGTTTATGGACTTGATGCAAAGGATATTTAAGCCATATTTGGATCAGTTTATTGTAGTCTTTATAGACGACATTCTGATTTATTCCAAGACTCGGTAAGAGCACGACCAGCATCTCCGGATTACACTGCAGACACTGAGAGAGCATAAGTTGTATGCCAAGCTCAGTATGTGTGAGTTTTGGATAAATGAAGTGAAATTTTTGGGTCATGTGGTGAGTACAAATTGGATAAGTGTTGATTTTGCCAAGGTGGATGAGAACATAAATTGGCCAAGACCGACCACAGTGACAAAAATTTGAAGTTTTCTGGGTTTAGTAGGTTATTACAGAAAGTTTATGGAAGGTTTTTCCAAATTGGTTGTACCACTTATTAGGCTGGCTTAGAAAAAAATGTACCATTTGTGTGGAATGTAGCTTGTGTGGAATGTAGCTTGTGAAGATGCATTGACAGAGCTAAAAAAAAAGTTGACTACTGCACCAGTGTTAGTACTTCTAGAACCCGGGAAAGAGTTGGTGATCTATACAGATGCATCACATTCTGGATTGGGTTGTGTATTGATGCAAAAGGTAGAGTTATAGCTTATGCATCTAGACATTTGAAGGTACATGAGAAGAACTGCCTTGTGCATATTCTGGAACTGGCTACAGTTGTCTTTGCATTGAAACTGTGGAGGCATTATCTCTACGGTAAGAAGTTCACATTATTTTTTGATCATAAGAGTTTGAAATATCTGTTTGATTAGAAAGAGTTGAATATGAGGCAAAGAAGATGGCTGAAATTCCTAAAGGATTATGACTTCACGTTGGAGTATCATCCTGGAAAGGCCAATGTAGTTGCTGATGCACTGAGTAGGAAATGTATAAAGACTGGGGCGTAGCCTATCTGATGGCCAACGAGTGGCGATTGTTAGAGAAAGTTACAGTGATGAGTGTACTCTCTATTGCCCCACATGTCAATAGTTGTGCTCAGATGCCTATACAGTTGACTGATACTCATATTCAAAAGATTAAGGATCTGCAGCAGCATGATCCTGATTATATAATATGTATAATTCATGGGCTGATAGAGCTGAACGGGTAGATTGGCAACGAGATTCAGGTGGTGTAATACGATTTCAGGGGAGATTATGGGTCCCTGTAGACCATGAATTGAGAGCTGAATTACTCCAGATAGCACATAGATCTTAGTATACTATTCACCTGGGATTAACCAAAATGTATCATGACATGAAAAGAACAGTTTGGTGGCATGGGATGAAAAAGGATATAGCTGAGTATGTTTAGAAATGTGGGGTGTGTCAGTTGGTTAAGGCAGAACATTAGAGACTTGGAGGACAAATGCAACCATTATTTATTCCATAATGGAAATGGGAGCATATTACTATGGATTTTATCACAAGATTACCTAGATCTCAAGGTAGATACAATACCATCTGGGTTATTGTTGATCGGCTGACTAAATCTGCACATTTTGTTCTGATAAACATCAGAGACTTTGTTGATAGACTGAGCAAATTGTACATTTGAGAGATATTGAGATTGCATGGAGTTCCCGCATCTATTATATCGGACAGAGATCCGAGATTTATATCTAGCTTTTTGCATTCAATGCAGACTCAATTTGGGACTCATCTTCGTCTCAGTACAACATTCCATCCTCAAACAGATGGCCAGACTGAGAAGGTGATACAGATGCTGGAGGACATGCTCAAATCTTGTATATTAGAGTTTGATGGGAAATGGGGAGAGTATCTCCATCTGTGTGAATTTGCATACAATAATAGCTATCAGGCTAGTATTGGTATGACACCCTTTGAGGCTTTGTATGGCCAACCTTGTAAATCTCCGGCTTGTTGGTTTGAGGTTGGAGAATCACAGTTTTTGGGGCTAGCGGTTATTATTGATCACACATAAAAGATTAAGCAGATCAGACAGAGATTAAAGATAGCCCAAGATCGTCAAAAGAGTTATTTTGACAAGAGGCATAGACTTCTAGAGTTTTCAGTGGGAGACCAGGTACTGTTGAAGGTTTCTCTAATGAAAGGTCAGATGAGAATTGGGGTTAAAGGAAAGCTCACACTACGGTTTGTGGGACCATTCAAGATCCTTGAGAGGATAGGTCCATTAGCTTACCGACTTGGTCTACCATCACAGTTGGCTGGTGTCCATAATGTATTTCAAGTTTCTATGTTGAGGAAATACCGTACAGACCCAACACAGTATCCAAAACCATCGCATATTTTGGATGTAACACAGTTAAAAGTTGGGGAGGACACTACATATCCTGAAGAACCAATTAAGATCATAGCCAGACGAATTCAGAAACTCAGAAATTAACAGATTCCACTAGTTAGGATCAAATGGAAATTTTGTGATAATGAAGAGCGGACTTGGGAGGGAGAGGGTCGGATGCGAGAGCAATTTCCAGATTTGTTCACCACTTGAGGTATATTCCTTGATTTTAAATTTCGAGGATGAAATTCCTTAAGTTGGGGAGATTGTAACACCCCAAACTTTTAGTCAATGTATTTGGTTAACTTATACGTACACTAAAGAGTGTAATACACGTATACGTATATTAAAGCCATGTGTACATGTGTCAAATGGACTTGAAAATGTCAAAAGTGAGTTTGGAATGTGATTTTACATAGGGATAGATATAAAACACATGTATTTTTGTTTGAAATAGTAACATGAATTGTACCAATGATGTTCATGAATACTGATATCAATAGTAATGTGTTACTGTTTATGAAAAGGACAACTCAGTGGTTACTCGGATTGCGAAATCAACCTATATGAGGTTTGAGGTTCGAATCCGGGAGAAGCCCTATACTATTCATGTGTGAACAGTGTGGGCAAATGATCCTGGGGGTACTAGACACTATTGAGTGGTCTGTGTACTGGGATGAGACAATATTATGGGATCATAGTGGTTGGGGTACGCTCGATGAGGTACCCATCACATCCACGGGGTGTGACAAAAAGGCCTTATGTATATGTTACTGTTCATGAAAAGGATGTGTTACTGTTCATGAATATTTAAGTTGCTTTTCTCCGTTTTTTTTTATTGCTTTGGCATTATTTTGGCCAGAGAAGAGCAGAGAAGAAAGATGAAGAGAGGAAACGAAAAAAAAGGGTTTCGCGACCGATTCGACACATCGATAAGTCATTTTTGCTAAATTTCGTTGCAAAATTGATCTTCAAGCAACGTGTGACATTTTTACCGGTATAATTTTTGCTATAGGAGGTATTTTATGGTGTTTTCAAAAATAGGGTTTTGACCTACTTTGAATTGAAACATGTAGAAATAATATATATGACTCTTATAGTTGTGTAGACCCCGAATATGTGACTTGTTTGGATTGATTTGCAATATTGGAATTTATATGGTTTTTTGAAGTTAAACTTGATATTTGAGGCGTTTGGATCACCATTAAAACACGATGAAATTCCAGTTTAAAGCTATGGAACAGTAGAATGGATTGTTTTGAGTCTATTGATACTAATTTCATGATTTTTGGAAACCGTTTGATATTTTTAGTAAAATTATATATATTTTCGATGAAAGTACAATGAACAATACTGTGATTATTTGCAGAGAATAAAATGGAATTGAAATCCGGTGTAGCTATGGTAATAGGACTTAGATTTGGAAAGTCCTATACTGTGAGTATTTCTAATTTGGTTTTTATGTATAACATTGTTATATATAAACTCTGTTTTGATCAATTATGAGCATGTATGATTGCCATGTTGCATTGTTTAATTAATGCATTAAACTCTTTGATTTGAAAATCGGATATACTTAGACTTACTCGGTGTAAGGAAAGTATATGATCAATTCTAAGAAGGGAGATTTGTGGACTAGACCTCGGAATGATCGAGATGATGGTTTGATAAGCTGAATTCTCCTTATAAATCCATAATAGGGACACAAATTCACTTACATACCTGAGGGTGAGGATTTTATTTTTATACATTGTATGATATGTAGAGAGTGGCGAGAAATGTATTTGAATCATGTATTGATAATTAACCCCCTCTTGGATTATAATACTGGGCCAACAAAACACACCAATTTCAACTTTAGTACACAAATGTCAACATCTCATACGCATAAAAATATGCTACTTGTACATATATACGTACATACAAACATACATACATAACACATCATGGAATATGAAGATTAGTTCCTTAGGTAATAACATGTTTTATGCTAGTTTCATCACGAAGAGGATATGAAAAAAGTGATGAAGAATAATCCTTGGAGTTTTAACGGGAAGCTCATTCTCTTAGAGAAAAATACTGGATTAACTCTCCTTAAGGCAATGCAATTTTCCAAGGTTAGTTTTTGGGCCCAAGTACATAATCATCCATTAATTTGTATGAGAAAGAGTATTGTAATCATCATATGTAAGCGGCAGGTGAAGTTCTGGACATTGACACTGCAACATCCTTATTATGTACCTTAAGAAAAGTGACCCTTAAAACTCTAATTCCTTCGAGAAAACAAAGATTTGAGGGCTTAATAAATCTTAAAATGAGGTATTTAGAACCTTAGAAAAATCAAATTTTAGTGTCAAACGTTATCCATGAAGTTTTGGGACTCGAAAACGACAAAAACGATGAAGAAACATGCAAAAAACAAAAAGAGTAAGAGGAAAAAAGGGTTCCCAAAGTGGGAAACGCGTTTCCACTTTTGGGATACTCATTCCCATGGTGGAAACACATCCACCATGAGGATGTTGGACACCCAAGAGCGGGGGCGAATTGGGTGTTATGGTCGATTTTGACAAAATCCCTTTTTTTTGTGGAAGTCCTTGATTAATTCAAGTCATGTACTCAAATCAATATAAAGTGCATAATGAAAGATACTGAAAATAAATACAATGCACACAAAGGATTTTTACGTGGTTCGGAATTCCTTTCCTACTCCACGCCTAGAGAAACCTTCTCTAGGATTCCACTATACCAGATTCACTTCAAGGATGTGAACCAAACTGTTACAATATCTTTTTCAAGGTTCAAGACAAACCTATCCTTTTCACGGGCTAAGGATGAACCTACAAATCCTCTTCGCAAATTAAGGAAGAACCACTTGTTCCTTTTTCAGGGGCAAAAGAAAAATCAATTGTTTTTCACGAGAGAAGGAAGAACCAGTTGACCCTTTTCAAGATAAAGGTTGAAACTCGGACTTGATTCCAATCTTGGAATCACTAGTGATATCACAATCACTTGATTTGGTTTGTTTCAACATTGAAACAATCCAACAAGACCAAATACAGAGATTGCAAAGTTTGTTCTAAGTAATTAGAACAGTTACATATGAAGCTCACAAATACAAGTACTTAATATACCAGATATGAAATTTTAAGCTCAATGAGAGAGAGATCTTACAATCATGTTTACCTTCCTTGTAGCTGTATTTGTTCAATGAAATGCTTGTAATGATGCACGAAATGAAGACACAAAATTCAAGCTTTGGTTCAAAACATTTGACTCACTGGTTTTGAAAATGTGAGAAAGGGTTTGATTTTAAAGAACACTCTTTGATTGTTGTTTGCTCAAATGGAATCACATTTTTGCTCTCTGGAAATACACTTTGAGAAGCTTATAATAACTTGCAAAAATCACACGCTCTCTCTATTTCAAAATGAGCAAGTTTGGTGTTTTTATAGAAAAGTGACTATGGGTTATTTCAAATATTGTTTAATGTATGATGTGTAAGTGCATGCTAGACAATAGGAATAATTCAAGTGTTAGAGGAGAATATTTTTGTTAGGAAATCTTGACAAAAGTGTGTGAAGAATAGAAAAATCAAGCTAGTGAAAACATCCACGTTTTTCTGTCAGAAATGTTAGATTTTTGTTTCAGACATGGATAGCACGCTATCGGGTTGTGTAACATGCCCTATATTGGTGGGTAGTGGGCTATAGCAAGTCAAAATATACAAATCCGAGAGCTCTGGAATTTTCAAAAAAGCGATAGCACGCTATCAAGCCCTATAGAACGTTATTGCCTAAAATTCTAGAAAACTGAAATTTTGGCAACAGCTGGATAGCGGGCTATAGGTTCCTGTTTTTGAAAAATCATTCTTTTGACATTCAAGAACCAATCTATTGATTCAAAAATACTTTGATATAAGATTAAACACTTTTAAATCATTCAAAACTTATTGAAAACATGATTGAAACCTTTTGAAAACCATTTTGATAAAATCAAATGAAGGATCAAATTGGTTTTGATAACTTTTGGGAAAATGTGATTTTGATGAGAACTCATGCAAATATGACTCAAACAAGTTTGAAACATAGACCAAACATGTTTGAATAAATTAAAATCATTTTTAGAGAAATATAATGCTTGTATGAATGACTGAGCAATATAGAACAAGGAAGTTTACAACCTATATCAAAACTCTATGACCTTTAGCTCATATTTTTCTCTTCTCATCTTGATACGTCCAAGCTTTGATTTAGACTTCTTTTATCTGCTTGATTTGACTTGAACGAGCTTAAATCTTGTATTCGCTTCTTTATTGCTTTTGGTGTTGAAATATACAAAATTGAAACATTAGCACCATTTGTTATATTGTTTGTTAGCATCACAATACTTAGGAGAAAGTTAAGTGAAAAACCACTTGGGCCAATAGAGCAAACATGTTTTCCTCCACCACCCAAGAGAAACTTTTTATCAGTGACTCCTAAAACGCGTTTGTACTTTTTGGGAACGCATTTCCATGTCCGAGGTCTTATATAAACTCGATTTTTCTACCATTTGTGACTTTTCCAAACATTTTCTAAAGGAGAGAACCCTTGAGGGACGAATTGGGGGTGATCTTGACAGATCCAAAAGTGTCCAAGAGAGGTTCCAATGGGTGATTTAGAGCTTCCAAACATCAAATCTAAGAGATTAAAGGAAAATCTCTTACTTTCCTATTTGATTTTGGGTTTCTTGTTACACAAGCTATCATGCTCAAATGGGGTTTATGAATTTGTAAGGGTTTCTTGGGGTTTGAATGATGTTTTTAAAGGATTTTGGATATGTTTAGCATGTTTCAAACATTATTGGAGAGATTTGATGTTGTTTTGGGATTTTTGGAAGTTAACTTGTTATTCTAGAAACCAAATGGGTTTTGAATTGATATTGAGATATGTGTTGTTTTTCATGCTTTTCATTGGAGATTTGATCTTATTAGTGTCACACCCCGATTTTCAGCACTAAATTTTCGAGCAAACATAGTAGTCATTTAGAATTTTACCGAAAAAGATAACCAAAAATCGAGGCGTGAATGGTACCCATCTACCTTAACCCGAAACCATTATACAAATAGTAAACATTTTGTATATTCCACATTATATCAATAGTTAAGGTAAATGAATACCCTTTCCATATCTATGCCAAGGATAATGCATTTTCATATTGCGCCATAAGGGTTTTTACCCTTGTCCATCCATTGTGGACTTACATTTAGAATTATTAATGTAACAAATTCCATATCCAAGGCATAAACCATAATCTCTTTATTGATTGTAATAAAGTACCATAAAAGTAGTGAATACTATTACAACCCATTTTTACTAAAGAGTTCATAAATCATATATATTACAATACTACTCAAGTTCCTAACCCACCCACAAGTTTGTGAATTTATTCTTCTAATTACCTGCATGTGAAAAAAATTAGGGGTGAGCTTGAAAGCCTAGTGGGTCCTTCATAAACATTCATAACACTTTACTCAAATATATATGTAAGAACATACAAGCAAGTTTCACACATTAACGTTACAAGAACTTGATTGTTTGAGTCGAAAGTTTTGTCACTTATCACCAATGAATACCTTCAAGGACTCATTCCTGAGTGGTACTCAACCCAAAAACTCATCATAATTTTCAAAAGCTCATAATCATTGGTACCATAATCATCTGTGATTTTCATCAATAATAACTACTCGAAGTGACAACTGGTAATATTCTTCTTCAAGAATAACTACCCTTGGAATTCTTATCTTAATAGTGTTCTTTAGTGAGATTATGTTGACTATATAGAATGAACATATATCATCATGTACATGGAATCATATCAATGATTTATTCTTGTAGCAATATCTCTTATAACAACCATATCATCAAAGTAATATTGATATCATGTTATCATCATAATTTTTGCAACATCACTACATTTTCATCATAAAGGTATGGATTGATTCTTTTACCACGAATCAATAAAAATACTTACAGAGCAATTATGAACTCCACAATAGTATGTTCAGCAAGATAGATAAGTTGAGGCACAGGTGAAAATGTAAAATACTCTTCTTCACCTCCTTTGGATTTTGATTCAAAAGATGAAAGTTTGAGCTCTCAAATCCGAGGAAAAAAAAATTCAAATTTCAAATAAAACACTTTTCTTTTCACAATATTTTTCACAAAAACATAAGACTAAATTTTAAAGAATTTTGGCACAGTTTTTCTTTAGTGCATTATGTTTCTTTCAAACACAATTTTTGTTTTAAAGAAGAACACTGGGATTTCAATCTCTCAAAAGCCCTAGCAGATTCGTTTGAAATTCAAATTAAATGGACCAAAACTTTATGGAAATGGCATAGACAAGTTCGTTGAAGATTTTTGTCAAAAAACATTATCACCAAAATAGCAAATGAATCAAAATTGTCCTAATATGCTTCAGATGTCAGCTTTGTCTAACATAGCTGGGTGAGTGTCCTGCTGCTTGAAGAAGGCCACTACAATGAAAAACTAGAGGTTTATTTAGCACATGAGCGTCTTGTACTCCTATGAGCGTCCTGCAATTCGTCAACCCGAGAGACAGTTTTGTCTCAGTCATACTGATGAGCGTCCTACTGCATTGTGAGCGTCCTACTGCAGTGTATGCGTCCTCATAGACTGACTCAAAAAAATTCTTAAAGAACTTGAGCATCCTTCTCATGAATGAGTATGCTCATGAACTGTTTTCAGAAATTTTCCAAAAATTATGAGTGTCCTGCTCATGGGTGAGCGTCAGTGCTAGCCTGAGAATATAGTTAATTGGCCACTGCATGAGCATCGTACCCAAGTGTGAGCATCCTGCTCGATTGATACAAAATTTGAGTTTTTGAAACTTTGAAAGATCTGACAAATCAAATAATCTTGAAATCAGTTTGGATTAAATAAAATACTTAAAACCATTTGAACTTCACAAAGATACGATGAAATTGAGCAATCAAATCCATTTTGAAACTCTTTTCAAAGATAAAAGAAAACTTAAAAAACTTATGATCTTTTGAAGAGCTAATATTGGAGTGATTTGATCATAATGAACATTCCTAGTGTGGAATTCTACAATCCTGAAAGCATTCTAAGCAATAAAGATGTAAACAATATCACGAACAATGTTGTAAACAATGTTCATCCTTGTTTTGACTTAAGCTTCACTTGATTGGATAAAGTTCATATCATTTAAGTTTCAAAACTCTCATTAAATGATAAATTGATATGGAACTGTGGAAATGGTTCAACCTAAGCAATGGCTGGTGATAATGGAGGTGGTTCAACCCAAGTTAAGATTGGTGGTGATGGGGATGGTTGTACCTTGATACAAACAAAATTACCAATTTGAAATTCCAATAGATGTCTTCGTTTGCCTGCTTAACTTTTCTGTCGACTTTAAGCCACTTTTAGCCTGGCTTTAAGGAGCTAAATTTTCTCACTATTTTCTTTAATTGATTTAGGGCCTAGCTCTATTTTGTCAGTATTACCATTCCAACATACTGGTGATCATAAAATATTTCTAGTCTTTCACCATATTGATAACATTGCCATTTCTTGAGTGTGTACACTATTGCAGTTAACTCTAGATCGTGTGTAGGGTAATTATTGTTATCTCAATGAACCCCATGACATGAATGTTTTGATGATTCCAAGTATCTATGGTTTGTGTATCTAATGATCTTGTCAAGTGTTTTAGATTTATCAAGAATCAAGATCAAGGAACTATGCTCACAAGCCAATTGGATATCACAAGTGAAGTTCCGAGACCGTCAGTACTTAGAATGTAATGTCTATCGATCAATTTACTCTCAGCAAGATTTAATCGTTTTCATATTTTGATCATCACTTTTTGAAGATACTTTATGATTTCTAAAGTATTTGATTTGATTAGAAAAAAATCATGATTTTAATCGTGTTAAATCGAGCGGTAGTCGAAGAATCAAAAACCATTTTTATAGAGTCTTTTAGGAAGCTAATGTTTTAGCAGCACCCTCCTGGACTTGATGAGTCGGGACGGTGATAAAATATCAGGACGCTCAAGGTTGAATTCAACTGATTCATTAGGACGCTTACATGCAAGTAGCGGCCTCCGTTTAGTCAACCTTTGAAAGTGTCAGGGCGCTGACTTAATTTCAGCTCGCTAAAAGTTCTCTTAGTCTCTAAATAATTTCTATCGTTAAGGACGCTGATAGTTATAAGTTGAAAAACTGTCAGGATGCTACTTGTATAGGAGCGCCCTCATTCTTAGAATCAACTTAATAACTTTTAGGACGCTTACTATTCTTCAGCGCACTTAATATTGTTTTAAAATTTCATGGCGCTTACTTATGAGTAGCGCCCTCGTGCGTGTAAGTGTTTTTAGAACAAAATAGGGCGCTAACTGGCAAGTAGCGCCCTCATGATTTAAATCATTTAATGATTAAAGGAAGTCAGGATGCTTACAATTGAGTAGTACCCTCACTTCACTGTTCGTTAGGGCGGTGATGCTCCATGAGCGCCCTCAAAGGAACAAAACAACAAAAATCAACAAAAATGATATTTTTGTTGTTCTGACTCGGACATCCTTTTAGCCATTTTTTCAGAATAACTTTTCGTACAAAAATCAACTTTTTGGATTTGTCAGAGATATCCTCTGATTCATGAACCACGTCTCTTAGACTTTCCTTATTCGTGAATCTGGAGAAAATCAGAATGTTCATGAAATGTGCAGTTACCATTTTCGTGATACATTCTAGTTGTTGTGAGTAAACGTTCATATTTGAAATTCAAAATCAAATGAACAACAACTTCATCTCTACAAGTCTATAAATACCAGCACTTAACAATTTGTTAAGACACTGAAAATTCTCTGAGCCAAAACACTTTTGAAAGTTAGTCGAATTTTCATTTGTTTCAAAAAAGCTTAAGTTATTCTGTTTTCAAAGTGTTTTCTTTGAAACTCTGCTTATTCAAAAGATTTTCATACTGAGCTAAATTCTATTTTTATCTGAAAATCTATTTGAAAGATTGAACTGTTTTCACTCAAATTTCCAGCACTATTTTAACTTAGATCATTCTTGTTGAAAGAGAAATTTGAGAGATAGTTCATAGGATACAATTGTACTTCAATTCATATTTTGTATACTATATCAAGGTTGTAACAATAGTTAGATAAACTATTGAGTTGATATTCTTATATTCAACAAGTATAGGTCTTCTCACACCCGTAAGTTGGGAAACAGTCTTTTCACACCTGTAAGTTGAGAAACGGTCTTCTGACACCCGTAAGTTGAGAAACAGTTTGTCTCACACCCGTAAGTTGGGATATGTTAGTCTCAAGCTTGTAAGTTGAGCAGTGTAATGGTTGTTCTCACACCCACAAGTTGAGAAAAGGTGTTACGGTTTGATTCTCACCCGTAAGAGAATCCCTTAGTGATAAGGTTTAAAATCCTAGCTGAGGAGGTTAAGTAGTGGACGTAGGCAAGTAGCCGAACCACTATAAATTGACTATGCATATTTATTTATATTCTGCAATTTAATTTTGCCATTGTAATTAATCTTAAATTGTCTAAGTGTCTAATTCACCCCCCTCTTGCACATACCTGGGCCAACAATTATGTTCATGAAGTTTTAATTGTATGGAAAAGTTAGGTATATTCTTTTGTTGAGGCAGTTCACTTGGGCATAATGCGATGTTAGCCAGTTCATGCCTAAGATTATACTAAAATCTTCTAATGGTATGACTAGCAGATTTGTGTAGAATAGTTCGTCTGTCATTTTTTTTTTCACAATTCGGGCATTTTTTAGAAATTTCTATCTAGGCGTTAACTAGGGTAGATACCACTATCTTGGTGTTCGTTGGTTCTACTTCTAATCCTAAATTTTTGTATTACTAGCATAGTGACAAATGGATGAGTTGATCTTGTATCAAACAACACTCGTTCCGGGGAGTTATATAAAAGGAAAACATACCTTTCACTACCGCATCGTTCACATTTTCTTACCCTATGACCGCATATACTCGGCCTTGTTGTTGCAGACCCTACGCTTGATTACCAGGTCTTTGTTATTGTGGCATGGTTTTAGCTGCAGTTTGTGGTCCTCTTTGATAAGGTTCCGAGTTTGTTTGATAATAATTTCGAGCAATATGACCCGCCCATCCGCACCTCTAGCACTTTCTTGGATCAGAATTTTGGCCAAGTTCCAGCTTTGGCCCTTCTCCTTATTTGGGGTTGTTGGGGCGTGTTGGCTTTTTTCCCGATGTGGCCGAAATTTTGTTGCATTAGAATTTTCTAACATTATCTTGTTCTTGGAAGTTATTAATTTTTTTCCTTATTCCTCCTTTCTTGTTGTTGTTGTTGTTCTTGCTCAAATTGCATTGCTCGATTTACTACTTCACAGTAATTGTTTACTTCCAGGATAAATAATGTCCACCTCAACTCGGGTCGCAAGCCATTAAAGAATTTCTTGGGTTTGTCTCTTCATTGGAGACAGTCGAGAGAGAAAACACTAATAATTTCACAAACTTGGAAGAATATTCTCGTACTGACATTTATCCTTGATAAAGCTTGGCGAATTCCTTACGTTTTTGTCTTTTCACAGTTTTTGGAAAATATTCTTCCACAAATGTTGCTTCAAATTCTAACCATGTCATTGTAGCAACATTTACATTCGGATCTTCCTTCACTGTTTTCCACCAACTATTCACAAGGCCTACCAGTTGGTATGTTGCCAAGGGTATTTTTCTTCCTTCAGGAATTCCCATTGCTTCGAAGGCTTCTTTTGTTTCATCCAGCCATTTCTATGTTGAATCCAAGTTAGGTTTTCCTTCAAATGTCAAAGCTTGTAGTCTCTTGAACTTTGTAATTTGTCGTGTCTGGTAATCCTCATCACTCCTCAAGGTGTTACCGTATGACGATTGACTTTTCAAATGGTGGTCCAAAGTGACCCCCATTCGCAAATCCATATAGTTTGCAAAGTTCTCAAACAACTTGTTCATTTGTTGTGATGTCGATGGTGGATGCTCCTCTACCATTGATGGCAATGGTTGTAACGGTGGCGTCACTAAGATTAGTAGTGTTTTGTCTGGTTTTTCCTCAACTTCTTATGTATGTCAGCATTATGTTATAAAATCAATAATACCCATATTAAACCCTAGTTTATCTATATAGGTTTCCACTTAGCTTCTAGGTGTTTGGGTATTGGGGTTTTCCCAATCTTTATTTACTTACGGAATGTGGTTCAATAAAACATAAAATAATGTTAGAATATACGTTCATAGTTATACTTTAAAACTTCATTTTTCCTTTGAAAAATTTTCAAGGGTATTTGCAATTATATTTTCTTTGTTGAAATCTTCCCATCTGTAAGTTGGACCAAAACTGGTACTCAATTTGGTATAAAAACATTATACAATATTACCTAATTTGCAAGTAAGTGGTAAAACTAGGGTATAAAAGGTATCCTTCCAACTCATCCATCCCATTTCGTTGAGGTAGATGATACAATTTATAACTTATTTTTGCACTACTTACCAATCACAGTCAAAGGAATTTTGTACCTCAGATTTTTCAATTCCAACACATATTCTGAATGTCTCATTCTATCCAAAGTATGGCCAAAATTGAAATCTTTGATTGACAACATTCCCATCATTCAGTCTTACCTAACAAACAAGATAGAAAATAGCTAACTATTATTAGTAATACTATAATTTGGATTTTTCCTAGTGGAAGCTACTTTGTTTTTGTTTTTCTAAAATTTGAATTTTTCCTAATGGAAGTTAAGAAATTAGATTTCTACTTTTAAAATTTTGGATTTTCCCTTGTTGGATGCTAACCCAGTCTTGAATGGTTCCATTTCTTTAACTTTTTCTTTTAACTCTTTTTCTTCTTTTGTTGTTTGGTTGCAGTGTATTATCAATTATATTTTTAAGTGTCTTATATTGCCCCAACAAATCTCGTAAAAAGACTTCTGACATTTACTTTGTCTGTTTTCCTAATTTTATTCTCTGCTTTTCATATTTTTGCCAAAGATTCTATGCCTTGGCGTTTTTAAAATCAAAATTTTCTACTATGGTTACTATGTACAATGGAATCTAATAGTACGAATGTAATTTATTTTCTTAATCAGTGAAATCTAATTAATGTAATTTGTTTTCTTACTTTAGATTTTATTCTTATTACTTTATTTTAATCACCACGTATGTGGTTCATTTATTGAAAGACTTATATAATTATATATGTATATATTTACAAATATATACATATCATATATACAAATAATATATATATATGTTTAGTTTTATTTTTAATATATATACTCATGGGTATATTAGGATTATAATTATTTAACTTTTTTTAATAATATAATCGATGTGTGTGGCCAAGACTTGCCCAACCATGTGGCTGGGCAAGTGGCAGCCTAGCACGTGCTGAGCTGCCGCCCAACTATGGCTAGGCGTTACCCAGCCACACGCTGGGTTTTACCAGCGACGATTAGAATTTATTTATTTATTTATTTTTAACATTTCCTCCGCGCTTACTCTTCATCTCTCTTTCTCATTTACTTCTACTTTTCCAGTGCCTTCTTCTTCATCTCCAGCCTTAGCAACAACTCCAGCGCCTCTCTTCTCCGCGCTTTTCTTTTTCATTTCTAGCTTTTTGTACTTTTATTCTAAGTTTTTACTTTTTTCAACCTTTTCTACCCCTAACTTCTAACTAAAAATTCTACACCTATTATTCTAATACACTTCTACGGACATGATATGCATCCACTTTAGTGTCACTTACCAATTCCTCGATACTTGACCAACTACTACACCACAACCGAGTGTATCTCAATTTTGGCAAAGATTTGTCGATGCCTGATGAGTGTCACATTTTGTCTCACTTGTCTGCCATTTTGATGTGTCCTTCTCCACACGAAGATCGTCGCGCTCTGATACCATAAAAGTTGTCACACCCCCAAATATTTTTTTTTTTTTTTACGAATCCCTTTAATATGTGATTTGATGATAAATAGCAACAAGAGAAAATTTTAAGGTTACAACTTTGGTAGTTCTCAAAAACTCCACTTTATTAGCACAACTTATATCATATTTTACAAGCTTATTCGGTCCTTCCTGCATATACTATACTTTGCACATATTTATGATTCAACTAACCCACACAAGTGTCTGAACATCCCAACAGTTAAATACAGTCATAAGTTGATAAGATTGGCTTATTAGTAGTTTATCAACAATTGTACATTATTTGATGACCAGGTCTTCTCATTTCCTTCTCTTTCCTTTTCTCTCCTACCATTTTCCGTCCACATTAATTTCCTGGAGATAAGATTTGAATAGGGTGAGCTTTAAGCCCAGTGGGTCCCCCAGCGACTTTCCACACTTTAGACAAAACATTAAAGTTGATATTTCATAACTAAAACATAAACAATATAATAGCAACAATTGCACACATATGCAAATAGAGAGTTTGCCAACAAGTGAATTGAACATTTTATGAAATCTGACATAGTAAACTGCATTTAACAATCAAGCGAGGGCCAGCTTCCAACCCAAATAAGTTGTATTTAGCAATCCAACAAGGGCCAATTTGTACCCAAGTAAGCTGCATTTAGCCATCCAGCCAGGGCCAACTTCCAACCCAACTAGTGAAAGTAAAGACGTGTGCATAACTTCATCTTGATAAAAGTTAATGAAAAGACTAGAATGCACAAACCATAGGTTCCTCCCCACCTTAAAATGCGTATTATAGTAGTGTTTTCTTAAGTTTTTTCCCGAAAGATAGAAAATACAAAGAGAGTGACAGTTTGAAAGAAGTTTAGTTTGAAAGAATTTTGAAAATCTCTCCCCTATTTATAGGATGAAAATTATGGGTTATTCCCGAAATGCCCTTGGAGATCATATTTAATTATCGTCTCATCCTTTGCTCGGGTAAGGTCTTGAGAAAATTCTTTTAATGAAATACTAACTATATTTTTTCTCGAGATATGTCTGGAGACGATTCTTTTCAAATAATACCAACTATATCCTTTCTCGAGATATATCTCGAGACGATTCTCTTCAAATAATACCACTATATCCTTTTTTTTATTTTTAGCCTCAAACTTTTCTCATCATATCCATTTTGTCTCTTTTTGTCATTTTCTGGTTTTTAGGTGAAAATGTTACAATGGATCTCTGTGGTATTGGGAAACCATGGACATTCCGAGCTTTTGCAAGAATTAGTGAACTCCGAAAAACCAGACACTGTGTTTCTTGTTAAGACAAACGCCACTATGTTTCAAGCAGAACAAACAAAATGTAGACTCAAATATTATTAGTGTTTCTCAATGGAGCAGGATGGATTGAACGGTGGACTCATGTTGCTCTAGAACGACCGTATTTCTTCACAATTGAATCCTATTCAATGGGGCACACGATGTTGTTATCACAGACACACAAGGTAAGGTGTGGTGATTCACTGGCTTTTACAGCGTCTGAGATCCAACAGTTTGATTGCATCCATGGGAGTTGTTGATCAAGTTAAGCAAACTTTCCAACCGACCTTCGAATTGAAGAGGTGACTTCAATGAAATAATTCTCAAACATGAGAAGTCGGGGAGAAGGGGCTTTCCAAAACCTTTTAATGGACCTACAAATTTAGAGATGTTGTTGATGTGTATGAGTAGCAAACACATGATGCTCTTAGGTTTTAAGTTTATGTGACATAACAAATGCGAAGGTGTGCACTAAAGAGGTTGGATAGATAGCTTTGCAATCAGAATTGGTGAAATTCATTTGAGATGTCGAAGAACAAGAATTTGTACTTCATCTAGTTCTCAGATCATCACCCTATCATGCTTATAACGAAAGACTTCTTAACCCAAAAGTTTCCTAAACCACTTAAGTTTGAGGATCTGTGGCTTTGAAAACCAAGTTTACATGGTGTAGTTGTTGAGGCTTGGGAGCATCTAAATTCCAATAAGACGTCAGTTGTTGATAAGATTGAAACTTGCAAACATAAAATAAAAGCATGGAGTAAATTGTGTCACTCTCGAAACAAAGAAGATATTGCTCCCCTTATACTTCATCCATGATTTGTAATTCTCTATGTGGCTTGTTGGGTCTTCGATGCCATTATATTTTCCTATCTCAAATGTCTTCACCTTTTAAAAAAAGGAGTTTCAAGGGTCTTGCCAATAAAGGGAGGCTAAAGGTCATCTAATTTATCATTAGTGTAGTACCCCTCGGACCTCATCGATTGTCTTGCTGCCAACTTGGGTGAGCAACTTGTGGTAAACTAGGATGATTGGCTTTATCTTATTTTAGAAAACCTCCGAAAAACTAGCCTTCTGAGATAACCAACCAAAAGATCAGAGTGTTTCTTTTTAGTTTCGAGGGAGTAACAAATGTCTACCATTGGTAGTCATCTACACTAATACTCATTGCTGCTTCTATTTTTTCCTCACCGAGCTACTCTTGGGCATGAGTTAACACTTTTGTTCTTGCTGGCCTCATCCTTTTGCACCCTCTTGGGACGATGTGAAGAAGATTTTTAAGACATGGTAGAGGAGTCCTTCTCAGCCAGGGAAGACTCCATTGTTGTTGTTGATGTTGCTACCATTGCTTGTATAGGAGCTGTGAGATCTTTTTTACAGTCTTTTCAAAATTGCTCAACTTGGCTCGTTATGTTCTACTCCTTTAGGCCAAGTTGCACATAGAGCCTTCTGGTGATTGGTCATGCTTAGCATGGGACCATGGAGGTGAGCCAAAGAGTCTTCTAAGGTTAACAAGTTGCTTAGGGATATGCTTCTTGAATCATAAGGGATGAGCTGACAGTGACTTACAATGTCAATCCCCGTAGACTCAAAAGTTGGTGCAAGATTGGCCAACACTAAAAAAAGAGTTAGAACTTCGATTGAACTTGGACCAACCTCGTTGTTGTGCACTCAACTCCTTATTTGCAAAGGAATAATTAGAGATGACTACTGTGAGGAACATTGGTGCGGTGCCAGCTAATAACCTTTTGATGCCTATGTCGAAGCTTTACTGACTAAAGTTGTAAAATAAGGTAAGAATTTATTGTATAGTACAAATAATAAATTATCTTTTTGAGTTACTCTTGAGGTATTTATATTGGAGTGGTCCCCTCAAGGTGTGGTCCTCACTTCTGAATATAGTCCCACTTCAAGTCTTACTTGGTTGTGCTTAAGTGGGCGTTTGTACCTTTTTCTCTTTATCTCATCTCAAGATTCAAGATTTTAAATGATTATTGTCACCTCAACGTTTCGAGGTGATAATGTTTTGAATTTTTGTTCAAGTTGTCCATTCTTGTCGAAATATGGTCCAACAACTTATTTAATATAATATGTAGTCAAAATAATCTTTTAATAAATCTAAATAAATATTTAAAAATAAAAAAGAAATTAAGAAAAAAAAAATAGTATTTTTGAAATCTTTAGGTTGGGAATAGAAAAAAAAATACAAAAAGGAAAACAAAGAAAAAAAACTCTAGATTGATCGGCCTTTTTGTTGTTTTACACTTGGCTTTGTAGCGCAAAAAAAAAACCTCTCCTATGGAAGCTCATTTAGTAACATGCAAAATACGAGTAAGAATTGAAATAGTTTGGAATAATGCCATAGTTACTCTCCAGTTTTTACTCAAATTGTTAAAGTGGCAAGTAGCCACCTCAATTGGGCTTCCACATCATTTAACAAGTATGGTGAAGACGAGGAGGTGGGGTTTCTCCCAACAAGGTGTTGGCCCAGTCAGTCAAGTGTCTAATAGGGGGGGGGGGGGTGAATTGGATAAGTTGCAAGTTATTCCTTTCTCAAAATAAATAACAGAAAATTAAAGTGTAGGGAAAATAAACAAAATATACAAAAATTTATAGTAGATCGGTCGCGCCTACATTCACTACCTAATCTCCCCGATTAGGATTTTCAAACTCCACTAGTAAATCCTCTTCAAGGGTGAGGATTAAACCGTTACACTCTCTCAACTTACGGGTGTGAGATAACCATTACACTTTTCAACTTACGGGGTGAGAGCAACCGTTACACTTGAGCTTAAACAAGCTCTTAGTGACTCACAATCACTTTACAAAATAAATTTCAGTACAACAATTTGATTCTCTTGCCAAGAATCAAATGAAATACTTACAGAGCAATTATGAACGCCACACAAGGTTTGTTCAGCAAGATGGAAAAGTTTAAGCTCAGCTGAAAATGTGAAGTTTTCTCCTCCTCACTTCCTTTGGATTTTGATTCATGAATGTGAAATTTGAAGCTCACAAATTCGAGGAAAGATTTCAAAAATCTCAGAGAATAAAAAGAACTCTTTTCACAATGTTTTACACCGAAAATAGAAGTCTAAATTTCAAAGAGTGTAAGACATAAAAATCTCTTTTTTGTCTCAGCGTATATGTGTATACTGTATATATCAAGCAATACCAAAGTCTTCTTCTTAAAGATGAGCACTAGGGTTTCAATCTCCCAAAAACCCTAAACTTTTTATTTGAATTTCAAAATTCAACGAATAAAATCTTTCATGGAAATGATATAAACACGACTGTTGAAGATTTCTGTCAAAAAACATTTTCACCAAAATAGTAAATGAATCAGAACTGACGCCGCATGCTTCAGAAGTTTGATTCTTCTGACAATAGTTAGGTGAGCGTCTTGCAGCTCATGGAGGGCGCTACTGCAATAAAAACCCTGTAATGCCCTGTACCCCAGATTGACATCATCTTGACACGTAGGATACTGAAATATACGTATTTATGTGTATGACTCGTAGAAACCCCACATATTTTGTTGGTTCAGAATTCTCTAGGCTTAGAAGCCAAATGAACCCGATTCGGCAACGTTCCAGTTGCCCGTATCTTAGGAATTAAAAAGGCCAAATTGACTATGACCTTGAGATGTGTGCCCCAAATAGCGACGTGGACCTCACGGTTGCTTTCGGAACGTGTTTTATAAAAAAGATCATATAAGTTAGGTCTTGCTTTGATTTCAAAATGGCCGAGAGCGGACATCGAAAAATTTTAATATACATATATATAGAGATAAAGGAATTTTTGCCACCGATTACATCAATAGCTTGATCTCCTAGATTCGTGGTCCGATTGAGCTGATATTTTGACAGATTATTCTTCTCTGATAGATCTTCATTTTGGAGGATGAAGCTCTTGATCAGAGTTTTCTACTGTGAGGTATAAGATTCCAAACACTGCTGCTCAGATTTGCTGATTTTCATGCGCAATTTTGATCAAACGGATGGATCTCGCATTATTACCGTTGGATTGAGCTGAAATTTTACCAAAAGGTTGGTAACTGACTCATAAAAATTTTGAACGGTTAAGATGTTAAATTGGTGAGTTTTTTGCATGAAATTTATTATCTAAGTGCAAGTAATTGCAACATGGAAACTATTTTTTTTATTTAAGTGTGTTTTTTTAGTGTGGGCCCAACTTGCAACTTGGCTTCTATAAAACCAATTGGACGACTTTCTTGCTCATTTTCAGCTTGAAAAAGGGGGGAAAGAGATGGAAAAGAGGAGAGGAGAAGAAACCAAGGTTTTTGGGTGTTCTTGCTCAAGAATCTCCTAAGGTAAGCATGTTTTACCATTCTTCTTCCTAAAAATCTCTTTAGCTTATGCATTTGAGCTTCCTTTTTTATCTAAGTAATGGTATGAGCCATGATTTGAAAGTTTTTCAGACCTAGGGTTTGGTTGCATGTGCTCTTTTGAGCTTGTTAATGATAGAAATGGCTTCCCTTGACCTAGAACAACATCCTTAAAGTGTTTTCCACATTCAAATCTCGGATTTGAAGGAGTGGTAGAAGAACACTTGATGGAGATAGACCTTGCATGTTTGATATGTGTGTTTGGATGTTGTTGGGAACCCATTTATGGTGAAACCCCCAGCGAGGTTGTTTATATTTGACCTAAATCTAGTTTATGGACTTAGGGTTTTCCAATTGATTTGCATGTCAACTATGTTGATTAAATGGGTCATTGTGGATGAATGATGGTTTAAAATACTGATTTTTCATGTTGGAAAACCTAGGTGTAGTGCAAATTTGGCTAAGGCCATGATTTGGGACTTTGCCTAAATTTGGGGCTTTTGGCCTAGACTAAGTCAATTAATTAAATTGACATGAGATTAGTCTAAATTGACCCAATTTATGTTTGAATGCATTGTATTATTGTTGGTTGGATCATGGGAGTCAACCTTAGGCATTCCTTTGGGTTGTATGAGATCTAATTAGGTGTATAATGGTTTGATTGAGCTATATGGGTTAGCTCATTGGTGCAACCATTTTAGAGTCTATGTTGGCTAGTGAATTGGGGCTTAATCATGGTTAATAGGCATGTAATTGCATTGATTCTAATGATGAATGAACCTATGTTATATACAACGTTTGTGATTGATCCAATTGTCCCCAATTGTGCCAATTGAGGGTTGAAGTGCCTAGTATTGGTTGGATTTGGATTGGCTAAGTCTAGCTAATCAATAGTGAGCGTTTCTTTACATTTAGTTTTTATATGTGGCATTGTATTATATAAAATGTATTAAATTGATATATATTTGTTATGCATGATTTAATAATTCATGAAATGAATTTGAGTATAGTTTAGTTGGGTTAGCAATTGGGTGGATCTCCTAGTATAGAGTTTTGGGTAATTCCATTGGGTTGGATGGTGATCCCTAGTTGTGGACCTTGCAGAGGATTTTTATGGATTGTGTATGTTAGGATCGCCTAGGCATGGTACTTATCTTGGTGGGCTAATCCTATGGTTCATATAATCCCAAAAATTCTAATAGAATACGGGTAAGGAAGTTCAATCGGGCAATGAGTGTCGCGCACTCAGGCTCTTGTATTGCTTCTTACTCAGGAGGTGTCTAGGATTGCATATAATATGTTTGAAAAATGAAACGCATTGTCTTGAATATTGACATGATGCATTATGTTTAGCTTGTATATGATCTTGTATATCATCATGTTATTGAAATCGCTTTGATGATCTTTTACCATGTTTTATATAAATGCATGTCTATTGCCACTTGTATAAACATTCACTGAGCTTGTTGTAGCTCACTCTTCATTCTTATCATTTCAAATTCTGATAGGAAGGGAAAATGGAAGGCCTAGCTACGTAGAGCTTATCGAGTTTTTGTGATGTAGGTGTTTTGTACATTTTTGCATTTCGGTATCATGTACATAATAACACCTAGTGTACTATACTTAACACATAGATGAGATGTAATTTGCATGTTAGGTATGGTTTGTATATTTTGGACTTTGGAATTTTATATTTGCCCCTTTTTGGAGAATGTAATTATATTGATGTGTAATTATATCTATTTTTATGCTTAGACGGATGCTAGTTTGGGATTATGTGTTTATTAGGTTGTTTAGATGAGGTGATGGACACCGGGTGTATTGAGGGAGGATATATCAGGGGGTTCCGTGTCAGTCATGACGTCGCTTGTCGTGGGTTGTGACAACCAAGAGGTTCATTTAGCACATGAGCGTCCTGCATTAGAATGAGCGTCCTGCAGTTCATCAATGTCACGTGTTAAACAACAATCGTACGGTGTCAAGTAATAATAAACTGATGAAAATCTGGTTGTCGTCCTCTAGGATTATACTATAGTTACTAAATACTATTTTCACTAATTATTAATTTTACCTAGACAATCAAAGTATAAGATTTGAATAAACTAAACAATTAAAGTAAAAGTAAATAAAAAAACAATTAAACAATGGATTAATATCAAGAAAGGAATATCTATAGGTCCAACTTCACCTAACCGTCAACTATATAGATTAGCTATATTTATTATTAATTCGTTCTTCTCTTTTATAAGTCAATAATCCTTAAATCTCTAATTCTCTCTCTCGAGTGCCG
The DNA here is from genome assembly GCA_035771175.1 of Paratinospora sagittata. Lineage (NCBI taxonomy): Eukaryota > Viridiplantae > Streptophyta > Magnoliopsida > Ranunculales > Menispermaceae > Paratinospora > Paratinospora sagittata. Next base: position 15,242,615 of record CM069608.1, read on the forward strand.
AATTAGAACATATTATTAAGGAGTTGATTTCAATCTCTCAATAAAAACCAAAACCCTAATAACTCATTGAACTATGTGATTTTCCTTACAACTTCAAAAGATATCATAAACCTCTCAATTCTACGATGATCTTAGGTTATATTTTCCTTAGTCCAACCCGAAGAACCCTCTCTCGAGTGCCACCCCCCAAGTCTAGGATCATTCAATCCGTGATCAAGAGATTAAAAGCATTAAACCTAGAAAATATAAATAAATATGAAGAATCAATTAATGATAAACATAAAACCAATCTTAACACATAGAATCAAGTATAGGATGTAACACCCCAGAAATTGAAACAATTAGATAATACATCATAAAATGACATAAAGCAACAGTGTTCGTTTGAACATTGTACTCAACATGAAATGAGAACTGAGGATGGAAGTTCTTTGAATTATGCCCAATGAAGTGCCCACAAAGTACCCAACGAAGTGTCCAAAAAAGTGCCTGAAAACCCCAGAAAAATGCCCAATTACCCGGGTGTCGGTCGACCCAAGAAGGGGGTGAATTGGGTGCGATGGTCAATTTTGAAAATATCTTCCAATAACTTAATGATTTACATGTGTGTATTGGAATTGTATCCAAAATATAACACATACTAAATTGTAAACGTGTGACACATAGATTTATAGTGGTTCGGCCAAGCCTACGTCCACCACCTAATCTCCCGATTAGAATTTTCTCAATCAACTAACTGATTCTCTTATCGGGTGAGAACCAAACCTTTACAACAACCCTTTTACAAGTTAAAGGCAAACCTATCCTTTTACGAGCTAAGGATGAACCGTATTTCATTTTTTCGAGATGAGAAAAAAAACCCATGTTCCTTTTATGGCATAAGGAAGAACCGTTTTCCTTTTACAGGATAAGGAAGAACCATGAACCTTTTACGGGATAAGGAACAACCATTTCTCTTTAAGAGATAAACTATCATTTTTCAAGTTAAGGACACACCTATCCTTTTACGGGATGAGGATGAACCGGTTTCCTACTTGCAGGTAAGGATAAACCTTTTTCTCTTTTACAGGTTAAGAGATAATCTATCCTTTTATGGGATGAGGATGAACCGGTTCTGTCACAACCCATGATATGTGACATCAGAACCAGCACAGAACCCCATGTATATCCTCCCACGACATACATGGCATCCCGATAAGCCTTCTAATACACACCATAATCCCCAAATACACAACAATAACACATATGAACATAATCAAATAATATTACATTCCCAAAATGTAGCCATAAAATTTTTATTTTTATTTTTTAAGTCCATAATAATCAAAAGTACAAAATAATACTTAACCATGAATTACAAACCCATCTAAGTATTAAATACATACTATAGGTGTTATTTAGTACATATTTAACAAAATATAAAAGTACTAAACACCTACATCAAAAAGTGTATGGGAAAACGCTTCGCAGCTAAGCTTTTCCCTTCCCTTCCTTATCCGAACCTTAAAAGGTAAGAGTGAGGGTGAGCTACAACAAGTTCAGTAAATGTTCTATACAAGTGGCAACATATATATGCATTTAATTAAAACATTGAAAGATCATTAAAACCATTTAAATAATCATGAGAGTAAGCAAGATTACATACATGCCAATTTAATGTATCATGTCATAAACAAGATAATGCATACCATTTATAAACATGCATATGCAACTTAAACACCTCGTGAGTAAGAATTAGTACAAGGGCCATGTGTGCGCGACACTCATGCCCAACCGATTTCTTACCCGTATCTAAAACACTGTTCCAAAACACTTTTTTGACATATTTTTGACATCATTCCAAAACTTTATGCACGCATTAAACAACTTAAAAGCATGCAAAGACACTCGAACCAACAAGTGTCAAGCATCAAATACGTATACGCATACGAATATGAATACGGGTCAAAATTACGTCATCCTAAGGTACGGGCATTACAGGTTCTCTTTTACAAGTTCAGAGATAACCTTTCATGATTTCAATCCTGAAATCATTAAGTGAACTTCATTCACTTGTCTTGGTTGTTTCAATCCAGAAACACATTAGCATTACAACACTAAGATGTTGGTTGGTTTTAACGTAGTAGAAAGATATGAAATATGAAATAGGTAATGCTAAGTTGAAATACACCTTCAGTCATTTACCTTTCAATGTTCGGTATTGCTCAAGTGCAGTTTTGAAAAGCATGAATGATATGATATGAAAATCAGTGCTTCTTCGAAAATAATAAATACCGAATAAAGATTGACTTAAAACACGAATGATTGGTGTAAATCAAAGACACAGACAATTTTCAAAATAGATATAAAATATAAGTATGAAAACTTTTGGTTCAATGATCAGTAGTTAATACAACTACTGATATATGCAATACAATACTTAAGATATGAAATTAAGTACAACTGTATATCTTGAACTATTTCTCAAATTCTATCTCCAGCAAGAATGATACCAAATATGAATCAGTGCTGAGAATTTGAGTTGATACCAATAAAGATAGATTTTCAAAAATAAAGTATAATTGAAGCTCAATATGAAAATCTATTGTAATCGTAAAGGTATCAGTGAAAAATACTTTGAAAGATTAGAACATGAAATTTATTTTGACACAGATTAACTTTCAAAAAGTATTGGCACAACACAAAGTGATTGACAAGTTGTTTGATCCTAAGTGCTGATATTTATAGACTTAGTGGGATATAGCCGTTAGACATTTGAAGTTCAAATAATATGAACGTTTACACACAGCGGCTAGAATGTTATATGAAAATGGAAATTGCAATTTTCACTAACATTCTGGTTCTTTTCAGATTTCATGAAAAAGGAAAGTTTTAAAAAAACTTATTTCATGTATCAAAGACGATCTCTAATAGGTCTGAAAAGGACTCTGTGGAAAGGTATGTTCTGAAAAAGCAAACTTACGTAGTATACTTGTTCGAACAGTGATGGTTGTTGAATTAGTGTCATGATTCCATAATCAGCATCCTGACGCATAATGCCAACTTTGTCGTTTTGTTCCTTGAGGGCGCTCATTACGTATAAGAGTCCTACATAACACTTAAGTGATGGTGCTTCATACTCGTAAGCGTCCTGACTTACTTTGACACTTAAATGACTTAACCTTAAGGGCGCTAATGCACCGTTAGCGTCCTACTATGTTTTAAAATAGTTAAGTACATGAGGGCGCTACTATCCGAGTAAGCGTCCTGCCAGTTTAAAACATAAAAACAAAACATGAGGGCGCTACAACTATGTAAGCGTCCTACCAGTTAAAAGCTTTTTAAATAAAAACACAAGCATACTAAAGGACAATCAGCGTCCTGAAAGTTACTAAGTTGATTCCTAAAGGTGATGACGCTTTTATCCAGATAGCGTCCTGATAGATTGTTCAACTTATAAATATCAGCGTCCTCAAAGAAACATTCTTTGAAGAACTTAAGACATCTTTCAGTGAGCTGATGCTAAGTCAGCTTCCTGACAACTTCAGAGGTTGACTAATAAAGGAGGTCGCTACTATACAAGTAAGCGTCCTGATAAATTAGTCAATTCAACCTTGAACGTTATCAGCATCCTAATGAACTATCAGTGTCCTGACTTATCAAGTTCAGGAGAGCGCTACTAACTCATTAGCGTCCTGAAAGATTCTTTAAAAACAGTTTTGACTAGTGATAAAATATACGACAAATGCGAATAAAAACTCTGTAGATTTCAAATTAAATATATAGTATTAGATCATTTGAAATACCGTAAAAACATGAAATCAAAACATGCAGATTAGAAAAACATATGTTGATGATTTATGCATGGTTTTGAAAAACATTTTGAGCAATAACGATTAGAGAAAGATATACCTTAAATACTTTGTGTATTTCTCTTTTCTCATAACCGATAAATCCAATTCTTCATTATGAGATCTTCAATAAGAGCTTTGCGGAGTTGAATAACTTGAACGTTGATCGAGAGATGTAGACTTGAAGCTTGATCGAATCGTTTGAGTGAAGTAATCTTGAAATCATGATGTGATCGTTGAAGTCCTTTTGATTGAAACGAACTTGACCGTTCGATGTGATCTTTGAGTTCTTTGATCGAGTCATTCCTTGGCTTTTTGCTTTTCTTAGGTGTTTTGATGAAATCTTGATACACACACGTTCAACACCGAAAAGTACTTTGTTTGTGATCATCAAAATATACTTTATCACAGTATATTTAGGGACGAGCTAAGTGATGAACCGCATAGGTTAACACTAGGCACATGCCCAGGCAAGTTTTTATGTTTTTCTATAAATAGGAGGGGGGTTCTCCCTCCTCTAAACCATTCTCTATGCCTCTCAAACCCTCGAAACGCCGAGACTTTCCCCCGTGATGTTTGGAGCGTCGAGATGTCGTCTGCGGCACTTGGAACCCCGCATTGCGCTGAAGTACTGTTCGCGATTCTTGAGAGTCCAACGAGGTGCTGAGATGAATTATATGTCGAAACGTTGTCCGCAACACCTATAGTCTAACGATGCACCGAGATGCTATTCGAGGCGCCTGAAGACCTATGATGCACCGAGATGCGGTCCACAGACAACAAAATTCAACTATGTGCAGAAGTGTTGTCCAATTCATGACAGTGGAAAGCCATGGGCACAATGCTTGTAGAATGGCTACAGAAATGGACGTCGTACGTTCTAACGAAGCGGCAACAAAATTCGTGAGGTAGGGATGAAGGCTTAGGTTTGCGTATTATTTTACTTTATGATAAGCATGGCATATTGCATCATTTATATACATGATATCATCCTACATTACTTCATGCATATGGCATACTATTGATGAGGGTGGTTCTTTGTCTTTGAGACAGGTCATTGGAAGCCCTCATGATGCGATTGAGCATGTTTGCTTGCGAGACCTGAAGCTACATTGCACTCTGTCCCGTTATTTCAAAGGGGAGCCATTACATGATGATACTAAGCACACGGCCCGCGGTGCACTTCGTAGTTACTATTTGATTTATAAAGCACACGTACATTGGTATGGAGGATGTTGATGCATTTCATGATTATATTGCTTGACGTGGATTGAAATTCATTATTCTATGTGTTGTTGTATCTGTAAACATTGCATTCACTTTGCTTGATCCACTGAGCCGTTGAGCTCACCCCATTGATATTTTCCCCAACCTCTTTGATGTTGCATACTAGAACAAGAGTCGTTAAAGCTACATGCGTAGGAGACGCGTAGAGAGCGGGACCTCAACGTAGATCTAGGTGTGTAGGTGTTTGTAAATGTATTTTCGTTGTGTACTCGTGTATGTAAATTAATGGACCCTTGTACTTGTGCCCTCCTTAATTAATGGAGGATGAATAAAAGATCTATGTTGACGTCCATAGTTGTTTGCACTCTGGTTCTACGATTTGTTGCTTATTTCTTGGTAACAAAACAGGGTGTGACATAGGATCCATCTATCCTCTAGAAATCTAAATTAGTTCATAACTTGAACAATAAAAACACAAAACATGGTTATAAACTTGAATAAGAACATAGAAATCAAACTAAGAACTCTTCGGATGTGAATCTTGATCTCTTGTTTCCCACTTCTACATCTTCTTTTTCACTTCGTTCTAGCCGTCTTGCTTTGTTCTCCTTTCTACCCTCCCTTAGAAAACCTAAACAATAAAGTATATATGGCCACAAGCCCATAGGAAGTCGAAATAGGAAGTTCCAAGTCGAATAAGAGAATCCCACAACAAAATAGAAACTTTTCAAAAACTGTCGCAGCCCTGGCGCTCAGTTTTGGCCTCCATCTTTTCTTCTTCTTGCTACCTGGCTCCGTGGGGCCCAACCCAAGTTCTGGATTTTGGCACACTTTCTTCTTCTTTTCACTTGTGGACTTAGCCATTTTTTGTGGTTCCTTGGCTTGATAGGTGCATGTTTCTTCATTCCATCTTCATGAATTATGTATCCATCATCCAAATTGACTTTTGACATATCTAAACACCTACAAAACAAAAGCAAAACCAATGAGTAACACATTTATGTTGGTCCACCCAAAAGGGGGTGAATTGAGTGTGATGGTCAATTTTAAACTTTTCCAATGACTTAGTGATATACATTGGTACATTAGAACTAAATGCACATACTAACCTTAAAGTAAAACGCATAACATAGAATACACTAGGATTTATAGTGGTTTGGCCAAGCCTACCTTCACTACCTAATCTCCCAATTAAGATTTTCTCAATCCACTAACTGATTCTCCTACTGGTGAGAACCAAACCGTTACAACTGCCCTTTTACAAGTTCAAGACAAATCAACCTATCCTTTTATGGGCTAAGGATGAACCGTATTTCCTTTTTCTGGAATGAGAAAAAATTCATGTTCCTTTTACGGGATAAGGAATAACCGTTTTCCTTTTACAGGTTAAGGACGAACCTGTAATACCCTAGGTTTGCACAAAAAACCAAAAAAATATTTTTGAACTTCGAGCACCTTTTTGGCTATAAAAAGCCCCCAACCTTTTGGTATTTTTCACACCAAATTCTCTTTTCTCTCTTGCTCCTTGTTGGCTTTACACTCTCCTTGAGTTTTTTTGTCTTATCTTTTGAGACTCTCTTTTCGAGACTCTCTCTTGGTGAAACGAGGTTCTGCTTAGGAGAATGCGTCAGTGCTAGAATGAAGGATTATCTAAAGGTGGGGAACAAAACATAGGTTTGCGTGTTTTATGACTTTTATTAAAGTTTACATTCATTTATCAGTATGTCTACTATTCATTTACACTGCATTATTGCGTATAATGTTTATACTTGTCATACTTATGCCTGTATAATTGGAGTTCATGTATTACATTGTTACTATGCCGGATTAGTGTCAATCTGGCTCAACCAGACTTAGTCTTGTCCTCAGTAACTTTAAATAGTGAACGGAAGGCAGTGTGTTGCTCTAGACGATAGGTATTTAAGTAAACCTTGTGTCTCACCTCTCAACTGGAGACTGATTTGGTTGGTCTTATTTGAAAGCTGTCAGCTTGTATAAGTGATATTGAACATCCTAACCTTGCACGTGGTGATACTGACCTGATAAGAATCACCAGACGTTGTCAAATCCTGTCTAATGTTAGTAAAGATCATGACATGTTCATGCATTGGCATCATACATAAGCACCACCTAGGGACGTAAATGGTTTATGATCCACAAAATAGTTAGAAGCAATGCTCACTATTATTGACATTTCTCTAGAGAGGGACGTACAATGAGAACCTGGGATCACCTGGGGAAGGGCATCTGTACTTGAATCCAGGGCGTCGTTCCTGAGGAGGGACGTACAATGAGAACTCGGGTTTACCTGGGGATGGACATCTGTAGGTGAACTTAGGCGACATACAATCATGGAACCATTACGAGACGCTGTCATGCATACATACATGTTGTATTGATTATGATGATATGATGTGTTTATCTGATATTTGATTATGAAGTTTCATTTATTAATTGTCATATTCACGAACTATTTTATCCATTGGGCGAGTAGCTCACCTCGTTGTTAACCAATTTTTCAGGAGATTAGGGTGGACTGGGTGCAGGTTTTGGGGCCGACATTTTTGTACCCTTTGTTTATTCTTTGGGGATTTTTGGAAGGTTGTTTCCTTTACTATTTTATGTACAAAAATATATTCTGAAATTAATGAAATCAGACTTCTACTTAATTGTGTATCTGCGCACTCGGTTAATATTATAACACATTCGCGCCCCATCCATGAGTGTTCCGCCGGTTTAGGTGCATCCGGGTGGGGTGTGACATTTAATGGTATCAAAGAATGTTATCTAGAGGGCGAATTCGAATAATGATCAGGGGTTCTCAAGATGTGAGGGTCGCGAAGCACCGGCTCTTACCCTGGCATGTCCACATGGCTTGCCACCAATGTGGTTGGTATTATTCGAGAAGTTAACCGTAAAACATTTTCTGAGGTACACTCATGTGCCGCGTGACTTTGTAGGTCACGGTCATTGGATATGCATGAATGTCAATGATGACCATTAACATTTAATGGTATCAAAGCGAAAGGTTTATGGCCCGCCCAAGTCGACCAATTAGGAGAATAAATTTATATTAGATATATATATATATCACTAGAACTATATATATATGAATTATATATAGTTAAGATTTATATTATATATATATATATAGTTATGATTTATGAAAACTATATATATATATATATAACTTGTTGCTAATGACAAAAAAATTGGATTCAATGATGGCATAAACATCAAGAGAAAATTATAAAATATTGTTTAACGGACAAGGCATAAATCTTAAAAATATTAGGAGTATATTTTGTATATTTCACAAATTTTATCTTCCTTTCAGCGAGATAATAATGTCAAGTGAAGGAACGACTTCCAGTAGTCTGGAACAAATTTCCACCAGACTTACGAAAGTTTTCAAACGGGAGGTTATAATTATGAGGAGTATTGACAATAGCGATCTCCGCCTCCGTACTATCCTTCACGACAAACTCGCTGAGTTGGAATGATTAAATATAACAATGATGGTTATGTCTCCTTCAGCTTGATGAAGTCTTTTTATGAGGCTATGAATTGCGTGGGGCTTCAGGAGGATGGCATCAGCCCTATCTTGGAGACAATGATAAGGGGATCAAAAATCACCATCAACGTCGAAATTATTTCACGACTTATGGATATCCCAATTGGAGACAAAATCATTGATCCACACGAACCCCAGGCTGCATAGATCGCCGAGTCCAAAGAACATTTGTTCAATTTTGTCACCAACAAGTCGTAAACCCAATTGACGTACGCCAACCTCCTAAATAATTGCCTTAAACCACCTCTTGTCGGCCTTGGGAAGATTGTGGTTGACAATATTTTGTAGGAAAAGGTGACTAGAGGTACTATGTCAAGACTGCAACTTCTTGTGATATACTGCTTGGAGAAGGGAATTAAAGTTTTCTTACCTCATATCATCATCTAGGAAATGTTGCGGGTGATGCAAAACCCTTCGAAAAATGAGCTCCTCGGCTACGGAGTCTTGATCATGAGGATGATATGGGAGGCAAATGTCAATACATTTGATAAATTTTTGAAACAGATCACTAATGTTGTTACTGCGTCTTCCATCTCCAAGACTTTCATCTCAAGGGGAGGGGTGACTGACGAAGAAATTTTTGGCGCGACTTCCAGGGGAAATAGCGGAAGAACTAGAGATATCAATGGACATTGTCAATGAAAAAGTCGGCGCAAGATTCCAATTAGGGAAGCACCAGTTAATGAACCAAACCAGAACACAACAACAAACCCAGCCCTGAATAATGATCAAACCAATCATCTATTCTTCGAGGATGATCTTTTTGGCAACCTGGGTCAACCACAGAGTTCTGGCGAATCCACCTTCCTGGAACCTCCAAATCCAAGGCAATACAACGTACCAAAGGTTTCCAACTCCTGAGGTACCATCTCATGCAGTTCCATAAGTTCCTGTGAACCAACCGCAGCAAAATTGGATGACACCAAACTTTGGAAGACTGGACATCCCAATGAGTCCACTATTTCAAAATGTTCTGATTCAAGCATATCCAACCGTCTAAGAAGTCCCAATTAGGGAGTCTTCATATAATCAAACTAATTACCCTCCACCTATGAGTCAACCATACAGCCAACATTTTCCACCAATGCCTACAGTCTATGGTGACCTATGGGACAGACAACCTACCAACCACCAATTGGACAACTGAAAAGTCCATTTGACCAGTTAAATGTGATTGTGTCTAGTCTTGCTCGGATGCATAAGACTAAGAATGCTTTGATAACATGTGTGAAAGACATAGTAGAAAAGTGAACATCTTCTCAACGTTCTTCTGGTAGTCGTTCTGTAACTAGCAGGAGATCTAGGCGGAGTAATAGGTAGGAAAATTAGAGAAATTACTGGCATTGTAACTTTTTATTTTTTTTTTATATAAATGAAATGTTTGTTTGAGACTAAGTTTGGTGGGCCGACTTACAACCATTCTTTCTTTTGTATCACTAACTTTGGAGTGGTATGGGACACAACAAAATTGGAAGATACTAAATAAAATTTGGAAGTAAAAAAAAAACCCACGACCTTGTGTGAAAAGAAACATTTGGGAAAAGTTGTATTACTAACATTATCACTAAGTTTACACCGTATGAGATGAGTAAATTTAGATGATACTATTAGTGAACTTCTCTTCAACCGATGTTTTATAGAGACCGTTTTCATACAACTTAACTTGGTTGAAACCCTTATTACCAAATTCTTATGGTATAAGACACACGAATTTGGATAATAGTCGAAAAGACTAAGCGAAAGAGTTTGAATACATAAGATTGCGATAGAATGTTAGATTAGAATATTTACCAAGGATAGTCTTAGAATTTCTATGACTCGTAAATATATATGTATGTTCACAAAAACCAGAACCAAAACATTTGAAATACTTGCAAAGTTTTTATATAAACATTCTAACCTTGTTTTACACCATGGCCAAACATACGAGGCACATAAGATTCTTTGATTCCTCATCAAAAAACTTACACCATACTTAGAAAAATAAGTGGTTTTATATTGCAGTACTCTCGAACTTATTGCTGAAAATATCATAACATTATACTTGGCTACAGTTCCTAAATCATGGTTTTATTTTCTCCTTGCTAGTGAGAAAATGCAAACTAGGAAGAGAGGGAGGTCACGCATAGTTCGTCCAACAGAGGAGGCACCTCCTGTAGTTCAAAATCAGGAACCGCCGCCTCCGAGGATAGAGCAGGCCACACATGACACTGCCACTACGTCTGGGCAAGCAGTGCCACCTCAACCCACATCTTTTGTCATGCATTCGAGTATGGAAGTCTTTTGTGCCAGATTTATGGAGGAGATGAAGGTAACTATTCAGACGGTCGTTCGTTAGACCGCGACCAACCAAGTAGTTACTGTACAAGCACCTGTACGATCTGGGTCGGAGAGCCAAACCAACCAGATCACAAAGTACAAGAGGCTACAACCTCTTACTTTTGCTGGCACGATTGATGTGGAGGAGGCGCATAAATGGCTTGATGAGTCAAAGAAGGCTCTCGAGGCGATGAGAGTCGAAAAGGGTCGAAAGATTCCACTTGCGTCGTACCAACTTGTTGGTAGAGCAAATGCATGGTGGATAATAGTGAAAGAAGACCCGGTGACTAATGTAGGAGACATAACTTGGCAGCAGTTCGAGTCATTGTTCATCAATGAGTACTTCCCCGGCGCTGTGAAGAGGCAGAAGCGCCAGGAGTTTGTCAGGCTATACCAGGGCAGCATGACAGTCAAAGAGTATGCTGTCAGGTTCAAAGAATTATCGGTCTACTCTCTCTCAACCATCTCAACGGAGCAAGATAAGACCGAGAAATTCTACAACGACTTTGTCCTGACATCCGACAAGCCCTGTCGATCTTGGATCTCAAGATTTACAGGGAGGTCGTTGACAAGGCCATGAGCTTTGAGCAAGAAAAGATTGAACAGGAACAGAAAATGAATTAGGAAAAATGGCCTACAACGTTTTCCCAACAGGGCTCGCAACAGGACAACAAAATGAAGCCCTAATATAATCAAAACCCAGCCCTCCCAGCCCCTGCTCAGAAGAATGAGGCCACGGCACCTCCAGCTGAACAGACCTGGTCATCAGGATTTTCGCAATCATGGCCGAGGAGGTCGTAATGGAAGGGGTGGCCGCCAAAATGATAATAGTAGGGGTGGTGGTCAGCACCACAATCAGCATGGCCATCAGAGCAACAGGCGACGCAGTAGCAAAGGCTGACTTATTGCAACTGTTGCCAACAAGGTCATTTTAAGAAATGTCTGCCCTCACCCTTAGCAATCGCAACAACTTATTTCTGTTGTTCCAATCCAACAAGCCCCACCTGCTGCTAATGCCCAACCCAGGCAGAACCAACAGAACAAAGGGCAACGGAACCAGGACAGAGCGTTTGCTATAGCTCGACAACCCCTCCCAGACAATAATGTAGTCGAAGGTACATTTCTCTTGTTCAATACAATGGTGCATGTCTAGTTCGATTCGGGTGTTACGCATTCTTATATATCTTCTGCATTGGTAAGGCATTTAGGGCTGCATCCTGAACCCACAAACATCACAATCCATGTCACATCACCATTAGAATCTGGTACTGACGTGAATTTGCAGTGTTCTCGTTGTGAGCTTCGAATGTCAGAACAGATAATACATGCAGATCTCTTTGTGATGGACATTAAAGACTTCAACATCATCCTCAGCATGGACTGACTCACACCACTAAATGCAAAGATCGATTGTATGAAGAAGCAAGTTCAGTTAACATTGTCTACTAGGGAGTTTGTCAAGATTCAGGGAACGAGGAAATGGATACACAACTCGACTGTTGCACTTCTCATGGAACAGCTTCGAGCTCTGTCCCTTGGTGAACCTACGAACCTATGACCAAGCTCACTCGGAAGGACATTCTATTCATCTGGAATCCTGCTTGTGAATCGTCATTTCAGGAATTGAAGAAGCGCGTCACTACAACACCAATACTAATCACTCCACGAAATGGAGTTGGGTTTTCACTATACATCGACGCATCCCTCCAAGGCTTAGGTGCAGTACTAATGCAAGAAGGCCAAGTTGTTGCATATGCTTCGAGGCAACTGAAGATTCATGAGGATAATTACCCAAAGCATGACTTGGAACTTGCAGTTGTCGTATTCGCACCGAAGTTATGGTGTCATTACCTATGCGGTGAACGACTTGAGGTCTTCTCGGATCACAAGGGTCTTAAGTACATCTACACTCAGAGAAACCTAAACCTCTGCCAAAGACGATGGTTGGAATTCTTGAAAGATTATGACTTTTAATTCCAGTACCATCCCGGTAAGGCCAATATTGTAGCTGATGCCCTGAGTAGAAAATCTTATGTTGCTTGCACTCTTAACTTCGAGACGAGGAAGTTGGCTACAAAGATGGAAAATTTTAACCTACAACTGATTGAGAAGGCAGGAAGATCATGATTTTCTCAATTATCAGCCAACTCTGAGTTAGTTCGAAAGATTTCAGCATCTCAGGTCAACGACCCTATGTTAATGGAGAAACGAGAACTTCTACTCAGCGGACTGGACCTTCCTCACTAGTCGGTCTCTGAGATTTGGAAAGAAGTGCTCACTGAAATGCACTGTTCGAGGTTCACTATTTATCCTGGGGGAAACAAGATGTACAAGGATGTCAAGCGACAATTCTGATTTTCTGGAATGAAAAAGGCGATTGCAGACTTCGTTACTCGATGTCTCGTTTGCCAGCAAGTAAAGGCAAAATGCAGATTTCCCTATGGACTTCTCCAGCCATTACCTATTAGAGAATGGAAGTCGGAGAACATTGCAATGTATTTTGTTATAGCCTTGCCTCAAAATAATAAAGGGCAAGATGCAATCTAGGTTATCATTGATAAACTTACAAAGTATGCACACTTTTTACCAATAAAGTTCACGGATAACCTTGTCAAGCTTGCCGAATTGTATGAAAGAGATAACCTTGTCAAGCTTGATCGTCTCTGATCGAGACCCTCGATTGACATCAAAGTTTTGGCAAAGCTTGCAGAATAGAATGGGCTCCAGGATCACCATGAGCACAACCTTTCACCCTCAGACTGATGGGCAGTCAAAGCCTCTTATCCAGATCTTGGAGGACATGTTACGTTGTTGCATTTTGGATTTTCATGACGGATGGGCAAAACACTTATATTTGGCTGAGTTTGCATACAATAATAGCTACCAAACCAGTATCGGCATGGCACCGTACGAGGCTCTCTATGGTCCCCTTGCAGATCTCTTGTATGCTGGTTAGATATGGCAGATCGACCGCAGTTGGGGCTTGAACTAATTCAAGAGACTTCTGAGAAGATCACACTAGTAACGGAGCAACTTCGTGTTGCACAAAGTCACCAGAAGAGCTGTGCTGACAAGCGGAGACAACTTCTAGAATTTGACAAAGGAGACTTGGTTTTTCTAAAAATTCAACTTACAAGAGGTGTCAAACCCTTTGGGATCAAAAGAAAGCTCTCCTCACAGTATATCGGTCCATTTCAGATCATTGAACGTATTAGAAAACTAGCTTTTTCACATATCCATGCTTCGAAAGTATCGTCCTAATCCTTCGCATATCATCCCTCTGGTCGAGGTTCGGGTTGAAGAAGGAAATAAGTATCAAGAAAGAGCGATACAGATTCTGGATAAAAAAAACTCAATAATTAAGGTGACGTAGCATGCCATTTGTTAAGGTGCTCTGGGATCACCACGGAGTAGCGGAAGCAACTTGGGAACTAGAAGAAACAATAAAACTGAAATACCCTGAATTATTTTCTAGTAATAATTGATGAAGTGATACATTGTACTTTTCACTTATCAATAAAATGATGGAACTTTGTTTACAATATCTTAATATATTCTTTCATTTAAATAACTATGCAGATGTCTGAAAATAATACCAATGGAGTTAATGATGCACACACGCAACGACGTCTTTGGCAACCTGTGACGACTCCTTCAGGGTCTGAGTCAAGCCACAACTACTTTGCATCACCAACTTGATCACTCCACAGACAACGATCCTTATCGCAATAGCGTGCATGGATTTTTCGTAACAATTTTGCCCGAAACAATCCTGGCAAGATCTCATACCAAAATTGTCAGGGGGCCGGATTCCGGCAACAGCACGAAAAATCATTCCGCCTCTCAACGTACCTCCCTTGAAACACTGCAACTTGCAAAGTCCTACGCCACCAACTGTGAGACAAATGTTAGAACCTTCTGAGGACGAATCCGACTCCATTTGCTCTTCATTGTTTGATGATATAGAGGATTCCACCGGCCACAATGCTATTCAGTGGCCTTACAGGCACTACCATGATCTTTCGAGTAATGACGACGACGGTGAATCCCACGCAGACAACAATCAGCACTACACAGACTGAATTTTGAGGGCGAAATCCTTTTAAGGGGAGTAGAGTGTAATACCTTAGGTTTGCACAAATATATATATATATATATATATATATATATATATATATATATATTTGAACTTTGGGCACCTTTTTGGCTATAAAAAGCCCCCCCCCCCTTTTGGTATTTTCACACAAAATCCTCTATTCTCTCTTGCACCTTGTTGGTTCTACACTCTCCTTGAGTTTTTTTGTCTTCTCTTTTGAGACTCTCTCGCGGTGCAACGCGGTTCTGCTCGGGAGAAGGCGTCAATGCTAGAAGAAAGGATTACCTGAAGGTGGGGAACGAAACATAGGTTTGTGTGTCTTATGACTTTTATTAAAGTTTACATTCATTTATCAGTATGTCTACTATTTATTTACACTGCATTATTGCGTATAATGTTTATACTTGTCATACTTATGTTTGTATAATTGGAGTTCATGTATTACATTGTTACTATGCCGGATTAGTGGTCAATCTGGCTCAACCAAACTTAGTTTTGTCCTCGGTAACTTTAAATAGTGAACGGGAGGCAACGTGCTACTCTAGACGATTGGTATTTAAGTAAACCTCGTGTCTCACCTCTCAACTGGAGACTGATTTGGTTGGTCTTATTTGAAAGTTGTCAACTTATATAAGTGATACTGAACATCCTAACCTTGCAAGTGGTGATACTGACCTACTAAGAATCACCAGACGTTGCCAAATCTTGTCTAATGTTAGTAAAGACCAGGACCTGTTTATGCATTGACATCATACATAAGCACCACCTAGGGACGTAAGTGGTTTATGATCCACAAAATAGTTAGAAGCAATGCTCACTATTATTGACATTTCTTTGGAGAGGGACGTACAATGAGAACTTGGGGATCACCTAGGGAAGGACATCTGTACGTGAATATAGGGCGTCATTCCTGAGGAGGGACGTACAATGAGAACTCAGGTTTACCTGGGGATGGACATCTGTACGTGAACTTAGGAGACGTACAATCATGGAACCATTACGAGACGGTGTCATGCATACATACATGTTGTATTGATTATGATGTTATGATGTGTTTATGTGATATTTGATTATGAAGTTTTCTTTATTAATTGTCATATTCACGAACTATTTTACCCACTGGGCGAGTAGCTCACCCTGTTGTTAACCAATTTTTCAAGAGATTAGGGTGAAGTGGGTGCAGGTTTTTGGACCTACATTTTTGTACCCTTTGTTTATTCATTGGGGATTTTTGAAAGGATGTTCCCTTTACTATTTCATGTACAAAAATATATTCTGAAATTAATGAAATCAGACTTGTACTTAATTGTGTACCTACGCACTCGGTTTATAATCATTCGCGCTCTATTCGTGAGTGTTCTGCCGGTTTAGGCCCGTCCGAGTGCGGTGTGACAGAACCTATATTTTTACGGCATTAGGATGAACCGATTTCCTACTTACAGGTGAGGATGAACCTTAACATGATTTTCAAACCTGAAATCATTAAGTGAACTATATTTACTTGTCCTCGTTGTTTCAACAGAAACACACCAACATTACAACACAAACTAATAATGTTAGTTCTAACTGAGTAGAAAACTTTACAATTAAGCTCATGTGTATAGCACTACAAAGATGTCTAAATTTAAATACGTAATGCTAAGAGGAAATACACTTACAACCCTTTACCTTTCAATGTTCGGTATTGCTCAAGTGCAGTTTCGAAAAGCGTATGATATGCAAATCAATTAAGTGTTTCTTCGAAAATATTATGATACTAGTTAAACATTGACGTAGAAAATGCAAGACCAGTGTAAATTGTAGACACAGACAATTTTCAAAATAGATATAGTATATAAGCATGAAAACTTCTGGTACATTCAGTAGTTAACATAACTACTGATATAGTTCAATAAAGTACTTAAGATATGAAATCAAGTACAACTGTATTTCTTATGAACTATTTCTCAAATTCCTTCATCAGCATGATTGAAGATAAGTATAAATCCAGGTTGAGAATTTGAGTAGAAACCAGTTCAAAATAGATTTTCAAAGATAGAATATAATTAAATCTCAATATGAAAATCTATTGACTAAGTAAAGTATCGATGAAGAATACTTTGAAAACTTAGTGCATTTGAAAAACATTTTGAAATATTAAACATCGACTAACATTCAAAAAGTTTTTGGCACAATAAAAATTATCGGCAAGTTGTTTGATTCAAAATGTTGGTATTTATAGACTTGGTATGTCACACCCTGGGTTGCACAGCGTGCCCCCTACCCAGGTGCGGGCGCACCCCCTCGGGGCGAACGCCAAGCCATAGTACCATATAATATTGTCCTATCGGCCTGCCTCTGCAGTCACCGATTATTTGTCCACGTAGGGGGCCTCCCCCATAATCGAACTCGAGACCTCCCCTTCAAGGAGTCTGAATTCGCATCCTAGGTAGCCACTGAACCAATGGCTCAGTGGTTACTCAGAATGCGAAATTAGACTCCTTAAGGGAGGTCTCGAGTTCGATTCTGGGGGAGGCCCTGCACTATTCATGAATAGTGGCAGACAAATAATCGTTTCGATGTAGACCAGCTGCGGTTGGGTTGCTACATGGCGATATGACAATATTATGTGGTACTATGGCTAGGCGTTTGTCACACCCTGGGTTGCACAGCGTGCCCCCTACCCAGGTGCGGGCGCACCCCCTCGGGGCGAACGCCTAGCCATTATGGATCCATAATATTGTCATATCGCCATGTAGCAACCCAACCGCAGCTGGTCTACATCGAAACGATTATTTGTCTGCCACTATTCACCATGAATAGTGCAGGGCCTCCCCCAGAATCGAACTCGAGACCTCCCTTAAGGAGTCTAATTTCGCATTCTGAGTAGCCACTGATTACTCAGAATGTGAAATTAGACTCCTTAAGGGAGGTCTCGAGTTCGATTCTGGGGAGCCCTACACTATTCATGGTGAATAGTGGCAGACAAATAATCGTTTCGATGTAGACCAGCTGCGGTTGGGTTGCTACATGGCGATATGACAATATTATGGATCCATAATGGCTAGGCGTTCGCCCCGAGGGGGTGCGCCCGCACCTGGGTAGGGGGCACGCTGTGCAACTCAGGGTGTGACAAAAAGGCCTCATCCCTGGGTAGGGGGCACGCTGTGCAACCCAGGGTGTGACAAAAAGGCCTCATGTACATAAGGCATTTTTGTCACACCCTGGGTTGCACAGCGTGCCCCCTACCCAGGGATGAGGCCTTTTTGTCACACCCTGAGTTGCACAGCGTGCCCCCTACCCAGGGATGAGGCCTTTTTGTCACACCCTGAGTTGCACAGCGTGCCCCCTACCCAGGTGCGGGCGCACCCCCTCGGGGCGAACGCCTAGCCATTATGGATCCATAATGGCTAGGCGTTCGCCCCGAGGGGGTGCGCCTACACCTGGGTAGGGGGCACGCTGTGTAACCCAGGGTGTGACATGGTAGACAATAGTCGTTAAACATTTGAAATTCAAATACAGTGTGAACGTTTACACACAACGACTAGAATGTTATATAAAAATGGCAACTCCAATTTTCATTAACATTATGGTTCTTTTTAGATTTCATGAAAAAGGAAAGTTTTTAGAAAAACTTAATTTATGTATCAGAGAAGATCTCTGATAAATCTGAAAAGGACTCTGTGCAAAGATCCGTTCTGAAAAAGTAGATTGATATAGTGTACTTGTTAGAACAGTGATTGTTGTTAAATTAGCGTCCTGACTCATAATATCAACTTTGTCGTTTTGTTCCTTAAGGGCGCTCATTATGTATAAGCGTCCTGCTGAACAATGAAGTGAGGGCGCTACTGACTCGTAACCGTCTTGACTTTCTTTGCGATAGAAGTGACTTAACCCTGAGGGCGCTAAAGCACAATTAGCGCCCTGCTTTGTTTTAAAACAATTAAGTGCATGAGGGCGCTACAATTTCGAGTAAACGTCCTACCTTGTAAAATATAAAACACAACACGAGTGCGCTACACTTATGTAAGCGTCCTAACATTTAAAACATTTTGAAAAATAATATTAAGTGCGTTGAAGGACAATCAGCGTCCTGAAAGTTATTAAGTTGATTCCCAATGGTGAGGGCGCTCCTACCCAGGTAGCGTTCTGATAGTTTATTCGACTTATAACTATTAACATCCTCAAAGATTAATTCTTTGAAGAACCTAGAAATCTTTCAGTAGGCTAATACTAAGTCAGCACCCTGATAACTTTAGAGATTGACTAATAGGGGGGAAGCTACTAATAAGTAAGCGTCCAAATAAATCAGTTCAATTCAACCTTGAATGTTATCAACATCCTAATGAATCGTCAACGTCCTGACTTATCAATTTCAGGAAAGCGCTACTAACTCACAAGCATCCTGAAAAACTCATGAAAAATAGTTTGGACTCGCGATTAAAAATATGATGAATGCGAATAAAGACTCGGTAAATTTCAAATTAAACATAGAAAAATAAATTATTTGAAATACCATAAAACCTAAGATCAAAACATGCAAATATGCAAGTGATTTGTGCATGGTTTTGAAAGACGTTTGAGCAATATCGATTAGAGAAAGATATACCTTAAATACTGTGTATTTTTCATTTTCTCATAATCTTTAGATCCAACTCTTCATTATGAGATCTTCGATGTGAAATTCACGCTTGAGTTGAATGTCTTGAACGTTGATCGAAAGATAGTCTTTGAAGCTTGATCGAATCGTTCGTGTGATGTGATCTTGAAATCAAGATATGATCATTGAGGTTTTTGATTGAAAACGATCTTGAGTGTCTGATTTGACATTGAGTTCATTGATCGAATCAATATTTAGCTTTTTGCTTTCTTGAGGTACTGAGATAGGTTCTTGAATATAGCTTGTTAGCACCGTAAGAAATTTTGTTTGTGATCATCAAAATATACTTCATCAAGTATACTTAGGGACGTGCTAGGTGATAAACCGCTTAGGTTAACAACTTAATAATCAAATCAACTAACTTATAAAATTAAACATCAAAATAAAGCAACATATATCAAAATGTAACTAAACTAACAACTAAGCCAAAACTAACATAAACCAACCAAATAAATGAGTAAACTAACTTAAACATCATCTAAAACATTCTAAAAACACATCTAAATAACCACTTATCAGTCAACCCGAGAGTCAGTTTGATCTCAGACAAACCAGTGAGCGTTCTGATGTGTCGTGAGTGTCCTCAGGCTTGCCCAGAAAATTTAGACAATTTGTGAGCGTCCTACAGTATTGACCTGATGGATAAGTTATTTAGCCACTGCTTGAGCGTCCTATAACAGTGTGAGCATCCTGTTCAACTAAGAAAAATTCAAGTTCTTGGATTTTTGAAAGATCTGTCAAATCAAATTAACTCAAAATCATTTTGGATCAAATCAAACATTTCAAAAACACTCAAAACACTTGAACATCATTTGAAAACAATCAATTTGAGCGATCAAACTCATTTTGAAAAACTTTTCAAAACAATTCAAAGCTTGAAAAACTCAGGAACTTTTAAAGAACCATTTTTTGGAATGATTAAGGAATAGATTAGAACTTGTTGAACACTCCTAGGATGAAATTCTACATTCCTAAAGACAATCTAAGCACACATAAAGATAAATAGCTTGACGATCGACCAATGCTTTGAAGATTTTCCTTTCTTGCTTTCTTGCTTTGATTTGAGCTCTACTTGATTGAATGAACTCTTTTACATTTAAGCTTGAAAACTCACATCAAATGTTGAATTGATGTAGAATGTAATTTGTAATTATCAAAATATTCAACTTTAGAGACAATTGATATAATACAAGGTAGTGAAACCCAAAAAACCATGACTTGTCAGCCTCCAATTGTTAACAAACATCTTCTTCCATTGTTTTATCATCTGTGATTTCCACTGGCCTGCCTCCAATTGTTTCTAAACAGTCCTTCTTGTGTAGAAGCGCCTTAATCTTAAGCTTCCATAATAAGAAGTTAGTCCCATCAAACTTCTTTTTCTTGAACTTTGTTGTCATGTTGAGTACTGCAAACTGTGTCGGTTCTCACTATTTTACTTGAATAGTACCATATTCGTAAATGATACTGTATCCACAAGAATCTCATGAAAACTTTTTTAATGTGGAAGATCAAACATGGCTGCAACCATAGAGCATACTAAGAATTTCAAGAGAGGCTCTGATACCAGTTGTTGGGGAATGATGGCGTGCGTAGTATTATACAACTAAAAAATAAGATGAGAAAACTAGGGAAAAGTGAGAGACACAAAGATTTTACGTGGTAAAACCCTTAATTCAAAGGAAACATCTACAGGCAAGATGCAGAAGAATCACTATGAGAAAAATAATTTACAACTCTCTTTTTAGAGTCAAGGAGAGAACAATGAGACTCTCTCTTGAATTAGAAAAGAACTAGGGAGAAGAAAAAGAAGAAGAGAAGAATGAGATGAGATGATTTGAGGAGAAGAGAATAGTGCCTATTTATAGGCACCATTAGACAACTTCTAGAGCAAGCAATCATGACTTGTCACAACATTAACTTCTCACAGCATTCTTTAAACAATCATGACTTGTCACTACACTTCTCAAGCAACTATCACCTCACAATTTATTATAAGAAACTATACCTCTTAGTGACTTGTAGATAAAATCACAATTTACTTGAAACAATCATCAAATCTTATTAGCTCATAGAAAAAGTCAAAATTCACTTCATGCAATAATGGTCACAATATTTTATTATTTTTCAACGCCAACTCTCATTTTTGGTTTTCGTACTTTCTGTGGAAGAAACCCAACTTCTCTTTCCCCATTTTGGCATTTCAGCTAGCCGCATTCGCCAAGGAAGAATTGAGTAAAAGTTTTGGAATAAGTAGAGCATTTCTCAATGGTATGATTCATTTTTTTTTCCAAGTGGCCGCCTCAAATGCCCCACCACATCTAAACCCAACCCATATTTAGGACCAATGACATGATTACCCTTCAAAAAAAAAATTATTTCACAAATGCCATCCATACAAAAATATTGTCAGGAATGCCTTAATTTACTGTCCATAACCCAGTCAGCGTGCCAAACAAGCGCCAAGTCGGCGCAGAGGTGGCAAGTGAAGGGAAGGCGTCTTTTCAAAAGACGCCTTCCCTTCATAGTATTTTTTTTTTAAAGTGAAGGGAAGGCGTCTTTTGAAAAGACGCCTTCCCTTCACAATTTTTTTTTTTTAACATGAAAATGGGTGCTTCTTCACACTTCCTCTTCTTCATCGATAGGATTCCCATCGTTCAAGCCCATCTCCCTTCTTCAAAGAGAATGCCTAGAAAGGAAAGGGGACGAAGCATGGTCGAAAGGGAGCCGTCCACTCCGGATGGCCTCTCTATGTGGCTCTCATCCAAAACAGGTACACAATTTCATTCCATATCGAAGATTACCTACCTGCTTTATATACATCCCGAATAATAAGACTATAATTCATCCACTCCCTGAGAAAGAAAAAAATAATAATAATCACTCATTCCACTCAGCAAATGTTCAGCTGGATTCTTTTACAAACTGGAAACTCGATCTCACGCCCAAATCCAACGTCGTTTACAATAAAAAGTGACGAAAAACAAGAAAGATTACAATCATAATAACAATCTTTCTTGATATCGCTAAACCACGGGAGGCCATCCGGAGTGGACGGCTCCCTTTCGACCATGCTTCGTCCCCTTTCCTTTTTAGGCATTCTCTTTGAAGAAGGAAGATGGGCTTGAACGATGGGAATCCTATCGATGAAGAAGGGGAAGTGTGAGGAAGCACCCATTTTCATGTTAAAAAAAAATGACGAAGGGAAGGCGTCTTTTCAAAAGACGCCTTCCCTTCAAGTTAAAAAAAAAAAATTTATGAAGGAAAGGCGTCTTTTGAAAAGACGCCTTCCCTTCAACCCTAAAAATTCCACCTCTGCGCCGACGTGGCGCTTGTTTGGACCGCTGACTGTGTAATGAACAGTAAAACGAGGTAAAAGTGATATTATTTTTGAAGGGATGTCATTTGTGAAATTATTCTTTTTTTGAAGGGTAATCATGTATTTTTTCCCCCATATTTACTTGGCCTGCATTTCTCAATGGTATGATTCATTTTTTTTTTCCAAGTGGCCGCCTCAAATGCCCCACCACATCTAAACCCAACCCATATTTACTTGGCCTCAAACTCTATGATTATCTCATTTGTAAGAGCTAAATAATGTTTACTTTGAAAAAAATGATTAAAGGACCGTTTAATTTGTGATTTAAATATAGTTCTTGAAAATTTAAAAATTTAAAATTCGTCTAGTTTAAGTCAATCCAAAAATAATATTTAACTTTTTATAAGAATTAAAACGCGGTAAAAAATTGTTTTCTAAATTTTCTATTTTCAAAATAAAATTCATTTGTTTTATTTTATTTTTGTATTTCCACATGAACTTCTCAATTTTGTAAAAAGAAGCTGAGCGTATCAGAAGCCTTTTCACGGCTATGCTTAGTCATTGGGGAGTGACCTTTCGTCAACACGCAGCAACCCTCAAGCTTCAAGGTCAGCTCTCCCTTCCTCTGCTTTGGCCTTTCCATTCACTTATGGATCCTATTTTCCATCTCGTTATTCTTAATCTACATGAAAGCATCAACATTAACTCCGACCAAAACTTCATGCCAACGTCGTTCATCTTCACATCCTACCCAACAAGATGGGTTTTATTGATTGAAACTTGTTGCAGAAGAAGATAATCAGCTCTAATTTCTAAAAAACTCTCAAGCTTGTTCTAAGGTTTTGCAATGGCTGGAATGAGATTTTCTACTCTCAGTAAGTCATTTTGTACTGGTCTTAATCACGCTTCCCGCTCACGAATTACTCATTCTTTCCGTCCTTCCATTGCCTTCACAAATTCTTCCGATCGTTTTTTTCGTCGTCCTCCTCCAAATCCAATTGCTTCAACTTCTGTGCGCCAGATAATAAATACCCATTTCATAATTTCGCCTCTTCAATCTCTTGTAGATAATCGGGGTGGTCACAGCGTTGTACCCATCTCTGATTTCTTCCCTAGATGTCTTCAAAACCGCGAATTATCGAGTTTTCAATCGCGGGCTACTGCATTTCCTGTCTTTACCAGTAATATCTCTAGTTTCCGGGCATATTCGTCCTTCTTTGGTAGCAATGCCGATAATTCGAAGGGCCCATCACAGGCCCCAGAAGTTACAGCTACTTCTTCTGTTGTAAACGAATCCAATGCTGATCAATCCGGTGTAGTTGGAAGTGATTTGGTGGAAAAATTGAAGGGTGCGTGGCAGTCTGCCGTTGATTCTGTGGGTTATGCTGGGGAAAAGGCTAAAGAAGCATCTGATGAACTCACTCCTTATGTTCAACAATTGCTTGATTCACATCCTTACTTAAGAAATGTGATAATTCCTGTTGGCGGGACGTTAATTGGTACGGTGTTAGCTTGGGTGGTCATGCCAAGAGTTTTGAGGAAACTTCACAAGTACTCGATGCAAGGTCCCACTTCATTATTATATGGAAGGTCAATACGAGAGCAAGTCCCATATGATAAAAGCATTTGGGCTGCATTGGAGGATCCTGTTCGTTATCTGATCACCTTCATGGCATTCTCACAATTGTGAGTTGTTTTGCTTTTATAGATCATATGGTTGTAATGAAGCAGTTATTTTTTGAGTCT
This sequence comes from Paratinospora sagittata, assembly GCA_035771175.1. Lineage (NCBI taxonomy): Eukaryota > Viridiplantae > Streptophyta > Magnoliopsida > Ranunculales > Menispermaceae > Paratinospora > Paratinospora sagittata. Next base: position 15,267,362 of record CM069608.1, read on the forward strand.
TTATTATTTATGTAATGTGTTTGTCATTTTTTAGAGGCGTTATGATTGCACCGACGACTGTTGCATCCCAATACATAGCACCAGCTTGGAGAGGTGCAGTTATTCTTGCATTCGTATGGTTTCTCCATAGATGGAAGACAAATGTATTTACGCAAGCTTTGGCTGTTCAGAATATAGTGGGACTTGATCGAGACAAGTTGCTTGCTTTGGATAAACTCTCATCTGTGGGTTTATTTGTATTGGGTTTGATGGCTTTAGCTGAGGCTTGTGGTGTGGCTGTGCAGTCTATCTTGACCGTTGGTGGCATAGGAGGTGCGTTTAACTCCTTTGATTGCTTATCCTAGTTTCTAGATGTCTACTTGGTCACGAAGGAAGTTGCAAATGAAACTTAGATGATTACTATATGTCATTGTTTTTAAGTAGGTGGTAACATATTCATTCATTAAGATTTATGATCTGTTTACATCTGTTTTGGTCCATCCATTTTAAGTAGTGCCTCTGATTTGTCTTATTTATCCATTTGAATTAATTGCAATTAAATATTAATCAACATGTTGATATATGTCAACACTGAAGACAACCAACATGTTGGCTAACTAGAAATTTGAAATTTTATCTTTGAACATCCCGTATTTCTTTAATCCAAGGACCTCATAGAGCCTTAAATGATAACATGTTAGGTTGTAAACTTTAGTATAAACATTTTTCTCCATAATGGAAACAGGTTTTAAGTAATGGTTCTGCACATCCAATTTATTTTTTGCTAAGTATATTTACATATGTGTGTGTGTGTTCACGTGTGCGTAGAAAATCTGGAGCTTGGGTGTCTCATATTCTTAGAAGAAGGATATGGATACTGATTCATTCTCTCATACGACAATGGACATGTGATCCAGATAGGCCTATGGAAATTTGGGAAATATTCACATAAATTATAATTTATTCATTATTGGCCATAAGCCTACTTACTTCGCTTACATGTGGTTAATCTTCATTCTCTTGTCCCAGGGAATGAGTATATAATGCCTTTTGTAAGAAGGTTCATAGAACGTTTTGCTTCATTAAATCCATAATTCTCTCATGCTAGAGTTTACCCTGCTCATGACTTTCTTTGCATGATATAATTTAATTTAATCTATTCAAGATGAGTAGCGATGAATGGAATTTGGGATCAAGAATAACCATAAGAAATATTGGTTCTCCCCCAACTCATGTTAAATATCTTCTTTCATTGGTTCTCCCCCAACTCATGTTAAATATCTTCTTTCATTGGTTCTCCCCCAACTCATTTCATCAGTCACAAATACTATAAAAAAAATATTGGTTCTCCCCCAACTCATTTTTTTTTATAGTATCTTCTTTCATTACGACCATAAATATTTGTGACTGATGAAATTGTTGAACTTACTATAAAAAAATGTTGGACTATGATATTGATACTTAAAAGAGAAATTTATTTGTAATTGATTTATTTTCACATTTAATCATTGAATATTTGAATCCATGGGGCATTCAGTGGTGTTTGTGTGTTTCTAGATTGATTTCTTTTATTTCATTTCTGCTTGGCTCAATAAGAATACCTTTGCATTTTTTATTGTAGCTATATAGGTATGTGACATCCTATGATGAAAATATGTTTAGCTCATCGGAATTGGAAACTAGTGTATTAGCGTTGAATGATGATCTAGTTGTAGAATATAGCGCCAACCAATATTAGAGGCTATGTACATCTATTCCATTAGTACCAAGGATGTTTTTGAGGGTTTTTTGGTTTTCAAATAATCTACTTCTCCAAAGTAACTAATTCCTCAGCCATAGTTAAAAACTCATCAAACTAAATAACTTCTCTACCTCTTGATTCCACAAAAATCTTTAAAAATAGGATTTGATCTCAGCCTGCCTTCAAATGGCTTCGTTAAACATGTATGAAAAATAGTTGTTTCTCAAAATGGCACACTAGGAACTAGTTCTGGTGCCCTCCATTGAAAAAGGTAAGACTTGGAATGAAAGGTGGAATTGGTATTTTTTCCTGATTGTTGGATCACAATAGAACAATGCTTCTTGGTGGAATATATATACATGTTGACCATTTTCAAGGGAAGCCCTTATGTTAGTCATCTCTCATGTTTTGTAATCCTTTATATTATGTAATATGCAGTTTTTTCACATTCCTAATGATCAATTGTACACCTTTAGTTAGATTGGTGACCACTTTTTTTTTTTTTTCTTGTTATTCTGGCTTCAAATGCATTTGAAGCATTTCTAATCTTTGTTGCAGGAGTAGCTACTGCTTTTGCTGCTAGGGACATCCTCGGAAATGTGCTCAGTGGATTGTCCATGCAGTTTTCAAAGCCATTTTCCTTGGGAGACACCATAAAAGTATATTAAACAAGTCTATTGGTCAAAACTAATAACCTTGGGATTCTCTGCATTCTTTTATATTGCAATTTTTCTGTTCAATGTTTCCAATTGGGCTTGCAAGATACTGATAGGAACCAAGTTTTCAAGAAACAAGAAAATGAATGGAATGGAAGAATGAATTAACAGAAAGAAAGAAAGAAAGAAAGAGTGTAAGAATTCTTGAATTTGGTAGTGTCTGAGAGACTACCACTCTCCAATGTAACACAAGAATCAATTTTCACATGCCTTTCTCATGTACAGAGGTCTCTTTTATACAATTCCATATCCCTTGTAATACACCCACATTTGCATGTACCAATTTTACAATACAGTCCCTTCTTACAAAAACAGTTACAAATCACACAACATCCTTAACAGCAGTCACAACCATATTCGCAGTTCTATGCTTCACGAGCTGCAACATCTCCCTTTTTATTCCGTCTTGAATAAACCTGTTGAATTGGAGGTTTATCAGATACTTTCATGAGTCTAATTAGAGGCACTTAAATGTCTTTCCGGCTATTTGTCCTTTTAGCTAGACTGCTGCACAGATGAAAAACCTTTTGAACTATTAAGTCTGTTATTTCCATTATGAACTTGGAACTTATAAGCTGGGTCTTGCTTGTCCATTTTCCCAAGTATCTTATAGGGATGGAATGACATCCCATTTAGCTTTTTTTTATTTGTGAGACAACTTATTTGCAACAGTTTTCTTTTATCATTTAGTTGTTAGTACCTTATCTATGATTCTGCATATTCTTGTATTATTTGCAATTCTTACTTTGTTCACAGCTGAAATATCTGCAATGCTGCATGTAATTGTATTTCTTTCATCATTGCTTCATGTACTACTCCATGGATTAGCATTCTTCAACATTTTTTTTTTAAATTAAACAAATGCTTCTTTCTACTGTATGCCTATGAACAGAACCACCAAGGATTTGACTATACATATGGATGCATAATATTTTTAATACATGATACAGCTTGAAGTGTGGAGAACACGTTTCCTATTGCTAATACTTTATTTGAAAGAAAAAAGGCCTTGAGTATGTAACCTTATATTGGCAATGGAGACGTGTTGAAAGTTTACTGCACCTGATTCATTGTTATCATGTGCTGTTTTAGTCTATGAAATGTAAAAGCCTGGTGGTTTTGCAGGCTGGATCTATAGAAGGTCAAGTGGTAGAAATGGGACTTACTACTACTTCATTATTGAATGCTGAGAAATTTCCAGTCATAGTTCCAAATTCGTTATTTTCTAGTCAGGTACGTATTTCAAGTCTCTGTCTCTCTCTCTCTCTCCAATCTCACCTATGTGTGCTCACAATTGCACATTATTGATTCTTCCCAAGATGAACTCAAAGAAATAGTATGAGGTGCAAATAAGAGGCACAAAGTTAGGCTGGCTTCTATTTTGATTATAATCATTTAGGTTGTTCTTCTTGAAAGGGAGGTGAGTTGTCTAAGATTTGTTCAATTGTAAATAGATCTTCTCCGAATAGAATTCTATGTACGAGAAACATGATGAAAAATTAAGGTTTTAACTTGAATATTCTCCTTTCTTCTTTATTTAATGTATATTCTCTATTTTCCTATTAAAGCAAACTTATATATATGTATAAATGTATGAATCAATTGCTTGTCCTAGTGAAATGCATGACACCAATATGCGACAACCAATAAATCACTGGTAAATCTATATTTAGTGGTCTGTTTGGTTGTTACGTAAATAGAGCTGATTAAAGTAGTACTCTATGTCTGTTTCTAAACTCCCTCTAATCAAAATTATTATTGTTGTCGTCATCGTTATCACCATCATTATCATCATTGTCTCTTTTATGCCATTTTTGTACCATGAGCTATTTAGGGATATAAGATAGGATAGCATCTGTGTAAGTTGGGGGAGTAATTGGTAGTGGCAAAGGTGGTGGAAAACCAATGGTTGTTGGCTGTAATGGGGATAAAACTGCGGATCATTGCCTTTTTCTTGTCTTTATATTCTACATATTCCCACTTAACCCTCCTACCTTGGTTTTACCAAGGCCAACTCTTTCCGAAAGGGTGATTTTGATCATTGCCCCTTTCGTGGAACGTAGACTGCTATTCCAGGATAAAATCTTTGGAATGCTATTTCTTTTTCCTTTTGTTTTTCTTGTTTCCTTTCTCCCTTCTCCCATTGCCATTCTTGACCTCCCACTTATTGAGAGTTGAGACTAGACTTTAGATTTAGCACTTGCATAGGATTATTGATCCAGTGTTTTACACGCTGAGTGCTAATTAGACACTACAATGATGTGTAAATTCCATTCCCTTTTAGACTTATTCTTACTATGCAATTGTTAATATTGGATTTCAATTAATCTATAGAGTAATCATACTTATACAAATCGATAAATATAATGGAATTAGCTAATCATCACACAACAATGTTGCACTATGTCATTTAACATCTACTTATAGCACTTGTAATCCCTTATTATATCACCCAAAAACACCCAATAACAAATATCAATAGCAATGGAATATATATACCTAGTTAGTCTAATAATAAAGTTAGTGACATGTCATTGATACTATTTAAAACATAAATTCTTTTTTCTATGAATCTTCAATTCATAGGATCATTCTTCAAATTTTCTTAGAATTTTGTATTTCAACAATTGGACAAAATAAAAAAAATCATCATTAGTTAAATAAATGTTAAAACCTATTCTTTGTTGAAGGATCATTATACTTTTATCTTCATTGAAAATTATTAATACAATTCACATGAAATATGTTGCAACTATAATTTGGAAATGTGTCAACATGCAATGAAAGTTCGCTCAATTTTAGATTTGAAATTAAAATGATAGAAATGATGTAGATAAGAGTAGAATTCTAAACACTAGATCTTTTAACTAGATTCACAATTTTACTCGCTCCACTAGTAGGAGCTTATATAAACCTTAATTTCTCATTATAAAGGAGTAGTAATGTCCAAGTACTCCCAGTTCATTCAACTATTGAACTAAAGGATTCACCAACGACCCTCCGACGACAAATATTTGTTGCCCAACAATTTGCGGACATGATTTTAATTAATATGAAGTGTTTTTGTTCACTGTATGAAAATTTAACATTCATTATAGAATTTAGTTAGATATATACAATTCTGTATATGAAATTATGAACTGTCCAGGGACTTGTAAATAATTAATTAACTATCTAGGGACCTATAAATAAATATATTTTTTATCGCCTAGGTTGCGTCTAGGCTACGCCTTGCCTAGACAGGGAAAATCGCCTAGACATCGCCTTGGCGCCTTGAAAACATTGGTTAATTTATTTGTCTCGTCTTTCCTCCCTATAATAAATTTAGTCCATGTGCCATCATGCATGTGATGGGGAGTGTTAACATCTATATATATTCTCTTGATATACATAAGTTGGCCTCCGCTTATTAGCTATAGCTTTTAGGTCAAATGGTTTCTAACACCTTTTAAAGGATTTGTCTAGGTATACATGAATGCGGTAGTCATTTTGAAAAATTCAATGGTAATTGAAAATATGAAAGTATATTGAATTGAAAAGATCTTTAAATCTTCTTCAAGAATCATGCAATTTCGAGTTGTAGATTGAAAGTTTTTATTGTTTTACTAAAACATGTTGAATCTGTTGTACCAATTTTCAGTTGATTGAAAAAAAAATGCTTGGTTGACTAAAATTATTTTCAATTAGCTGTTTGAGCTATGTTTGCTGCATGAATTGTGCTAGAATGGACATCTGAGTTTTGCGAGTTCTCTAGTCTCTTGAAATGCTAAAACTCAACTTTTTTTTTCCCTAAATTCTTTACTCAATTTCCATTCAAAAACCTCATTTCTTTTAATCAAACACCTTTTAAATTAGACCTTCAAAGCATTTACCAAATCATGGAAACACTTTTTTCTTATAAGTTCACATGTAGTATAAAGGTTAAAATAACACAAGTAAATGTAAATAATAGTGTTCTTCTTATCAAACCCCTCACCTTAAACCCAAGTTTGATCCAAAGTTGAAACGTTTGTTGGACTCTGAGTTTTTTGCAAGAATTTTAAAGTTGAAACATTAAAGGTGGTGCCTTGACTCTTTTAGGTAGAAAACAATGAGCTTTTTGAAGCTGAATTCACTAAACTATGACAACTAGTTATAGTGTATTTCACACCTTATAAGACCTGTTAACATACCAAGGAGATCTCTCTTTATTGTTCACACTTTCTCGTAGATGCTCAAGAGGTCGCCTAACACCTCTATGTATAGTTTTATTTTTTTTTTATTTTTTTTTTACAAGAAACATACTTTGTATATAATAAAAAAGGTAAAGTCCAAAGGGATGAGATGCCCCAGTGGAATTACGGTGTTTCAAGGATGGCACTCTAGTTCAACATCTAATCCCCAAAACTATACCCAAGAAACAACTTGCACGAACTGGCCTAATTAGCAAAACCAAAAAGTGCCTGCTCCTAAAGCCTATTACTACTAGTATTACAATCATTAAAGATCCTGTTGTTCCTTTCAGCCCAAATACACCACATATTTGCAAAATATATACTTGCCCAGCACAAATTAAGATTTTTGCTCATCGGACCACTAGGAAAGGTAAAGAAAGTGTTAGAATTCGGGGGGAGCAACAACTGGCATTTCCTACACCAACAGTTCCATAACTCATTCACTCGTTCACAATCCTCAAATACATGCTCAACTGTCTCCTCATCCTTCCTGCAAAGGCAACACCATGATGAAGATAACATAGTATTAGGAAAACTTCCTTTGTAAGGCATTGGCACAATTTAATCTCCTATGAGCAACTAGCCAACCCAAAATTATGACTTTGGAGGGAACAAGAGCACTCCAAACGAACTTGGCCGGAGGAAAGGGAGGGATGTTGATAGAGGAGGACAAGGATTTAAAGAAGGATTTTGATGAAAAATGGCCAGGCGAGTCCCCAATCCAGCAAATTCTGTCCTCATTATTCTGAAGGTGACAAGAAGCAAGACATTGGAGAAGGGAAGGTACCTCTTCAAGAGAACTGTTGGGGAGATTCCTCATCAGATGAAGGTTCCAATTCTGCACAGGACTAGCGTGGGATTGAGGAGGAATAGCAAAAGAAGAAATGGGGGCATTGTGCAGGCTGGAGAGAGCATAGAGGTTAGGAAACAGATCCTTGAAGGACTCGTTACAACACTAGATGTCTTCCAAGAATCTGATATTGTTCCCATTTCCAACCTTTTGCCTAGTGAAGGAAGAGAAAAGGGGGTAGATAGAATGAATAAACTTCCAGGGACATTTATAGGTGACTTTGTGGCAGATACTAGCATCCCCAACATTCACTTGCAAACCATGTTTGCTCCTGATAATACGTGCCCATAGTGCATCCTTCTCTCTCGTGAAGCGCCACAACCACTTCCCAACCAAAGCCTTATTCCTCATTAATAGATCACCAATACCCAAACCACCATGCTTCAAGTCGATCTTGACCCTTTCCCATTTAACCAAATGAGAACCAAACTTTTTGTCTTCATTCTTCCCCAAGACATTCTTCATCTTTTTCTTAATGGAGTAGGCAACTGCTTTTGACATTCGAAATATAGACATAAAATATGTTGGAATAGCTTCCAACACAGATTTCAGCAAAGTAACTCTTCCTCCTCTTGAGAGGAAACTTCTCTTCCATCCCTCCACTCTTCTTCCAACTGTTTGGATAACAAGGTTCCAGAAATACATCTTTAGGGGATTTTCTCCAACCCAAATATTTCAAGGGCCAATAACTGACTGAGACGCCAATCCTTTCAGCCATGGCATTTATCTCGTCCTTTGAAATATTGATCCCAGCCAACTAGAGGTGTAACGGGTTGGGTTGGGTTGGGTTCGAACCAAAACTCAACTCAACCCAAACAGGTTCGGGTTGGGAAAAATGAAACCCAACACGAACCAAACTAACTCCTTAACCCAATCGGGTTGGGATGACTTGAATTTTTTTTATTTTATTTTTTTAATAAGATGGCTTGAACTTTAGAAGAAAAAATTATAAAAAAAAAATTGCAATTTGAGTTTGAGACTTTGGCGATTACGTTGGTTTCGTGATTTGGTGGCTTTAGGGGATAAGGGGTTTAAGGGTTAATATTAGGTTCGGTTTGGGTTGGGTTGGGTTCAAAGGGTGTCAACTTGTGACCTAATCCAAATCGTTTGGGTTGAGATTTTTGAACTCAATCCAACCCAAACACCTAGACCAACCCAATCCAACCCATCGGGTTGTGTTCAGTTCGGTTGGGTTGGCCGGGTCGGTCGGGTTGACTTACATCCCTACAACCAACTGACACTTAGAAAAGTTTACTCTAAGTCCTGAAATGAAACAAAAGCTATTAATAATCTCCATTGGATTCTTCAGACTGCTTCCATAATTCTTCACAAAGAATAAACAATCATCAGCATATTGAATGTGGGAAACATGGATGCACTCCTTCCCCACGGTGACCCTCTATGTATAGTTTAGTGTGGGAGGAGTTTGTGTAGTGTGGAAGGAGTTTGAGTTAAACTCAAACTCTACTCCTACAACTATTGGGAGAGGATAAATAAAGGGAGAGATGCACTTCCTCTCCTTACCAAATGGGTTAAGGAGAGTTCTTTTGGCTCCCTACCAACACTTATCCAACAATCTCCGCCGAGTTTGTAGTGTGGCACATGCAACATCAACATGTATGACCTTATGGGTTAGACATGGACGCATACTAATGTAGAGTGTCAAAATCGGTCTGAATGCCCTTTCCTTAAGGTTTCCTTTCATTATATAGAAGAGAATGTACATCAAAGTTGCCATATTTGCCGGCGTACAAAATAAGTATCATCCCTATTTACAGCCTAATTATCTGCTATTTACAATCTTGCTTTAACAGAAAACATCCCTAAATTATCGCAAATCAAATATTCTCTGATCCTAAAATATTGCAAATCAAATATTCTCTGATCCTAAATTATCTCCGTAACATCCCCCCTCAAATTGATGCTGGTAGATCAAAAAGCATAAATTTGTCAATCAAGAACTGATGTCGATGCCGAGAAAGAGCTTTAGTAAAGATGTCGGCAGTCTGATGTTTGGTAAAAATGTGAGGAAGAGTAATCACATGTTTGTCAAAGGCTTCTCGTATGGAATGGCAATCGACTTCTATATGTTTTGTACGCTCATGGAAAACCGGATTAGCAGCGATCTGAATAGCACTTGTATTATCAGCATGAAGAGGAGTGGAATGTAGCTGAGGAAAGCCAAGTTCTCCTAATAACCCACGAAGCCATGTGATCTCAGAGCAAGCGGAAGACATAGCACGATACTCAGACTCAGTGGAGGACTTGGAAACTCTGTCTTGCTTCTTACTCTTCCAAGAAATGAGTGCATTGCTGAAGAACATGCACCATCCAGTTACAGAATGACGAGTATCTGCACACCCAGCCCAATCAACTCACTATATCCCACCAACTGTAAGGAAGAATCCTTAGGAAAGAATAACCCACGTGAAGAGGTGCCCTTCAGATATCGAATAATACGACGGGCAGCAGCTAGATGAAGATGTCGAGGGGCCTGCATAAATTGACTGACCTGCTGCACAACAAAAGAAATGTCAGGGCGAGTAATCGTCAAATAATTCAAACTCCCAACGAGCTGCCGATACAAGGATGGATCTGAAAGAAGCTCGCCTTCCTCACGAAATTGAGATTAACCTCCAAGGGGGTAAGAACAGAGTTACCCGATTGGAGACCAGCCAAGGAAATCACTTCTTGTGTGTATTTGTGTTGATGTAACAATGTACCAGACGGAGTAATCTGGACCTCAAGACCAAGAAAGTATTGCAAAGGACCAAGATCTTTCATATGAAAAGAGGTCTTGAGATGCTGTTGCAACCGCTGAAGTAATTCAGTATCAGAGCCAGTAATCACAATGTCATCGACATATACCAGAAGCAACACAATTCCTGCAGAAGTCTTGCGAAGAAAAAGAGAGGAATCAAACTGACTCCGAGCAAACTGAAAGGCAAGCAAAGTAGAGTAGAATTTATCAAAGCATGCGCGCGGAGCCTGTTTCAGTCGGTACAAGGACCGGCGTAGCCGACAAACCTCCGAGGAAGGTGTAGTAAACATGACGGGAAGTGGAGACATATAGATTTCTTCCTTTAGGTCTCCATGTAGAAAAGCATTCTTCACATCCATCTGCCTGAGAGACCACCCCTGTGAAGCAGCAAGTGCTAAAATAGTTCGAACGATAGTCATCTTGGCAACGGGGGCAAATGTTTCAGCATAATCAATGCCATACTCTTGACGATTCCCAAGAGCCACAAGACGAGCCTTATATCTGTCGAGTGAGCCATCAGATCGAAACTTAACTAAATACACCCATTTACAGCCAATCGGTTTGACACCAGAAGGACAAGTCATAATATCCCAAGTGGGATTCTCTTGAAGAGCCTGGATCTCTTCTTGCATGGCCTGCTGCCAACATGCTTGGGAAGCTGCCTGGGCATAAGAGTGAGGAACAAAAATAGTATCGAGAGTGGCAGTGAGTGAGGTATGAGGAAAACCATACCTATTAGGTGCATGTGTAACCCGAGTGGAGCGTCGAGGTATAGGAACCGCAGAATCAGGTATCAGATTAGTGTCTGGAAGGAGCGTTGGAGAAGGTGGAAGACGTCGTTGATACACCAGACCTGGTTTAAACCGCTCAATAGAAGAAGACACATCATGAAAAGCTGGAAGAAGAGCAATAGAGGGATCGGAAATATCCTGAGATTGAAAGAAATATTGATTTTCGAAGAAAATCACATTTCGGGAGATTCGAAATTTATTTGCATGAGCATCATAACAAATAAATCCTTTTTGAGTAGAGTTATATCCCATAAAGGCACACGTGACAGACTGGGCAGCAAGCTTGTGACGATCAACAGGGGGAAAATGAACAAAACAAACACACCCAAAAGTATGAAGGGATTGATACTCAGGAGAAATGCCAAACAAACGAAAATAGGGAGAATCATAATTTAGAGTGGTAGTAGGCAAGCGATAGATCAAATAGACAGCAATAGATAAAGCTTCTTCCCAGAATTTAGTCGGTACAGACGAATCAATCAACAAAGTACGAACGACATCTAAGAGATGACGATTCCTACGTTCGGCGACTCCATTCTGTTGAGGGGTATAAGGACAAGAACGCTGAGAGATGATCCAGGAGCAAGATGGAACTTGCAGAAACAGAAAAGAAATTATTTTCTCGTCACACACGAAGGATTGAGACCACAAAGATGAATAGCAGAGTAGGGGCTCTGATACCATGTCAAAATTGGTCTGAATGCCCTTTCCTTAGGGTTTCCTTTCATTATATAGAAGAGAATGTACATCAAAGTTGCCATATTTGCCGGCGTACAAAATAAGTATCATCCCTATTTACAGCCTAATTATCTGCTATTTACAATCTTGCTTTAACAGAAAACATCCCTAAATTATCGCAAATCAAATATTCTTTGATCCTAAATTATCTCCGTAACATAGAGTTCAATTCAGTAACCAAAAATCATATAGAGAAATATGGCATAATACCACCGGGAGCCGTGAACTTAGGGAGAGGTAGAAAACTAAGTTTATCAAACTAAAATGACACATCTCATCTTCATGAACTCAACTTTGCCTAAAACATATTTGAACACATTGATTCAACGTTTTCTATACCTTCACAAGTAAAACATTAAAAACAATCCTTACCTTTGTACCACCATGGCACCACAAGCTTCATTTAAATGATATTTTTTCGAAAAACAAATAAACTTTATGCCTTTGAAATGTCAATTCAATTAAGGATAAAATCTCATACGCCATGATAAAAGTTTATGTTTTCATGTGCAGTCAAAAGAATGTGTTGCCAAATTTTCTTCCTCCAACCCCCAAATTGCTTGATATTGACTCAATTACTTTCCCAGACTCCCAGAATGTATCTTTCGATCGAGTTACTCATAGCCATAGATGACATCCTAGAGTATTAAATCTAAGTCTCAATCTCACAACATAGTTGTGAGTTTCTCAGGATAATTTGCACATTTTAGATTCTCATAGAATAAAGAGTGCAAGGATCAACTTTGTTATGTAAGAATAGGTTGTATACTAGTACATGTTTTATGAAATATATATTATAATAGAGCTCAAGGATCGAAAATTTGATTTCGACTTGACTTCGGTCACTTGAAAATTGGAATTAATTCGGAGAAGTTTAATTCGACATGGAGAATTTTTGTAAAAATTCGCTAAATTAGAGAAGTTCAGAGATTTTTGTATAGATGCTTATATATAAGCTATAAACTAATATAAATAAGCACTATTAATACATAAAAATACCAATAAGTGACCTAACAAAATCAATCTTGTTAAGTGGGTTGATAAATTTGAAATTGTGGCTTTTGGTCTTAATTCCTTTTTTTTGTTTTGATATTTAATTTTTTGGTGGCTTGCTTCTCAACTATATACTTTGCTAGTTTGAATTCCATCATGCTTAATTTATTAGTTTATTATTTATATGTATTTTTTTTTAATCTTGTTTTATAAGAGTTAACTAAAAGAATATGACTTTGGGAACTCTTTTAATTTATTTTAAAGTTTTTATCTTATTTCAACTTTATTTATTTAATTTTGCTTCTTTTCTTCTTTTTTTGGTAAAGGATATCCCATAAACTACATAATTTGTTAGCTTGTTAAATTATTTTTTTAAATTTATATTGCTATGTTGGTTAATGAAATTGAAAATAATACATAATTATTGGTATTTTTTTGTTTTCTATTGATGAAATAATATTTTTTTACTCCTCTGTCGAATTTCATCGAATTTTGTTGAATTTTATCGAATTTTTTGTTAAATTTTTACATTTTTTATTTTACATCCACTTCGCACTTCGTTGGTAAAAAAAAGGAAAATAATTCGTGGAAGTTCGCCGAATTTTTGAACTATGATAGAGCTCAATAAAGAGTTTTTCAACCACATTATACAGATCTTAGTTTAGTTGATTTTTATGCACTTGACTCAAGTTCAGTAATCAACATGTGCCTAATGAAGATCTTGCGCCACTTTTATAAGCAATTAAATAAATATGGTTCATCTTGAACTCTATCTTGACTATATTTAGGGCAAAAATCAAAACTAGATATGCTCATATTCTTTGCGCCATCAACTAGTGTAGGTTGCATAACTTCATCTCTCGTCCTACTCAGAAACCATGCACCAAGGCAATCATTGTGTGAGAAAAATCTTTTACCGAATAGTTTCTTGCAACCAATTGTGTACATACTACAAAAACTGAAAGACCAGGATAATCTATTATTGGATAAGTGGGTGAAAGGGAGTTCCCTCTCTTGTTTGAATTAGAAGAGGGAACTTCCTCTTCTCTCTTCCCTTCTGTTTATCTTCTCCCAATAAGTGTGATACTAGAGTTTGAGAAATGAATTCAAAATCACCCCACACTACACTATATATAGAGGTGCTAGGTACCATCTTGAACATCAAAGAGAAAGTGTGAACATTGAAAAGTAGAAAGAGTCTTCTTTGTGTGTTAAAGGGCCTTACGGTGTGCAATACACCATAACTTGGAGTTTGATAAATTAGACTTCGAAAAGCTTGTTGTTTTTCACCTAAGAGCTTTGAGGTATTTTGCTTTTGCTATTAGTGGTATCAAAGCCAATGGTTTAGCTAGGACATGACACACTTGTTGAAATGGAGCTAGTGTGGGGTCATTAAAGCCCAATTACTCCTAGTTTGTCAAGGGGGAGCTAGTATGGGCTCATTGGAGCCCAACTACTCATGATAATGAATGGCCCTTTGATTTCGGTCAAAAGGTAGAGATTGGTGGATGTGTATAGACTAAAACAATATACGATAAAAAATAAAAGATTTAGTCACATAAGATATAAGTGTGAATTTTCAGCCCTCTTGGAGAAAACCCAACACCTGGGCTTAGAAATGGGTCTAGAGGTGATCAAGTAGGAATAATATTGGTTTTGGTTGAAATCTAAGCCCACCAACAAAAGACATATTTAATAATAGTTAGAGAGATATCTTATAACTAACAAAATAATTTCAATCATTTTTTTGAATTTCAAACTTGGAAAAAATTCTAGAAACTGATCCTCTATGAAATCTAGTGGTTCTAGCAACAAACTTGTTTTCTCCTCAACTCATCCACTTCTCTCTCTCTCTCTCTCTCTCTCTCTCTCTCTCTCTCTCTTCTCTTGATTCTTCATTTTTCCTCATCTCTTCTTTTTCGTCCTTTTCTCTTCTCTACTGCCTTGCCTCACTCTTAGGTGTTGGCAACTCATGTTGCCATTTCCCTTATTTGGGCACCATGCGTGCCACTAAATGGCACATGCCTTTGCTTTAGTTTGTTTAGAATTTTGATGATTCTCCAACCCATGATTATCCACACACACATCTAATCAACGAAGCCATTTCCCAACTATATTGGGTTGGCTACATCAATTTGCTTTTTTCTCCTCAATTTATCGAGGGCTAAGTAGACATTTATATTACGAAACGCACACACACACATAGTTGCTTATAGAGGTTGTTGATGTAATTGCACACATTTATATATGATTGGGCACAGAGGTTGTTGATGTACTTGTGCATGATTTTTCTATTTTCATCCTTGGTTGTGGATTGAAGTGGAGTAGAAGCCTTGTTTGTCATTTACGAACCCCTATCATTATCGTCTAATTCAAAGTGATGTGGTGCTTTGCCAAGTGTGCTTGTTCTCCCTCCCCTCTTTTATACCTTCAGGCTCGTCCCTCAGTAAATGAATGTTAGGTGTTCCCCTTCTACTGAAGGAAAAGAATCCAGCTAGGTTAGACTTGAGAAAGTATGAAAATGAGCATGTTAAGTTAGGAAGTAAGTAGTTGTCTACAAAGGGAAGGCTTCATTATGGGTCACGTCATTAGTGGATATAGACCAGGCTTATATATATATAATTCATAATTTAATTATTACGTAATGAGTTGAACAAGATTTTTTCTAACTAAGAATAATTACCTAGTTGAAAAGTTAGGATGTAACATGCCACAGATTCTACAAAGCTATGCATGGACTATAAGACATAATATTTATTTTAGGTTCAATTCCGTAGTTGTAAATTTGTGGTATATGAATTTGAGGTCTTAAATTCATGTTTATCTGAGTAACACATTTTTTTACAATTTTTTATCCACTTTCTAGTTGCTAAATTTGTTTGTCTTTTCCCTATACAATGCTAAATAAGATCAGAATAAAATAGGTTTAATTTGGAAAGATATGAGACCAAGTCCATCACTTAAGAGACAAAAAAAAAATGAATGAACCAATAAAAAATTCTGCAAGTATATCTTAGAACAATATGTCTGGCTGACTGGCTCTAATAATACCTTTTGAGAAGTTATAGAAAAAATATATAGTGTCTTTCTGAATCAACTTTCCTGCAACATAGATTTTGGATATGCTTTATTATTATATAGTTCTCCATGTTTTGATTCAATATGCAAAAGCAGCAAAACATTGTCTATACACTATATTTTCTATCGGCCCAAATTAGAGTCTAAGAGGGAGGGTGAATTAAACTTTATCGCAAGATTTTAAATTTTTGCAAAAATAAAAACGAAATGAGCAGCAAATAAAGTACCACACACTTAGGATTTTTATGTGGTTCGACTCTTAAAGTCCATGTCCACGACTTTCCCTAAATCCACTAAGCATCCTACTTCAAGGGTGAGGATGAAATTGGTACAACTATCCTCTTCACAGGTGAAGATAAACCTTTACAAACACCATCTCTTTGACAAAGAGACTCCTTAGTGAATAACATGCCACTTAAATACAAAGGATATGAAGATTGAGAATGTTCTTACCAAACAAACCTCAGTATACTTAAAATAAAGTCGAATACCCTCTAGAAAGTTTAGCCAATGAAGATAAAAATTGAGTGCAGTTGAAGGTGAAGGGCTCCTTGAAAATGGATTTTACAAAAGTAGAATGATGAAGCTGAAATCCAGAAGTTGAAAACTCAAGAGAACTTTGAATAACGCTTTAGAGCTCAAACACTTGGAGAAATTTTAGAGATTTTGCAAAAATGTAAGTTCTATGCCAACGACTCTCCAGAGAAAGCTTAAATATGTCTAGCGTTTTGATTCTCTGGCAACCATTTTTTTGAAATTCAAAATGTTTCATAAAACTTAGAATTTCATGGAAATGGTGGAGAAACTATTAAAAGAAATTTCAAAGGGTACTATACTAGTATACTCACCAAAGAGGAAATATGACCAATAAGGTCACTTTCCAGCTTAGAATTGTCAGAATGCTTTGTAACATGCAACCAGCCCACTTCTCTTTGATGCAGTGCACTTTTTGAATGATCGAGAGCTCCATAAGTTTTTTGGGTTTAGGAAGCACACTTCTCCTTGAAGCAATGTGCTTCTCGAAATCCCGAGCATTCTTGCCACTTAAGTGCACAAGATTGCGCTTCTTGAAGCTCCGTTGTTTTAATCCTTGCTTGATTCAACAAAGAGTTTTTTCTTGAGATGTCCTTGAAATTGAATATATACTGAAATGCTCATCTCAAGACATTAGTCCACAAGACATTGTTTGGAAATTGGAATCATCAAAACCCCATAGGTTGGGAATCATCAAAACCCATTGTGGTATACTGCGATGACCCTAGTTTTCACTCAAGAAAACATTAGACTGCCCGGGCTAGTACCCTCTCCAATAGGGTACTAGTAACCCTCAGCCTCTACACATATCATCATTTCCAAAGACATTCAACCATGAACAAGTCACATAAGACTTAGAATACACAAGACAAAGACAATCAACCAAAGTGCGAAATTATCATGAAAAGATAAGTAAAGTAAGTTTATTACAGTCATCCATATCCAAGTATAGTTTCAAGTTTAATGAAAATAAAACATCTCATAAGCGATCTTGAGACGCCTCCCGCTCCATCTGGTACTCACCAGCTAGAAGTGATGGAGTCAATACCGGGAGAGATTAATATGCAAGAAACAAAACTTCTTTTGACTTGAAAAGTTATGTGTATTTTGGTTATGCTGGAAGCTTAATTGACTGGAAAAGTACCTCAAGGTTTTGACAGTTTTTTGGGCAACTTATTGATTTCTTGAATTTGTCAAACCGACCAAAACACCCAATTCACCCATCTTTTGGTTGTTCATGTATTGACCAACATTTTGGTCAAGATTAAACCAAAGAGTTGGATACAAGGAAAAATATGCTGGCTAACCCTTCAAATTTTGGTAATATAAGTTTTAATTTTACTCATAATTGAGTTTGGGAAAATCTGATACAAAATGCAATTATATCTTAGAACAATGTTCCAATAAGTTTGATAGCTTTTGGATCATGTTAAAGTGCAAGTCCAATGAATGTTTCTTCAATGTTATATATATGTGCATATATCTTATGTTGGTATAAGTCAAAAAAAGGCTTTGCTTTATAGCCAAAGGGCTGCGCATAGATCAAGGTTTGGTTTGAGGCGAGTGCCCAAAAGTAGCCTGGTTTAAACCTAAATGTCACCCTATGACCCTTGAGGTGCACTAATGCTTAAGCCTCACTTTTTCGTATTAAATTTTTAAAATGAATTTATGATTCTTCAATAATAGAGCAAATATTAACGTAAGAAGTTAAAAGCTTTTGATGAATGATTCAAATTGCAACTTGCATTAAACTTGTAGTTCAAAGGTAGCTAAAAATTGTGAGAAGTGGCAAAATCATAATATATTCTATGTTATTTTTGTTAACTTTCTAATTGTTTTTTTTTTTTAAATGATTAAACATTCTTAAATTTGGATTATTGGTGAGATGTGCTTGTTTAGCTTTAATATTGTTTACAACACTTAGGATAAATGATATATTGATATAAGTCACTCGAGTTCTCAATACATTTGTAAATCACTTTATTTTATAGTATCTTTTTTTTTCATTTAGTTTTTTGTTAAATGTGAGGATATACGTCACCTCATTTTGGAAAACCACCAATGTCACCTCATAAGTTGTTGAGTATACTGCAGTATTGACAAAACTAAATTACCAATTCTATATAGCATTTGCACGCGGGCATCTTTCACTTCTTGAGTTTGGAACATATCCTACTCTAGTTGCATAGTTTGTGGAGATCTGATTTGGGGTGTGGCAGCCTCAGCGTATTCCAGTCACTGATAGCTTTTTCCAACATTTCCTTGATCTATGATTTAAGCTTAATTTCCAATACTTTCGTATCTTTTATTGTTAATTTATTTCATAAGCACGGGGAGCTACTGCATGTCTTTTACCATAGTTCTTGATGGCTAGAATGTTTTGAATTGTATAAATTGTTAACCTTAATGTGCAGTGTCTAAATTTTGTAGGTGATTGTGAATAAATCCCGTGCTCAGTGGCGTGCTATGGTGACTAAGATTCCCATAAGAATTAATGATTTGGAAAAGATTCCTCAAATATCAGAGGATATCAAATCCATCTTGAAGTTGAACCCCAAAGTTTCCTTGGGAATGGAGGCTCCTTATTGTTTTCTTTCCCGGATAGAAAATTCTTATGCAGAACTAAGTGTTGGATGCATCCTTAAACTCATGGTAAGTTTTCTCAATGTCACTAATTGAATTTTCTGAAAAACGTTGCCCGATATTCCATTATGTATGGAATCACAATGAACTTGTGTCAGTCTTACTTTCTCCCTGCTGCTATGATGACATACTGATGGTTGTTTTACCCTTAAAGATTTCTTAGCATGGGTTGTCTTTGTGTGTTCATGGAGGCAATTTGAATGAATTTTTCTTGACCTAGGGCAGTTAATTTATGGTTTCTGTTGTAAGTTTGGTAAAGTTTTGTATTTTCAATAGTTCTAAGCTCTTGCTTTGAAGATTTCCATTATCTCAACTCAATTTGTTTGAAGAATTAAAAATCAAGGAGTATCTTCTACTGATAGAAATTAAAAACCATATATAGGATTCTCTTTTCATTTCGAAGCTTCTGCTTTTGTTTCAAACTCTTGAGATATTTGGTCTTCCCCGTCCTTAGTTAGTGTTCTTCCTCTGCATTATTGTTGTTGTTCGCATTAACTTTTGATTATTGTGGTTGTAGAGCAAAGATGAGTTTTACTCCACAGAACAAGATATTCTGCTGAAAGTTGTGGAGATAATTCAGAAACATGGTGCTGCACTGGGTAGCACCCTGCAAGATTCGACCTATCAGTAAATCTTAAAGGTTCATGAATTGCTCCTTTTTGTTTCTTCTATTTAATTCCATCACATTTTCAGCATGTGATCATTAGAGTAGTTTCTATTCCTATTTCTTTTAGAGCAACTCTGTTATTTGTTTTTATTTATATGTTTTGTTGTGGAGAAGAGCAAAATCTGTGAGATTTATTTCCTTTAAGGATTTATTTCCTTTAAGGAAAAATGATAATTTTAGTAGTCGTTTTATTTAGCAGTTACTAAAATTGTAATTATAGCTATATGTGTGCATAGCCCTGTATGTTTATATATGGTGTCCCTCCATTAAGACATGATTAAGAATAAGAAAATATTTCCTCTCTTCTCTCGTGGACGTACGCCTTAGAGCCGAACCACATTACATCTTTGTGTCTTTTATTGTTTTAACATGGTATCAGAGCTTTAAGCTCGTACAACTGGGAAATTTTTCTTTTCTTCTGACCTTCATCCTCGAAATTATTTTATTTTGGCCTTCATTGCCGGAACATTCCTCGTTGGCCTTCATCGCCATTATTCGTGTTGCTGATTGGTGCGTACGTCTGCATCATTGCTACTATATCACAATCGGCTACTGCGTCTTCCTCATCGGCACTGCCGATATCCTAATCGTCGTCGACGCTTTCGTCTCCATCGCTACTGTGTTTCAGTCGCCGCTGCTCGAACCCACCATTGCTGATCTTTGACGTTGCTACTAATCTTCGTTGTCTCTTTTGCGTATCACTGCATCACTGCACCACTGCACCACTGCATCTCTCTAATCTCCATCGCCGTCGTCTTCTTCTTTTTCTTCTTTCTCTGCCGTCGCCGTCTGCAACTACCCCCTCGATCTTCCAGTGTCGCGATCGTTAATGATCTTTGATTCGACGATATCTCCGAACTACCCGAAAACTCTCGACAGGGTTTGATCGTCGGTCGCCCATGCTAGTCCGCCGACGAAGCATCTGAACTCAACTTCTACAGTCGCCATCTTCTTCTTCTAGCAGTACGAACCAGGAGTCGAAGAAACTCGATCGTCATCGTCGTTGACGATCTGCTGCTGCTGCTGCTGTGTTTTTTGCTGTGTCGATCTGCTGTTTCATTTGAAGCTCCTGGTTCGTCTTCTTCGTCTGCATCTGATATTCATCTTTTATTTATTTTTTCCTTTTTTTTTTAAAGTTTGTAACCTATAAAAAAAATGTCGGTTACTGCCGAAACGGTGCGGACTGAAGACGCAGTTCACAAAACGGAGAAAGGAGAACTACCAAACATTCAGGCAACATACAAACTTGATGGAAAGAATTATTTGAAGTGGTCTCAGCTGGTGCGTACTTTTCTGAAGGGCAAAGGGAAATTAAGTCATCTTTTGGGCACTGGACCTACACCTGGAGATCCTAAGTTTATAGCGTGGGATAACGAATATGCTTCTATAATGGCGTGGCTATGGAATTCAATGACGCCAAACATTTGTGATACATGCATGTTTCTAATTACCGCCAAAGACATTTGGGATGGCGTTCATCAGACATACTCTAAGGCCCATGATGCAGCCCAAGTGTATGAGATCAAAGTGAAAGTTGGAACAACAAAACAAGGCAACGGTCACCGAATATGCTAATGTATTGAAAAACCTCTGGCAGGAACTTGACCATTATAGGTGTATTGAGACTAAATGCCTTGCAGATGCTGTAGTTTTAAAGAACTATATTGAGAAGGATCGGGTCTATGACTTCTTGGCTGGACTCAATGCAGAGTTTGATCAAGTGAGAGTTCAAACTCTCAGCAAAGAGTTGCCAACTCTGAATGAGATTATCTCAGTTATCCGGACTGAAGAAAACAGAAGAAGTGTTATGTTCACACCTCAGAAGATGGAAGGCTCAGCTATGGTTGCCAACCGGAGAAATGATTAGAAGACACACACTCCGCGCGCTGAATCATCAAAGGTCCCAAATCGAGACAATAGGGACAATCTATGGTGTACTTATTGTCATAAGACTAGACATACCAGGGAGAAGTGTTGGAAACTTCATGGCAAGCCTTCAACTTTCAGTAAAGAATGAGGCTACAAAGGAGGACAACAAAAGACCAGTGGACAAGCACATCTGTCTACTGAACAAATAGTTGCAGACCCCCCGGTGCCAGACGGATTCAGCCAAGACGACATTGAAAGATTGAAATCTTTGCTTGGCACACTGGACAAACCCTCAGGTAC
This sequence comes from Paratinospora sagittata, assembly GCA_035771175.1. Taxonomy (NCBI): domain Eukaryota; kingdom Viridiplantae; phylum Streptophyta; class Magnoliopsida; order Ranunculales; family Menispermaceae; genus Paratinospora; species Paratinospora sagittata. The sequence continues at coordinate 15,289,236 of CM069608.1, forward strand.
CTGTTCATTGGCCCATTTAGGTAACTTTCCTATTTCTATTGGATTTAACGTCTCGGATAAGTCTTTTGCTAACTCTTGGGTTATAGATTCTGGTGCTACTGATCACATGACCAATTCCCCCAATATATTTCATACCTACAACCCATGTCCTAGTAGTCGGAAAATAGCCACAGTTGACAGATCCTTAACCACAGCTCATAGCCCTGTATGTCTATATATATGGTGTCCCTCCATTAGGACATGATTAAGAATAAGAAAATATTTCCTCTCTTCTCCCGTGGACGTAGGCCTTAGAGCCGAACCACGTTACATCTTTGTGTCTTTTATTGTTTTAACATGTTTATATGCAAAGGCATTATGGTCTTTATCTTTACCTTTTTTTATACGAATAATTGAGAATTGAAGGGCTGACAACTCTAGAGGTGCTGCAACCCGTTCTCTTTTCTTGAACTTCTTCATCCTCCTTTTGATTTTCTGTATCCGACACCAAGTTCTTTAAACATTAACTCGGTACTTAAGCCTTGTCTTTCCATTTACTTTTTGATTCTTGGAAGAACAATAAATTTCTTCTTCTTTGTGTTGTTCGATGATTTGATGTATGGCGCATGTGCAAAATACAATGACCTGTGATGAGACTGCTAAGTCTTATTGATTCTTATAAATACCAAGATAAATAGCAATTGAATCTCCTGAAATTTCTATTTATAATCAAAATAACTACATTATACATCGTTGAATTGCGATTTGAAGTAGGGACTCAACAAAACATGGAACTTGCACCAAATTGGAAAGAAGGGGAATTTTTTTGCCAAAAATGGAAACTTTTGCCGTAAATACCAATTACTGTCTAATAAAAGAGCTATAATGGTTGACCCATATAACATGATAAAAATGATGGGATCAAAATCTAACTTATATATATATATATATATATATATATATATATTTCCAAAATAATGTCATGAAAAATGGACAAAAGTGCAGATTTGATAGAGAATCGAGGGACCATCTCTTCTTTAATTGCACTTTTTCTTAGAGAATATGGGAGGAGTGGAATGAGCACTTATCTATGATCATCAATAGGGCCAATAGTTGTAGTAACCTTTTCTCCTACCCTTAGGATTTTAGCATCCCCTTTAGAACTTAAGGGCTATGGGAAGGTTATTCTAATTGCAACAATTTGGAGCAACCTGAGGGAGGTGAATAACAGGATCTTCAACAATGAGTACCATAATTTGCGTGCGTTTGAGATAGTTCCTACTTTTTAGCTTCATCTTGGGTGTTAGCTTGTAAATGTACAATGTCTCTCCCTGTTTTGGCTTTAAACTTCCTTCACCGTGGATGCATGCCGATCAAGGCCTTTATTTTTTTTTTTGGATTTGCTTGATTCCTTGCTTTTTTACCATGAATCCCAGGATTGTTCTTGAGCTTGCCCCATAAATGCACTTAGCAGGTTCAACTTCAATTTCTAATGGTCTAGGACGGTGAAATTTTCTTCCGGGTGTTTGACATGTTCTTGGGCTTCCTAAGTTTATTTAAGGTGTATTAAAAGTATCTAAATACATAACATTAGAAAGTTGCTATAGCATTATAGATAGCTTAGGAGAGTTGTTTTAAGTGTTTCAAGAAATTTCTAAATTGTTCCAATGGAGTTCTCTATAAGGAGCTCCAATTACGAGTTTAAGCATTCAATTAATTATTCTATCAATTCAAGTATTAATATTCATCCCCTTCGAAAGTAAAATTTCTCCTTATTTCTTTATTTTTCTATTTTTTTTTCTTGAATCATTGATTCAAATATGCTTTGGCTACGTTAGTTTTGGCTCTTATCCATGCTCCAGTCGGTGTGTTATCATCTCATCATGCCCATTATCAGATAATGTTCCTCTAAACTCCTTGATCATGTAGCCATAATGTTATTCTTATTGCCAAAATTGATGTGGGACAAAGGATAAGAAGTATTAGGACTGGGAATTTTTCTTCAAAGAAGAGAATTAGTAAGAAATCAACTTAGCTACTACCATAGAGGGATTGTGAGCTCTCTTTGTGCAAACCCCATTTGAGCGATCATGGCGAGGTTTGAGGTGAAGTCGAAAGTGTTTCTATTAAAGGGAAGTAACGATGCTAGGAGAATGTGGATCGAGGATTGAGAACAACATTGAAGTTTTACGTGATTGAAATTGAAGCTGAGTTAGGTTGTTGGATCTACAACCAAATTGACTTTGACAGATAGACGTGTGCTCTAGGAGGTTTTAAGAAATTCTTTAAAGTTAACATAAATGTGATTGTTGAGACTATAAAAAATGCGAGAAAGTGCTTCATGTAGATAATGAAGGTGGAGAAAGGTGGTGCGAAATCTATTACTATTTCGAAGGATTCAGATGCAAAGGGATGGACTTGTTGTAGAGATTGCATTCATAGCCTCGTTGGTTTTTCTGGCGATGGAAGAGGGCAAAAGCCAAAGCCGAAACACAAGGAGGCCTTCTCAGGAAAAGTCGTAGTAGTTTTTCGGTTGTGCTCTGTCACATTGATTAGAAGTTGCTTAGGAAGAGTTGTTAAGAGCAACCAAATGGCATATCTCTATGTTAGTTATGGGCGACGATAGGGACATGGCCCAGTGCATGTTGTACGAATTTTGGTGGAACGATGGGGGCATTGAGACTTTCAAGATTGTGCGAGATAGATCTGAAGACCTTCTAGATGTGGATGAACAAAAAAAGAACATGTTCTTGCAATTTGCTAAGTTAAAAGTTCATGGCGGCCCGAATGGCTTCTTGTTCGAGATCGTGCATAATTCGGTGGATAAAAAAACCATTAGCGTGAAGACCTTCTGACTTCCCTCATTCAGAAATCTCGACAAGACAAAAACTTATTGTAATGTGCAAGTGGCTGGTGGAAGGAGTTCCTATAGGGTTAGCTGTTCTCAACATACATGATCAATCTACGGGTGAGAGGATGCCAAGTGTCATTGAAAACCTAGGAAGTCAGATCGCAGACGGCTAGGTGACTGTACATAATAGATCTCAAAAGGATGATCCTCCCTCAATGGAGGATATTAGGCTTAAGGGACGCATGCCCATTCCTGATGTTTTGAATTTGAAATTGCTAGAGGGCTTATGCTCTACAATTGGACCTGTGGGCCACAACAAAAGGTCCCTAGTTAAATTACCAGGGTAACATCCATTTTACTGTATGAGGAGGGGGCCCCAGTTAAGTTCTGCTCATCTTCTGAGAAGATCTAATGGCTTCCTTGTCTTGGCCCAAGTGACCCACCTGTCAGCAAGGACTGAAAATTCGGCGAAATTCGTCGAAATTCGCCGAAAAATTTCGAAATCCAAAGGAGCGAATTAATTTGGCGCAGGTAAAAAAAAAAATACCAAAAATCGACAAAAAATCGACAAAAATCGGCGAAATTCGCGGAATTCGACGATATTCAAGGGAATGTGTCGATTTTCTTCACGGGATGCACAGTTCGCGTGAGATTCGCGTGACTCGTTATAAAAGAAGAAGAAGAAGAAGAAGAGATTTTGAAAGAATGAGTGAAAATAATACCTTCTTGCGCTGGCGGAGGAGAACCAGTGGCGGAGAGAGGAGAACCAGCGAGGAGAACCAGCGGAGGGAGAGAGGAGAACCAGCGAGGAGAAACAGCGGCGGAGGGAGAGAGGAGAACCAGCGGCGGAAGCGGCGGAGGGAGAGAGGAGAACCAACGGCATTTTTTTAGGTTTGTTATGTGCAGATAAGAATTTGCATCATTTTGACGTAACTGTGTGAATGTTATAATGATGCTCATATACGGCAATTGCAGGGAAATGAAAGTAGGAATCCAAGATCTTAAGCGCATCTCGAAGGGGAAACACAAAACAAAGCCATCATAAGTGGCATCATCTCCTTAATTGCATTTTGTACAACTGAAATGTCTCAGTCGTCCATTTGGACTCACTCCTGTGTGTCCAATGACTGATGCCGTTCATGGGCCAGCTAAAAGTCTTAAAGCATTCCCCTAATTTGGATGTTTTTTTTTTTCAATTTATGCTCTTACCAAGCTATACATAAAAGGGGTGTGGTGTAGATTTGTATTCATGTGTAACTCATTTAAGTCCTTGGTTACGTGCAGATACGTTTTTTACGTTCTTTAGGTTTGAAGTAGTTGGGAATCCCAACATTATTAAAATATTTTATTAATGTAAAAAATTAAAAAATTATTTTTATAATATTGTTTTTAATAGTGTTGATCTATATCAACTTGTTCTAAATTAATCTTATACATCTAACCAAAAAAAAATATAGACTATTAATGTAAAGGAAGTATTTTATTAATATTAATTAAGCATATTTAAAATTAATGTTACCATTGTAAATCCTTACAATAATACAAATATTTTGATAATGTTGATCAATAATAACATGTTTTAAATTAATGTTATACATTTTATTGAAATAAATAGACTAGTAATGTAAGAAAAATATTTTAGTAATGTTAATACAAATAATATTAATTTATATTAACATAGTTAAAATTAATGTTACTTAGTAAAATAATTATATTAATAAAACTATTTTGAAAATATTGATTTACATTAACATATTTTAATATATTTTAATAATGTTAATATAAATAATAAAATTATATTAACATATTTAATATTAATGTTACTTTAGTAAAATATTTACATTAATAAAATATTTTAATAATGTTAATTATAATAATTTTGATCTATATCAACGTTTCTAAATTAGTGTTATACATCTTACGAAAATAAATAGACTACTAAAGAAAATATTTTAGTAATGTAGATACGAAAAAATGTTAATTAAACATTTTAAAACTTACTATTACCTTAGTAAATACTTACACTAAATTAATATTACCTTAATAAATATATATATATATATATATTCTAAATTAATGTTATATGTCTTACTAAAATAAATAGACTGCTAAAGTAAAGGAAATATTTTAATAGTGCTGATATATATGATATAAATAAAAATTAATATTTTTTAAATTAATGCTAGCCTATTAGATAATTTGACAAGTAAATTAAAATAAATATTTTTTTAATGTTAATTGAAATGATATTGATTAGTATTACCATGTTTTAGATTAATATTATCTTGATAAAATAGTTAGACTACTAAAATAAAGCAAATAATTTTATAATATTAATATAAATGATATGATTAAAATTAACACGTTTTATATTAACATTATTTTGCTAATATTAGATTACATATAGGTTGAATAATTTGTGCATATTTATTTATAATATGAATCTTAAATCTCGAAAAGAACTCGATATTGGATGGACACATGGAGAACCTGTTAATGGAAATAGGCAAAAGTCAAAGTGTATAGAATTAATGGACAATTAATCAAAATATGCATGAAATCTTTCATATTAAAAAAAAAGTTATTCACGGGAAATAAATAAATCTTAATTTTAAACAATAGACAAACATTTAGATTACAACTTAAATAAGTCTATGAAAGCTACTAACTATACTAACTATTCTAGTTAAATTTCAAAAATGCTGCTTCATCCTTTTAAGAATGGTCAATCAAGTCTCAACACTCTGAAATTGAAGCATATTAAATTCAATTTAAATCCTTCATAAATCTTTTGACCTGAAAAAAGAAAGAAATTGTTAGATACAAGTAAACAATATAAAATTCATAGTATGCGCGATGCCATAAACATTGTTAATGTAAAAACACATGTTTCAAATGATTATATTTATACTTTTATGTCTTGTTTTCATCATTTCTAATAATAATTATGCATATTTTAGCATTTATATACAAATTCGTTAAACTTCTCTAAGTTGGCGAATTTTTACAAAAATTCTCCACGTCGAATTAAACTTCTCCGAATTAATTCTGATTTTTGAAGGTCGAAGTTTAGGGCGAAATCGAATTTTCGTTCCTTGCCTGTCAGAGACCATTTTAATAGGTGCTTCAAGATCAGATAGGCTTCTAACAACTTTTCATGAGAAATATTCAAGGCCTCTGGTTCATTTTAATTAAGATGAAGCCAACTCTTCGACCCATAGGGCATATTTCAATCAGTTTTGCCTAGGTTCGGCAAACCTAGATATACTACCGAAGTTTGTAGATTTGGCAAATGCCTACGCTTCTCGCTTCAAGTAAGGGAAGATTGAGAAGTGAAGAGAGAATGGAGGAGCAACTGTATTAACAAGGTGGGAAGGGCATTCTTTTGGCAAATAGTGATGAACATCAATCTCAAAAAGGTAGTTTGAGGAAGTGACCTTCCAAACGTCAAATTAGTAAGAAGAGGGTGGAGGTGTGGAGGGCCACGAACCATTCTCGTGGTTTTAGGTCTCAATAGTTTTAATTTTCCTAGCGGTGAGGAGAACACACCTAGCGACGACACTTCGTCTGGTTCTAAGATGGAGTCTTCGAGTGAGGTTGAGGTGAATGATACAATGTTTTCAAAGCTTAAGAGGATCCAATGATAGATTTGTTGGTCACCCAAGAGGGGGGGTGAATTGGGTGACTTGGCCAATTTGGTCAATTTTAATTTTTCTTATGTTGATTTTGTGCGATCCTTAAATTTGTTGAGGCATTTAATCAAATAGATCATCTACAATGATAAAGTGCAGAAATTAAATGCTAAGACACAAGATTTTTACTTGGTTCGAAAATCCAGTTTCCTACATCCACGCCTAGAGAAAACCTCTCTAGGATTCCACTATCGCGGATGCACTTATTTGGTGTGAATCAAACTGTTGCACTTACCTTTTTATAGGTTCAAGACAAACCTATCATTTTACGAGCTTAGGATGAACCGTCTACTTCCTTTTGTGGGATAAGGAAGAACCTAATATCCTTTTATAGGGCTAAGGATAAACCACTTGTTCCTTTTTACAGGCAAAGGAAAAGCCGGTTTCCTTTTCACAGGCTAAGGAAGAACCACTTGATCTTTTTCAAGAGAAAGAGTGAAACTAAACCTAGATTCCAACATAGGAATCCTAAGTGAACTATAGTATAAATGTTTGTTCCAAATACTTGGAACAATTACAATTAAGCGCAGGATATTACAATTTCATTCAATACAAGATATGAAATTAAAGTTCATGGAATGAGAAAACTTACAACCATATATCTTTCATATATCCAAATTGCTGATTTGAAAGTTGTTGAAAAACGTGCATGATTGATGCAAATGTTGATGCTCCAAAATTACCAAGATGATTTTTCACTCAAATGCTCTCTCTAGGTGTTTTGAAAATGAGAACAGATGGAAGATATAGGTTAAAGCTCATTCTCTCATTTTCTCACAAAAGACTTAAATTCCAGGGAATTTTTGGATTTAAAAACAAGCACACAATCATCAAAATAGGTTTCTCTCAAAAGAAGATTCCATATTGAAGTTTGAAGAGAAAACCCAAAAGAGAGATATTGAAAAATGTTTGTAAAAAAACATTTGAACACTTGATTGAAAACAATTTGGACACTTGAATGATTTTTCTCAAAATCAAGTTAAAAAAGATTTTGTAGAAACTTGGATTTTCTTTTTGAAAAAGAGGAGAACAAAAACAGTATCACAAGTTTCAAAAATACTAAGTGCTTGAAATCTCTCAAAATGATCTTCTCAAAGATTGAAAATGAAAGCCCGGGAGATTTCTTTAAAGTAAGAGAGAAACTTCAAAGATTGCTTGAAGGATGATGAACACTTGAAGATCAAAATCTTTTTCTCTCAAATCAACAAAACACTTGAACTTGTGAAAACTTGTTTTATTTTGAAAAAACAGGAGAACACAC